>JAUMJM010000056.1:7500-1207500 GCA_033558235.1 Neomorphus geoffroyi
GACCATTAGGGATGCTGACATGGGCTGCGATGCTGTCCCAAAAAAAGATGAGTGACCAGAAACTTCCAAGAGATGAGACCGATTGACACACAAGAGAAGCAGTGCCTGATTGGCGCTGTACTGATGAGTACAAGCATTTGAGACCCTACAGATGATGCCCGAGGCACATCCTGCGTGCCTTTCAAGTAAAGAGGAGATCGGGACCCGAGGAAGGTCTGAGATACAGCAGACAGACTACATAAACCATGCAACGACACAGACTGGAACCGCCCTGCCTGGCACACACTAGTGTTGGGCTGAAACATCAATCCTCTCTCTATCTGCCCCAAGGGGACCCTTCCTGCACAGCCCTCTCCCCTACACTACTTTTAAAACACCTCCCTTCTATTTACAACCCTCTTCCCATCCCCATCCCAGCCCTGCTCCCTCAACTTAGCTTTCAGAGAGCTGGAGGTCTGAAGCCATCTCCGACAGAAAAAGCTCAACGCCATCGGCTGCCTGGCAGGATCCTGCCCTCACCGGGGACCTCTTCACCACCTGCAAGAAAATCAAATGGGAAACTAAGACGCTGCCAATGGCCTGCATGGTATTGGCCAATGCTGCTGCCTTGCACGACACACACCTGTGGGCAAAAATGCCACGGCCTTCCGCTCACCTGCTCCGAGCTGAATCCAAACAGCAGATACCACAGCTGTCATCGCCCAGGGAACCTAAGGTAACAGGAGACAAAATTCAATGTTGTGCTGGTGAGAAATGAATCCCACGCTCCCTTACCCCACTGCCCAGCTCACCTCTAATGCTCTTCCCATTCCAGAGGCGGCCCGGATGGCATCTGCAAAGTCAAAGGCAAATGCTCAGCAAAGTTGCCAGACAATATTTTGCTCTTAAACACCAACCCACCAACAACCCCCTCATCTTCTTGCACCGCTTGTAGGCACCAAGCTTCTCCCCTCTGAGCCGTGCAGCACCTGCAATGAAAGCCAAAGATACACACTCAGGTAGCACCCAAAAGCACAGGGCACCCACAGAGATCCCCAGCTCCTCCTCCCTTACCTTTACCGCTCAGTCTCTCAGCCTCTGTCATCTCACACTGCTGGGTTGAGCCTTGCACATCACCTGTAACACACAAACAGCAAGGGATACTTGTAACTTGTGGACTATAAGACACCTACACAACAACCGCTACTTCAGGTAACTCACCATTGCTTTTCTTGCCCAACTCAACTGCGGTGTCCACATTCTGCTTTGCTCAGGGCTCTGTGCCTTCAGAATGGAAAAAAAGGAACCCGTTAGCTGGTAACACAGTCACAGGTTCCCACCCACACCGCAGGCAGCCCACCTTGCCAGGAAGCTCTTTCCACCTTGCCCATCATCAGTCTCTGGCGTGCAGCTCCTCCCTCTCGATCTGAAGAAACAGCATCAGACAAGTCACCACAATGCTGTGTGGTGGCTGAACAAATCCAGACATCTTGATTCCATTTAGGAACATCATCTCTCTTTCACACTACAGCCGGACAGGAAAAACCCCACTGAAATCAAATGTTAACACCCACACACACTAGATATAACGCCCCAGGAATTTACACTATCTACTGTTGATCAAGTGGCTTCTCCCAAGCAGCTGAGCTCATCCATAACCCCAAGGCAATGACTCTCTCCATCTCCTGCATAAATGGCAGCGTGTTCTGTAACGGACCAAAACAGACCTATACTTCAAACTAAGTCTAAAAAGACATGTAAACTGTAGGACAACACCGTTATTCTTCTGCTGACTGCTGCTCCTGTGCTACAGGCAGAGCAGCTCCAACCACACAGACCAACACTGCACACGAGACCAATGACAACAAGCAGAGAAAAAAAGGAAACTCTGTAAGAGCAACTCCTGTGCCAGAGACGACAACAGGCAATGAGAGCTTTGGGGCTGCAAGCAAGACTCTACGGCAGCCCCGGAAGAGCAGAAGACTGTGGGCCATTACAAAGAGATGCAGCCGCAACTGGAAGGATGCGCGTGCACAAAGCCTCACTTAAAGGCCTGAAGACATTGAGGATGTGAAGCAAGTCCTGGAATGGGGATCCAAGGAAGCAGATGACTAATCAGAGATGCTGACCTGGGGTACAAGGCCTCTGCAAAGGCAGACTGATCAGAATCTTCCAAGAGATGAGACCGATTCAAGCTTTAATACTGTCATGCAAGAACAGCAGTGCCAGAACAGCACTAATGGCAATAAGAACAGGCACTTGAGACCCAAGAGATGGTGCACGAAGCACATGAGATGTGCCTCATGCACAAAGAGTACATAGAGATCTGCAAAAGATCCAAGACACAGACTACGTAAACCACACAGAAACGCAAACACCAGCTGGAACTGCCCTGCTGGCACATGGTAGCTTTGGGCTGAGAAGTAATGCTCTCTGCCCTCACCTGCCCAAAGGGAACAGCTCCTGCACAGCCCTCTCCTCTGTACCTTTAAAACCCCTCCCTGCCCTTCCCCATCTACTCCCTTCTTCCCAACCCCAGCCCATCCCCGTGCCTCAACTTAGCTTTCAGAGGGCCCAGGGCCTGAAACCATCCCTGGCAGGAGAAGCTCAAATGGCATCAGCTGTCTGGGACCAATCTGCAGTCACCACCTTCCTCTTCACCACCTGCAAGAGGACCAAATACAAAACAAAAGCTGCACTTACAGACAGCATTGCGCTGCTCAGTGCCAATGTCTCATACGAGGCATGTCCCTGCTACAAAACTGCCATGGGCTTCTGCTCACCTGGTCTGTGCTGATTCAAACAGACACTGCAGCCATGGTCACCTGGGGCACCTAAAGTAACAGAGAGACAAAGTTACTGTTGGGCTTATGAGAAATGGGTCCCACGCTTTTTCTCACTGCGACCTGGCTCACCTCAAGTGTTCTTCCCTTTCCAAAGGCGGCCCAAATGGTACCTGCAAAACCAAAAGGTAAATATCAACTGAGCTGCCGTATCATCCTTTTTTCTTCTAGACACTGATTCAGACGACAACAGCCCGCTCACCTTCTCGGACCGCCTTTAGGCGTGTGGGGTCACCCCTCTCAAGCTCCATGCAGCACCTGCAAAAATCAAAGATGACACGGTCACATTCTACCCGAAAGCACAGGCTACCCACAGCAATTCCTACTTCACACCCCGCTACCTTGACTGCTCACCCACTCGGCTGCCATCATCTCGTGGTGCCGTGTTGAGTCTTGCACACCACCTGCAATACAAACAGCAAGGATGCTTTTAGTGTTCACCGATACCACCACCTAAACAATAACCACTACTTCGGGTCACTCACCCTTCCTCTCCTTGGCCGAGTCAGCTCTGGTGCTGGAATTCCACTTCACTCATTGCTCTGCACCTTGAAAAGTAGGAAAAACACATCAACAAACAGGTCTCCCTGATGCTCAGCGATACCTTAACAACTCTGAGCATCTCATTTCCATGTAAGAACACCATCTCTACCATACACTATGTAACAGCCTTGGAATTTAAACCGTTTCCCTTCCCTTGCTTGAGCACTTTATCACAGGCACCTTTGCTTATCCTCTCTATGTCTAAATAACCCTACAGAAGTGACTCCCACAGCCTGTTTCCTGTGCGGCTATTGGTTCTGTAATGGACCCTATGGCTTTTGCCTACAAGGCCTGGGCTTATCAACATATTAGGCATAGAATCTTACTCTTACTCTTCCAGCCAATTCCATTCCCTCTATGCCTTGGACAGAGCAGCTCCAACCACATAGACACACACAGGCTGACACTGCACATGAGACCAATGACACGACAACCAGAGACACAAGAAAACTCTGAAAGAAGAAAAACTCCCGGGCAACAAGACTTAAGAGGCTGGAAGGAAGAATCTACAGCAGCCATGGAAAAGCAGAAAACTGTGGGCCATTACAAACAGATGCAGCCACAACTGGGAGGATGCGCATGCAAGAAGCTTTTCTTAAAGGCCTAAAGGCATCGAGGATGGGTGGAAGCAAGTCCCAGAACGAGGATCCAAGACAATGAGTGAGTACTCAGCAGGGATGCCTACTTGGGCAACAATGCCGCCGCAAAAGATGACCGACTAGAAACTTCCAAGAGATGAGACTGATGCATGCTTTAAGATTGCCACGCAAGAGAAGCTGTGCCTGACTGGCACTGTACTGATGAGTACAGGCATTTGAGACCCTGCTGGTGGTGCCCGAGGCACATCCTGCACAGAGACCCTAGGAAGGTCTGAGACACAGCAGACAGACTACATAAAACACACAACGACGCAGACACAGGCTGGAACTGCCCTGTCCAGCATGTGCTATCATCGGGCTGAAAATCAGTCCTCTCTATCTGCCCCAAAGGGGGTCCTTCCTGCACAGCCCTCTCCACTATGGACCTTTAAAACCTTCTATTGCCTTTAAAACCTTCTATGGACCTTCTATTGCCAAGTGTCCTTCGTCTTCCCTCTTCCCATCCCAGCCCTGCTCCCTCAACTTAGCTTTCAGAGAGCTGGCAGTCTGAAGCCATCCTTGACGGAAAAAGCTCAACACCATCGGCTGTCTGGCAGGATCCCGCCCTCACCGGGGACCTCTTCACCATCTGCAAGAAAAGCAGACAGAACTGAAACACCACTGACCTTCTGCATGGTGCTGGCCAATGTCAGTACCTTGCATGACACCTTGCTCTGCAAAACTGCCATGGCATTGTGTTCACCTGCTCCAAAGCCGTTCCAATGTTCGATGCTGCAGCCGTCATTGCCTGGGGCACTTTAAGATAACAAGATGAATTAAACTACTCTTGCACTTGTGAGAAGTCAATGCCATGCTCCTCCTCACTACTACTCGGTTCACCCCTAACACTCTTCCTGTTCCACACGCAGCCCAAACAGTACCTGCAAAACCAAAGATAAATGCTGACCTGAGTTGCTAGACAAGACCTTGCTCTTAGACATCAATCTCGCTGACAACCTCCTCACCTTCTCATACCGCTTGGAGGCACGTAACTTCGTGCCTCTGAGACTGCATGTGGCAACTGCAATTAAAGCAAAAGACAGGTGTTTGGACTGTACCCAAAAGCACCCGCTGCCCACAGTGATTCCCCAGCTCCTGCTCTGTAACTTGGACCGCTCATCTGCCGGGACTCCATCACCTGGTGCCACCACGGCAAGGTTTGCACGTCACCTGTAATACAGAAAAAGCAAGGAATTCTTATGGCTTCACAGGCAACACAACTCCCGAGCAAACTGCTACTTTGGCCCACTCGCCATCGCTGTCCTTGCTTGAGTCACCTCCGGTGTCGATATTCTTCACACATTACTTCACTCCTTCAAAATAGAAACCCTCAACCCATAAGGTCACCACGTGGCCACCGGTCACATCTTCCCTCTGATACTGTGGGCCAAGTGACCTTCTTATTGCTCCGCTCCCCTCTGTCACCCTTCGGTGCCTGGCTCATCTCTTTGCATCTGGAAACAAAACCAAATACATCCATCAGATGCTGATCAGTAACTGAACAATTCCTGTGCTCTTGCTCCCATTTAGGAACACCATCTAGATCCCAACTACAGTCAGCCATAATAAAAGCCACACTTCGAGGCTTGTCTGTATGGGTCTTCACATCTTGGAGACTCCATCTGCTTCCCATTGCTCAGCAGCCCCTCCCACATAGCTCCAGACACCCCCATAAAACACTGTTGAAATGACTCCCCACGCAACCTGCGGATGGTACCAGATCCAAGAAGACCAGGCAATTTCACCTAAACAGCCTAGGCATATCAACTTACTAACTACATACTCTTACTGCTCTTGCACCTAGCCCTGACTCCCCATTGTCAGGCAGAGCAGCTCCGAGCCACGCACACACACAGACCGACGCTAGACAAAACGCTACAAACACTGCAACTCAAATGATGAGAAAAGCTCTTGGTAATAAGAATGACTCCCAGACCGCAGACACAGTCAGGCAAGAGGATCTCCAGAGCCACGAGGGTGAGGTAAGCAGGCTGTGTGGCAAGGCCAGTCCGAGATAAACATCATGGCTTGTAAACATGAAACAGTCAAATCTGAGATGAGGTAGGCACGAAAAATCTGTCTCCAAGATCTAAAACTGAGATAACGCAGGGAAGAAATCCCAGTCCACTAAGATGAATGACTGGAGAGTAGGGATTCCGGCACAGGCAACCATAGTGCCACAGGAGATGACTGACGGTAAACTTTTAAAATGCAAGACTAATCTGTGCTTTAAGCATACGATGCAAGAGAAGAAACTCAGGTAGCACTCTGCCAATGACTACAGGGATGCGAGACCCTGGTCGCATTACCTGAAGAATATGCGGCACCCTTTGATCACAAAGATAAAGACCCACAAAAGCCCTAAGACACAGCAAGCAGACTAACAGCCAAACGACAGACGCCAGCTGGAACTGCTCTGCCCAGCACATGATTGCATCATGCTGAAGAGAACTCCCCTCCCTATATCTGCCCAAAGGGAACTGCCACACTTCTCCCTATGCTACCTTTAAAACCCCTCTCTGCCATTCCCAGTCTTCTCTCCTTTGCCAAGCCCCACCCCAGCCCTACCCCTTGACTCAGCTTTGGAGACTAAAGTCATCCTCCACAGACCCATGAACCCACCTCCCTTTCCTCAACCACACCACAGTCCTAAAGTAATAGACAATCCTTCTCTACTCACTACCTGTCAGAAAAAGATACCCACTCCCTCCTAACAGTTGCTTTCCTGTACTTGTGCTTCCCTGATCCTTCCATGACCCTGCTCCTCAGAAGCTGCCCTTCCCCTTTAATGGCCCTCCTTATCTTCTGTCATCCCACAGACTTCAGAACCTGCTACAGGCTGGCAAAGGAAGCTGACTTTCCATTCCTATAATCTGCAAGGTGCCTCTTACAATCTGCAAAGCCTCTGAGAACAACATGTTGTTCTACAGGCATTGAGGAACAGCAGCAGGCTACCCCATAACCAGAAATAGCAAACAAAGAAAAAGCAACTAGCCTGAAATCTAAAAAAAAAAAAACAAAAACAAAAAAATTTAAGCCATTAAAGCATCTTAACAAACCTGGATACCCAATACAAAAATGACTGACCTGAAAACAAACACTAGTAACAATAAATGTACTTTCTCCTACTTGTGCTGCCTAGCCTTGACTCATCACAAGGCTCTTACCTCTAACAGACATCTCTACTTTCCTAAATTGAAAAAAAAACAAAAACAAACAAACAAACAAAAACCCAAAACAGCTTAACCTGCTCTAAAAGCTGCAATGAACTGAAAGAAGAGCAGACCACTGATCCCAAAGAAGACCAGAAGCTGAATGAACTCCCGATGAAAGGCCTGGGGCTTATAAACCCCGGGCCTTCCCACCCGCCACCTGGGAGTGGGGCGGGGAAACCCCCACAAAGGGATAAATAGGAGCACCTGCAAGTTATCTCACCTGCTTTGCATTTATAGCAAGAACAGTGAGGGGAGAAGAGACATTTATCTGAAATAGAGGTACGTGCTTTTTTTTTTTTTTTTTTTTTTTTTTTAAATATGGTTTTGTCTGTTCTTAAAGTTTGTCTCTGACCTGGTTGATTTTCATAACTAAAGCTACATAGCCAAGGTCCTGAATTCACTGTGTTCCACCCTCAGGTGAAGGGGAAATGAAAACAAGAGGAAAAAGTTCTGCGAAGTGGAAACAAAAGCTGCAACTTTAATGAAATTATAGCAATAATAGCATTAATGACTGAAATAAGTAGATGGTAATGAAATACATAGAAATACCATTGGGCTCTATAAAGTCTTTATGGGGCATATTCAGATTTAGAGGGGCTCTGTACAGGCTCTAGAAACTTTATGGGGGTCTATTAGGCACTACAGAGGGTCTACAGAGGTTTACTATGCTTTATGGAGACCCTATATGTGCTATAGATTCCTAATAGGGGCCCATCAGGTTCTATAGAAGCCTTGTAGGGGCCTATTAGGAGTTTTAGAGAGTCTGTAGTGGTCTAAAAGGCTCTACAGAGGCTCTAAACAGGCTATAGAGGCTTTTTATAGGAGCCTATGGGGCTATATAGAGTCCTTAGTGGGGTCTATTAGCCTCTATAGAGGCTGTATACAGGCTATAGAGGATTTTTGTGGCTCTACAGATGCTATAGAGGGTTTATAGGGGTCTGTTAAGCTCTATAGAGGCTTTACAGGGGCATATTATGCTTTATAAAGGCTCTCTAGGGGCTACAGAATGTTATAGTTGAATTAAGACAAATAAAGTCTCAAATGGATTAAAAGTTTATTTAAGATAGGAAAGCAAAAGCAGCGCCGGGCAGCCGCGAAGTCGCAGCTTCACCGAGGCTCGCAAAAGTTTGGGTAATTTAGGCAACCCTTCTTGAAGTCCAACTTGTTAATTTCAGCAGTTACACAAACAAGATAACAACATCTGTTAATCTTAAGTAAGATAAAGCAAAGGCAAAGGTCGTTATAGTAACATAGTATTTCACTTGACAGACGACACTACAACCTTGGGATAAGACCGCGCCACATTCCTTCTTAAACAGGATGATTTGTGCCTGGAATAATGAGGCCATTTTCTCCTTGTATCCTTTTGTTTGATCAGCAAATTGTTCTTTATTTATCACAAATCCCCCCCTTCTTTTATTTACCAGTAATTTGCTGATTAAATCTGTTCAAAACCTCATGAGCTGATTCTAACTCAAGACTATAATTTGGCAAAATTTTCATCTCTAATTCTGATTGTTTCAACACCATCAATTGTATTTTATCTAGTCGGTTCTTAACAAAGGTTACAAACTTGTTAATGATACAAGGACCAAAAGTTAAAGCTAATAACAACATTACGACAGGTCCTGCTAAAGTGGTTAGCCAGGGAGATTGGTTAAACCAAGATTCATACCAGGAAGTCTGTGCCTCCCATTCGCGCTTTCATCTCTCTAGCCCTTCCCTCAGCTTGGCCATCGAATCCCTAACTACTCCAGTGTGGTCAGCATAGAAACAACATTCTTCTCCTAGGGCTGCACATAACTCTCCTTGTTGTAAAAATAATAAATCTAACCCGTGATAATTTTGTAAGACCACTTCGGATAATGAAGTTAAAGATTTCTCCAAAGCAGTGATAGATTGTTCGACTCTGGCTAAATCTTCATCAACTGCGGCTTTTAGCGATGTTAAACCCTGTTGCTGTTGGGTCAGGGATGCTGCCCCAGTGGTGGTTCCAGCAAGCCCTAAACCTAATAGGGCTGCTACGGTGATAGCAGTTATTGGTTCTCTTTTGCTGACTCTATGTCCTGTATTACCCCAATGCAGATAAATGGCGGCTTCTCCATGTAGGAGGATTCAGGGCACCACCGTGACTTGAACACAAAATTCTGATTTATTCCTCTTAAGGACAGCGGTTGACAGGCAAGGAGTTAATCCAGTCAGGGAGCAAACCCACCGGGCTCCATCATTAGGTATCACCCATTTAACGTCTGATGTAAAATCTTGGATAGAGTTTGTACACAGAGCCTTTTTCCGGCCTGTCGCCTTTCCTACACACCAACCGCTCCCTTTAACCTGTTGAAGTGTTTTCCCTACTTTTTGTTCTCCCCAATTGCATTGGGGAGGACTGTTTTCATTAAAAGTGTTAAAAGAAGATGCTACCGCTATCCCTTCATAAAAAGGAGGTCGAATATCATAACATAACCAACAAGAATGGGTAAAGTTTTGGTTAGTCGTATTTAGGGCTTGATACGCTGCTTGCATTAAGTCCCATAGAGGTTTGGCATCTTTAGAAGTCTTATTTACCTTAGAGGTGGGAGCTGGTGAGGCCCCCAGAGTGGTTGGGGATTTCAATTTCCCTTCTTTCTTTCTCTTTCCCTTAGGGGTTTTAATGATGCGATTTGGTCCTACTGGCTGAACTGGTAAGATCTCGCTTTTCTTAATGTATACTAGGCCCCCTCTATCAGTTCTGGGTTCCAAATATCTCACTCCCCAAGTTTTTCCTATTTGCCATGTAGGATCTGCAGGGTTGGTAATGTTAACGTACAAATGTTTACAATTCCCACTTGACAATGTGCCTCCACTCGTATCCCTCTTAGGGGGTGTACATCCAAAAGGTCCCCATCCTACAGATATAAAGTGATCCTCTCCTCCTCCTGGAGCCCAATCAGATGCCACTGTTTCACAAACCCAACACGCACAGTAATATGTGTTGGGGGAGTTGCAATAGCCTTTTCCCGGATTAAGACTAGGAGAAAAATAAAACCCTCTTAAGTTCAGGCATAGTTCTATAGGTACAAGTTCACATAAGGTTGGGGTAAAACTTGGACTCCCAGGTACAGTAATTGTTTGAATTGTCTGCTGATCTTCCCATCGGATCAAGCTCCATTTAAATGGTTGATGGGAGCTTTCATTCCCATGAATTAGAGCGGCGGTAGATAACACTACCACCAAAATAGCAACCTTCATTTCCCTCACTGTTAATACCTCTCTGCCTCTCCTCGTCTACTCTTTTGCAGAGAGCAACGGGATATCAGTATCTTCTCGGAAGCAGTAGGTAGCCTTCAGAGGAATTTTCTGGCTGCTATAAAGATAGGAGTTTGTTCTATCACTGGGCCCCCTTCCAGGCGAATTTCCTAGCACGCTTTTCTAGAACCTTATGCCAGTTGGACTCAAAAAATTACCAAGTATTGGGAATCCACTTTTCCCATCCACAGAAAAGTTTGCAAATCTCCACTCGCACTCTACTTCCAGTTTTATGAAGATGACATATTTTACAATAAGGTGTCCGTCGTGGGAAAGTGCCGGCCCAATTCTTCCCGCATTCTTGGCATTTACAAATTACCCAACATGCATGCCCCAACAAGGGATGCTTGATACAGGGTGCTAATCCCACTCCTGAAAGTTTAGGGGTTCTAGGTATGTCAGTTTCTATTTCGCAACAAAAAGGTATAAATCGCGTTGTTCCTAATATCTTGTACAGTCCAGCACCCCCTGTTTGATCCGGGATTCTTTCCTCCCTCCAAGGTGCAAAGAGGGCGTTACCAAGTTTTCTTCCTTGAGGTAAGGAGAGCCACTGAAATAGACTTGGCCTTACCTCCGCACTCCTATCTATATCCTGCCTCGGGTGCCCGATTCCGATCAGTGCCCACCGAAGGTGATGGTTCATTCGTTGTTTATCTTTCTTGAGACCCGTAACTGCAAGTCCCCAGGTTCAGAGGTTACAGTCCACTGTTCCAATGTGAGAGGTCCTTTTACTCGACTGACATGCGTCCATCCTTTCTCCGCGGTCCATATTGCCGCATCTGTAGTGAGTAAGACAACAAAGGGGCCTTCCCACTGCGGTGTCAAGGATGCTTCTTTCCAGGTTTTTATCAATACTTGATCCCCGGGCTGGATTCAGTGTAGGGATAAGTCTAAAGGCGGCCTCTGTACCACTAAGCCCTTCTTTCTTAGTTCCTGTCTTCTCCTAGTAAGTTCTAAAATATATTCAGTTAATACTTTGTCCATAACTTTAGGATGTTCTATTAATATTCCAAAATCAAAGGGCGTTCCATATAACATTTCGAAAGGGGATATACCAGTATCTGTTCTTGGTTGAGTCTTAATATAAAGCAAAGCTAACAGTAAACATTTGATCCAATTCATTTACATTTCCACCATAAGTTTGGTTAAATGCTTTTTTATTTCCCCGTTCATTCTTTCCACTTTTCCTGAATTCTGTAGATGCCAGGGGGTATGATATTCTCATTTCGTGTTGAATAATTCAGCTGTTTCTTTAATTATTTGGGAGGTAAAATGTGGTCCCCGATCTGAGTCAATTACGGCAATGATTCCATATCTCGGGATAATTTCTTCAAGGAGAATCTTAATGACCGTTTTTGCAGTGGCTCTCACTACCGGGAAGGCTTCTACAAAAAGCATAAGATGGTCCACCGAGACTAGTAGATACTGATATCTCCCTACCCTCGGCAATTCTGTAAAATCCACTTGTATTTTCTCAAAAGGTCTTTTTGCTGATTCCCGTGCCCCTTGTACTTTTTCCCTGAGTTGTTGTTTATTGACTTTCTGACAAGTCAAACAACCCTCTAAAATCTTCTTAGCTAAAACATATACTCCCACGCAGGTATAATTTATTTCAAATTGATCCACTAAGGCTTGAATCCCCCAATGAGTTTTGTGGTGTAGCTTGCTCATTATCTCTTGAGCCAACCCTCTTTGGGAAGATCTCTTGACAATCAGGCAAGAACCATTTATCCCCCTCTCTTTTCACCACAATTTGTTTTAATTTGTCCAGTTCTTGGAGAGTAAAGCTTTTGTCTGGCTTTAACCTCTCAGGTGGTTCTTTTAGGGTTAATAATGCAGCTTGCTTGGCCGCTGCATTGGCTAAATTGTTTCCTCTTATTCTATGGGTAATTCCCTTTTGATGTCCCTTTACATGAACAACTGGTATCTTTAACGACCCCCTTAATGTCTTCAGAATTTCCAGGATTAGTTTTTCATGGATCAATCCTTTCCCTTGGGTATTAATTAAACCTCTCTCTTCTCAAATTTTTCCAAAGGTATGCACTACCCCAAAGGTGTATTTTGAATCTGTATATATAGTTCCAATTTTATTTTCTAGGAGCTTCAATGCTCGTAACAGGGCATATAATTCACATGCTTGTGCGCACCGGGTTTTGTTTAGTGGTGCTGCTTCTTTTGTCTATAACGTATGTCCGTCTATAACAGCATATCCTGATTTCCGTTGTCCTTCAATTACTCGTGAGGACCTGTCGATAAATAATTTTTCACCTTCACCTAATTCGTCTTCCTCTAAATCCTCTCTTATTTTAGTTTGTAAATTTATTAGTTGAAGGCAGTCGTGTGTCAATTTTTCTTTGGGTTCCCCATATAGGAACTGGGCCGGATTCTGGAGGGAAGTAACTTCGATCTCTAATTTGGGAGAATTAATCAAAATTCCTTCATACTTCAATAGTCGGCTATCGGTAAGCCATTTATCAGCTCGCTGCTGCAACACTCCACGAATATTGAGGAGTATATATCTTCAACTCTCCCCCTAAGGTGACCCAGGTAACCTCTTCCACTAACAATGTGGTGGCTACAATTGCCTGTAAACAAGTGGGCCATCCCCGGCTCACAGGATCTAGCAATTTGGAATAATACCCTGTGGGCTTTCTCTGGCCTGCCCATCCTTGGGTCAATACCCCGTAAGCAGTCCCATTGCCTACATTGATAAAAAGTTGGAAGGGTTTGTGTATATTGGGTAGACTAAGGACAGGTGCCTCTACCAGCTCTCTTTTTATCTTTTCCAAGTGATCCTCATCATCAGAGGTCCATTTCATTGATCCGTTTTTGGTTAATTTTTCATACAAAAACTACCTTGCTGCTATAATTTTCGATCCACTGTCTACAATACCCTAATAATCCCAGCAGTTGTCTTATCTGTCTCTTATTACTAGGCGCAGTTAAAGATAAAATTCCCCTTACTCTTTCAGGATCTAATTTCTTATGCCCCTTCGTGAGCCAATGTCCCAAATACCTCACTTCCTCCTCGGTGAACCGCAACTTGGGCTTAGAGACTTTCAGTCCCTTTAAGCCTAAAAAGTTCAATAACTTGATACTCTCGTTCCTAACTTCTTCCTGAGTCCTCCCAGCCACTAATAAATTGTCTACATACTGTATTAAGACTAGTTCCTGCCCCAATTCATAGGATTCTAATAATTGTTCCAAAGCTTGTCCGAACAGGTTCGGGGATTCTGTAAACCCCTGAGGCAACACAGTCCATCGTAGTTGCTGTTTTCTATGCCTTTTGGGGTCTTCCCATTCGAAAGCAAAATAGTCCCTACATTTCTCCTCTAAGGGGCGAGCCCAAAAGGCATCCTTCAGATCGATGACACTATACCATTTATAGTCGGGTCTTAGTTGACTAAGTATAGTGTGTGGGTTGGCTACCACAGGGAATCGAGTGATGGTTCTCTCATTCATGGCCCTAAAATCTTGTACCAAGTGATACGTCCCATCTGATTTCTTTACAGGCAATATGGGTGTATTGTGGGGTGACACGCAGGGTTCCAAAAGTCCTTGGGCCAAAAGTCTCTCAATGACCGGCTGCAACCCTTCTCTCCCCTCCCTGGAAATGGGATACTGTTTTATCCTAATCGGGTGATCTGGATCTTTTATGGAGACCGTGATTGGTTTGATATTTAATCTCCCCACTGACCCTGGAGTGTACCAAGTGTCTGGGTTAATTTTAGCTTCATCTTCCGCAGTTAATAAACATAATTTAACTTTCAATTTTTCTTGATCTACTTCTAAATTGATTCCTAACTCTACCATCAGATCTCGTCCCAGAAGATTATATTCAGCTTCTGGGACCAATAAAAATGTTCCCACCCCGTATTTATTGGGGCTTCTATACTTACATTCTTTATTAATGGTACTTTAAAGGCTTCTCCTTTTGCTCCTACTACCTGAAGCGTATCTTTTGACTCAAGACATCCAGAAGGTAATCTCTGGACAGCAGATCTTTCGGCACCTGAGTCCACAAGGAACTCGAACACCTCATGCTGAGGACCCAGTTTCAATTTTATCAAGGGCTCAGTAATCTTAGGGGTCCCCAGCAAATAGAGCCCCTGATCCCTCTAGTCTTCCTTAAAAATCTCTTCAGCCTGCAACCTTTTCCAGCAGTTTTTTTGTGAATATCCCTTCTTGTGACAATAAAAACATTCTATTTCTGGCAGGCAGGGCCTCCTTCTCATGTCTGTCAGGCCCCTCCGGGGTCCGTCCCTTTCGTTATTTATGTATGGTCCCCTCTTTGACATAAGCCTCCGGTCCTGGTCAAACCGCCTGCTCTGGTTCTGTCCTTCCCTTACAGCTGCCATCAATATCTTAGCTTGCCTCTTCTGACTTTCCTCTTCCCTTCATATATATACTTTTTGAGCTTCTCGTAATAACTCATCTAAACCCCTTTCTTGCCAGTCCTCTATTTTTTCTAGTTTTCTCCGTATATCAGGCCAGGATTTGGCCACAAACTGGGTTTTCAGCAAGGCCTGACCGACCTGACTATCAGGGTCTAACCTGGAATACAACTGTAAGCTTTTTCTCAACCTTTCTAACCACTCAGTAGGGATCTCATCTTTTCCCTGTTGTTCGCTAAAGGCCTTATTAATGTTATGACCCTTAGGTACCGAATCTCTTCTTCCTTGAATTACCATATCCTGGAGATCAACCATGTTATTTCTATGAGCTGGGTTCTGGTTGTCCCAATTGGGCCACTGTAAGGGCTATTTAACATCTCCGGCGGAGCCACGTTGGTGTCTCTGGTCCCAATTCCTCATGCCAGCTGTTATCATCCCTCGTTCCTCATTTGTAAACAGGATTTTTAGGATGGACTCCATTTCGTCCCAAGCATAAATATTAGGCCCGAGGAACTGATCGAAATGTTATGCAACCCCTAACCGGTCTTCTAATAGCTGTCCCATTTCTTTCTTGAAATCTCTGATGTCCCCAGAATTAAGGGGCACAGAGACAAATCCCACCCTGGGTTGCGGCCCTCCCACAGCAGTTTCTCTTAACGGGTACAACAAATTTTCCTCCTCTCTTTTTCTGGTTTGGCTTCTAGTTACTCTTGGGCTAGGAGGAGAAGTGTCCCCTTCAGATTGTGGAGGGGCGGTAGGAGGAAGATCCTGATCTGAATCTTGAAATGGCGGAGGAGTTGGAACATAGGGTGGCGGGGGCATTGGTAGCTTGTCTTCTTCACCCCCCTTCCTCCTTCTGGTTTTTTTCTTTTCTTTCGATGGGAATAAATTAACAGACTGGGCCGTACCTAGGATCCACAAAAAGGCATATTCACTCTCCTCCGTATTAAATGGCTGCCTATTGTTCACACATATATTTAATTGTTGGCATATCTAATCTTCAAAAGATCCATAAATTGGCCAATTGTTATAGTTTCAGCTTGGTTTGGTTTTTTTTTTTCCCTCCTCTTTCAGAGAATTTTTTCTTCCTTTGCTGGCAGTGGGGCGGGGGCAGGGGCCATTTCTGGGGAGACCAGGGCAGAGGTTGTGTCCCGTTTGCCCGGACATTTCCTTTCACTGGCTACTTCCCGGTCTCCGCCTCTTTCTCCATCTTGCTACCTAGAGAATAGTTGTGCTTTGCTACCTCTGCTTGTGTTACTGTATTCTCTATCTCTCTATCTTTATTTCCTTTCCCTCTGTGTGTGTGTGTGAGTGCGAGTGTGACCGATAACCATCTGGATCGGCGCTGAGGAGGAGGCTGCTCGGAGTGGAGCTGCGGCCTGGGAGAAGCTGTGCACCCCACACCAGGGCTGCCCGGAGTGGAGCTGCAGCTTAAAGCGATGGCACCACCAGAGCTCGGGTATAGGACTCGATCCATATTAACAACTTAATCGCACTTGTTGGCTTTGTTCTGTTCTGTGCACACATACACTTAGAGCAAAGAACTGTTATGTTCTGCATAATCTCTGATTAAAATCACTGAGCATACTTTGGTTGGTTTGGTTGTGTTTTGTTTTTTTTCATCCAAACTAAGACACCAATATAAGTCCTTTCTTATGTCTTTTCCTCCTCAAATCTCCATACAATAATGGATCATTTTTTCCTTTGATCTCCCTTTCCGGGAGGAGGAATCATCCCAATGTTGAATTGTTGAGGAATGGCTCAAGGAATAGGGACATGGGTCCCTGGATGAGTTAGTTAGCAGTATGTAGCAGTGTTAGGCCTGAGCTAGTGTAGCTAGGCCTCTGTTAGCCTAAGTGAGCCATGCAGGAAGCCCATGAAGGTCATGATAACCTTGAGCAAGTAGTAAGCAGCTTTCCTGGTACTGAGCCAGCGTGGAAAGGATGTACGGCCAGGAAACGAAACTACAGAAGGGCAGCCAGGAAACGAAACCACAAGTAGCCAGTTATGTTATGCCATGTATGCATAATTAAGGCAAGGAACATAAGAGGATGTGTCACGTTAATAAAGAGAGAGCTTGATATGGTTCACATTGAATTTGCGTCTTGCTTTCCTCCTCTCGTCGCATTGAATCATTAACCCTAATGGGCTATCTGGGGGTATATCGGCGAGCCCACCCCTACCCCGCTTCTACTGTATGGGTCCAGAAGCCTTACTCTCACAGTATCACAGTATCAAAAGGTTGGAAAAGACCTTTGAGATCATCGAGTCCAACCTATGACCCTACACCTACTCCTACTTGTCAACTACACCATGTCACTAAGTGCCTCATCCAAATTTTCTTTGAACACCTCCAGGGATGGTGACTTGACCATCTCCCTAGGCAGTGCATTCCAATGAACAATTACCCTCTCAGAGAAGAATTTCTTCCTAATATCAATCCTAAACCTTCCCTGTTGAAGTTTGAGACCGTGTCCTCTCGTTCTGTCACTGGTCACCTGAGAGAAGAGTCCAACTCCTGCCTCACCACAACCTCCCTTTAGGCAGTTGTAGAGAGCAATAAGGTCTCCCCTGAGCCTCCTCTTCTTCAGGCTAAACAACCCCAGCTCCCTCAGTCGCTCCTTATAGGGCTTGTGTTCCAGCCCCTTCACCATCCACGTTGCCTTCCTCTGGATACACTCCAGCATCTCAACATCCTTCTTAAACTGAGGGGCCCAGAACTGAACACAGTACTCAAGGTGCAGCCTGACCAGTGCCGAGAATAAGGGGATGATGACCTCTCTAGTCCTGCTGGCCACACTGTTCCTGATGCAGGCCAAGATACCATTGGCCTTCTTTGCCACTTGAGCGCACTGGTGGCTCATGTTGAGTTTCCTGTCCACCAGCACTCCCAAGTCCCTTTCTGCCTGACTACTCTCCAGCCACTCTGCACCCAGCCTGTAGCTCTGCATGGGGTTGTTGTGTCCAAAGTGTAGGACCCGGCATTTGGACTTGTTAAACCTCATGCTATTGGAGTCAGCCCATCTCTCCAGCCTGTCAAGGTCCCTCTGTAGGGCCCTCCTACCTTCTAGCAGATCAACACTTCCCCTCCCAGCTTGGTGTCATCTGTGAACTTGCTGATGAAGGACTCGATCCCCTCATCCAGATCATCAATAAAGATATTAAACAGGACCGGGCCCAGCACCGATCCCTGGGGGATGCCACTGGTGAACGGCCGCCAGCTGGATGGGACACCATTCACTACCACCCTTTGGGCTCCGCCATCCAACCAATTCCTAACCCAGCACAGAACATTCCCGTCCATGCCACGGGCTGCCAGCTTGTCCAGTAGTCTACTATGGGAGACAGTGTCAAAGGCCTTGCTGAAGTCCAGGTACACCACATCCACAGCCCTCCTCTCATCCACCAGGCGAGTCACATGGTCATAAAAAGAAATCAGGTTGGTCAGGCAGGACCTGCCTCTCCTAAAACCATGCTGGCTGGGCCTGATCTCTCCCTCATTCCTCAGGTGCCGCATGATCGCACCCAGGATTATCCGTTCCACAATTTTGCCTGGGACTGAGGTCAGGCTGACAGGTCTGTAGTTACCTGGATCGTCCCTATGGCTCTTCTTGTGGATGGGCGTCACGTTGGCCAACTTTCAGTCTTCTGGGACCTCTCCAGTGAGCCAGGACTGCTCCTTCTGGTCCATCTTCCGAGAGTGCCTTCTTTCGTTCTCAAATCACTCGCTTCCCTCTATTCGTGGCCCACGTCCTCGCAGACAATGGAAACTGCACTACTAAGGTCCACACTCGCTTTGCCCGGTGGACTACTAAGTCCGGTGGATGTCTCAATCACTCGCACTCCGGGTACCCAATCCCCAACCCCTATATACTTACTCTCTCTGGAGTCTTCGCCTGGCTCTTTGTGCACAAAAATTACAGGGAACTGCAGTATCTTTCTTTTCTTTTTGCTTTCCTATCTCCGTTCGGAAAATCCAGGTAAACTTAAGTCGAACTCTTCTCCGGGACCATCCGAGGATGGGACGCCCTCCCAGAGTCGAAATCCGAGTGAGCTTTCTGGATCCGAATCACAGCACCAAAATTGTTATAGTTGAATTAAGACAATTTTTCTCAAATGGTTCGTTAAAAGTTTATTTAAGATAGGAAAGCAAAAGCAGCGCTGGGCAGCTGGGAAGTTGCAGCTTCACCGAGGCTCGCAAAAGTTTGGGTAATTTAGGCAGTCTTTTATACCCTTCTTGAAGTCCGACTTGTTAATTTCAGCAGTTACACAAACAAGATAACAACATCTGTTAAGTAAGATAAAGCGAAGGCAAAGGTCGTTATGGTAACATAGTATTTCACTTGACAGACGACACTACAACCTTGGGATAAGACCGCGCCACATTCCTTCTTAAACAGGATGATTTGTGCCTGGAATAATGAGGCCGTTTTCTCCTTGTATCCTTTTGTTTGATCAGCAAATTGTTCTTTATTTATCACATAGAACGTTTACGGAGGCTCTCTAGGGGCTATAGAATGTTTACGGAGGCCCTCTAGTGGCTGTGGAGGTTCTCTAGCTGTTCCAGAATCTTTGTGGAGGTCCGTGCGCGGCTGCCAGAGCGGGCCCTTTCCGTTTCCGGCGTCCCGTGAATATAGAGGTTGCCCTCCAGCCGCACAGTGTGGCACCTACGTCACCACAGAGAGCGTGCGCGGCTGCCAGAGCGGGCCCTTTCCGTTTCCGGCGTCCCGTGACCATAGAGTTTGCCCTCCAGCTGCGCAGCGCGGCACCCGCGTCACCACAGAGAGCGTGCGCGGCTGCCAGAGCGGGCTAGCCCTTTTCTGCCTCGCCGTGACCATAGAGTTTGTCCTCCAGGCGTGCACAGCGCCGCCCGCGTCACCATAGAGAGCGTGCGCGGCTGCCGGAGCGGGCTCCTCCTTTTCCGGCGTCCCTCTATAGAGTCTGCACAGGACTCTGTTAGGCTCTGTACAGGCTCTTTACAGGCTATAGAGGTTTTAGAGGGGCCCATTGGGCTCTATAAAGTCTTTACAGGGGCATATACGGCTTTAGAGGGGCTCTATACAGGCTCTAGGAACTTTATGGGGGTCTGTTAGGCACTACAGAGGCTCTACAGAGGTTTTCTATGCTTTATGGAGACCCTATACGTGCTATAGATTCCTAATAGGGGCCCGTCAGGTTCTATAGAAGCACTATACAGGCTATAGAGGCTTTGTAGGGGCCTATTAGGTGCTTTAGAGAGTCTGTAGGGGTCTAAAAGGCTCTACAGAGGCTCTAAACAGGCTATAGAGGCTTTATGGGAGCCTATGGGGCTATATAGAGTCCTTAGTGGGGTCTATTAGTCTCTATAGAGGCTGTATACAGGCTATAGAGGCTTTTTGTGGGTTTATTAGGCTCTGTAGAGGCTCTACAGATGCTATAGAGGCTTTACAGGGGTCTATTAAGCTCTATCGAGGCTCTCTAGGGGCTATAGAGCCTTTATAGGGGCCCTTTAGGCTCTATAGAGCGTCTATAGAAGATTTACAGGGGCCTATTAGACTCTATACAGGCTACAGGTGTTTTATAGGAGCCTTTTAGGCTCTATGAAGTCTTTACAGGGGTCTATTAGGCTCTGTAGAGGCTCCATGCAGGCTACAGAGGTTTATAGGGGTCATTGGCCTCTATAGTGTATTTACAAGGGCATATTTGGCTCTATAGGTACTTCTTACAGGCTATAGAGGATTTATTGTGGTGTATTAGGCACTACAGAGGTTTACTATGCTCTGTAGAGGCTCTATACGTGCTCTGGATGCTTTTTAGGGGCCTGTTAGCTCCTATAGAGGCTCTATAGGGGCCTATTGGAAACCGGTCACAACTGGTGCTTCCCAGGGTTCAGTGCTGGGTCCAGTCCTGTTGGACATCTTTATCGATGATCTCGATGAAGGCATCAAGTGCACCCTCGGCAAGTTTGCGGGTGACACCAAGCTGGGTGCCAGCGTGGATCTGCTTGAAGGAAGGGAGGCTCTGCAGAGGGATTTGGACAGGCTGAGTCGATGGGCTGAGACCAACGAGATGAGGTTCAATGAGGCCAAGGGCAAAGTTGGAGTGGCTAGAGAGCTGCCTGGCGAAGAAGGCCATGGGGGGTGTTGGCTGACAGCGGCTGAACATGAGCCAGCAGTGGCCCAGGTGGCCAAGAGGGCCAGTGGCATCTTGGCCTGTGTCAGACCCAGCGTGGCCAGCAGGAGCAGGGGGCTGATTGTGCCCCTGTGCTCAGCACCAGTGAGGCCGCACCTCGAGTGCTGGGTTCAGTTCTGGGCCCCTAACTCCAAGAAGGACATTGAGGGGCTGGAGCGCGTCCAGAGAAGGGCAAGGACACCAGTGAAGGGACTGGAGAATGAGTCTTACGTGGAGCGGCTGAGGGAACTGGGGTTTTTTAGCTTAGAGAAGAGGAGGCTGAGGGGAGACCTCATCACTGCCTACAACTGCCTGAAAAGAGGTTGCAGCGAGGTAGGGGTCGGTCTCCTCTCGCAAGCGATGGGACAAGAGCTTAACCGTCGTAAGTTGCACCAGGGCAAGTTTAGGCTGGATATTAGGAAAAAAATATTCATCAAAAGGGTGCTCAGGCACTGGAATAAGCTTCCCAGGGAGGTGGTTGTGTCACCATCCCTGGAGGTGCTTAAAAGACGGGTTGATGAGCTTCTTACGGACATGGTTGAGTAGTGGACATGTACAGCTGGACTCAATGATTGTATGATTCTATGATTTGATTTATTTTGAAATCTTGCAGCACTGGAGTAGAAACCAAACTTCCAGAACTACATTAAGCCGTATGATCCTGGATCTTCCTGTAAGTATGCAACTTATCATTTCTCTCAATAAATCTTTCTTTTGTCAAGATTTTTGTACAGCTATAGGTTTGTATTAAAGAACTGCAAGCTAAAAATGCCCAACTGTTACTTAAAACCAAGAATAGCTCTATTTTTGAGAATGCATGTTGGTTACTAGGACATGTATTAGTTTTACATCTACTGGAACTGCTGAGTGAAGAAATGGAGTGTACCGGTAATAAAAAACAACACTTAATCAAGAATAAGCTTGTTAAGTCACTTATTTTGTACTTCTTGTACACATATGAAATATAATGCGTTCTTCTGCTCACCGCTGTCTACAGCAGAGAAAGGCAGGGGTTCAATTTTTTTTTTTTTAAATAAATACCCCAAAGAAAAGAAAATTACGTAAAGAATCTCTAAGTATTTCTGTTTAGCAACCTTACAGCAATCCACTCCAATTTGTGCGGCTCAGTCAGTACCCAGCATTCTCAACAGAGAGAGCTAATGAGGATCCACTCGGCTCGATACAGCTGCTCTCAGCTCCTCACGGCTCCGTGCGGGTCCTCTCGCCTACTCTGGACTCGAGCCCTCGTCTCGATTCAGTTCCTCTCCTCTCAATTCAGCTTGGCCCAGCTCAGCATGGACCCGTTTGGATCGGCACGGTACAGCTCAGAGTCAAGGCGACAGGACCAAGGGGAGGAGACGAAGCGAGCTAAGCGGAGCCGAACGGAGCGGGGGACGCAGGAGATGCAAACATTAGCCCCCTTAAATTGTGCATGCCCCTCCCCTCCCCGGGCCTCGGCGACCGCGGGAGCAAAACAGTCCCCACTGCAGTTCCGCGCTGTGGCCACGGGGCGGCGCCAGCAGCGGCACCCGCCACTGGGCTAGAGACGACGAAGGCAGCGGGGCCCGAGCTGCAGTGCCGACTACCGGCCACACAGCGGCACCAGAGAGCTGCGGGCGGGGGGCATCACCGCCCCCGTGCGACACTCGGGCTGCAGTACCGCGGTGCGGCCACACAGCGGCACCAGAGAGTCGTAAAGAAGGCAAGAAATGACATTATTCTATCTAAACATATCAGTAACTGGGATGACCCTTCTGGGCCATTTTCAGTTGCGTTATAAAATTTAAATGGAAGGAGATTGAACTTATATCGCGAAACTCAATACTCCCTTTCTTGCACGGCATGTAGGCACAAACTCTTCTTTGCACAAAACAAAAGCTATTAAAAAGCCAAGGATACATGAAAATCCTCCCATTAAACCAAAGGATGTTGATCCATTTAAACTAGAGCCACGGTGTCTCCCAGCATACCCACAGGAATGCAGAGGAGTGACACACAAAGCAGGAGAGATTCCTATGTCCTCTGAGAGCGTTTATCCTCGTCCAGCACCTACGAGCAGGCTGAGCCACGGGGGACACGGCCATATTTGTAACGCTTGCCCACGTTAGACCCTAAATAACAAGCACCTCAATAAAACTCGACAAAGAAACTCCAACACCACCAATTTTTTTGAGTTTCAAAGAGATTCTCCCATTAATGAGGCTACATCTTCCTTTAAATAAAGGACATACAGGAACGAATTTTGCAAGGCAGGAATGTACAACTCCTTATGAAATCAAAATATGCTTCACAAGACATTTTTCCTACAGTATCCTGCAGGTCATCGCTTAGCTTTCGTAGACTTCTGGGCAGTGTTTTCACATGCTCTCCTTATTTTAAAAAAATCAACATCAATAGATTTCCAGGTTTCAAGAAATCTCTCCAAAATAAAATAATTTTTTTTTAAATGTTCCACCTGAAGTTTCCCTGTAAAATATCTCATTTTCCTATTGAGATTCATTTTTAAGCTGTTAAGACAATTGTGATCTGACAGGTACTCACAGCAGTTGTCCCAGTATGATTGGATTTTTCCAGTACGATGACTTCTTTTTCTGCCAGAGTTCGCAAAATGTTGTATTTCACTTTTTCTACACTTGCTAGTGACCTAGAAAAGAAACAGTACAATTATTAGTAGAAATTATTGCCACAGACTTTTGAGTTCACCGTCAGTTAAGGGTTCTGTGACTATAAGGGGACATTCCTCACCCTATGGTAGCAAATTTGTCTATTGCTTGCTCTGCTTTTACGAACCCTTAAATCACTCTCCAAAATTCATCACTAATGCAGATGTACAACAACAGTAGTTTATCAAAAGGTGACTTCTTCTGACACACGCTTTAAATTATACATCTGGAGATACCAAAGTGCTTATTCTATCTCTCTGGAATTACAGCCCAAGTCACGTTTAAATAAGAACACCAAAACTTCACAGTGTACCTATATAAAATTAAACAGATTTAATACCTTATTCTTGAGCTCGTCACCGAACAAATGAACTCCTGCATACTCAGACTGTGGCAGGGTCAATATAGTTTCTGTATCCTTAAGTACAAAGCACGGGGGGGGGTGGGGTGTGGAATTTTTGCTTCACCCAAAACTAGCCAAAAAAAAAAAAAAATTCACAATAAAGGATAACGCATACTGAAAATTTCTTGTTAGCTTTGTAACATAGTGCCCTGGAACGCAAACAATCATTAAAAATACAACACATGCATCCGATGGACAAAAGAACCTCTCCATCCGCGGGGGTCATTGTGCTCATTCCAGCGTACTTTGCACAGACAAGAAGGAAGAGGAGATGTCCTAAATCCTGCACTAAGTAGCTTCGCTAGGAACTCTTCTCCCTTTCATGTCTGAAGTAGTGAATGCTGACTAGGAAGTGTGCTCTCAGGCGACCCAAGGCAAGCCAGTGCATCTGACCAGCACAGATCTACCTGAAAGGGGAAGGATTGTTATGTCTCTCCACTACCTCAATGTGAATAATTCAGTAAAAAGCAGTGGCTTTTGTCAACCTAAGCAGAAAGAATATAGCACCGATAAAGATCTTGCTGTCAAGGGTATAACACAGCAAGTTTCAAATCAAGGAGTACCACAAAGGCACAGAAGTACATTCATTTTAAGCTGTTTTGGTAGTGCAAGTTCTACACTGTAACAATAAAAAAATGAAAGACTAATATACTGATTATAGTGCCTCAATTAATTAGATGCAAAAGATGGATAAAGTATGGAGTTTCAAATTTTGCTTTTCCTGTCCAGTTAAGAATTCTAGATAACCAAATTCTTCCTTGCGCTGGCAGAGGTTAGTACTAAATCAACAGTAAATCCATGTGTAACAATTCTTTTAGACAACTTCACTTGAACTTTGTGGCTCCTATTTAAAACCAGAAGGGTGTGGGTGCCTGAAAGATTATGTGGTTTTATACA
This sequence comes from Neomorphus geoffroyi, assembly GCA_033558235.1. Taxonomy (NCBI): domain Eukaryota; kingdom Metazoa; phylum Chordata; class Aves; order Cuculiformes; family Neomorphidae; genus Neomorphus; species Neomorphus geoffroyi. Next base: position 32,511 of record JAUMJM010000056.1, read on the forward strand.
TTTAAATCCTATGTTCCAATAAGAGAATTCACTTGTTTTTGAAAGGCTTGTCTTCTGTCCTTCAATCGCTGGCAAAATAATTGCTAATCCACTTGCAGAACACTAAGAGGTGTAAAACTACATGTTTTATTTAGTAGATATCATGACTTCTGCATTTGAACACACTGAGGCGTGCCTGAAATCACGCTGCACGGTTTCTGAAAAATATGAGGTATCACTGGGCGAAGCCCTATGAAGGTCAAAAACCACAGAGGGTTAAAACGCAAAACTAAAATATTGCTGGTATATCACAGGCAGCAGTTTTCACAACCCTCAAGATAATTCCAAAAGGGCATTATGGTGTCCTACTTGCTCTATTGACTATTTGGGATCTATTTCAGCAAGTCTAAGTTCTGAAAGATGCTGTTAGATTTTAATTACAAAGAAACCAGCAATAGGCTTATGCTATTCTGAGGTAAATCATTATAAATGTAGAAAATATCAGTGTTAGAAAGCAAGCATTTATCAGTTCCGTTGCACCAACACATGCCTTTGAAATGGAAGCAGAATATATTGACAGGAAGCCACACGGAATGTGAGGACTCGCAAGATGGAAAGCAGTGTCTTTGGGCCAAGTTCAAAAATGTCCAGAGAGAATGAGATTTATTTTAATGTTTTTTTCCTGTCATATGTACATAATAAAAGAGAGAAACAGACCCATACTGAATCTTACCAAATATAAACTCTTTACACTTAAGATCCTCTAAATTATGTTTGTGTGAAAGTTCCACACAGAAAAGCAGCCCAGGCACACCATTACTGTTAAAACGTACTCCACCAGCCAGATTTACAGGAAAAGGGCAGCAAGAGGACTGTAGGGCATAAAACACTTCTACAGACACGGCTGCTGCGAACCAGGCTGAGAACACATGCACGTTTCCAGGTTTGCAGGCAAGATTCACGTCAACAGTTCAAATGAACGACTGTTTGGGCAGCTCCAGGTTCAGGCTCCAGCTGTACAGGAGACTGGAAAGTGTCATCCAGAAAGGGTGACGCTGTGAGAAGCCGAGGTATTTCTGAATCTGAAAAAGAAATTAAAAAAAAAAAAAATCAGCAATGTTTTCTCACCAGGCCACACCCTAACAGTCCCTTCCAGCGAGTCACCAGCTGAACGACTGTACTTAGTTCTGCTGCCAGCTGCAGCTTTTGTTCTCCAGCCCGGCAGAGCCCTCGGTCCACACCGAGTTCCGCGGGCCACGCTGGAAGGGCTCGCAGATGATGCCATCCCAGCCAGGAGAAGAAGGCCGAGGAAACCGGCTTGCAGCAAGCCATTTGCCAGGGAAGTGCCTCCCAATCAGAACGGCCCTGCTATAAACCAGCAGGTTTCACGCTCTAACGCGCACACGCCTGGCAACGCAGCTGCAGCCCACCCGACACAGCAACAGCCGCTTTCGGAAGCTCCTCTTTCTTCTTCCGCAGCTCCACACCTCTCCCATGACAGTGCTGCCTCCTTCCCTCTGTACACTCCCGCTCACCGTAAAGACCGGCCTTCCTGCAGCAGCTCCTTAAGGACAAGAAAGCCAGCAGCTAACTGCGAGCCTGCACGCACGGTTGCTGCGTACTCTTTAGCTTGCCATAAAAACGCCCCTCCTGCAAAAACACCGAGGGTGGAGTAAGAAGCGCAATAAATTCAAGGTTATTTCGTTCACGCCTCTGCCTCCAAACGGAGCCCTTCCTTCAGGTCTCGCAGACCTTTCTTCGCGTTCATGGAAGCAGGACCAGGTTTCGGTCACCACCCCTGTGAGAACCCTCGCAGCCGTGCGGAAATTCTTTCCAAAGAAACAGTTCTAGCCCCCTTCCCGGACTGTGATGACGCAGGTTCTCACTCGACTCAGCACTGGAACCTCACCCCGATTAAGCAGGCATCAGCATTTTTCTCTGCTTTGACTCCAGCTGGCTGTGGGCGTCGCTCTGCTCTTCTTTGCCTATTGCAGCCCATCCTCTGCCAGCACTAGAGGGGAAGAGAGAGCGGAGGTTAGCTTTCCCACGGGTCTGAGGAGACACAGTGCCCGTGCGCCACTGCTTACGCCAGCGCATCACCCACTTCCAACGCGTCCTCTGCGCAAAGGGGGTGTGTAACAGAACAATCCAAAGGCGGCAGGGGTTATTTCAGTTGAAGAACCCATACACTTCACACTGCTTCGGATATATGAGCGTACAGAGCCCTCTGCATTCACATTAAGAATGAATTCTGCCCAATTCAGGCAGATATAAAATCTTTTATAAGCCTCCTCAGCTGCAGACTGGATCCGAAAACTGATCGGAAGAGCTTAACGCGGGAAAAAGAATACGGGAATTCGTTCAGCGACAATCACGGCTCCTGCTGAGAACTTGGCCCGCAAGCGAGCTCGTGGCTGCTTGCCCCGCCCCTGACGCGCTCGCGCCCTGAAACGTCACCGACGGAGTCACCAACCCACTACGCCATCGGGTCCGGGTGGCGCCGGTGCCGGCCATGAGTAAGCGGAAGGCTCCGCAAGAGAGCCCAAACCAGGGCATCACCGACTTCCTGACCGGTACGTATGGGTGGGGGGGCTGCACTCCCCCCTGTCCCCGTCGCTCCCCTCCGTCCCCGTCGCCCCCCTCCCGCCCCCGTCGCTCCTCGCCCTCCCTCCCCGGTCCCTCGCCCCCCTCTCCCCCCCCCCCGCTCCCCCCCTCCCCCCCCTCGCTCCCCCGTCCCCGTCCCTCGCCCCACCTCCCTTCACGCTCCCTCTTTCGTTCCCCCCTCGCCCCCCGCTCACCCCACCGCTGCCGCTGCAGAGTTGGCCAACTACGAGCGCAACGTGAACCGGGCCGTGCACAAGTACAACGCGTACAGGTACCGCTCTCCCATCCCTCCCTCCACCCCCCCCGCCTCGGGGCCTGGGCCGCAGCTGGGCTGGCAGCGCTCCCGGCCCGGGCGCTGAGCGACACTGTTCCGCAGGAAGGCGGCATCGGTGATCTCCCGGTATCCCAGCAAGATCCAGAGCGGGGCCGAAGCCAAGAAGCTGGTAGGTGCCCGTGCCCGGGTTGTCAGCCGAGCGGATGCAATGTGACTGCAGGGTGGGTCGGGTGATGCCGCCGGTGTGGTACCCGCCAATGCTTGTACTCGCTTATAGTCCAATATTTTGTCGTCGTCTCGGTGGCCTCACTTCTTTCTGGGCTCTAAATTCTGGGGAGCTTTCCTTGTTTTTTTTGGATGTAGTGACTTTAAGTGAACTTGAAGTTAACTTCTCTACCCTTCTTCCTCAATGTTTAGGATGGAGTCGGTGCTAAAATAGCTGAGAAGATAGATGAGTTCTTATCCACTGGAAAACTACGCAAATTGGAAAAGGTGCATTTTTTAGCATTATTCTCTTTCCGAACAGTTGTTTTTCTTTGTTACTTGCAAAGTAGCCTGTTTATGCTATTTCTGTTGTCCCTGGAGAGACTGAAGAATGGTGGCAAGCAGAGAACAAAAAGTTCAGCCAAAGCCTTAAGGACGTCTATGTATGAAAATAGTTTAGTTTATATAATCTGCATGTGGAATTCTGACTCTGGAAGACTGTGGAGTTTCGTGGTTAAGTAAGCTGTTCATCTTAGCATGATAGGCAGTTAAGCAGTTTTCAGGCTTGATGTATCTGGAGTTACTGTGATATAATATTACCCGTGGTACTGGTTTGCTTTTATAGTGAGCCTTCAGAGCAGAATTGAAGTTTTTTTATCTTGTCAAGATTTCTTTGTTTATTACAAATGGAGTAAAGAAGGGTTTGGTTTGTTTTTGCAGATTCGACAAGATGATACAAGTGCATCTATCAGTCTCCTGACACGAGTTACTGGCATTGGGTAAAGGTTTTGGTTGTTCATTTGGGGTTTTTTTGTCTGTTTTTTTTTTTTTTTTTTTTTTTGCTTCTGTTTATTTTGTGGCGTTATGAACAGAATTTCTGTGATTGAAAATAATGAAGGAAATCAGTTTGAGCTGATGCTGTACTGCCCACATTGAGACACCATGGTTGTGGTGACACAGTTGGCTGAGAAGGGTATGGAATTGTCAGATCCTGTAGAGGAGGGGAGGTGGGAAGTTCCTGTGTGCAAGGTGAGAGGGAAAGGAGAGAGGAGATGGTCTGGAATGGAACCACGGAAGGCTGAGAAGAATGGAAGAAGGCCCTTTAGGACTTTTTGTTGGAAATTTGGTCTCGGGGACGATCATGGTCTGTCATGTGTTTTTAAAAGAAACAGAGCCCTGAAACAAGTAACAGAACAAAACCGACACCAACCAACCAAAATCAGACCGGAAAAACCCAACAGGACTCTTGCACAACACTTGAAACCCTTGAGAGCGTGGAATAGGGAGTGTGATCGCCCTCAAATAATTCTGAGTGAAAATGTGCTCAAAGTTTGATATACAGGGATTTGAGAATGCCTTTGAGAAGCTGGGATGGGATACAGAAGGAGAAGCCAGGCTATTGTCCTGTCTCAGGCTGGAGAAGTTGCCTCTCTTGGTCTGGAATCCAGCAAGAGATGCAGGGAACGGTAAGAAAGGAAGTAAATGGCAAGTCAAGATCTGGAAATTCTATTGTACTGTAAGAGTTTTATTGAGGAAGTGGATTAAAAATCTTTAAGAGTAGTGGAGCTGCGATTCCAGAGTAGTTGGAGAGCAGTTCCCCAGGAAGGGACTGTGCTTCCAGACCGGTGGTTCTGAGTATTATGGGATATTGGATAGGTATCTGGCTATAACTTTGCTTGAATGCCTGTCTCGTAATTGAAACATTGTTCTTTTGCCACAGAGGCACACAGATTAATCTGGTGACAAACCCTTAAAGTGGCAAAAGGTTCAGCCATTCACTTGAGCGTTGTGCTTAAGGCAAGCTCTGCTGCTGCACTGGAGCTGGGACTGCCTTGCTGTTCTGCAGGCTGGAAATGGGAGTTTTGTTTTGTGAAGTACTAGTATAAAGACATTTTTGTGTTGCTGTCATCTTAAGCCGGTTCAGAGACTGACGGTGGTTAAAGTAGTTCTTATCGTGCACCCAGTATTACCTAAAACAAGATTGCCTGTTTGGTAACTTTGGGGGGAGTGTGTCGGCTTATTTTTTACAACCTTACATCACTATATAGTTATATCAGTAGTGAATAATGTGCAGGCCAAGCCTTGGAAAGCCATTTCTGCTGACTGAAAGTACAGACTGAAAATGCCTGTGTCAAAAAGCAACTTCAGTATTGGCCTTGAAGGACCTAGGCAGATGCACTGAATTCTGACGTCCTTTTCAGAGTTTTAAGATTCTTGCTATTCCTGATGGCAGATTGCTTTGTCTCTTTGCAGTCCTGCTGCTGCGAGAAAGCTTGTCGAGGAAGGAATTAAGACTTTAGAGGGTAAGTATGACTTTGGTTCCTCAGTTCACACTCCAGTAATGTTGTTTTCTATCAAGCTGCCCGTTCCGCAGTCGTACTGCAATCGCAGGTACACCCTGGGCTTTAAGCACAGCGTATAAGATGAGGAAGTTAGTGCACAAGACATTACAAGGCATTGTGTACATATCTAAAGTGAAGTGCTTACAGATTATGTGGGAAATATCAATGATCTTGGCTTTGAGGAGAATGGTCTATTGATGTCTTTTTCGGGAAGTGCTGCATGCATTTGTGTTTGGGGTTGCTGTCTTCTTGTTACGTGTTCTTTCTGTGCATTATATTTGCATTGGTGGAAGCTTACTGTAAGATTTTTAGTCCCCAAGTAACTTTTTTTTGTTTTTTTCCTAATTTTTCTAGATCTAAGAAAAAATGAGCACAAGCTGACCCACCACCAGCGAATTGGGTTGAAGTAAGCTTTTTTTGGGTGCAAGTCCTTGCCTTTTCTAATGACTCCTTGGCACCAGGATGTAATGTAGGGTTGCACAGGGCAAGTAAGGTTGTGTTCTGCGTGTGCTCTGCATGCCTTTCAGCAGTTATTCAGAGCTTTTTTTCATTTGCGTTAAAATTCAGTAGGTTTGTTCTCCATCCAGAAGGCAATTAATTTCAAATTCCTTTTTCAGTTGTTTATGGACAATCGCTTTAGTGAGGCTGCAATGATGTTTCTTGGGAATTTGAGTACAAGCGGTCCAGGCTATTTATTTTTATGTGTTGTGAGCCAGGTGAGACCTTTGAATGTCTGAACTTGCGAATGCCACGCAGAAGGTGTGTCTGTCCCTCAATACTTACCAGCTTGAATGCCGCTTGCTGAGTGGTTGTTCCAGTGTGCTAGTTTGCAAGAAGCTGAACCTGAACCTGAACCAAATGAAGCCCTGTATCTGTATTGGTTCTGTGGGGGCCAGCCCTACTGTTTCAGCACAAGTGGCAGCGATGCAGAGGAATATATGATGTGGACAAACTGTTTGCCAGTGAATGAGGATTACACAATGATTGTTGCCTTCCCACTGCTCTTCTGAGCCCCATACCCAGGGCGCATCCCTACCTTTATATGTCTGAGCATTCAGAGGAAAATATTTCCCTGTTTAGGGAGTATAAGAAAACTCACCTGAGCTATCCGTGTTGCTAGTGCGCACGTTGCCCTTGAGTCTACTTCCAGCATTGTGCTCAGATGTTGTTTCGGAACCTTGCGTGAATGATGAGCTGAAAGGATGGCTCTGTAGTGGTGGTGGTGGACTTGTCCCTTTGTTCCACTGCCAGCTCTCAGAGTGGGGTGAGGGTGAGGAGTCCCATATCCAGAAGCTCTGTCTCCAAACTTGGAACTGGGGTAATTGGGTAATGAATGTCAAAATGTGTGGCTCGGAGGGTGCAGTGTAGCTGCCAGTGCCTGCTGGAGATGGTTCTGGTGCCAGAGGGGTGAGGAATGTTCCTAGCTGGTCAGGTGCATGGTTGTTTCGCCCAGTCTCTTTGTCTCCACAGTCACACAGCATGCTGACAGTTTGTTTTTTTACAGCTGCGTGCAAAGATATCGGGAGCTGTATTTGACTTGTGAGCTTTCGTGAGCTCTTTCCAATATAGGTCACCTCGGACCATGGGTGAGGGACCGGTTCCTCCTGCTTGCTGGTGGACTGAGTTTTTCTAAGGCTATGTAAATATAAACCATTTGGTTGCACCTCATAGCAGCTCTTCATATACAATGGAAGTAATATACAATGAAAACATCTTCTAAGCGTTGTTGAACTTGTAGTTGCGAGTTTTTGCTATCGCTTGGCAAGGTTCTTTCTAAGATGCTCGGTGAGAATGAGGAGCTTTTTGTGATGTGACAGTAATGTAAGTTGTATTCTTTCCTCGGATACACATTTAATTGACTAAAATTTTAAGATGCTGCCTTTGCCACTCTTTCAGACGCTTTTATTTTTATATGTGCAGATATTTTGAAGATTTTGAGAAAAGAATCCCGAGGGAAGAAATGCTACAAATGCAGGTAAGTATGTATTGAGAATGTGAGGCACCGATGGCCACTAAAGACACCTCTAAACACACGTTTCCTTTTTACATAGGATATTGTGCTGAAAGAGGTAAAGAAGCTGGACCCAGACTATATTGCTACAGTCTGTGGCAGTTTTAGACGAGGTTGGTACCCTGTGGTGTATATTGTAACATGTGAATTGTTTACATTGGTTTTACATTAACAACGCTTGTGCTGTATTGCTACAGAATACAGCAAGAAATTTCAGGGTGGTTTCTGAGATATGTGGAGATAGAAACTTTTTGATGGAAGGATGAGGTTCTCTTTAAGATTTTTTTTTTTTTTTTCCTTCAAATATTTGAGTACTGACTGACTGCTTTTTACCGGAAAAACGTTTTTGTAGGAAGAGGCTAGATGGATGTTCACCGATGTTAGTATATTTTGTCGTTCACAGAGAGATTTTTCTTTGCTATTCACTTGCCTAGGTGCAGAGTCAAGTGGCGATATGGATGTTCTCCTAACCCATCCGAGTTTCACTTCTGGATCGTCCAAACAGGTGTGTTTATCTGCTGCTGTGGATCAATACTGTGCATTCTCCCAAGAGTCTGTTTAAATTCAGAAGCTATGAAGTCTCAGACTTACATTGCAACTTCTTGCATCATTCTGTTACTATAATAGTAAACTCTTCTCTCAGATCACCATGTTTATTTTGAGGAGTTATAGTCACTTTTCAAGTCCGTGTATTATTTTGTGTCCTTCTTGCGGAACTCTTTAGTGTGTTTACTCTTATTGATGGCTTAAAAGTGGAAAACTCAAACCAAGAAATGGATTTTGTGACTTCCAGCACAAGCGATCCGACATGGGGATTTCGGAGGAAGTTTTTATTTTTACGTTGCACGGCTGTAATTTTATTAGCTTCTTTTCAGTTTTATTGCCATCCTTTTTCCCCTCTGGATCAAATTTCATATACAATAACACATTTAACTGTAGTGATGTCCTGTACTGATATGGGCCATGTCTGGTTAATGGGTAAGATAGTATTTTTTTTTTTTGTGAAATGATTTCTTCTGTGTTGTCACTCTTCCTAGTCAAAACTTCTGCGTCAAGTTGTAGAACAACTGGAAAGAGTCCACTTCGTCACAGACATGCTGTCTAAAGGTGACACCAAATTCATGGTAAGGCTTTTCTGGTGGTGAGAGATGTTGGGGGCGATGACCTTTCCTGACAGAAGCTTGGATATATATAAGATAGGTTGTTTGGACTGCTGGAGTTGTGATTTTTAATTCCTCACCCTTCCCCCATAAAAACTTTCTGCAGTTCTAATCCCTGCTGACATATCTTTTGTCACGCAATGCCTTCATCACCCAGTGTGTCTCCGTTTTGCTTGATGTTTCACCAGAACCGTAGCACAACCTCACTTCTGGAGTTGTATTGGTGGCCATTTTTGTAACTCTGTCCTCGAGATCTCGGAAATGCCAGCTTTGGTCTCGGGCCTCTTTACCTTGTTTAGTCTAATACGTTATATACTTTTGAGCTTTGTCTTTGCATTTTCCTTAACCTGATGATGTTTGTGCATACTGAAGAGCCTGATATAATAATTAGGGCGGAGGAATAGGAAATGAGAAGTCTGTGATCCTTCCTGCGGTAATAGGTTAGGAAGCACTTGTACGCTACATTGAACTATGGTCCTGTTAGCAGAGTAATATAGTGATTCATGGTGCCGTGAGAGCTGTTCTAGTAGGTATTTAATCAGTTCAGGGGGAATTTAACTTTGCTCGTCAGGATGACTGAGAACTGTTTGGAGGGTTATTTAGGGATAGGGAAGTGAAGATTGATCTCAAATCTGTGTAAATTTAGTTTTATTTTCTTACTTTCTTTACATCCGCACAGGGTGTCTGTCAGCTGCCAAATAAAGAAGATGGAACAGTCTATCCACATAGGAGAATTGATATCCGGTATGCACACCAAAAAAAGCCCTGCCAGAAAGCCCCTGAAACTCCCTCTTTAGCTGACTGCTACATAGTGGAGGCATTTGCATCGTTGTGCATTGAAACCTCTTACTTCCATGTTCAGAACATGGCATTTACAAGGTTTCTAATTCCTTTGTGGTATGGAAGTCACTGTACAACTGCCAGTATCTACAACAAGTTATTAGCAAGAATGCTGTATTTTAAATTATGAATTTGTATCCTGCTCCAGAATTGTGACCTACTTTATCATACTGCTTTGGCAGGAGTGTAAGCATCATAACTGGGCAGCAGCTGAACACTGGTAACTTCTGGGTCAGGGTAGATGTGCTGAACTGTTCTGGTATGCAGTTCATTTCATTTCATTCTTGCAGCTGGCTTATGGGAAAACCAAATGTACAGAGTTGCAGAATGTGTGCATCTAAATAGGAAATAAACCTAGAACAGTATCCAAATGGCTGAATTCCAAATAGCTTATAACTTTTTGGTTGTATATTTGCCCTAAATCTGTACTTTTCTTCCACTTTTTTTTCCAGGCTTATCCCCAAAGATCAGTATTACTGTGGTGTACTGTATTTCACAGGAAGCGATATATTCAATAAGAACATGAGAGCTCATGCTCTGGAAATGGGCTTCACGATCAACGAGTATACAATCCGTCCCTTGGGCGTCACTGGTCAGTCTGTGCCTTTGCCTGTATCCGTTCCAGTTACATGCTTTCTGTGATCTCCTTAGATTGGTTTTTAAGTGTACTGGAAACACTTCTGATAAATCCTGTAGTTCATGAGTATTTTTCAGTATCCTTTTTGGTATCAGACACCATTCCAGCAGGCAAAGGCAGCGCTGAGACACAGTTACCTCTTTGAGTCACCAAATCTACTTGAACTCTTACTGACCTAAATATTGTTTTTTCGGTGTGATGCAGAGCACACATTTGGTTCCCTACTCTTTTAACAAGATACACACACACACGCGCGTCTATCTATACATACATATATATAAAAATATATATTTAAGTGCATATCCATGTGGCCTCAAAGTTAATTCATTACCTTATTTCCTTTGACACTAATAAGAATCAGGACCTAAACACTGTATGAAAAGTTCTGTGGGGGATGTTGTGTTTCGGTTCTTTTAAGTCTGTTTTACTTACAGCAGTTTTGTCTTAATCTTGCAATGCATTTGGCATTTCAGGAATGTACAGACCTTTCACCTTTCAAACAGCATCTGTAATTTGCTTGCAGGAGTTGCTGGGGAGGCCCTACCAGTAGAATGTGAAAAAGACATCTTTGACTATATCCAGTGGGAATACCGAGAACCAAAGGATCGGAGTGAATAGCTGCTTGTCTCGGTTTGTGACCTAGAGAGATGTTTTCATAGCTTCCTATGAATTTACAAAACGCATAGTCTTTCTTTGGGTGTTACTGCATCCAAATATTGTACATTACTGATGTTTAAAGTCCATGGCACTAGCACAGAATGTAGAGTGAAGATTCAATCCTGCAAGATGTTATTTTGATATCTCTCTCTCCCTTCTCCTTAAGGCCGATTGAAACTCTTGCTATGTTTAACTGCACGGGCTGCAATACTAGAAAAACCTGTGGGAAAGGTGGTATGGCCGTCAGAACCCTTAGAAAAAGGATATTGTCTTTTGCTTTGGGATTTAGTGGGGAAAAAAAACCCAACAGGCAATAATAAATCATGGGTTTCTCTTTACCCCCTCAGGAGCGGAAAGTTCTGATGTAAAGGCAAGATGTTTCAACTTACTACATTTCTCGCAGCTCAGTTTGAAGATGGTGGCTGTTAATCAGAATTAATGCTAGTTCTTTGGAGCTGCTGGGAAGTCTTACAAAACAACATTAGCCTTTTATAAAAGGTGGTGTGCTTTGGTAACACCTGTGGCGATACTTGGACCGATACTCTTGTTATCCCTTTGTCTTCTGTTTTCCTAGTGGAGTTTATTTTCTGGGAATGTTCCCCAGCCCTAATCCATGCAGTGGTGTGTAAGGTGGAAGCTGTCTTGGTGCTGAGTGAAAGTCTTCTGATGCCTCCTAGTAGAAGTGTGTATAGCTGATGTATTTAGTGTTTGCTTCAATAACCAGTGGAAATAAATGAAGCGAGAATTCCATCCTGAATGTGTAATGCTGTTTAAAAAAAATAAACTGTAATTTTAAAAGCATCAGAAAGCTGACCGTGTTTACAGGTGTTTCCGTGGCAGCAGGCACCGAGGGGCATTCCCGTCACTCAGACGGGGACCTCGGAGGACTTGAGGCAGAATCTGCTGTCCCTGCAGGCTCTGTAGCCCTGGATTCTTCGGGGTGGAAGGGAACCGGCAGCGTGTTTTGTTTTTCTGAACGATATAGTCCTGCCGCGTGCCCCAGTCCCCTGGCTGCGTAAAGGCTCGGCTCTGGCCCACGTTCCCCCGCCGCTCGGGCCTGCCGGGCGGGGCCGCGGCGGGGGCGGTGTGTGCCAGTGCGCGCGCGCGCCGCGCATGCGCGCTGAGGGGGCGGTAGCGACGGCGGAGGCGGCGCAGCAGGTACCGCGCGGCGGCCGACTGACTGGGGTAGCCTGCAGGCCTAGCGCCGGCGCGGGCGTCCCTCCGGGCACTGGGCTGCGGCGGGGCTGGGCCCACAGCCCCGAGAGGCCGTCGGGTGCGAGCTTCGGCCGGCGCTCTCGTGCGCTCGGGCCTGGCGGTAGCGGGCGGGCTCCGCCCTTTCCCTGGCTCCTCGGCCGGGAGGCGCGAGCGGCACGCGGAGAGGGGCGGCCGCGCTCCGGTACCCGCGGCGCGATGCGCGTCCGTTACGGGGCTGGAGGAGCGGAAGCGGCGCCTGCTGTCGGTGGGAGATGCACTGGGAGAGCGAACGGGCTCGCAGCAGTCAGGGCGTCTCAAACCGTACGGAAATGAGGCGTAACCTGAACGGGGCATTAGCAGAAAGGGTGAGGCTGGGATTGAGGAGGTGCTGGACGGGAGGACGCCCTCCTTTACTTGAAGCTTTTTCGATGTGGCAAGAGAGGGGAACCCCGAGGCTGCTGCGTGCTCGGGTCCGGTGTCGTTCACGGAGGCCCCGTCCCTTTGTGCAGGGAGGCGGAAAGGTTGGAGGGCGCGTTGGCCGGGCATGGAGGAGGTCAGGGTGTGGCATCTTTTCAGAGACTGGGACGGGGGTCGTTATAGAATCGCTAGGTTGGAAGAGACCTCTGAGATCACCGAGTCCAACCGTGCCTGTCTTATTAAACCGTGTCCCTAAGAAACTCATCCACCCGTTTTTTAAACATCTCCAGAGATGGTGACGCCACCACCTGTCTGGGCAGCCCGTTATCTAAGCTTTTGTTTTTGTTCAATGTAACATCTCCATCGAATTTGAAAATTAGATTAGACTGATCTCTTCTAAGCGCTGGATAGGTCAGTCCAGGCCCCCAAAATGCTTTGTGGCTCACTGCCGATTGTTGTCTAACTTCTGATTGAAAATGGGTTGGTTATGTGGTTGGAGGCCAGCTACATAGAGTGTTCCTGTCATCTTTTCAAACAGCTGGACCGTTCCCTGAAAGCTAGCCGAGATTAAAGGGCATTTTTTAAAAAAATCTGCTTGTCTGTTGTATGAATTCGTATGCAGGCAGTTATCTTTCATATTGGTTTTTACGGAAAAAAAAATGTTTGAGGTTGAAGAGCATGTTAGGCAGCTACTGCATGTGTAGACTGTCACGTTAAAATGTCCAAGCATCAGTTTTGCTCAAAAAAACATAGTTACTAAGCTTTTGAAATCAACGTGTTGAACTATTCTGACAGACCTGTTAAAAACCACAACCAAATAACCCCAAAACCCCAAACTTGACCAACCAACAAAACCCCAACCAAACACAAAGCCAAACACTAAATTTAAAGTATGAATTGAAACTTCTGAATTGATAGATTTATGTGAAAAAAAAACAGTTTAAAAGAAATCGAGGTTCTGCCCCATAGCTCTGTTGCTAAAACTACTGTAGTAATTTAAACTATAAGGTCATAAAAGTGCACATTCTGTTTCTCTTTCATCAGTTTAATGATTCACTGTTTGTAATTTTTTTCCCCTCTATGTTTGACAGGTAAAAATGCCCGATTACATAGCAATTTCGACAAGTACCTGTTTTATGTACTAATCTGTAGACAAGGACTCTGCGGTCATGTCCGGCTGTTGCAGGTGCTCTAAACCCATAGGTAGAATATCTAAAGTTGGAAGGGACCCGTAAGGATCATTGTGTCCGTGACTCGATAGACACATAGTGCACGGTAGTTATTAAGTCACTGGAGACAGAGCGTTTGTCTGCTATGGGATGTAAATTACCAGAGAGCTTCATTTTAGGAAGGTTCTAGTTATCTGAAAACAGGACTTTGATAGCTTTTCTTTTCTGGAGCACATGTGCCTTTGCATTTATGCAAACTACTTCTAGAAGGGGAAAGTTAATTTTCTGCTGGAGAAGATTTTTCTACTTCTAATGTGGATTTTCTGATGTCAACCCCCTGAATTGAGCTAACTAATGTTAAATATGTCTCATAAGCTGTAATATCACACTCCTGTCCTTTTGAGTTTTGTCCTCCAAAATATTTGTAAGAGTTACCTGTATTAGGAAATATAATAGATTGGTGCAAAAATAATTGCTGTTTTTACCCATCAACTCTAACGCAGTCTCAGCTTAGAATTAGATTTATTAATTGAAATTAGAGCTCTTAGAATCTACACATTTTTGCCAACAAGGAACGGGTCTCTTTATTCCCTTAGCATAGAATTCTGCACTCCTGGGACGGATGAATTATTCAAAGGCATTTTGAGCTGCTGCTAGGTTGTGGAAAATATTGTCTTGCGGGAAGTTTCTGAGATTCTTGAAAATATGGAAATGGGTGGGAGAGAGTTTAGGTTTTATGTTGTTCAACCTGAGATTCTTACAGCTTCCAATATGTTCCAGATCCAATGGCTGTCCCACCATCATACAGTGACTTGGGAAAGTCTGCCAGGGATGTATTCAACAAGGGATATGGTAAGTAACGTGACTGTGGTTTGATAACCTGTCATATTTTTTCTTAAGTGTCCTGAAAATTTCAATAAAGACATTTGTATCCCAGGGATCCCCTAAATACCTCAGTAGGAATTCAGTAGAAGCCTGGAGCATCTAGCGCCTTCTGAATTTGAGCTCTAGACATCTATCATGGAAACATTGCAGTAGGCAAAGAGTTAGAGGGGCAAGTAATGAATTTGACCTTAAGATGCAGTCCAGAACAGTCTCTGAAGAATGCTGCTTTTTTTAACTTCTGATTTTTGCGTTTAGAGATATTAAATCAGTCAAACTCATGTAGAAGGCCATAAGAGACAGTGTGTGACAACAGAGAGTCCCAAGATAGAATGATCTTCATGTTAATCAGAGTAGCCTGTTGTTCTTTCAGACTTTTCTGCTCTGTGCAAGGGCCAAGTCTTTCTCTAGGTTCGTAGCAGATTAGGAAGAAACGGAAGAAAGCAATAGTATCTCTGTATACAGCACTGGTTCAAGTAAGTTTTCTTGGACAAGGGGAAAAGAAAAAATTCCTGCCCTGCAATCAGAAATATAAAAGTAAATTGAGTAAATCAGAAGAAATGGTAAAGGAATTGATTGGTCCCAGGCTGCAGGTGGCTGCAGAAGATGGAGAGACTCGATGGGTGACTGTTATGACTATAAATTATGAGGCCACCCACTTCGAGTTGTCGAAATTCCTGCAGTCATTCCTCAACAAGATCAGTAACTGTTGAAATATGGAAACAGGCAGTTTTGGTTCAGCATGCCCTGCCTGCTGTACTTGGGGTGCGCTAGAAATAAGCTGTGCTTGTATATTGTGCTGAAACGGATGCTGTATACTCTCTGGTTTTCAGGATTTGGAATGGTCAAGTTAGAGTTGAAGACCAAGTCTTCCAGTGGGGTGGTAAGTACTGGGGCTTCGACATCACCGGCATTGCAATGGAAGGACAGTTTCCTGAACTGGTTGAATCATTTTCTTGCAGATATGTGGCTTTCCTCCCTGTTCCCATTGTCACTTCCCAAACACAAGGGTTTTTTCACCCCACGTAGCTCTCATTTCTGCTTATGAATGCAATTGAGTTTTTCTGCTGTTGTTTTTTGTAGGATTTTGAGTCCAGACTGACAGTTATCCAGAACGCCAAGGGGCAAATAAGAGCCACGGTTTAACTTAACTTCGTGTTTGCTCATCTTACACTGCAAGATGCAATTAAAATTCAATAGTCCACCTGCAGTACCCTTTATGTAGAATTTGAGAGCATTTTTATAGGCATTAATTAAGCCTTAGTGGTTCAGGTAACTAGAAAATACTGTGATCCTCAGTTTAATGATGGAGAAGTAGAACTTCCTCACGGTCTCGTGGGAGGGCTGGCACTATGAGGAATGGATTTCATAAATTTGCCTTTAACTACAGGCAAATATTGTTTACTAGATAAAGGTATTCTTACACCGAGTCTCTGTGTACACTGCCAATTGATGCTGTTATAGTTGATAAGATGTGTTGCTTTTCAGCCTAATTCATAACCTTATTTGCCTTAGCCTCCCTCTTTCCCTTGCATTCTTATCATGTACATAGTGTAAGTCATTCCCTTTTGTATTACTGTCTTGTGTCTCAGTTGAGCTTTTGATGGATGACTTGCATTGTGCGCTAGGAATGTGTAGGCACAAGGAATCGTGACATCTGTATGCTGTGACTGCTGCCGGTTACTGACATCTGATGATATGCTTAGTTTCTCTGACTGGAAGTTTTGATTCTCAAATGAGATACTAATGGCTGATTATGCTGTCTTCTGAATGTGACAGAACATGAAAACCGTGTTAAGTTCTAAAATGGGCTTTTCCTTTTCCATGCAACTTTCGTGTTGGATGTTTATCCAGCTGGTAAGAATAGTGACTGTTTTGGCATGTTGGCTCTATTGCTTTGTCTAGCAAGGTTTTCTGTGGTGCATACTGTTGTTTGTGAGCTGTTCCATTGGTTTTAGTCTTATTATCATCCATGTCATGAAATCTGACTGTGTCCATAGCTCTTAATCTCCTGTACGATCCATGTACGAGCCATTTACAATCTTTGCCCCAAAATCCACAATAAGAACACAGTAAAGAAAGCAGGCAGACAAAGAAGGTTACAAAATCCACAGTTGTTGGCTCTATTAACGTTGGTCATTGAAGGAGGATCTGCCTCGGTGCCCCTGAGGTCAGGGTGTTGTCTGACACTGTGAAGGAGAAAAGGTCTGCAGTTTTAAGGTGGCTTACAAAGGGGTGACCTGGCTTCGAAAGTGTGTTTGCTGGCTGAAACAGAGAAGTCAGCCTGGGGGAGAAGGTATAAAGTCATCAATGTGGTATATGAAGAGTGTAGGTGACAGTGGTATGAAGGGTAGGGGAAGAACAGTGTTAGGGTACAGTAGTTGGTGTGAAAAGTATCAGTGGCCGTTCTGCAGAAGACATATCCACAGCCGAAAGGTGGAAGAAGAAAAAAAGAATGAAAAGGAAGATACACACAAGATGTTTGGAGAAGTGAGAGGGAAATCCATCTTTCATTTTTTTGCTATTCATCCAGCAGTGTGAGTTGGATGCAGGATTGCTTCTCTTAAGGGAGAGTGGATTTCCACTGCGACGGGTGCTATTTCATGCGCAATTGGGACAGTACTGGTAAGATGATTAAGAGAGAGGAGATGGTGAGGAAAAATCCAAGGATACAAGCAGCTTTGTATCCCAAGTGAGTATCTTTTTGTATCTGGGTGTGGTACAGAGCAAGTAGTGGAATGTTGAATTGCCACTTTGGAGTGGAAAAACGTGGTTTTGGTGCAGGGGAGGCTGGTGGATAAGTTAGGAGAAACGTGGTAAAACTGGGAATGGAGGAGCAGGTAATCAAATCGTGATACAGGTAAAAAGTAAGTGAAGGTCACAGGTCTTTGGGTAATAGTGCTTTTTCCAACTGAATCCAGTTCCAGGACTGTGTCAGCACACCTTGATAAATGCCCAGAACCGAGATGCCAAAATGAGTAGCGTTTTGTGATGCAAAAATAATTGATTTTGATGTGGATGGGGAAGGGGGGGGTGATATTGAGGGTTCTGTCAAAAGGCCAAAGGGTAGTGAGTGTGTAAAAACTGAATGTAACGTATAAAAACTGAATGTAATTAAATATCAGAGTGCTGAAACTCCTATTATGCTCTTGGCAGGAATTCATTGCAACTGGTTCTTCCAGCACAGACACAGGCAAGGCTTCAGGGGGACTAGAAACCAAATATAAGATCAAAGACTATGGACTTACATTCACCCAGAAGTGGAACACAGACAACATGTTGGGAACAGAGGTTTCTGTGGAGGATCAGGTAAGAGGAAATAGGATGCTGAAAATACTTCTGCAGCTGGTGTGAGAAAGTATTGAGTTGAGCAGACACATTGAACAGTGATAGCAGAACTATCTGCAATACCAAAAAGAAAGAAGTTATGTATATTTGCTGAACTCAGGGACTGAAAGAGAGCATCAAGAGTTTTGGGATACGGGGTGCAGGCATTCACACAGCGAGGTGCTGCTCCATAATGATCCAAAGGTGCAAAGTCACTGCAGTTACGGACTTGTGAAATGAGCTGGCTGGTTGAACAAATATGGCTATTATCCACTCCAAGTAGGAGTTTTTGTTTAAAGATGCGCTCTAGCTGTGGAGAACTGTCAGTGCTGCAATTGTGCTGGGAAAAGAAAAGAGGGCTCTTGCAATTTTAAATGCTCCAATAAGTTAAGCCTTAAGTTTGGCTGCCTTGAGATTGAGTGTGTTTTTTAAGGTTGAAGAGAAAGATTAGTGTTTGCAGCTTGGCACTACTTACACAAAGCGTTGCTACTCTACAGCACCCACAAAGCACGCAGTTCTTTTTCAAGGTAATAGCTTTATGCTTTTCTTTTCCTGCCTGCAGCGTAAGGTAGTAGGGCCAAAGGCAGTAAATGTTCTGTGGTGCCCTCTGCCGTGAATGGCCACCAATTTCTGCGGTTATGACTTTGCACTTTTGCCTGTGCTATAAAATGAAAAATGCTGTGCAGCTCAATACAAGGGTGGGAAAACGGAGTCAGGTACGCAGTTTGACCTGTGAAGTAGAACTGTGTCTCAGAAGAATACTGTAGATTGAGAGAGATTCTCGGGCTGCTGTATGGGTTGTTGAAACTAGAGAATAAGCAAACGTGAACTGAACATTTTCTTTAACCTAGTTTCTCAGTTATCTTGACAGCACTAGATTTGAAATTTTCCTGTAAAAACACATTTACAAAGCATGTGCTGTTATAGGGCCTCGCTGTGGGCAGAAAAAGTCTCAGTTTTAATCCCTCATCGTAGAGCATCTTCAGATTCTGTTGTAAAACATGGGAGGCATTGTGATCGTATTTCCTCTTCTCTTTGGACAGGAAGTAGAGCTGTGGTCATGGAGTATAACAAACGGTGTTTCAGCTGAGTTCTGAGCAGCTGTCTCTTTTTTTCTTTGCAGTTGGCTGAAGGACTGAAGGTGGCTCTTGAGACTACATTTGTACCAAACACAGGGTAAATATGTTCTGTTACTTTTATCTAAGGAGTACTAGAATTTCCCATAGCTTTCAATTAGAAATGTGTAAGTGCTCAAAATTTATTGTAGGATATTCTGCAGGCATTGTGGAATATTTTCAGGGCAGTGCCTAATACACGTCTCAGAAGGACAAGGTCTGCTAAAATGATTCTTCAGCTTTTTGGCCATTGGCAAATGTGTGGTTTTGCAGTAGGTATTGTTTCGTAGCGCTCCCTTTAAACAGCAAGATCCTACACAGTCCACTTAATTTGTACCATCTTTGCTGAGGTGTTGACAGGCCTCCTGCTGTCAACTCGGGGCCTTAAGAACACAAAGTAAAGTTACTTTTCTCGCGATATTTTGGGACAGAGGTCTGAATAAGTGAATGGGGAGGTAGAACCGCATAGGTATTACAATAGGCAGTGGAATAACGCTTTTCTGTCTTTCTCAGCTGTCACGTATTTATTTTTGATAGTCAGCAGAGCAAAGGAGAGGTGTTCATGTCTGGATAATGTACAAAGCTGGAGACTGCTTTGTAAACAATTACTGGCATTTCTTTGGTTTTGGAGAGAACCTATCAGAAAAAATAGAGTTTGAAATACTGCTTGGGTGTAAAGAATTAGAAACCAAGTCAAAACTGAGACCTTGGGCCTGGGTATGAGTGACAAACAGCACTATGTTCTGCTATGCCTCCAGTGGGAGAGAAAGGAGGTTGGGGAGAACACGAAGGAGATGACAAAATTTTATCTTGGTTGTGTTGAGTTTGAACCGATAGCGAAATGAGCACAAAGACGCGCTGGGGAGAGGAAGAGGCTTCTCCAGAGGGACAGCAAGGGCTGTCTAAGTGGATGATGTCTGGAGGATGAGGAAATTAATTTTCGATAGAGGAGACTGGTATCCAGCAGTGAAGAGGGAAGGAAAGCAAGCACTGCACATGAAGAAACATTGCAGAGAGCCAAGCAGACAAAAAGTTGCGGAAGGATGGAAGGGCTGGCTGTCACTGAAGGGATGTCATGGGTGCTCCTTAGAGAAACTGGTGATGCCATATTGCATTGCATTCACTTGAGGAAAACGAGATTTGAAACCCGATAGTTTTCAGAGCATTAAGCAGAAACGCTTTTGTCTTTTGCTTCTTGAGGATCTTAAGGAGTTAAAGATGGAAGCAAAACTGGCACTATGTAAATAGACATAATACCAATATTACCCTTATCCTATGCACTTTTCAGCTAAGTTTTGATTAGATATTACGATCATTTAATTAACTGGTCTTAAGGGACATACATACGTGAATAAACCTACACATAATACATACTTGTATAATGCCAGGGATAAAATGTCATGTTTCTGCAGGAAGAAGAGTGGAAAGTTGAAGACCTCTTATAAAAGAGAATATGTAAATCTAGGCTGCAACATAGACATTGACCTCTCTGGACCAACCATCTATGGCTGGGCAGTGTTGGGCTATGACGGCTGGCTTGCTGGCTACCAGATGGCTTTTGATACAGCCAAGTCTAAGCTTTCACAAAATAACTTTGCCTTGGGATACAAGGCAGGAGACTTTCAGCTTCATACTAATGTGTAAGTATTATCTGAGTCTAGAACAACATTATCACAGGAGCCAAACTAGATGACCAGCAAGCATTAACAGAGGTGAAAGGTGGGAGGGGATGCAGATGGTTTTTCAAAATATTTTTTATTTGGTGTTTTCATCTTCAAGTACAACTGAAGTATGGGCAACTTTAGAACTCTTGACTGCCTTTTTAGATCTTGTTTCAGGGTTACTTTGGGGTTTAGGTATATAAGATAGTGGTGTAAAGGCACTGCATAATATTAATTTGGAATTAAAATCGGTAAACTTTAATTTCTGGCTCAGAAATACCTGAGGTGGAGGAGAGGTGTATGTTGTGTTGTGCTGTGCTGAACTGTTTTCAGCTGCCAGTGCAATGTAGCTCTAGTCTTGACATTCAGATGCTCTTGAGAGTCTTTGAAGATCGTGTATTTAAAGAAGTGCAGTGCAGTAACACTGCTTTCAGTTTCATTTGCCCCATAACAGACTGAAGCCTCCTTCTGGATTTGTTCCTTTAGGCGTTACTGCAGACGTTCTTAACTAAAGCAAATGTGTTATCATCTGGGTTTTTTTTTTTTTTGGGTTGGTGGTTGGAGAATAAACATCTTGTTCTGTTCTACAACTAAAACTTTTGAGTAAAAAAAAAAAATAAATCTGAGCAGGAGTCAAGGAGTCAGCTCCAGCTAGGAAGTAGATGAGCTTGGGTCTAGGGAAGTACTGGAGCTCTTGGTTCATTTTAAGAGATAATGATCAAATGATTGTGGGGAAGTGTTACTGTTGCATTTACTAAACATGGAACACTTGCATCTATTACACACAGGAATGATGGCACCGAGTTTGGTGGGTCCATTTATCAGAAGGTTAATGATAAGGTGGAGACATCAGTCAATCTCGCATGGACTGCTGGCAGTAATAACACGCGTTTTGGTATTGCTGCCAAGTACCAAGCGGATGAGAAGACTTCCATTGTGGTAAGAATTCTGTTACAGGAACAAATATTTCAAGCTTTCAAATACTGAAAAATCTGTGATATGAACTAATTGCTTCATATAGTTACTGAGGAATTACAGTGGATGGCAACCTGTGCTTTCTGCTGTTGTTCAAACTTCAATGGGGACCTTGCAGGTCATTTTTTGTGACAGGATGAAAACAAATCTGAGGCGCTGTTCTGTTCATGGTGAAAGTCTCTAGGCTGATGAGTATGCTTGGAGGTTATGCAAAATGTGTTTCAAAAGTTAATGAGAATGCAGTGGCCTTTTAAGTCTCCAGTTGTTCTCTAATGAATAATATAAACTTATAGTGGAATGATGGAAGTTCAGTGGAGCTTACATTCCTGTCCAAACAATCAGACAGTGGATAAAAGTAACTGTGCGTATGGTCTAATGCCAAGAACTGAAGTAGCGAGCATGTGGTATGCTTCAAAACAAGAATCAGCTCCAGAACAATTCAGCAAAATTAAAGATGGGAAATACTAGTGTAAACAGCTCAAAACTCAGTAATGCAGAAAATGGGTTTGCATATTCGTATGTTTGATTGCTCATTAACAAAAGCCATTTGTCAACAGGGGTCTACAAACGAGACCAACCTCACTGGCTACTGAGGGGACTGTAGTAACTGGCCCTTTAAAGGATATAAAGAGACCATGCTGGGGCAGTGACAGATCACTGTGGCATTTTATATGGGCATGGCGGGTCACAATTCGAGGGAAAGATTGGAACCGTTACAGCTTAAGCTGGAAAATAAGAGAAAAGGGACAGATTGGAATATACCTCTACTACAGGATAGTCTACCAGTAGCTAAGAGAGTTAATGCATAAACCACCACCTTCTCAGGGCGCTGGGACGATTCTGTCTGAACATTTGCATAAAGCATATAAATACTGTGGTTTCTCTTTTTCCTTTAGGCTAAAGTAAATAATGCCAGCTTGATTGGAATCGGTTACTCTCATGCCCTCCGACCCGGTACGTAAGCCCAACTGGTAGCAGCAAACAGTACTACATTGGGGGTTATGTTTTACTGCCCATCTCTATAATAGACCGGAGAAACACACTGGCAAGAAATCTTACCCATTCTTTTTTTTTGTCAGCCTGTGTAGATACAGAAGTTCCTATAACAACTAAGACATCAGTGAGGCTCCAGTTGTGAGGGAGGGCACTGCAGACGGTATTGGTTTATGAAGGGGCTCATTGTTTGCTTTCTTAGGTGTAAAGCTGACCCTCTCGGGCTTGATTGATGGCAAGAACTTCAGTGCTGGAGGTCACAAAGTTGGGATGGGATTTGAGCTGGAAGCTTAATGCAGCTTTCAGGATGACAGGTGGTGCTCTGGAAGCTGAAGGAAAAGCATACCCGGTGTGTTTCGGCCTTAATGTTAGTCTGCAATTTCAAAAAGTGTGAACTTTCTACTCTTCCAAAGAATCATTTTAACCCAACACTGAAGTCCAGAGAGTGCCAGCACATCAAAGGAAGATACCAGATACTTGAAGGCATGCATGAAAGTTGTGATGTTCGTGCCACATTTCACTTTGGTTTCCCGTATCTTAAATCTGTTCCTAAAAACAGAAGAAAATCCCTCTCCTCAGTATTGTATTGGGTCCTGCATGTCCTGTACTTCACCTTTTATCAAGGGCGGCCTCTGTGCTGTAGTGAAAATTTGGGTTTTACATCAGAACAAAATAAATAGGTCACAGCTGGAACATGTTTGTGTGTCTTGTCTCTCAGTATGGTTCAGAAAAGCTCTGATCCACCCAGCTGTGCTTTTTCATTTATTGAAATGTGAAGCATGGTTAATAATCTGAAAAATGCTTTGTTAAATGACACGCGTACACCAAGCATTTCCTTCTCTGTGGTCTCTGGGGTAACAGCCTTACACCTCTCGCGTTTTAGAGACTTGCACAGTGAAAGCAGTTTTTCCATTAAAATGTTATTGAGGGTATCAAACAGAGCAAACCAAAAGTTTACATGTTTTAGATAATTTCGTTCCCATACAGGAAACAAATATTGGGTAAGTACAACCATTACACTTAAGGAAAAAAGTGCAAATCAGCAAATTTAAGAAATGAAGTTCACATTTCAAATATATTGGGATGGTGACATCTGCCAGTGACTGCAAGCTGATTGCATATATTGTCCATTGTTTGTTAGAAAGCCTAAAAGGCAGCAACACAACCACACGTGATGCCTAAGGGAAGAGACATCAGGACAGAGAGTAAGAAATCTGCTGTCTTAAGGCATGATTAAGATTTTTTTTCCCAAGCAGTTAAAAAAGGCATTTCCTATGGTGTCTTTGTGAAAAAAGAGTCCAAGGGGTATACAGTAAAAGCTGGGCCACATGTGTCACAAGTGATAGGTGACAGCAGAAGGAGGCACTTGAACTTCCCCTCTCAGAGGCAGCAGCTTTTCACAGTTGGCTTCCTGAAGCAGGATGTCTTCAGAGGCAACCGAAGGCATTCTACATCTGCGTTTGCTCTGGACTGTTTGGCTCCTCTACGTGAAGCTGCAGCCAGCTCCAGTCTAGAGCCTAAAGAAGAAACAGAACTGCAGGTCAGCAATTCCTTACGGATGAGATTCCTCCAGAATAAAGAGGAACCAAAAGATGTAAAAATTTTACTGTCAACAGGTTCGTCAATAGTTTTGTGAGAAAACGTGACTGCTGTAAAAGAAACCCTTAAAGCTACTTATTGTCTCTAATATTTTACTTTCTTTTCAATATTCTGCTTCATTAAATAAGCAGCCCTGCCCTCTGATGTATTACCACGGCAAGACCATCTCACTTCTGAGTGCAATTTTGCAAGTGTTTTTGTCCAACAGCCCAGTGCCTTCCCCCGCCCCTTATTGCTCGGCACAACTTCAGTCCCCAGTGTGTGAGGCCTGTCTCATGAAGCAGGGAGCGGTTCAAGCAGGAGCAGGAGTGCTTTCTGTCCCACAGCTCCTGCTCTCCTTGTCGAAAAGCAATATTCCAACTTCTATTAACCATATTACTTATTGGTGGCGGAGTTACAGGAGCAGAAGACTGAAGCCAAGAGCTTCCATGCTTCATAGAATATCAAATACGTTACCATGAAGCTCTGTTCCTGATCCTTCATTGTGTCATGCATCACATTTTCCAATTGGCTACAGAGTTTCTGTGATTCCAGCAGCAGCTCCTCACTGAAAGGGACAATTATGACACCATTATTTTCCATGGCAGTTCTGTTTAAAGAGCTGCTGCCCTCTACCTTTAGGAAAGATCTCTAGCAAGTAACGCTGCAGAGTACTGGAGAACATCAACCTTTACCAGTCAACTCACTCAGATTGCAACTGGGAAAGGTGGCAGCATCCCCAGATTAACTGGGACGGTAAAGGAAGCATGTTTCAAGTGGGAATTGGGTTCTTATTAATGTGGAGTCACTGTTGCTCGAGAAAAAGCTGCAGAACAGCCTCTAAACTGAAGGACTAAGACACAAACAAAATACCCAAGGTCTGTCATTCCAACTGGTGATTTAGTTAATTTATGTGAGCCAAGACTATATGTGCTTCGTTAGTGCAGTCTCTCTTTTACGATACAGCTCTGCTAATGTCACCTTACGTGACAATGCTTCAACCGTTCCTGTTGGCAGTGTACTTCAAGTGAGCCCAACCATTCCAGATAAAACAAACCCTTCATTATTGAGGCGAGGGAACGAAGCCATGCATTTTCCCCCATTTTTCATAAGGAAGATTCACAAGCCGCAGGAAGTCCAGCTACAAGGTAGAAAAGACTGCTGACAGTGGAAGTGTTAAGATGTCTGAAAGCCTCCGTGTTGCTGTTTCACAAAGCAGGAGCCCCAGCTTTGGGTCACTGGCAGCAGCTGCACAAATCCAGGCTTTGCCTCACCTTTTCCTGACAGATTCTGATAAATTGTAGGTTCCAGAAGGGACCTGCAGCAGCAGTTGACCAGGGCTACCAAGGCGTGATGTGTTCATGCTCTCTGGACTGCCAGTAACAGGACCACGTACCTTACTCTGAAGAAAACACAGACTATTATCTTCATTAAATTCTAGTAGCCAAGAATATGAGAACGCTTGGAATTTGGCTTTAATGACAATTCAAAATAACACATTACACGCTAAATTTACTATTAATTATTTCAGTAACCTGTGCCATAGGCTAAACCAGAGTTTTTATTCTACTCACACAAGCAATTTTCAGCAAGTTCCACAGTTCTTTCTGTCGTTTCTCCTGAAGCCTAACAACTGTTTCCTCATCTTCATTCATCAGATTCATCACTTTCTCCACTCTGGGGAACAATTCCAGGGCCTTCTGCTTGCAAACTACAGTTTTACTATGGAAAAAAAAAAACAAAACAAAAAACAAACCAGTTCACACATCAGAAATGTTCCTCTACTGCCAAAGTGTCTTTACTGTAACATGCAGATGTCATTTTTTTTAAAACCTCTACAAAAAAAACTCTTGCTGAAAGAGAAAATGCTTTCTCTCAACCCTCAATAAGAGCTGACTCTACAAAGCTCACCTGAGCTGAGCATAAATAACCCGGACTTTTTTTTCAAAGGTCTGGATTGCCTGTAGGAGCAGTCGTACTATTTCTTGGCTGTCACCGCTTGTCCTCTGATCTATAATGGAGAGTCAGAGTATTACACAGTAAGGTAGGCTTACAGGCCACAGTGAGAAGATACTTATCGCCTTGTTTCCACTCCTTCTTCAATCCTGAAACATCCCAAGTTCAAGGCATGCAAGTTTGAGTGGGACAAACTGTGCTGGATCTTAGCCACCTTCTTCAAAATTATGAGAACTGGAAAGCAGAGTTGATAGGGTGGGTCTAATGCCTTAGGGCTGTAGAGCTGCTCTAAGAAACAGCTGTGGCTTTCATCCTTCCTACAGAGAAGCAGCAGCATACGCTTGCAGCAGGAGCTTGCTCCAAGAAGAGCTGCAGAGCTCAAAGAGCTCAAAAGGCACTAAGAAAGCAAGAATGGCCTAATTTAAATGAATGGCCTGAGACCCTGACTCTCCCCTCTAGCAAGAGAGGAGCGCAGCCGAGTCTGTGTGCAGCTGGCCTACAAGCAGGTCTAGAATGCAGAGAAAGTTCTCAGTGCTCATTATTGCATCTCCAAGGTTACTATCCATACAAAGGAAGCTGACTTTGAGCTAAAATGTCTTACCTCTTGGCTTCTCTCTCAGTCTCCGGTACAACTCTCTGGCTTGTTCTTCTCTAGAAGAAAAAGGCACAGAACACAAAGGACTTCTCTAGAACCTAAATTACGAACAAGTAGTTCAAGAATTCAAGTGTTTTATATACCAATCTGCCATTTAAGACTGACAACAGGTAAGGAGTCAAAAAACTGTCTTTTAGTGTCAAAGCCCTCCCAGTCGCCCATAATTTGGACTGAAGAAGTTCATCACCCTGCAGTGAATATCCTTAGCTAGAATTACTGCTGCATTAGTAGTTCAAGGTAGTTCTACTCACAAATCCTCCAGCGTTCCTCCTTGTTTGCGACCTAGTGGGCTTCTCTGCAGGTCCACAATGTCTGTCTGCAGGGCCATCATTCTCTTCACCAGCTGATCCACATCGTCCTCCTGAAGACAGGGCAGAACATAAACAATGAGACAGTCTCACAACAAGAGATACTACCACTCACACTGACTTTCTCTCTCTTATTCACATTTCGGAACACTCAGGTTGGCAAAATGCAAACAGTAGCCTTGGACAAAGCAAAAATGAGAACATGAGTACTTTCAATTCAAAGAAATCAGTTTAGCGCTCTGGAATAAAATAACTTGCAAGAGTTTTTTTGATAAAAAAATTCTGTCTGTGACAAAGAGCCACTGAAGGGTCAGACTTTGTAGCAAACATACTGCTAGCTCCCAGACCATCGTGCTTCCTTCTCCTTGGCTATTCCAGATCTCTCATCCTGTCCATCACCGCGTTCCCTCAGCACACAACCACATTCACTCCTGGCACCCCAAATTCTGGTTTTCACTTGAGCTTGTTCACATGCAGAAGCTGTTGCTTGTTAGACATTCTGCCCTCTGCCTTCTCCCAAAAGAGGAGGACCAAGCGCTGGAAAATATTTAAGATATTGACTGGTCACCTTCTGCTTCTCATCTAGGAGCAATGGTCCTCAGCCCGACGTACAAGGGCGACACTGTCTTGTGCCAAAATGGTGAACACATGCATGGAAAGGGCAGCAAGAATGGGAAATGGTTTCCTTCTCAAAATTCAAGACTGATACTTAAAATTCCTGTGTTCAATCATCTAATTGTTCACATTCCCATTCTGTTTAACCTATGTTCTATATCTTCTTTTCAGCTATCCTGGCTCCAGGATTGGGTTAGCAGGACAATTGAGTGCAACCACTGCAAAATCACCTTTCACATTCCCCCAGATGCCCCTTTCTCCCCCACCCCCAAGTCTTATAAACACAGTAAGTTTCGTCAAGTACTGGCAACGGACAATTATGGTGCCAACCAAACCAAAGCAATGTGACACATGGAATCAGCCCAATCACAAGAAGTTTGTTTAAGTGAGGACAATGAAGAAAAAAAGAAAACATACCCGCCCACAAAGTTCCACAGCTTGCTCCATCTCCTTCCAGGCAAACAGCAGCTTCTCAGAAGCTACAGGAATGAGATAAGAGTGATTGCTTTTCTCAGGTTCATACAAGAAATGGTAGATGCTTTGTGGGAATAAGAGGCGTAGAAAGACCTCTGTTTGCCCGATGTTATACTCACTAATTCCAAATTCAATCTGTTCTTTATATTTCTCCAGATCGATCTGGATGCTTGTTTTAAAGAAGTCCAGCTTTGCTTTCAGCTGCTGGGAAAGAGAGGCCATGGAATTCTTCATCTTTGAGAGGGTACTATTGTAACGCAACAGATTCATCCTGCATGGACAAGAAGAGGTTCCTATTATCTATCCACACTAAAAACAAGAGCTTCCACTTATATCAAAAGTAGGTACTTCAGGGTGTAGCAGTGAGCACAACAGCAATTATGTCAGAAGACGGAATTCTCAGCTTTTCATTAACTGCTAACAGCTTAATGAATGGGCTTCCCCATTCCAACAGGGTCCCATTCCTGTCCTTTCCCTTTCACTAGGAAGCAAAGGCAGAGATAAGTATTGTAGAGAAAACTGCCACCATACATGGCTGCTCGCTGGCCCTGCTGAAGCCGGTTACAGTCCTCTTTCAGCATCCGGATTGTGTGCCAGATCTGACCCCACACTTTCCGCAACTGGAAAAAGTGCAGATTCTTCTTTGGATCCTGAACTGGAAACAGAGGGGATAGGGCAAGAAACGTATGTATCAGCATGAAGCCTAATATCAGTGCTGTCACATGACAAAACAGACCAAAAGATCACTCTCTCGAAGGGCGCATTACCTCTTGCAAAGCCTACAGCTAGCTGACCCCTACGCAGCTTCCCCAATATATCACAATCAAACACTTCCTCTCCTCCATTCTGTTGACCAATCACATGAATGCTATGCCAGCCCATTTTATTGCTTCTTCAGTCACAGTATGCAAAAAGCTCTCTCTGCTCTTTGCCCAGTACAAGTTACAGAACACAGGCAGCCCTCTCAATGCAGCCAGCCTCTCACATTCACACTAGACAAAGTCCTTACGGATGCAGTCAACACTTTCCGGGTGAGGACGCAAGGCAACCTGAACCTCATAGGCAACTTTCTGGTTATCGAAGAGGAAGAGGAGGTCTGTGTCTGCAGCTGCAGTGTCATTCATCTGCAGAAAACAGAAGACCCAACTAGAATCTCTCAGAAGAAGCAAGCCTCAGTAACACCGTAAACAGAATGTTTCTCCTCAGCCAAAGCGTGCCTATTCTGCAAGGGCTGTTGGACTGGTGTGGTCACTGTGACAAAAGCCTGCCAGACCAGCAGGGAGTGCTGTGCTTCCAAAGGGAGCACCGCCTGCTGACTGCCACAACAGCAAGGAAGGGAGTATCCAGACTCACCTTGCTATCTGCTGCGTGTTTAGTGGCCAGCTTCTGAGAAAACAATTCTAGTCCAGCTTCCTGCAGTAGCTCCTGGTCCTGTTCTGGGATTCCTGTATCTGACTGGATCCTGGCCTTCAGAGTCTGCAGTGTATCCTCCTCTGTCACTGGGTAGGTGTGAACAGTCCCCGTAACCATGTTCAAAACATGAAGCAACTACAAGAAGAGTAGTGTGATATGAGAACGGCTGAAGATACATTGGTCGTGTTTGAGCACCGATCCCAGGATTGAGACACTGGCCATAGATAACCTATTCAAAGCACCCGAAGTCACTTAGCAGCTATTTCATAGCATTACGTCAAAGTCCTTGTCCTCCATCAACCAGAAGAGCGGCCACATGGTAATCAAACAGCTTTAGCCGCAGAATCCTCTACCAGAATATAGAAGCAAGCACACATAAGCTATGTGCTACTCTCAGCAAGCTCAGGGAGTATCTGTCCTCAAACAACAAGAGGAAAGCACCTGTTATTTATTGCCAGGAGACAGCTAAATGATATTCTGTGCTGCTCCTCCTCCTAGGCCTATGACTCGAGCCTCTTCTCTCAAGGGCTGTATGCAATTGCTCTCTGGAAAACTCTTCAGGGTAAAACAGACCACATTGCTCACCTTTAAATTCAAAATGTCATCCAAAGCTTTGAAACACCCATTGGGTCCATATATTGGATCTGTGCCTCTCTGCCGTGGGTGCCACATTAACATCAGTTGCAGCCATTTCTCCAGCCTCCCGGCCAAAACACTAAAGGACCAAAACAAGAAGGGGATCAGAAGACATAAAAGTGAATTTGCAGTCACCATATGGCCTGGTCTCTGCAGAAGGACAGAGAAACAACTTCCTCACTGCTCCCTATTCATAAACACGGTGTTCAGAAGGCAGAAACACAGACTCATGACTACACAAGTCTGACAAGGGACACAAGTGGTGTGTGTCATACACTCATTTTATTCACAGATTAACATAATAAGACCCACTATATAAACCTAGACCTTTTGCAGAAGAAACAGTTTATCCCAGCGTGGCATAACAGATTCCTCATCCTCACCTGTTTAGATTGTTCGGGTAGGGTAAACTGCTAGAAAATTTCACTTCTCCAGATAAGTCTTCTGAAACAACAATATCCAGCTCACTCTTCTGTCGCACTTTTGTATGCCTAATGAATTCAAGCAAGTACAACGGTCAAACCACCTGCCTTTTCCAGCCCTCACGCGAGTAGGTTCAACAGAGATACCGCTTTGGCTTCTGCTGCCTGCGCTGCAGGAGTCACTCCTGATCCCAGAAAGCAAGCACCAGGAATGCTGAACTTGCTCAGGTAGGTATAACTCCTATGAAGGGAGTCAGTCTTCATAAGGGCAAGGAACACAGGCATGTTACCCTAGGAATCAAGGGGCCAGAATTCTGCTTCTGTAAATAGGACAGTCACATTGCACGCTCTCTTTTTATCACCTGGCCCCAGCTCACTCACCATTGCACTGGCTGCCAGTTGGGTAGGAATGGTCGGAAGCCTGTAATGCACTCAAAGGCCAGTGTGCCAAAGCTCCAGTAATCCACTGTCACTGTATACTTCTGCTGTTCCAGCAGCTCTGGAGCCTGAGACAGTTTACACACACATGAGACAAAGCAAGCCATCTCTTAGGTTTCTCTATCCTTCAGGAGTTTATACAATAGATTAAAAATGGTGCTTTGAGATGCCCTCTCAGTGAAAATCGGAGGTTATTTGCACTCCTGCCTCTTATTTATAAGATACAGCCAGCAGACACTGTGCCAACCCAGTGTCAGCAAAAATGCAGCCATTCTTGCTTGCTGCAGCACCCCAGACACACCCAATCCCAGGACAAGTACTTCATCCCATCCCAAAGCCTGGTGACAGTTAACTCAATCCCACTACAAAGTGGGGAGTGAGGATTCAGCCCTTCTAGCTGAATTCCTTCCTTACCAAGTACTGGAGAGTCCCAACAAAGGATGTGCACAGGCTACCCTGATCCAACTCCTTAGCATAACCAAGGTCAATGATTTTGTGTATTAACTGAAATAAACAACAGAGAATAAGATCACCAGAGAGAAGCCTTGTTAAAAGCACACCATACAGCAGAGAAAGAAAAGGTTTGGCTCTTCAAAGGTATGCAGAAAAGATGCCAATGAAGCGATGGAAGTGGAAATGGGAGGCTCTGTAGATTCCTAAAAGTAGGTAAAGTTGTCATTAGCTCGATTTGCACAGAGCTGGAGACATTACTGCTATTTCAGATCTTTGGTCAACCTGCACAGTCTGGTTCTTCCCTTAACAGTTGAAAGGCAAAATATCAGGAGTTATTAGAAGTCTAATACCTTTCATCTTAGCTGCACACAGAACACCGTTCATCTGACACACAGAGCTGGGCTAGCTGTTAGCCCAGGTTGAGCGCTCTTGCAGAAGGACCACTGTAACTGCATGAAGCACATGCACATTACTTATCCACTCACTTGTCTGTGCAGGCAGCAACACCCGGTTCCTGCTTACCCTTTGCTCTCCTTGCTGCAGCACAATGTTCTCTGGTTTCAAGTCTCTGTGGATGATCCTGTTCTCATGAAGGTACCTGAGAGCAGAAGCTGAGACACAGAAAAAGGCCCTTGTAAGAGTGTACCCAGCACAAGCTCATGATTCAGTTCTACCTAGGCACTGAAAGGGCTTCCGTAGTTCAGACAACTGAAGGTACTGTGCCACTTACCAATATCAGATAACAAGATGAGAATAGCTTCTTCCCGCAAGCCACAGCAATTCTCCAGCTGATTCAGGTACTGCAAGAAAACAATGACTACAGTCTTTCCCTCCTGTATCCTGAGTGAGCCTAACAGTCCCACAAACTCACAGACGCAACATTTTAGTAACAGCAATGAAACTCCCTAGAGGCACAAAACTCTATGGCGTTGTGACCTCTGGTAGCAGCAATTACAGCTTCAGGCCTTGGTCTAACTGCATGGAAGGAGTAAAGAGTGGGTGAAAGAAATCAGTGTCATCCCTGTGCTCTTCCTTATACTCGCATCATCCTTCATAGCCATTTCCCCTGTGCCTGGCAGTATCAGCTCAAATTTAGGCTCTAACCTCTGGGTTTTATCTATAGGCAGAATACAGCAAAGGTTAGAAAAATAGTAAGATTAGAATTAACAAGTGTTACTTTTTTCTTTGACAGACAGGAGTTAATCACTCTCAGGAGGGGCACAGCCCAGGTGTACCCAGCCCTGCGATGGCCATGGCCACACACCCAGTTGCACATCCCTCACACATGCCCTCATCCTCTATGCGCAAACTCCTCACTTGCAGCCAAACAAACACGAAAAGTTTCAGACAGCAATGGTTTAAGCCTTCAAAAGTTGAATGTAACATCAAGGACCAACCCATCAAAACCTGTCAGTGCCGCGACAAAAATTGGAAAGCATCAGAATGTGAAAACAAAAGTTTTACAGGGGAACTTCAACAGAAATCCTAGGATTAGCTGAAAAATTGATCTAGCCCTTGGTCATCCTCCCAGGGATCTCACCTTGCGGAGATCTCCGCCTTGGCAGTACTCCATGGCCAGCAGTGGCAAGTCATTGGGCGCAAGCTTTTGCATCCCTTCAGGGACGTCGCGGGCAGCCACCACATTGGGATGGTTCAGCCTAAGGAGTGGAAATGAAGAAGCATTTGAAAATGAGTGGAGATGGCGCAACACCCGAGAGACTTCTGCTCTGCAACAGCTCCGCAGTCTGACGCGCCCGCAGTCATCGCGCAGCCCTATAAGGGTACCAATCCTTTCAGAAACCAAACAGGTGAATTCTGAAGGCCTGCAGTTCGCTTATCCCTTGCGGGCCTGGGCTCATCCCAAACCCTTGCGTTGCACGTGAGGCCAGCGCGTTTCTCCGGGCGCAGCGGGCTCGCGCGGGAGCCGCCAGCCGCGCCTCGGCCCGGCGAGTGCCGCTCGCCGACCCCCGCGCCCCGAGATCGTAGAATCGCTGAGGTTTCCGCTCATCCGGCCCAACCAATCAGCTCAGAGCCCCCCGCCCCGCACCCCCCACCCCCGAACCTCTTCATGATCTGTATCTCCAGCGCCCAGCGGTCCCGATTGCGCGGGCTCAGCTCCTGCCGGCACTGCTTGATGGCGACCTGCTCGCCGGTCTCCTGCGGGCACAGAGCGGGGTGAGCGCGGGGAACAGCCCGAGGCGCAGAGCGCGGGCCGCGCCGGGGCTGCCGCGCACCTTGTTGTGCCAGCGAACGACGTTGCCGAAGCCGCCGGTGCCGAGTCGCTCCTTCATCTCCCAGGGGCCGCAGGTCTGCGCCTGCAGGGCCGGGGGACGGCTCATGGCGGCGCCGCTCCGGCTCCGCGGGGCCTGGGCCGCTCCCCGCCGC
Organism: Neomorphus geoffroyi; assembly: GCA_033558235.1. Lineage (NCBI taxonomy): Eukaryota > Metazoa > Chordata > Aves > Cuculiformes > Neomorphidae > Neomorphus > Neomorphus geoffroyi. The sequence goes on from JAUMJM010000056.1 coordinate 66,285, forward strand.
TTCCGGATCCGCGCCCGGCACCGCCCGCGCTTAAAGGAGCCGCGGCCGACCGTCCCTGTCGGGAATCCCGCGCCGAGGGCGGAGCCGCGCCTCTCCCGTGGCAGAGGCAGCTCTGAGGGGGGAGAGGCAGGGGCAGCACGTGAGGAAGCAGGAGCTGCTGTGTGAGAGAGGAGACCATTATCGCAGCTTTTCTGAAATACATTCGGTGCTACAAATGCGCCCACACACTGTCTCTGGAGAGCTAGAATTGTCCGTAAGCTGTGAAACGCCAGAAAATAATAATTTCTGAGAGCTTCCCCCATGGCCATTACTTTGTTAGCATCTTTAATCTGAACGCCAGGAGCACATAGCTCTTATTTTAAAAAATAATATACTTCAACCCCTGCTCGCTCAGCAGTGTCTGGTCATTTCTTTCTCAACAACAACGAGTCCTTTCTGGAAACACTCAAACACAGCTGCCCTTAAACAGGATTTTTGGCAGTGCTGTTACCAGTAGCATTGTGACTCTCAGAGAAAACATGTGGTAATATTGATACAGATTTCCATACAGAGCAGAGCCTAACTGGTGTTTCATCTTTGCCAATATGCAGTGTAACTGTTGCCATGCTTCCTAACTGAGGATTCTATGCAGCCGCTTCCTGAAGATGGAGGTCCCTAACACACCATTTCTTATGTTTGTGCTTACAGCGAACAGTGTTAAGAACCCTATTTCTAGTGAGTCACTTTATAATGAAGTTAGGGCACATCCATTACTGTACCAATTGCATCACTGTCAGTTTTCATGACCCAGCCCTAAGTGGAGCTCTAAACACGATATGCACAGTATCACAGTATCATAGGGGTTGGAAAAGACCTTTGAGATCATTGAGTCCAACCTATGACCCAACACCTTTCTCCTACTCCTACTCGTCAACTACACCATGTCACTAAGAGCCTCATCCAATCACTCCAATCTTCGGATCATCCAATCATCCAATATTCGGATTTTTCTGCCACACTTTGATAACACCGTGCCTGGTGGCCACATCCTGGTGAGCAGATCTGCGTTTTTGGACAACAGCGACGTTTAATTCTCCGGAGTTAAACTGGTCCTCAATACGCCAATTCCTTATTTCAGGGATCGCTAGAAGCTTTGCTCATCGTCCTCACTTAACCTGAGAGCTCCCCGGACCGTTTCTCCTCCCAGCGGGACCGTTCACGGCGCGCTTTGCTCCACACACAGGCCAGGGTCTCTCTGGATGCCGATCAGAGCCCAGCGCACCACATTCTTCTTCGAAACAGGAGCGTCTCAGCCCGAGGCTGCAGAGCGCAGCCCCCTGGCTCACGCCGGAGGCCGGCTCCCCCTCCGCTCCTGGAAGCGCGGCGGGAGGACGGATACGGGCTGTTCTCGCGGTCCCTGCAGCTTAAGGTCTTCAAAGCAGAAAAGCTGTTTGGAAGACTAAATCTCCTCTGAGACGGAACAAAACAAACGGGCTGTAAAGACTCCCTGCACGCAGGAGCCGCCCCCCGCTTCCCGACCCTATGCGGGGTCCTCGCACCCTCGGGAGGGGCGGGGTGGGACGGGACCCCCCTGCCCGCAGTCTCCACCCCCTCGAGCCAGGGCTGCAGCCGGGCGGGGGCTGCTCAGAGGCTGCAGGGACGCGGGGCACACGGAGCCAGACTGCTCTGGAGAGGAAACCATCAGCGGAATTCAGAAGAGAAGCAGAAAAAAGGTAGGTACCGCTCTGCACCTGCCTCAAGGCGTGCATTTCCCGCTCCAATATCACTTTCAGTCAACACCATGAACTGCCATTTGATAAATCCCACCGAAGCGCTGCGGTAGCCGGCCGAGCCATTGCCCTTCAGCTTTGGCAGAGATGCAGGATGCTGGGCAAAGCTCTGTCTCTCGGTTGTTCCAGGCCAGCGCCAGCTCTTCCACGGAAAGCGCTGACAGCCTTGGGCTCCAAGCAGTTCGCCGGGAGGAGTCTCCTGCACAAAGAACTTCAGAACTTGGAACAAAGATAGGTAGGGACAAACGTCCTGGTAGTTCAGGAGAGACCCGGAGAGCCAGCTGTGAAAGGATGTTTTAAGATCGGCCTGGGAGGAGATCAGACAGTCACCCAGGCTGCCAGCCGGGATAACGGAGGGACAAAGAGAGGGGAGGATGGGTCTCCGTTTCACCCTAAACACGCTGCTTCCAAATGTGGCCGAACTGACATGAAATACTGAGAATGATTCCCAAAACGAAGAGAGTTTGAAATACCCATTTCCTCCCATGGCTTCAAAGACAACGGAATCTTACTTTTTTTGGTTTGTTTTTAAAATTCTTTTCCCCAAAAGCAGGGGTCTGCCCACTGTTTCATGTCAAAGAGAAACAGTACAAGTCTGATGTTCATCGGCTTGGTTTAAAAAAGGGGTGCAGAATCACCTTCTCCAGAAGGCAGGAAAAGGCAGCAAGGATCTGCAGTCTTTTGCTTGACTTAGATCAAAGTAGCTGTTCATCAGCATGAAAGCTATCAGTCTATAGATTCAGAATCAAAGTATTATGGAATGAATGTACTAGGTTATTTGGAGGCATGCGCCATGGAGAGCTTCTTTTAATTTCTGTTAATTTTTTGTTCAGCTTTGATAAGATACATCTCTTAGGTTTTATTCCACACTTACTGTTTGGAAGGGCTGTTATTAATAATAAATTGAGATATGAAGTATTCCTGCTGATCATGTTTCAGCAGAGAGATAAATTTAGGGTATCGTGTATCTTTATGTCCTAATGTACCTGAAAGTGTAGAATCAAAATGTCAGAACACTACATCTAGGTCTGTGTCTTATTGCCAGAGTGTTTTTGAACAGAAAGAGTGAAAGCAGAAGGCACAAACTGTTTAGGAGAGCCCTAGCAGAAAGTGCATGGGTTGCAGGTTTCTGCTTGGAGTCTCGTAAACATGGAATTTCTCAAACAGCCATATGGTTTCAGTTTGACAAGGCTTATCATTTGGAACATTCCAACTGACTGGCCTAAGTTGTACCTTTCCCAAAACTGAAAATTAATATCTGTCAACATCTACTACCAGTTCTCCATACGTAGTGGGACAGGAGCCACCAATGGATGGAAAGGCATCCCTCTGTGGAGAGGGGAAGGGCTGCAGCATTAGGAGATAAGCAAGCTTGAACAGGGCAGCAGAAATAGGTGGAGGGGAGGCTGCAGTGTTCCATGCAAGACAACTGTCAGGATGCTATCTGCCGTACCCTGCAGTATACACATCTGCTGTGAAGACTGGAATGCAGAGGTATAGAGGATTGTATGGGATAAACTTGATTATAACCATAAACTTAATTAAACCATGCAGATGCTTTTAAAATAGCGACTCCTCCTTTCATGGCAGTTTCCAAGACCAAAATGCCTTAATTTTTTTTTTATTTAAAAGATGTTTCCTCCTCCCCCCTGAAAAGTATGGTTTCCTGATAGTTTCAGGCAGCTGTGACTTCCCCAAGATATTAGTTACACCAGCTTTGCATTGTGTCCTCCTGTAAAACCCACCAAAATCAGATTTCACCAGTGTTGCCTTGGTTTGGGGGCATTTTAGCAGGCACCTTAGAAATGTGGTCTCAACAGTTCTTTACAGTGCTTCCCAGAGAGAAATTCTAACAAAGCAGCTCAACTCAGATAAGGAGTTTTACTAAATGAACCTTTCTTTAACAAGGTTTTAGCTTAGAACATAGTTTTTAAAACTGTCAGTAAGAACTTCAAGCCTCCTCCACAGATAGCAACAAAGATGACCAGTGGTACCAACAACTGGTAAGTTAAAACCTTGCTGCGGTGGGATTCAGAATGCAAGCCTGCATAGCCCCAGTAACGAGCTACAACTGCAGGGAGTAAGGATAATATAACAGAGGGTTAAAGCAGCAACCAAATGGCTCTGGAAAGCAGTTCAGATCATCCACACCAGCTTTGGGAATGCTGCTGATTTAGTTCATGTTCAATTGAATTCAATGCCTATTTGGAAATCACTTCTATAGCTTTTAAAAAGGCTTGTTATACATTGCAGAATGCTTCCTAAGAGGTGAGAAAGGGCTTGAGAGTACATAAAACGTATACTACAAAATCTGCATACTAATAGAAATCCCCAAGATGCTCTGACTTACAAGGATCTCATCATTAAGGTGTGACCTAAAGACAAGACTTGGATTAACTAAGGTTCTTGGCAGCTGTTCCTGTGAATCTGTTCCATCTGACTTGCAACTTAAGTCTCCCCTTTGTGCGGTCTAATGATGAGAAACCACTGCCTAAACTAACCTGCTGTAGTCCCAGTTCTACTTCAGAGACTGGAATATTTGTGCCTTTTGCTTTTTCTTTGAACAAATCTTTAAAAAAAAATAACAACCAACAAACACACTCTCTCCCTTCTTTAGCTTTGAATCTCAATTTATGACTCATTCAACTGTCATACTCCAGTTTCACGAGCTACTAGCCAGCTGCCTTCTCTGGCTTTATATAAACAAAGTGAGTTCCTAATTTCTGGAAGCAGTAGTTTTCTCAAATAGTTGGGTTAGCATTCTACTTGCTCAAGGATCATATGAAGTAGATAATAAAAAGCCGTTAGTCTGGGAGACAAAGCACTCCTAGAGATTGGTACTGAAATTATATCTTCTTGCCTGCTGCTCCATGTCACTCCCGACTCTTGGTTTGTATAGGAGGCATTGTATTTTTAAAGGAAGAGAAGAAATGGACCTCTGGTGCTGGACTTGTTCAAAGCAGGGGGTTTCCCATCTACATCGCATTCCGTGATTCAGCATCTCAGCCCTCCAGGCTGACTGCTAGAGCAGTCTTGTTAGTGCAGAGGATCAAGCTGAATCCGTTCACACTGGTGATTACTTACATCTCACCCAGTTGTAAAAAAGAGCTATTATTACTGTATACAGGAATAACTGTTACTTTTAGGAAGACAATTACAGGTTCAAGCCAGGAAGCCTGTGATAAATTTATTTGTCTTATTGTAAGAGTTCAGATTACATAATAATGACAACTCCAGTCCTTAAAATAATACCATCAATAATACCTTCCAAGTTTTTAATTGATTTACTGCTATTTAATGCCATGTTCCCATAAAGTCCCATAGGCACTAAGTTTCTAAACTTCTGACACTGTATAATCACTTGCATCCATCTTACTAATTTCAGTTTTGCCAAGAACAACAGCCTCCTCAGCCCCCAACAGAGAGTCCTGTTGGTGTACCAATAAACCCTCATTTAAAGTCCTCAAGTTCAGCAGTGTTTCTAAATATAAAATAGAACTTTGCTAGTTACCAAAATCATGCTGTTAAGGGCAGGCTTTACTGGAATTCTTTTACATACATATATTTGCCTGATCTGTTACATTTACTACAAGGTCACCAAGATAAAATAATGGGCAAAACGCATCTTCTCGGGGATTTTTCCTACAGGGATTGAGAGAGGAGCCAGAAGGCCACAGCAAAGGGCACTGCCTCCATAATCAGCAGACCACCTCATAAAGCCCTTCGCTGCCTTGGTTTGTCACATACACTGTATTTTTCTGCTGTGAGGATGTGATTCGAAATGGCATTCAATGCAGCAACAGAAAAAAACCCATGTTGCTTAATTTCAGCAGTAAAATTTTTATATGCTCAAGACTACGCTATGTTACAAGCATGGCCCCACCACAGCGGCCCTAAAGCAGTCAGCGCTTACACAAGGCACTCGGCTCACTGAGAGAAATAATTTTTCCTCCTTTGTCAGGAAACAAACTGGGGGAGGGGAAGCTAGGACACAGGATGGTAGCATCTCTCACTGCAGTCAGTGGCTATAGAAATCTAAATTCATGCTTCTGCCAAGAAACTTGCCTGCTCAAGACCATACAAATATATTTTGCTACAGTAGGAAAAAAAAAGATGGATCACAGAAGCCAAATGTCCTTCCTATACCTATCTGTGGCCAGGTTAGAGCAGCAATTTCACCAGGCAGTAAATTAACCTCTGATGAGTGAAAAGGGAAGGAGATTTTTCAAAGCCAATTAGGTGAATGAAGGTAGAAATCCAGATTCATCCTTAAGCCCAGCCACACCCTACCAGCTTGTGGTCTCCTACAGATCATTGGAAGTTCTGTCTCAAAACTATTGCTGTAGGAGACAGATCGTAATTCAGTCTGGAGGAAGCAGAAACTCTTCAGGTGGGATAGAAGAGGGTTTTGTCTGAAGAGCTGCTGAATGGATTAGAGGGAATAAGATGCAGTTGTGATGCACAGAAGTGACACACAGAAAGAAACGCTGCAATGAATAAATGAACACACCAGACCAAAAGCCAGCCTGTCAGCCAACTGCCATTCTCTGCCTTTTCAGCAGGAGTGTTTGATAACAGTAGAAACAAAGTTGAGCTGGGGAGAAGCTGCAGAACTACTGAAAATCAAAGACACAGCAGTGCTATCCCCACCTATCATCAACCAAAGTCTCCTTGCTGACGCACCCGCTACACAAGAGAAGCCTTCACTCACCCAAAAAAGCAGCCTGCGCAGAAAACACATATCCTTTCCGACCACTGTTATTAGTCAGCATTACACTCCATTTCGCTAATAATGCACATAAAACTGTTGGCTTCCAGCAACCCTAGGGAAAAAAAACATTGGAATTTACTTCTCTCTGTGCTTCTGAACAGAGAAACACTCTCTGAGTGTCCTCCAGACCTCCAAGGTGTGCTTTAGCTTGCCGTGTTTCTAAGTTTATCAAGTAAAAGCACACCTGGTTCCAGCCTGGCCATTTCCCCTGTCCAGGGACATCGGGACAGCTAGACCAGATGGCTGAGAACTGCAGAGTAGAAAGTGTGTTTAATGTAACAAGAATTTCTTAAATTAAAATCTTTATGTAAACTTATGATCTTGAACTCCTTCACACTGTAAAAATGCCCTAGTTCAACACATTTTTTTCTTTTGTGTCTCTAGATAACTTGAGATTGGGAGGTGATGTGGAAAACATTCAGAATGCAAGGCAAACTCCCATGTCTCCTGCTGGTGGGAGCAATCATGACTGCTCAATGCCAGGTAAGGCATCGAATAATGCTCTTGCCATTCTGCATTTTCAGCAGCACTTCCGTACTATTGACTCAGCCGTTTGCATCAGACAGAAGGAGAATGTGGTTATATCACTGGAAACCAGAGGAAGGAAAACCATACGAAGTAGCCTACCTCTAAACTGGGATCTCCAGTAATGTGCTGTCCTGGCTGGTTTTCATTTCACTAAGCAAGACTTCTCCAAATCTTCTTGGTGTATCCGTTCACTGTCACTTTTCACTGTTAGCAAGAGTTCAATTGTGATAAACATTTAATTTTCTTTCTATTGCCATCACTTTCATCATTATTATCACTTACAACTGAACATGGATGGCTCCTGTGTCCCCTCACTTAACCCTCAAATCCAAAGCATAGTTTGACTAAACTAAAATGTTTAGTCTCTTTCTCAAAACTGCCATCCCTTAAAACTTTATCCAAAATATTTTATTCATTTGGCTGCAGGAGACATCACTCTTAAAAGTTAAGCAAGCTATAATACAAAGGCTTGTGGGGAAAATGCACATCAACATGAACAATTAACTTCTTGTTCACATTTACTTCTTTGGAAATTATTTGCTTGATACTCCTTCAAATAGCAGAAAGCTGACAAACTTTAGTTAGCACTTACTGCAATTCCACTGAAAGCATATGATCACGCATGATATGAATACAGCACATCCCAAGTTCACGTCACTCAGATGACAAACAATCACCTGGCAACCTGTGGAAACTTGAAAATTTACAATTCTTGGTACCCGTGCTGAGGTACTAAAGTAATTTTTCACTGTACGGTCTGGCAAAGAGGGCAGAGAGTTGCTCCCCTGATTTATAAGACCTGAAGAAGAGGACAGGCTCTTTAAGAAAGCAGTTACTCACAGAAATAACCTTTGCTTGCAGGGCTTGCGCATGCGTTTCAGACGGGGAGCCAGATCTAGAGGTAAGCCAGGGGAACTACAACCGTGCTACCCGGAGCTTTATGGGCACAGGAGGGGAAAGCAGATGATGCTGAGGGAACAGAGCCTGAAAGCAGTTTCTTGTGGCTATATGGATGAAAGATTCAGAAGGCACGATACCAGACCATAGCTCTCCCCTCCCTCTGCTCTTCTTCAAAGAAACAAGTGGAGCAGTGCATCCAGCAACACAGCAATGAGAAAGGTGGGACAGTTGTGGTCTGAGAAGGAAAAAGGGCAGCCTGTTAGACAGATCCTCCCATCAAGGGTACTTTTCTCCTGGAAGGAGAAGGGATATCTTTTGCTCAGCCAGGTCTTTTCGCTGAATCCTCTAAAACAGGATTTCCTTTCTCCAATTGCAGGTGTTTGCACAGACAAGTCATCTGGAGAAACGTACCAGCACAGGGGGACTTGGCTGAGGCTCTCGGGGAGCAGAATAGAATACTGTAGGTGTGACAGTGGTCAGAGTCGCTGCCACACTGTGCCTGTCAGAGGTGAGTATGAAGTAGAAAAGAGAAAATAAATGGCGGGGAAGGAGAGACTGCCCATCTGATCACCCTAAAGAAGTCCACTATCAGGGAAGGAGTTATCACACAGAAAATCTGGCTTGAAATAGGATAGAAATTAAAATACTAATACATACTGATTCAGGCAGGTCTAAGTGGGAGAGAGCATGGGGCTTAGGAAGGCTCCAAATAGCGTACGTGGAGAGAATGGAGCAAAGAAAGAATGTAAGCACTACACAAAAAGACTGTAATGTAAGCACATGACAATAACAGGTAGGCGGGGAAACATGGAACAGGCTAAAGGAGACGTGACAGGAGAGGAAAAAATGCATATATGTGCCCAACTTCTTAATTCTCTGAATTCTAAAAATATCTCCTGGCTTTTGCTTATTCCACAGCCTGCACTCGAAATAAATGCTACAACGAGGGCCAGTGTTCACAGGCATATTATTCCCCACAGCTCTTCATCTGCCAGTGCCACCAAGGTTTCTCTGGGAAGCAATGCGAAATAGGTGAATATACCGTGTCAGTGACTCTGAACGATGCTACTGGTTTTAACTACGCAGTGCAGAAACATGAGGTACCCAGACGCTGCTGTATACGAGGCTCTCTGTTAAGTTGCCTCTTTTTATTCTAAGCTACTACTGAAAAGACCTTCTAAGGATGACATGGGGACTGTTCTCAGTGTCTCTTAATAAAACTCCAAGTTTTGGAGCTGAAGACCTTCGTGCATACTTGCAGTCTGTCTAGCAAGGCATTTTCACCAGTTTACTAGACAAGGCATCTGGGAGCCAAGTTTAAACAGAACAGAGACTGGGGAAGCAGTTTGTGATGCTATCCTTGTCATAACAGTTTGTTCCCTTTTGTTCAGATACTGAAGTTAAGTGCTACACAGATGCTGGAGTAACATACAGGGGTACATGGAGCAAGACAGAGAGCAGAACCGAATGTTTAAATTGGAATAGCAACGTCTTGACAGACCGGACATACAGCGGGCGAAGAGAGGATGCTGCTGAGCTGGGACTGGGCAATCACAACTATTGCAGGTGAGGGGCTGATGGTGCACAGGTCAGAGCCACAGCAATCAGCCAATTCTAACAGCCTGGAGCAAAGGAACCGTTGCTGCTTGTAACATTCTAATACCAAGCAGGGAACACTCTGCACAGGTGAAAACATGGCACAGTCGCTGAGCAGCAACTGTGATCTATCAAGTCTGGGCGCTTGTGACAAACTACAAAATGCATACATCTCTCACCCCATTGTCTTTCCCTTGTCCTTTCTCAGTGCCTAAAACTCCCTTTGTAAGACAGTCTCTTACTGCTCCAGATCCTGCTCAAAACTCTAAAAAAATATAGTGCTTCCTGCACGTGAACTAACACGCACAAACAAGCCGTCCTCTCCTGCTAACTACTGGCTGTCTTGTCCTCGCCTCCATGTACTCCACAATTTTATAGTTAAAATAGGAAAATGACTTCTGATGGTTCAGTCCATATCTTCGCTGCAGAGCAGGATTGTTACTAAGCTAGATGGCAGCTTGATGGGCTATGGCTCATAATGGTAGTTTTATAATGATGCATAATATCATAACTCTTTCAGAAACCCAGATGAGGATTCCAGACCTTGGTGCTATATCTATAAAGGGGGAAAGGTCATCTGGGAACACTGCAGCGTGCCCTCCTGTTCAAAAGGTACATGCAGGAGGACAGGGAAGGGACTTACAGCTTCTATGATTCACTGCATATATAAGGGGTTTGTGTGGACTTGTGCTATTTCTGTAGCCTGAAAAATTGAGACTCACGTTAAATCATGTTTTAGCTTTTAATAGTTACAACACAGAGAGACGGAGATAAGTATAGCTAATATATAGATGCCTTGACAGAAATCACAGTTAGCAGCTGCTGACGGGTTCACATCCACTAGTTAACGTGCAGCTTTCTTATTATAGTTGGGAACATCAACTGCAAATCTGGAAGAGGCACAGATTACCGAGGCAGCCACAGTGTTACCAGTTCTGGAGCCACCTGTTTGAGGTGGAATTCTCGAATCCTTGTCAACAAGATATATACTGCTTGGAGAAGAGATGCCTACCAGCTGGGACTTGGTAGTCATAATTTCTGCCGGTATGTGGTCAGTTATAGAATTTTAAAAAATCACCCCATACTTCCTTGTGGTACTCTTGAAGCAGGGCTCATTTTTCAAATGGGTTATTAAAGTGCAGAAAGTACGTTACTGCTGGGAGTGAAGCTCACTGACAACAGTAATTTTATTCCACCTGACCTACGTGCATTTCTCTAACATCTGACTCCATAAATGCCCATTCCACGTGCCCCTAGAGCCCTCTGTGACTCACAAATAGCTTTTCTCTTTCCCATGCTACAGGAATCCTGACAATGACAGCAAGCCCTGGTGCCACGTACTGAAAGGAAATCAGCTCAAGTGGGAGTACTGCAATGTGCCATCCTGCTGTAAGGCTCCTAGCACTCCTGATTCCTCTCTTTCTTTGAGGCGTTAGTGTTCTGCATGTCATTGGTATCAACCTCCAGCCTCTTACAGTAAAGCAAGAGCTGGGATAAAAAAGGGGTTTTTAGAGTAGAAGAGATTCTGTGGCTCCACTTTCACAGAAATGCCTTTTTCTCTGCCAGAAGGGAAGATTGCAGAAATGGAGGACAGAAAAGGCAGGATTTCCTTCCTATATTTTTTCAAATCAGAATACAAGTTTCCGAGGAAACAAGAATGAGTCAGGCCCCTAAACAGTTTGTGCCAGGCTGCCGCAACATGCACGGACGACTACCAGGCTCTTAACCCAAACTCAGAGCAGGAGTGTCTCAACAAAAATCCTGTTTCTGGATTTGTCATCCACAGCCACCTGTGGCTTACGGCAGCGCAGGGGACGCCAGTACAGGATTAAAGGTGGCTCCTATGCAGACATCGCAGCTCACCCATGGCAAGCGGCCATTTTCGTGAAGTATCAGCGAGTACCGGGAGAGCACTTCCTCTGTGGAGGAATTCTGATCAGCTCCTGCTGGGTTTTGTCAGCTGCTCACTGTTTTGAGGAACGGTAAGTTGAGTATTCAGTACTGTCTGGGGACAGGGTGGGGGGCAAGTCTGGAAAAAGGAAGCAACCTGAATAACCTTACTGGAAGGGTAAAATACTTGGAAAAAAAGCTCTTTATCCCAGTAAGTCATTTTATGCCAAAGATTATAGAGTTAATTTTGCTGAGAGCTACAGACAGGCATTTATTGGGCAAACTAGCAGCATGGCCTTAAGATACCACAGCAGAATATCAAATAGCTGAAGAACAAAGTTGCCAATAGGGATGCAGAGCTATCAGAGACTTGAGAACAGCAAGGGGCTGGCAGAGGAGCTTTGCTACACAGCTGTAAGCAATTAGCACAAAAACTAAGACAAATAGGACACTTGAGGTCAAACTGCCCGGGTAACGCAGCAGTAAGAATGCTAAAATAAGCAAAGCAGGAGCTCCAACAGCAGTCTACAAGGGGAGAAAGCCTCTTTTGTTTTCCAGCTTTAGTACAGATCAGCTGAAGATTGTGCTGGGTAGGACTTCCCGAGCCACTCCCGAGGAAAACGAACAAAAATTTCAAGTGAAGAACTACACTGTGCATCAGAGATTTGACTCAGAAAATTTCAACAATGATATTGGTAGGAACTTTTCTGAGCGCATGACTGTAAAGGTCACAGTTATCTCAAGTTTGTGGTTATCGAAGCGAGGATTTTTTTTTCCTGTTCAGCTCTGCTGCAGTTGCACTCCGATGCAGAAGACTGTGCTACTGAAACAGACACTGTCCGTGCTGCCTGCCTTCCAACCCCAGAACTGCAGCTGCCTGACTGGACTGAATGCGAGATCTCTGGTTATGGCAGAACTGAAGAATGTAAGTAGAAGATACATGTCCACATATGAGTAGAAGATGCTGTGTCCAAAGTTTGAGTCCCCTGCACTCAAAGAAGTCAAGCATTTAGCACTGCTTAATGTGTGACCTCTGCATTATTATAAGGGCTTATATCAGCGGTGTGTGCTTAAAATAGCACAATGGATGAGGTAGGAAAGACAAAAAATTGCAGTCAGGGCTGCCACATTTCTTCTGTACTGAGTACCTTTAATTATTGCCATTCTGACTGAAATCTGTGTCAAGATTTAATATATTGAGCAGTTGCAGGCAGTTGCATTATTCTAAAAGATAAATTGGCTGGGCAGTGATCAGTGAAGACAAACACCACCACCCCCACCCCCCCCCCCACCCCCCCCACCCCCCCCCCCCCACCCCCCGCTAAAGAAAGAACAATCCTAGATTTACATTAAAAGGCTGGCTAAATGGTTTTAAAAATGAGCTACAACTAACAGGAATAAAAATATACACAAGCTCACCTATATTTAAAACAAACAAAAAACTCCAGCTCTTATTTTACTGGCACTTTCTACTAATTTATTTTTGTTCTCTTAACTTGTAAACTCTTTGAGCAGAGACTATGAAGCATCTGTTATAACAAGACTTGATCATGACATGAATCCATGGGGTTTTTGAAACAGACTCGAAGATTTAACATATAAGTGTGGCATAAAGCACTTTTTCAAGCGTGGCATTTTAAAGTGCTTTTAAAGCTATTCCTCAGCATTGCTTATAGGAAAGACAGGATAAACTCTGAGAGAGAGAAGATGCTGCAGCTGTAATTCAAAACTAGGCTGAAAAACAACAATCCTGCCAACTTTCAGCTTTTGCAATGCAGCTATGCAGGAGAATAAAACCAGCACCCAAAACCAACAAACAAAATCCCTTCCATTCCAACATAACACAAGCGTACATTCCTGTCCAGTTACTCAGCATTGTGTATGACAGGCATCTGAGTTCTGTTAGCACAAGCCTGATACTAAAAAGTCATGATCCCGTTTCATGATTTTCATAGGTCTTTCCCATGCCTTCATTTTAATTGATATAACTGTGCAAGATGGCTTATCCATCCAAGAAACCCAGCAGTCTTTTAATTTGGAGCCTACATAAGCTTGCTAAAGAAGCAATATTCTCTATCAATTGGATTTAAGCTGTTTTCCCTAGCAAAGTATAACTCTCAAGAATTAAAGATCTTTTGGCAAGGAAATACTGGTTTAGCCACACCCCCATCCCCAGGTTTTTCTGTTTACTCTCCCCTCAACTACAGAAACTGAACTGCAATTATTTTAAGAAATATATATACACACATGTATATACAAAGACATATATGGGTATTTATGTTGTCATTTTTCTTCCAGTTTCTCCATTCTATTCCGAGCACTTGAAGGAAGGCCATGTCAGACTGTTTCCAGCCAGTCGGTGCACAACACAGCATCTGGACAATCGGACAGTTACAGACAATATGTTGTGTGCAGGAGACACACGGCACCTCGATGATGCCTGCAAGGTAAATCCAATTCTGTTCCTTTTTGGGTCTGTCCTCAATAGTCTGAGCTAACCAAACCAGAAGCTTCAGAAAACCATTTGAAGAAGTTCTGCATTTGGCTGCGTGTCTAGCAGTCACATGTTGAACAGAACAGATCTGGCTCCTCTGTTTTTAATTCCCCTGCCCTCATAGCTGGGAAAGTAGGGCACACTTACCCAAGCAAACCAGAACAATACAAACTGAAAATCCCAAATATAGGAAATACCACAAAACTGAGCAGGAAACTCCACCTCAGCAGCATTTCCTAATATTTTCTCTTATGTGAGCAAGCAAAACACTCAGCAGGAGGTTCTGTAAGAGGAAGGGGGAGCCGCTCTACTGAAAAGTGGAGAAAAGAATAAAGGCCAAAAGATGGTGGAGAATGAGCAACTGTAACATGAAGAGGGCACGCATTCAATCTACATCCTTTCCATTTAAACAGCTCTTCAATAGTTTTGCTGTACTGTTACACGCAGCAGTATAAAATACCCTGGATCTTTATAGCCTGAATAAGAGCATTCGTCTTTTTGTTCTTACCAACTTCTCACCTATATTTCATAAACAAGCATCATACAAAGTTAGACGCCTTAATGGTAATTAGGATTTTTTGGGTCTCTCCTTACGAGAAGAGCATTGAGGGAACGTGGAATGCAAAAGTGGCTTATGTGAAAGTGCTGTTAGCAAGAGCTCTTGATTTGCGAGCACACTACAAAAGCTATTTCTGTAGACAGTAACGCACCAGTGAAGCCAGCATGGGCAAAAAGCAACACAAAAGCAACCCCAAAACCAGAAGATTGTTACTAACCTTCTGCTTCTCTGTAGGGTGACTCAGGAGGGCCTCTGGTCTGTATGAAGGATGATCGTATGTATCTCATTGGAATCATCAGCTGGGGAATAGGCTGTGGCCGCAAAAACATGCCTGGCGTTTATACAAATGTGAGTCGTTATCTTGACTGGATTCAGGACAACATGAAACCCTGAGAAACTAAAATGAACTATCCACAGTCTTCTGGCCATGCCCTCACAGCTTCCTTCTGGGTGCTTTAAGGATGCTGACACAGCTTTCCGTTTGTCCAGATGCTTATGACTTTCAAGACAAGAGGAAGACAAACTGCAATGTGTGGCAAGGGTACATTCTTAAAGACTCTCCTTTCCTTTTCACAGGTTATTGGAATCTAACACTCCTTCCCCCCATCCCCAAGCTTTCTCCTTGCATCAAATCACATGAGGATGAGTCAAAATAAATGTTGGCCTGAGAGAATAAACCAAGAGAGAACAAACCAAGACAGAACATCATGCATCCCATAAGCAGTTATGTTGTTTTAGAAATCAGTGTGAATTGAAGGCTAAAGGGACAGATTTAGTACATTGAAAACTTAATCTCCCTCCTCCTTATTTGACTGTAAATTTAGAAGATATTCCAGTCAGGCTTAAGCTCTGTCCTTATACCATTTTACTCAACTTGACTCCAAAACAAAGAGCAATGCTGTAAGCATGGACTGCTTATTTGCATATCAATATACTACTTGTTTTTTTCAGCTTGGAATGGATTCATTAACTGAATCCAAGCTTAAACTCACAGAGCAAATCCAGGAGGGTATGCTTGTTAGGACATTCAGTTCTTCCACTTGCTTTTCCTTCCTCCCAGTAGGTATTTAAATAAATAGTGGAATACATAAAAAAAAAAAAAATCTCAACATCAGCCTTATCTGCCACAGAATCAACGCATTACTTTGAGTACTAAATTTCTACACATTATTATCTGATATGAAAGCAAAAGCTGTCTTTAGCACAGCAGGGCAGAGCAAGTACAAGCGTGACGGTAGCAGTTTTAGGTGCTTGCTAGATATACATCCACAAGTAAAGATCAAGTCAAATGTCACAAGGCTGCATTTGTTCTTTAACAAAAGGCAGGACAGGTATAACCAAATCGCTGTGAACAACAATCTCTGTAATCAAGGATTATTTACTTGCATTGCAGTTGTCATGTGATGTTGAGTGGTATCCATGCACGTCCTACGATTTAAGCCTTCATGAGAGACTTTTATCTTGTCCAATTGTTTTATAATTTTCTGACTACAATTTTACAAAGGGAAAAATTACACTGAGGCTACAAAAGTTTAGCTTTAGGCATCACAGCTAGAAAACTATTCTGTTGCATTTGGGAAATTCAAAACATTTTAACTCAAAATATTTAGCCTCACAGTTTTAAGGAGCTCTCCGTTAATCTACTCTAGCACAGCCTCCAGTCACAGAAGCTTATCTAGTAAGTACAGATGAGATTTGGTAAGGATGTCTCAAATGAGTTTTGTAAATGGCAGCTTTACAAATGGTCCATGTCTTTCTAGCTACCAGCTTAGAAACTGATCTCAAAGAGACTTTCTTTAAAGACCTCAGAGAAGCAGTGGCTTAAGTCCAGTTAGCTTCAGCAGTGTGTCCTTTTCAAGATCTTGTGTGATATTAATCACTTCAGCAGGAAAGAAAAGATACTTTAAAAAACAAAGCTACAAAGCCAAAGGACAGTATTAAAGGTACTTACAGAGCAGGAAGGTGAAGAGGTATTTTACTGTCTTTGAGATTAAAGCAGAGCCCTTAGTGTGCTACCCAGAACCCTATCTACTAAGCATTCCTAAAGACAGTTTCACTGGGATTCCAGGAAGAGCTCAGCACTTCTTTTGGGAGACAGTACGAAAAAATACCAAGAAAATAATTAATTTTAGCTTTTCAGACAGTGACTTAGTCCCAAGCTCGTAATCCCAACTGCTTAAGACATTAATCTCCTCAAGGCACTCACTATCCACAATCCAATTGGCAAAATTGACGTCCTCCTCAAATGCCAACCGTATTTCCTGTAAAGCCCACAGAAACCACTCTGAAATGACACAGGTGACACGTAAAAATGAATTTTATTGATGCCCTTGCTGAAGGTTATCTTTGCACTGAACATGCTCAGCAGTAAGGCCACCTGCTATGGCATTCATCAGTTGCACTGGAACTTGCAATTCCACAAGGAAGATGCCACTCATCCACTGGAAGCATCCATCACATGCAAACCAGAGTGTGTTATCCTTTGTCTAGGGTCACACTGTTCTGTTCACAAGCATGAACGGTACGTGCTGGATTCCACAGGCACCTCACAGGTGCTGCAGGCACATGTACAGCAGCTTTGGAACAAATTCTGCTACCACAGAGAAAACACATTGGCATCTAGTGGCCAAAGAGTACATTACAGACAATACAGAGGAGTGCAGATGCCTCTCATTTCTTATTTATGCTGTACAGAGAGATGCAGCACAGGCTGGAATGGGCAGATGCAGCAACAGCTCCTGCAGAAGAGATGGTCCCAGTGAAAAATCCAGTGTAGGCTTGAATCCACCTGTGCAGCAGCTGATTGGTACAGGAACTGGAATGAGGTAGGACAGCCAGAAACACTACAAAGGTACTAGAACACAACCACCTCAAAGAAGGATATCGGTGAGCAGGAGAACAGCAGTATCACCTTCATTTGTAATATGCAGGCAGAGACAGAAAGAGGTTCCAACAAGTTACTAGGGCTGTGGTTGTCTTCATTTAGCCACAGCTTCAGCTTCCATCAGCGTGCTAAGTCTCCACAAAAATTCTCCTGTCTCTCTGTCTCTTCCTTGACTTCCCAAAGAAGCTAGGAGAATCCCTACCTTCAAATATTGACAAAATGAGAAGAGAAGCAGAACTGCATTCAGACGTCACCACCCACCAGTTACAAGATCATGTGTTACAGGTCAGCCATTCATAAGACACTATACTAAGATTGATGGGTTTCTAGTCTATCTCCAGAGATTCAAGACGCTCAGTGACCGAGACGGCTTATGAAATATCTAGAAGAAGTATCTGCCTCTTCCCTTCCTACCTCAGTATCACCATACCCAATCTCGGGCTTCTTAACTTCTCATCCTAGGTGAGTCAATCTACCTTTCCACTTTTCCCAGTCCCTGTGAGGCAGAGTGGCTAGGTGATCTCTCTGCTGCCAAGAACCATACAGCCCTGGAGAAGGGCAGATGCAAAACCATCACACTGGAGTTCACAGAAATTCAACTCTATCATCTACAAAGGGATAAAAGCCAACCAAAATATAAGGAGGAGGAATTAAAAAGCAATAAATCCCTAGAATTTCCTTTAAGACAGCAAAATGAAGGCGATACAGCATTACACAGCTGACTCACTAATCTGCAGGGACCTGAATAGCTCTCCAATCTGCTGTCGTTCAGACTCAGCGAGGGATGAGATTGTTTCAGGTGAACCTTACTTTGCCCTGCTCTCCAGCACCCTAAGCACTGGCCCTCCTGCTCGTGCTACTACAGGCAAGGGAGCAACCCTAAACAAATGGATGGGGTAAGAGGCTGCATCCAACAGCCAGGGACAACAGAAACAGGAAAGTGCTCTTCCTCACTGTCACTAGGTTCGGACTTGGAACTTGCCAGCCTTAGTCATGTATTTTATCCCCTTGAAGGGCTTGTACTTCTCGCCATACATGTCCAAGCGATTCACCTTCAGTCCTAAAGGCAAACAAACACAACGTAAGACTGACTGCTGTCACAAACAAGGCAGACAAGCCTGCAGGATAAAGGAACAAAAGGTCACACTAGAAGCGCAGAAAGCATAGGGAAAATTTTAGTGAGCAGTGAAGAGAACAGAGAACAATGGACAACTGCCAATTGTCAGAATCTTACTTTACAAACACATCCATACCCCAAAATTCTTTATAGGTCTGTAAGCACAGAACTCAAGAAAATGTCGATAGGCTGTTTAACAGAGCATCAGAGAGAATAAATCTATCTGTAATAAATGTATCTGTAGTCAAAGTACATGATTTTTGTACTTGAACATGAAGAACATAGAATGTACTTCAGAAAGCCTGCAGAGCTACTTCACTGCAGAGTGAGCACTGATGCAGTAGAGAGTATTTGGCTTCTTGCGTGACAGTCACTTACCAGATATAGCCAGCTGCTGAATTTTAAACTGCAGGTTAATGGTGGGGTTTTCATCTGGTTTTGATGTTCCAGCTTGCAGGCTCACGGTTCCCTTCAGGCTTGGCAGCTTCTGGGGGTTTATTTTGCCCACATCCCATGACAGCAACTTCAAGGGAGAGAAAATGCAGCAGTGAATCAAAAATGCTTCAACATCCTCCGAAGAAAAGTCCCCTTCCCATGACAGCTTTTAATGTTTCTTTATGGAAAAGGTCTTTGTCTTAGTATCTCGCATTTCATATTGGATAGACACAGTAAAGGCTTAAGGAACAGCTGCCTCAGACCTCTGTTGTCCCTCTCTCTTTCCATGAGCTTCTCCAAAAGCCTACCATGAATGTTATTTCCATTTGTGCTACAGGCCCCATTTCCTCTGTGTAACCGCAACAAAAATAATGCAGAATTGCCTCCTTTCCAAGTGGCTGAAGCAGGGTTGCTTGAGGCTATTCTGTGAGTGAAACATCAAATCTAAGTTTGCAATAAGGAAAAAAGGTGAACTCTTGGGAACATGGGACCAAACAACAAAACCAGAACACCCCAAAACAAACAAAAACCCATTAAGAAACCCAAATCCTCAGCATCTGCAAAGGGCCAAGTCTAAGGCACAGTACTAGGCATGGCAACTAGATAAGCAGAAATCTGTAAAGCATCCCCCAGACTTCATCACACATCCCTCATCACACAATACCAGTTCTTGGATTTTCTGCACACACTGAGCAAACAGAACTACAACCCACTCAGACACCGAGCTATTTGTTGTGAGGATTAATACAACTTCTAGCATGCAACTGTCCAGAAAGAATTCTCACTCCAGGAAAAAATATTCCCTTCTTAAAGCAATGTTCAAGGAAATGTTCACATACCAGTGAACAGCCCAACTTCATTTGCTGAAAGGTGAAAACTATTACAAAAGATAATAACTAATTTCTGTCTTTCCTCTCACCTTTGTAACTGGATCGAAGGTATGTGTTCCCTGAGAGGGTGAGAGGGTCATATTTAAGACACCTTTTGGCATCTGGCTTGTAACCATCACTCCCTCTATGGTCTTCCCCATAGTCTGCTTCGGCCCCACTGTGATCTCAAAACGTCCCAGTGAACTGCTATCACGGAAACTGATGTTGTGTTTAACGTAGACAGGAATTGCCACAAGACTAGAACAGATGTGAACAGAGAGTCCTTGTCAATCTCTCCTCTTTGTCTTTGCTTTTCCTGATGCAGTCCTTGCCTTCTACACTGAAAACACTGGAAACCAATTTCCTTAAAAGAGGAGGAAACCTTGCACTCATTTGTTCAATCTAAGAGTAAAGACAGAATCCTGTCCTCAAGTCTTAATTACATTTCTTTTTAATCAAGCTTGTTTGTCTTAGTTTTTTACCTCTCTACAGGGCAGGTAACTACAACTAACAAAACAGGAGACTTGAGCAAAGCATGAGGAATGTTTTTGCATATTACAACAAAGCTGGCAAGTAGTTTCAGGCAGTGCAGCAGCACTTGGACATCATATCTGTGCTTCTGATTGGATTTTGCACTCCTCTTCACCTACCTGAGATAAGTCTGACAAAGTCTAACAAAATGCTTTAGCACCTGCAACCCAAATTAGTACACGGTAAGCTGCTTCTAGAAAAGAATGCAAACAGTGGACAAGAACTTGTAGTCCTATTAAGGGAGAGGTCAAAACCCAACAAGATTACCAAGCTATCTTGGTTTATTCTAAACATTTTTTATAAACATAGGAAATCAAGAGCTTGGATTACTCTGTACTGCCTAATTCTCTCCCTCTCTAGTCTGCACACCGCTATCAGCCTTTGAAAAAATAACAGAGGTAACAGAATCACTGCTCCAAATAAGGAGAAATCGTGTGTTTTAAAAAAGTGCAAGTTACCATGCACATCCACTTCACTTGGCACAATGTGCCACCTGCTCTTTAAAAACAATTCTTTTTTAAAAAAAAATTAGCCCGAAAGATCCCAGTTTCATAATTCACTGTTCTACATTCATCACCTACTTCTGAGCACTGACATGATAGGACAGCAAGCGAAAGTTTCCATCAGGTGGAATGAAGGAGAGTATTCTCTCTGACTCCCAACGCTTAAAACGCACACATGGATGAAAGCTGACATCATCCAATAAACGAGGGTTCTGAAATAGAAGGAAGCCACAAGGTTAGTGAAGGCAGTACTACTTAAAATAACCTCTGCTTCTTCTCTATCTTCGTCCATGAAGGGCCTACTATTCAATGTGCTCTGTCTCCTTGCAGTTATCTATATTCAGACATGTTAAGCTATTTGATGCTGTTTCATCTCTGTCGTATCAGTACCCAGTAATCTCTGTCCTATGTTAGCATAGGTAGTCACGTCAAACAATTGCACTGATGCATACTCAAAAGAGACAGCCCTTTAGGTTATCTGCCTAAAGCACCACTTTCTTCCAGAAACTTAGTCACTGTGCATACTAACAATACTCTTAACAAAGAACCTGAAAATAAAACCTTTAGGCTCAAAATTGCTGAAGGTCACTATGAGTTTCCATAGTCAGTTCTTTCTCTTTTCATTTGGCATACCCAGGTTCTGATCTACTGGAATCCATCAACGTGAGACTGAGAACCTACCAGCAGGCCTTCTCGAACTACTACTTAGGTAAAGATACATCCTTGAGCTTTACCATAAAGGAGAGGGTGAGGTCTGGCATCCCAGTCAGCTTGACACAAGCATCAATCACCCCCTGGATTTCAGCAGTAATCGTAGAACCTGCAGAATTAAAGTAAACACGAGAGGTTATGTGACCTGATCAAAAAAATCCCAGTGGGGAAAAACTATCAATGGGGAGGAAGGAAATCTATTATCTTTATGAAACGTCATGACTCATTACGTTGCCCGCTCAACATTTTTCTTGTTCCCAAAAACTTCTAGTAAAGATGCACACAAATGGACCAGTGATGTCCATTTTAATGAACCATGACAACAGCTCCCAACTTTAACAAGACTAGGATGCACAAAAACTAAGGACATAGTGCTATGCACAATTTTCACTCACCTTCTATTTTCCCAATAAAGAACTTCTTACAAGACCTCAAGAACAAGGATAAGTGAAAACCCTGGTACCTCTCTAAGATTCTTGGCACCTACGAGTTGGCAACATTCCAGAGTAAGAACAGGAATAGAGCTTCCCACACTTAGATGAGGGAGATCCTCTTCGGAGACCTAAGTCTCCCTTCAGGCACTATCAGGACAAGTTACCCTCATCTTAACCAGAAGCTGTTTTCATACCCGATTTGTCAATGATTGCATCTATCTCCTCAATCACATCAAAATACGCCTCATTGTTGGTATATTTTACACCAGTACGTCTCCAAGGCACCACCGACAGTTGTCCAGTAGGAAGTTGGTCACCCACATTTGTGCTTCCTGGAAAAGAAGGGCAATAATAACAACCAGAAATGGTAGACAATACTCCAGAACAAGTCCTTGGATCATATAACCTAACTGCAATCAATCCCCAAGAATCTCTATTTCTTTGTAGGAAGGCAATTACTCTTCCAGACTCACTGTTTTGCAATTTACATCTCTCACACCCAACCCTAAAACATACCACAGTAACGCATGGGGAACTGTAACTAAAAAAACAAAACAAAAAGCCACCATAACGAAAAATCCCACAGCAAACGAAGGCAGTCATCTCATAGCTGTAACGCGAAACATAATCTGGCTGTTTTGGTTAAAATAAAAAGTGCAGCTGGTGCTGGAATGGGAAGGAACCTAAAAGCAAAGCACTAACACAGGACTCCCTAAATGCACCTGTGTTGGGGCTTAGAATGGTATAGGTCAGCAACCATTTCTTCACCCATGCCCTAATTTTCTTATGCAGGAATATTGCGCGTGGCCTCCCCAGTTTATCTGCTCTTTGTTTTCCTGTACCTGTGATGGTGTTGACAACTGTTCGCAGGATAGTGGGAGGCTTTATCAGTTCCTTAAGAATATTAGATTCTGTTGCCAATGGAAAGCCATTGTCCAGCATCTCCTCCAACACCTCGTAAACCACCACAACATTGTCCTTGATCATCACCTCTGAACAGACACCAAAATAATCCTGTGCAAAAGAAATAACTGCTCAAGAAACTCTGAAAGAGAGTCTTAGTGACTATTCAGTTCAGTGTCCTCCCACACAGAAATAAAGGAGCTCTTTCCTTGCAGGAGGTGGAACACCACTGGAACTCTGTGTATAAGCGCACGCCCATCAGACAGACAGATCACATCAACAGACAGGGACGACTGAGCTCCCCTCTGCCACCAGCTGGCGCATCACCACACCATCAGATGCTCTTATATCCTTTCTATATTACAAGATTCCCTTTGGTAGTTCAGAGATTAATTAGCACTTGAAAGTGGCTCAATTGTAACTGATTAAGCAGCAATATTAACCAGAAAAATTTACTTCCTGTGGCCACTTCTGACTTGGGCAGTGATACCTCCCATTAGACACCAGTATCATACCCTTGCCCTGCTGCCCTAGTCTTCACCTGCAGTACTCCCAAGACTTTAACTGTGTAACACTGCTGTTTAAGGAATTCAACCTCTCCCCATCAAAGCTTTTCATTAACTTTTGTTAGAATGCTCACATACAGATAGTCAATAACACAATTATTAACTTCAGTCCTGTGAATATTTTTTTTTTTTTTTTTTTTTTTTTTTTTTTAGGAAAAGCACAGCTTCAAAATCTCTGCACATTTTACCTAAGTCCACGCTTGTTTTACAGGAGAACACTTCGAGTCTGTCTGACACACTGCCTGCGGGTTTCTCATTCCAATACTGCATGGGGTGTACAGACTGCTTACCTGCCCTAAGATGCAGTGGACTAATAGCAGAAGTCTAGTATTCTGAAAAGTCTGAAAACCAATTCTATCCATGTAACAAACCTCTCCTTCCTCATAACTTAAGAAATATGTAAAGCAGAACCTTAGAGCACGAAATATGAAAGATCCACAGACCAGTTTATTCCTTAGCTTGACTCCTCTACTGTTTCTTCAGCTCCTACTCCAAAACAATCATTAGCGATGATAAAGTCTGCAGTGAAAATACACCCAAGACAAATCATAAATCTGCAGGTACAGAAAAGTAAGTGCAGACCCTTCAGGAGTCAGCATATGCTACTGGAAGCATTCACTGATTTTTAAAACATTTAATTTACTCATAGATTTATTCTATGACGACTTTACGCATCTTTCCAGAAAGCAAATGAGCTTGCGCAGGCTAACACAAACCTAAGGCTCTACTTATGCAGAGCAATTAACGAGAACGGGCATTCTGCACACAGCAAGAACACACGAAATGTGACGCTAGAGAATTTCACTACTAACGCTATTTCTTTTTCAGACTTAACAGATTTTAACACAGGGCCGAGCCAGAGACAATACACTCACACCTCATTCCCTCACAAAAAACAAGACCTAAGCGACCGGTATCGTTCGTTTCTGGCCTGCACAGCCAAGAGGCTCCCTGAGCCGCGTGAAACACAACTCGGCCCTCATCGCCGTTCCGCGGGGTTCACGCGACAGGGGTGAGACCGAGCCCGCCCCGCCCGCCCGCCGCGCGAGGCGAGTCACGGGACACTCCGGATCCCGGCCGCGCAGCGCTGCCGCTGCTGCTCCGAGCCGGCCGCCCCGCCAGCCGCAGCCGCTCGGGCAGCTGCCGAGAGTCGCTTCTGTGGGAAGCGAACAGGCTCCCGCGCAGGCGGGGGTCCCGGCTGGCTGCACACGGCCGGGAGAACGAGAACGCCTGGGGAGACCCAGGCGAGCTCAGCCCGGACTCGCGACTCCCAGGCGAGGCTGCAGAACAGAAACACCGCCCGCGGTCCTTCGCGGGAGCAGTGCCTGATCTGGAGCACAACCTCGCCGCAGACAGCACCCCCGGTCCTGGAGGGGCTCCCCCTCCGCTCCTTGCCTCCTGCACACCGGCGGCCCTTGAGCTCCCCCCGAGTCGCCCCCCCTCCAACGTCGCCGGACGCCGGCGGCCCCGGGGCCACCTCGCACCTGGAAGGTATCGACGACGCGGTGCAGGAACTCGATGACGAAGAGCGGCGGCACCTCGCTCTGGATGACGGCCACGAAGAAAATACGGTGCCGGTAGACGCTGAGCAGGCAGTGGTGCGGCGTGGCGATCACGGGCGGCACGTTCTCCGCCTCCGAGGCCCGCTCCTGCGCCTCGAAGAAGTAGTCGCAGACGGAGCGGCTGACGACGCTCTTCCAGTGCTTCTCCAGGAAGATGTCCCCGGCAGCGTTGATGAGGAACAAGCTGTGGATCATTGCTGTGCCGGGGACGCACCACGGCCGGGACGGACTGCGCAGCCCACGCACCACCAGCCCCGCCCCCGGCGCGCAACAGACGGCGAGCGCTGCAATTGGGCGAAGACGAACAGCCCCGCCCCCCGGCGCGCGGGTGATGACGCACGTGACATCATGTGCGCGCCGCTGCTCCGCTCTGGCGGGAAGCGGTGGAGGTGTCGGTTCTGCAGGGGCGAGCGGTCCCGCACGAGGCCTGGCTGCTCCGGCGGGGCAGGACCTGCAGGCCCGGGGACCGCGCTGCTGCCCGGAACGGGGGTCCCTCGGTCACGAACCGGGGCTCGCCATAGACTCGTACCGAGGCCCGGGGGCTCCCCGCCAGGCAGATGCCATTACAAACAGCTTCCCAAGTTTGTTGGGAACAAGCACAAGAGCAATGGAAAAGCCGCCCTTTCCATCCCGTGGAAGAAGCTGCCGGAGTGCAAGGCCTTCCGAGGTGGAAGGGGTGGGGAACAGCGGCAGCGGCCCCGCCCGGTTCGGTTGGGCGCTGGCCCCGAGCCGAGCCCGCAGGCGGTGGTGACACCTCCGAGTCTGGGGATGAACAGGCTGAAGGCACCGGGGATGTCAGAATGCAAGAAAGCACAGTTCAGAGTTAATATTCCATCTTATTTTCTATTGATACGTTGCAGCTGTTTTCCCCCAGAAAATGGGCCGATGTTGGTTTTGCTCTGGCATTATCGTGTGATATTACGGTACAGACACGTGCTTAATCAAAATGTGGGGATAATTCAACACACACCAGCCAAGCTCTTTGCTATCGCAGACAACTACGAAGGAAAAATGACCTAAACACTAAACTCTCTTTTACGGTCATGATTTGTAAGCAATAAATTTTTTAAACATCAAATAATGCTTTTTAAACGCCCAACTTAAACTACTGTAATATAACAGCACTAAGGTGTAATAATTTGTAATTTAATTACAGCACTGTTAAGTTTAAAACAATTATGATTTCAATATAACCACTTTACTTTTAACACAAACGTATGATACAGATTATTGTAACCCTCCCTGAGGGTCTTGGAGATGCTATTAATGTCACTCCACCTCCATGCATCACAGACAGCAACACAGTTGAACTGACCAACAACATAACGCCCATATACATTTGGTCCTCCGAGAAACTCAAACCTTTCCGTTCTTAACCGGGACATTAAAGACAGTCACGGGATATGTCCTGTCTTTTTTTTGTCTCGTGAAACGCTATGTGGTTCGGACTTCGTTATTTCAGTTTCTTTAGCCCCGTGTGACCTCCCGATACATTCCGTGCGTTGCCCTGTGCGGAGTGAGAGCGCGGGGCACAGCGGCGCCTGGGCGGCCCAAAGCGCGCGGCGAGGCACGGACGCCGCGGCGGTGCTCACAGAGCCGCTCCGAGCCGAGCGTGACTGCGTCCCAGGGAGGGAGCCCCTACCTGCAGGCGGCGGCCTTGGCTGCCGGGGCGCGCCGCCGGCCCCAGCCCTCCTGCCTGGCTCCTGGCGACGGAGCGCGCCCACCCGAGTCCGAACCTGCCGCCGCCCGCGCCCAGCGCGCGCTCTCGGCCCCGCCCCTTGTCCCGCCCCCCCGCGCCCCTGCTCCTCCCCGCCGCGCGCCCGGCACCGCCCCTAGGCCCGCCTCCGCCGCGCGCGTCCCCGCCACCCGCTCCCTCCCGCCGCGCCCCGCGACTCCTCCCGACACGGCTGCGCCCGCCCTACCGCGCTGTTCTCCGCGCGCGTGCCCCCTCCCCCCGCCGCGGGCTGTTCCCCGCGCGCGCGCGCGCGCTCCCGCCCCCCGCCGCAGCGCTCCGGACCCAAGATGGCCGCCGCGTCAGTTTCGGGCTTCGCCGCCGTCCGGGCCTTCGCTCCTTGGTCCCCGTCTCCCGCGGGCCTCGGTGAGTGAGCGCTGCCGGGGCCGCCCCCGCGGGGGTGCCCGATGTGGGGGAGCTTGGGGACGGGCGGCGGGGTGGGCCCCGCGGCCCGGGGACAGGGAAGGGCCGCGGGGCGCACCAGGCTCGCGGCCTATTCCGCCCGCTCCGCGCCAGGCCCGGCCCCGCCGCCCGCTCCCTCCCGGGGCGGCAGCGCAGCCTGGCTCCCGGCACCCGCTTCCCCGGGCCCGGCCGGCGCGGGGAGCCGGGCCGCGCTGCCGCCCCCGCGGAGCTGGCGGTGCCGCGGGCCGGGAAGCGCTGCCTCCGCGGCCCGGGAAGCGCTGCCTCCGGGAGCTCCGGACCCTTCCAGCACCGGCTGCGCGCGTGAGCCCGGTATCTATGTGCAAATGTAGTCTCCGCGGTGGTAAATTTGTCAGTGCTTACTGTAAAGCAGGACGAGAGAGCTGTGCTGACGACTGAGGCTTCCCCTGCAGAAAATGTTTTCCTTGTAGTAAACAGGTCAGGAATCCTCGGTCTGCGTCCTTTGGCAGTGCTGTTATCACACTTGGAAAAAGTCTTTGTTAAAGTCAACTAAAGGTTCGCAGTAGAGCCTCATACCCTTCCATCTGCATCTTTAATTAGCAGTGTCAGAAGCGTTCCTTCTTTATTGTCTGCGATCACCTGTTACTTTGTCCTCAAGTGTTTTCAGTGTGCCTCATCCAGACAGAAGATTATGATGTTGTGTTCTTTTCTATGGTCTCTGAGAGTGGAACATTTAATTACAATTCCCAGCTGCATTTCTTCACTTTTTTTCTTGATGGAACAACTGTCTTAGCTTTTCTTAGTAGGAGGGAGTCAGACCTATGATTACACTCCTTGAAGAGCTCTGAAAGTGTCTTGCTATTTGCTGAAGATGCTTGGCTATCCCTACTGCTTTGCATTGAAGTTTCAGGCAGCCTCTGCCGTGTGCAAAAACAAAGAGAGCTGCTGTTTTTTTAAGGTCTTGGTTGTGGATTTTTTTTCTCCCAAGTATTTATTTAGGTTGTGCTCAGCAATGATATAAAATTTGTAGAATTAGTACAGACTTACCGATTGGAATAAAAAGAGCACAGATTTTTCTCTGGGTTGCATGGAGTTCTTTCCTTGTTAAAGCACAGTTTTATTCATAAGATCTTCAGTATTACTTCAGTATCTCAGAGTGGTAGTAGTGGATTTGAATTCTGCTCTGTTTTTAATGAATTAACGTTGGCTGCTGTTTTTCTTTTCTTTGGAAACATCTCTATTCTTGTTTTCTTCCAGGCCTGATGTTACAGCTCTTCTGATTGTGTGTGTCAACCAGAAGCTGAGGTGAGATACACTGAAGTCTTTATGCCTTTGTGGGAAAATTTTCTTTGAAATTGTTACGAGATTTATTGGAAAGAATAAGGAAATTTTTAATTATTTTTGCTTTCTTAGGTGTGAAAACAAATAATGTTTGAGAAAGGAGTAGTTCATAACAGAAAACGTGTATGCTATGTTTAGCTGGTTCCCATCATTCGAGAATCTGTTTTCTCATCGTGTGAAACTTGTTCAGCATCAGGATAAAGGATAACGACTCTATGGATATACAGAATTCTTCACCATGGTAAAACTCGCCAACCCGCTGTATACAGAGTGGATTTTGGAGGCAATCAAAAAAGTAAAGAAGCAAAAACAGCGTCCTTCAGAGGAAAGGATTTGCAATGCAGTGTCGTCTTCACATGGTTTGGACCGCAAAACTGTTCTGGAACAGTTAGAACTGAGTGTTAAAGATGGAACTATTTTAAAAGTCTCCAACAAGGGTCTGAACTCCTACAAGGATCCTGATAATCCTGGGAGAATAGCACTTCCGAAGCCTCGGAACCATGGCAAGTTGGATGGTAAACCAAACGTGGACTGGAATAAACTTATCAAACGGGCCATTGAGGGCTTGGCTGAGTCTGGTGGCTCATCCTTGAAGAACATCGAGCGCTTTCTGAAGGGTCAGAAAGATGTGTCTGCATTATTTGGAGGTGGTGCTGCCTCCGTTTTTCACCAGCAATTACGATTAGCTGTCAAACGTGCTGTTGGCCATGGCAGGCTCCTTAAAGATGGACCTCTGTACCAGCTCAACACTAAAGCAGCCACTAATGCTGATGGGAAGGAGAGTTTTGAATCTCTTTCCTGTCTCCCTCCAGTGTGTCTCCTTCCCCATGAAAAGGATAAGGTAAGACTCAGTTTGCATGATCGTTTTCCTGTGATTGATGAAATGTGTCGATATAGAGTTGCAGTTTGAGGTCCATGATCTGTTTGACTTGCATCCTGTAAGTCAGAAAAGACCAGTGTGCATTTAGAACCCTGCTGTGTCCAAATGTCAAAGCCGGATCAGGGGAAGCGTAAGAGATTATAATTTGTACTCTGAACCTGAAAACTGCCGATCAATTACTGTGGGCTTTACTTCTTCGTGCTTCTGAATGGTGGAGTCGAGTGTATGACAGCAGGCTGGATGTAGTTGTGTTGTCAAAACGTGGGAAGGAAGCCTTTTCGCTTTGAGGCAAGGTGGATTTGCAAAACAAACTTGAGATTGTTTCTTGTTTTCACATTATTATTTAACAATCAGTTCACCTCTTATTTTAGTACAAATGTGTTGAGGCGTAGGTAGCAGTTGCCACCTGGTGCTGTCAGAGGCTTTCTTTGTTCGCCATGTAAAAATCACTTCTGTCCCAGGACAGCTTTGTTGTGATGTAGGAAGCAAAGGTATATAGGGTGTTGCAATTGAAAAGAAGAGGGGGATCAGAGGCTGTAGGGAGTGTGGAAATGCTGGAATGAACACTTGTGGACTTCTTTTCCCTCTTGTGTACCTCCTCCCACTTTTCTTGTATGTACAAATCAAAGTATTTTTATGCTCTTTTTCCCTCCATTCTGTTAGCCTTCTACATGCCTAAGGTCTTTGTGACCCTCCACTCCAACCTCAGGATGAAGGTGTTGGAGTGAAATTCATACCCAGTCATCATCTTTCCTGTCCTGGTGTTACTGTGAAAGCAGAGTAAAACAGAAGTCTGTCTGTGTTTGTGGAAGTCCAGTTTGCCAGTAATTAGTATCTTTGCACTAATGGTCTGCATGACTTTCAGAATGTGAAAATTGTTTTTGCTATCCATAACAGATACATTTTTCAGCAGTGTTGGGAATTTTTTTGTTATAAAAATCCTCTTCAGGGGTGAGTTCTTTGACTGTGTGCTCCTCATGTTTTTTCAAGTCAGCTTCACTCTCTGATGAGGGGACTACTTTATGATCTGTTAGGATTTGAAGGCTTAAAACTGTTTCAGGAGTGGTTTTCCCTTAAAGCAGCTCTGCAGTTAAGTTTCTCTGAATCTCTGATTTAACTCTGCTGTGGGTGCAGCACTTAACTAGTCACTTGTGCTGTGGGCTGGTGGAACGTGGGAAGTAAGTACTGCTATGCTGAAAATTCCAGCGGCTTCCTCTGTCCATTTGTCAAGTGTTCTGTCTACAAATGTTTCCTGTGTCCTTCTCCGACTTCATCTGTGATGAAATCAGTTTAGCGGTGAAACAGTGTGAAAGCTGGATGTAAACAAGCCTGGCACGAGGCAACTGGATTGCGGGTGGTAGTAACAGTGGAAAACATTAGCAGTGCATATTGTTATTATTAATACTGTATGTTTCGCAGCCTATTCAGTTGTCTTTTAATAGGCAAAACTCGGGAGTAGCTTGATGTTCTTGCAGATGAAGTGTTCCCTGGGGCTTTCTTAAACTGGGATGCATCAGAACAGCCAATGATAATATGGGCTACTGCAAATACTGGAATTGGTTCTGGGGTTTGGTTTTTGTCCCCTGGAAAAATGTGTATCAAGTTCTTGCATGTGCATTTTGGGCTGTTAGATATACTCCCCAATTCCTTTCCACCTGCTCACATGTGAGCCGCTGCGACACTATGAGGATTGTTGTTAATGTTAGAATGCACAGCAGTAGTAGTGGAATTATTGAAAGGGATTCCAATAAATTATTCTTATTTTTTTTGGTGTATGTTTTAAACACCCTGGCTTTCTGCTCGTCATGTGCCGGCTCTGTGCTGTGTAACCCATGCCAAGGTTCATACTTTTTTTCCAGATCTTACTTTTTATCTCTGCATTCTGAGGGTATCATATTGTGGCATTCAGTGGCAAAAGCCCTGGCCAGGTTATCATGGTTTGCCAGGTAGCAGTAACTTGCTGCTAACTTTATGGTTTTTAAATCCCTGGCCTAAAGTCAGTATTTGAATGAAAACAAGCTAACAGGAAAAAAAAAAAAGCCCTGCTGATGGGCAGAGCCCAGTGCTGAAATTTGCTTATCTTTTAGTGGCCATGGCTGACAACAGGAGAATTGTCTTGAATTTCAGTTCTAAGTGCTACTGTGCTTTCTCTCCTGTGGGCTTTAAGGAAGTGGCCTTTTCTTTCTTTTCAGTTCCCTGTAGTTCTAAAGCAAAAATGGGAATTCCAGTTAAGAGCTACGTTTGCTTTTCTTGTGATGTTTTAGACTAAACACCGGACTTTGGTGTTGTTTCTGTGATAGGTGACAGGCAGATGATCTAATAAAAAAAAAGCTAAACAGAATAAATAATGGTGCTGTTTTAATATCCTGGCTATTGAGACGTCTTTGGGAATAGAAAGGCTTGGCAGGAAAATCTTGGAGCGTATCTTGAAATTTTCAGGGATGTGTTGCCACTTCTTGACTGGGGTTTGGGTTTTGGTTGGGATTTTATTGTTCATGATTGGGGCAGGTGCTGTAGAGACAATTCAGGAAGGTGATGGTGTTCAACACCTTGCGGTTCTGCCAGAGGTTACCACACCCATTGAGGACTGGTTTCAGTCAAAAAACAGCGAAGGTGTGGGAAGTGGAATGTAGTACTTGTCTAAAAGCCCAGACAAGTTACCTCGTTAATGCATCAGGGTTTGATCAATGCTAAAGCTGTTATCCCTGGAATGCTGAAGTGTATTGTTTCACTGCCATGCATGTTCTGTTTATCTGTTCACTGTCAACAAAAATAGTAATAAAGTATTTAACAAACAAACTGAACTTGCACCATTTGTGTGGTATATGATTTTTTTTGCAGTGGGACTACAGTTAAGTACTGTTTAATAGTTAATATAGTATGACTACAATGCAAGAATTACTGCACTCTTGCAGGGCTACTACAGTACAGTAGTACTGGTTAGTGCTCTTCAGGAGCAAAGAGCTCATTCGTGGTACGCTGTTGGGAGGAACTAGGCTATGGTTGGATGTGGGTCGTAAGGCTGGAAGCTTTAGATAAAGACAGCTTGCTCTGCTTTTGTTTTGTTGACACTTGTTAAGAATGCAGGTTAAAAGGCTGTAAGAATTTTTGTAAATTTGTTATTATTAAAAAAAAAAAAAAATACATTAACACATCAGCAAGCTGAGGGAGAAGTTGAACTTACTGATATACATGGTGGATGCTTCCAGAGCATTTGAAATTTGATCTCAGAATGATAGGGCTGTTCCTTCCACAATTAAAAGGAAAATACAGATGGTATTAATTGATCTCCATTTGCATTCTTCTTGAAACTGTCTTTTATGTCAGTTAAAACTTGTTATAGCTGTGGCAGCCTTTAAGTCAATATCTTATTATTGTCTGCAGTACAACTGAGAGTATGAAAACAATTTTCTGGAAGTGCTTCTTGAAAAAAAAAAAAAAGAGGGAAACCCGTGGCTGGAAGTTAGGAGGAGGAATATCTAAAGCACATTCCCTGTGCTGCTGTCTCATGTGTGTTCCTTGTGGCATGGCTGTTCCCTGGGTTTATGTTGCAGGCTGTTTCTTGGTACTTATCAGCGGGTTATTGTCCCTGCAGTATCCTTTAGGCCTTCCCTCTTGCAAATAATAGTCTTGGATCCCAGTGTGCCCTAGTGTTTGTCACATGAAGCCAGAGTTCTTATATCTATTTAGAAAGCTCACGATGATGCTCTGAGGGCATTCTGAAGGCCTTCAAGCGTACAATAGCTGTTGCTGTATTGTGTCTGTTTTAGCTTAATAACTGTTAATCCCATGTCTTACAGCCAAAGACTGCCCCATTGCTGATAAGGAGGTTATTTGTGGATTGGTTTGTTTTGGGTGGAGTACCTAAATGATTTGCAATCAGAGCATTGTAATTATATTTTGAAAGCTCTCCCAGTGCGCTTCTCAAGCTTTGGCTCCCAACTGGAGGATTCACTCTCTTCCAGCTGCTTCTGTGGAAGAGAGGGCTGCAGTTCTGTCTGAAAACTGGTGGTTGGTAGCAGATGGCCTCTGTACTCTTACTCTTGGAACTCGAGTGCTCAGGAATGTCTTGGAACTGGGTTCACTGGAGTAGCAGGCAGGTGAAGGGGCTCATGGTAAATGTGTCAGGAGGGGTTACTGTCATTGAATGGTGCTATGAGATTGCAGTTAGAGTGGGATGATGCGGAATAACACTGAGAAGGCTCTGGGAACCAATGGAAACTTAAAAGCCCAGCTTGTGAATGTGGGAAGGCACTGGATATGATGAGTGCCTACGTCAGTGGGGCAGTACTGTGGAAGAAGTGTTTAATGCCGTTATCTGACGCGGTTTAAGCAACAACTGAGTATAGGATAGGTGGTTTAAAGAGGAGGAAGGAGACTGGTCCAGTATCTCGGCTGGATCCCTGTTGTTAATCCTTTCTATCCTGGAGGCCATTGGCAGATGCGGAGTGACACATCTCTGAAGTCTGGTTAATAAAGAAACCTTATTTACTACAGAACTTTAAAGTACAGTCAGACAGGGAGGAGGATGACTGATGGAGGGCACTGCTAAGTAAACAACAGCTTGATCCCAGTGTCAGCTTTATTACGTAGCAAGGGAAGACACAGCAGAGAGAATGAGGGCAGGTAATTCTGTCCCTGTCCTGCCTTGAGCTTCCCAGTAATTGCATCTTAAGTCATAGCGGTGGCAGGAAAAACAGTTAAAATGGGATAAATATTAAATGAAGTAATGTCATTTTAGTTGAAAGGTAGGTTCTGTGCTCTTAAAATAATTACAGATATGCAGTGAACAGAAAATGTGGTAAACAAATGCTACGTATGACAAACTGGTGAGTCCTTTGACCTCTGTCCTCTGTGGAATAGGTGGGTAGATAGTTCTGTTCCTACTTGCCTCGTTAAAGGGTTCCAAACTAAATTTATCCTAACGAATAGTGATACGTCATGTTAGCCTTTGTTCCACCTATCTACATTTTCTCTTTATTTGTTGTGTAAATCTGAGTGTGTGAACACCTTATCTTGGAACAGCCATGAATACTGCTGCTGGCATTGGATAGGGAAGGGTAGCTCATTGGCCCTTTCACTGTACAGGAATCTGGCCGTCATTCCATTGTTACTGCTATTAGGGTAAATCTGGACTGTAGTGAGATTGAAAGGAAAGGAGGGAAGAGGGTGTCCAAAAAAGGATGATCCTTGCACAGCAAACAGAATCCCATTGATAATATATTTGCTTGTTCTGAGTCCCTTTTGAAGGGCACTTACCCAGCCTGTGGAATCATGCAGGAACGTTGACTTCTGGGTTGAAAACACTGAATCTTCCAAGCATCTTTCTGTGAAGATCTGAAAACATTTAGTTATCATTACCTCTATCAGCTCTCTCTATTTATGAAAGCTGGATAGAACAAATTATGGTTATTGGTGCACAGCTAAATACCTGCACAAGCATTATTAAAAATACAGGAATGGAGCTCTTCCTTTTCTGGAATCTTTGCTTTTAAGTCTTTAGCAGCACGTTCAGTCACTGTTCTGTCTCTGTTTAGCCATGTGTAAAATGGAAATAATGTCAAAGCTAAAAGTGTTCTGAATTGTGAAGGAAATCACCATTTCTACATGCTTCTCCCCATCTCTGTAAACTGTCCCATCTAATCTTAAAAGTCTAGAAAAGTTGGTGATGGACACAGCTTTTAAATATCTCTGTGTGTGGGGTTGACTTAGTTTTAAATTCTTCACCAATGTATGGCCTCTCCCAGGCCTTGGGTTCCTCCTTGATGTTAGAGACTTGGTCCTGGGCGCTTAATAGTGAGGTGTTTTGGTTGGAGTGCTGGATCTCTGCACTTGTCTGGACTCATAGGGGATTCCTTGAAGGTGAGTGTGAAAGGAAAGAAAGAAATCCTACTGCTCTGTTAGTAGGATGAGCATCAGAAACTGCTGATCATTAAGGTGTCTGCAAAATCTTTAAAGCGATCTTAAGAAGAAGTAGATGCCTTTGCTTGGCGCTGCTGCTGTACCAATAGACACCCATAAATGTGCAGTGACCACCTGTGTTATCTTGGCACAGACTGTGCCGGGCTCTACTGCGTCTGGGTACCGCTGTACGGGCAGGCTCTCGATAGCGTGCCAGTTTGGAAAAGGTTTGATCTATGCTTGTGTGGGGTTTTGCCACTCTACTGTGTTAGGCTGCTTGTGTGGGAACAGTCTCTGCTTGTGCAGACCATATGGGGCACGGGAAGGAGAATAGCATGCAACAGTGACTGAGGGGCTTTGTGAAATCTCCCTGACAAGGCTGCTTTATAGGGCAGTGGATTTTGATAGTGGAGAATTATTTGCGCAGTTTATTTTATTTTTTTTTTTCTCCAATTTCATGTTCAAGGAGGTAGAGCTTCAAAAATTGAGTAGGATTTGGTCCCGTGGTTGCACTTGTGTGGGTATCCTGAGCAAATGCAAATAACATCCTTAAATTGGGTATTTTTAATGGGCACTAAATTTTCATTCACGGTTCCATTGTATCTTCTCGGTTATTTTTATGGGGGCCACTGTATTGTGGTAAATAGTTTTACTTCATTTGGAAAACAAACCTGAAATAAAGTTTTCCATCTTTTAGGGATGCAGCTAATGTTGAAATAAAGCAGAATAGTATTTGAAGAGAATAATTATCCATACGTGCACAAAAATAACTTAGATGTTTACAGAAGTGCCTTCCCCGAAGTAATATGTTATTTTTAGAAATCAAAGTCAATACTGAAGTTCCTTATTTCTTGTGAAAACCAAAGTATCTTGGAGTGCAAACTGTTCCCAGTGAAAGCAGTCCAGATTTTAGTTTGCTGTTGAGTGGAAGGGTGTGTTTTGCTTTAGCAGCTGTGGAAACTTCTATATTATTTCATCTGACATTGAGTGATGTCATTGTCTGTTACTCCTAGGACAGCAGCCTTTATTTTCTTGATAGTTACAAAGCTGGGACAAAGCATGGGAGAGAACTTACAGGGTATAGTTTTGGGTAAGAAAACTTCAGTCTCTTGAACTGCCATGTTCCTGGATCCACGTCAAAAGAAGGGAGTTTATCCTGCAAATAAAGAAATTGGAGTCTCTCCCACCCCTGTTTGCAGGCAGCAAGTCTTGGCATGTGATTCTGATTGTGACGTACAAATCTTGAATTAATTTAATCCTCTGATTAGGGGACTTGTTTGCTCTGGAAAGGTTATTTAATGATTGACTGTCTAAATATTTCCATTTGACATTATGTGAAGTTCTTCTTGGGGCCATGTCTGTTAGGAAGTTTCATCAGCCTGAACGTCAACCCTTGGCAGCACCCACGTGGCTTTTTATAATGGGTTTCCAGGTGCCATAAACCACTGCATGGAATTCAGCCTGTATTTAGTGCACAACTATCTGAACTGTTAACCATTGCACCTCAGTTTGCTCTTAGAGCAGCATTTCAGACATTCTGTCCATTACAACGGTCCTACATCAAACAGCAGCGCTTATTTTCAGTGTCCTTTGATTTTTCTTTCTATATCTCTTAGGAAGAGCTGTGTGTTTCATGCTTGTTGTTTCTTCTGTGTACTTTATCTTTTCTCCCTTACATGTGTTTTAGTGTAGCCTTATGTTTTAGGCCATTACTCTGCCCTATAAATGTGCTGCTTTCTGTCAAGTGAGACTCAACCAGGTGAATTATAAAAAACTATCCATTCACACAGGCAAACATACATAAATAGATTATTTTAATAGTTTTTCATGTGTCTGCTAAAATATATTTAGCATTGTTTTCTTGAGCACAAAGAGTACCTTAAGGAATTTCTGGTTTCACTCTTGATTGCTTCATATTTTTTCTTCAGCAGGCTGTCTGGAGAGAACGTGAAGAGTTGTGGTCTCGTAACTTGGATAGAAGAAAGGTGACTCAGGTTAAAGAAACTGAACCCATTGCTGCCACAAGTTGATACCGCTGAATAACATTGCCCAAATTTTGCTGTTTTCCCTATACACAGCATAAATCATTATTTATAAATTATAATCACTTTGCTGATAGAAAATTCCTTAGTTCTGATGTTATTGAGGCATGAAACTGAGGCAATTTTCTTCCTCAGCCACAGAGCGAAAAGGCATGGAATCCAGGCTTTGTGATGCCCTGCGCACTGAAACATGTTTCCTCATGTTTTACATCACTTTCTTCACGTGATATAGGTTGTACGTCCCCCCCTGGATTTTCTGGTTCATCTACTCTTTCCAGTAGCTTCATCATTTGAGGCAGACCTTTGTGGCAGCATGGGCTGTTTGAAATAAGGAGAAATACTTTGTCTGTTGTTTAAAAACATACACACAGAAAGACATAACCTGGCGTAAATCCTCAGAAGCCATCTATTGGTGCTTCTGACTAACTTCCTGGCTCAGAAACACCAGCACTGTGGGGATGTGTCTGGAAGCAGTGGATGTGGTAGATCATCTCTCTGGAGGGCTCACGTTCAGGGTGTCTTAAAAAAAAACAACGGTGTGAATGTGTGTTTCTTTAACACTGGCTTTAATTTTACACCTCGATTCCAACCACAGTGACTGCTAAAAAAGATGTGTGATGGTTGGGCAAGGACAGCCCTGGTACTTCGTGAGCCTCTGATGGTATCGAAATATCTGCAGGAAGTGAAGTACATTCGGGTTCCGACAGTGACTGCTGTGACAGTGTGGGCTAGAGAGCTGACTGTGAGTTTGAGCAGTTTCCTACTTCTCCTTTCACATACACTTCTCTGTAGTTGTCTTTAGGAGTGAGTACAGTCTGTGAATCAGCAAGAGCCCGTTTGGTTTCTAGATATCCTTTGTATATCAAGAGCGTGTGCTGAGAGGCTGGCAGGCTGTAGGACACAGTCAGTCCAATTCGTTCTGGCTCCCTCCCTTGCCGGAGCTGGTGACATCACTTGGATAGATGTGCTTGCGAGAAAAACAGCAGAAGGAGTTGAATGCCTGCCAACAATTTGCAGTATGAAACCAAGCTGGCTGCTTCCAGTCTTGTTTTCACGAATCTTTCATTGTGTGCTTGCATTTTTCACTTGCCAGCGTGTTCTTTGCTGAACAAACACAGCAGCAGTGAAATCTCTCCATACTTAGCATAACACAGTCTCATACAGAAGCTATGGAGAAGTTGCCTGATCTCCACATTCAAAGTTATTCCAATTTAATAAATTCTTCTAAAATGTTTTGAATACTGCTAGAATCTTACTCTTTCCCCCAAGCTGTAGCGGATTTGCTTTTTAAATGTGGTTAAGTGTGTGTTTGTGGTTTGTCGGAGATGGTAAATGCAGGACACGTTTAAGCTCTGCAGGACAGGCTTTGATCTGGTTCTTCCAAAGCAAGGCAGTGTTTACATGTGGACATCGAAATTTCAAGGACTATGGGGATGAACAGGGTGTGCACAAATACTGGCTAGAAAAGATAAAGGCTGTCTTAGACTGTTGGCTGTATAGAGGGTCTATAAAATTCTCTTTGATTAAATAAATTCAAAAGTTAACAGAAGTGCATAGAGTAATATAAATGCTTTTGTCATAGCTTTGTCATTCTGAACCCTTCTGCTTCATTGCTTGTTTTTTTAAATACCTTAACATTTGATAGTGCAGCTTGAATGTCACATTGGCTCTTAACTATGAGTTAAAAATCAATGAACTGTTTGTGTTAGAAAGTAAGATTTGGCCATACCTGCAGGGAGACTGATGCTGTTGAATGTTCTTGGAAAAAAATAGTGTAAAAGTAGTTCCTCAAAGCTTGATTCCAAAGAAATTAAAGCACCGACAGACCCTTAATACACAGTTTCCCCCTCAGTAAGCTGCATGCTGACTGCAGCAGCTGCCTGAGCAAAGAGAGACCAGTTGGTGTATGGTCAATCCCTTCTTGTGTTGAAAGAGGATGGGGGATCCCTACATACTTGATTTTAGCCAACA
The DNA here is from genome assembly GCA_033558235.1 of Neomorphus geoffroyi. NCBI lineage: Eukaryota > Metazoa > Chordata > Aves > Cuculiformes > Neomorphidae > Neomorphus > Neomorphus geoffroyi. The sequence continues at coordinate 105,555 of JAUMJM010000056.1, forward strand.
TTGCTATAGTGACTATGCCTGGAAAAATACTTCATGACTTCCTGTGGAAGTGAGGATGCTGATTTCCCTCTCCCACTTGGACATCTACAATCTGTATGCTTAAGCATAGCTGTCTGTGGTTGTCTTGGTTGGTTCCTTCCTTTCTCATATCAGTTTATACTTCAGCATCATCTGGGATTTATCCAAAGGTTAAGATAAATACTTGTGTTCAGGGAGAGGAGGTTTTAATTCCTGAGCAGCCATTCCACCTTGTGTGGCTTAACTTTGAAATAGCAGATTTCTGAAGGTGTTCTGATTGTTTCCATCTAGTGGACGTTTTGGGGAACGCACCTCAGTCTGAGTGTGCTGGATCTGTACACCAAAGTAAAGGTACAGCCTGAAGCTTCCAGCTTTTATATTATTGTAATATAAACCAACCTGATTTCAACAAGAAACTATTCTGGATATAGCTTTTACTTTGGCAAAAGGAGTAAAGATTCCTTGAAGTTCTGCTGGCGTTTGCTTCCCTGCAGTAATTAGCAATGTGTGCCCATGTAGCTGCCTAATAGACTCTGGAAAAGGTATGTGTGGAATCATTTAACTGCAACGCGATACCACCATGCAAAAGAATGCGTCTCCAAGCTTTCCGTAATTCATAGCATTTTTCATGTTTCCAGTGTTTAAAATGTGATTTTAACATATTTTTAAATTAAATTTTGCTTACATCTTTGCTCTGAAAACTATAAATGACTGATTTGTCTTCAAAAATGTAGAACTAGATGAGAAAGATTAATAGCTCTTCATGTTACTGGAGATGAGTCTGTCTTTTTCCTCTTGGTAGTTGATCAGGTGCCACTTTAAAACAGTCGTTATTGCATTGTTATTACTTTGAGGAGGCTGTTTTAGAACATCATCCCTTGGCTTTAAAAATGTTCTGCTTATTCCAGGCCACATATATCATTGACCAGTTAATATTAATTTGTTATTTTGCCAGCATTGTGCCTCATCTTAAATACAGGTTTTTGCCTACACGTTTACCCCTCCTGAATTTTTTCAGAGAGCAAACCTTTCCCTCTGCTGCTTTTCAGTGCTAAACAGCGAGAGAATTTTTTTCTATTTTCATAACTATGTTAATGGTTGTATGGTTATACTTGTCCTATAACACGTTTTATTCCAGGTAATGGATTACAAAATCTTTTGACGATTGCACTGCCACTTTCTGGATATCTGCTTGGAGTTTCTAAGACTCCTGCATTCCGGGATCATCTGTTTTCTGCTGCTGCATCTCCTCATAGCTTGTTGACAAATGAGGGCACAAACTGTCTCAAACTTTGCATTCCATTATGTATTAATTAGCACCCCTCTTTCACAGCTTGTTTTTTCCAAGTTTCCCCTAGCCTTGGAATTCCATTCTCTTTTCCTTCCTACCTAGTCTTTGCCTTTGTACCTTTGTACCTTGTCTTTGGACCCTTCTGTTCAGGTTACAATTAATGCAGCACTGTGTGTTGATAATCTGTTGAAATTTGTGAGGCACTGTATACAGTGGTATAAATGTCTGTGTGATTTTTGTGTATTACAATTCATTCCCTTGATATACTCAGTGATTTATTGTCTGTTTTCTGCACAGCCGGTTGCTGAACCAATTCCAATCTGCAGTTTCTGCCTTGGTACTAAAGAGCAAAATCGGGAGAAGAAACCTGAAGAGCTCATCTCTTGTGCTGACTGTGGCAACAGTGGTAGGTGACAGTTTACAGCACTGCTGGTGATAACCTGGCCACTTGGGACTGAGGAGCTGGGCATAGTGACTGCTTCTGACCCAGCTGTGTGAGGAGTGTTCATCTATGGCATAGAATACAGTTAGTTCAGCTGAATACCATGCTTCTAGAGGAGAAACAGTTAAGTTAACCTCACACAAATAGTTAACTTGGCTCCTGGAGGCTTCTTTAAAAACGTGGTAACAATGATCTCCATTCAGTTCTGAAAAATTACCTTGGTGTTCTTTTGTATGTGGGCCTGCTGCTTGCTATCTAGGGTGTTGGGTTGGTGCTGTAAGTAGATAAGAGTAGAAGCATCTAGAAATAGGGGTATCTGGATAACGAAAATTCTGTATGGGAACACGTAATTGATAAAGTAATCTCTGTGAGCATTGACAGTAGTGGAATGGTTTTGCTGGTATAACTTTCTTCTTTATCTGTAGGTCATCCGTCCTGTTTGAAGTTTTCTCCAGAGTTGACAGTTCGAGTGAAAGCCTTGCGATGGCAGTGTATTGAGTGCAAAACGTGCAGTTCCTGTCGAGATCAGGGCAAAAATGCTGTGAGTATAGTGGACTGAAGGAAGAGAATGTCAGTCTTGTGGATATAGATTCAGCTTTTGAGTCTGGAAGTCTGTCTCAAAACTGTGAAATAACATGGTCTGTCTGTAGTTGAAAACTGTATGTGTTCCCTGAGGGGTTGACAAATTACGGGAGGACTTGATGGTGATGCGCAATCTAAAGAAAGATCAACTTTATCTGTCTTCAACAGGATAACATGCTCTTTTGTGACTCTTGTGACCGTGGCTTTCACATGGAGTGCTGCGACCCCCCTCTTACCAGAATGCCAAAAGGTGAGAACTTTGGGATGAAAAGCGTGATTTAAGAAGGTGTTGAAAGAGACCAGAGGATAGGAAGTGCTTCCACGTATTCGGTTCTGTTTTGTCTACCTTTAACTTATTCTTTACAGCATTGCTTTTCAGGTATTAGAAACTAGAGGAGGGTCAGAGCTTCACATCCAGATTTTCTGCTGTCTCCTGCTTGCTTTACCTTACTGTCTGTGAAGGGTTTTGAAAACAGTCTTTGAGGCTTGAGGGAATAGAAGTGATCCTTGCAGATTAAAATAATCTGCTTGCATTTGAATGAACAGCCTTGTACAAAAGAAAGAAACTTCTAAGACTTCTGAGTTTTTGAAGTCACATCCATTTGGACAGTAGAATGTCCTGGAACGCAGTCAAGGAAACTTTTCCATTAGAAAGCAGGTTATCTATGGAAGATTCTTCCTTGGCAGTTAGAAGACAATTTTCCCATAGAAGGTAGCTGGAAGTGGTGTAGTTGTAAGCAGAACATGAGAAAAATAATGTGTTGTTTTTATGGTTTTCTGATAGTGTGCTATGAATTGAAGAGACTTCCTGCATGGTTGTGTGAAGTGTAACTGGCGGTGGGAAATGAGCTGGGCTTGAGTTTAGATTACTGTAGGATACACATAATTGTTCTCAGAGGTATATGTGATAATTGGTGCCTTTAGTACTGTTCCTACCCTTTCTGTTCGAAGGTTTGGGTCATGTAATTCTCTGTTTTGTTCTACGGAGATGTCCCTTGCATTCAGTGACGGAGACTTGTGTCTTACAGGTATGTGGATATGTCAGATATGTCGGCCACGGAAGAAAGGAAGAAAACTTCTGCACAAGAAGGCAGCACAGATAAAACGACGCTATGCTAACCCGATAGGACGTCCCAAAAATAGGTTAAAGAATCAAAACACGCCGTAAGTCTCTCAATATGAAGGAGTAAGGTGTGAGATTCTGTAGGGCAGTGGGTGTTGCTGTAGTGTCTGGTCTACTCTGTGAGAAGATTTCTTTTTCAAAGAAGAGCTGGTCATTCTTCTTTAATATTTCTAAAGAGGGCTGTGAAAGACTAGAATTAATCTCAGTGCTGATTTTTGCCATGATAAAACGCAAATAACTTACTGTTTGCAGTTACTCACTGGTTAGTTTTGAACTGTTCCTTATTGCCTGAGATGAATTTTGCTGTTCGTGCCAAGTCTGTTCTGCTGGATGACTGCTTCTTCCAGTATAAATAATTGTTTTACTTTGCATTTATGATGTTCAGAGTAACTAAGTCATCTGCACTAAAGGATGTGAGGCTGTTGCTTGTCATATGTTTAATCTGAAGCTGCTGCCAAAAAAGTATTTGGCACCTTTCTGCTTCCAGGGTACTTCTGCTTCTGTTGTGCTGGGACTGACTGTGTGGGCTTGTCATGGTGTTTGTGGGGTAGCCAGTCATCAGGGTTTGGATTTGGGTGGGCAGGAATTCTTGGGATAACTGTTCAGCCAGAGCAGTTTCCTTGAATTAAAACTGTTGTGTGGTGCTTGTTTTGATGCAGCACTATTGACTGTGCAGGGGACAGAACAAGAAAGGAGCATGTCACAAGAACTTCCTATTAGGGCATCAGATCTGCCTAAAAAATAAGTTGAACTACCACTGATTCTAACCAGTAACAACCAAGGATGTTCTGGAAAGGACCCTTATGAAGTTTAATGCTTCTAAAAACATAAAGGGAGTGTCTTTCTCAAACATCCTATTTTTTTTTCAGTCTGTGTGATACCTTTGCTTAAAAGAGCTCCTGATGTAATTCAGAGCGCCGAAAGGAAAGTTAGCTTTCTGCTATTGCTGCTTTGTCTGTCTTAATTTTCATATCATGATTTAGTCACAGGTTTTTTGCCTCTGTTCCATCATTTTTCTTGCAAAATATGTCCACAGAATTATGCACAGATGCTTAGTTTTTCTTTTTAGGAAAAAGCAGCCTATTTCTATCCTCTAGCTGCAAAGATTGTAGCTAAAAACAGTCGGCTTCCTGAAATGACTGTCAGTCTAGGGCAGTCCTACGGAATGTTAAATACTTTGTTATATACATAGAGTTTTAAAATTTCCAGCCCGAAAGATGGCAGCTGGTTGGAGATCATCACTGTTTCCTGCTAAGAGGACCATCAGCAGTATAGGTTCTTAGCTGATGTGCATGTCCTACAATGCTTCAACTTTCTGCATAGCTCTTGTGACGGTTTTGTATCAGTAGGAAAGCTTTGACAAATGACAAATGTAAATGTTTAATGACTGTATAGACCGAAACCTTCTGTGCAATCTATTAATTGTCTGCTGGTTTTGAAATTTAATGTTGTATTAAATTTGGTGAAAATGTATTGTTTACCCTGAAATTAATTGTACATAATATCCAGTGCGGGAAGAAAAGGTATGGCGCTTCTGCTGAGGTGTTCAGAATCCTGTCTTCTCTCTGGTGTGCAGGCTTCTGACTGCTCCTCAATTATTAAATTCTTCAGTTCACATGTAGCTTCTCTGTAATTGATAAATAAGTAGGGAAGATGGTAGTCCACTTAGCAACACAAAATGAACCACCTTACCAAATCTTCTGACCATATCTTTCCTTTTCTCATTCTTCAGATCAAAAGGCCCTTTCAGCAAAGTTCGAACTGGCCCTGGTCGGGGTCGGAAGCGCAAGATCACTCTGTCCAGCCAATCGGCATCATCAGAAGGAGGATACCTTGAGCAGACTGATGTCTTGGACTTCTGCAGAGATGACAGCACCACCTTGAAGTTTAACAAGAAAACCAAAGGGCTTATAGATGGCCTTACTAAGTTCTTCACCCCCTCCCCTGATGGACGGAAAGCTCGAGGGGAAGTGGTAGACTATTCTCAGCAGTATAGGATCAGGAAAAAGGGTACCAGAAAATCTAGCACTTCAGAATGGCCCACAGGTAAAGATTTTTCAGCCTGCCAATGTAAGTATCCTGTGTACAAAGAAAACATTCAAAGGCTAGGATGGAGAAGTGACTAGAATTGTAAGAGCTGAAACTCAGATGTGGCTGTCTTTGGTGCATTGAGGTAGAATACCGGTTGGAAAAAGGAAGACGTCTTAGAGGCCTTTGCGTCTGTATATGACAGCAAGGTGTGGTGACGGATTAAGTAATTACTGTGAGGTATAATGCCTGTTGGTAATGAAGGGCTTGCAGATAGCGCCAGGAAATTTCACAAAATCTCAGAGTGGTCGGGGTTAGAAAGGCCCTCGGGAGCTCATCCATTCCAACACCCTGCAGGGTTGCCTCCAGTAGTTACACAGGAGCACATCCAGGCAGGTTTGAATCATTCCAAAGAAGGGGACTCCACACCCTCTTAGGGCAGCCTGTTTCAGTGCTCTGTCATCTGCGCAGTAAAGAAGATTTTCGTCATGTTCAGAATAAATCATGTGCTAAGTAATGTCATATTTGAAAGAGGTAGTGTAGGGACTGGCTGATGGAAATAAGAACAGCAAAGTAGAGGTACAAAATAGGAAACATAGGTAAAAACAGACTGAGAGACCTCTAAGTTTCCAATTTATAGTATAAGCTTGCATACAAATGTTTACTAATTTTCTCAGCCTGCTTCGTGCAGTTTGACACCTTCTTGCTGGAGAGCATCCCTTCTTTTAAGTGCAATTCTGCTTTCCTTGTTTTATTTTCTAGCTTAAGACGTTATTCTATTACTGGACCTTAATTTAATCTCGGTATTCAGATCTTTATGGTCTTGTTGAGTAGTTTCATAGCTTGAATTGTTCCTAAGCAAGTGGCGGAGAATATTCCACAGTAATGTACAAGATTCACAGCTTTAGAATAGTTGTTTGCATTAGCCTGGCTTATGTTGGAAGAATAATAATCTAAATAATCTATGTTAGTGCTTTGGAGGTGCCTTGATGATACTGTAGAATCATGGAATGATTCGGACTGGAACAGACCTTAAAGATCATACAGTTCCAACCCCCCTGACATGGGCAAGAAATGCCTTCCACCTGTGCCAGTGGCAATACTAAGACTGTAAGTGGTGTGGTGAGTTTTGGACCTGGGTAAATATATGACAGTGCTTCTTATGTGGTCACAAATCCCGTACTGATTCTTCCTTTGTGGTCCCAAATCTGAATAGAAAATGCCATAAAAAATTCGGCACCGTGTCTGAATACAGATGAAAGATGTTTTTTTGCCGCAATAAAAAGCGAGTACTTCTTTGTAAATGTAGCTGAAGACAGTTTTCTGTCATTTACAGACAATCAGGATGGCTGGGATGGAAAACAGGAAAACGAGGAGCGTTTTTTTGGGAGCCAGGATGTCTTAACTGAAAAGGACATGGAGTTGTTCAGAGATATTCAGGAACAAGCACTGCAGGTAAAGTTAAATTTTCAGTGTCTGGCAGTAAGTAGCAAATCTGTGAAAGAAATGTATACAAACCCCTAAAAGTGTAGGTGCTGAAGCAGCCGTCTGCCTTTGAAGGCCTTCTTGTAACTGTAATTTGTAAGTGATTGTATGGGAGTTCTGTCTCTCCGTTTATGCTGGGCGTTCAGTCGGAGGAGGGCGTTGTTGCTGAAAAGGCAAGACCCATGCAGGGCTCACTGCCGCAGGTGCACATTACTCTGTTTCCCATAGGACTTTCCAGACGCCTACAATAACTCTGTGTGTGTGTTTGACCTACTGCACTGGGCCATAATGATTCCTTTGAACCTACAGTGTAGAAAGCACTTACCTGTAGATTGGCATAGCTGTAAAGAGGGATTTGTTCTGCTAAGGAGTGACATTCTGGTGTTGTGTGCAGCCTTGTGTCGGTTTCCAGCAACACAGAGGTTGTGCTTTCCTTTCCTCATGGGATCCTCAAATAGCAAAACCTTTTATCACCCAAGATTGTGCTTATCTAATAGTATTGTCTTAATTCTTTTTCTTAGGGAGTTTGCTCTTATTAAATCTAGCTTTTGAGTTGAAGTAAGATAAATTGACTCTTACCTAGTTTCTCTTCTAGTAGATAGCTTAAGATGAAAGGAGAAGCTTAAGGAATAAATCCATAAACTGACAAGAATAAAACATAATAATTAAGTGATTGTGGATCAGATGCAGGTAGTGAGCTCTAAGAGCTTATTTGACTGACTACTGAATTATTCTGCTTATCTACTGAGTAAGAATAGAAGGAAACATGAATCAATGACTGATGGCTCTATTTGGAGCTCTTGGATTAAATACTTTCGTAGGAGATTACTGTCCTTTTAATCAGGACAAAGCTCCTTAAGATGTGTATGCCTGGGATTAGATCCTGAGGCGACTTCTGGCTACACCAGTCCCGTTTAGAAAAGTGTTAATTTTAAATGTCAGCCTTTCAAACTCTAAGCCATTGTCCTGGGTATGGCCGTTTCATTCTGATGGCATCATTTTGCTTATAGGTAGCACACTAGCAGTCTTCACATCAGTTTCTGACCTCCTGTGTGAAACATGGTCTCATTTATTCATAGCTTTGCGGTCCAGGTGGCTCATGTGATAATGCAAGGCCAGTGTGAATATTTCAGTTCTTAATTGTGCGATTGACAGTCTTTTGAGATAAAATCTTCATGAACTTTCTTTGAAGGTAGATTATTTAGTTCCCTTATTTTTAGTTCCCATAAATATCAGAGAGACAAAGAAAGTAAAGGTTTTATAAGTAACTTAAAAATATTGTATTTTCTACTTTTTCCCTTCTGATAAGCAATTTGAGGGTTTTCTTGAAGACTTCTGCACTCGTGATGATCAGTAGATAGCTGTACCCTGAATGTTGTCTTGACAGAAGCTACATTCACAGTAGCACATACAGTCTCAGAGGGGGGAAGACACTAATATATTACGTTAGATACTTGAATATTCTGGATCTTAACGTCAGGAGCAGTTGATGTGTTTCTGTTCTTGGCTATTGAAATAAAAAGAAAGGAAATAGTAATGGGACTGAAAAGAGATTTCATTAAATTTTGCTGTGTATTTATTTGTATTTTACACTATGATGTGCAACAGTGTGGAAGGTAGTGATGTCTGTGGTGTGGCAATGGTTACAAACTCTTTTTTTTGTGAGTTATGCACTTGTTTGAAGTGTAGCTGATACTGATTTTTAGAGTCAGAAAGCAATGTCTGCATCTCTGTGAATTCGAGTAGGATGGACTGTGTGAATGTTTTAATTTATTTCAGTTTAGAAGTCTTTCGCTTGGAAACTGATGATATTTTTTTCCCTTGCATAGAAAGTAGGGGTGACAGGGCCTCCAGATCCACAAGTCCGATGCCCTTCTGTCATTGAATTTGGCAAGTATGAAATCCAGACCTGGTACTCCTCTCCATATCCACAGGAGTACTCCAGGTATGATCAGACATTCTTATCCTTTGTTCTGCTTCAGTGCTTATAGAAAAGCTGTACTCCAGCAAGCATAGAAATTTTAAGATGATTCTACCTGAATGCAGGACAGAAGCAAAGTGCATGTAATCCAATCACTTCTCTTGATAGTTAATAGATATCTTAAGGTCTTTTTAGTCAAAAAGTTGATAAGCTCTCTGCAATAACCTGCATATGGTATGAGCGTTCAAACTGCCACAGGCATCCATGATTAGACAGATTCCCAAAGAACTGAAATATTCCACACTCTGAGGAGGGAGCAGCCTCAGCTAAATGACCTGGTACTGGGCTGTTATTAAGCATGTAAGTGATTGGAGTACCTGACTCTTAGAGTGTGTTCGTTCTTTGTGTGATATCACAGAACAGTTTTGGTTGGAATAGGCCTTTAGACGACACATCTGGTCCAGCACCCGTGCTGTGGGCAGTGACATCTGCAGGTCAATCAGGTTGCTGGTGTTTCTTGTGACATGACTTAGTAATGTAAAACTAATTATGGAGGACATTAAGTACATTTGTTTGTTACAGAATAACTTTAAATATAGTAAAGTGGTTTTGGCCTGATGAGCACACACACAAGGTCAGTACATACTGGATTATTTTTCGCCATGGTCTCTATCTGCAGAAGTATAATACAAAAGTCTCTGTCTTCAGTCTTTGACCTTTCTTTATCTTTGCTAACAGGCTACCCAAGTTGTACCTTTGTGAATTCTGTTTGAAGTATATGAAAAGCAGAACTATTCTCCAGCAGCATATGAAAAAATGTGGCTGGTTTCATCCTCCAGCCAATGAAATTTACAGAAAAAACAATATTTCGGTCTTTGAGGTAAGTTAGAAAACTAAGACACTCACTTTTGTGTATAAAACAGGGTCTTTAGCACTCAATTGTTTGATAGGTTTTCCATAATCCTAAAGGTCTTCATTCTTGAAGCATTCAGTTGCTAAAAGTGAAGAACTACAAGCAAGCAGTGGGAGCTGACATCGTGTATAGATTATCCATTCATGAGAAGACTGGCTTTGTAAAAACGGCTTTTACATTTTAGGAAAATGAATTTTAAGATCTCTCTTAAGCTAATGAGTGTAACGGTGATGTACTTTACATTGTGGAAATTTAAGTCCTTTGAGATGCTTCCTGTGGGAGAGAAGTCTCCTCTCATGTTAGCTGTTTCAGACGTACAGGGATGCCATGTCCTTGCATGGCACAAATGGACTAACAGAAGTTTTCCTCAATGTTGTAAGGTCGATGGCAACGTCAGCACTATCTACTGCCAGAACCTGTGCTTGTTAGCCAAACTCTTCCTGGACCATAAGACCCTCTATTATGATGTGGAGCCATTTCTTTTCTACGTGCTGACACAGAATGATGTCAAGGGCTGTCACCTTGTTGGCTACTTTTCCAAGGCAAGTATTTGGGTGCCTCAGACTTGGAACTGCATTTGCTGTCGTGAGAAATGCTGCTTCAGAGTCTTCAAACTGTTGTAATTTAGGCCCTTGCAGCTTATGTAATATGTATAATACATTCTGTGATATAGGTATAGACATCTGAAAGGAGGTTGTGGCGGGCTGGGTGCTGGGCTCTTCTCACAAGTGACAAGTGATAGGACAAGAGGAAATGGCCGCAAGTTGCTACAGGGGAGGTTTAAACTGGACGTTAGGAAAAATTTCTTTACTGAAAGAGTGGTCAGGGATTGGAACAGGCTGCCCAGGGAGGTGGTGGAGTCACCGTCTCTGGAGGTGTTTGAAAAACGGATGGATGAGTTTGGTTTAGTAAGGAGACAGGCACGGTTGGACTCAGTGATCTCAGAGGTCTCTTCCAACCTAGTGATTCTATGATTCTATGATCTGTTGCAACCAGATTTTGTGTTCCATGCGGAGACCACCAGCTGCACCAACTGGTCAAACCAGGTTTCCTCATCATGTAGAAGAGCGTATATACTGTAAGGGACTTACAGTGCAGCTAAAACACCTAACCTGGTCTACAAATGGCTTCTTGGAGGTGATGGGTAGTGCTGTTTGAGATAAATGTTACCCGATAGTTTTCGCTCATCTTTCCTGCTGCAAATGCGCTGCTTTTCAAACAAGTTTCGCAATTTTGCACCTCATTTCAACTTTGTGACTTTCCACCTCAGTTTTTAGGGACTTCTATAGAACAACAACTTCTGCTGTTTCTCACTGGTCTTTCTGGTTTTGTTTTATGGTTTGTGGTTTTTTTATTTTATTTTTAATTTACTGCTTTTTTATCCACAGGAGAAGCACTGCCAACAGAAGTACAATGTTTCCTGCATAATGATTCTTCCACAATACCAGCGTAAGGGCTATGGCAGGTTCCTAATTGACTTCAGTAAGGAACTTTTTATTCACTTTTTTAGTCTTTGTATTTTTATGTTTTAAAGAAAGGCATAACATTGGAAGAGGATGTTTTTCAAATTTAAAAACATCTTGAAACAAAGGATTCTAAAGCTCATTAATCATCTGAACTTCACAGTTTACTCTTCTTGTGGAAAAGCTTCAGTTCTAAAGTCAAATTGATCATTTTTCCCATTTCTTATGTGTCCTGTTTAAGCAACTCAAGGTGGAAACTATAGGCATATGTCAGTATGCTGCTTTTAGCAGAAGCTTACCTTGTGCATGTAGTTCTTGCTACAGAAAGCCAATCCTAAAACTGCACAGTGCGAAACCTTCACCAGCTTAAGTGAATGAGCATCCTAAGCAAAAGGTAGTCATGGCTATATTTTAATTTACCTTTGAGAGCAAGAAAACCAGACGTACTTAGGCTCTGGAATATTCCAACAGTCCTCAGATTAATACATGGATCTCAGCAAGTTCACGGGAAAACTTGCGGCTGTAACCATCTCTCTCTTATGCTGAGTGCAATCTCTAATATTGCCCTTCTTTTGGATGCCCTGATTTTGGAGTTAATGTCCAGAGGAAAAATGCTGCTGGTATAATTACATCATAATGATTTTGCTGGTAGATATCCTTATGTAGATAAATTGTTCTGAAAATATTGGTGAAACAAAGGAACTCCATGATATATCCTGAGAAATCAACCAATATGGGCTGTATTGGCTCAATAGCGAGAAGACCCATTGGCCAGTTGGTCGCCCCCTCCTTGATTTGTCATAAAGGGGAGGAGCTCTCAGTCTTTACTGAACATATGTGGTCTGTCACAGTCTTAATTAAGTTTCTGTAGATAGAGCTTGGTACTCTTCAGTTTGACAGTAGAGAATTTTCAAGAAAATTGTTCTATGTGTTAGGTTTAAATGGCCAAAATACTTTTTCCCTTTGCCACGTTCAACATTGCTATTGCAAAGACTGTGTGTGTATGACAGGCTCAGTTTAGTTGCTGGGTAGGCCACTGCTGCCATCTTGTGGTTCAGAAATCTTGAACTGTACCATTCAATAAAGGGAGTGTAAACAAACAAAAATCAGCCAAAAATTACAGTCTGTATCTTGTTGCAGCATTCAGTTACTTTCTGGAGAAATGCCTTTGTAGAAGTTGGAGTGGAAATAGAAGCTATATATGCTAATTAAAAAAAAAAAAATTGTTCTTGTATATCCTTAGGCTATTTGCTTTCAAAGCGCGAGGGTCAAGCAGGATCACCAGAGAAGCCCCTGTCAGACCTTGGGCGCCTCTCATATATGGCTTATTGGAAAAGTGTAATATTGGAGTGCCTTTATCATCAACGTGACAAGCAATTAAGCATCAAGAAATTGAGCAAGCTGACTGGAATCTGCCCTCAAGATATCACGTCCACTCTACATCACCTACGAATGCTTGACTTCCGTAGTGATCAGTGAGTAAAGGAATCCTGTTGTATTTTCAAATAGGTCCAGATGTATTTGAATGAAATTTAATGATGTTTGGAGACAAGTTATAGCGAATAATCTTGATTTTTATTTAAGACTTAAGTGTCCAGATACTGGCTGTAGAAATTTGATGTTCATGTTCAGTGCCAAAGCTGAATCAGATTTCCAGCTGTGTAGTTCTGCAGCTGTGTAACCTCAGAGAAATTTGCAGGTGTGAGAGAAAGCAAGCTGGTCTCTTGGCCACATCCTCTTGGGGTCCCTCAGCATAATTAGTCTGATATACTTTCAAAACGGAGCAAAGAACAGCAGCTTCCATTCTCTAGAGGTAAATCTGTTCCTTTTCGCAGTCACTGAGCAGCCAGTTCTCCCTCACTTTTATCTGTGCCTCAAAGATGCCATTAACTATGTGGATTCTAATGGAATGCTTGAATGGGGGGGATGGATCATTGGGAGAAATGAGGTGCGTGGATGCAGAGCAGAGGTAATGCGTTTGCACTGTTGAATGTACAAGTCAGGTGAAATACTACGAGTTGTTCTTTGTTCAGACCATGGTGGTTTGGGGAGTGAAGTTGTTTCCTCTTGTGTTTTGTGTTAAATTTGGAACTTATTTGGAAAACTTGAAGTTATTTGAGAACAGTTTTATGTCCTAGTTTTACAATATACTTGAATCAGTGATATTACTCCTGGTCCCCTGAATAAGATCCACTCTGCTGGTGAGACTGTAACTTTTTAAAGCCTTCCTTTTAGTACCATTCAGTATCTTTCACCTCCTCTTGCCTGTTCCCTAGACGGCATTTCCCTTGTCCGTATTTCCCTTGTCCATTTAACACAGAATGACAGTGATACTCTGCAGCTGGATGTTACCATGGAAGGACAACGGCATCACCATTAACAAGAAGTGGAAAGAATTTAACAACACTTTCTCATTTTTAAGATATTTTCTCTGGTAGTCTGAGGATACCGCAAATTGTATATTTTTAATGAGATTTCTGTCCTCTCTGAAATTATTCATGGGAGCACTGATTTAGCACACAGCCATTTTTTGTAATGCTCTTTCACATGACAACTTGTACAGCGTATAGACTGTGTTGATCAGTGTTATTACCGTTTAGGTTTGTGATCATTCGCCGGGAGAAACTTATCCAGGAACATATGGCAAAGCTGAGAACTAAGATCCGACACATAGATGTGGATGCAGAATGTCTGCGTTGGACCCCTGTCATCGTTTCCAACTCGGTTGTCTCTGAAGATGAAGAAGAGGAGACAGAGGATGGGGAAAATGAGGAGCAACAACAGCAGAAAGACAAGGAACCAGAGACCAGTGTAAGAGTGAATCTGTTACTTCTGTGTGGCATATAGTTTATATAGTTTATACTTCGTGCTTCTGCAGGCCATGATAACAAGAGTTCAGATGTGATGCTCGGGCATTTGGCATAATCATAAAAAGCAATGCAGTCATAATTAGTTTATATATCTTTGTAGTTTCAGATTGGAAACTAAAGATAGAGAAAACATCGAGATGTAGTCTAGAGAAGGGTTAAAGACTGTCTCTGAAAAGAGTAAGAAGTCTCTTTCTACCCTTAATGATTTTTGCAGTAAGTGTTGGAGGGGGGGCAGTTTTAAAAGAACAACCCACCAAACAACCTGCCTCCCACTCTCAAGCAACCTGTTCTGTCATCAAATTAGTAAAACAGATTTGGGTTTGCAGGACGCAGTATTTCTCCACGTGCCAAATAACATAAAGGGAATTGAATCAACAAAAATTCGTAATGTTTTTCACTAAAGGTTTTTGCTGTAAACATTTGCAAAACTACAAATAGCTGTAGAATTACTGCCCACAGAACAGTGAAGGCTTCTGAAATCCAGGCTGCTGTTTTTGAAGCGTTGCCCTCTCTCATCAGGCAATGAGCACTAGAGGCAAATGATCTGCTGTTACTGTATTTACATTAAACTAATGGTGCATTTTAATGAAAAAAATAGCTTCATGTTTGTCTCTCTTCTTTCTTGAAAAATTAAACAAATTCTCTGTTTGAATGTAGCAAGGTGATGTTTGTATTCCAGCTGGCCACTGGATGGCTGCTGCTGACTGACATCACTTGTTGTGAAGCAGCTTATGGTATGTTATCGCCTGGGAGGAAGGGAGTAGCAGTTAGGTCAGTTATTTTATTCTTAGATTCTTAAAAGTCTCTGACTTCTTGCTCAGAAGCTTTTGTGGAATCGAATTTAGGATGGACATGCATGCTTAAATGGGAAGTGTGAAATCTGTTTGGTTTTTCTTTCAATCAGATGGTAAAATCTGTGTCATGGGAGAAGAAAGAGCAAGAGCCTTACTCACCTACAGAGAGTGAAAAAAAGCCAGACATTGTGGCTCCAGCCAATTCTGCACGGCCAAACAAGCTCATTTTTCCCCTGGATAGTCTTCCTGCAAACAGTCAGCCACCACGAAGAGGTCGATGGAACCGCAAGGGCAGAAAACTTCGGGAGCCCTTTTGTGAGAAGGAGCCGATACTGCCCACTGAGGACCAGACAGCAGTTCCCAGCAGGCGATGCAGTGAGTGTGAGGAGAAATCGACGGCCTCACGAGGCCGATGCAGTGACTGCGAGGAGAAGTCAGCAGCCTTGCAAGGAAGGTGTGGCGAATGTGAAGAGAAGTCTCCAGCCCCGAGAGGCCGGTATGCTGAAGATGAGGAAAAATCTGTTGTTTCCCAGGGACAGTATGGCAAGGGTGAAAAATCTGGAATTCCCCATCGGCGATACAGTGAAGGTATGGAAAGGTGGAGAGGGCAGTTGAAAAAGAGCACAGAGCCACTGAAGTGTAGATTCCCAGAAGACTGCGACAGATTACCCCGCCGCTTCAGTGACAGTGATAGGGCACTTCTGAGGTGTTTCAGTGATAGCAGTGAAGAGGAGGATGATGAGCCTGTGAGTCCTCGATCAAGCTCTCCACCTGTTCTCACCAAGCCAACATTAAAACGAAAGGTGTGTGCCTTATTTCTTGTTGTCTCTTACTTCATTGTGCAGTCTGTTTTGTCAGTGTGTTGGTGCTTTCTGAGAGATTGAGCAATTCATGAGGTATGTGTTAACTGTACAGGTAGCATCTGCTCAGTGCTCCAGAATACTGTCAGCAGAGTACTTTCTGCTAGCTTCTTGTAGTGGTGGGTTTTGTTGAATTGAAGTTAGGGAAGTTTTATTAGTTCTGACTTCTACCTTGTGCTTTTGATCTTTTTCACCTTGATTATTAAGGTTTTACTCAGTCATGCAAAACAAGAACGGATATGGTCCTTGCTTGCAAACACAAATACAGTCTAAACAACTGAAATCACAACATGACGTCTTTGAAATGGTTTATCATGGACATGTAAATTCTGTCAACAAGATGAAGAAAATCCTCCCTTCATGGGATGCTGCACTAAAAAGTTCTCTTCTATATCCTCTTTGCAGTTGCTTCTGAACTATTCACATCTGTCGTGTCTCTGAACTTCCAGATGTTAGCTTCAACTGTTTAAATGGTTTATAGTATTGCATAAATGTCAGTCTATCAGTCTCCGTGGAAATCGGTTGTTTTGCATTGTGTTTGACATCTGTGGAGCTGGGGGCGGGTGCTGGTCAGTATTTTTAGAGAAGCCTGGATTCCAGAAGAGAGCCCTCTTGTCCTGCTTAAGACCGTTGAACTCTGCTGTTCATGTTTTCTGTATATCAGTGGTTTATCTGTGCTGCATGTGATAATGTCTGCTCTACTGCCACCTTCTGCTTTCAGAAACCAATTCTTCATCGGAAGAGGCGAGTCCGCAAGCGTAAGCACCACAACAGCAGTGTTGTCACTGAAACAATCTCAGAGACCACAGAAGTGCTGGATGAACCATTTGAGGATTCGGACTCTGAACGACCAATGCCCCGATTAGAGCCTACATTTGAGATTGAGGAGGAGGAAGAAGAGGAGGAGGATGAAGAGGAGGAGAATGAACTTTTGCCCAGTGGATACTTTCGGCACTTAGCGCAGCCAGACACACTCAGGCATAGACCCTCTTCTCAGAGGAAGTCCAAAGATGAGGAGGAGTCTGATGACACTAATGGTATGTTGGGTGGTGTGCTGTTAGAAGTATGATATCGGTAGACTATCAGTGAGCATCAGATGGTAGTAGCTCATGACAGAACAAGCTGCTTACCTTATCTTGTAGCTTCTAGCCAAAATACAGGGTTAGGCATAAATTACCAATCAAAACTGACCTCAGTGTTCCCAAGTCTTATGAAAATGTGCTGCATGCTTTTAACTGTCTCATTAGCAATGACTTGATCATAGGGTATCCTTTTGATTCAGCTTTCCTAGTGGAATTGGTATGTGTAATTGTGGAAAAAGCTATGCAGAAATTAATTGAAGAATCCTCGGTTTTCCGTAACAAAGAGAAATAATAAATTCTTTCTTTTGAGTTCCTGTGTTTCATACCATTGCATGTCCTGCCTCTCAGCTGCTCATATTTCTTTACAGTTCTCTGAACCTTCAGATCATAAAATAAAACTATTTGATTGGAACTGGTTACTTGGAGTGCGCTGACAATTCTGAAGAAGCATCTGTCACTCAGATCCTCCGTTAGTAACCTTCATTATGACTGTTGTCTGCTTTACTCTCTTGGTGGTCTGCATGATTCGAGGCAGTCAGCCAAATGAAAGGGAAGTCTGTGTCAAAGAGAAGTATGGTGCTGTTATCCCACAATAAAACATAATTCCTGAAACAAACTTAAATACTAAAAGCATTAATATGATCACAGCCATGTATACTGTCCATTTAGCACCAGTCACACTTAAATACTTACAACAATGTATAACTGTAAATGTAGTGCTTAGTGGAAATAGATGCAGAGTCAGCTTATACCATTTGTTTTTTAATTCTATTGTGATCAGATTACTTATGAATACATTTTTATGGTACTCCAGCACCATTAATATGACTATAGAACTGGGAGGTGATCTGTTAGATAAGTGGTTTTCAGTCTTTTTCAATTGTGCTTTCCTGAATATTTCTGGTGGAGAAGCAGATCCCTTTAGACTCCACACACATACATTGCTTTTGTAAAATACATAAGTAATTTTTAACCATCTTTTGCAGAGGGATCAAAAAAAAGGAAGCAATTGTTGTAACTCACACACGTTATATACTACGAGGATAGATTTCTTACTTACCTACTTTGTAAATACTTTGCTTTCTTACTCTCCATTTGTAATTTAGTGCTTTCTGTTCCTTTCTGTCACTTCTGTTGCTTTTTTTCCTGAACTTCTGCAAATTTCTCAGAACCTCAGCAGCAGTAAAGTAGTAAGTGTGCTATTTTAAGGTATTGCTTCTCCTAACATGAAACACTATCTGTTGGCTGCTTATGCCTTTAATACAGGTGCATATAGATAGTAAAACTGTAATGATCTTAAAGAAAATACAACATACTTTCACTTACCTAAGCCTGTGGGGATAATGGGCAATTATAACAACTGGCCTTTTTTGATGAAAAGTTAGGCTAGGTGGAGGGGGGCAGCACTGCCTTACGGCAATTTGGAAATATAGTATTGCAGTCACTAATATGTGGTTCAGATTTAGACTATTCTAAGCATAGCTATGATTTAGGAATGTTTACAGTAAGCTTGGAGACTTTTTATTTTTTCCCAGTACTACGGAAACCAGCTTTAAAAAACCCCTTTCAGACTAAGGGCATTTTGGGTTACATTTTTCCTGAGCACTTAATCTCCAGCTGAGGCAAAGCATTGGGAGTGGTGCATGATTTCCTTGAGATGTCACACTGTAGTGTTCTCGAATGAGAATTTGAATTAGTTGTTTGCTGTCAGGGCTACAGTGAGAGTGGACAGTGTGGTATGGTGGTTTGAGGCCAGTATTTAATAGGAGTTAAGCATTCTGGAAGACAGAGTGTGTTCTGTGGTCTGGAAGCTAAGCTTGTCTATTCTGCCAGTTCTGTGTGTGTTGATTAGTGCTTTGTGGGGAAAGTGAGCTCTGTACTAGGCTGGGCTGTGTTCTTTTGCTTTTCCTAGGTCTATCTGTGAGTTTTACTGTGAATGTGAATACTGTAAGGATCTTCTGTTGAAGCTTGCCTGCATTCTGGCATTTAACTAAGTGAACCTAGAGGGGCACTTACACAGTTTTCAGTATCCTAGAAAATTATGCACAAGAAATCCTGAGCAGTCATCAAATCCATATTCTTTTGTGAAGACACTGTCAAGTGCACATGGTAAAAATCCTAGGATCCCTTGAGACCGAAAGGGATCTTTGGAGGTCATCGCGTCCAGCCCTATTGCTTAAGAAAGTTTGCCAAGAGCCAGTTGCTTGGGACCATGTCCACGTGGCTTCTGGATATCCCCTAGGAGGGAGACTCCGCAGCCTCCCTGAGCTGCCTGTTCCAGTGCTCCGTCACACTGAAGATGTTCAGAGGGAACCCCCTGTTTTCCAGTCTGTGCCCATCTCTTCTGGTCCTGGCACTGGACACCCTTGAAAAGAGCCTGGCCCCATTTTTACACCTGCCTGTACACGTTGATAAGATCCTCCCGAGCTGCATCTTCCCTAGTCCAGGCTCTTAGCCTTTCCTCATCAGAGAGGCACTCCGTCTCTTTGGCATCTTAGTGGCCCTTTGCTGGGCTCTGTCCCATAGCTCCGTGTCTCGAGAGATGTTTGACTTAATAAGAGCCATTTGCTTAAGTTGAAATGTTACAGAATCAAGGTAATATATATTAAATTGGGCTGCAAGGAAGGAGTAATTAAGCAGCTTTATCAGTGGGGTGAAGACAGTTGGACTGCATGATTGTTGTAGGACCCTTCCGCCAGAACAGTTGTATTCTAGGGGAGATCATTCTGTGGTTTTGCGTCTGCACTGCTGTTTTATGGATAAGATAAAAAATTAATGTAGCAGCTAGCAGAAAAAGAGGGAATTTGGTAAAAGAAGTGAAGGGCAACTCACTGACAAAGTCCATGATGGAGTATTTGAAGGTCATGTGCAGTAATTAGTTTGGTGTTCTAGCTCAGAGCCAAATTGATTCAGATGATCCTTAAATATATGAACAGGGGAGTCTCGAGTGTAGAGACATTCTGTCATCCCTTTATTTAGCTTTGGCGAAACCACTACAACCACCTTTGCTTAGTGATTCACACTTGATAAGAGTATTGATATGCTGGAATAGTTCACATAACAGTTGTGGGCTGGTTAAGACGCTAGGACAAATGTTCTATAATGATAGATTCAAAGAAAGCAGAGGCAAAAGAACGACTTGATAGATATACAGATTACTTAGGTGAGAACTGTGATTTGGTCAGAGACATTTTCTGCCTAGCAGATAAAAGGAAAACTAATGCAAAAGCAGATTAAGTAAATTCAAGGTCTCAAGACAGAAATTTAGATGGTCAAGTGTGAATATCCACTAGTGCCAATGATGAACTCTTGCAATAGTTTACCAACAGTTGTGTAAAACATCACTGACCTTCCTAATTGACAGGTTCAAGCCAAAGCTAATTCAAAGAATGCCTTAGTGTTCAGTATGTTCTAAGTAACCGATCACATTCCATTCTGGCTGTATGAGCTCTGAACTTGTTCTAGAATTTGAAAAGTCACTGAAATGCAAAACTTGCTTTGTCAAATAAAATCAACTGAGAGAGGAATTCGGCTTGCTTTTAATGATTTCTCAGATTGCAAAGAAAAGCATCTAGATAAATTGGTCGTCTCTGTATTTCTATTGACATTTAAAAGCATAAGCCATGAAAAAAAGTGGAAGTACTTCTTTTCTTGAGCACATACACAAAATACAGCTCTAAATTAAAACGTGCTTTTATTGCAACTTCGTGTCCCCTACGCTGCAACATTTTCACTTGTGAATATATTGTACAAATAAAATTTGTAAAGGGTGATGAGCTTTTCCAGGAATTTATCGCCCAGCCTAGGGTTTAATTAGAATTTTGTATTGATGGCTTAGAGCTTTGACCATGCAAAATTATGAAAGCACTGGTGCCCTTTGAAAGTGTAATGTGCATTGTGATTGCTAATGAACAGACCTTGATCCTTCTTGTGACTCTTCACAGTAAATTTTTAATATTGATACATTAGGAATGCTTGGGAAAGCTTCCGTGAATGCTCAAGTCAAACAAAAATATTTGAACAGTATCTTTCAATTTGTGTTTTCAGGTACCCCAACTTTGAAACCATTATCTATGCTGAGAAAATGTGAAGCAAACGATTCTTCACTGGAGCCAGATACTTCTACACCCATGAAAAAGAAGAAGGGATGGCCAAAAGGGAAAAGCCGAAAACCAGTCCACTGGAAGAAAAGACCTGGTCGAAAACCAGGTTTTAAACTTAATCAGGAAAAGGTGCAACCGTCAGTTCAGGACGAAGAAGTCGATGCAGAGGTAGCTAATTCAAAACCAGGGCGCAAGTCCAAAATTTCAGATGAAGAAAGTGTTGAGCACAAGGAAGAGCTACCTCTTACTGAGGAAAGGAAAGAGGAGGATGCAAATATGGATGCAGAAGAAGTAGGAGAAGGAGAAGAGGAAGATACAGCCAGCAGTGAAGTAAGAGCAGTTTCTCCTGTGGACAGCAACAGCAGTCCAGTGCCAGAAGTAAAAGAGCCTGAGATAGAAGAGGAGGTAGAGGAGAAGCCACGGGTTTTGGAAGAGCAAAGGCAGTCAGAAGAAGAACAGCAAGAACTAGATGAACCTGAGCATGACCATGAGGAAGAAGAAGAAGTTGCAGTAGTGACAAATCAAAATGAGGATCATGATGCTGATGATGAAGATGACGGTCATCTGGACTCTGTGAAGAAAAAAGAATTAGAGGAGCAGCCTGTGAGAGAAGGGGTGAAGGAGGAGCCTCAGGTGCAAGAGTGTTTTTTAGAAACAAGCTTACCAAGCAGCAGAGAAGATGCAAAAGACAAAGATGAAGCAGAGGCAGATTCTGAGGAAGAGCAGGCTTCCAATGAGACATCGGTGGGCTCAGACCACGTCCCTGGGTCTGAAGATGATCACGAAGAAGAGCAAAGTAATAAAGAAGGGTTGATTGAATTAAAAGAAGAGGAAGAAATTCCTCATAGTGAACTAGATCTTGAAACTGTTCAAGCAGTCCAGTCCTTGACACAGGAGGAAAGTAATGAGCATGATGTAGCTTACCAGGACTGTGAAGAGACTCTTGCAGCTTGTCAGACTTTGCAGAGTTACACCCAGACTGAGGAGGATCCTCAGATATCGATGGTTGAAGATTGCCAGGCCTCAGAACACAACAGTCCAATTTCCTCTGTTCAGTCCCACCCCAGCCAGTCTGTACGTTCTGTCAGCAGCCCAAATGTGCCTGCTCTGGAGAGCAGTTACACCCAGATAAGTCCTGAACAAGGATCCCTGTCC
The DNA here is from genome assembly GCA_033558235.1 of Neomorphus geoffroyi. NCBI lineage: Eukaryota > Metazoa > Chordata > Aves > Cuculiformes > Neomorphidae > Neomorphus > Neomorphus geoffroyi. The sequence continues at coordinate 127,685 of JAUMJM010000056.1, forward strand.
GCACCCTCTATGCAGAACATGGAGACCAGCCCCATGATGGATGTGCCTTCAGTATCGGACCACTCTCAGCAGGTGGTGGATAGTGGCTTCAGTGACCTTGGCAGCATTGAAAGCACTACGGAGAATTATGAAAACCCCAGCAGCTATGACTCCACTATGGGAGGCAGCATCTGTGGGAATAACTCTTCCCAGAGCAGCTGTTCCTACGGAGGACTGTCCTCGTCTAGCAGCCTCACCCAGAACAGTTGTGTTGTCACGCAGCAAATGGCAAACATTGGCAGCAGTTGCAGCATGATGCAGCAGAACACGGTTCAGCCTACAGCAAACTGCAATATCAAGTCGCCTCAGAGCTGTGTGGTGGAAAGGCCTCCAAGTAACCAGCAATCAACAACACAGCCACAGCAGCAGCAGCCTCAGTCGCAGCAGCCACAGCCTCCACCTCCGCCCCAGCAGCAGCCTCCGCTGTCCCAGTGTAGCATGAACAACAGCTTCACTCCAGCACCTATGATCATGGAAATACCGGAATCAGGAAGCACTGGCAACATCAGTATCTATGAGAGGATTCCAGGGGATTTTGGTGCTGGGAGCTATTCTCAACCATCAGCCACGTTCAGTTTAGCCAAGTTGCAGCAGCTGACAAACACCATTATGGACCCTCATGCCATGCCTTATAGCCATTCTCCTGCTGTGACATCCTATGCAACCAGCGTTTCTCTGTCCAACACGGGGCTGGCTCAGCTGGCTCCCTCTCATCCGTTGGCCGGCACTCCACAAGCACAAGCCACCATGACTCCCCCTCCGAACCTGGCATCCACCACCATGAACCTCACCTCGCCTCTGCTCCAGTGTAACATGTCTGCTACCAACATCGGCATTCCCCATACCCAGCGGCTGCAGGGGCAAATGCCGGTCAAGGGGCACATCTCCATTCGCTCCAAGTCAGCACCACTGCCCTCGGCAACTGCGCACCAGCAGCAGCTCTATGGCCGCAGCCCGCCCGCCGTGGCCATGCAGGCTGGCCCTCGTACCTTGGCTGTTCAGCGGGGCATGAACATGGGAGTCAACCTAATGCCGACCACCCCGTACAACGTTAACTCCATGAATATGAACACCCTGAACGCCATGAACAGCTACAGGATGACACAGCCTATGATGAACAGTAGTTACCATAGTAACCCTGCCTACATGAACCAGACAGCACAGTATCCTATGCAGATGCAGATGGGAATGATGGGGAGCCAGGCCTATACCCAGCAGCCTATGCAGCCAAATCCTCATGGAAACATGATGTACACTGGCCCCTCCCATCACAGCTACATGAATGCTGCTGGGGTGCCCAAGCAGTCTCTCAATGGACCGTACATGAGAAGATGAGCAAGATGAACTTGCATCTTAAAAACTGAAATATATATAAATAAAGGAACCTTTTATACTGACGAACCGGAGAAAATGGACCTTTTTCCAGTTAAAATATTGCTGTAGATTTAGAGAGATTTTCTTTGGGTTATTTTATTTTTTAGGAAGCCTGGTCTTTATTTTTGATTTTTTTTTTTGTTTGTTTCATGTTTTTGTTTTCTTCACAATCCTGAAACATTTTACAGCTGAAATCATTTACAGATGTTTTTTAGAGGGGAAGACATGCACAAAATCTTTTCCTAATTTAAAGAGAGCCTTACTTTGCTGACAGTGTGGACAGAATATGTGTGACAGTAAAATCATCCTTCTAAATTTTTTGTTCAAATGTATGTCCTCCCTCCCTGTGCCCCTCTGTGTGCAGCTCCTAGTGCTGCAGTCATGTGAAATGTTTGACATCTCAAAGAGTAAGCAACCTTTCCCTCTGAACCCCACCTAGCATTTCCTACTTCTAGCAGGAGGCACTTATTGGGAAGACTTGGAAGGGGACACGGAGGGTAAATGAAGCTCTTTATTTCTGCAAGTCAGGAAAAATTTTTAATCTTTAATTTTCCTGACTCCCTTGCCCTCAGTGAAATTTGCAGTTGCGTGTAAACAATAAACTCTTCACATTGGTGTTTTTGTAGATGAGTTAATTGAAATTGTATGTTTCATGCTGAAAATATGATGTACCTTTACAGTGATCCCGTTCACCACCCAGACGTGCATATGCACAGACGTGCATGCACGCACGTGTGTTCTGTCACTCTGAACTACTGGAAGCATCTCGACAGAGAACTGTTTGTGTCCCTGACGTGGTTGTGAGGAGGATAGGGTGGTTACTGGTCTGGTAGGACAAGAAAATGGTTGCAGGCTCTTCGGGTGAACTGCAAGTCAGCCACGACTCCGTGATCCCAAACTCCGCTCTAGTGCGTACCGCATGGTGCTGAGGGTCTTGGTTCCGAGCCTTGAGCCAGGCTGAGCTCGATAGCTGCCATTTCCAGTTGTCTGCTTCTCAGTCTCTTTCCTTAGGAAACCTTGGACAAGGTTGTGTACGTTTTCAGTGATGCAACGAGAACCCTGTGGTGTCCTTGTCACTCTTCCATTCCTGCTGTGGCGTAGGAAGTTGCTAGATATGCCGCGTTCTGGGGGAGTCAGTCACGTTTTCCCTGATTCTTCCACTGTGTTTGAGACCCGTTTTATAGGAACGGCCACACGCTTGATCTGGTGTGGGAAAAGAAGGGAATCGGCCTGTTTTACAGGGGTGAAACAGTCCAAAGACCATAGTAGGATGCAGGCAGCAGGATTTTGCTGTTTATTACTGCATAATCCAATTTACATTCTTTTTGGCTATACTGCTGGCATGTCACCCAATACAAAAAGGGACACCCTTTAATGTAAAATTCTTTTTTTTAATTGTATATGAAGTAGAAATACAGACACATTAATAAGACTAATTTCTTGTTTTTAAACCAAAAGAGTCTAAAAGAAAGTTGGGGTTTCTTCAGATGCACTAAAATGGACTTTTCCTCCAATAACTGCTAACCATAAAAGGCAGAATTCAAAGGACTTCCACTTTTTATTTCTGTTTAGTTTTGAGCATGTACAAGGCTGTGTAGGACCCTGTTTCTCTGTATATACTATTCCAGTTTCAAATGACCCCTGTAGAAAGCGCACTGTGCTGCCCTCTCCTTCCTAGATCTTCAGCTGTGTCACTGCTTCCCATGTGCTGGGGGGGCTGGGACAGGAGGAGAAGCTGTTGGAGTGAGGGCTGTGAATTTTGTTTGTTTGCTGTTAACATTTGGTTTGGGTTTGTATGTTTTTTTTATCAATTGGGCAGCTCCCTTTTCCACAAGCCTTTGTGACTGTAGAACTATTGTAGAAAAAAAAATGTTCTTTTCTATATATAAAAAGAAATTATCCAACGCAGTAATATTGGTACCTACCATTTTTTCACTTCTGTTTAAAAAAAAATATGTATTTTTAGCAAGATAACTTGGGTAATCTTCTAAAAGAAATTAAAAAAAAAAAATCTCACGGTTAGTGACTTTGATGCCTTTTAAAAATAAGAGCTTTTTCATTTCATTCCATCTTTAAAATTTTTTATCTTTGTTGTAGAATATTAAAAACTATTTTAAGAAAGATAAAAATTCTCTTTAAAGAGATCTCTAGAGTGTGTGAATAGGAGCTCCAGATGCCTCTAAAAGCCGCATGTACAAATGAAGCTGAGTCTATTCCTGTCTGTTTATATTTGCTTTTCCTGTTTTGTAACCTCTTTGTACTTTGTTCATGGTGACTTGTAAGCTAAGGGGAAGGGGTACTAGATGCCTTTGTAATTCTCCATGTCATACGCTCCTGGCTGGCTGGTCTCCCTTCCTCTCCTTGTATGTAATATCACTTTTTTTTCCCCTTTCTAGCAAGTACTTTCAAAAGAACTCTGTACATTTTAACATAAAAAAATAAATTATGTTGAGCCATTTTGGATGTCAGTTGTGCATGTGGGTTTTTTTCCTTTCATTTGAGCAGTGAACTTTGCCACTGCTTCCTTGGTCCTGGCAATGTGATTCCCTATTGGCCTTTTGATCTGGAAGAGAGGTGAAGGTGGTTCTTGGAATGTGCTTGTCTGTATTAGTTTTTGTCTACAGCTTCTGATCAGAGGAAGACTGAAACTAAGAAGGAAAACCAAAAGCTTGAAAAGCTTCCCTAGAAGCCATCACCTTTGATACCTGTCTGCAAGGGCTGCCCAGAGCTCGAGCGAGGCTCTTTGCTTCCATCTAGTGTGGCAGCTGGGAGCTCATGGCAAAGGACGGTGCAGGGACAGCACCTGCAGCTCAGGACTGACCCAGTTTGCTTTGAACCTCAGGGTAAACTTTGCTGGGCAAAACTCCTGCCTCTTCTACCCAAAGTGCCAACTGTAACGACGAGAGAACAACTGAGGGGGACAGAGGAAGCTTCAAGCACACAGGGCAAGTGCCCAAGACCACTCAGGTGTTGCACAAAGAGTGACTGACAGCAAGCAGGCAAAGTGCCAGCGTGCAGGCATTGGCTGCCCAGTGCAGCAATAACGACTTGCTTGGACCCCCTTGGCAATGCAAGGGCAGAAAGCCCGGCGTTCCTGGGCCTGGTGATCCTGGGATGCTGGAGCCTCGCAGGGGCCCTGGAAAGTGGGAAGTGTGAGTCTGCAAGGGAGCAAACTGCGTGTGCGTGCAAGTACGTGAATGAGAAGGACCTTGAGGACAATTGAATTGTTCGTGCTTTTTGTGTCTCCAGTCCTCACCAAAACGGAGCACAGGCTTGTGCACAGTGGAGATGCTGATGCGTCTTCGTTTGAGCTGATAGGTTTCTTCCCTGAGCTTTTTATAGCTGTTCGACTGAGGCACCTGCACTTGCAGGTCAAACATGTCAAGATACAGAAGTTAATCGTACAGGGGAGCTCCAGCGTGATCCGTTCGTTTATTCTCTCCAGTTTTTAGGTTATTCAGGCACAAAGGAGAGAGAGGCAGGGTGACCTGTGATTAAGGTTTTCATTACTTTAATCACTTCTGAATTACCATGAGCGCAGAGGCGGTGTTACAGGTAAGAGTCACCAGGATCCCAGCAGATGCATGCCTTCAGGTTTGCATGGATGTGTGCAGCTTTCCCACAGTGCTGGAATTTTGGCCAGATTAACCATTCTGAACATAGCTTTCCGGTACAACCGCTTGTAGCTTGCTTCCACTATAAGTTGTCCATTAAAGGAAGCTTTGGCACTGTCCAGTAGCAAAGTAATGAGGAGGTGAGTGTCATGCTGTATTTTCCCCATATTTAAACACTGTGGGTTGAGGGATTTGGGGTTTTGCTTGTTATTTTCTGTATACGTTGAATTTAGCAGATGTGATTTGAGAATTAAGATGTGCTCAGCTTTAATTGTTATCTAACAATAATACTGTTGGAGTCAGCTTTTATTTATTACCAATTTTCAGACACATCTCTCATTTTTAGGATACAATATTGGTTTTTAAAGTAAAATACCAATTGAGAACAATTGCATGTCTTCCAGAAATTAAAAATGGCTTTGAATTCCAGAATTAATGTGCTGAATGATTAGACTGGAGTATAATTCTGCTTTGGATAACTCTAGAATTTTAAACGATCATGGCAAATTACTTCTACAAAATAACAGCATACAGCTATGTTCTAGTAAAATGCTTGTATCATAAACTGAGAAGTAAGGCAATTCAAAGTCTTCATCTGATGTCCTGACACTGAATTATTGTTACATGTGCTGGTATAAAATGCTTTTCAAATAATTGTTTGAGATCTCCGCAATGCTTCATCACAAGCTGTCAAGCTAGGGGTGAGCAGGGCCAATGTCAATAATAATTAATATTAAACTTCTTGCACATTTCTCAGTTCTTAAGGTAGTTAAAACTATTTCAAGAAGAAAAAGCAAATGTCTAGATAGGAATGTAATAATTTTTAGCAGGTTTTTAGCTTAGTAGGCCAAGGAACAAAGGTAAGTGTTTATGGAAATCCATAAACAAGATTGTGGAAATGGGATTCAAGAGTCAATGAACTGATAAACAGTAATGGCTACTTAATAAATGTTTATAAAAGAGCATGATTTGATCAAATAGGCTGCACTGTTAATTGCCGCTGCTTGTTTTAAAAAAGATAAAGCTCACTTGGTGTAACCTCGTTTAGGAGCCATGAACACGGTGACCTCTTTTTTAGAATTTTGTCATACAATCTATCAAATCCAACTGTTAGAGAATGACTAAATAGGAGAGGGGTTTTGTTGGGGATTTTGGGGGGAGACGACAGGCTGGAGCAGGGCTGAAATCAGGCCAAAGCGCAAGATCCATTCGTACCTTACAGCATGGAGTTGAATGGCTGCTGCTGTGGCTCCACATTGCCAGGGTCAATATCAAACTGTGGATGTGGTAAGACTTGTTCCATTCAGGTAGGCTCTAAATGAGTTGGTATATGGACCAGAATGTCTGTTGCCAGCTCTCGACATGCAGGGAAGTGTGCGTGGAACCTACAGGCACAGACAAACTGCTGCCTGGGTGATGGCAGTTCTGAAAGAGGCTAATGAAAAGGCGAATGATCTTCACGGGGCCTGGCAGTTCTGAAAGCTCATCAGTGAGATAATTAAGAAAATGCTAAAAAGAACAGAACCATCTTAATTAGGTTCCCAACTCGGGGAGAGAGTTCCTTGCTGAGATTCTGTCTCTGCAGTAACAGAGGAATGCAGATAGGCTGAGGCAGACAAAGTTTACAGCAGCTAAGGTGGGGCCTGCAGCATCTTTTATCTTCACAGCTTGTCAGCCAGAATAATTTACCTAAAAATAGCTGCCTGAAGTTGAGCTTTAAACGTAAAATCCTTTTGCCCCTACCACAGGGAATCTCAGCAACTTCACCAAACTCTGCTCATCACCTCAAGCAGAGAAGGACTCTAGCTAAGTGTTTGATCTCTTGAAGCAGCTGCGGTGCCTTGCAGACCACATCAGAAATTCAGGTTTGTGCTTCCTTTCTTAAGGGAGATTCTGTTCTAGAGGACAGATCTTTATGTGGAGTCGACACCTAATGACCTCGTTTGTTTTGTGTGATTATTTTCCTAAAGGTTTCCCTGTCAGTATCTGTTTGTTCTCCCTTGCCAAATACTGTGTTCTGTGAATTCTTTGGCTCTGTTGTTGGCATGTTGGTGTCACATCAAATCTGTGATTGAGGTACCAGAAAGTTATCATAGTGCAAATAACCTTTTTTCAAGGAAGAAGTGATAAATACAGTGCTCTGTGTCAAATAGTCAAATAAGGTGCTTTAAAAGTTTATTTTCTGCTACCGTATTGGCCAGTTAATGCACATTGGTACTTTTCAGCTAAAGGAGGAAGTCTGTTTATGGAAATTCTGTCATCTTCTGTTTCTCCATTTTATCCAATGGGAACAACCAGCAACAAGCTATGACACGTCTACTGTTCCAGGTATTTTCCAAACAACTTCTTCAAAGAAGAGGAAAATCACTCTAGAACAATAAATGATGTGGAGAGTTAAATGAAATTACTACTAATTCCATTTCCCACTTGTCCTCTTTGCTGAAAGGATGAATGCTGCGTATCAGCTTCTCTTTGTACACAGCAGATCTCCAGGGTCCATTTCTACCAATCAAACACCTACAGCAAGCACACAAAACTCGATATTGATCATAGGTCAGATGCTTCATAGCTTAGAGCATTATGAGTGTTAAGCCCCTGCACAGGACAATCTTATGTGTATGGCAGAGATACCTAATTCCAGCTAATTCAGACTTTTAATCATGCTGTCAAAATTCAAGACAGATGTTTCAAAAACAACCAACACTAACTCGGAAGACCCTTTAGTGGGCATGTCACTCCCCCTCAAGTTAGAGAGCCAAATAGAACTTCAAATGCTAACAGCTAGGTTTGTACCAGGACAATAGCTTTGGACCTAGAGTCTGATAGGGATGAAATCCTCTCTGGTATCTTAAGGGGAAAGTTAAAAGGGTGTCACATAGGAAGAAAGGAGTTGTTACTAGACAGCAGATTTCCTGAACCAGAGTCTCAGTCAGTTCTGCTGGGAGGAGCATGCTCAAGTTGCTTTGTGTTCCCTTCTGATAAAAATCTGCAATCTGAAGTAAGCAAGACTGCAGTTGCTTTTGGAGTGTCCTTGCCCTCCTTTGGTTTGTGTTAGTGAGCATGCTCTTGAGAGCAAAGCAAATTGCAGAATTTGGTCCTCAGAAAGTGATCAGAACTGCCTGGGCATACACAGGAAGGGCTCAGCAGACGATGGCTGAAAGACTGAGGACAAAGGAAAACACTTAAAAAATCCAGTGTCTATAGAGGCCGTCATAGACACCTTTGATCATCTCTCTGTTTACGAGACGGGCACTTTGATCTGCTAGGAAACATGACCACTGTCCTCAAGGTCCTGCGCCACAAACACTGTGCAGGGCTTGGTGAGGCCAAGCAGCAAATGCTGGTGCAGGAGGAAGGCAGAAAAAGAATTGTGATGTTATGAGGTAGCACTGTCCGGAGGCTCTGCAGATTGCTGTGCTGTAGTCAGGGTCTGAATAATGCAGTATTACTCTGGATAAGGTGGTGAGGAAAATTAGTTTTAATAGGGAAATATTTCTGGCCTTGGAAACACCCAGGTATCCCCCTCAGCTGCACTGGTGAAGGCAGCTCGTCTGCTGAAGTGCACCCTCCCTTTTTGGGAATGGCAGATGGTGTTTTTGGTGCCCTCCAAGGTACTGATTTACAGAGGCTGTCTGCAGTCTTGCTAGGTACTTCTTGGCTCTGCTTTGTGGCCAAGCAGGGCCTAGGGGTATTTTGCAGTTCCTATGTCCAGCGGTTTTCCAGTCGTGATCCACCATGCAGTAATGCACAGGGCAATGGGGAGGGGGTTGGGGTAAGTGCTACGGTCTTTTTTCAGAAGTTCTCTGTGTCTTCCCTTCCCAGCATTCTTATCACGCTGTGCTTTAAGGGCCTTCAGAGAAGGAGACTCATCCCAAACTGTCATGTTCGACAGTCTGTGATAGACCTATCCTTCCCAAATGTGCCTAACTCATGTGTGGCTTGGTGGTCACAGCCTCCCGTAGCAGTGAATTCCACAGTTCATTTTTACGCTGGGTAGAAGGAATATTATGTTTTTAAGTTATTTTAAATACGCTTCTTCAGATTATTCTTTTGTCTGAAATAATGAATTTTATTTATTAATTTATTTTGTACATTACCTTTGTCAGTCACAGTTTTCTATGCTGCTTAGTCACCTTCCTTCCAGTCTGGAGATTCTGTGCTAGTGTGTGCTGCCCCTTTGTGCATCACAGAATTGCAGAATGAGTGAGGTTGGAAAGGAGCTCTGGAAGTCATCTGGTCCAACTGCCTGCTCAAGTGGTTCACCTAAAGCGATGTACAGTTCAGTGCTACTTGGCAGAGCTGCCTCCTAAGCTTTCTGCCTGCTGGTTCTTGAGAGATTCCTTCCAGTCTCTCTATAAGCATTTCATGTTCCTTCAAAGAATATTGGCATCTGTTCCCTATTATTATTTGAATGAGTGTTTTATTCTGTATTAAACAGACGGGCAGCTGAGCATTCATAGAAAGGTGTCCGAAGGCATTATCAGGTATAAGCCTGCAGATAAGAGTGCATAACACTAGGCTAGCTGTCCCTAAACATATCCAGGCTCCAAGAACGGCTACTCCACCAGCTGTTAGAGTCTGCCTGTCCTTGGTGTGAGATCCTCTTTGACCCAACAGCTAATTACACCTACATTAATGGGACTTGCACCTTCCTTGAAAAGTATCTCCCTTACGGTCACTCCAGGCACTTGTGTGTGTATCTATCTGAGTTCTCCTGAACCTGCTAAGGTCTGAGCTGTGATGTTAGCTTCTAATAGTATCTCCCAGGCCCATTTCATTAATAAGAAGTTCTTTCTTGATCAGCTTTTAGAATTCTACCCTCTGAGTTCATTAAATGTCCCTGTTCTTTAATGCTGCTGTTTTTTTGAGCAAAGCAGCCCTTTGTTAGGAGCATCTGGCAATGCTGCCAAAAGCTGCCTGGAAGAAGAAAAGAGGTCTCGCACATTCTCCTTCACATGTTTCTCACTACATGGAAAAAGAAAGAACACAGCGCCTGATGCACAAGCCAGCAAATGAGTTAGCAGGCTAGAAGCAGCAGTGACAAGATAAGATTTCCAAGAGACTCCTAGACTCAACAGACTGGTTGAGATTAAGTTTCTTAGCTCGTCTGCTGCGCGGTCCTTCCATGGTCATCGGCAGAGTTGTGTCCTGGCCCGCATCCTCTCCATCCTGCTTGCTTGAATGGATGGTGCTGGTAGCAGGTCTGGGAGCAGGACTGGCTTTTTCCTCACATGCTGCCCACAGCTGCTGGCAGAGGCTGCACTGCTCCTTGTTCCCAAAGCAAAGTTAGGAATTTTCCTTTTTAGCAGTGGAGAGGCATCTCCTCAGAGACAGGCAGTGTCCTCCGCAGCTGTGGGCATGCGCAGCCTGCCTTGCCTCAGCTTGTCATTCGCCAGTCCCACGCTATTTGGCAGTGAAGAAAAAAACTCAAGAAAAGCACTATAGAAAGAAATCCTGAGTTTCATCTGTGCTTTTTGGCTTTTCTCTGCAATCATTAAGGGTCTGAAGCCATTTCAAAGTTTCCTTTAATATCTTGTGTTCTTCTATTTTCAGACTCAAAGGCTTTTGAGAAATGTAGGAAACCCCCTGTAACTTCTGTTTAACTTAGGAGAGGCAAAAAAAGGTCCCAGTGCCTTGCCTGCCCTCTCTGACCCCATCTCTTTCCTGACTGCAGCTTTATGTAGTCCGTGGCAAACACCGGTCATCCTCAAAGACTGCAGGAAACCAGCAGACAGGATGTAAGGGGATCTGCAGGGGTCTGCTCACTCCCAGGGTGACTGTGACAGAGTTCAGCCTGTGGGCTGTAATATATCAAGGCAGAAATCCTAAATTCAGAACTGAGTAGCCCATGAAAACATTCTTGTTCCTTCTGTAAGACTGAATCTATTGAATCTTTGTCCTCTGGGGTGCACTGAAGGGAAAGCAGAGTTTCGGAGAGTTTTGGGCAGGCATTTTTCTATTTTGTCCCCTGGACCAGCAAAAGCATGACTCCACTCCCTCCCGTGTCTCTTCTCTCCCCATTCTCCCTTGATGGTCACTGTTCTCATCCTGTGCTCCCTCTGTTCTGGATTCTAAGCAGTTAAGGGGTGGGATCTGTTTGTAGGAAGAGGCAGTGTCCAACAGGCATACAGGCAAAGACTGAGTGTGCTGCTGCTGCCATTTAGCTGCGTCTCTAACGGATGCTTTGTTGACATCAAGAAAAAAGCGATGCCTATGCCAAGGTCCAGAGGGCAGCACAGCCCTCCGCTGGGCGCAAGCGTGCAGACTCTGCCATGTAGCATGGCTGGGTTTCTGAAGTCTGACCCACCTTAAGCCTTGGAACCTGGAAGGCAGGACTCAGGTCAGGGATGAGACGCAAAGTCACAGCAGTACCTGGGCACAGCCTCTCTGCCTGTGTTCTCTGCCCCACAGCACAGAAAAGCTGGTGTCCGAACACCAGTGAGTGGCTGTGCTGGGAGCCGATGCTGTTGCCCAAAGCACAGCTTGGTTTCATTCCCGAGTTCCCAGTTCTGAAAAACTAGAAAATTCCTCAGGAAGAATTCCAAGCCAGCAGAGAGCTGGTTCAGGACACAAAGTCAGATGTAGAAAAGTGAGGAGCTCTCGGTGTGTTACCTCCTTTGCCTCCTGCGTACCTATTGTTGCCCACAGCTCAGTTCTTTTGCATTTGGGCCCTACCTCATCTGGCCTGCAAAGTGCCCGTGTGGAAGAGCTGTGATTATGGTGACAGTGCAGCTCTGGTCCTTTCATGATGAAGTTTTTCTTTAATTTTGTAATTTACTCTTTTTTGCAAGGGTGTTCATAGGATGTTGCTATATGAAGATGTGCAGCCGTATCTAAAATTGAGTGCATTATTTATCCATGTGGGTACGGTACACAGAACCAAAGCTGTCCTCAGGAAGGCCTTGTAAAACGTGATGATTTACTATTCATATTTTATTAGGACCTTCTCTATATTCTCAGCCACCGTATTCTTTAAAAACTACACAGTACACCAGTTTTTTTCCTGTTTTCAGCTTCCGGTCTGTTGGTGAAGGAACACTATTGGAGGAACTCGAAAGAGAAAAAAAATACAGGAGAACTTACTCAGAAAAGTGACCTGTAGGGTCTGTACCATTAAGCCTGTAAATGACTGTCAAATAGCTGCTGAGAAATGGACATTAACCCCTGCTTCACCATCTTTTGACACAAAAGGGACCCTTACTGTCTAGAACTGGGAGGACTGTGCCACAAATGTGCAGCATGTGCAGGGCTTCTACCTGAGCAGATAATTTTCCCAGGGCTTTGCCCATGGGTTTGCACAAAGGGGATGGGTTTTCTGAGGGACAGCATTTAAGCTGATAAAGTGCCTGACAACATTTAAGCTCAAAAGTGTCTGAGTGGTAAAGCACACTCTGCTGCAGGTCACGTTATGGTCACCACCAAAGAGTCCGCCCCAGTTCTATCCTGGTCCCCTCGCACACTGGTGTTGGGTGCAAGAACCAAAGTTACACCTCCAGGACTGACTCCTCCTGGCTTCCAACATGGAATTATTTGTGCTTTTGGAAGGCAGAACTGGGTGAAAATGTATGGATGTGTGTGGAGAAGGACTGGCTGACTTTCCAGAAGCCTTGACTGGGAATATTTGGAAGGGACTCGAGCCCTGCTGATGCCTGGATTGGCAGGGGCTGTTAGCTCTGGTTTACTTTTCTGGTGCTGTGTAGTCAAAGAGCAGACTGAGCCCTTGGTTTCTGTCTCCCATTCACAGCCAAGATCCCTCCCCTCCCTTTGCTGCTCACTCAGCGGAGAGATGCGAGGAGGAGAGGATGCTGTTAAGCTGCACTTCGCTCCAGCACTTGGCACATCCGTTGCAGTATTGGCTGTTTTCTGAGCAGAGATGCTGCCTTCTTCTTAACCGATGCAGTGATTGCCTATTGCTCCCCTTGAAAAGAGACGGAATCATAACCCAGAGGGTGAGGGAGTGATGCGGCTGCTGCACAGAGAGTGACTGAGAGGAAGAGAATTGGAGAGACTGGAATATATGCCTGCCTCAGCAGCACTGCAGTGGTAAAGCCACTGACTGACTACACGCAGGTTACGGTTCTTTATGCATTGCTACAGAGAACCTAGAAGTCGGGATGAAATGCATCAACCTCCTTTTTCACTGCTTCTCTATTGTCATCATCCATTAATTGCTGAGAGTTATTTTTCTTCTTGTGGCTGCCTGCCTGCCTGCATCTCTTCTTGTACTGCAGGAGAGATAGTGAGGGAGCGAGCACAGCACCAGCCCTGTGTCCTGTCCCACAAGGAGGATTCTGCATGATGTGCCAGTGCAGTCAGGAACTGCTGCAATGGTGCATGGAACCTCTGGAACAGCTGGATTTAGGATTATTAATGCTTTATAAAGGTATCCCAGACTCCATCTAGCAATTAGCTGGAGACATCCGTTGCCCTTTGGGGCTTTCCGACTCCTTTCTATTTTCCTCTCATTACTGGTTTTGAACTCATCTGGGTTGACAGCTTTTGAACTAGGAGAAGGGACTTTCTTGGCCAGGAATTGGAGGGTGCTGTGCAGAAAGTGCAGGTGTGAGCTCTGGAGGGAACTGCAGTCTGACCAGCCATGGCTCAAGCAGCTAAGCAGCTGAAGAAAATCAAAGATATTGAGGCTCAGGCTCTGCAGGAGCAGAAGGAGAAGGAAGAATCCAATCGCAAGCGCAGGAGCCGCTCTCGGGACCGGAAGAAAAAGGTCAGTGGCACTGGGGCAAGTAGCCCTGTATCCAGATGCCTGTGCTCGTAGCAGTGAGTGCTGTTTGCGTTTTGGGGTGTGGGTGTGGGACGAGAGGTGACAGAGGGGCTATTTGGTCCCTGTACAAATCTATGTGCAGTCAGCACAAGAAACAGTCTGCCAAACAGAGGACAACTTTGGGGGACGGGAATCTGCTGTTTGTCCTGACAGCTTGGGGGGAAGGGGTATGAAAAAAGCCTGGAGAAGGGAGGAAGGAAGTGAGGGGTTTGTTAAGGCAGCTAGAGAGACTCTCTCAGCCCAGTAACAGATTTGATTCCTATGATAAGATCGCTAGCTTCCAGCTTCATGCAGTTTCCCAGAGTTGCTCTGCATCTGCAGAGCAAAGGGGCAAGAGATGCCCACCTCTCTCTCTAGTGAAGGAGCAGTTTTGATGTCCACTTCATGTGTCTTTTTGATGTCCACATCTCTGACAGAACACTGAATCCAGGGTACAGCAGAGCTGGCCACTAACAGAGCAGGCAGTTCTGTGCAGGGGACTGTGAGCTCTGCTGCCGGTTAGGGCAGGCTGTGTCTGTCAGTGGGACAAAGCTCCCTCCTCCCAGAAAAGGCACATTCCCTGCTGGCAGCAGATGAGTGGGGGGCAGGAGCAGGGAGAGGTGTCTTTCCCCTCTACTGACACTGAAATGCTGGAGCCTCAGGTTCGACAGCTCTTCCACGCTGCAGCTCCTCTCGGGAAAGTCACTGTCAGTATTTTCTTGCCACCAGCTTCCTACAGGGGCAGGAGTGCTGCTGAGACAGCTTTGCTGCCCCTTGAAGACCTCTTGAACTGAATGTTCTTCTCACAGCAGGGCCTGAGGGTGTATGTGCCACGCACCAATGCAGAGAGGCAGTGAAGGGAGAGGTGAAACCAAGGGTAAATAAGGACATATGTCAGAGGAGGTTGCAATACAGGCATGTCTTAGGTGGGCTTCTTCTCTGCCTTTGGCAAAAGACTTGGACACCTCCATGTGCCACCTCTGAGCAAGAGCCTCACAGCAGAGCTCTGCCGCTGGGATTATCTCAATCACTGCACCTTGAGAGTCTTGAGAGAGTTCCTGAGATGCTGGGGACAGGCACCACTAACCAGCCCTCAGGCTTTTATTCCTCCTGCCACACTGTTGGACAGCTGCTGGTTCAGGCTCTCTGTGTGTCCTGGACATCGGAATTCCTAGATTTCATTCATCCCTGTTTCTGGTGAATACTCGCTCTGTGAGTCTTTTAAAAAAAAATATCCTTTTCCATTTTCCCCCTCTTCTCCCAAGCACAGCATGTGTGCGTCTTGACTTCCTCATGTGGAAGGTACTAGAGAGGGCACCTTCTTGCCAGCTCCTGGTGGGAGACCTGAGTTGCACTTGCTGCCAAGACAGGCTGTGACGCAAGCAAGAGAGCTGGAGAAGCACCATGGAACACACCTGGAGGGGTCTGCTGCCCAGGGATGGGAGAGACCTTACAGCGATAAACAAGCCTGTTGTAGTACACCATCTGGGATTGTAACAGCATGGGGAGCACCAAGCAAGGTCTCCTTGCAGAAATCAGTGGGGCTTTGGGGTGCTCAGGAGGAGCTGATATTCAGCTATCCCTTCCTGAGTGGTGAATCCAGAGAACACACTGTCTGCCTGCCTCTCAGCTCAGTGACTGTAGTCAGGGTGGGCAGAGTCCCTCTTCACCCTCCCGTTCCTCTTGGGACCAGAGCTGGGTGCTAGGATGTTGAGTTTCCTTAACACCAGGGTAGCCCAGGAAGGGTCTGTGTGTGCAGAGAGCAGCTGATCAGGGGGAGGTCAGCAGACAAGTTCAGGACAGACATGCAGTCTGCAGACAGCGGCTGGGAAGATGAGTGCGGGGTCTTTCAGCTGTCATAGGGTGGTGTCAATGTCGCCTCCTTCAGTGATAACTGCTTACTATGTGCAGGCTTTTCCCTGCAGGGCCTCCGTTTCAGCTGACAGCACAGCATCTTGTTTGTCTCTTACATTGCCAGAGGCCTGTAAAGGGGTTCTGGTGTGAAGAATCACCAAAGCAGGAGGTTTTGCTACGGGACCTGCTCTCTTCTTATTCCCCTGCCCCCAACGCCTGGGTGTCTTTCGTGGCAGTGGTTTGTACAAGTCTCCTTGGGACCAAGCTACAGGAATGTGTTGCATTTTCTCATTCTGTTTTGTGGCAGCAGTTGTGGGGGGTTTATTCTGTGTCAGACCGGGTGTCTGTCAGTGCCCTGTGAGTCTGCACAGGACTGATGTCACACTACGTGAAAGGTCCCTGTTTTGAAAGGTTTCTTCCCTGGAATGAACTGAAAACACTGCTGTGTCTCTGGGTCCTTTTGCTCCTCCTCCTGTGCCTGCTTGTTGTCTCTTGCTTCGCAGACAGATATGTGCTTTTTTGGGCAGAGGCTTCTGCGTCTTGGTTTATGACTGAGCCCACCATGCACAGCTGCAACACAAGTAATTACTAGAGAGGTAATCTATGATCTGAGGAGGTGCTAGCACGATGTGAAGCAGTGGAGATGTCCAGAGGAAGGAGGTGGCGGCACCAGAATAAGTTTCTTTTCATGCCATGCAAGCTGATGTTATGTCTTGGGGCATGAGAGCTTCAGCATTTCCAGTCATTTTTTTGTGTCCTATGAACTGCACGGTTGAATCCTGCAAGAACTTTGTGTCCTTTGATACCTAGAGGCAGTGAGTTCTGTTATTTAATGGTGTGTTGCCCCAAATCCTTGGGCCATGATTATATTTGTTGCTTTTTGGTTTCCATGGCAATTTCTTGGCTTTTGTGATGAGTGCCTGACGAGAACGTGATTGACCTTGTACTGTCCATGTTCATGTCGTGTGTCTCCCATTTGTCTCTCAGCACAGAGACAGTCCAGGTGTATAACCTTGTCTCTCCTCCATTGTTCCCTTCCCCCAGCCTCTGTAACTCAGAGGTTTGACAGGGACTGCATTGAGAATTTAAGGAGTGGTACCTTGTCACTCATCCTTGCCCTGTGGCGCAGGCCAGCCCCGCGCGTTTTGGGCCAAGCTGTGCATTAAACAGGCAGCCGTGTCCTGACATTTGCAGCTGATTTGGGCATTCTGCAGCATGGCCAGAGGCTGCATTACTCTGAAGAGAAGCCCAGGGAGAAAGGTCTCAATAGTCCCGTCCATTCCCACATCCAGTGCAAGTGCTGAGCTGCGAGGGATTATGAGATCTAGCGTAACGTGTCGATGGCGGTTCAGGTGCCCTGCAGACAGCCAGGTGTGACAAAGAGCAGACAGTGAGCAAAGGAGGGAGCAAAATGAGTAGGAAAAGTTCACTGTCACTAGAGAATTTGGTAAGCATCACCTGGGCTGGCTCCTTGCTGTTCCTGCTGGCGTATCCTATCTTCAAAGCTCTGTGCATTTTGCTCAGGGGAGCAGAGCCCCTCAGTTACACCTGCTGGGCTGCATGCGAGTGTGATGTGGGCAGCTCCATGGACAGGCAAGTGGCGATGGCAGTGGTACCATCTGTGCTTTGGAGGCAGCTATCTCTTGTTTTTTGTGGTTCGGGGAGGTTGTGATGGTCAGGAATGCTTCTTTCATTTTACTACAGGTGTGCTATGGTCAGGCTACCTCGAGGGGCAGGAAGCTCTCACTTGGAAATCATGCCAAGCAATTAAAATATTAAGTCATAGAATTATGGAATGGTTTGGGTTGGAAGGGACCTCAAAGCCCATCCAGTCCCACCCCCTGCCATGGGCAGGGACACCTCCCACTAGATCCGGAGGCTCCAAGCCCCATCCAACCTGACCTTGAGCACCTCCAGGGATGGGACAGCCACCACTGCTCTGGGCAACCTGGGCCAGGGCCTCCCCACCCTCACAGCAAAACATTTCTTCCTAAGAACCCATCTCAATCTCCCCTCTTTCAGCTGAAAACTATTCCCCTTTGTCCTATCTCTGCACTCCCTGATAAAGAGTAAGACAGACTCTTGTTATGGATTTGTAGAGCATCTCACACAATGTAGTCTTGAATGGTAAAATCAAATAATGCCTAATAAGAAACTGTCTGCTTTTCCTAGTAGTCCATTTCCCGGAAACAGCTCACAGGCCAGTCTGAGGGTTCACAACTCTCCACTAGGCTGACACCCATACTTGGTGCAATGTTTCTTCTGCACCCTGCAGTGGGAAATGTTTTAGTTCTCACTATTACACACTGAAATACGTTCCAGCAGGAGAGGCTGGGAGGGTGCTTCAGGGAAGGGAGACAAGAAATTTGAGAGGGAGGGTTTGAAATAGGTGGGAAAGAGAGAAAGGTGTTCCTGTTTGGCAGGAACTGTCAGAGAAAGCCCTTCCACCAAGTAGAATGAAATGGTGGGAAAGGGTGGAGAAAGCACGGAGGATTGAATGACCCCTTCTATATTATCAGGCATGGGTAAGGAATAAATGTGAACACAACTGGCTGACATCAAGTATCAGAAGAAACTCCATGAGGTGAGCTGGGAGAGGAACTGGGGGATCCTGGATGGGCAGCTCTCAAAAGACCAAGGTGACACAGAGGATGCTAATGAAATGCTTTTACATGAAAGAAATTTTGCATGCTTGGGAAGTGCAGGCAGTAGAACAAGTTAAGCAGGGTTTGGAACAACAGCCGAAGCTCAGACAGACAGAGGAGCAATTATAGATGAGGACTTAGTAGGACAACCATTTGGTCACATAGGGTGACCACGCTTGTTGTGTGGCAAGAAAAGATCTCGCTCACCAGCTGTTCGCTGATGATCCGTATCAGAGTGGAAAATTCAGACACCTCTGTCAGAATTATGCAATGAGCACATGAGAAACTGAGGTAAGAAATCACTTCTGGAGTGCCGCCAAGGAGAAGCCACTGGGCCTCTTCTCTCTGCTTGCCTGCCATCCTTTCCAAGGGCTGTCACTACACAGCAGCCTTCAGCTCGTGCTGAGTTTAGAGGGGCTGCAGTGAAGAGAGTGATGGACAGTAGGAGGGCAAAGGATTTCACGAGACCTGGGCTGCAGATGGCTCAGAACATGCCCAGGATAACTGAACTTCCAAGCGCCATTGTGCACTCCTGCCCCAGATGTCTGGCTTGGTACAGTCGCTGGATTCTTGCATTCAGTGGCAGTAGATCCTGCCAAAGATGTGACGTGGCTGTCGGCCACCCAGGGCTGCACAGGCTGCTGGGAGCTGCGTTTAGTATCTGACCTGCAAGCTGGAGCTTATCAGCAGGACCATGCCACCTGCAGAGCTCAAAGCTGCCTTGTCTCATTTCTCTGCCTGCTTCCAGAGCATCAGCCCCGGCTGCAGCTCCTGTTGTCTTTCATTGCAAGTTTTGTTAGTTCTGTGAGCCAGAACTCCTCCTGCCCCTCCTTGCACTGCAAGAATAATGACTATGCAGGCACCTTCCCTGAGATGTCGACCAGCATTTGGTGTGGCACAGCACTGAAGAGGCACCTTTAGGACCATGTGAAATCTGCACTTGGTGAGGCCATGAGGACACCGCATGCGCCAGCCAGGCTCCAGCTCTTGGCAGCAGCTCTCTGCAGCCAGGATTGGGTGTCTGGGCTCCAATACTCTCTGTCTGAGGCACTTTTTCTGCAAAGATATCAGTATCTTCAACCTGGACTGTGATGTTACTGTGCAGTGGCAGGGAGAAGGGGCATGGGGCAGCAGGACAGCAAAGCCTTTGAGACTCAAGGGAGCCCTCACATTTATCATTCTGAATGTAACCAGAGGGACGGTGTAGAAAGAGAATTAAACTGTGTGACTAGGAATGGGATCAATCATTTGCCATCTGGCTATATGCAAGCTTTCAAAAGGACTTTGCAAATCAAAGGGCCATCTTAAATCTTTCTGTGGGCTGTGTGTGTGCTAGGTTCAAAGCAGCAATACGCTGTTGAATTTTTCCTGCTGTAAATGATCAGTGTCATTCCCATGCTGGGAAGGTGTTTTGTATACACAGTTGCTGGCAATTTGGGGCAGAGCATGAGCTCTTTTAGAGATCATCTGGTGTACGGAGAGACAGAGCAGTTGTGGAGGAATTTCACTCCACCTCTGCCAGGTGTGCCTATGTGGAACAGCATGCTTTGTGTGACTATAAGGTAACTGTGACCCTCCGAGCTCTGTCAAGGTTGTTGGGGAAGCAACTGCCATCAGGATTTGGGGAGGATTACGTCAGCTGCCTGCACTGCCGGGAGATTCAGACCTCTGATTCATAGAAGCCTAATAAATATTTAGTTCTTGCTTTAGGCTGGATTGGGAAGTACAGGGGCTGTGTGTGACGATGACTTACTCTGATGCTGTTTATCTGACCTGCCACTGGAGTCCTGCATGAATGCAAAGGCTGTCAGGATTTAAAAAAGCATCAGTGCTGTGCTGTATTGTGCTGCTCTGCTGTCTGAAGCCTATAAGGGGACATTTTTCTCACAAGCCACTAAGGTTTCCACTTGCTCTCTCTCTGTGTCTGTCTGGTATGGAGTCAGCAAGAAGAAGAGGCTGTTTCAAACTTGTCTTTGACTAAACTCTGTCTGATTTCACTCGCCGCTGCTCACAATTAGCCTCTAGCATTTTTCTATTAGGTTGCAATGCAGCTTGCACTGGTTATAATGGGAGCATCTGTGCTTCCAGCATTTGTATTTTCTTTCCAGTGTTTGCATTAAGTATGGGGGAGGGATGGAAGAGAACAGTGCATGGTGCATTTGTATGCAAGAAGGAAAAAGGCAAGGCAGAAATTACACTGATCTCAGAGTTCCTTCAGAGTAGGGAGGTTACAGGAGGTTCTGGCTGAGCACAGTTTGTTGCGATGGGCACAGACCAAGAGCTCTCTCAAATGGCCCAATTAGAAAAATCAGATCATTAATATGGGAGCAGTTCCTCTCTGGTGTTTACCTTTTTCTTCTTTCACTGCCTGCCTTGCCCTTTTCAGGACGTGGTGCCAAGAGAGCCCAGTCTCTCAGATAATGTGAGCTAATATATAAAGAACTGTGTTTGACTTGGGAAGTCCATCCCTTTACCAGTAAAGAGTTGTCCACAAATACTAAAGTCAGTTGTAAGTGAAGAACAGCTTGTACAGTACTTAGCATTTTAGAGCCTGTGCCTGTGTCCTTTCCTGACATTTCCAGGCAGGAGGGAAAAGGCAACACTGTCATGGGAGGGGGAGAGGCTGGCGGGTAGAACACGAGCAGAATACAGACATCTGGATAGAAGGGATGTCAGGCCAGAGCAGCCCCTGCTGCTGCAGGGACTCGTTGGGGGGGTGGGGAGGAGGCTCTGAGGGGAAGTTGGTGCCATTCTGCGCTGCCGCTCTTCAGGCTGTTAAATTATTCAGGTAATAACGGCATCTACATGTGCTTGATAAGCCCATCGGTTATCAATGTACTGGAATCAGGTGAGCAATGTTTGAAACCTTGCAGCATTCAGAGATCTGTTTTGGGAGCAAATTCTTTCAAACTGTGCCCTCTCTTCAGCCCCTAGTTCCTTGGCCGTGGGGTCTGCCCAAGCAGGGGAAGAGCCCTGTGCAGAGCAGGCACCTTTGGGAGGATGAGAGGCAGAGGATGGTGCCCTTTGTGGAAATCCTGCACTTTGATAGCCTGTGGGACTCAGTTTATTCATGGCAGGAAGCTGCCTGTAGTGTGCTGAACCTGAGGTACAGCAGGCTAGATTTGAGCTGAAAGGAAAGCAGCTTTACAGAGTGCTAAAATTAGAAGTTTAGTCTGAATTATGCTAATTTGTTTTAATTGTCTAAGTATGTCAAGGTTCTCTAGAAATCTACCCTCTCTGTGCTGGCCTGAAAGGTGCAGCATCGCAGAGGGCGTGATGGAAGGATGGATCAAGGATTGCTGAGATTTCTGAGTTCCCTGCCCTACTTCTCTCTCTCTCTCACACAGTTCTCACCTCTGGCTCTCAAAATGCCATGAGGGTCCATTCTGAAAATGTTAGCCCTGGATTGGGCAGCCTTGTTAAAATCTTTCCTGGGTGCAGGGAAGTTCCCTACACCTTATTTCTCCAAGGGAGCTGCTCAGAATTGCAGAGCCATCTGTAAATTCACATTTCCTTTCACAGCTGAACTATGTCATGTTTTGAGCCACAATGCTGCAAACAGCAGCAAAATTCAAGCTCCCTTTGCATTTGCAAACTAAATTTTGCTGACTGGGTGAAACATTTAGCCAGAGCCATACATTTCTGTGTAGGGGCTGCAAATGTAGGAGACTACGTTAAATCTATGGCTTCAAAATGTTGCAGCCTCAGTGAAAAACATACAGCAGAAACAAAGCAGCAGGTATTCACTGAAGTGTCTTGGGAGGCGGAGGGAGAGAATGCAGCAGCAGGAGAGCGTTTAGGAAACAGACGAGGTTTCTATATTTATACAGACGTGAGGAAAGGAGAGAGTGCGCTCGCGCGTGTGTTTTTGTATGTGTGTGTCCAGGTCACTTAAAAGACTCCTGTTCAAGAAAAAGATGCTGCAGCAAGACAACAAGCAGAAATGAAGGCTTTGCTCCCTCACTGCACTGTGGTGACAGGACTTTTCAGAGCTCGTCGGGTGCATTCATGTGCATATGTTGGACTTTTTAAGTGGGAAATGCAGAGAACAGAGTGCTGAAACCCTTTGCAGAGTATAAAATATGTTAGATTTTTTTTAACGAATACAATGGTCTCTGCAAATAAATATTTTCACTTGTTTGCAGTATCATTTGTTCAGAAAAGTGAGGCTTCCAGATACTTCGCAGGAAAGGCATAGGGTATTCAGGGTCCATTTAGTTCTGTCATGATGCCATGCCTGGAATGGGGAGAATTGTGTCTTTCCCAGGACTTGCTGATTACAGCAAAAAGCAAAGAATAAGATAAATGCTATGAGAGTGCTGTTCTGGTGGGTAAGATAGACAGGTGTGGGGTGAGCTAAGGACAGCTTCAGCTTTAACACTGTGCTTCCCAGCCTTTCTCTGAATGCCCCTAAAGGCACTATGCAGATACCTGAATGCTGGCCATGGGCAGCAAAGACATTGACCTATTAGTGTGACTGCTGCTTCCAGATCTTGTTCCAATTCTACCCCTGTGACATCTGGCATTTCATGGACCTTGAGGCAGTAAAGATGCCTGGCATCCTAATGTGCTGGATGGGATGCACCCGGAGAGCTTGTCGTCTATTTTAAGGGACATACTGGGGAAGGGAAGCGGGCAGTGACTGTGCTGTCACCTCATAGGGACTAAGCTGTCTGTTCAACTTTCTGATCAAATGAACCAGCCCGTGGTCACACAAGGTCTCAGAGCCTTGCTGTGGGCGAGTGTTGTGGGAAATGCTGTGCTAGGCTTTCCAAGCATTCGACCCTTTCATCTCCAAACATGCTGATGTTAAACTCAATGTCTTCACAGATGCTTCAGCAGCTTACTCTCTTCCCTCTCTTTCCCCAGCCCCAGACACTGCCACTGGGGCCTGAGCGCAGTGTCCTGGAATGCATATGTTGTTCTGCTAGGAGAAACTGTTCTGCTGAGCAGTTGGTGCTGGTTTCTTCCTTAGTCCAGGTTTAAGTTGTTGTTTATAAGTTAGCTGTGGTGAATGACACTCAGAGACCCTGGAATCCCTTGTGCAAATACGGAGGGTCCCAGGCAATTTCATAAGGCATGAACGATGAACCTGGTAGCTCCTCTCATCTAGCACCTTCCTGGATAAATTACTGGTGAGGTTCTTGTGGTGAGGTTGTTGTGCTCTTTCCTGGAGTATGCCTTGGCTGCGCTGCTGCGCGTACTGGTTCCTGCTCTGCCACCTGCCTGGGATCTCTGGTTCAGGAGTTTGCTAAGAAAGAGATTTGCGCGGACATCAAGCATGATGGGCTTTGCTGTTGAAACTGGAGATCCCAAAACAAGCCATTCCCTTTTGCTCTACTGCTTCTCTACAGTCTTTTAAAAACAAAGTTAAGCTGGTGTTATCAGCATGTGGAAAGACTCAGAAACTACCAGGCTTTTTTAACACCTCATATTAGTTGGCTGGGAGAAGCAAAATCTTAGCATGCAGCACATCAAAACTGTGAAAATATGTTGCAACACAAGGCAAATTCTTGTGAGGCAGTTGTCTCTCTTTCTGCAGGTGTCACACAAGCTGTGGTCGTGGAGCAGAGAAATGGTTTCTTTGGGCTTTACCTTGCTTCCACTGGATGACATCTGCTAGAGCTTTAGGCAGAGATGAGATGCCAACCAAGCTCTCTCTTCCATTTAACTAAATGTGGAGGGGACAGAGTAAAAGGGATCTTCCTTTGGTCTGCCAGGGAATCAGCTGTGTTCTGTTGATGGCTGAAGTGTGAGCTTTCGCTCTGTGCTGTAATCATATGCACACCTCTTCCTTTCCTAAGTTCTTACTATACTATTTGAGTCAATAATGTTCTACTGTAAATGATTTCCATGGATTTGGTTATAGGAGTAAATAAGATGCCAAAATGCTCTTAAATAAGATGCCAAACTTCAATAATCCAGTGTTCTTGACTTGCAGATCTCTGCATGGAGTTTCTCTTGTTTTGGGGTCTTTTTCTCTCTCTCTCTCTTTCTCTCTCTCTTTTGCTCTTTCTCTTTCATGCTTCTTGCTCTTCTTTCTTTCCCAACTCCATTTGCCTTGTGGCAGATGAACATACTTAAGCTGGCAGTGGGCACAGGGAGTGGAGTATGGGGTGCTGGAGAATTATTGGAAAGGGAAACCACCCCTAATTGGCTTTTGGTGTTGGACTTGCTTTTACTGCAGTGAGTGTTATGGTTCTGCTTCTCATCTTTAGCGCTGAAACAGAAGTGATATTTGTGGTCTGCTATCTTTGCCATGGGGGCATTTCAGCTCTAGGAGATGCCTGCATGGGGTTTGTATTTGGACTGCAGGTTATAATTTTCTAAGCTTTTTCAGTCTTCAACTCTTTTCCTGGCAGAATCATCTCAGCTCACAGTGACAGTAGATTTGATCCAAGCAAGAATTTCTCAGCGGAGCATAGCAAGGCAGCTCTCTTTACACGCAGCTTGGATGTGCCACCGCACTGACACGTAGCAATGTCTCCTGTTAAAGAGCAACGTGATGGTCAGCAGGCTGACCGCCTTTCTGCGAGGGCTGGGAAAAATGCTTCCCGTCAAGCCTTTTGTCAAACAGCCCCAGAGCTGAGACTGCAGTAAGAGGAGCGGCAGCATCACAGGACAAAAGTATAAAATATCTGCTGCCCATCAGTACTGTATCAGCAAAACTCCTCAAACCTCGTGAACTCCTCTGTGCCAATGGTGAAATACGCCTCTTGGACCTGCTAGAGGAGTACTCAAAGGCCAGCAGCAGCTCAATAAGGCATAGACAAGATCACCGTCTCTGCATCCAATATGTGAGGCAGCAGCACTCGCTGTCTCCTGATAATGTTTTGGCAGTGCTGAGCAGCATCTCCCCGTGGGGCACCACCATCAGCAGCAAAGAATTGCCCGAGGGACGTTTATTCTGCACTGTGGGCAAAGAGCAGGTATTTGGGCAGAGGAGCTGGCATCGTTCACTTATTCTCTTTGCTTTAAACTCATGCTTTAGAGCTGAGAGTACTGTGAAGACACTTGGAGCAAGCTGATCAGGAGGCTCTGTTCACAGCTGCAATAGCGAAGCAGGTTCCTCATGAAGCTTGGAGATAAGCTCCATGCACTGGGAAGAGGCATTGTACATTTGAGTTTTACCTCTACCGAGGTGGAGTGTTTTGTCCATTTTGCTGGAAATAAATGCAGCATTGCACACAGAGGAGCAGAATGCAGGGTACCCAGTAATAACATACAAACCTGTAGTTTGTTCTTGACAGAAAGAATCTGTTGTAATATACTGTGAGACAAAAGAAAAGCTCATCAGAGGAGGAAGCGTCAGTTTCTTTTATTATTCTTGTGAGATTTCTGGAAAAAAACAAACCAAGTAATGCACTTTTTGTCCTCTTTCTGCAGCTGCAGCCACTGCAGTTGGCAACTCACCCTCAAGCTGTCTGCGGTTTACTGCCGAGCTTTGCCAGCAGGTCACTGGGATAACGCTAGATTTGTTTAATGATGAAAACTGCCTGGAAAATATAAATATGTAATTTTTATGTTTAACTTAAAAGAAGAACATGACATACTACCGACGTGATTGGGAAAAAGAGAGGTTCAAGGAATCTATTTGGGTGCCCAACCTTGAAAACTAGGACCTAATTTTGGCTACCTTTTCAAAAACCAGCATGATCAACCATGCATATAAACATATTGTTTGGAGTATGCTGTGTCTCTTGCAAAGAAGCAGGAGAACAGACTAAAACGGTGGAATCTTCCAGCAGGCTCACATTCCCAAACGTGGTCAGCAGGCAATGCAGCAAAGCAGCTGTAATGAATCCACTGTGCTCTCATGTCTCTGCCACAGTGGAGATCCTGGTCAAAACCTTTTTCTCAGCTCTGCCTGCTGGCAGGTGAAAATGGGCCCTTCTGCCTTTTGTAAAGAACTTGGGGAAGCCAAAAGAGGAAATAATTAGTAGGATTTTCTTTACTGTTTCATTTCATCCACAGGCATGCAATGCGACAGTATTCACTGTTAAACAGGTACTTAGACTCCTTCTGTACTCTGAGAAGTTAAAAGGAGGAAATCTAAAGGTTTTTGGTCAAACTGCCTTTGTGAACCTGGTATCCAGCAGCCTCTATGCTATTGAAGACCCTGTGATGCTTTACCGAAGAAAATGAGTGTGTGAGAGTACGTGCATGTGTGTACATAGACTCCTCCGTGCAGCCAAAATCTTTCTGAGATAACTGCATTCTGCTTCGTCCAAGTCCCTTGTTTTTCCCATTCCTTGAGTTCTCTGTAACATTTCTGTACGCTGCTGAAGGCAGTATGGGAACACTAGTTTAGTGAGAGGGCTAATGAATACAGGGGGAAACATTGTGATTGTGGAGTAGGCTAAGTCTTGAGATGAAAGTGATGGAGATGGCAGCATGCAGGACGATTATTCTCTCTGTAGAAGGCTACTTCAGGTTTCTGTGTTTCATATTGTAAAGCAAACTCTGTCAGATGTCTAGTATAAACCCCCCCCCAGATGTTTCTAATCTTCCTCCGTGCCCTCACATAGCAGAGCTTCTTGGATGATACTGAACCGCCCCAACCTGGCAGCTCAGGAAGCACTCTGGGCATGCAGGGGTGGGGGTCCGGCATTTCCTGGCTCTGACAGCATTGGTGTTTTGCAAAGCCTCAGAGAATCCTAGTGTTAAATGCTACAAGAGGGGTCACATTTGAAGGTAAGCAACTGTGCAGAACTTCTGAGCTTGGAGGTGTCCTTGTAATGCAGGGGATCCCTGTGAGCGCTGGAGAGGGGATTGGGTATCCTGCTCTTCCTGAAGTTTGCACAGCCTGGTTGTCATTTGGCATTACTTCTTCTTCCACTGACTGTGATGCAATGGGAGATGGGGACAGTGTTTTGTTGGAAGTTACTTGGCTCTGCTGGCTTTTCTGTGGCCTGTAAGGGCCCTTCCTGATTGCCTTTTGACTGCTCTGTGGCCAGTGCTCTCGTGGTGCTCGGCTCCCTGCGCCTGCTGCCAGCACTGTTAACTGGGAGTAACAGCATCTTATGCTTGAACCACTGGTGCAGGGGGACATGGACAGATTTTTTTATTAATAACTCAAATTACCCTGTGAAACAGCAGCTTGTCTGATGTTAAATATTAAACTCCACTAAGTGGGTGAGCCGGAGCACAGAAACAGCAGCATGCTGGTAACGACTTGCTGTGGCAGGAAATGGCAGTGGTGCCTGCCAGTGTGCATTAATCCCTGCTCCTTGGAGAGGCTTCCATCTTTGGGGCAGTCAGGTGCTCCTTCATGCAGCTCCCCAGCTTCTGAATGGCATTTTGCATGCTTTAAACAGATCAGCACATCAAAGGTTGACAGACTCTTTCTCTCTGGTGTTGTCATGGCAGCAGCAGCTGAGAGGATTTGGATGTTTCTGGGATGGGACTGTGCTGCTGGATGTGTTGGGACAGAGCAGGGCTGCTCTCCACACTGGTGTCCAGTTCCATCATGCCTGGTGCTGCCAGCGGCATGTGGCTATCTTCCTGTGTGCCGGGACGGTCTGCCCCACTTTACGGGTGCTGTGATGCAGACCTCTGCATCTGAACGGCTCACCTCAGCTCTCTCTAATCTGGGAGAGAAGGAGGGAGTCCTTCCCATGCTGCACTGCACATGGAAGTAGGTCAGCTGAATTATACCCTTATAAATGCTTGTTTCTCTCCACGGGCTCTCATGGGAGCCGAGTTAGCAAGCCCTGCTTAAAGTGTTGACTCTGTAGGTGCCTGACACTGTTATGGTGAGCCAGCCTTTGGGACATCTGCCTCAGGTGCCTCTTCTGTCCCCTGCAGCTCTGCATGTGCTGGATGCCATACGTTTCCAGGAGTGAAGGTACAGCTGAGCTTTAAACACTGTGGAAATACAGTACCGGTCTGGTTGGACAGCACACTACAGCAGCGCGGGCAAGGGGTTTGTGCTGGCCTTTGCTATCAGTCTGTCAAGCTGAGTTTCCTTGGCAGAATGCCCCGTCCTCCTTATTGCGTCCTGCGAAATTAATTGCCCCTGGGAACGGAGTGCTGTTTTGTGAGCGTTTCTCTGGGTGATCTTGACATCTCCAGCTGGTATCTGATGAGGGACAGGCACACGTGGGACTTACTCTGATGTGCCCGTGGCACCCATCCTTTAGGGATGTGGTGCAGACTCTCAGGAACAGGCGGGTGGTTTAGTGAAGGGAAGCAGGTAATTCTGAGCACCCTGACTGCTCCTTGTGCTGCCACAGCATAGGCAACCACCAGTCTTGTGGCCTCAGTGCTGTCGGCCACTGCAGGCTAAAGCAGATGACAAGGTGATAGCAATGTGCTATGCCATGTTTGTTTTTTTTTTCTGTGTGTGGCAAACAGGTCAAGTTTTTGTGCAATCACCTGAATTACTTACAAACTCATCTGCAACACAAAGTGCTTTCTGTTTTTGTTGCCTCCATGTACACACTGTTAACTTCTCTGCTTCCTTAAGGAAATTGAGCTGGAGACCCAGTCCTTCTAAAGGCAGAGCCATTCCAACAGATTTGTCTATGTAATATTTCTGAAATGATAGGTGGAATTAGATGATTTTTGGGTCCCTTCCAACCCAAACCATTCCTTGATGATAACTGCAAAAAAGAGTGCACTTTTGCCCATCTCTGAGAATCAGGTAAAGTTCCTCTCTCTGGAGGGTTTCCGTAGTACCAACTGCAGTCTCTCTACCAGGCTTGCCTTAGTGAATAACTGGACCTATTCAACAGCAGTTTGCTGCGTAAGATCTAACTGAGGATCTGGGCTATGTCTAGTCTGTGCGTCTGGGTCCACTCTCAGGAGCTCCTTATTGCAGTGTGTCACAATACTTACACAGACTATTTACATTGTCACAGCCCTGACCTGTGCCTGAAGATGCAAGGTAGAGGAACTGGGGTGCACATCAGAGAAGCAGGAAGGCAGGCAAAAGGATGTTGTTGACAGGAGTGGCGCAAAGACCGTGAAAGTCATCATAAATTAAATTTTCTCTTTGTGCATTAACTCTGAAGTAACTCTGAGCTGATTTTGCTGCCAGGCTGCAGAAGACCTGTGGGCGAGCAAAATCTGATTTGTCCTGTAGTATGGATTCACAGGAGCACTTTGGGGTTCTCCACTGCACCTGGGTGGTGGCTTGTCAGTGCCTGTTCCCTACACTCTGCCTGGTCCTGCTCTGCAATGCAGAATTGGATGCTAGACTGAGAGCAAGAGCTGTCATCCACTGCTGACAGGCACCAGCTTTCCAGAGTTTAGATCAGGGTAAGCTGATCCAGGAACCACTATTCTCTGGTCCCCTTTCAATTTCACCTGTGCTTTAGTTCCCTGTCTCTACAATCATAGAATCATGGAATCGCAGAATGGTTCAGGTTGGAAGAAACGTTTACAGATCCTCTGGTCCACACCCCAGCCACAGGTAGGGACATCTTTCACAAGATTGGATTGCTCAACGTCTTGTCCAAACTGGCCTTGAATGCTTCCAGTGGTTGGGCATCCATAGCTTCTCTGAGCAAAATGGTAGTAGCCGAGCCCTTATGTTCAGGCTGTACTGCTCTGCTGGCTCAGGAGCAGATTAAAACACGAGGCAGTGTGGTGTTCTTCATGGCAACCCTCTGTTACTTTATTTATGGCTAGCGCTGGGGTGGCTCTCAGCAAGGTTACAAGCTGACACCAGGCCAGGGGGTTTCATCGCATTCCAGAAGGATGGGCAAAGCATGGGGACTGGCTTCTGCAAGCCCTGGGGGCGGTCTGCACCCCAGTGCCAAGCCGAAAACAGCTCACAACTGGGAAGGCAGTGAAGGGGAATGAACAGATGGTTTCAGGCTACCTCCCATGTTGCTGCTGTGTCCTTGCGGCTACTCCATGTCCTCCTGGATAGCCAAGCCTAACATGCTCGCTGGAGCAGTTGGAAGGGCCTCAGTATGGCAGAACGGGTACTCTGGGAAGCTGGCTTAGCCTCTGTAGATGCTCAGTTGGACTCACTCAATGTCCCAGCTGGAGGAAATGTCAAGTGAGCGTGACTCTGAGAGGCAAGCGTGCTGTCCTGAATCCCTCACAGCAAGGGGACTTCAGGACGTGTCCTAGCCTGTCTGATGCATGATCTCTCTGCAATCAATTGCAAAAGGTCTGAATCCAGCCTGGGGTAGCCAGGGCTGATGTGGACAGAGGCAGTGTGCCCAGAAATCGGAAAGCTCGTTCCCATCTCTGTACCTGTACAGGTGCGTTAGGCTGCAGGGCAAGCATAAACTCCAAGGAGCCTGCCTTGGGAAACACCGTGGAGGGGTGAGCTCTGCAGGGGCCTGTTTGCTTCTGTAATTGAGAAGGGTTACATGAGTTTGTTCATGGTGTGTAAGTACATGTGTCACTGGGATTCCTCCATCTTTTCTCACTGTTGCTGTGCCTTCCTCTGAGACCCTTGGTCTCTTTTGGAGGTCAGATATGCAGTCCCTGTACCACGGGGTGCTCACTTTATCAGCCTCTCATCATCCACCTCTTGAAACTGTTCAGAGAGCCCTTTCCTGACAATTGTGACCCCTGATCTTTTCCTCTAAAGGAAAACATGAAATTTCTTCTCTTTTCATGTTGCTGTCAGGTCTGAGCCTGAAAAGAGCCCTACTATCCTACTGGTGAGTCCCAAAGCATTTGCCAGATATTGGAATAAAAAAGGATGTTGTTCCTGGAGCCCAGAGCTTTTTTTCCAGCATTTAGGAGACATTTGAAGAAGAGAACAGTAAATCTTTTGCTAAGCAAGTTACGGGAAGAGTCTCACCTGTTTTCTTTGGCCTTAGTGCAGTGTCCTGAGTGCCCCACACTGTGGAGCTGTGTTTTTACAGTCCCATGTTGGAGGAGGAATGGTGGGGGACTGGGTAAGGAAAGCAGTGGTAAGAGAAACTCTTTGTGTGAGACTTCTGTGACTTCTAAACAAGAGATGCCTAAGTGATGCTGATGGGATAAGTTTGCAGGAGAAATTTTTGGAAAAGTTCTGTGTGGCTTTGGGGGAGTTAGAACTTATGTGGGTACCTAAGTGCTGCAGCACAGAGCTTCAGCCTGCCTGATGTAGTGTCTTCTGTTATCCTAAGATAGGGTGAAGTAGGTAAATGAGCCATTGTGAAGCTGTTGCAAATGTGCCAGGGCTGCTTCCTGGCCGCTGTGCTGCAGAGTGCCCAGCTGATGTGCCCAGCAATAGGACAGTTTTGTCTGTACCTGTGCTGCAGTGATGGTGAAGCTTTGTCCTGCTGACAGATTTCAAGCTGCATATGTATGGTGGGCACCTTTAAGAGCGGAGATGAAGAGAGTATGATTTGTTCAGATCCCATTCTCCAGAGAAGAACTCATTTAAGGCTGTGAAGAGGAGCATTTGCACTGTTCTTTTGCAGGTGGTAAGGAAAGATCACTTCCAGCAGTAACTCACCCCCCCCCCCCAGTATCCTGTAGCTGGCAGAGCTTTGAGGGGCAAGTTCCACAGAGGCTTTGTTCCCAGATTTTTACTGCTGAGGCCAGGGAAAAATGCTGATAGTGCAAACATTCAGGGAGAAAAGTCCACTGGGAGAAATAAAACAGTTGATCTCCTTCAATTTCAGAACAATAATGAGACTCCCATTAGCTCTGCTACGCCAGTCGAGCTGTATCCTCACTCCTATTCTGCAGAACTGCTCAATTTCCAAAGCAGTGTATGAGGAGCATTTCTGGGACTCTAGGACACTGCTTCTCTCATCCAGAGGCATCTTATGTAATTGAATTAGACCTTAGGAAAAGCTACTGTGCGATGAAATCATCCTAAACGCTGATCAGTGAGAGCAGGGCTGTGGGCACACAACAGAAATGTTCACATCTCTTCTGAATCATTCATTAATTACCCTTAAATGGAACTCATGGCTTTTGAGATTTCAAGTGGATTTTCTCTAGATCTGCCAAACTATTCTCCAGAGGGTGGCAGTAACCGGAGAAAGGTGCGGGCTGCTGTGCTGTGAGCAGGATGCTATGGTGTGGGCTCTTGGTTTTGCTGTGATGTTCGAATGAGATTATCCAGGCAAACCAAAGATGATCAAGAAATAAAGGGATGAATGGTATCTGGAAGAGCTAATCATGACAAAAAGTTGCTTGTAGTCATCAGAACATGGATGGGTATGCATCCAAGAAAGCATTTGGCTCCTGTGCTTGCTCAGCAAGGTGATGAACAAAAGCACTCTCTTCCAAGCTCTTAGACGTCTGTCCAGGATTAGACTCTGGAAAGGAGCGGGAATGTGCAGTTGCACTCCAGACCTCGGGACATTAATTTCAGATCAGAAGGCTTGGGTTAAGCCTTCAGGAAGAGCATGGACAGCCAGATTGAAAGGCTGGAAAGGTGTTGCAGAGCTGCTCTATGCGAACAATTGCATTGTTGGAGCTGTTAACGCTGCAGCATTTGTTGTGCTGGTCAGTGTGCCTTGCTGTCATGTTGTGCAGTCTCTCAGGAGTTGGATTACTGCTCCGAGTGGATTTCTTGCTGGAGAGAAGGAGCTGCTGTGAGTCAGCTGCTCCACCTTTGCAGAAACTGCCTTCCCCCAAGCCAAGCACTGCAGGTAGAGGAGCCGTGTGTGTGCCTTGCCCACTGAGGTGCAGCTGACACCGACTCCTGCTGCCTGCAAAGTGTGCAAGCAGTGGGCGTTTGTGGCTGAGCACAAACATTTCCATGACTGCTTACTTCATTTGCAGCTTCCTGTAGTGGTTTAAAACATGGCCTTGAGCTCAGATAGTTACAGGTGAAGTGCTTCAATTACAGTCTTGGAAACAGTAAAACCTAAATGTTTTTCCACCTTCATCCCTCTCCAAAGTCTCATGAAGTTGGACTTCATTCTGTGCAAGTATTACCTGCCTCTGGGTAAAAACAACCACACATACGGCACATGCTTCTGCTAAATAGTAAAGCATCCAAACGGTCCTGGGAGGGAGGTAAATGCAGACTCTGTCCAGACTTCTGTCTCATAGGGGCCAAAATGAAATCTGCAGACTTTATTTTCTGTGGCTGTGCCTGTGGATGGCCTGTCCTAAGCACTCTAACTCTTCCATAACCCGAAGTGTTATTCAGCTCTGATTAGTGCGCAGGGCCCAGTTTTCACTCCTAGAAACTTTTTCCTGGCCCCAGCCCCGACAACAGTGATCTCTCTTGGAAGTCTCTTCTCAAGCGGTTTTAACTAAGGGAGTCTTTGTGAAACAGAGCAGTTCTACACACATTGCAAGGTGTTTACTGGGGCCGGAGATAGTTTATGTAGGGCAGCTCTGTGCCTGTGTCAGTGTAATAAATTGATCAGACCCTTCAGACTCATCTCTAGAAGAACTTGAGGAGCAACCTTGTGAGTGTGGAGTTTGCTATCGGTGAGACTTGTGAGAAGAGTCAATGCTTTGTTTGGGCAGAGTTGGGGTTTTTTTCTGGTTGTTTTTTGGGGGGAGAGAGTGTGTTGTTTGGTTTTAGGTGGTGTTTTCGCAGGGAGGACAGAGAAGCAGGAACAAGTCTGTTCTGTGAGCTGCTGCAGTATAAATATTTCATCATAATCTCAATGACTCTCTTCGAACAATCCCCAGGAGCAAATATTAGTGACAAATGGATTTTGCTGGCACTTTATAGTTTTCACACATATTCTTTGCAATGCCTATTATGAGCATTGTTGTTGATGCTGTAATCCAGTTGTTGTTGGTTATCCAGCTTCTGGGAAGCGGGTGTCTAAAGATCCAGATCAATCAGAGATATGCAGAGAATGGAGACTTTCCATGAGTTTGACTCTGTGCCCACAGATTCATGGTAATCTGCAGGACAGCACTGCCACTGCCACAGATGTTGCTTACAAATGGCTGGACTGCACTTGTAATTCCCCCAGGCTTCTTGCTGGTCCTCCTCGTTTTGTAGATTGTGCCCAGCTGCATGTGAGGTCAGTCCAGAGGCAAAAGGTGAAGGAGTTGCAGCTGACTGTAGTGGGAACACTGACTGGAATTAGGTTAATTTTTGGTGCAAACCTTCCTGCCCTTCATCAAGCTCCAGAGAACGTCTGGGTCAAATCACAGGCGCACGGCTAGTTTTGTTTCTTGCTGTGAATATTAAAATAGTGTCTTCCTCCTCTCCTCTGTGAGCTCCCTGCAGAACTCTGGAAACCTGGCAGGTCCACTGGAGAAGCAGGTGACAGGATTGCTTACCTCACAGAGTGCCTGGAAGTTGAAGGCTTTTCTTGTTGGTCCAAGCCCAGAAGAAAACACTTTGACAAATCTGAAGAGAAGTGCTTTACAGAAATGGTTTCTAAGTTCTTGTCACTCTGCCTGAATGAACATGACTGAGCAAGAAGGTCTGGGTGCAGACCATGGCACCTCGGTCTGTTGAGACCTCTGATACCAGGGGACTGCTAAGAATAAGGGTTTGTTGGAAGCGTGCGGTGAGATCTGAGTTCTTGCTCTCTTGCTCGATGCTCATCAGCAGAGCAGATTTCTTTCCAAGAGGAGCAGAGTGCAGCCTGCCAGGCAGGGACTGTGCATTCATCTGCTCTCCCAGGAGGTCAGTCTGCACTGCCTCCAGGCATGCGCTGCGGCCAAGTGCTGGGTCCATCCTGAGATCCCCAAATAGGCGTAGCATTCAGGCACCTGAGTGGATCAGTAATCTTGCAGTTACAGCAGGACCCGTTGATCCAACAGGATCAATAGCTGGGGTGGATTAACTGCAGCCTGATAAGGGTCTTGTTACATCTTTCAGATTGGTGCCTGCCTGAGTGAAAGCAGAAATCTGCACCGCAAGCGGTAATTAAGAAGTGATTTGCCCTGGGCCCATACTGTGGGCGTAATGCCAACCTCTGAGTTCCCAGAAATGGGTTTTTTCACATTCAGGCTGAGTTAGGTGATGATTTCTGCTCTCAGAACTGCTGGGTCCCTAACAGGGGAAAAACCAGGGGATGTTAAACCTGTGGGAAAGAGATGTCTTCTGGTCTGCTGGGTAGGAGAGCTGGACTTAGAGGTTGCTCAACACTTTCTATATGTGCAGAAATGTTCTTTGCAGCCAGGGTAGCACAGAACTGAGACATAACATAAACAATGGGCCATGAATATTCCTTTCCTTTGGGAACTCCACAGCTCTTTCATGTCTACACTCTGTAAATCTGGCTTCCTGAATTTTTGTGCCTGAATGAATATAAATAAGATAAATTGGTGTGATGAAATTTTCAGTTGCAATTGCCTGGCTCATCCAAACGATGAGCAAAAAGAACACCTTATGACTCATGTAATAAGATGTCAGGGAGGCACATGCTAGGAAGCTGTCTGTCTGCTCAGTTTGTGTGCAGTGAGGGGGCAAAGGGCTGCCTAAACATCCAGATTTTGGGCTCACACTGCTTCCTCTCAAGGAACTAAACAGTGGTTGTGCTAGGATAATGTAGCTGTCTCTTGGAGTAAGAAAGCAGGCTGCTTTATCTCCACAATCATGCCTTTGGAGGCAACAGTTCAAGAAATACAACCTGAAGAACATCTGTTCAATTTGTATTTCTGGGTTTCTTTTGGGAATCTCACAGCTCAAATAGTTCTGAACTGATGGGTGACAATGAAACAGTTTCTTAGATCAGGGGTACGATGGGGAGAGATTTCTTACATCTAATAGCTGCTGAGTTTTGCAGTTGCAGCCCATGGGATTTCTTGCAAGTTTTCATTTGTCCCGTGCTTCTGGCTCCTGGTTTTCAGACTGATTTGGGGAGAAGTACTTGTAAACAGCCCTGCGCCACCCCACCCAATAAAGAAGGTGGAGAGGTAACTAGGAGGAGAGCAAGGGCCGGAAAACCCATGCACAACAAACCTCGTCTGCCTCCCACCACGTCACTTTGCATAACTCCTCCTCTAACAGAAAGCTGAAGAGCAGGTGTCGGTGTGGACCTTTCATGCGCTTCCTCAGTTGCTCATGGCTGATGATTCCAGCACTTTGGAAGCTGAGGGATTTGCCATCTGAGAGGTGAGGCACCAGCTATGGACTTCCTGTGACATTATGAATCACTGTGCCAGAAACCACAAATGCCAGAGGGAAGCAAGGCTCGGCCTTGCTGTGCCGACGGCATTGCTGGCTCGGAGCAGCAGCGTGTCTAGTTCAGCACTGCAGAGCATTGTTATCTGCTTATTTATGCCTACATCACTGCTGTTCTCTCTTAACAGGAGGAAGCAGCCTGACAGTGGCACTGTTTTTCATCCCATCTCTCTCCTTGCGTAAATCTGAGCAACTTCCATCATCCGTGGCTGGGAACCAGTAGCGGAATTGCTAAGGGTTTAAATTATCCAATTTCTGTTGCTGACTCCGCTTTAAAATTGCATTCATTTTCCTAAGATAACAGCTTGTTGACCAGAGCCTGACTGCTTCTGTGAGCCTCAGCAGGCGAGAGGAGCGTAGGGAGAGTTTTCCTCTGGATGCAGGAAGGGGACACGTGGAGTGAGATGAACCCCAGCGCACCTTTTCACTTGTACCAGGAGGGCACAGTGACTCCCTCAGTGACTTTAGCCCTGACCTGTCCTGGCAGCGTTTCTCGACCTGCTGAAATGCAGGAAGGGCTGAACTTCATTTCCTGAGCAAAAGCACATGCACCTTCCTCAAAATAAAACCCCACTATTAAAGAAAGTTATTTACTCTTCTCCAAGGTGATGTGTTTACAGTTCTCTGCTGCACACGATGCTCCTGTTCCCTTAGCTGAAAGGAAAAGAACAGCTGAGGACAGGCTATCAGCAGCCAGTCAAGTGCCCGGTCCTGGGAGATTAGTTCTCTGGTTACATGGAAGATAACAACACAGAGGAAGGAGCCTTGCGTTCCTTCACAGCTACATCATAGCGCGAGTGAAGAATTTCTCCAAAGGTCACAGGCAGATTTTTGTATCTTGAAAAAACAAAACTCTTTGCAGCTGAAAGAGCAGTTTCCTTTCGAGACCTCCTCTTCCTTCTAAATCTCTGACGGAGAGCTTCTCTCCACCCCACTGTCTGCAGTTGCTGCTGGAATTCACCTCATTCATTCCAAGTGTGAACGTAGAACACAGTGGCCCTGAGGCACCAGGGCTGCTGAGTTTCATCCTGAGAGCCACCTCAGGACAGCAGAGGGAGAAATTATTTTTCCCATGGGTATGACAGATATTGCAGCATTCAGGGAAGAGCACTTCAGACTCGCAAAAATCCCCTGGAGCCTATGGGGGGTGCACAGCATGCTGAGCAGGCATTGACAGCCATTGTCTGCTGTGAGTCTTGGCCACTTTTTCCCAATATGAGTCTGCTCTTTCTTAGGGAGTGTTCCTGTTGTGTTCGTTGTAAATAATTTCTCTTTGCAGAGCTCCAATTTAACTGTCTGTTAGTTTTTGCGGGTGCAACATGACATTGATCTGTACAGCCTCAGTGGCCTTTCAGGCCATCGTCATATGCTTAAATGTCACTAAGGAGAGGACATGGTATAAAATCTTAGAGAAAGAGCAACTCAGCCAATTCCAGTTCAGGGTCTGGAAACAGGTAAGTTTTAAGGGACTGCCTGAGACCTTCATCTTTTGAGGTGTTTTCATGGAAATGAAATGAGCTCTTGGGATGAAGAGCCATTCATTCATTAGAGCTGTATTTGTTGTTTTTCAGGTGCTTCCAAGCTCTGATTTCTCAGACAGGATGGTACCCATACTGTTGATTTTTCCAGAACTGCATGTTGTGTCAAAGATGTTACCGTGAGGTATAATAGGGAGGACAAAGGTGACAAACTGCTAGTAAAGCACATTTCTCTAGGATATGAGTATTAGCACTGATACATGCAACTCACCTGTCTGCAGTTAGACAGGGAGGCTTCAGAGATGCCTCAGGTGAGATGGTAATGAGTGAATGAGACTTTGTAGAGGGATCAATGGGAAGTGTTCAGAAAAAATATGATTAACAAGGGACAGCAATTAATGCAGCAAAGAGACCAGTCCTCTTAGAGGTGGAGCCTGCACGAGCTCCACAAACAGCTCAGGAAAGAAATGGTTATCAGTGTATTACACTCTTCAAGGCAAAGTACTCTGTTATCCCCTGTCTGCAGGGAAGGGAGGAAGCAGGCATGTACCTGCTGTCTCACAAGATCCTGTTCCCTCATGTTCCTGCAGTCACCTTCCCTTCTAGAGCTGTAGAAATAAAGAGCCATAGACTGGTAATAGAGTTAACTCTGTGAGCTCCATACAGTTGCCTTAGGACAGATATCCAACACCCTGTGATGTGCCCATCTGCCAATCCATGTTCTGCTACATCCCAGAACCAGCCAGCCTATGTGAATGTCAGCCAGAGCCTGGGGAACCTCTGTGACCTGAGTTCTTCCTGCCTCCAGGCACCTGGTCTGAGGGATGGAGAAGTCACTGGAGGGCTGTTTGCAGTCAAAACTCTGGATCTAGGCTGCATGGCTTGGCCAGGCTTGTCAGGACCAAGTGGATTGGAGGGTATAGGCCTTGTTTCCTGGGCTTTGTCAAGTTTCTGTGCCATCCTGGTGATTGCAGGACCTGGAGAAACTTTGCATTATGCTGAAGCAGCAACTTTGAATAAGCTCTGGCTGGTAAGGTCCTGTCTTCAGGGTGCAGAGGACTCAGATTGGCATTCATGACATGCAGTTATGCAGGGTGGGGAGGGCAGCAGATCTGGGGTGCTGGTGATGTTGCGCTGTCGATTCAGGTCAGGGACAAGTTTTGGAGCAGACGCAGTGTGCCAGCCAGCAGCTGCAATGTACATCGTTCAGACAAATAGCATTTGAGCTCTACCTGAACTGGAGGTGGAGTTGATTATAGCTCAAATACCGGAAGGATCCCAGACTTCTAGGCAAGTGCTGAATTGTACTGGACAAGGGGAAGATCATAGAATCATAAGATTGGAAGAGACCTCGGAGATCATCAAGTCCAACTGTACCCATCTCCCCACTAAACAGAATCATAGAATCATAAGGTTGGAAGATGTTTTCCTTAGACTGAGGTAAGGACTTTGCTTTAATGCTTCAGTGTGGCCTTTGTTCAGTATAAAAATCTAAATTTCTATGTAATGCAAAGCATTTTCCACCTTAACAGGTTCTCTTGATCTACTATCCCTGCCTCTCAGCTGATGTAAACTTTCTCAGTGGTGGGCTGTGCTGTTTTGTAGGATTTCCCTAGGGAGATACAGCTGGCAGAGCTGTTGTTTTTATGTCTCTGAAGCTGCAAAGTGTCACAAGCCATATTTACCTGTACACTGCCTGGGCCTTTCTGAGTGTGATCACCTCACAGCCATGCATTCATTGTTTTTTTCCCAGTGCCTGGAGAAAGCGCCTTGGCCTTCTTAAACTTGTAACTGGCAAAAAGGCCAGGGGAGTGGTAGCTGGAAATAGAACCCAAGCCGTGTGGCTCCCAGTGCTTTGTCTAGATGGCCCCAGTTCAACATTCAGAACCAAGATGGGGTCAGATAAACACCGGCCTAAGGATGCCTCCTACCAGCAAGGAGTGTGCATCGATTGCTCTGCCGTGTGTCGCCCTGAGCACGAAGAGAGGGGGGGATGGGAGTGGTCTCCAGCAGGTCTGTTCCTTTGGACAACTGGTGTGACTCCCTTGCGTGTCTTTCAGAGAGGGCACGCATCAGCCACTGCGGACCCCTTGCCTTCTTGCTGCAAGCAAGGATCTCCTGAAGGGATGCTGGAGCAGGAGTCTGCTGTGCAGGTAGAAGGGGGGAAGGGGCGTGTTCATTGTGTTGCAGTAAGGCCCAGGCCCTACAGAGGGCCTGGAGCTGCTGTCACCAGACCTCATTTGCTGCTTCAGTTCCATCTCGGTGTCCTTCATTTGGGACTGTGCCCAACCAAGATCTGCAGAGACCAGTGAACATTCTGGGGTCTTCTGCTGACTGCCTCTGGCCCAGCCTGCCTCGTGCAGTGCAGACCAGGAGACATTGTGGTTCTGGCCACAGAGCTGTTTCATTTCCCTTTGTACCTCTGAAGTTCCATCTCCCCTCGTGCTGTGTGAAGAGCAGGGTTCAATGCACGTAGGCTTCTCCCTGTTTACATCTCGCAAATATGTTTATGAAGTGTGCCTGAGGCTTGACACTCACTAAACACTTCGTGTCCAGCCTGGCAGCTCTCCCCAAGCCCCTGACGTGGGACAACCTGTAATCTCCAGCCTCCAGGCAGGAACAACCCCCCGTTGTGCCGACATGCGGGCAGGCGAGTGTGAGTGGTGATAGGGTGCAGTCCTGCAGCTGATAAACCTCTTTCCAGACTGGCTGCTCGCACCCGCTTTGGCTGCAGCATTCCGTGTGAGTGGGCTGATCAGAGCTGCAGACCCTGGCTGTCCAGGGTGAGCTGGCTTTCTGCTGCAGCAATGCCATGCCTGCATTACTTGAGGGTGAGTACCCGGGTGTGGTGAGGGGCTCGCTGGGCAGCACTAAGGGGAGAGGAATCACATTGATTCTCAGGGTGTTGGCACATGGGAGTTTAGGTATATCCTGGCCAGTAACATAGACTTAATTCTGGTTCACAGAAAATGGCGCTTGTCCCCAAAATATTGCAGCTATATGGACAATAGAATGGCAGGAGGGGTCTGCTGCCCTTCTTAAGTCACTGGGAAATTTCCATGTCATGCTGGGAGCCAGTGGCAGAGTCTGGTGCTGTGTCCAGGATGGCTGGGTCCCCCTGGGCTGTAGTCACTGTGTTCTTCTCACCACTGCTTTGTTGGTGGAAGGGAGACGCCCCCAAGTGTTGTTTTTTTCCACTGTTTGATGGTAAATGTTGATTTCTGTGCTACCATAGCTCTCATTTTGCCCACGGAAGCCCTGGGACAGGTGCAGAGGATGACGTTTCTTTCCAGGCACAGTGCTGCGCTGGCTCTGTGAGGAGCAGGTGGCTGTGCTGCTACGGCTTTGCTCGCATGGCCTCACCAGGGATCAGCTGGCAGAGACACATTGCCAGGCCTGTGCTTCAGGTGCTTTCCTGTCAGTGCTTTCTTCCCTGCATGGCTTCCGGAGGCTGCATCCCAAGTGCTGGCCCAACCAGCCTGTCTGAACAGTGCTGGCACTAAATCTATTGCAGCCGTGGCACAGGGACTGTGCTGCGATTCCTCACGGCGTGCAGCTCCCAGCAGAAAGCCCCCTCCTCAGCACTTTTGCTCATGCAGGCAGGCATGGAGTAAGTCCACTGAAGCAGAGGTAGAGGATGTATCAAAACAAACTGCAGAAATTGGGAGCAGTTTATAAGCATCACTAGAAAAGAGAAAGAAGTTTTGCCCCAAGGCACCAGGGCAGACTTGGTCTGGGTTCCAGCGCATCTCCTGAGCACAAGGGCAGTGCCCAGAGCTCAGGGCAAGCTGGAGGCTGGTCTGCAAGGTGTGCCTTAATCTCTGGCTTGAACCAAGCAGGCTCAGAGCACATCTTTGCTTTCCACCTTGCTCTGGCAACATGCTTAGAGCCCTCTCAGCTCCCCAGTGTTGATTGCATGCACTGGCCTGAGCCAAGTCATGGTCCAGGGAAGGAAGACCATCAGGAAAGATGAAAAGCAGTTACAGTGCTGCTGCATCCTTCTCAGCATCTGTAGACCCTATTATGTTGTTGGAAGAGGTGTGGTGCCTAAGTGAAAAGCTCTTGTGTATTGTCTTCAGTCACAGTGTATATATTTTCTGGTGAGGTAAAAATAGCTTTTCTTTTTCAGGATGTGCAGAGAGCAGAGGCTCCTGCTAACATCAAAGGAGAGCGACATTTTTCCTCTAGGTGTGCGTGGCCTCAGCTGACAGAAGCAGTAGCTATG
The DNA here is from genome assembly GCA_033558235.1 of Neomorphus geoffroyi. NCBI lineage: Eukaryota > Metazoa > Chordata > Aves > Cuculiformes > Neomorphidae > Neomorphus > Neomorphus geoffroyi. The sequence goes on from JAUMJM010000056.1 coordinate 169,694, forward strand.
TTAATTCTTGCCTTGCTTTGGCTCTGTGTGAAAGGAACAATGTCCAGGTGTGCAGCTCCCTGTCCAGGTATCTGGACCAGACCCTGTTCCTCTCTCCACTCATTACTGCTGGACCCAGTGCTGTACTTCATTGGCGAAGTCACAGTTTGCAAGTGACAGAACAAGACCTTGATGCTACTACTCAGAAAATCCATTAGCAGCAGGAGGGAACTGACAGAGGCAGTGGAACTGCAGGCTGTAGCACCAGAGGATCCTTATCAGAAGGATTGGTCTGCTGTGTAGGGGCAGTTCCCAAGTCCTTGCTCAATGCAGATTAACCTGTTTCTGATATCCATCCTCCTCACAGTCCTGAACCTCTTCCAGCTTCAGCAGCCAGCAGAGGGGACCTGTGAGGGGAGAGGGAAGAAGCCAAATGGCCATGCAGATACTGAATATGCACATCAGGGACCTAGTTAATCTTGGCCCTGAATTGCACCAGACCATCCAGACAATCCAGAACCAACTCTCCTGTTAGGAGTGCATAAAAATGGGCTTTCTAAAAGATAGTTACTTGTGATTAGGTAATGATGGAGGATTGCTCATAATGGAAAGGGGCCAGTCTGATCCTTGAGCCTGAAGGTTTGCCCTCTCTTCAGTAGTTTCAAAACTCTAGTTGACAAGTTGTCTCCCTTCCCACAAACCTGTCAGAGGCTCTTTTTTCCGTTGCCTTTTGCTTTGGGATTTCTCCTCTGCCAGCTGTGCTGAGCTCTCTTCCAGCTCTAACAGCCTCTTGCTGCAGGAACATGAGCAGACCTTTAATTTCCTGCATGCTCCGATTCACCTGCTGCGGGGGGCGTGGAGTCCCCCTTGCATCCTGTTCTGGGGGTCTTCGCTGGGTGTATGAGCTGTTGGCCTCTGTGGTAGAGGGCCTAGGGAGTCCTGATGCTGTTGTGAAATCTCCACTCAGCAGAAAGAAGCATGGACAAGGTTTACTCATGCTGGTGCATGAAATGAGAACAAACTTGCTTTGCAGATGCCCTCCAGAAATGATCTCTCTGATCAGTCCTATTAAGGTCTGTGGACCTGTCCTGAATCACATGTGAGGGTTAGAGAATAGAACTTGGGCGTATGGATTTATCTCTCTTTAGTTGTACGGGCAGGGATAAGAATGATGAGAGACTAGAATTTGGACATAAGAATTTCTCCTTTTATCTGACAAATTTTCCCGATGCTTTTGCTTTCTCTTTGATCTGGGTTTGCAGGATGCGTCTGGTAGCCTGTTCTCTGTGCTCTGCTGGCTGCCTGCCGGAGGCTTTGCTACCATGGCCTCTGGAGATTCTGTGCTCTGCTGAATGCTGTCTTCTGCTCAGAAGGCAGAAATCTGCCAGTAGGTTTTGTTTCCACTGCAGGGACCACGGAAAGTGTCAAGTTTCTGTGAATACAGATAGGAGAGAAAGTTCCTGTAAGGCAGACAGTGTGATTTCCGTTTCTGGACCTCTTGAGTTGAATCTCAGATTCAGTTTTCCCAATCTTCCCTGATCATCTTTGAGAGACTGTAGCTGCCATCTCTGACTGCCTTTAATCTTAGCGGCTGTTTTGGTGTGTTTCCAGGACTGACATATTCTTTCATCTGATGAGAAAGGATCCAGGCTGTCACCTGCAGGCCCAGGAACTTGATGTCTGCAAGGCAGGGAGCTCTGGCTCCAGATAAATCCCTAGGTTGGGCAGTTGCTTAAAAGTTAAACCACTACACTGATGTAAGGCTTTGCTGTCTCTGCTGGAATCAAGCCTCAAAGGTGAGGGTCATGTCCACTACTGGACACAAACCCCTTGTTGAGTGAAGAAAGGCTCTTGCAAGGTTTATTGCACTACCTCCCCAGCTGGCAGAGCTGACCTTAGGTTCCAGCACCCTGGTACTAGCAACTGGGAGTGACTGGACGACCTCCTAGATGTAAGCTGAACGTTTACACACCACCTAGGTAGGATACCCACAGCAATACATGGCTTTAGTGTCCAGATTCAGGTTTGTGTCTCACTGCCAGTCCTGGGGCTCTTTGGCTGTTGAGGTGACTATGTGCTGGCCAGCCTGTCAGGAATTTCCTTGCTGGACTTCCTTTGTCCTCTGCTCCACGAGCCCGTGTCAGTCTGGCTCTGCTTCTCTCCGTTCACTGGCAGACAGGCTGCATACAGGAGGAACTGAGTCTGCTTGGCAGGGCCGAAAGCCACTGCTGCCTCCCCTGGGCAGGGCTGATGTTGGAACTGTGCCTTTCCTTAGCATCACATGGCTTTCAGAAGGGATTGTGACCCTCCTGTTGTCGTTCCTCTGCTGCTTACACAGTTTGCACTGCTGCTCCTCGCTGGCAATGTTTTCCAGTAGCTGGGCCTGGAAGAAACAAAACTGATTAAGTGCCAGGGCTGGCAGGATGCTGCCTGCCCCAGGAACAGTGGATGTGGGCCTGGTCTGCATCCTCCTGCCTCTGGCATGCAAGGGCTAAGGCGAAACCTCCACACAGCCCGCTTCCCTCTCTCCCCATGCAGGCATCAGCCATGCAACTCAGCAGCAGAGCAGACCCAAGTTTCCTGCCCACTGGGTTTTGATTGCCATTTGGCAGCAAGCATTTTGCTCCCCAAGGCACAGGAAATAATTTGTTAGTTGAAAGCCTGTGTTGCGAATCCTTTTGTTTGATGTGGGAGCAGCACAGTTCTTCAATGAGACCCGAGGCTGAAGATGAGCAGCAGAGGCCAGGGAAGGGGAAAGGCAGGGAATGAACGATGTGACTGAGAATGAAGACTCTGGGAACTCCCTGTAGCACTGCATGTTTCAATTGCAGGACAGCTCTGGTTGTGCAGTACCTCTGGGCTCTCTAGGGGCTGCTGGAGTCAGAGGCTTGTTGGAAAGACCACCCAGCATAGCAGTTCATGTTTCCAGGCAATTCTTAAGACCAGTGTGTGCATCCTTGCAGTGAAGAGGTCCCACCTCCTCTGGAGCTCCTCAGCAAGAAGCCAGCTCAGCCCTTCCTCGACCTGGGTGCTGTATAAACAATGAGGAAGTCGCAGTCCCTACTCAGGCTGCCTCATCACTGCAGACCCGCAGATGTAAGAGACAAGTGGGCAGACAGGGTAAAGAGGGCAGTGTAGCAGGATGTGCATGTGCCTTTTGCCGGTTTGGAACAGCGTGACAGCTTATTTCTTGCCTGTCTTTGTGTCCCAGAAAAGACTGTGAGATCAGCACCAGTCCCTGAACTCCTTTGCACTTGGGAATCATCTACTTGCAGCATTTAGCAGCTTGTGCAAAGTGGGGTCCTAAGAGATGCGGCCACCTTTCCCAGAAGGAGGCAATGTTGAGACCCTCCCTTCCTTTATCGGTGATGTGCAGAAGGAGCTGATGGGAGCTCCTCCCTGGGTGGGACTGAGAGCCAGGCACTGCCAGAAGAGATTACAGCACGGCTCTGGCCACAGCCAGAAGACAAAGCAGGGTTACTGAACCTCTGACTGCAGCCCTTGAAATCCAGCCTGAGCCTCTAGTTTGGCAAGAACTTCCTCTTTGCTCATTGCCTTAGCCATGGCTACAGTGTGCTGAGTTTGCTCAGGTCCAAGCTTCTCATTTTGGGGTGAAGGAGCTAGGACATTCATCCAGGGGCAGTAATGCTTTGTGGGGTAAGGCTGTGAGAGCAGGAAGGCACCTGTGAAAAGGAGCAGAGGGAGCTACCAATGAGGGCCAGGAGAGGGAAAGGTACACATTTAGACTGTCAGCAGACAAGGGGAATTTTCCCTGAATGAAAAGAAAGGGGAGGAGACAAAGGAAATTGCAAGAAGCACTACAAACTCCAAAAAAGGAAATGCAGTAAGAGGCAGCCTCTGCATCTGGAAGCAGTTGCTGCACATTCTTGGGTACATGGACAGCAAGTTATGGTGTGTGCATGTGTGCACGAATACCAGGGTTGCATGTAGCACGCCCATGCTGCGCTTATTAGTGGATGGGAATTGTGTGAGGTGTGTGTCTGTTCAGATATGTTGGTGTTGTGCTGACTGGGGGGGTGTGTGCCTATCTTTTTGATACGCACATCTACATGTGTCCATAGGGTCTCTGCATTTCTTGCTGTCACTGCTCCCTTTTGCTGAAATTCAGGAGATGGCAGTGACCCAATAATTTGTACTTCAGTTCCATGGCTGGTCTAGTGTTGCCTTGATCTCTGTGACACCCCAAAGTAAAGCGAGCTGTTGTGAGCAAATGCCCCCTGAGGGACAGCTAGGCAGTCCCAACATGCGCACTGACATCAGAAGGGCTTTGTGACTGCAGAGCTATTTCCTCTGCTTTTACTATTTGAGCTGAGCTATCCCTTCTCTGGCTGCATGTGTTGTTTGACTGCTGGTATCCGACATCCTGCATCCTCTGGAAGGTGCATGCTGAGCATGAGGAGCAGCAGGGCAGCTCCTCTGAAGCACCCAAGCCTCTGCACATTCTCTAAGGCCCTGGGCCAGCACCCAGAGGGTTGGGAGAGAACCGCACCCCTCTTCTCCGTGGCGGCCATTACCTGTGCAGTGCCAGGCTCCTGGGCATATCCATGTCTGTAAGGCTGCTCTGTCTCTGCTGTTCCCAAGGTGGTACCTGCAGCTCTGACCTGCTTCCTGCACTTGGCAGCAGGCATCTGCTTTCCGGAGGTGGCTTGGTATTAAATATCCTGTCTGACACAATAATGGAGAGAAAATGAACAAATTCCATTAGCGGCTGGCGATCCCTGCAGGGTCTGCGTTGGAGCGAGGAGGGAGCCTGTATTTTTAGATAGAATGCAATGTAACTTACTGGCGCTCTCAAAGCTGGGGAGTCGATAACCAAGGAGGGAGAGAGGGGACACCAGGCTCAGGTTTCAGCTGAAGTGCCGGGCTATGGCAGCACGAAAGGGCAGGTCTGGTCCAGACGTGGCTGTGAGTATCCAACACACTTCTTTATCCCCACAGAGACCTCTGCTTTGCTTTTCTTCTTGCTTTCTGCCTGTAGTCTCTGCTGCTGGGTGTGCTGGGCTTTGGCAGCCCCTTTGCTGCTGAAGCCTGTGGAGTTTTACCATTTTAATCTTCCCCATTCCATGTTTGTCTCATGGGCTGAGCTGTGCTTTGACTTTCCAAGGGGTTTGCAGCCGAAGGTCGGTGCTGCTGTTGGCATGCTGGCAGCATTGCTGAGATGCTGCACTGTCATTGATCCTGACCAGAGATGCAGAGGCTTCTAGCAGGGTCTGCAGTTGGTAAAGCTCTTCGCATTCAACTTGCTGCCTGAAGCTGTCAGTGTTCCTTCACTAGAGCTCAGACAGCATGCAGGGCTCAGAGCACAGATGTGCACTCACAAGCGCAGCACTGGTGCTGTCTTCTGCCTCTTGCAGTGGATCCTCTTGTACGCATGGAACACAGACACATCAGATCTCCTCTGTGCTTGTAGCCCTCTACAGAGCTGGCAGCTCTGCTGTGTATCTGGGGGCTCTTCCCAGATGGACAGGGCTCTCCTCTGAGGTGGCAGCATGCGGAGCCAGCTGGCAGAGGAGGTCAAGCGATCAGCATGTGTTCACCCTGCGAGCAGAGGCTGCACGCCGGGCCAGGGCATGGTGGTTCTGCCCCCCTGACCTGTCCCTCTGACCCCGGGGTTGACTCAGAAGGGGCTGTGGTGCCTGGCCAGCACAACGGGAGCCTGGGCTGAGCTCTGCAGGGTGTGCCCGGTGCAGTGAGGCCCAGAACACCTGGTCTGTGGGCCTTCCTTCTGCAGGGCAGTGGGCCCAAGGCATGGCTATGTTCCTCTGAAGTAGGTATGTTGGGCAGAAAGGACGGACCGGAGGAGGCAGATGGAGGAGTGCAGAACCCAGCCCAGCTGTGCTGCTCCAAAGTCCAAATTCAGATGGCTAAGGCTGAAAAGAGTATCCCCCAACCTGTGTGATGCATCATCCTGCCCAGGTCTGCCTCCAGTACATGTCTGTGGTCAGGCTACATCCAACTCCTGTCCAGGAGCTTCCTAATCCAGGGTGCTCCTCCACAGCCGGCTGTGGGCCCTACAAGATGGCCTGGGACAGCAGGATGCAGGCTGTCACAGCACAGGAGGTCCCTTGGTTAGTCCCAGCACAAGTGGTACAAGAAGGGTTCTGATTTTCTATTGGAGCTGAAGGCAGAGGAGTGTGTCCTGTGGCCTTGCCATGGATGTCTCACGGCTCTTCGCTGCAGGGGACCCTTTGGGCTGGACCCAGCAGTTACCAGTCCAAGGTCCCAGCCTCACTGAGCCACATCACCACATTTCCACCTTGTTGTTCTCCACCTTCTGGTGAGCCATCCCATGGACTTCATTCACTGCCTTACACTGCTAACTAGAGCTGCTCAGAGCATTGCTGTGCCTTGGCTGTGGTGGCTGTGTTTAGTGGTGCAGGGAGGCACTGCCTTACTTCTGTCAGCAGAGATTTGCAACATTCCAGGGACGCTCAGCCGAGATCATTGTCCCTGGTGCCAGTACTTGGACTCAATGTAGCAGCTGCCCAGCAGTTTCTGGGAGACAGTGGGGATGGGCTCACCACAGCTGTAGTCTGGGCCTCGTCCATCACTGACAGGGCAAGGGGTTATTTCCTGGGCCAGAGAGGGCTGCCATGGTTGCAGGAGTCCCCTTAAATCTTCTTCCCTACCCTGCTCATGGTGCTGGGATGAGTTGCAGACCTCATGGGGTTCTCCTGCCTTGTCATCTGGGTGCTCTCCACTCTAAGTCCACATCACAGTCCTGCCTTTTCCCATCTGATCTGGGGTACCTCAGCCTGTCCCGTCAGTTTCCACTTTGACCTGCCCGGCCTCTGCCTTTTCTGCCTGGTCTCTGTAGACAGGTTCTCTGCGACCAAGTGAGGAGCTGGCCCTGTGCTGGGGATGGGGGTGAACAAGGGGTCTCCAAGTCTCATGCTTTTGTTTTCTTTCCCCAAGGCTGATGCTGCAACCAGTTTCTTGAGAGCTGCAAGATCCGGGAATCTGGACAAAGCCTTGGATCACCTCAGGAATGGGGTAGATATTAACACCTGTAACCAGGTAGGTGAAACCTGCGGAGCTTCTGGTACCATCTCTAGTTCATGTGACAATGTGCCCCGCAGCGGCTCCTCCAGGCCTGGTGACAGTCACTGCACCCCTTCCCTACACCGCTCCCACAGGATGGAGGCAGGGAGGTCCTGCCTCCTGCTGTGCTTGCTCCCCTCTGTGTAGCATATTGGGAGCACCTGCCCTGGTCCCACAGCCCTCCCTGCCATGGATCAGAGCAGAAGTTGGCTGGAATTAAGTTGCCTGGCAGAGAAAATTTAAAAACTTGGTGGGAGAGGCTGCCTGTCCCGGCTCCTCCTGTACCTGGCTCCTGATGGAGCGTCTGGGGAGACATAAAAGAGGTGCTGTGTTAGGCGGAAAGCAACGGCATCTCTGCTGTTTGGAGGTGATTCCTCAGGGATGAGCTGCTCTGCAGAGGCATTGTGCAGTCTCTAGGCACGTGTCTGCAGAGCTGTAGCATGCCCAGCTGCATACCCCCGGGGCAGAGCACGGAGCCACAACAGCCAGCGCTGAGGGGGCATCCCTGGCGTGTGGGGTTCGGCGTCGTGACAGGCCCCATCCTCCTTTCACCTGCACCAGGCAACCCTTGACCCTGCCTGTGCTGGGCAGCTGGCACAGGAGACCCCAGCCGGCATTGAGCTCAGCGGAGAGCACACACAGGGCAGACTGCAGCGTGAGAGCAGTCCCTTACCGGGGAAGCTGCCACAGCTGAGCTGGATGGAAACAGGTCCTGTGCTGGGGACGAAAATGACTGAGCAGAAGGCAGATCTGGATCAGTTGTCTTTGGGGCAGGGAGGGCAGTGATAGCTGTAAAGGTCTGGGGAGTCTGGCAGTACAGTCTGGAGCATGGCAAAGGGTATTAATGGGTAAGTAGAGAGGGAGATCTGCAGCTCCTTTAGGGTGACAAGCGACTGGGACAGCTGGAAGGGGCTCCGATGCTTATCAGAGGGCAGAGCAGATAGCTGTGAAGAGGGTAGCACGGTGGCTGGGATGTCACAGACATCACTCTTGGGAATATTGCTCTTGCCTGCAGTGCTCAGGCTTTCGGATTTCCAGAAGCTGCAGCTTAACACAGGCAGGGAATGTTTGCAAAATATCAGTCTTGGTGGTCTGGGAGGTGCTGTGCAGGTGAAGCTTTTCCTAGCCCAGAGCAGAGACAGGTCTGTCCCAGGAAAGGAGAGCTGCAGGCACAGAGGAACTGGTTGCACGTAATCGACAGAACATTTTGTACCTGTGTAGCTGCCAAATGCAAGTGGCTCAGCCTGAATCCAGGGTAGGTGCTGTAGGGAGAGACTCAGGGGGCTTAGGCTGAGCCGGGGGACAGACAGATTGCACTGTCGGCTGCTTTCCAGAGCAGTAGTGATGCTGGGGAGGCTGACTCAGCAGGTGGCACAAATATACATTCACCTGGTTCTGTATCAAGTCCCCAAACCAAGCATAGTTCAGACCTGATTTGTGCACTGCAGTGGCCTGTGCAGCTACTGCAGACAGGTTCCCTCAGGAAATGCCACCGTCTCCTTCTCTGTTCTGACTAATGGTACCGTGCAGGGATGCTGGGCCTCTGCAGGGCCCCGGGGCACCACCACAGCTTGCGTTCTCCTCTCTGGGACACTAGATGAGGTTCGGGGAAAGCTCAGAGATGCTCACTTTGTTGAAAACTGTATTATCTGGATTATTAGCTCTTAATCAGCATCCAGCTACACTCAAAGACTTCTGTCCTGAGGCTGTGTGGGGACATAGGGAATTTAGATCAGAGGGGCCTTGTAGGGAGAAGAAGCAGAAAATTTTCGGTTTCAAAGTCCTTTGAAGATGAGCTTTTCCACAGGGGGCCTGTTGGTGGGTTAGAGGCTCTGTCTGACCCCAAAACTGTTTTGGAGATGTACAGGATTTGACAAGAGGAGCAGCCATATGTCACGCTCTTAGCACTGCGCTGATGTCTGTGCCACTCTCCTCTCCCTTAAGGACTAGGGATGCTGCCATGTGTGGCACATCTGTGTGTGGCCACTGTGAGCAGAGGCTGTCTGCACTGAATGGCTGCGAGTCCTGCTTCCAGCCAGATTTCTGGTGCTGGTGAGGGGCTCCAACACCCTGACGGGGAGCATGTGGCTGCAACAGTACGAGGCACCTCCTTCAGTGACGTCTTTACGCTGGTTCCTGCCATCTCCCTGAGGTTAGATGGCACTTTGGGGTTTCCTTCTGAGGAATATCAGACCTGTGGGAAAGGTCCAACCTCACATGTCCTGTATAGAATAAAGAGGGATATATGTGGTCAGACCTATCCCACAGGCCCTGTATTCTTACTCAAGTCCAGAGACCTTGACATGCCATCTGATCTTCATCCAGCTGATTTCATCCCCTTCATTGCTGCCACCTGCATCATTATCTTCATCATCCACCTCTCATGTTTTGAATTCTTGCATGCTCCCGTCTCATCCATGAAGAGCTGGAGGCCTAAGGATAAGCACACCTTGCTGCCAGGACCCTCACCAGCAGGGAAGAGCACAGTGCGAGCACACGGGTGCCAGGAGATATCTCTGATGGGGTGGCTGGGTCAGTCCTGATGGACAGTCCCAGGCAGGATGCTAGTTTGGTACAGGTGAAGGGCAAAGTCCTACCTTTTGTGTTTTTCTGTAGGGCTGTGTTTGTCGCATCGACAGCCAGCAGATGGGATTTCTGGGAAGTGTTTGCAGCACTTAGTGAGAGGAGAACAGCACCTTTCAAATTAAGCACATCCTGTGGCGGTTTTGGGTCAGATGAGCTGTCAAGCCAAAGCAAATATGCAAAACAGCCTGTATTGTTCCTGGAGCAGAAATATCGATGGGCCACTGGGAAATGGTCTTCTGCAAACATTGCGCTTATTGCTGTAAGGCCAGAGAATAATGATTCATCACAGGCTTTCAGCATTCAAAAGGTTATTTAGGGATCCCTTGTGTAAATAAGTGTATGTGCTGAGGAGAGCAACCGAGCACCAGTGGTCATGCACTCCAGGTGTTAGTTGCATGTGTGGAACTAAGAAAAAGTGTGTGTGTCTGTGGCCACATGCCCAACTTGTGAGCTCACGAGGGTGAGGGTGCCAGTGACCGTCTGTAGGGGGCTGTGTAGGTGTGTCTCAGTCAAAGAAGGTGATGGGCTCAGTGTAGCCAGGCCTGGCTGGGGAGTATTTCCTTTTGACGGTTCTGTTCTGTGTGTGTTGCAGCATTCCCACATCGTTTTCCCTTGGAAGCAGGCCTTTTGTTCTTGAGGCTCTAGGGGACTTTGGAATTGGTGTGCTGAGGAAGCTTTTGCTCTTTGTGCTGTGATCAGAGTTGAGCAGAAGAATCTGTGACTCTTCAGCTGTGGTCCTAGATAGCTGTTGCTTTGAGTGAGAGAGGGTGGAAAATGCTTTTCCAGTATGATCACACTCTTGAAGCTGTTCTATATTTAAGTGGAGTGTTGAGGGATAGAACTGAAGCTTCTCTGGGCATTTTCTGCTCTCCTACCTATATACAGGTGGGGATGAAGCAATTGTGTGAAGTGACCTGCCAGTGCTCTACAGGAGCCGAAACAGATGGTTGGGGGGTGGAGTACTTGGGCAGGACTGTGTGCTCCCAGGGAGCTGGCATCTCTCTGCCACGTGACAGCATTGTGTAGGGGTGAGTAAACAGTGCATCCACCTGGGAGACGTGAGGGACAAGGGATGTTTGCCTTATGGGGAAAAAGTGTTATTTGAAATCGCCTGCAAGTATGTAATCGCTTTGCCAGCAAATATCCCGGCCCTGGGGATATTTTCACATCTGGGAAGTGGAAGAAGGTGTCAGAAATAATGGAACAGAAGCTATCTTAGCAGCCTCATGGGTACCGACTGGCCTGACACCTTCTGCCAGCCCAGGGATGCTAAAAGGCCACTGGCCAGTCCTTTGCTCCTAGAGCTCAGGGTCCATGTGTAGGAAAAAGGTGAGCTAAACTGGAGTACATGCAGAGACAGTTCTGAGAAGTCACTTCAGTTGTTTGGAAGCTTCCTGGAACTGGTAGAGCTTAGAGTGGCACAGCCAACACTTTCTTTGCACCTTTTGCTGCAGCCAAGCTCTGAGGAAGAAAAGCTGACCCTCTGTTGAGCGTGAACTGCGGGATGGGGCTGCTGGTCGGCAGTCTGCAATACTAGGAAGAAGCCACTGCGGGACTGAAAGCTCCTGAGCTGTTGCAAATTAAATTTGGCTGCTGCTTGGTAAAATTTTTGTCCCTAGCAGAGCTGCTCACTGCACTTCTGTCTGTGTAAATGTTAACATTTAAGGTTTGTATGCTCATTTATACAGCAGCTGTGGTGCATCCTCACCTTGGGTCATGCACAACGCTCAGCTCTGTGCTTTAGATTTGAAAAGCCGGATTGCAGGCAGGCGATCACAAGGAGGGACCCCTCCAAGGAAAGTCACTTGAGCAAAGACAGGAGTTGGCATCACGGATGTGTCATCAGCAGGGAGGACTGAAATAGTGTCTGTGGGGCCAAACACATGCTGAGCTGCGGTGCCACCCACCTATAGGAAAGCACCTATGGGGGCTGCATGTTTTGCTCACGGAGAAACCTCCAGCATTAGTCAGCAACTCGGCATCAGCTGCATGCAGTTGCCCTGGCAGCATGGAGCTCACCATGGCTGTTGTGCTGGATGCCAGTGCAGGGCTCGAGGAAAAAGCAACAGCTCCTGCTCCTGTTACCCTGGCCTTTCTCCAGTATGAGGCAAGTGCCCATAGTCATGTCTGCACAGGAGCTCAGAGTAGGGGGTTCTCCAGAGAGCCCCAACCCGTGACTGATGCCCCTCTCCCACCTTTGCTCCCTCCAGAATGGGCTGAACGCCTTGCACCTGGCTTCCAAGGAGGGCCATGTGAAAATGGTGGTGGAGCTGCTGCACAAGGAGATCGTTTTGGAGACAACAACCAAGGTGAGGACAAGGGAGTCTGGTCACATTAATCACAACTCTGGCATTGCTGCCAGACACACCAGTGGTAGCTGAGCAGTGAATCACACTGTTTGCTTTCAGCCCTGGAAAGGCTGCGCTGGTGGTAGCACTGCTGGGTACCGGGCTCTGATTTCAGCACAGCCAAAACTGTGCTGGGTCCCTCCAGGGGTGTGTGGGGGGTGTCCTCTCCACACAGGCCTCTCCCCCATCAGGGGTGTGGGGGCCACTGGGGGCCCAAGAGGTGTGTAAAGGAAGCCACAACATGTGTGTAGTGTCTTTTCTCACATCTCCCCTTGGACTGGCTGCCAGCTGCGGCCAGCGCTCCCTGCTCCCCCTCGCTGCAGCGCTGGAATGGCCTTGGTGCCACCATCAGAAGCCTGGAGAGCTCTGGTGCTCCACAAATAACGGATCATTCCTCCCTTGCATCACCACGGGGGGTGTGGTTCTTGCTTGCTGACAAGCGAGACGGCACAGGCAGGCAGGGCTGACAAAAGAGCAGCCTCTAGCACCATCTGAAGGGCTGTGAGAGCAGGAGGGGGCCTGGCTTGCCACCTCCCAGTGCTCTGGCAGGGCTCTGGGTGCAGAGCAGCGTCTGGCGTTCTGCCACACCACCCAAAGGCAGAAGTCAGAAGAGCCTGTGTCTGCATTTTCCAGCCTGCTTATCATCCCCTCGCTCTGCTGGGATGCCTTGGCCTCCAGGGTGCACGCTGCAGTTTTGCCTGAAGACTGCCAGCTCAGCTCCCCCATCATCCCTCCCCTCCTCATGTCTCCTGGTGCTGGAGATACACAGAGCCTGATGACGCACGCAGCTTCTGCTGCCAGTAACGTCATGGCAAGGACGAAATCACTCTATTCCCTGGCCAACAAACGTGAAGGGCATCTGCCCACTCTGTAGCAGGGATGGGGCATGGAGCAAGGGCTGCACGGCTTCACAGGCTTCCCCTGGGCAACTGTGTTAGCGCAAGTCAGGCCCATCTCTCCCAGCGTCCTGGGCTGCTGCAGCCCCGAAGTGCTGCCCTGTGGTGTCTTTCAGAAAGGAAACACAGCCCTGCACATTGCTGCCCTGGCTGGACAACAGGATGTGGTCCGGGAGCTCGTGAACTATGGGGCCAACGTGAATGCACAATCACAGGTAGAGTGACCAGGGCTGCGGTGGGAAAAGCAGCCAGTGTGCACAATGGTCATGTCCTCAGGGTGGGAACTGTGCCCGGCATGGGCACTGCAGCAGCCCATTAGCAGTTTCTCTCTAGTCCTGTCCAGGGGCAAAGACTGCTCTGTCAGACTCATGAAAGAAGATGAGTGTGCAAGTGGTGGGGAGGGAGTCTTGAGGGATGTGGGGATACCAGCATAGGCTCTCTACTGAGGGAGTCCACGGCAGTGCACACAAGCATGCTGAACTCATCCTGGGAGGGCTGACTGCCGATGCCTCCCTGGCACAGCTATGAGGTCTCCAACTACCCGTGGAGCTCTGCACACTGCGCCTCCTTCATTCTCTCTTTCTTGGGCCTGGTGGGGCTTGCAAGCTCTTCAGCTTTGCATGATGGGAGAAACATTCCTTAAGCAAGGGAGAGTACTGGCAGTGAGTGGAAGGCAGTGTGTTCTGGGTTGACTGTAGCTGTGAAGCATCCCATGGTTCTTTCTGGATGTCTGGAGCTGGTCTCCAGCTCTCTGTGATAGCCTCGGTGCCAGTTTTTCCCTTTTTCCCACCCACACTGGGTATGCTTTTGCCCCAGTTCAACAAGCTGGGGATGGAGTGTAGGTCTGCAAGGAGCCTGAGAAACTCAAGGAAGAGTTGTGTTGATGTTCATGGCTCTGTGTTTGCAGAAAGGCTTCACACCCCTCTACATGGCAGCACAGGAAAACCACCTGGAAGTTGTCAAGTTCTTGCTGGAAAATGGAGCCAACCAGAATGTAGCCACAGAGGTGAGATCCTTGGGGAGGACCCTAGGGGGGTTACTTGTTGGGGCTGCTGTTGGATGTTCCAGATGCTGCCATGGCTCCTTGCCTCTCTCCCTCTTACCCACCTCTCCTTGGCAGGACGGCTTCACACCATTGGCTGTGGCTCTGCAGCAAGGGCATGAGAATGTGGTTGCTCACCTGATCAACTATGGGACAAAGGGTAAGGTCCGCCTGCCTGCCCTGCACATTGCAGCCCGCAATGATGACACTCGCACAGCTGCCGTGCTGCTGCAGAATGACCCCAATGCTGATGTCCTCTCCAAGGTGTGTGACTTTCCCACCCTGTCTCTGGGAGCTATCCCACATCCCCAGGGAGAACAGCAGCTTGGTATGCTGTACTTATCCATCCTTTCAGCAGGGAGCATGTGTCTGGCTGGGCTGATCCCTCCTTCTTTCCCCTAGACTGGATTTACCCCCTTACACATTGCAGCCCACTATGAGAATCTCAGTGTGGCCCAGTTGCTGCTGAACCGCGGAGCCAGTGTCAACTTCACACCCCAGGTGAGCACAGAGTGGAGAGGCTGCTGGGACCAGCACTGCTCCAGCACCAGAGCAGGATGCTCTGCCTCCTTTCCATGTAGGTGCAGCAGCAGCTGCCAGGGCATGGTGGTGAGGTGGGACCATGCAGAAGGGTAGCACATGACGCGTGTCTGGGAAGTTGCCATTAATAACCAGCGTGGGATTTTTTTCTACTATGTGTCCCCTCTGCTGGATGCAGCCATGCATTCTTGGAAGCTCTTGGGGCCTTGTGTCCAGGCTGAGGGAAAGCTGGTGGTGCTGTGACTGCAGGGCAGAGCTTCTGACCCCTGCAGCTGGTGTGTCTCCTTCTTCCAGTCTCATGGGTGCAGCCAGACGTGTGGGCTGCTGCTTTCCTGCGAGTTCTGTGCAGCTTCTGTCCAAAGCCTCTAGCTGCAGGCAGGAGCAGACTCTCACCCTCCCTCCTAGCCCTGTGAAACCAAAGCTGTTCCCCTGCACCGTCCCTGGGCAGGGGTTTAGCTCTCCCCTGCCCTCTGCCGTTTGTTCAACCCATACCATTTTTCAGCCCTGCAGAGGAAAGAGAAGGGGTTGCTCCCTCTAACTGACTGCTGTTCCTTCTGTCAGAATGGGATCACTCCCCTGCACATCGCCTCCCGCCGGGGCAACATCATCATGGTACGGCTGCTGCTGGACCGCGGCGCCCAGATAGAGACCAGGACCAAGGTAAGACAGCTTCTGAATAACCAGCAAGTTCACGGGCCATCTCTCTCCCTGAGCTTCTTGCACCCAGAGCGCACTGCCTACCCTGTCTGTGATCACCTTGCTGGGAGTGAGGAAAGTTCCCTGGGCCGTTAAGGGGATGCACCAGGTTTTTTGTTGGTGCATGTAGAGGTCAGAGGAGGCCCCGAGGCCACAGTGGGTGTGCACTGGGGGCTGAGGGCAGGATCAGTTTTGCTTTATTTTGCAAACAAGTCCGATGTCCCTGTTACGCCCCTGCTTAAAGGGAGCGCTGCCCTTCCCTGCTCACGCTGAGCCCTTGAACCCTTCTCTCTCCCCAGGATGAGCTGACCCCTCTCCACTGTGCAGCTCGCAATGGACATGTGCGAATTGCAGAGATCCTGCTGGACCACGGGGCTCCCATTCAAGCCAAAACCAAGGTACCCATGGGACTCTGTGAGGTTTTGCTATGTGCCAGGGCAGCGCAGGGGGGGTAACAAGCTGTGCACTGCTGCAGGATGCAGCCTGTGGCGAGGCTGGGGCTGAGATTTTGGCCTGCCAAGGGGCAAGGATCTTCCTGACCTCCTCAGCCCCAGCTGGAACTTTTTGCCTGAGGGCTGCTGCATCCCGAGAAGGGGGTGGCCTGGGGGCAGCTGCTCCTCAGGCCCTGCTCCCCTGTAAGTCTCGGCGAGGGATTTAGGGGCTCCTCCCTGGTAGCACCCTGGGGAACGTGCCATTTCTCCTGCCCCAGAGCTGTGGCCAGGGAGCGAGGCTGGGGCTGGGTGGGATGCCCGGTCCCACTCCTGGCCCAGCCCTGAGACCTTGCTCCACGGTCGCAGAATGGATTGTCGCCGATCCACATGGCAGCGCAGGGTGACCACCTGGACTGCGTGCGCCTGCTCCTGCAGTACAGCGCCGAGATTGACGACATCACCCTGGACCACCTAACGCCGCTGCACGTGGCCGCGCACTGCGGGCATCACCGGGTGGCCAAGCTGCTGGTGGAGAAGGGGGCCAAGCCCAACTCCCGAGCCCTGGTGAGTGAGGAGGGGCAGGAAGGACTGTGATGGGAAGAGGAAGAGTGTTCTCACGAATGACTGTCCTTCTGTGTGTCTGCAGAACGGCTTCACACCCCTCCACATCGCCTGCAAGAAGAACCACATCCGAGTGATGGAACTGCTGCTGAAGACAGGTGCCTCCATCGATGCCGTCACAGAGGTAGGTGAGGTGGATGCAGCACAGCCCCAGCCCCCCTGCTGCAGCCTGTGCAGAGCAGGCAGCGCTGCAGGGGATGATGGCCCTGTTGTCTCTGCTGGGCTGCCCAGGGAGTGTGTGGACTCTCCTCTAGAGAGATCCAAACCCGTCTGGACGTGCTTCTGTGCAGCTGCTGGAGGTGACCCTGCTTTAGCAGGGGGTTGGACTGGATGATCTCCAGAGGACCCTTCCAACCCTGACCACTCTGTGGTTCTCTCCACAGTCTGGCTTGACCCCTCTTCATGTGGCTGCCTTCATGGGGCACCTGCCCATCGTCAAGACCCTGCTTCAACGAGGAGCCTCTCCTAACGTATCCAATGTGGTGAGTTCCACCCTGGCTGGGGCTGTGGGAGCTCAGCATAGCGGGGTCGAGCAGGAGGTGGGAACTGCCCGAGTCCTGCTCTGCAGAGCAATGCCAGGTGCCCCCCAGCTTTTTGCTGGCAGGAGGAACTGGTAGGGGCCAGAAAATGTTGTGGGCACTGCTTTCCTATGCCCAGACCAGAGGAACAACCGCAGGAAGGCATAGCCCCTCCTATGGCCTCACCACCTTATCCTGTCCTTGGTGCAGAAAGTGGAGACGCCCCTACACATGGCAGCCAGAGCTGGGCACACAGATGTGGCAAAGTACCTGCTGCAGAACAAAGCCAAAGCCAATGCCAAGGCCAAGGTGGGTACAGAGAACCTGTGTGACAGTCCACGTCTGGGAAGAGCTGATGCTGAATTCTTTGCCCTCACCTGACCAGAGCCCGGCCTGCCAGGGGCTGTGCAACAGCAGGAGCGGGGCCAGAGGCCCTCTGAAGTAGCAAGCAAGGGACTAGTCCTGGTCTGCCAAAACAGCTTCTCTGCCTCCCTCACAGGATGACCAGACTCCTCTGCACTGTGCTGCACGCATTGGCCACACCGGCATGGTCAGGCTCCTGCTGGAGAACAATGCCAACCCCAACCTGGCCACAACAGCGGGGCACACGCCCCTGCACATCACTGCCAGAGAGGGGCATGTGGACACAGCCCTGGCCCTGCTGGAGAAGGAGGCTTCACAGACCTGCATGACCAAGGTGGGCAGCTGCGGCCGCTGCCACCAGAGGTGTGACCTGGCTGGGCAAGCTGGTGGCACCGTGTCCCTGTCACAGGAGGGGCAGCCTCCTCCAGTGCCGCAGCATGTGCCAGTGCTCTCCTCCTCATCCGTGAACACCCTGTGATGGGCTGCCTTTCTCCTCAGAAAGGATTTACCCCTCTCCACGTTGCAGCCAAGTATGGGAAAGTGGATGTGGCAGAGCTGCTGCTGGCACGTGACGCTCACCCCAATGCAGCAGGGAAGGTGAGTGCTGCTCCCGTGGCAGTGAGAGAGGTGGTGTGGTATGGAGAGGCTCTTTCTCACCTGCCTGTGCCCCCTCCCCAGAATGGCCTGACCCCACTGCACGTGGCTGTGCACCACAACAACCTGGAGATTGTCAAGCTGCTGCTTCCCAACGGGAGCTCGCCTCACAACTCGGCCTGGGTAAGGCACTGGGGATGTGAGAATGTCATGTGTCCAATGCATGCCAGCCAGGAGCCAGCACTGCCCTTCAGCCCTGATGCTCAGGGAGTGTACAAGGGGCTGATCACCACCAGCCACTCTCCTGCCTGCCTACCAGTACCTGGGGCAGGCAGGGGTGCTGAGTGGTCGTCCTGTTCCAGCAGACAGGCTATGTCAGGGATATTCCCTGCTGGCAGCTGTGGCGGTTGTTTGGGGACATATTTCCATGGCAAGCCTTGTGGAGCTGCGCTGCTGTCTGGCAGCTTGGGAAACCACACAGGAATGTTTGCATGCAGCTATGAAGCAGTGAGTCAGAAAACCCACAAGCTCATGAGAGTTGCCCTGTTCTGCCTGAGCATGGGGAACTTCTCCCCAAAGAGCAGAGCAGCAGCTTCTGTTTCCACACCGTTTGTAGAAGCTGCATCCCCAGAACAGACAAGTGGCTGCTGGTGCCAGCCCTCCCCATCTGGGGCTCCCCTCTGCCCCTGCGCAGGCTGCGGCAGACATGTTGGGCAGCCATCGGGGCAGCCGTCAGGGCAGCCGGGACCAGCACCAGTCCCTCATTGGGCTGCGTCACCGACAGCCTGTGCATCACCCGGGCAGAGGGTGGCTGCCAGCTGCTTGGCTCCTGCAGCGTGGCAGCACAGGCAAGTGCTCAGGGTCCTGCAGGCTTGGCCTGAATATTAATACTGCATATTGCGAGTTCTCTCCACACCTCAGCCAGACACGTTCCAGGATGCATCTGTCTTGGCCTCCCATAGCTTGAGGTGGCAGAATATGCTGTAGAACTTTGTATGTGGAAAATGCCAGGATACCTGCAGGTGGTCTTGGAAACCCCTGTGCTGACTTGGCTGTCAGAGTGGGATTTGGCCTCAGCATCAGGGCTAGCTGCTGTCAGGGAGGTGTTTGGGGTGTGAGCCTGCATCCCTGGGCCCTGGAGTGACTAAGAAAGGCAAGCCTGGCCTGGAGAGGCAAGGTGGCACCTTCTGTCCCTGCTGGTCCACTCAGCAGGGGCCAAGTGCTGCAATGGGCCCCTCTCCCTGCAGAATGGGTACACCCCCCTGCACATCGCTGCCAAGCAGAACCAGATGGAGGTCGCCAGCAGCTTGCTGCAATACGGGGCTTCTGCGAATGCGGAGTCTGTGCAGGGTGTCACCCCCTTACACCTGGCTTCCCAGGAGGGGCATGCGGACATGGTGGCACTGCTTTTCTCCAAACAAGCCAACGGCAACCTAGGCAACAAGGTAAGTTGTTCTGGCACATCCTGCCAGGCTGGAGATGAACAAGTGGCAGGGTGGCAGCCGAGACCCCAGTCTGGGCAGCAGTGCATGGGCCACCAGCCAGTTTGCCAGGTTGGAGACCTGACTCTGTTGGTAGAGCTGCAGTGATGACACTGCCACTGTGCTGAGACCTCCTCTGTTTACAGAGCGGCCTGACTCCTCTCCACCTTGTGGCCCAAGAGGGGCATGTGCAGGTTGCTGATGTTCTGGTGAAACACGGGGTCACAGTGGATGCGACGACCAGGGTAAAGTAGTGCATTGACCGTGGCTGTGGTGAAAAACATGTAGGGAATCCACCTCTCAGCCTGCTCCTGGAGGAGCATGGCTTTTCTTTTTCTTTCTGCAAGAGTCTCTCTTGCAGGCATCCTTACCACCCTTGTCCATCTCTTGGGGACTCTTCCTCCTCTTCCCCCTACACCTCCCTGAAGGGGTGATTCTTGCCTGCTCCCACAGCTCACCCCTGTACCGTCAAGCACAATGTGATGTGGTCAGTAGTGTGCCCTCTGCCCTGGTCCTGGACTCCCAGGCAGCACCCCCTTGTGCCCAATCCTTCATCCACTGGAGATAAGCACACCCAAGCCAGAAGGGCAGGAACCAGCAGTAAGGGCAGGCTGAGACCTGATCTCGTCTTTCAGATGGGCTATACCCCGCTGCATGTGGCCAGCCACTATGGGAACATCAAGCTGGTGAAGTTTTTGCTGCAACACCAGGCTGATGTCAATGCTAAGACTAAGGTATGTAGATGTCCTATGCTCCAAGGATCCTTGTCCCCTGGACAACAGCATGTAGGTTGATGGCAGAGCCTTAGCTCACTCCCTGCTGTCACTTCTCCCTCCACCATTGCTCCAACCCTCCTGTCTCCATGGCTGGAAGCAGCTGTAGTCTAAGCTACAGTCCCGGGCAAGTGCTGGGTTCTGCAGAGCCCTTTGCTTGCTCCAGAAAAAAGGGGGCTGCCCCTGTGCTCCAGGCATGAAGCACAGTGTGGGGATCAGACTCCCAGAACTGACGGCAGCACCCTCTGTCCCCCTGCAGCTGGGCTACACCCCTCTGCACCAAGCAGCGCAGCAGGGCCACACTGACGTTGTGACGCTGCTGCTGAAGCATGGTGCCAATCCCAATGAGATCAGCACAGTGAGTACGATGCTTACCCACATCTGGCCCCATGGCAAGCCCGGGCATCTGCCCGGGCTTCCCCGTGGCTGCTGCTGACCCACTCCTTCCTCCTGGCACAGAATGGCACCACTCCGCTGGCCATTGCGAAGCGGCTTGGCTACATTTCTGTTACAGATGTGCTGAAGATTGTCACAGAGGAAACCGACATCCCGGTGAGCCCCTGGGGACTGGGACAGGACCCTGTGGATGAGGGCTGGGACGGCTGGGTGCTGAGCCTGGGTGTGAGAATGGGGCTGGGGGTGCTACACAAGGAAGGGCTGGCCTCCTCTGACTCAACTCTACTCCTGCAGTCAGTTGGTGACAAGCACCGCATGAGCTTCCCAGAGACAGTAGACGAGATTCTGGATGTGTCAGAGGATGAAGGTGAGGAGCTGGAGGGCACCACCCCAGAGATCTGCTGACTGGGCCAGTGTGGCAGGCAGCAGCCCTGGGACGAGTGCTGGCATTCCTGCCAGCTGGGGTGGGGGAGCTCTGTGGCCCCACAGTGGTCTTGTGGAGAGGGCGAGGGGAGCCTGCCAGACTCCTGGGGCGGCACCTTCCACTCCAGGTTCTTCCCAGCAGGGGGGATGTTCCCAGACCTCTCCAGGGTCCCGTGCTCCAGGGACAGCGGGCAGAAAGCCCTTGGGCACGCAGAGCCCCCCATCATGCTCTGCTCTGCAGGGTGGTACCAGCTCCCAGCCCAGCTGCAGCTGGTCTACTTCTGCTCCCTCCCAAAGACCTCACATTTGCCTCTTCTTACTTTGCAGGCACTGCTCATGTCACAGTAATGGGTATGAAATGTGTTGCCCTGCCCCAGCTCAATGGCCCATTTCACCCCATGGCCACTAACCATCCGCACGCCACATCCATCCGCTGACCTCTGCTGCTGGGCTGGTGCTGCCCGTGCGGGCCCTGCCATCCCTGCCCATCTGTGTCTGTGCTGCTTGCTGTGGTGTGACTGCATGACCAGGGCCGCCCACCCCGCTGCAGGGAGCCCTGGCTCCAGAGGAGCCTGATCCTGTGACAAACTCATGTACCCCTCTACAACTTCCCTGTGCCATCCCGGCCAGGGCAGGGAGGAATTTGAGTGCTCAGGGGTCTCCACGCTGCTGTGGTCCCCTCCCCGTCACTGGGGCTCCCTCCCTGCTGTGGGAGGCCCTGGGCTCTCTCAGTAGGGCACTGGTGGGAGCTGAACCTTGGTGAGGCCAGGAGGCAGCGCTGGCCGGGCTTGTGCCTCCAAGAGCGGCACGTGGATGCACTTGGCAGTGTTGGGGCACCCTCCCCATGTCCCCAGCCCTGCCTTCACCCCTGTCCCCAGCAGCCAATGTCAGGGTGTCCCCAGCAGGCTCTGCTCTGCGCTCGGTTCTGTGGGAAAGGGCTCAGCTGCCAACAGCTCTCAGAGCGTGGGACTTGCTCCTGCCACCAGACCTCATCTGACACAAGGCAAAGCTGGCCCGTGGCTGACAGAGACCCAGGGCACGAGCGTGTGGCCAGTGGTGGGAGCAGAGATGGGCCCTGGCTCCAGCCCTGAGGAGGGATGGGGTGAGGGCTGGAGTCTGTGCTCCCTTGTCCAGCCTCTCTGCATGCTGAGCCAGCTCTCACTTTCAGAGGAGGAGCTGATCACACCAAAGCCCAGGACATCCGATCCCAGGGACCAGGAGGGCAAGAAGGAGATGCTGGAGTTCATGACTATGACAACACTGGAGCAAACGTAAGAGGCATGAGATGGTGGGGATGGACTGAGTACAAGGCATGGGACCAGCCTGGTGCTGGTCTGGGATAGCTCTGGGCAAGGAACAGATCACTGAGCCCCCATCGGCTCGCATGGCAGGTGAAGCTGGTCAGTGTTGTTCCTGCACCAGGACATGGGTTCGCTGCTGAGTTTGCCTTCACCCAGTGGCACCAGGACTCCCTGGGGCCAGCTCGAGGGGCCCAGGCCTGCCACTGTAGTGGCTGTCACTGCTTTCTCCTGCCAGGGTGGAGTCTCCAGCTGTCCTCCCGGTCCCCTGCATCCCACCAGAGACTGTTGTGACAAGAGCAGAAGAGACTGAGCAGGTAGGACCTGTGGAGACAGAAGCTGAGCAAGTCAACCGGCTGCATGCACCCTCAGTGTCCCCGCAGGAGGTGAGCATGAGACACAGCCTGCCACAGCCCCCCAGGCATTCCCTGCTGGGAGAGACCCCATCAACATGGAACCAAAACATGGGGTGGGTGATAGGGATGGACCCAGTGGTACAGGACTACCCAGGCAGGGTTGTGAGACTGTGGAGGAGTCAGCACCCCAGCCAGGACACTGTGCCTATGGAGGCCATTTCCTACCTTATGCAGCCCTCCAAGGAGTTCGATGAGGACTCCCTGATCCCCAGCAGCCCCGCCACCGAGACCTCGGATAACATCAGCCCGGTGGCCAGCCCCGTGCACACAGGGTGAGTGCCCAGCCCACGCAGCGCATCACGCACTGTGCGTGAGCTGGCTGCCCACCTGCCCATGCTTCTGCCTGCTCCAGGTTCCTGGTGAGCTTCATGGTGGATGCCCGCGGCGGCTCCATGCGGGGCAGCCGGCACCATGGACTGCGTGTGGTCATCCCGCCCCGCGCCTGCGCTGCGCCAACCCGCATCACTTGTCGCCTAGTGAAGCCACAAAAGCTGCCTGCACCCCCACCACTGGCAGAGGAGGAGGGACTGGCCAGCCGGATCATCGCCCTGGGCCCCGCTGGTGCCCAGTTCCTCAGGTGAGCACAGCTGGGAACAGAGTAGATGGGGCTGCCCATGCCAACGGCATACCTCAGGATCGGGGATGGATCCAGTCTCCTCTAGAATCACTACCAGCTTGAGAAAGACCTCTGCCCATCTCTTCTCCTGGGGTCTGGCGCAGGATAGTCCCCATCTCCGTCCAGACACAGCATGTTCCTGGGATGGGTCATTCCAGCGTAATGGAGCAGTGGCTGTTCTGTGGTCGAAAACCCCCAACCAGTACAGTCCTGCCAGGCGCAGAGCCCCATTTCCCAGAGAGAAGGATGTGAGCAGTCCTGCCTCCCACCTTTCTCCTCCAGTGGTGGCACAGCATGGGCAGGCGCTCTGCCCAGGGCCACCCTGCTGCCTGCACGTCCCGGTGACAGTGCATGGGTGCAAGCACCCTTCCTCTGCTCTCTGCAGCCCCGTCATTGTGGAGATCCCACACTTTGCCTCATACGGGCGCGGAGACCGCGAGCTGGTGGTGTTGCGCAGTGAGAACGGCTCTATTTGGAAGGAACACCGTAACCGCTATGAGGACAGCTACATCGACCAGCTGCTCAACGGCATGGACGAGGGTGAGCGTGCCCAGCAGGCAGGGACGGGGCACCATGTGGCTGCTGTGGGCAGGGCTGCGGCTGGCCCGGGTGGTGGGACAGGGCTGAGCATGGTGTGCTCAGTGCAGCTTGGAGAGGGTGATGGGTGACAGCCACAGGCTTGGTGTGCGAGCGCTGATGGCCGTGCTGCCCTTGCAGAGCTGGAGAGCCAGGAGGAGCTGGAGAAGAAGAGGGTCTGCCGCATCATCACCACCGACTTCCCTCTCTACTTTGTGGTCATGTCCCGGATTTGCCAGGACTGCGATCTAATCGGGCCCGAGGGAGGGTGTTTGAAAAGCACACTGGTGCCCATGGTACAGGCCACCTTCCCGGAGACCGCCGTCACCAAGAGAGTGCGGCTGGCCCTGCAGGTGAGCCCCGGAGAGCCTGGCCTGGGGTGCTCCTGCAGCAGGGGCACGCAGCAAGCCCAGGCTGTGCCCCAGCCCCGGGAGGAGTGGGGAGAATCCATCCCTGATGCCCGTGCTTGTGCTACCCACAGGCACAGCCTGTGCCCGACGAGCTGGTGACCAAGCTGCTGGGGAACCAGGCAACCTTCAGCCCCATTGTCACAGTGGAGCCGCGTCGGAGGAAGTTCCACCGCCCCATTGGCCTCCGCATCCCACTGCCACCGTCCTGGAAGGACAATCCCCGAGACAGCGGCGAGGGTGACACCACCAGCCTGCGCCTGCTCTGCAGTGTGATCGGTGAGGCTGCCAACCCTTGCGGCACAGGCGAGCATGCTCTCTGGTAGGGATGGGCTGGGTGAGATGCAGCTCCTGGGAGATAAAGACAGGACACAGACATGGTGATGGAGAGAGCAAATGCCTGGAGGATGCAAACCTCAGGCTTATGGAAAGGCAGCGTGCTTACCCTTGCTCTCTGCTGCAGGAGGGACAGCCCAAGCTCAGTGGGAAGACATAACAGGCACCACAAAGCTGGTCTATGAAAACGAGTGCGCTAACTTTACCACCAATGTGTCTGCCAGGTGAGTCCTAGGCCCACATGTGCTCATCTGGGGACGTGGGCTGCTTCTTGGACCTTCTTGGGGTGCAGCCTGTGCCAGGAGGAGCCTTCTGCCCCTGTGCTGCCCCATTCCCATACAGGCAATTGCCTGCAGCCATGAGACCCCACACACTGTCTCAGCACGTGTCAGGAAATGTTGACACCAACTGGGTATGCAGAGAGAAGGGGCCATTCTTCGTGCTTGGGTGGGTCCCCATCACAGATGGGGCTGCTCCTGTACCCAGAGCTCTTGGAGCACCCTCTGCAGTGCACTTTGCTGTCAGGAAGGGAGGGATAGGAGGGCAGGCAGCTCTCCTGGTGCCGGTGGGGAGCCTGCCTGGCAGCACCTCGACCCAGCCTTCTCGCAGGTTCTGGCTGGCCGACTGCCCGCGCACGGCTGAGGCCGTGCACTTCGCCATGACGCTGTACAAGGAGCTGACGGCTGTGCCCTACATGGCCAAATTCGTGGTGTTTGCCAAGATGAACGATGCACGGGAAGGCCGGCTGCGCTGCTACTGCATGACTGATGACAAGGTTGACAAGACTTTAGAGCAGCACGAAAACTTCACTGAGGTGGCCCGCAGCAGGGACATTGAGGTTTGTCCCCAGCAACACGTATTGGCCCTGGTCTGGGGAGGAAATTTGAAGTTACCTGTCCTGTCCAAGGGCTGGAGAAGCAGCTCTGCACATGGTCTGAGCCTGTTTTCTGCTCCCTGCAGGTGGTGGAGGGGATGCCTCTACATGTCGAGCTCTCAGGGAACCTGGTGCCTGTCAAGAAGGCCACTCAGCCCCGCACCTTCCTCTTCCAGTCCTTCCGGGAGAATCGTCTCGCCATCCCCATTAAGGTAATGGCAGGGTGCAGGTTGGGCTGGGGCTGGGGCCCCTATGCCTGCCTTATGCCAGTACCTAACTGGGCTCTCGGTGCTCAGGTTCGGGACAGCAGCCGGGAAGCCAGCGGCTCCCTGTCTTTCTTGCGCAAGGCCATGAAGTACGAGGACCTCCAGCATGTGCTCTGCCACCTGAACATCACCATACCACCCTGCAGCAAGGTCAGTGCTGGGTCTCTGGCACCTCTGGGAGGAGGCAGCAGGGCCATTCATCCCTGCAGAGCACGAGGCAGTGCTCGCTGCCAGCTTTTCTTCCTTAGCTGCTCCACGTGGCCATGCCGGGCTGCTCTGAGGCTGCAGGAGAAGCAGTGATGCCAGGGCATAGTTGCTGCCCTCTTTTCAAGCTGGTGACCCCTTGGTTTGTCCCCACTCTCACAGGGAAGTGGCACTGAGGAGCGGAAGAGGACCCTGACACCGTTGTCTCTTCGGGAGCGATACAGCATCCTAAGTGAGACCAGTTTCGGTACGCAGCCCGCTGGGATGGTTCAAGCCCTCTCCCACCCTGCGCGTGCCCAAGCCCAGTGGAAAGGCTGGGCTGACCCTGTTGCACTCACTCTCATGGCAGTTTCCCTTTCCTGGAGGGTTTCCTTGGTCCTGCCTGCAGGGCAGTGCCTATGGGGCCGCGAGACCCCCACAGCCAGCATCCCCTTCCCCTCCCCGGTGCAGGGCCCAGCGCAGCTGAAGTTGCGACTCCCTCTTCTCCTCCAGGCTCTCTGAGCAGCTCAGACAAGGCAGAGCAGAAGATCGTTGACATAGCGGAACAACTGGGCCTCAGCTGGGCTGGTGAGTGCACACCTCATGGCTCTGAGGATGCACAGCACTCCTCGGAACGCTGGCACTTGTCGGGGCAGGAATTGTGCTGTGGGGTGTGGTGGATTGGGTGTGTTTTACGCTGTCTAGGGAGCTGGTGCAGTCAGTTGGTCTGCGTGCATGCCTGCACCAGCTCCTCTGGCAGCTGGCCTTCCCTCCCAGCACTAACTGTGAGTGTACCGTGGCTCTGAAATGAACCTTCTCGCAGCTGTGCATGCTTTCACAAGGACACGCACAGATGCCAGGCCAGGTTTTTGTTGTGAGCTGTGCGCATTGCTGCTGTTCGCAGAGGCCCAGTGCTGTCGTGGCAGCCACACACCCAGCGGCAGCATTCACCCTCCTTCCTACCACGAGACTCCGCCACGCTGGTCACAGCCAGCCTGGTCGAGGGGCTTCAACCCCTGCTCTGTCCCAGCTCCTGCTCCTGCACTCTTTGCCATGTTCAGTTGTGTGTGATGTGTGGGACTGTGCTGGGTCTGGCCGAGCCCTTCACAACATCCCTGGCCTTTCTGACTTGGGAGCTGGTGGCGGGCACCAGAGGGTGTGATGCTAAGAGGTGTCATCTCCCCCAGAGCTGGCACGTGAGCTGCAGTTTGGGGTGGATGACATCAACAGGATACGCGTGGAGAACCCCAACTCCCTGCTGGAGCAGAGCATGGCCTTACTCAACCTCTGGGTCAGCCGCGAGGGCAAGAGTGTCAAGAGTAAGTATCTGCTGTGCACTGCTACAGGCAGGGAGGCAGCAGGGCTGGCTCTGCAGAGCAGCGTGTGCCCCTGGGGTCCCTGGCTGGCTCTGCACCGCTGGCTGATGCCCATCTGCAGGCTGTGTGGGGCGACCAGTCTGCTGACACTGGCTTCTCTCTGCAGTCGAGAATTTATACGCAGCCCTGAGGAACATCGACCGCAGTGAGATTATCAACACGCTGGAGGGCTCCAGCCGGCAGAGCCGCAGCCTGAAAGGCAGCTGGCGCTACACGGACAGAGACTACTCCCTATCACCATCCCAGATGAATGGTGAGTCCCGGCTTCTGCCAGGGACTGCAGGAGGGCCATGGGGGCAGAGTCCATGCAGGCAGGTCACGGCTGACATCTGGCCTGACCAGGGTTCACCGGTGGCCTGCTGGGAACTCAGTGGGCACAAAGTGTTGCCAACAGATGCGGCCTCTTCACTGGGGCTTCTGCTGCAGGAAGCTTGTCCCTGCCACACTGCCTTCTCAGAAGCTCTCCAGGTGGGATGGACACACATTCCTTATCCTGGTGTGCCAGGGAGAGGTGCCTCTGGTTGTGCAAGCTGAGCTGAGCCAGGGAGCTCTCAGAGTCCTGGCTGTCTGGCTGTCGTGGTGTGCTCAGGCTGGGTGTGGGGACCCCGCCGGGGTCAGCTGCAGCGCTGACCCCGCCGGGGTCAGCTGCAGCGCTGACCCCGGGGAGCAGCCCAGCAGCAGGGACAGGGCTGTGTGCTGCTGCAGCCCTGAACTGTGGCTCTGCCCGTGCAGCTCTTGCTCATCGCTCTCTCCCTCTCTGTCTCTCCTCTTGTTCTGCTCTCTCAAACATGCCACCTAGTGCCATCAGGTGCGCGCACTCCTGTGGGTCACTTGTCACCTCTCTTCTCTGAGCTCATCCTGGCCTCTCCTCTCACCTTCCTCCACTGCCTGTCTCCACTGTCTCCACCTCAGCTGAGCCCTCCGGGGAACTGCGTCCTGCTCCAGCGACTGCATGTCACCAGGGACTGCCCCTTTCATGGCTGTCATGCTTGCAGGCAGCCGCCCCAGGCCTTCTCCTCCTGCACTGCCCTGCGTCCTTCCCCCGCTGGCCCTGCACCGCTTGCCCCCAGCCAGGCAACAGGGGAGAGGTGCCCTTTCTGTGCTGGGGTCCCTGCTGTCCCCCGTGCCTTGGCTGTGGCTAGCAATCCTGCCTGGGGCATGAAACGGGTTCTCTGCTCATCTCCAGGGGTGGAAAAGGGACTGGTGGCTCAGAGCTGAAACAGGCTGAGCAAAGCTACCTGTGTGGGTGGGAGCGCCCGGCTTGGCTCTCATCTGTATCGGTGTGCCTGGGCTGTGTACGCAGCCCTGCTGATGAGAATGTGACAACTGCATGCAGCCCTGGAGACACCAGTAGGGTTGAAGGGCCCTGGCAGTGTCCCTCAGGGCCTCAGAGTTGCATGACATGCATCAGGGCTGTCCTTCCCCGCTCACGGTACTACTTGGAGCCTGCTCCTCTGTGCTGCGGAGAGGGATTGGCTGGGAGTCAGTGCCTGCCAGGCTTGGCCGCCTGAACTCCGGGCTGACCATCAGCCAAGCTGATGCTGGGTGGGTGCTGTGGGCAGGGACAGAGGCTGATGGAGCAGGGAGCACATTGTGTCCTGCACTGTGGATGGGGAATCGTGTGGACCCCAGGGGAGTGGGCAGCCCCAGGACACAAAGTAAGGCACGGCAGCACTTGCAGGGACCACGCAAAGGCAGCAGCTCTGTGAGCGCAGCCCTGCTCAGCTCGGCCGCCGGGGTCTGTGGCGTGACCCTGGGGCAGGCACCCTCCCCGAGGCTGGTTCCCTTGCCCTGCTGTGCTTGTGCGTGCGTGAGACAGCTGCTGGAGATGTCGCCTCTGTCTGCCCATATAGGTTACGCTTCGCTGCAGGACGAGCTGCTGTCCCCTGCCTCCCTGCATTACGCGCTGCCATCCCCACTGCGTGCCGACCAGTACTGGAATGAGGTGGCCATCATGGATGCTATCCCCATGGCTGCCACCGAGCAGGACGCCCTGATGGAGATGTCCGACATACAGGTGTGGTCCTCGGGGCTCACCCCCTCACTGGTGACTGCTGAGGACTCCTCTCTGGAGTGCAGCAAGGCCGAGGACTCGGATGCCACAAGCGAAGGCCGGTTCCCAGGGCAGCTTCTAGCAGATGCACATGGCCCGGACCACATGGGCTCTATGGACCTGGTTGAGGATGACACAGTGGACTCAGATGCCATGAATGGCCTGATTGACCTTCTAGAGCAGGAGGAGGGGCAGAGGCCAGAGGGGAAGATGCCAGCCGGTGATCGCCAGCCAGGGACTGGGGAGCAGGACCTGGAGAGTGAAGTCTCTTTTGTTTCAGCTCAGCAGAAGGTGCAAGCCAGGATCACGACATCACCCACTGTTAGCCACATCATGGAGAAGAGCACAGACAGGTACTGTGGCCTGGGGTGCTGGGGGGGCCATGGGAGGGGAGCAGAACCGCTTTGCCAGCTATCGCCCGGTGCTGGGCCAGCTGCAACCATGTCCCAGCTTTGCTTGCTTCTCTGTTGGTCTCCAGCTCTGGAGCCCAAGCATCCCCCAGCAGACAGAGCAGTGGCTTGGGCCGAGTGCCTTGCACCTCTCAGGAGATGTTTGGGGGGCTCCTTGCAGAACCCCTGGGAGGGACCTCAGGCAGAAGTCAGGCCCTGCATGTAGATTGTGCTTGCCAGAACCATCTCAGCCTGGGCTGCGTCCTTCCACGTCCCCGGTGGCTGTGGTCCCACGCGGTCCCTGGAAGAGCCCAGCGATGCTCCGCAGTGTTGCCCTGGGCCCTTGCAGACAGGCTGCGAGGTGGTGGGGTGGGCAGGGAGCGTGGCAAGGAGGAGCCCTGTGCCCTTCGTGCATCTGCATTTTGCGCTGCTCGTGCCAAGTGCCGGCAGCTCCGTGAGCCGGGGAGCCCAGTGCCTGGTGGGTTGCAGGTGGTGCTGGCGTGCCTGCCGGAGGCCGGCTGGTGCTCAGGGTGAGCACTCCACGGCCAAGCTGACTACCTCTCTCTCTCTGTCTCTCTCTCTCTGTCCCTGTCCCTCTCTGGTGCCCAGGCTGAGGGACTGGAATGCAGAAGGCTCCTTTGTCTCCTGCCTACAGGACCTGACAGCGGGCTCCTGGCAGGAGGGGGTCACCCGAAGGCTGCTCCCAACGCACACCGTGGCCTCCGGGGCACAGGGCCAGGAGCAAGAGCAGGTCCTGGTGCCAGCCATGGAGCTGATGCGGGTCAGCTCCACCGAGGACAACGACTGGCAGCCCCAGCACTCCGCAGGCGGCTGGCAGGAGGAGGCAGATAGCCGCTTCTTTGGCCAGGTGAGGGTAAGAGCAGGGGCACCGGCTCCCGCAGGAGGTGGAGAGCCTATGGACAGCCCTGTCCATGCAGATGGGGAGTGAGCAGAGGCACAAGTTTCCTGGCACGCTTCCTGCCCCCTGCCCCCAGGGGTGCCTCTCAGCCCAGAATAGCCTGCTGTGCTTGATATCTGAGCTCTTGCTCTCCATTTATAACCCAGCCAACCTATCTGCCCTGGCCGCTGGCCCAACAGCCTGCTGGAGCCAGAAATAGAGCTGGTCTGGGGGCCAGGCTGGGTGGTGGGCATCCTGCCACGGCCACACAGAGCCGGCAGGTACAAGGTGAGAGCAAGAGCCTTTCCACAGCCAGGGCATGCATGGCCATCCTGGCAGTGTGGTCATGCTCAGAGGCAGTTGCTCAGCTCTGCAATGCACGTCTCCTGAGTCACGTGTGATTCCAGTGACACCCTAAGCCCCTGGCTCCCTCCCGGGGCTTCATTTGTCCCGTGATGGAGGACTGCACGCTGCCCTCCCCACCACAGCCAGACAGGTTGTTGGCAAGGTGACAGAGAAGGGGGACAACGCTGTCCTGCTCACTGCAGGCTGGGGACGGGCAGTGCTGTCGCAGCCCTGGCCCCGTGACTTTGACGAAGCTGTGAGTGCAAAGGACTCCCCCCACCTGCCCGCTGCCTTCTCACCGCCCACAGCCAGCTGAGCTGCGGCAGCTAGGGTTACAGCAGTGCTCCCGCAGAGCCAGGGCACCACACTGGGCACACTGCAGACCCGCAGGACTGCTCCTGCCTCGGATCTGCACCCATCACAGCCAGACAGCATGGCCAGGCTCTGAGCAGCGGGCTCTGACCCGTGGCGCCCATGCGCGGCTGCGCGCGTTGAGGCAGAATGTGGGCTTTCCTGGCCCAGCTGCTGATCGCCCTGGTGCTGCTGGCCTTCTTCCTGGTCAGCTGCCAGAACGTCATGCACATCGTCAGGGGCTCTGTCCGCTTCCTGCTCAAACATGCCCACCGGGAGCTGGACAAGGAGCTCGGGGAGACCCAGGGGCTGGTGGATGATGAGGAGACTCTCTCCACCAGGGTCGTCCGCCGGCGCGTCCTCATGAAGGTAATGAGCAGGGAGCAGAGAGACCAGCGCTGGGGCAGGTGCAGAGAGCAGTAATGGGTCGGGGCAGGGTGGGAGATGGAGCCTGAGGGGTGCGTGTCAGTTTTACCGTTCCACCGGCAAAGGGGCTTCCCTCACCCCCTGAAATGCCTTGCCGTTCCTTCTCTCTCTGCAGGGGAACGAAGTCCTTCATCTCCCTGGAGAGCAGGTGACTGAGGAGCAGTTCACAGACAATCAAGGCAATATCATCACCAAGAAGGTGAGTGATCAAGGGCACGGTGCAGGCCAGGGCATGGTGCAGCCCTTCTCCTCTCCTCTCCTCTCCTCTCCTCTCCTCTCCTCTCCTCTCCTCTCCTCTCCTCTCCTCTCCTCTCCTCTCCTCTCCTCTCCTCTCCTCTCCTCTCCTCTCCTCTCCTCTCCTCTCCGCCCAGCTGCCACACTCCTCCCTGCAGTCCAGGGGCCCATGCAGGGCACTCGCGTCCCGCCGTCTTTGGTTACGGTCACGGCACTTCTCCGGCCAGACCCTGCGCACGGGGCAGAGGCTGCACACCACGAGCAGTTCAGGGCCAGACACCTAGGAGGGAGTCATGGTGCCTGGGGGCTCAGTGTGACACCCCGCTGTGTGGGTCTCCACAGGTCATCCGGAAGGTGGTGCGTCACTTGGGCCCTGGTGACACGGGTGACAGGCATGAGCAGGAGGAGCTGATTCTGGAGAGCTCCCTGCAGGACCCCCAAGACCTGGAGGCTGAGGACGATCACTTCATGAAATACTCCATCCTGCACCGCGACGGTCTGGGGCCCAAGGTACAGTGTGGCTTATAGCCCTGCCCTGCAGGCTCCTTGCCCGGGGCCAGCACCGCCTCTGCAGGACTCGCAGGCTCTGGGGCTCCACCACCCTCCATCCTTTCTGCTGCCTTGCTCTCCTCTTTTGTTTCTTCTCTAAGGCTTCCAAGTGCAGCTCTTGCCCACTGCACCAGTCTTCTTGCTCGATGTTTTCTGCCAACTGACTCTGCTTTTCCCTCTCCTGTCCTTTTCTGTGTGTCTGTCTGTTCACCTGGGTGATGCTTCTTGCCCCTGCGGCTTCCTCAGGAGGAGGTGCGAATGCGTGTCCCGAAACTGGAGGTCTCTGGGGGCAGGATGGGGGCTCAGATAGTGAAACGAGCCAGCCTGAAAAGGGGGAAGCAGTGACCCCTCAAATGGCCTCTTTGGAGGTAACCCCACCTTTGTTCTTCCTTCTGTCCCAGCTCCCCACGCTGCTTCCTGCACTGAGCTGCTGGTCACACGCATCCTTCCAGCTCTTGGTCTGCAGAGATGTTCCTGTGCTGCAGCAAAATGCGGAGGGTGGGCAGCAGCGTGCCCTTGCTGCTGACCCATTCCTGGGCCTCAAGCCTGGATGCAATGGGCACAGGGTGCCCTGCTCTGCAGTGATGCTCCAGCCAGTTCTTGTAGGGGTTGAGGGCAGGGGACCCGTCTTTGGCCTAGAATGTTTCTTCCGTCGATCTCCACTGTGAGCACTGGCTCATCCCTTGAGCCATGCACTCCTTGCTCCTCCTGCCTTCCCTGTTGGCTGGGGCTAGAGCAGACAGGGGCATCAGACCCAGCAGCATCGTAGTTCTCTGTGTGCTCACTGCTGTGTTGGTGGTTCAGCACCTGGGGGAAGGTGCTGTAACACACGCTCCCCACCTGCCTGAGCTGGGGAGGAGGCTGCCAAGCAGGGACGGGTGGTCCTCTGGCCTCTGCTATGCATGCATAGCTGTGTCTGTCTCTCCTCCCTCCTCGCTCCACTGTGACTGTGAGCTCTGTGTGGGTGCATGACAGTGCTGTGCTTGTGGCCACGCGGTTGTGCAGACCGTGTCCACACTACTGCCTGCTCCGCTCCCCCAGCACTCCCTGGGTCTCCCGGACAGCGCTCCTGCTCCTTTGCTTTTGCTGTTTGCTGTAATCTGTGCAAGTGGCCCAGGCTGTGCATTAGGAGTCTTTGGGGTCTTGCCCACTGCTGTGAGAGTGAGGGGCAGTCAGTTCCCCCAGCCTCAGCTGGGGGCTCAGGCTTGGCCTCCTCTACCACAAAGCCTCAGCAGTCCCCTCCCAGCTCATTCCCAGTGCCACGTTGCCTTTGCCAGTGCCTGTTGCTGCTCTCTGCAGCTGAAACCGCGCTGTCAATAACATCTATGCCATTGCTGGTTCCAGACAGGACATTTACCGGTTCTGTTACCATCTCACTGACACTCCCAAAACTTGTCCTGTGGTCGCTGGGCAGAATGGGTGCATGTGGGACAAGCACAGGGTGATGAAGGGGCTGGGACTGCCTCGTACCTGGCTGCTCCCACCCTTTCTCCAGGTTCTGCCACCATGAATGCCTGGTAACCCCACCTCTGTCTCTGTGTCCCTCCAGGATTTCACCTCAACACCAAACCACTGAACTCCACACACGTTCTGACACAAATCTGTGAAGAGAGAAGAGAGCAGAGAGCGGAGGGGAGCAGGGCTGGCTGTACATGTTTCTATAGGCTAATGGCATGATTTCTGTATGAGACCTACTTACCGTCCTATCCGCATGACTGACTGACTGCAAGACGCATGAGCTACAGTACTTAAAACTGACGGAGTGGCCTCCGTCCCTGCCCCGCTGCTGCCCGGAAGCAGCAGCACGCACCGGGGCATCCTCCCAGCTTCTCTGGGAGGCAAGAGCTGGACTGGCAGAAAACGAGAGGGAAGGATACTCCACCCTCGCGCATTCGCGTGTGTAAATGCATCCCCATACCCACGCTCCAGCTGCAAGAGGGAAGCTGGGGCAGCACGGTGCTGCTCGCCGTGGAAGGAGGGGCTTGGCCCCCCATCGCCCGTGCTGCCTCTGCTGGACTCGCCTCTCAGTGAGTGTTGGGCTATGGGGCGGGCAGCAGTTGCCAGGGGCGTGCGAGGTGAGGGCTGTAGGGAGAACGACTGCCCTGGGCAGAGGGGCTGGTGCAGGGCTGCCCTTCCTCTCCCCAGCACGTGCAATGTCTCCTACCAGGGCAGGGCTCTGGGCTGAGCACTGAGCTCGTTGCTTGTGTTGAAAGTGTAAACTGTACAGCAATCAGCCTTGTGTATATGAACCAATAAATACTATGCAAACCCCTAGGGACACTCTAGCAGTATGTACAAAGCACTAACAGCTCCGCTCCCAAATACCTCTTCAAGCTGCAGGACGGGCAAAACCTTTGGAGCACGTATGCAGCTGTGGTGAACGG
Organism: Neomorphus geoffroyi; assembly: GCA_033558235.1. Classification (NCBI taxonomy): domain Eukaryota; kingdom Metazoa; phylum Chordata; class Aves; order Cuculiformes; family Neomorphidae; genus Neomorphus; species Neomorphus geoffroyi. The sequence continues at coordinate 204,420 of JAUMJM010000056.1, forward strand.
AGCTGGGAGGCTGCAGGAATAAAAGAGCAGCAGACAGCCCCTGCCCTGGTTCCTCTTGTCCTGGAGAGGGGCCCTCAGACACAGTCCCACTGGCCCAGCTGTGATGTGAGCCCAGGGTGTGCTGGCTCCAGCTGGGGTGAAGATGTAGGGCCTGCGCTGAGGTGCCTGGGGCAAGTGAGACAGAGCAGGGGAAGTTAAGTGTCACAAAGGGGGTTGTGCCCAGCTCTACTCAGCACAAAATCTGCTCAGGAGGTGAGCCAGGAGCTGGCATGAGCCAGCAGCCCTGCACTACACACCCCGCACAAGGGCTCTGCAGGGTCCCCTGGCCTCCCTACGACACAAAGGAGCACAGCCCACTGGCCCCATGGATGCTGACCCTCCCAAGACCAACCCCAGAGACTGGGGGCTGCTCGCCCACTGGCTGCACTTTTGCCAGGTGCAACACCCAGCGGCAGCAGCCTGGCGCAAGCAGCCATGCTGGGACCTCAGCAGCCCTGGGGCCAGCTGCTTCGACAGGAGAGCAGCATGGGCAGAGCGGCCCGGGCAACCCCAAGTGTGCAGTAGGTTGAGTCCGCTAAGATACTTGACCCCAGGTGGGCCAGACACAGGTAGTGGCAGCAGGTCCCATGGCCCCGGCTCTGCCTTTTACCCAAGGCAACGGCTTGGCCTTTGTAGTGCAGAGGTGTGAGGACCTCTGGGCTCTTTCCCCCGGAGATGGCCATGGACCTCTTTCGCAGGGCCTGAGTTTGTGGCCGCGTGCAGAAGGAGCCCACCTCCAGCTCCAGGCTGGTGGCCCTTGCAGGACAGCCCTGCCTCGTGGCGGGCACGCGTCTGCTGGGAGAGCCCCTGGCTCCCCTGCAGTCGGGAAGAAGCAAAGCTGCAGTGAAGCAAATGACCCAGCTTAGCCTTGGAGAGCAAAGCAATCCCTTCCCCACCCCAAAGTTGAGCCATAGAGGCACAGACTCTCCGTCCATCACCCTAGCTGTGTACAATAACCTCCCTAGACCCACTGCGACAGCTGACTCTGTAGCATCACCGTAGAGTTGTGTGTGGGTCCTGTGCTTTGGCCTTGTATACGCCTTAGGGAATGTGCTGTGCTGCAACCGTGCCAGGCACCTGCAGTGACATCGCTTTGCGCTCAGATTGCTCGTAGGGCTGGTAGGGGGAGGCTGCACCCAACATCAAGCCTAGAGAATGCTGCAGTCTGCACACTAGAAGCTTTTTAGAAGTTTTAAAAATTACTTTTATTTCCTTTTTTTAATTGTTATGGAAAGAAGCCTTTTGGATCTCCCTGTCTTAGCCCCTGATGTATAGATCATTTCCCTGTACACCAGCTATCAGAATATGAATTAATAAAGAAACCAACACAGACCGTGTCGCATGTCTGCTTTTCCGAGGATGCAGGAAGATGGGTGCTGCAGGTGCGTGGCCAGGGGGGTTCCCTGCCCGCACCCCATTGCCGGGGGAGGGCCAGCAGCTCTTTGTGCTTTGCCATGGGGGGGGTGTCAAAGGCTGTGGAAATCCACACACCCCCGTGCGGTTCGGGCTGCTCCAGCAGCGGCCACTACCCGGGACAGGTGTGGGGACAGGGACACCCGGTCGGTGGCACCGGGGCCGCTGCGGGGGTTTTCGGGGTGCGCTGTGCCCGGCGTCCCGTCCCATCTCATCGCACCGCATTCCGGATTATCCCGGCCCCGTGTCCCACCGCATCCCTGCCCAGCCCGGCCGCGCGGTTCAGCATCCCAGGCGCTCCCCATCCCACCCCATCCCGTCGCACAGTATCCCGTCCCATCGACCCGCATGCCGCGCGATCCAGCATTCGCGGCGCTCCGAGTCCCATCCCACCCTGCCCGATCCCTCCGGACCCCACTGCAGCCCAGTCCCGCGTTCTGGCTCCATATCCCACCGCATCCTGGCCCTGAATCCTGGCCGATCCCGTCGCGTCCTGCCCCGTCCCATCCCGTCCCGATCGCGCCGCGTCCCAGCCCCACATCTCGGCGGACCCGGCTGCATCCCAGCTGATCCCGTCCCATTCCACCGCATCCCCCCGATCCCGCGGCGTCCCAGTCCCACATCTTGCCCGGTCCCGGTCCCGGTCCCGGCCCCGGCCCCGGCCCCGGCCCCGGCCCCTCCCGCCCCATCCTACCGCGTCCCTGACCGTTCCGGCAGCGCTGTTTGGCATCCCCTGCCGCCACCGCCCCTCTCGCAGCGCCGCGTCTCTGTCCCGGGCCAACCGCCCGCGGTCCGCGCGCCTCAGCCAATGGCGAGCGAGGCCCGCGGCGCAGCCAATGGGCACGCGGCGCGCTCCGGAGCGGCCAATGGGAGCGCGGTATTCTAATGAGCCCCGCTTTATCAGCACATGCTGGCGCGGCGAAGCCGCAGCTTTGGGCGCCGCGCGGGGCGGGCGCTGCCCCCGCACCCCAGGTCACCCCGCACCGCCCCACGCACTCCCGGGCCTCGCAGCCCCCGGGCCGGTGGGGATGGCCCTGGCCTCGCGCTCCTGGGCACCCGGGCGCTGAGGGCGCCTCGACGCTGCAGCCATGGACGCCAACCTGCCGGGCTCCTTCCTGCTCAACGCACCCTTCCCCGAGGCCAAGGCACCCGTGTGCCAGTACTCGGTGCAGAGCTCCTTCTACAAGCTGGGCACCCCTGGATTGAGTGCCCCGCTCCCCGCTGGCACCCCGCATGGCATCTCTGACATCCTGGGCCGCCCCCCTGCAGCACCCAGCGGCACCCTGCTACCTGGCTACGCACACACCACGGGGCTCGGCGGGCTGGGTGCCCCAGGCGTCTATTACGGGGCACAGGCAGGGCCCCTCCCCAAGGCTGGTGGCGAGTACCTGCCGCGGGGCCGGAGCTGCTGGGCAGAGGCAGCTGTGGACTGGCGGGGCGGCCGGCAGTGTGGCGGCCGTAAGTACAGCGGGGCTGGGGGTTGGGTGGCAGGTGGGCAGCAGATGGGGACCCTGGCACATCGACACTGAGGTAGGGGTGCAGGATACTGCCCAGCCTACTGCTTCTCCATTGCCTGGCACAAGGCATGGCCAGTCACCCAATGAATGGGCTGCCGTGTTGCCCTGCAGGTTGTCCCATGGCCACGGGAATGGCCCTGGTGCCAGAGCTGTGGTCAGTCACCCCATGGGCTGCCCCATGGCCGGGGGAAGCAGACCCAGTGCCAGACCTCAACTGGCTACAGTGGTGATGCCTCACAAGCAGGGGCTGCTCCAGTGGCAGAGATTTAACTCTAAGCAGACCCCAGCTGGGCAGGGCAGGCAGAGCCCCCCCCCGTCCCTCCGGCAGCTGGGTCAGTGCCTGGCTTGGCTCCAGGAAGGGACAGGCAGGACAGCCCCAGGCTGCCAGTGCTGTCTGCCTGCTGGAGAGCTGGCAGGGGGATCAGCTCAGCTGTCTGCTTGCAGCACAGGTACCCGCTGATGAGCTCTGCCTGCCTTCCTGCTATGCATCCTGCAAGGGTTTGAGTACGGGGGCACAGTGTTCCTGGTATTGTGGGGTCTGAGGTTGTGCCCAGCTGCTAGGAACCCTTCCCTTCTTGGCACAACAGGTTGGTGCTGTTCCCGAGCAGGAGGTGCACAGCCCAGCTCTGACGCGTGGGGCCCACGCAGAGGGCAGCTTGGCCACCCCTGGGATGGGGCTGAAGCCATAACACGGTTTTAGTCTGGAGGGGAGGCAGTGCGGAGGTGCTCTGTGGGCACTGAGTGCTGGCGAGTGTGCTGATGCTGTGCTCAGGAAGGGGAGAGCTGCCCAGAGCCATCACTGCAGGGAGCCCTGGTGCTCACCCACACCTGTCTTGCTCTCCCGCAGCCCCGGCTCACCTGGCTGACAGCATCCACAAGAAGAAGCACACACGCCCAACCTTCACGGGGCACCAGATCTTTGCTCTGGAGAAGACGTTTGAGCAGACCAAGTACCTGGCAGGTCCGGAGAGAGCACGGCTGGCCTATTCCCTTGGCATGACCGAGTCCCAGGTGAAGGTGAGTATGGGTGTCTGTGTGGCACGGGGCAGGGGGTGCAGTGACTGCTAACTGAGTCGGTCCCGTGGGGCGGCAGGTCTGGTTCCAGAACCGACGGACCAAATGGAGGAAGAAAAGTGCCCTGGAGCCCTCCTCATCCTCACAGCGTGTGGGGGGCTCTGGTGGAGAGCGGGCAGCCTCTGAGACTGAGGATGATGAGTACAACAAGCCCCTGGACCCCGACTCGGATGACGAGAAGATCCGGCTGCTGCTGAGGAAGCACCGCGCAGCCTTCTCGGTGCTGGGCTTGGGCACGCACAGCGGCTGAGCACTGGCACAGAGCACCCCCTCCGGGCCACGGGGCGCCCAGCCACCTGCATCCTGCTGGGGGGAACCCATATGGGTGCCCAGTTGTTGGGATGGGGCAACATCGTGCCCAATTCCTGGGCATGAGCCCCCGGGATGTGGCTCGCAGGGCTGGGAGCAGCATGCGTGGGCAGCGTCAGACATGGCCGTGCCATTGGCATTGATGAAATAAAGGTCCCAGCCCCAGCCAAGTCCCAGCGCTTGCTTCGTGGGCGCGTAGTCATGGGTGAGGCTGGGCTGGAGAGGGGCTGGGATGGCATGGATGGGGCAGGGTCTGCACCCCTGGCAGGGGAAGGGACTGTGGGGCTGTGTGTGGGGCAGGAAGAGCCCACAGGCGCCAGGCGACTCTGGGGACACTTCCCAGGGTTTTTTCCCGGTTTGGGTGTGCACCAGCAGCAAGAAGTGCTAGTTCAAAAGTCACTCGTTGGGGCCTCTTGTTGAAACCTATTATCAGCAAATAAATATCATTTATCTTACTGGTGTGAGTGAGAACCCATTCACCTGTCGAGGCCACAGGATTGATGTGGTGTCAATAGCCCTGGTGTGTTTGCCTGCCAGCCTGGTGGCCCCCCCTGCCATGGGACTGCATGTGAGGCTGTGCAGTCCCCCGTGAGGGCTCCCCAGAGCTCAGCTCTTGTAGGGTGCTGGTGGGTGCCACATGGGATTGGCTGTCACCAGCTGCTGCCAGTGCCAGAGGGGCTCCTGCTGGCACAGGCATCTGGGCAGGGCCCAGCGAGCTTGACAGTGGATGTGACAAGAGCCAAGGAAATGCTAGCCAGGTGCAAGCAAACAGACGGCTGTGTCCGGGAGGAAATCGATAGGAGATAAGGTGATGCTGCCCATTGTATACCCATTAGCAGCATGGCACAGGCACAGAGGAGGTGCTGGGGGCAGCACCCCAAGCTGCTCCTCTCTGGCCATAGCTGAGGCCAGGCCGGTGGCCGAGTACACCCCAGGGCTGGCTGAAGCTTACAAAGCACTGGGCTTTTGTTGTGGTGTGGGGCTGTGGAACATCACCAGGCAACCCATCTGCCTGGGCTCACATTGGGTTTCAAGTCTTACCCCATGTTCCTCTCTGACACAGACCGGGGGGACTCTCCAAGGAGCCCCGAGGATTCAGCAGCTCTTTCCCAGGGCTTGGGAAGCTCGATTTCACCCTGCTCAGCCCCACAGTGAGCGTGGGGCTCATGATGCTCCCCTCTCAGCCGTACAGCCCCTCTGCTGCCTTGGGGGGACAAATGGGACAAATGCTGGTGGGTGGCAAAGCTGATGAAGCCCTCACAGGGATGTGAAAAATCCCATGGGCTGCGCTGTGCACAGGGCTGGGCAGACCATGGCAGCAGGAGCAGGGTCTGTGTGGCAGAAGTGTGGGGCTGCTGGTGGGATATTTTTTTGACATTTTCTAAGCTGCCCGGCATGGCTGACAATTTTTAATGTACTAACTGCCTGGTCCAGTGAGCTGATTAATTGGTGCTGAGGAGATCAATACAAAACAGAAAATTAAAACAATTTTAAAGTGATTAAGTAGTTTAACACCTGTCTGATGCCACGTCAGGGCTGGGAGACAAATAAAGCAGGTGGCAAAGGGCCTGCAGTAGCCGGGGAGAGTGACAAATCGCAGCCGCAGCCTGGCTGCCCCGTGCTTCCCCACAGCTGGATGGGACCGTGCTGCTCTGCACAGGACCCCAGAGCAGTGACCAGGACCACCCATATCTCTGCCCACTGCTGCTCCCGCTGTTCTGCTCCCTGCACGCTGCCACAGCTTGCTGGGCTCTCAACTGGGTGTGTGGAGCCTGGCACCATCTCCACCATCCCCAAACCCATCTTGTGCCCTGGGACTTGAGCCAGCCTGGTGCTGGGCAGCCCTGGGCAGAGATCTTGCAGAGTGCAGGCAGAGCTTGAGCCGGCCGCCCCGGGGGGTGTGTGGGCGCGAGCGCAGGCAGGGCGGCCTGGCAGGCAGATGGATAGCAGCTCCGCTTCAATTTTGCATCCCTTTTCTCCCAGACAAACCCCGTCGGATTTTCATAAATCAAAGCGCCACACTGTTTAATAAAAATTTATTGACTTACAAGTGATTATTTATCAAAAGGCCATTAATAGCGGCTCTGGGAATGATGTGCTACTGGGTGGTGCGTGGAGACTAATAGCAAATCAATGCCAGCATCCGGGCAGAATGCATATGAGGGGCCCCAGCCCCAGTGGGCTGCACGGCTGCTGCAGCTGGAGCTGGCAGCCCCTACCCCGCAGGCTGCCCAGTGCTCCCACCGGTTATTTATCGCTTACAAATGAAATGATCGATACTTTTAATCTAGACCTAAATTTATTAACTTTCCCATCGGAGAGAGACATATTGACTGGGGGCATTGGGAGGGGGAGCCGAGGGAAGATGGATGTGTGCCTCCTAACTTGTCCACCAGTTCCTGGCTGCGGAGCATCTCGGTGACTGTGGGGCTACGAGGAAGGTCCCAGAGCCTGGAGAACTGATTGGGGATCCCTCAGAGCTGGGGAGGTGGGCAGGCAATGAGGGCACATCACTGCGGTGTCTTGTGTCAAGGGAGCAAGCTGTGGGCTGACGGGCACCCATGGCTGGCTGTGAGTGCCTGAGGGTGCAGGGATGCTGCTGCTGGCCGGGGAGCGCCTGCCCTGGGGAGAAAACCTGCCCAAGCTCGCAGGGCCTGCGGAGCGGTGTTTCCCAGCCTGAGGGCAATGCCTGCACACGGGCAGAGAGGAGACTGCTGGGTGTGCAGCCTCAGAGTGCTTGGGGCTGGGGAAAACCAAAAGGGAGCCGAGAGCCCCCCCAACCAGGCGATGGTTCCTGTGGCATCCAGGGGTCCTTGAGGACGAGTGGGACTTACCCTGCTGGCACACTGGACACAGGTGAAGGTGGCCTGGTTGCCCCAAAGAAAGGGTCTGAAGCCACCAGTGCTGCAAGATGGGGAGGCCACACAGAACCGGATCGTGTGAGTGAGGGTTTGTGCGTTGGGGCCCCTGGGGAAAAGTCAGGGGTTTAAGGACTCCTTCTTTCTCTGTCTTTCTCGATATAACAGTGATTTACCCAAACAGGTAGGGAAGCTGCCACGGCAGGGAGACTCCAGTTGAAGGACACTTATGGAGAGCAGCTGAGCTGAGCGGGGACTGCACATGCCCTCACCACCAAACCTCAGCCAGGCACAGAGGTGGCACAGAAGCATGGCCACCTCCAGCACTCCAGGCAGCGCAAGCAACACTGCTGCCGTGAAACTGCGTTCGCTTGTGAGAGCAGGCAGCAAACGCACTGAGAATTCCCAGGAACATAAGGAAAACTGGAAACTACACAACTCCCTGCTGCAGACGCAAGAGGCGCCAGCTGACGAGGACTCCCTTGGCTGTCAAGCCAGTTCAGCTCAGCGCAGCTCACCAGTTTCTGTGCCATGGGAGACTTGTGACTGGCACATGCGCACATCCACACATCAGCCCTCCCCCCAGGTCTGCAAACACCATATGGGAGCATCCAATACCATGTGTTTCATTTAATATTGTCCCTGTAATGGGCTTCACTGTAACAGTAATGAGAAGGCATCTTTGCCAAGAGCTGCCCAAGGCCCAAGGGCTCCAGGCAGTAATGGTGCCTCCGGGAAAGAACGGCCAGAGGATAAAGGAGCAAGTCCAAGCAGCTCTGGAGTACCAAAGTCCAAAGATACAGAGTTGCTTCAGACAAGCCCTGGCTCGTGCTGGAAGCACAGGGCTCCGGCCAGGCTCAGAACAATGCTGGAGGCAGAGGGCTCAGGAGCGGCTCCGGTCTTCATGGTTGCCTACAATCATTTTGCTGTAGAGTTTCTGTTGCTCCTCCTTGAATGTGTCTTTCACCTTCTCCCTCTTCAGTCCTCCATCCCTGAGAAAAGAGTCACATCATCAGAGGAGCTCCTGCCACAGCCAGATGGTGACACTGGTACCTGGCACTGCCAGGCCACCTGGCAGACCAACTTCCCACACAGAGAGCTGCTGTCACACGCTGTCCTGCCCAGAGCTGCACCCATGGCCCCACACTGCGCTCAGCTCTGATGCTCTGTCACAAGTATCAGCTGCTCTCATAGCACCGCAGCACTGCCTGTGGTCCCTCAGCCTCTCAGGCTCTGAAGGTCTCAGTGCTGCAAAAAAGGAAGTTCCCAAGCTCAACTTACTTTGCTGAGCAGCATCAAGTCAGACTAGGGCATCCCAGTGCAAGCTGGAATCATGGAGTGAAGCCTTGGTGCCCCCCAAACACAGCAGAAGACTTTCGTCTCTGCTACAGAAAAGCAGTTTTGCAGGTCATGGACAGGATGCATTTCCATTTCCTCACACACCTACTCTGCCCAATGCAAGGCACAAGCTCAGCTCTGCAGCCCACAAGGATGAACCCAGGAACAAGGAACCCTGGCACGAGGGAGAAGAAAGTGTGCCTGGACTCACCAGAGCAGATCCACAAGGCCCCCCTGCCTGGCAATAGCTGACTTCACTCGGTTGGCAAACTGGACGGCGTCCTCTTCGGGCTGTGGCAAAACAACACTGGTCAGTGGGAGCAAAGGGCTGAAGCAGTACGGATCAGCCAGGCCTGCCTTACTTACCTGCCTGGTCATCGGGGGCAGGTACCAGACGCTGCAGACAATGGCCCAGCTGGTCATCATCCTGAGGAGGTAGGTCACCATGCCGTACTTGCTGCTGTTCCAAAAGGCATCTCCAAACTGCGGGTCGTACTGCAGTGTTGGAAGAACTTGTGAAAGCCAGGCAGTGGTTGTGCCCTCCCTGAGGCTCAAGTTCCACCCTGAGCCTTCCCAGGGCACCATGTGGAAGGAGCTCAGCTTCCTCACATCCTCAGACCAGGCACCAACCAGCAACACCAAGACTGCGCTCTCACAGAGAGGGCAGCTTGTGCTCTAAGAACATTTGCCTTCTCATACCTTGATGGCTACTGGGTAAACGGTAGCTCCAATTTCAAAGCTCCCCTTTTTGAACATCATCACAGACGTGTTGTTGATGCAGGTCCCTGTAAAAAGCAATCACAATCTCCTCAGCTCCCCTGCACAGAAGGATAACCTATACACCTCATGGCAGGGCCACAGGCACCCAGCAGCCACCATGACACCCCCTCCAGCCCTTTTGTGTGTGCAGAGCACGCGTCACCGCAACAGCCAATCTCTGACTTCCACACTTGGAGTTCAGTCACCCTCAAGATGCAATGTCCCCTCTCTCTCAGCAAAGGGTCTCACGGCCCTTGGCCGCACCACAAGGGAAGGAACAGAGACGAAGTGTTGTCCCCAAGTGCCCTCTCCCTGCAGGGCCTGTCTGTCCTTACTCCTCAACTCACCTTCCGGAAAGATAAGAATAGGCAGCTTGCTCTTGTCCTGGACGTGTTCTGTGAGCCTGAACAGAAGAGTCACCTGTTAGAACAGGAGCTATTGCCAGCACCCCACACAGTGAACAGCCCTTATCTCAGTGCCAGCAGCAGTGCCACGGCCTCCCAGCACGTGTGAGGCAGCGTGCCCAGCCAAGGGCAGCCCACCTCCCCCAGCCTCCACCCCTGCAGCCACTATCACCTTTTGGCAACGAGGTGACGATCCTTGACCTCAGAGCGCTCAAACCAGACATGAGGGCAGGCTTTCACCATGGCTCTCTGTATCACACCCATAAGCCCGCCGTGGATCTGGCCCACCTGGACAGGGAGAGAAGACACAAGTTACAAGACCTGGGGATGCAGGAAGGCCAAGGCAGCTCCTAATTCCACAAGTGCAGCGACAGGACAAGGGGGAACAGTTTTAAGCTGAAAGAGGGAAGATTTAGATGATATATTAGGATGAAATGTTTTGCTGTGAGGATGGGGAGGCCCTGGTCCAGGGTGCCCAGAGAAGTGGTGGCTGCGCCATCCCTGGAGGCGTTCAAAGCTGGCCTTGGGACTTGGAGCCCCCTGATCCAGTGGGAGGTGTCCCTGCCCATGGCAGGGGTTTGGATGGGCTTTAAGGTCCCTTGTGACCCAAACCATTCCATGACTCTCTGATCTTTCTACCCCCGCCCTGAAAGGGCTGAGAGGAAAAGTCCCAGGCTCCGACTGGGAGGGCAGATGCAGAAGCCCCAGGTGCTTCCCACGCTGCAGGAGGTCCAGCTGGAGAAGTGCTTTGCTCTGCCATGGACAACAAAGCCCAAAGATCCCTGGTGCCCCGAGTCCCATGCCAAGCTTGCTAAAAAGCCACCACAAAACATGGTCTGAGGGTGCCCTGCAATGTCATGCAAGAAGCAGAAGCTCTGCAAGCTCAACAGACTCGTTGCCTCATCCTCGCTCGCTCTCACTGCACACGTGGCCGGGGCACAGACCTACCATTGCATAGTAGCCATCGCTGGCCAGAATGATCACGTCAATGGGAGACGTATGGTTGGCCACGCAGATGCCTCCATTCCGGGGTCTGTTTTCTCTACACAAAACACAATGGCAGAGGTGAGGACAGACGAAGGGAGCGCAATGCCTGCAATGCACATGGAGCAGCTAGCAGGAAGGGTCCAGCAGCAGTGGATGAAGCCTCCTTACCGGTCATGGTAGGTAATTATGGCTGTGAGGGCACGCACGCAGATCCGGTAACACATCAGGTGGACGTGCTTGCTGAGGAACTCCTTACACCTGCAGCCCGGGAGAGCAACCATCACCCTCAGTTCCACCACCTCCCCTGTAACGCTGTCCCTCCACCCCGCTGCCCCAGGCTGTGAGATCTGACTGGGAGGTCACATTGCTCCCACAGAAACACATCTCATCCTGGGTTTTGCCACTGATTCTTAGCTCAAAAGAACCAAACTTTGGCCTTTGCTCGTTTCTGTTCTTATTCCTCTCAGCGCCCAGGGCTACACGCTCTGCCAGGGCTCAGTACTCTCAACCTAGGCCCTTTGTTTAAGATTCCAGGGTGTCTGTCCCCAAGGCTACAGGGCCAGGATCACCAGCCTTGTCCACAGTGGGCACAACAGACAGACCTCACAGGAAAACTTCTGGATTATCAGGTCTCAAACTGCAGAAGGGTCTCCTCACTCCCTCTTCCCTCGAAGCTGAACTCACCTTCCGTTTGGCAAATATCCCACCACTGTAGTACCAGTCACCAACAAGCTGATCCCAGTAAATGCCAGGGCTATCCTGCAGAGAGAGGGAAGCTATGCGCTAGCAGAGCCAGGGCACAGGCCCTACTCATCAAGCAGCCCATCTCTCCCGATTGTGTTGCCTGGGGTCTGTGGGCTCGGGTGCAGCTGCACTTGCTACAGGGGAACAGGCGAGTTCCCACAGCGGCACTCACCGGAGTGGCAGGAGGAAGCAGTAGCGGATGAGCATGCCCAGGCCCCAGAGCACAGTGAGGCGCAGGCTGATATACTGGAAATTGTAGTTGGTCCTGCTGAGGAGGTTCCAGGACTCCAGCTCCTCAGCTGAGAACCGCTTGGTCACTTCATCGTCCATGATGGTCTCGATGCCTTTGCGGCAGAAGTAGAAGATATCCGAGAGCTCAAACTCAGGGGTGTCCAGGGCTTTGCCACTGCCGCTGCGGCGGATCTCCTTGATTTCCTCTTCCAGGGACATTGGCTCCTTTGCAATGATACCTGCAATGTGCAGCAGGCAGCTCTAAGCAAAGCACGACCTGTCTGCCCTGAGGGAGCTGAGAACCAAGGTCCCTTCCATTCTCCAGCCCTGACAGGCACACACCACTCTACCCAGCTGCCTAGGAATGAAACGCTTCCTGGGCGCTTCCCTCCCCTTCCTCATGGAACAGATCTCTCCATATCTCTCTCCAGTCCATCTGCATGGAAAGGCTCCCGAGTGTAGCTCAGCTGCTCAGAGACACCGCATTTGCCCCAGCTTCACAAAGAGTTTTCAGCTTCTTACCATTGACATAGGGCTTGTACAGCGGGTGGTTCTTCTCCTTGGCACCACGCTCTATCCTCAGCGTCGCCCACTGCAAGAGACACACACCACAAGGAAGATTTGCAAGGCGTGTGACTCCAGTTGCATCCTGCAAGAGCACAGGACCATGGATCACAGGACAGGTGCTGTTTTTAACCCTTATTTCTTCCAAGCTCAAAGCAGAGATCGTGTTTTCAGGCAGCTGCTGAAACCACCAGGCTGATGACAGGGTGGGATCCTTCCTCCCTGATTCTGCTAATGGCTGCTGCTTCTTGACTCACTGGTCCCTTGGGAACAGCAGCATGCTAAGACTCCCTGGCAGCCAGCTGCCAAATCCCATGCCCAGACTACCCACTAATCCCAGAAACCTCTCTCAACTGATTCTCAAGGGCACCAGCAAACACCACAGGGTGGACTTCTGGCTGGTCTTCTTTCCCCCCCCTTCAAGAAACCCTCTCACCCTCACACTCTTGTTTGAACAAGTTTCTAAAGGAGGACCCATGTACAACATGGTTATTGCTCCAGGCCAGCTGCTCCAACAGGGATCTGCAAAGAAGGGGAACCTGCTGGAAACTCCTGGCATCCCAGTCTCAGCCCATGCCAGCATCAGATGAGGATCGGGAATGCTAATTGTACACAGAGCCTCTAGCTCATCTAGCAGCCTCCTCTGCCAGCAAAAGGAACTGCAGGATTGCAGAAGACTCCAGACACTGCCATCCCAGAAGAAGTCAGGAGAGGAGCTCTGACCAGCAGGAGCTGGGCAGCTGATGGAGAAGGCAACGGAGAAGGCAATGGAGCAGGCGTGCCTCCCAGCATGCCTCGCAGCGGCAGAAACCCAGGCTCACTCCTAGGAAGCACCAGGCCACTGTTCCTCCCCACAGGCTGCCAGATTCTCTGGGCTGGGCTCACAGCTCAGGCCTCTGGAGCCAGGAAAAGCTTTCAGGTAAATAACGCTCCCCAAAAGTACTATTCCAAAGGGCCAAACGTAGAGAGTGACTTTTCCACCACATTTGTGAGCGGTTCTGCCAAAGTGCTCTTCTCTCTGCCCACAAAGATTCTTTGGTAAAAGCTGAAATGGACTTCAAAATCTTTTCAGAAAAATAAGTTCTAAATCAAACACCAAAAGAGGTGTTGGGATTAAATGTTCCCGAGTTGAAGAAAGAAGCAAAATGAAAGCAAGGTGAAAACTTCCATTTCAAATAACCCAGACTTCCTATTAATGTTTTCTCCTGGCTCAGTCACTAAATGTGAAGTTTGGTCTTCACGCATCCGTGTTCACAGAGTGCCCACAAAGCCCAGGTCTTCCCACTCACACCCAGCCTTTGGGAGGCTGCAGGCTCCAGGGCTGCCTTCCCAGGGAGCGGGTACAAGAGCCACTGCCGGGAAGTGCAGCCCTCTTCAAACAGCAGGAGCTGCACCTTGAATCCCTCAGCAACCTGAACTCTGCATCCAAGAGCCTGGACCCTCCCCATCAGGCACCAACCACCTCTGTTCTTTTTGTTTGGGCAGCCAGGGGAGGGTGGGAAGGCTTTATCTTCCAGGAGTTTGGCAAAAATTCCAGTCCCTCCCGGGACTTGCTTCAAGGAGAGGTGCTGGATCTGAGACAGCCAGTAACACCAGTGTGCCAAAGGCAGGCGAGGGAACAGCGTGACCCCAAGCTGGAAAATTCCACTTGGCCTCTCCCTGCCAAGAGGTCATCAAGGGCTGCTGGCCGTCCTCTGAGGCTGCAGACCCAACACGACTGGGCTCAGTGAGGAGGGGCGGCACGATGGCATAGATGGGTGCCAAGAGCTCTGGGTTCTGCCCACGGAGCACTCAGGGTGTGCAGGACAAAGTCGTGCCTCACCTCCTGCTTTTGCCTCATCCAGACACGTGCGGGAGTGGAGCAGCTGGACTGCAGCCTCCTCCCGCCCTGTTGCACTCTACGCCCCTCCTGGCTGCTCTCCATGCCGGGCTGGAGCCGCACTCGGCCTCGCTTGGGACACCAACCTGCCCAGGCACGCTCCTCCTCTTGGCACACCCACAGATCCTACTGCCAGATCCCAAGGGCCACACTACTCTCCAAGATTAATTACGGGGAAAAAACAGCCCACAAACAGAGGTCTTGTAAATCCCATTTGGCTGAGATGACCCAAACGGATCATGCAGCACCAGCACACGCTGACAAACCAGCCTCCCATCCCTGCCACCCGCTATGTCCTGCTGAGGGGGAAAAGCCTCTCTTTCCAGCACAACCGCACTCCACAAGACCACTGTAAGCACATGGAAAATTCCAGAAACATGACTTACCTGAAAAATCTTTAATAATGTTTTCATGTAAACCTTGCGGATGCCAAAGGAGACTCCAAAGATTGCTGGCACAATGATGAAAACCAGGAGCAGAGTGAAGAGGACAGTTATGGAAATCCCCAAGAGGTTAACAACCAGGCTGTCAAAGGGGAGCAGGAGGAACATGGTGAAGGGCCAGGCAAGGCTGGCAGCCTGCGGCCGGACGGAATGGCTGCCCACAGCGATCAACCAGTTCTCCTGTTATTCAACAATAGTCTCATGCAGGCACCGAGTCCGCAGCCTGCTCACAGACCCCATTCCAAAGTTCACATCCTTTTTGGGCTCTGCGAGAGAGGGAATGCAACAGGATCAGGGACAGCAGTTGAGAAAACAAGCAGTCTGCCAGGAGCACGGATGAGTTCAGACAGCAAGGGCTGCGGAGCTCAGGGAAGAGGGAACACATGTGCGGGCTCCTCCATGGGTGCACAGCAGGCACGGCAGGGACACGGCTGTGTGACAGGAGATCCTCCCGAGGTGCAGCTGCGTGTGTGTTGCTGTGGGTCGGCGTGAGCAGGAGCTGGCGGCAGAATCCCCTTCTGGCTGTGGAGAGCATGCAGAGCCTCCTCACTGGAACGAGGTGGAGTCCATCCCTGAGCCTGCATTGGAGGAGATGGAGGGAGTTGGCACTCGCAGGAGCCTACCGTGCGTGGAGCTATTATTGCTCTTTCCGTGAGGACGTAGATCCTTGCATGACGCCTGGAACAAGATTAATTCTGTAGCCCCTGGCACCCACTGGCACTGAAGGGTCGTTACAGACAGGAATGAAGCCTGTGTCCCTGGAAAGCTCTTCCAACAGCAAGTTGGCTTCTTGGCAGACGAGGTTCTCGCATGCCACCAGCTCTACTGGAGGAGAGAGAAACCAAAGTCAGGCAAGTAATGCAGCACAGAGAGCCATCAACTCAGCGAGGGTGGCGGGAGGTCAGGGACAGTGGGTTCTGGAACATGGAGGGCAGCACCCAGGCTGAGGTCACATCGCTCAGAGCTGCTCCTGAGCCACCACAGGCTTGGACTGGCACTCAGTGACTGCCTGGCACTCCCCTGGACTTGGGAATCACCCCTGCTGCCACTCGTCCTGTGCCTTCATACCAGCCACACCTCACGGAGCAGCCTCGTCCAGAACCACGCCCAGACCACAGGACCCTGCAATCAGGTTCCCAGCACAGGAAAGGAGCCAGCCCTTCCTGATGACAAAGATATTCCCACCTCTCTCATTTCAGAGGCATCCAAGAGTACTGAGCCGGCCAGGTACCCAGATTCCTGGGAAGGAATCACTTCCTCTGCTCCTGCCCACACCTCTCAGCCCTGGTCACAGGGCAGATTCACAAACAGCTCGGGGCAGGAAGGTGGCCCACAGGGAGAATCACCGTGATGATCAGCCAGAGTGGAACGTGCCGGGGCACGAGGAGCAGCTGGAGGTCAAACACCCCAGGCTCTTCTGCGGGAGGACACTCACCACAGCACGGGCACACACAGGGCTAGTAAAACGGGATGAGTCTGCTCTGGGCAGACTTCCCTCTGGATAGCACCTCCACCTGGCTACTGAGCATCACCTGGGATGGGATCTAACAGCTACCTGGGAGGCAGAGCAGAAGAGAGGCCGGGAAGATCCTCCAGCTGCTGTCAGGGATGCTATGAATATTGTTAGCACTTCAATGGAGCACGCAGGCCTGCACAAACCACCTCCTGGGAGAGGCAGCACCACAGTCACGTGCATCAGTGCCCACCAGGTCGGAACCATCACCTGTCAGAACAAGGGCTGGTCCGACCAGTGCTGGCAGCTGCTGCCCAGAGTCAGGCTCGGTTCTTGCGCCCTATCACTGTGCCAGCTGGCTATGGCCACCAGGACAGCCACGCACCAGCAGCACGCAGGGCCCGCAGTCACAGGCAGCAAACCCCAGGCTGCAGCTGCCTCAACTAACACCAGAACAATGCGGTGGATGCTGGTGGGTTGGCAGGACCCTGTGGTCCAAGGCAGGGGCAGAACCCGGCTGCCAGCCCCATGGCCCAGTGGGAGCATCCCATGCTGGCATCTCGCAGCGGCCGGCTCCAGGCTGCAGCTTCACATTCAGCACCGGCCATCAGCACATCTGGTACAGGCCATGGTGTGGCAGCCAGGCTGTGGGCAGCGGCGTCATCCTCCGCTTCATCACTGGGAGCACGGCATGGCGCACCAGGATGGGATGTGATGGGACAAGGGTCACCGTGATGGGGTGCAATGGGACGGGGCCTACCAAGACAGTGGGCAACAGGTCAGGGGCCAC
The DNA here is from genome assembly GCA_033558235.1 of Neomorphus geoffroyi. Classification (NCBI taxonomy): domain Eukaryota; kingdom Metazoa; phylum Chordata; class Aves; order Cuculiformes; family Neomorphidae; genus Neomorphus; species Neomorphus geoffroyi. Next base: position 221,222 of record JAUMJM010000056.1, read on the forward strand.
CAGGACGGGAGGCAATGGCACAGGGGGCACCGGAACGGGGCCCAAGGGGACACGGTCCCCTGGGACAGGGCCTACCAGGAGGCAGTGTAACGAGTCAGGGGCCACCAGAACATGGGCAACGGATCAGGGCCAGCAGGACGGGAGGCAACGGGACAGGGCCCGCCAGGGTCAGGTGTAACAGGACGAGAAAACAGGACAGGGTCCGCTGGGATGGGGGCACGGAGACGGGGCATAACGGGTCAGGGCTCCCCCAGAACGCGTCCCCCGACCCGCGGCGGGGCCGGGCCCCGCGCCCTTCAGCCCCGCGGGGAGCCGCGGGGCCGGGCCGAGGCCCCGGGGGCAGGGCCGGGGCGCTGCGGGAGAGCCGAGTAACGGTCCAGCGGGCCCCAAACAGGTGAGGGAGCGGTACGGGGGAAGCGGTCCCGGGCCAGGCCGAGCCGGGCGAAGCCCAGCAGGAGTGGGATGGTTGGAGGGGTCCGGGCCGCGCGGAGCCGGCCCAGCCGCGCACTCACCCGCCGCCACCATGGGGACCACCGCGAGCCTCGTGTGACGTCAGCGCGCCCCGCACGGAGCCGCGCACGCAGCGAGCCCAGTCCCCACCCCCGCGCAACGTCACGGGGCGGGGCTGTGCGCGCACAGCACTCCGGCGCCGTGACGTCACCGCGTGGTCCCCGCCCCCTTCCCGCCGACGGCGGAGGCAACAGCCGCGCTCGCGAGGCGTCCTCATTTTATTCACTCCCAGTTACAGCACCAGCGGCGCCCCCGCCGCCCCCGAACCGCGGCTCCGCACAAGGCACTTGCACAGCACCGGGAGCCCCGCGGCTCCCAGCCCGGGCTGCCGACGGACGCCGGGGATAGTCGGTGCTCCGCCACCCCCTTGCTCTGGGGACTGCGATCCTGGAGAGCCCACCCACCGAGCACCGGTGAACCAGATGGAGTCACCCTGGGCAGAAGTGACGCCGGAGAGCAGCTTCCGGCCCCTGCAGCAAGACTGGTGGCCAATAAGTGTCCACAGAGCCTGGCAGCGGCTCGTGCAGCAGCAGCCCAGCCCCACGGAGGAGCCTACAAAACTGCGAGCAGTACCGCCTGCCGCGGAGCTCCCCCAAAGAGTCCTGCACCACAGCCAGGGCTGGAAGAGATCTGCATTACTACCAATACGGGGACTGAGCCTCCGAGCGCCGCCAGGTCTGCAGGTGTGAGAGGACCAGGGCAGCAGTCCGAGAGGTGCCAAGATGCTCCCATGCCCCACGGGCACTCTTCACAGCATGGGAGGGAGGGCGGGTCGTGGCCACGGGGCAGATCTTGTAGTTGTGCCCATGGTTGTTGTCCCAGTGGGTCTTCTGTCCACACCGGAAGGAGATGCAAAACTCTGTGGCCCTGCGGGAGATGGATGGCTTGGGCAGGGCAAGCTCAAAGGAGAAGGTGTCTGTGTCAGCCGAGCCGTATGTGCTATGCATGTACTGGCAGGAGATGTCCCGGAAACTCTTCCAGCCATCGAAGGTGATGCGGACCATGACCTTCTTCTCATATGCAATGTTTCTGACCTTCACTGTCCCTGACAGGGCACGGTCCTGGAGCAAGCAGTTCTCCAGGCAGACAAGGTTGCTGTGCAGGCAGCTGCGGAAAGCCACGTAGTCTGCAGAAGGCTGCGGGAAGTCCAGCACGTACCTGCACACTTCTGGGCGCAGGTCCCGCAGCCTAGGTCGGAAGCAGGCGAGGTCAGACAGGGCATGCTGCAAGTCACTGAGGTCCTCCTCAATCTTGGAGAAGAAGCGGACGGCTGTAAGTGAGAACCCCTTCATATCGGCAAACACAACTCTCTTCTTCTGGCCCTTGGAGACCTTGGCGCTGTCTCGCCGCTCGGGCTCGGGTTCTGCGCTCAGCTTCTGGTTGAGACAGGACCGGAGGGGTTTGCGGCCCCGGCTGCCCCGCAGCTCCTCATAGGAGTTCAGGAGCTTGCGGATGGGGGGCGAGTGGCTCAGGCAGAGCCCCATGGCCAGGTCCACGGGCATGGCTGGGGGGACGGCGGCGTGCGCGCTGTACACCTGGAAAAGCCTGGAGGCAAAGAGGGGGTCAGGCACCGCGCCGTGGCTGCCGGCTCCCCCCGCGGCCAGTGCCTCCCCACCCCGCTCGCCCCCGCCCCGCGCTCACTCGCCACAGCTCATCGTCCCCGCTCTCGCCGCCGGCGCCTCCGCGCTCTCAATGGAGCCGTGGGACCGCCGGCGGCCGGGAACACCCCGCCGCGGCCGCGACAGCCAATCACCGCCGAGGACACGCCCCCGAGCGGCCAATCGGAGCTGGCGGCCAGCGGAGCTCCCGGGTCCTAGAGACCACCCTCCCTCCGCCGGGCGCGGCTCCCGGCCCCGCTCCTCGGAGCGGAGCAGCGCAAGGAAAGTGCCCAACGGCAGGGAACTGCGAGGGCTTTCGGAAAACAAGTGTTTCCCAAACTCTCAGCGCCCAGAGGAGCTACAGGAGGAAGAGCTGTGCCTTCCCCTCACGTCCTCCGCTTTCGCACACCCCCTTCCAGACACCGTGTCCAGGGTGTCCCAAGTCTCGACTCATCCTCTGTCAAAAGGGAACCCAACTCAAGAGTTCCTTACCCTGGTTCCTTGTCCTGAGAAAGGGATTCACTCTCTCTTGAGCACTGAGGAAAGGTATCCACTCTGTCTTGAGCAGGGAGGAGAGAAAGGGATTCACTCTCTCCTAAGCAGGAAAGAGACGCTGCAGTGTCCCTAACACTTGGATTCCAAATCACCTTCACTGTTCAGCTCACATGTGACTCCCTGACAGAGGACTGTCCCCTCAGACCGATCACCACCACTAATCTCCCTGGAGCCGTCTGGCCATCCGTGCTCCTGCTGACAGCACAGATTCCTATCAGCTCATGACACAACCTGACCAGCAGCATTCGTGCACGGCTCTTCATCGCCAGTGTCCGAGCGTCAGACTGGACACCACTGGCAGACCCTCCTGCCTGCGGAGACGCAGGACACGATCTCTGTGGGTGACCAGGAGCCAGAAGCACCCGTCGGGTGGGGCCTGCAGGACCTGCAGGTGGCTGCCCTTAGCCAGTGCTCCTGGGAACCAGCCCGCAGCCTGGCCAGCACCAGCATGGATCAGTGTGTCAGGCCTGGGCCAGCCTCCTGCAGCCAGCCCACAGTGCCAGCAGCCACCAGCCAAAGCCCTGGCTGGTGATCCCACTCAGGCCCGTGCCGGAAGGCCAGCCTCGGAGACAGGCAGCGCCACATCCTCCCAGAGTGGTCAGTGGGAGGATCAGCGCTGGCAAACACACTCCTGCGGCTGAGCCATGGCTGCAGCGTCCCGAGTTACAAACCCAAGCCATGTCTCCTGAGGACAGCACAGCAAACTGCCCCCTTTTCTCTGCACCAAAGGCTCTCGCTCACAGTTCCACCTGTTCTGCTTTTGAAACTTGGAATACTGCAAACTCTTTCCGACAGAACTTCCAGTTGTTTTCCCACCATGAAGCAAAGTTTGTGTAGGTAGGTACTGCTACTAAGCAACAATCATCCTCACCAAATCACATGATATTTATTTAGTATCACTTTCCTGTATGTAGCCAGGAGAAAAAGAAATAGAACCACCTTTGCATTCCTATTCCTAGATGGGACTTTTGAGAGGAACGACTTGATTGATAGAGCTCCAACACAGGTGTTTCTCAACTCTGGGAAAGCTGCTGTCACCTGGGACAGAGCAGCTGACAGCGAGGGTTGGTCCGGACAGTGGGAGAGAAAGCCCACAGGAAAAGACTGGGTATGGGTTCTCCACATTTCAGACACGACTGGGGCCCAAGGGACGACCGTCCCCCTCTGCTCCCAAGCACAAGACCCTCAAACACGTACAGCACAGGTGAGGAGCCGATTCTCAGCAACTGCTTTCCAAGAACCACCCTTTTATCGCATCCTCTTGGGATAACAGTGTGTTTCCTCGCCACTTCAGTGACTTAGGGAGTCATCGCAGACGTGAAAGAGGCTTCCCAGCAATGAAACCACTTGCCCCAGCTTTCTCCTGCGCTCAGGAGAGCAGATCTGGCTCAGGCTGGGAAATCACAGCTCACCAGCATTGCCCTCCCTGTGACCTCTTTCCCTTTAGAGCTAATCCCTCAGTAAAGCCAAGCCATCTCCACCTTGGCGGGAGCAGCGAACAGGGAAGGTATCTGAGTTCAAGCTTTACAACACACCCGTGAGAGCTGGAAAAGCTTCCCCTACTCTGTATGTTCCCTTTCAGACACAGAGATGAAGTGGGTGGGCTGCTGGGTCTCCTCCTCCATCTAAAGCACAAGCCAAAGGCATCCCTTCCTTGTCAACATCACGGATGCTTCCCTTTCCCCCAGGACAGACAGATCACAGGCACAGTGTTAGCAGCGAGGCAGCCTCCAGTCCCAGGGTGTCCTGGTGTTCAGTCATGGAAGGACACAAGAAGCACGCAGCACTATTTTCAGGTGCACCCAAACAGAATCTCACGACGATCCTGACTGAATTGAGCCTACCTGTCACCTTCAGGAATCCCGCACAGCCTGTGGCAATGCTGCCATGTGCCAGCTCTCAGAGCCCAGAGAGGAGCTGCACTGCAGCCACTCTGGGAAGAAACAGATTCCACCAAGATTCAGCGGCTGAAAAAGTACAGGTGCCCCTTGTGCTCACATTGCCACGGCCACGTGAGATGTACGAGCTGTCTGGACAGTTCTCACTCAAACTTAATAGGGCCAAGGAGAAAGTCTGCCAGACGTGCCACCAAGACAGCCTCCAAGCGGCTCTTGCACAGCACACTCTGGCAGTAGCGGATTAACGGCTTTGGCTGGGAGCTTCAGTCACCTCTGTGAAGCTGCCTGGGCCATAGATATGTGCAGGGCACAACCCACAGCCCTCCCCAGGGCGCTGTGCAAGAGAAGTGCTACTGATTCCTAAGGATTAAACCCAGCCTCCTCTTAACATCTATACTTGAAAGAATCTTCTTTACCTAAACGGATTCATTAGGAACCCCATGAACCACACATGCAGAGCCACTCACACTGCAAGAGGCAGCATGTAACCCTTACCAGGCTGGGGAGGGGGGTGTCAGGGGAGCAGTAGGCTGCTCCTCGCACGGAGCACCGTGCCGGGATGGCCCTGCCCAATGGAACAGGAGTGTGGTCCATTCAAGCACCTAAGCAGCCCTGGGCTCAGGAGTCAGCTGGAACAGTGGTGAAATCTCCCTGAGGTCAGCCTGGCCAAGACAGCAGGTTAGAAAAGGCTGGAAAAGCAGCAAGGCCTCCAGCCTCCTGGATCTATCTACAAGCTGAATTTCAAGAGGTGAAATAGCAGCACTTAAATCCTGTGTGCAGGACCTGCTCCAGTACTGGCTTTACGCAAAGTTCATGGATCTGGAACCGCATATCTAAACCCAGATTTCACATGGGCACTTCAAAGACCCCAGGGCTCTGGCACAAACACCCTGAGCGTGGATCACGTGGCACAGACAGTGCAGCTGCGTATCCCCCCCCAGTTCACATTGGAGCAATCGGCTGCTTGCACAAGGCCCTGGGCTGCTCAGCCCCTACGAGGACATCAAAGCCAGCAGGGGAAGGTGGAGCTCACACCTCGGGCTGCCACACGGCCCCAGTCAGTTTCCACCCCACAGCCCAATTTAAGGAATGGTGCTAAACTGGAACTCACATCTGTGGGTTTAAAAAGAGAGTACCCAGCTGTTGACAAAGACCTTCGAGGACAGATGCGCTCTCTCCACACCTGCTGTCAAACCAGCTGGGACTCTGGAGAGAAGAAGCTACACTCATCCCTTCCTCATGACTCCAGGGGGGCTGAGGCAAGCCTGCTACAAAGCCTTGTTGGAGAGGGTGCTGAGACACCAGCTTGCCCTCGTTCTGGAGCACCAAGGACAGGAGTCCAGCTGTGTTCCAGGTATGTCATAAGCCATTAGGAGTCTGATGAGCTCTGGGGGCAACAAGCTCCTCTGTGTCAGCAGAGGGAAAGATATCCTGACGAGTTATTTGCACGCTTTCAAGGATCCCCCTTCCAACAGCACTGCTGTCCTGCCTAGCCATTCCACGTCCAAAGGGAACATGGCATAGATGCCCCCACGTGAGCTCCACCATGCCACCCCAGAGGCTGTGGGATGCTGTGGGGAACCAGTGGCTGCAGTGTTCAGATCCTGGCCCCACCATGGTCCCCTCCCCACCACCATGGTCCCCTCCCCACACTCACCACTTGCTCCTCAAATGAGCTGCACTGCACCTGAGGCCACCAGTGGGGCAATGGTCTTGTACCGGATGAGGTGCTGTGATCCCTCCTCCAGGTCGATGGTGTACTCCCTGCCAGAAACACACAACATCAGGCTGCCTCTCCTGTTCCAGTGTAACCCACACTACTTTTATAGAACAAATGTATTTATGTGCAACACATGGGGAAGCGCCCACCTACCTCTGCTCATCTGTCTCCGGCTCGACCAGGATGTTCTCCTGCCGCTCCAAAACCCTCAGGAACACAAAGGAATCCAGGTTGGGCTTCGGAACTGCAGACAATGGATTCAGAGCACAAGCTCAGCAGTTGCTCGTGTCCCTCTGCAGGACATGAAGCGATCAGAGGGGTACAAGTTACAGCAAACTCATGGCCTGTACAGGAAGTGCCTGACACTTTTGATCAGATATCATGTGTCCTGCCTCAAAGCGAGGCCAGGCTCGATGGCAGCAGCATCAAGCCAAGTGCTGCACAGCAGAGCAGCACTGTCACCAGCTGCCTCTGCTTCTGCTGAGCACCTGCTGGAGCATGAGCCCTTCACATTCCATGCTCCACACCCCTACTGCTGTAATTCTCTCAGTAGTCTGGATGCACCCACCTGATTTCAGCAGAGACACTTTCTGCAGGTTGGGTGGCATGTGCTTTAGGGCCACGTTTTTCAGGTAAGTCTCTGTATTCGCCATGTACCTGAAACAAATCATTGGAGCATTTACTGGCTTAAGCACATACAAATTTGCAGGGACACCACTGACTCCAAACACCAGCAAGCAATGTCTCCTTGTCCCGCAGGCAACGGCTTGCCTTGGTAACCAACCCAGAGTTAGTAGAGTTATTTCAGCTCTTTCCTTGTCCGTAAGGAAGCTTCCTGGTAAAATCAAGGATTCTTACTGCAAATCTAAGGCTAACGGTCTCAAGAACTGTTCAGCAGAACACACAGGCAAGTTCTATAACCTTCAAAAAGGGAGGAACATGCACCCAAAACATACTCACTCTTTAGCAAAAGCAAACTCCTCTGCTGACAGAATGGAAGGCTCCCCTTCAGCTCGAGACTTCTCCTTCTCCAGGACATGGGGGAAAAACTTCTCAATCTGATATTGGAACAAAACTCAAAGGACTCAGAGCTCTCCCATCAGCTTCATGTCTGCAGTCCTCACTCCCCAGAAGCTTCCCCTGCCAGCAGTGGAGTGCGGCTGTATAGGCGCATGCAGCAGCCACAGCCCTGACTGAATTCTGGCTCCTGAATTAACAGCTACACAGTCAACAGGCTGTGCAACCATGGACATGCAAGCATTCAACTGTGCTGTTCCAGGCTTTGATGAGGGTAGAGAACACCCACAGCAACGCTGCGATCCTCCTTCATCATCAAAAAATGTCCAAGGAATGAATTCCCTTGGGTTGCATTTCAGAGGACAGAGAGAGAGGGCTTTAACTAAGCACCTTCCTGAGGCAGGAGGTGTTTTATGGGTAAAAACTGCTCCTGAAGACACCCTTTTTCACCCCCAGGACAGGACAACCATTACCTTTACCAGCCTGCATCGCAAGTAACTGCTGAGCACATAACGGATCCTCTCAATCTCCATGCGGTGAACACTGACCTTCAAGTCTCCGCTCTTTGCCCGTTTCAGGTTTGCCTCCTGCAAAAAAAGGCAAATAAAAAGTACATTGTTGGGAGGTCAAACAACAAGTAACAGAGAGGAAGATGAGTTTTGGTCGTAGAGGCCACAGAATCACACTACAGGTGACAGAACGCGTTGTATTTCCTTGTATCTCCTAGTCCCTTCTCCAAGCCAAGCTTCAAGAAGGTCCTCAAACACTGCCTTATCTCAGGGACAAACCTAGCAATTCCAAAGCAACGCAGCATCCATCTGCCAGGCCAGGCCTGCCTGTCCCACCCCTTAGACCAGAACCCACCATGTGGTCCAGCTGCTCCACGACACACTCAACAATCTCGGGCTTGCTCTCCAGCAGCTCGGGAGCAAACTTCTCGTTCAACCAGGCCTGAAAGAAGGCACACGGTAAGTAGAAGCGAGCAAAGCACCTGCTGTGCACCCCAGCCCCAGAGCGGGCAGAAACGCAGACCTCCCCACCCCCCCCGGGAGCCTAGGGCCGGTCTCTGTCACTCCCACATTTCCCCAGGGCCCAGCTCTGTCTCCTCCCCACCTTCCCGGCAGCTCAGCTCCTGACCCTGCCGCCCCTCTCGCCTGCCCCAGCGGGAGGCCCAGGCCCGGCTCTGTCACCCCCTTAGGTCCCGGCCCCGCCGCTCTACTCATCCCGCGGTACCTGCTCCAGGCTGCGGATGAGCTGCGCCGGGGTGAGCACCAGCTCCTCACTGCCGCCATCCGAGTCCCCCTCCACTCCTGTCCCCTCACCGCCTACCGTCGCCGCCATCCCTCACCGCCTGCCGCGCCGCCCCAACTACGCACGCGCGGCCGCCCCGCGCGCAGCGCCACGGACCCACCACCCCGCGCATGCGGAACTGCTGGGCCCCGCCCCGCGCGCAGCGCCCCCTGGGTTCTCCCGCTGTGCATGTGCTGTCACCCAATGAGCAGCGCCCAGCGCCCCCTGGCCCCGCCCCTCACGCCCTGGTGTCCCGGACCGCCCAACTACGCATGCAAATCCCGCCCCCCGCGCCCCAAGAATCCATTGCGCATGTGTAGCCGCACCACTGCGCATGTGCAATTTCCTCGAGTGGCTCCACTGCACGCCTAATCTGCAGCATTGCGCATGCGCCGCCGCCCCCCGTCAGGCAGTTCTCCTAGGCCCGCCCCTTCTGGCAAAATGGCGGCAGCTGCGTCAGTGGCTGAGGAGCGGCCTTCGGCGCCGGCAGCAGGAGGAACCTCCGCGGGGCTGCTTCAGCTCCAGCAAGTGCTGGAGCGAGGGGAAGGCGGGGGTGGCCCGCATGCTGGAGCAGCTCCTGTACGAGGACAGGCTGAGAGACGTGGGGTTTGGCCTGGAGAAGAGAAGGCTCTGGGGAAACCTCAAAGCAGCCTCCAGTACTGATGCGGGCTCCAGGAAAGCTGGGGAGGAAAGCCGAGCTCCCTCTTGATCAGGGAGTGCAGGGATAGGACGAGGGGAAGGGTCCTGAGCTGAAAGAGGGCAGATTGAGATGAGATCTTGGGGAGAAACGTTTTGCTGTGAGGGTGGGGAGGCCCTGGCCCAGGTTGCCCAGAGCAGTGGTGGCTGCCCCATCCCTGGAGGTGTTCAAGGCCAGGTTGGATGGGGCTTGGAGCCCCCTGATCCAGTGGGAGGGGTCCCTGCCCATGGCAGGGGTTGGCACTGGGTGGGCTTTGAGGTCCCTTCCAGCCCAAACCATTACACTTCCAAACCCAGTGCTTCGCACAACATAAACCCTGTAAGCTGAGCACTCTCAAAGTGACTCCAGCTCTGTTCCCAGCCAACACTTTGCTTCTGCAGAAGAGAAAATCCCACCGATCCCACTCTACGCAAAGCTGGGGAACCAAATACACACAGATGCAGCGTAAGAAAAAATTTACTGATCCCTTAGTACTTCTGCCAATATTGCAACAGATGTGAAAGGCAAACACTGTTACAGTTTAGAAAAAACAAGTTTTATATCATTAAAGTATTAAACAAATCCCAAAAAAACCATAATCAGTGGCTGAGTAATAAGCCTGGAATTTCAGATCCAGTATTAGCACCTACAGCACCACCAGAAGCCAAAACACTCCCAAATGCTCCGCCAAGTCTTCTCCTTTCCTAAACACTTCGAGTTCCTTCTACAGACGCTCAGAACCTAAACCAGGACATCCTTGCTTGGATAAGGGAAAAGGATATAAGAGAAAGATTAAGCCAGCTCGGTTTGTAGGAACTTTACTCTTGCAGGTATTGCTGAGGAGTGCTGAGGTGTGGGGGACACGGAATGATGCAGGGTCCTACTTCTCAGGTGCACCAGCACAGAGAGTTCAGAAACCATCTTACACAACATCTAACAGTTTGTCAAATCAGTGTTTTCCTATAAATTATACATAATAAATCCATAAAGAGAGAGTTTTACAATTATCATGTGAATCAGAGTAGGGCAGGAATCATTAAGTTCATTGGTTCAGCATCCATTTTATCATCCCTGCTGCTTTACGAGCAGGCAGACCTCCTCTCCTGTGGCGAGTGCCAAGAGACACAGCAACAGCACAGACACAGCAGTAAAAAAAGACACCAGGATTAACGCCTGGCTGTTCCCCTCCCTTCTGGGAACAGCCAAAACATTAAAACAAACACTTTGCCTTCCAGTTTCTCACAAGAATCATCACAGGAAACATCGAATTCTCGCTGCCACGAGTCACTTCTCCCCAGGCAGAGGCACTGCACATCCCCTCACACAAGACTGAACACTGCACTTCCCTTCATGCCACGCCTGAATGGGAGGGAAGGCCTCGTTTCCAGAATTCCCAACTCAGGAACGTGGCTTCCCAAAGCCTGAGTGCTATTCAAGAACCAGGGAGGAACAGGACTGCACTTTGGTGACTAAAATCAGACTTCTGCGGGGTTCAGCACCCTGGTTCTTTCAGCGTAGCTTTACCACTTCTGCTTTTTCTTGAAAACACTCTAAAAAAGTGATCTCATTGCCCAAAAGTCTGCCACAAAATGGATGCTGACCGGGTCACCCCACGTGGAGCAGCGGTAGGAAGTTAGTCCGTGTGGTAGATGGCACTGCAGGTCTGGCAGCAGAGAAAGGAATGATGCTCTAGAGTAGGAGGTAGGGGAACTCTGACACGGTAAGTCCGCTGTTGAGCTGTCTGTGAGAAAGAGGTTGGACATGGTTAGAAACCACTGCTAAAATAAAGCCAAGAAACCCCACTCCACCTTCTAGAGAGCTATGTGTCGTTGCCATAGGTGTGCAGCAGGAATGTGGGGTTACCAGATGCTGTGGCGAGAGCCACACCCTGGATTTCATTTGTCCAACAGCAAATAAAGACCTTTACTTCTTCATTTCTTTCTGCATAACAGGCATAAATATTTCCAGTCTCTTTTCTGGACACATCGTCCATAACCTAGACTTGGACTGCCATCCCCACATCCACAGTGCACCGAAGGGCAGGGAGCCAGTCCAAAGCTGAGCTGCCCAAAAGCAAAGCTTAATGAAGTCCAGCAGATGTTTTGGACACGCAGGGACAGTAATGCTGCAGTTCTGCACTGCAGGCAATTATGATCCTTTATTTCAGCTTCTCTCTTTCACTCTTCACTTTGTGGCTCTGCCACGTAGCACCAGGAAAGCCAAGTGCAGAGGCAGAGCTCCCAGGTAAAGCTAACAAAGCAGAGGTTGCTGGCCATGCAACCGGAGTAACGACACCAAAGCGGGACCTGAGCAGGGCCAAGCTGAAACACTGCAGCAGAGTTTTTGTATGCCAGAACACACCCGAGGGCAGAGTCACACAGAGTTCTCCACTTAAAACTACTGGATAGGGCAAGATCTCAAACACAGCAGCAGATCTCAGAGTTCCTCTGAACTCACATAGATGTTGCAGAGATGACTAAAGTCCCAAGACAGGCTGCTGATTACTGGCCAGGTTCCTGTCCCCTAACCCTGTCCAGGACAGGACAGTGTGCGTCTGCAGAGCCTGCACAGGCTGTGTTCATGCGCCACCCCGGGCTCCAGGCTCCAGCAGGGAGAGGGATGCCCAGTAAAGCTCCAGTTCCAGATCCAGCTCGCTCAGGTACTCATACTGCTTTCAAAACAGGCTTTTACTCACCACAAACATTTGCAATCCATCAAACTAACCAGAACTTCATGGTATGAGGACTTCTTCTTCGTTTCAGAAATGTCAGCTGTTTGAACACTGACAGAACCAGCTTTTACCTAATTGTTCCAAACCCAGGAAAACCTTCCGCAACAGCTGCTGTGAAACCAGCCATGGCAAAGGGCTTGTGCCAAACAGATACTGATGCAGCTGATAAAACAAACTTATTTCAACAGCAGAGCACATGTGGCATGCAATACAGATTCACAAGTGCTGTTCAGAAATCCAAAGTGAGCATTTAAGTACTAACCCATATTGAAGTCGGGATGTAAGCAACAGTCTTAGGCTTGTCTGCTCGGACAGAATTAGAGAGATTTTTATCTGCAGCACAATTCTGGATATAATACAGCACAAGTTAGGTTTGTGCCTATTTACACAACCAGCACCTGAGTTTCTCTAAAGGTAAATGTGGAGTCACCCGATCTACAGCAACATCCAGTGAGATAGTGCTGTGTTGGTACCGATTCAGAAAGCCCAGCCCACACAGGATTTCTGTGAGCAGCCTCCAGTTACACACAGTGGTGGGATAAATCCTGTGTTGGTATGACAGAATTGACCCCTCTTAGTATGGAAAACAGGCTGAGATCGATGTTGTAAGAGGTGAGAACATACCTGAGACTCCACGGTTTTATCTTCCGCTGGTCATTCCTCTGTCTTCATAAATGGTAATTTCAATCTGCGCAGGAAGCTGTTAGGGAAGCATTCCATAAAAGGATTATGAGAACAAACAAAAGTGGAAAAACATCAAGATATGAGAACCTTTCATCTTTCTGCTTCCTACTGGCTGTGCACCAAGGGTTTGTGAGCTTTCCCACCTCCCAGTGCTGCTCAGGAATGGCTATGCACCAGACAGAAGGAAGCACTTGTACAGTGCAGGTACCAACTTGCTAATTGAGTGGGAAATGCTTTTACTCAAGGTGGATGCTGTTTTCCAGGAGGTGCATGCACATAAAAATGTGGAAAACACTGAGAATAATGAAGTGGTGCAGATGACAGCTGTAAGCTGTTCAACTATAGGTAACCCCACTGCGGGATAAACAGGTACACGCCACAGGCAGACAGACTAGGGGACGGGGGAGGAAGCCACGGAAGGATACAACTCTTAGTCCTCTTTCAATGGGGTCTGTCAGGAGGAGGCCCTGAGGCGCATAGATCTTCTCGTTCTGTTCCTGAATGAACTTGGCAATTTTCTTTAGAACCTGGTAAGAGAACAGCACAGAGGTCACAGCTTCATCAGGATTCCCTGCGCCAGGGTCAGAGCATTAGGAAAGCCCAGCACAGGGCTTGGGACAGAACTCGTAGTCCCTCTGAAGTACCAGCACCTTTACACTACTCAAAGTGACACACGCAGACAAGCCCGACGCACATGGGAAACTCCTTGCAGTAAGGCCCAGAGCACGAGCACAGTGCCACTCACAAGCCCCACTGAGAAAGAAGTCTCTGACAGAAGCCAGACGCAAACCACCTCCGGGTGACACGACAAACAGACACAGCACACCTTCTCGTAATGCGTCTCCATGCACAGGAAGATGGTGTAGGCAGTCAGACAGGCAAGGCACCCCTCAAGGTAGGACTGGCCCCCAAGCTTCTCAGCTTCTGCGTAAAGGTTGTTCAGCGTTCGGACGGTCTCTTCGAACTGCTGCCGGTCAATCTGCAAGAGAAACCAAGCGTGGCTGCCTTGCCCTGCGTGGCTCAGAACTCACCACTATCTCCAGCTACCTCCCTCCATTGATTGCTTTTTTGCACACCCACATTCTGCAACCACCGTGCTTAGAGGCAAAGTCTGGAGGACACGTGGAGTTACGGACCCAGAGTTCTCACCTGCTGAGTGACTGGGCCAGGTCTGAATTCCAACACATGTGAACACAAACCAAGCAAGCATAACATAACCGAAGTGATGTGCAATTTGATTGGAAAAAAACTTGTAATTCACATGCAAAGAAATGTCCTGGGTTAAACAGAGTGGAGTGGTTTGGCAGCGGACTTCTAACAATGCCCAGCTGCTGCCACAGTGCTGGACAAAAGAGCTTTCAGAAAACCAACACAAAACAAAAGAAGGAAACGGGGAAGTGAACAAACGCACAGTGAGAAACAGAAAAGACATCAGCAAAGAGCAATTGTTTTGTAGAAGAAATTCCGTCCAACAGCAACAAATGACAAGAAGGCACCCGGGAGAGCTCTTATGAGGCAGAACGGGGCTTGGCAGATCAGCGGCTCCCCAGGAAAGCGGGCAGCAATTCTGTGCTGTGGAGCCACAGCATAGGCCGTGTTCGCAGCACACCAGGACCAGGTTCTGCGGCGCTGCTCGGGTTGAGAGCGCTGCAAAGCCCAGCACAGCGCAGGCACCGCCAAGCAGCGCCCTGAACTGGCTCCCGCGCTGCTTCTCACCTCCAAGAAAAAGTGTTTTCTCACCGCAGCCCCTCAGAATCGCCATCGGACAGCAAACATCGTTTTTATGCCAGGAATAATGAACACCTCGTGTAGGACCCGCCCCTCCCCAGACGGTGCCGGGGTCCAAGAACTCCCCGCTGGGCCGTGCCCCCGCACTCGGGGCGGCTCCAAGGCCCCGGCCCAGCGGGAGGCGCAGCCCCGCGGTGCCGGCGCGCCCCCCGCCTCACCCTGTTCTCCAGCTCGGCCGGGAATTTGCTCTGGAACTGGCAGCGGGTGCCGCCGCTGTAGTCGCGCTGGATAAAAACCTTTCCCGCGACCGGGGCCGCCTGCGGCCTCATCGCTGCGCTCCCCCTCGCGGCCCCGGGAACGCGGCTCTCGATCGCCGGAAGTGACGCAATACGCACGGCGCACGCGCCGCCTGCCTGGTGGCTGCGTGAAGAACGAGTCCCACCCGCCCCGAACACTTGGTGCTGCCCGCCCCCCCCCGCCGCGCGCAGCCATGGCACAGCCCCGCCCCGCCCCAGCCCCGCCTCTCGCCCCACCCTGCCGGGTTTGTCGGGGCGGGCGGGCGCCGGGCGGGCGATTTCCTTTTTTCGGGGCGGGCGGGCGCCGGGCGGGCGATTTCTCTTTTTTGGGGCGGGCGGGTGGTTTCACTGTCCCAGGGTTGGTTCCACCGTTTTCCCTTGGGAATTCGAGCTGGTGTGAATGGAGCGGTGCCCACAGTAACTTTATTTCAGGCTGATTGCTCCAATAAATACGGGGTGGTTTTCAGTCCCATGAATATCTGGCCGCTGCAGGCGGCCCTGCTGGGTTTGTATGGGTTACTTCTCCCTGGAGTGTTAACCCTGCCTGCTCCTTCTCACGGCATTTATCCTGGCTGCTGAGCGAGAGGGAGAGGCGCCTGGAACGGGGTGGTGTGCACCTCTGGAGAGGGAAGCTTTTGGGCAAAGCAGAGGAGCAAGGCCCAGGAGAAAAGACATTTGCTGGTTACATCGGTCTTACATTTTCTCTCCAGAGCTCCTGTTGTCTCAGCTGATGGCACTGTCCCACCTCTCTTGAGGAGGTGCTTGTCTTCATGAGTCCTTGGCATTTGTCTTGTTGAAAGCACTTTCTGTTTTATTCTGAACTGTTTTCATTCTCGTTGAGGAAAGGCTTATGAAATTTTACAACACAGTAATAAACCATTATTATTTATTAAATAAGAAGAGCCTGTAAAAAATAGAAGGAGAATTCAATCCAGATGCTGTCTATTGCAAGAGCGTTTGGAATTCCAGCTGTTGGCAGTAAAATGTGGTCTCCAGTCCATGCTCTCGAGGATGCAGATGCTCCTGGCTGGGTAACCTGGCCCAGCGTGGTGCGGCTGCGTGGCGTTCCGCTTGCCAGCCCTGTTCAGGAGCAGCTGTGGTGTCCAACTGTGGGGTTCAGCTTTAGCCCTTTGCCAAACTTACTTGTGAATGTTTTTATGGCCACGAGTGAGATGGCGAGCACCCCGGATCACCAACAGCTCATGGGACTGGGCAGCTTGGCACGCAGCAAAGGGCTCGGCAGGCACCAGCACCCATGTGTGGGGGTGGGGGGGGGAGGTGGGAGGATGGAGATGTTGGGTCTCAGGGCAGATTTCCTACCGAGAGGGACTTATCCAACAGTAATTTGAAACGCAAATGCCCAATGCCCACCCTCCGGGGAATCCCTCTGGGGCTGCACAGTGATTCTTGTGGGAGAGCTGCAGCTCTACAGGGGGAATTGCCCTCCTGAAGATCACACAGGGTGGCTTTTAAGTGGAAATTACTGGTTTTTCACCATTAGATGGAGCAGAAATAATTTCGCAGGGCCACAGCCTATGTTATCTGTACCTGATGCCAGGGCTCAGGCAGGGATTCCCACACTGGGCTCTTCTGCTAGTTTTTCATTTTATTCTGCTAAAAAGCTTAACTTGTGCTCACATGGCACAGGGAAATCTGCATTCAGAGGAGCCACTTTCACACCCCAAGTAGGTCTGTGGAGTCTATGGGCAAATAAATCCAAGGAGTGGCTGTTGGGTTAAACTGGGCATGTCCTGAGGGGTGGCAGACTGGGCCAGTGGGTGTCGGGCGTGTGTGGAAAGGAAGCAGCACAACATCATTTCAAAGTTACCGTTTTCTACTTGAATTTAACCTTTGTCTCTTTGCTCTTGAAGTGGAGACTGTGCTAATTCATCTGGGAGGCTGGGAATGCCGCTGGGAGGGGATGCATCCAGCAGGGGCGGGTATTGCCATCCCTGTCTGGTCCATATGCTGAGCACGGCTGGGGAGAGCGGGGGCTCAGCCTGGGAGCTTCTCAGCCTTCCATGTGCCCTACGTTTGTAGCATTTGCAATTCTCCTTTGCACAGTGGCCATCTGGGCTGCTTCATTCACATCACACCAGAGCCTGGAGCAGCATTGTCCTTCCTCTGCAAGAGGACTTTTGATGGCCAAGAGGAATTCAATGCCAGTGGAGCAGCAAGAAACATTAACCCTTAATCCTTGGCTTGGGGGGGCCACCAAGCAGTAAGAGGACCCTGGCTGGGGTGGCAGCGCTCCCAGGCTGTGTGGTCCCAGGCTCAGGGATGCATTTTCCAGACCAACTGCCCCACTGGTGCCCAGCACCAGCTGCCTCTGAGGTGCAGCGTGCAGCTGGTGGTGGACTGTCCCTGTTGTAAGCAAGGAAGAAGCACCCCAGTTTGTCTTTCTAGCAAAGCCATTGTGGGGCTGGAGTGCTATCCACGGCTGCAAGTGGATTCCAGCCTTCCCTGGGGAGGAGGGATGGATTCTGTTATGCCAGGCTATGAGCTGGCACAAGGGCTTGCAGGTGCCAGGACAGCATGGGTGACTTGGATTTGCGAGACTGCAGTTACCCCTCTCCCATCGTCCCTGTGTCTTTACAGAGGGAGTGGGTTCTGGTAAAACCAGCTGAAAATGCCTCTATACTGGGGTCAGCTGGGAGCAGACGCTACGCAAAGTCAGGCTTTAGTGGAAGGGTGATTGACCACAAAACAACTCGCTGGTGGCCAGCGACTGTCTGCCGTCACCTCTTGTCACCCCATTTCCCAGCGAGAGGCTGCAAGCAGCGGGCTGGCGTGGGAGCCCTGTGTGGGCTCGCTGGTCTGCAAGGGTTCAATGTCCTTGCATCCCATCCGGTGCTGAGATTGATGAACCCTTTGTTGTCCCCTGCCACCCGCACCGCAGCTCAGCAAGGAGGAAATGAACACAAGAATGATTTATTTATTTTTGGTTTTGCAAAATATTACAAGCAGCCCCCACGTCACACTCGGGACAAAAGCAGCAACTTTGCAAGAATATAATATGATGAGCAGTGCCGTCACCGTCCACACACACACACTGGGGACACAGCCACGGTAGCCTGAGCCCAGACTGGCAGAGGCCAGGATTCGCTGCATGTTGCCTGGTTGCTCAGGCGTCACCTCCAGTAGGGGCACTTGCCAATCTCAGAGGCTGCTGGCCAAGGCCCAGCAATGGACCCTGGGATCTGGGTAAGGGCTGCTGCTGCTCTTGCCTCACCCTCCTGCCCCCCCCCCTCCCCTTCCCACAGGAACAGCCTGAACTAATTAACCCTCTAGCACTCCATAATGAAGGCTAATAAACACCTAATGGGTTTGCGTGAGCAAACAACCTCCGCACCGGCCACCAGAAACCCCGGTGCTGTGGGGTGGTGTGGGGTGGCATGGGGCAGAGATCAGTGCCGTGGGGTGGCATGGGGCAGATCCTGAGCCTGGGATGCCCCCGCTCCCCACTTCTGAGCCCAGGATCCCCCTCACAGCCTGGTTCCAGTGCTGCCTGGCTTCTCCAGTTGCGCCAACCGCCAGTCAGGAATGCCACCCTCTCCATGCTTGCCCCTCTTGCCTGCCTTGTCTGGCCAGGGTTTCACCAAGACATGGGCTTCGCTCCAGCCCTGGTCCCTCTTGGCCCTGCTCGCTGCCAGCCGCAGGGCTCCATCCCCTCGTGCCAGGTTCCTCCGCTCTGCTGGCAGGGGCTGAGCTCGCAGCAGGACTTTGCCCTGGTGCCAGCAGGGCTCTGCACCATGCAGACCTTTCCCTGCGAGGGAGAAGCTCCAGGCTGGCTGCAGGGCTGCGTGTTCCAGCAAGCACCGCGCAGTGCAAGCTGCAGCACCACGGGACACTGCCACTGTCGTCCTGTCTTTGGAACTCCAGGTGTAAATGGTGGTGAAATCAAACCGGACTCATTCCTCCTACAAAGGCTGCTGTCAGTGCCTTGGCCCGTGCGTCGCAATGTGCCCGTGGTCGAGGCCGGGTTTGTACCATGTGAATACGGGCTCTGAGGGAAATGCGCCCAGAAATATCCGGCTTCAAACGCGGTACCAGATGGACTGCGTTTTCCTGACCTTTTGCTGGTTCCAATGTGCAAACAGTTAGGATCATAATGTTAACATTTTCTCATATGTTTTATGTGCATATAAAATATTCTCAAAGAATGTGCTTTTGAATGCAAGGTTTTATCCAATTACAATTTTACTAGAGTTTATAAAAACATTAAAAATACGTTTTCAGGCTGTCTGGGATGCTGCTGCCTTCGTAGTAAACTCTGGAGCCCTCGCAATGGAATATAATTGCCGTTAAATGGGAGATGTCTCTGGAATTGTTACAGTCAGGTAAATGTGCTGATTCATCAGTCCCGTATCTGGTTGCCTCTGGAAATATTTAACACCAGGGCAGGTAAGAATAAATATGTTCCATCTCTGCATCAAAACCCGTTTCTTTCTGTTGGGGGTTACAGGCTTGGCTTCTGTGTTGGGATCAGACACTAAAAGTACAACTTAGGAGCTCAGGGTGACTCCTAAGTGGACCAAGTTGCTTAGCTTATCTCCCTGCAAGTGTTTCTCTTATCCTGCGTGGAGCCTTCAGCCGCTCATCCGCAAGGACCCGGAGATGGAAAGTGGGAATGTGCTTCTTCCCTGCCTTAACAGAAAACTCGAATCAGGAAAAGAGATAAATGGAATTTAATGGACTTCCGTGTAAAGATATTGGCTGGGTGAGACAGAGAAGATGGCCGTCACCATGGTCCCTGGGAATCCTCCAGGTTTGCCATGTGAACGGGAAGGCGGAGCGTGGAGATGCAGTTCCTGTAATCTGCCCGTTCTGAAAGATCCTGTATTGCATTGCAGTGTTTTATGGTTCCATGTGTAAGTGGCTCATAATTTTAACAGGATTATTCCTATTCAAAGATGGTGAATTGGAATAAGCCTGTTAAAATTATACAGCGAGCGTGCATGAAATCATAAAGAGAGGTGGTAAATTACTCTGTTGAAGAGGGAGAGCCTGGCTGTGTCTCCAAGCTGCACACCGTGAGCCAACCCGCATGGTGCGGCCTCTGCCCGCAAACTTGTAGAGACTTCCGGGGCTGCACCCCCAGGACCCCATCCTCCTGCAGACAGTGGGCATGGAAGCCTTGCTTTGTGCTGGCACCAAATCCGTGCCTTTCTGCCAGGACATCCAGGATGGTCAAGCAACAGTGTATTTGCAGACTGGGAAACTTAAGTCATGGGGCTCATGCATCTCCAAGGAATGCGATGCATAAAGCTGGGGTTCCAGAAAGACCCCCTGTCCCTACCCCTGTCTTGTGCTGGTGGTTTTTGGGCACTGCCCACCCTCAGCCCCTCAGTGCTGCAGGAATAGCGTCAACGCCACCAACACAACACCACTGACTCCCCACGCCGGGGAGGGGTCCAGGAGCTGATGGAGGCAGAGGGCCCAGTGGAGTGGGCAGAAGTCAGAGGTCAGCAAAGCAAACCCGCACAGCCGTAGCCCCTTTGCATGTCCTGGGAGATATGGAAGCATCACTAGCCCCACTGGCTGGAGCCCCTGGCCCCGCACCAGGAGGTTTCCCACAGGACCAGCCATGTGGCCAACAAGGCTCCCGCCTGGGGCTGCCCCGGGAAGGCCACTTGAGCCTGCACCCGTGGGTGTCTCGCTTCGTGTTTACACAGGGAAAACAAGCGCAAAGAACAGGATTGTATCTGTTATTTGTAAGTCAAACCAGCTGCGATCCAGAGGCTGCGGGTCCTGCCTCCAGGAGACACCAAACGTCACCACTGCCAGCAGCCGCTTTTCGCCTTGTGCCACTGCAGGCTGCGCTGCCCACGTGTTTCCTAGTGCCCGTTCACTGGGTGAAGCCCCCTAGGTGCCACAGGACCCCGGCAGGAGTACTGCTGCTGGAGCCCTGCGTGCCGGAGCGCTGCCGCAGGAGAAAGAGGAGACTGCCAGGGCCTGCCCGCAGACCAGCTGGGACCCTGAAAGCCCAGCTGACCCTTGGGTGCTGCCCCTACCCCTGCTCCGACCGGGATCTCTTCTGGAAAAGCCAGTAATGTGTGCTGGCACCCCCTGCAGCTGCTCTGATGCCTGCGGTGAAGGTCCTGCCCAGACCTGTGGGTGAGGCTAAGATACCAGAGGGTCACCAAGTCCTCTCTGGTAATGAAAGCAGAGTTTTCCGGCCTGATGTGACCGAATGCAGTGACCAGGGGCTCGTGGAACAGGAGGGCTCTGAAACAAAGACGCTTTCAGGCCACCTAATGCAGTGTAGAGCCAAGAGGACAAATCGAATTCACAGGCACAGCTTAGCCTGGGAGATCTGCTTGCAAAGCCAATTTGTTTCATTTTATAGGCTTGAAAGATTCTAAGTCAGGGCTCCCTGTATGTTTTGAATTAGGTTTGGATAGCAGTGTTCTGGAAAGCCAGATCTGGAGAGGCTTTCACTCAGGACGTTTGTAATTGAGTAGGGGCCACTGCATTTCTGCTTTCAAATAAAATACTCCACGTCTGCCCAAAAGCAAAGCTTCCGCATGCTTAAGAGTGTGATCAATACCTGACAATGGAGGCGTTTCTCTTATTAAATGTTTAGGAATAAGATTCCACATGTGGATCAACAGAGAAAGTGGGAATTTAAAAGGATATTGCATTAAAAAGAGGGAAAAAAAAGAAGAAAGCAGTGAAAAATGGAATGTTTTTCTCTACCGGTTTGTGTCTGTGCAATTAACAACCTTGTCAGTTTTATTGTCTTTGACGGTCCAAAGCATAGAAGCCATAGGAAGCCGCTGTGTGAGACCTCAGTGGAAAGAAGCTTGTGGGGTGGACGGCGGGGTCCTGCGGGCGATGCCGTACGAGGGGTACAGTCGCTCCCTGCTGGCGTTGCCGAGGGGCTTTGTTGTGGCTGCTCCTGGCTCAGCGCAGCCACTGCCCGAGAACCAGACCCTCCATGAGTTCATACGGAAAAAACATGGCATGGTTGGAAGAAGGGCTTGACCGCAGGGCTTGGAGCTGGTGACAGCATCAGTCCTGGTGCAGGCGAACCCTCGAAGATACCCCCCGGCGCCCTTCCCTGAGCTGGGGCCACTTGCGAGTCGGGTGGTGCTGCTTGGCTACACAACCCGAGGGACCAGCATCTTCCTCCTCGGCTAGCAGAGCCCATCTCACCTGTTCTCGACATGAGGAGCCCCAAGCCCGTCAGCTCTGGGGTTCATTTTGTGTCCTGCAAGCTGAAAGCAGCATGAAGACCGTTTCAGCGGAGGGATAAGCCCCTGGCTCCCACTGCTGAGCTCAGCTGCCAGAAAAGTTCCCCAGGAAGTAGCACAATCTTTGTTTGCTCATTAAAGCAGAAAAAGAGAGAGAGAATCTTAGGAAATGCTTGAAACGATTAGGCCATCTTAACTCTAAGGAGCTAAACAAATGCAAAGCAATTCTCCCCCCAGCCCCTCGTGCTGCGGTAGAATGTAATCTCATTTCTAAACACACAATTACAGAAAATAAAAAGAAAAGAAAAGAATAATTAATTTCTGCTTCCTCATGCAAATCCTCTGACCAATCATTTAGGGATCAGGGGCAATTCAGCTTCTTGTGCAAATTCCAAACTGAAGGCCTGAAAAAAGCAAGTGAATGGATTTACTTTTCTAAGAACCAGAATTAACAAAGGTTCCATTTTCCATGGTTATGTGCCTGGCCAGACAGCCTTTGCTGACAAGCTCTCAAAAAACATGTGTTGGCCTGTTGAAAAGGCCCCGGTGTTGACTGACAGACAATTGAAGTGACAAATTGTTTCATTGTCCCTGGCAGGGAGAGCGCTGTATTAGATAATTATGGCGAGGAGGGAAGCGACAGGGCACAGGTCAGAAGACACGTCTGACCCTGTTTTCTGAAAGCCCTGAAAGGAGACCGTGCCTGGGCGAGCAGCGCGACACTGCCGCCGGGTTCTCTTCCCCTTGTGATGATTAAGAGCTAACGAAGATGGAGCGGGGACGGGCTCACTGCCTGGTCCTGGCTCCTCGGCAGTGCCTGATGCCCATCACAGCTGCCTTCAGTAGGGTGGGTGGATGCTCCTGCCCGGTGCGGTCCTGGCGACGGCTCCATCCAACCGCGGTGAAGGCGGGCGGTGGTCCCGGCACAACGTGGCCATGCTGTGGGGCCAGCATGGGTGGGAAGGTGAGGATCCCACAGGAAAACAGAAAGCTACAGCTGAGGAACGTGGTCCTTGGCTGTGCCATCCCACCACTGCGTGTCAGCCCCCTTTGCT
Source organism: Neomorphus geoffroyi (assembly GCA_033558235.1). Taxonomy (NCBI): domain Eukaryota; kingdom Metazoa; phylum Chordata; class Aves; order Cuculiformes; family Neomorphidae; genus Neomorphus; species Neomorphus geoffroyi. The sequence goes on from JAUMJM010000056.1 coordinate 244,176, forward strand.
TTGGAACAGTGGCTTTGGCATTTTGCGGTGCAGCATCCCTGCAGTCGGCAAAGACTGCGGCTGCAGTGCCATTAACGTCCCTTGAATGGGGGCCAAGGGCTGTGCCAGCAGCTCTGCCCTCATGCTCCTGAGCTCTGCCAGGTGCCAGCCCAGCCAGAGCAGCAGCCACTGCTTGGGCCAGCACAGAGGCTGCACAGGCACCTTTCAGGAAGCACCAGACCCCTTCACACCAGAAAACCATGAGCATCCCAGCAGGTCCAGATCTCCAATTGGCAGCCAGATGCACCGTGTCCCATCCCTGAGTCCTGCGCCGGGCAGGTCTCACCAGAGCACAGACACCTTCCCGCTCAAGCCTGCGGATGCTGGCAGGACCGGCCCCTGCTCGCTGGGGCCTGGTTTCTTGCTGGCTGGAACTGAGTACAACTAATAATTATTGAAGCCTCTCACCCACCATAGAAATAAAATATGGCATGGAATCCCAGCACAGCCACTCCATTGAGAGCGCTGCTCCACTGAGTAATGCCAATAATTCAAAACAGATGAGCCGAGGCTCGAGCACTATAGACGCAGTATCCCGGTCTGCCCTGACCCCTGGAACTCGCTGAAAGTTACCTTGAGACTCGCCAGAGCTCTTTGGAAGTTCTGTGAGGGTTATTTATTGCAAAGTCATAAATATTTGTTATGGATTTTCTCCATCAATCTACAAAATGAATTAGGCTCGAAAAAATTTATGGACTTGGATTTTGGGCATGTGTTCCTCGGGCCAGAGTGAAGAATTAGGATCTCCACTGTGCAGAGGATGGGCTGTGGCAGAGCTCTGGGCTCTGCTGCCTGCCTGAATTCCCTTCCATAAGCAGTTTAAAGTGCACAGCACAGTTGAGAAGGGGAAGAAGAGATTCTTCTTCAAATCTCTCTTAAAATCTTCCATAAAATGATTTATGGGGCAAGGAAAAGTCTTTTTCCCTCTCCTCCCTTGCAGAAGCCCTGCCAGCCTGTTAAAAACCATTGTGCCCTTGGAAATCAGCCTCAAGCCAACACCTCCCAGTCTCCCCTGGAAGCTGGCACCAGCACCAGCTGGGAGCAGTGGGGCTGGAGGGAGCATGCCCGGTCTCTTCCCTCCCCACCCTAAGGCACAGCTGCCTTGTGACAAAGCCATCACCTTTTCCCACACCTTAAAGCAAGGACAGGGGAACAGGGTTTAATAGATTTTTATTTAGGAAAATGCTTAAGCAAGACCTCAGCTGCAGGGATGTTCTGAGTTCCCTGGGTGTGGAAGGATTTTGGCACTGGTGGACGTTGCAGCTGGGTCACTGTGCAGGGCAATGGTGGAAAACAGGGCAGTTTCCGAGGAAAGCGTGGGTGCTGGGGGCTGATCCAGGGGGTCCTGTGTTCGTGTGCGCCCGCCCCCGAGCGGAACTTGGGCTGGGATGGGGAATGGGTTCTTTGCCTGCAAGAGAGACACAGGCAGGGTGGATGCTGGCAAAATGCTTGTCCAGGCTGCGTTTCCCTGGGTCCCTGCTTGAAGTGGAATGACAGCAGGGAACTGTCCCCTGCTTCCCTGGTGCATTGCCTTCTCCTAGCTGCCCCATGGATTCTCCTTCTGCCATTGCTCTGGGACAATTCCCCTTCCCTCAGGTTCCCAGCGTTAATTGCTGCCCGAGCCCTGGCAGATGCCCGGCTGGCCCGAAAGTCCCCGAACTGGGTAGGGAGATCTGGCCTGTGCAAAAAAAGGACTGGATGCAGTGTCTTTGCCCACAGAGAGCCAGGCTTTCACTGTTCTCCCTGCTTTTCCAAGCTCTGTGTTCAGCTGGTAGCAGCCCCTGAACCCTCATTCTGCTTTAAGCCCGCTGTGAGTGCAGGATCCTGCTCCTCCTGACTGCATGGCCCTGGCAGCCTGTGCGATTTGCACGCAGACGGTGAGTCCTGCTCTCCCATGTGTGTCTGTCCAGCCACCCAAAAGCTCCTGAAAAGGTCTGCATGAATGAGCTGATCTAGCTTTGTTTCTGCTCCCGTGCTTTGCCCTTTACCCTTTGGCCTCTGCCCAGCTCCATGGCCAGGGGAGCGAGGCTGCGGCCACAGATCACTGCACAACTGGCCAGATGCTCTCACAGAGGTGCAAGGAGCGTGGCGGGGGCTCCCGGCTCCTCCCGGTCCTGGGAGCTGGCATGCTTGGCAAAACACCAAACACAGTGTTTTTCTCCTGCCACAAGGAAAACTCCAGTGTGGGTTCTGTGTGTGGGCTGCGTGCGATGCTGCCTTGATGCCAGGGGAGATGGGTTCTGCCTCCCAGTGCGTTCTTGGGGTGCTCCCCATCTCCATCTCGCTTTCCTTCCACTGTGCCTGTGCTGATGCCCTGGTGTCCACTCCTCGGTGCGAGCCCTTGGCGCTAGGGTGGTTCTGGCTGCTCTCCACCAGCATGGGGATGGTGCTGGTGCAGCCTGGCTCAGATGGGGCACTGTGTGTGTCGCTTGGCTCATGAGCAGCTGCAAGCAGAGAAGAGCTGTCCCCTTAGGTCAGGCTTCATCTGGGACCTTTACCTTGCCTGCTGGTGAGACTCCAGAGTCTTGGTTTGCCTGCAGTGTCTCCAGCTGCAGGATTACTCTCTTGATGCTGTTCAGGTCCCTCTTCCCCTCAGAGCTGTGCCCACTAGACCAGCCTCGAAGCCAGATGGGTCCCTGGCCAGTGCCAAGGAGCTGAGCGCATCCTGCGTGTGAGCACCCATAAATGCCTGCATCTGGCTGGTGTGCAGGAAGGCAGCCAAGGGGCCAGTGAAGACAATCCCGATTACCTTCCCTTCTCCCACATGTATCGCTAGGGAAACACAGCCTCCTGTGTCATTCCTTGCCCACTGCCTCACTGGCTGAGACTCTGTCCCGTGCAGGCGATGCTGCTCTCCCTGCTCACAGGTGAAGCACAGACCAGTGGGATGTGCCAGAGACCTGGGGGGGTGGGTCGTCTATAGGTGTGCGCCAAACGACATCAAGATCCCTGTGCCAACCCCAGCTGCACCCACAAAGCTGGGGATGTGCACAGCTCTTGCTTGGGCATGTGTGCGCAGGCAGATGCTGCAGGAAACAGGGTCTGGAGCAGATGATTCTGTGCTGAGTAACGTGGTAGTGGAAAAAGTTGTCAGCAGGAGCATGACACCAGGAACTATTTGTTCAATCAATGATTTACCAGATGTGTGCACTGTACTAAAGGCTTGTAAACATACTTTAATGGCCCACTGTAAATCCAAGCAGCAGCAGTGCCAGCTTCATCTCCATCAGCTGTGGTTCAGGAAAAGCAGTGCAAGGGCTCTGAACCACTTTGTTACAGGCTCCGTCAGCTTTGCAATTGTGTGCGTAAATCAAAGGACCAATGTCCTTGGGCCAAAATTATTTGAATGTCAGGGAGGGTTTTATGACCAGCAGCTTTTCCTTCTCTGGGTTCCCCTGCAGTTCCGTGTCTTCCACAACCGGCATCCCCAGAACACTGGGTTTCCGTCCCAGTGCCCCAAGTGCGTGGTCATGTTTTCACTGACTATGTTGGAAGCCTCTTTTGTTAATCACTGAAGCAAAGCGTCATTAGTGCAAGTGCAGAGTGTACACAAAGAGCAACTTGCCAAATTACTAATAAGCAGAAACTCCATCCATCTTAATGAGACAGGGTTAAGAAAATAGCAACCTAGCATATACACAATAGAGCTTTTCCACACTGTTTATTCCTTTTAGGACATAGCTCAGAACTCTGTCTCTAGTGCTGCTTGGAGATTGTTGCGTGGTTTCTGAATGACAGGCTGCTCATGCTCTTGCAAATCATTGAGCTTAAAAAAGATAAATAAATAAGTGGATGGATGGCACAAAAAATTATTGGAGGGAAGATAAATATCTGGCCTCCAAACAAATGAAACAACCACACAGCTGAATATTGGTTCAGGCTCTCTTTGCTGCTGAGCAAGTTGAGTTTGCACTGGCAGCAGATGAAGAAAGCACACTGCCCGTGGCAGTACTGGCAATTGTCCTTGTGGGTTGGGAAGGGGACACCACACGGTACCAGTCACGCAGGTCTGGCATGGGCACCTGGCACTCCTGGGGTGCTGCTGCACTGCCTGCTCCAGGCTTGCGCTCTGGATACTGGCACCAGAGCCATCACACTTCACAAGGAGAGCTGGGAAGAAGCAGAGATGGGCTTTCATTTGGCAGGGAAAAAGTACAAACACATCTGTTTTCTGGGTTTTGTGCTGGAGGATTCAAAGAAGAAGTCCCAGAAACTCCAGCCAACATCTTGGCTTTCCTTTGGGGCCGAGAGACCCCGTGAGCTCTCAGGCTCCTTGGATAACTCAGATACTTGCCTGGTGACCAATGCAGGTGTCTGTTAAGGAGCCTGAGGTCTGCCAGGTCTGCAGGGCCAAAGAGCGAGCCGTGATGGGCTGATCCTGCTGTGATTCCTGCTGGTGTTGCAGGTTCCAGCTGCGGGAAAGGAGACCTTGATGCGCAGCACTGTGGGGAGCTACTGCCCAACGTCTGCCTGCAGAGCAGATCTTTGCAATCATCAGTGATTTCAGTGTGGTAGGTTGATTCCTTCGACAGAAGGTTACCATGGAGTGAGAAGCATGAGGAGATGTTTCCTCATGCTGGGCAGGTCTCCAGCTCCCGTCCTTTCAGGTCCTCCCCAAAGCAGCCAAGTGTCCCGGTGTGCTCAGTCCCCACAGCTGCTCTGGGGCTGAGTTCCCTCATCACATCAGCCTGATGTGTGATTTACAGCTCCCTGGTGACGTGCAGCACTTCTCCAGGTTCCTCTGGCAATGCGAAAGTGGTTTGTGCCCGTGCTGAGGTGCCGGCACACCTGTGCTCCCCAGCCACATTTTTTTTGGTTGGGTAAGAACTGACTCGCAGGGCGTTTCACGCAAAGTGGCTCAGCTGCTGCTGGTTTTATTGAATGCCAGTGCTCGCTGTATGTTATTCAGACAAACTTTATATACGGTGCAGACCCTCTCGGCAGCCTGCACCTGGTCTGGGGCAAAGGCGAGCCTTGCAGAGAAGAATGTGCTGTAATGCAGCGAGTTATTACAGGATAAATATTTATAAGCCCCTGTAAATATTTGCCATCAGTTCCCTCCTGGGACCAGGGGCAGACGGTCAGAGTTTCAGCAGTGCTCAAGGCGTGAGCTGGTGTAGTTCTTTATGTGTTATCTCAGCTAGTAAACCCTTTGTTGATTGTGTTTAGTTATAGCATTTAATGGTGCTAATTTCACACTAACGGGAGGCATCGTCTCCAATTGTGTGCCTGGATGCCGGCCCCGCTGCAGGCTGGCTCTCAGTGTAAGCATCGCCAGCATCCCGGGTAGTGCTGGGCACTGGGCTGGGGTGGCGGAGCGGAAACCTCCCCTCACAGATTCCTGTGTCGCGGGAGCATTCCTGGCTCCATCAGTGTTATTGGAACCTCAGGGCTCTCCACTGAGAACACCAGAAAATAAACATGGCAAAGCTAACATCCTCCTGGGCCAGCTGACCGTGGCCGTGTGCTCCCAGCTGGCCACGGTGGGGTCGGAGCCAAAGAAAATATTCCCTGGGGATGCCCTGCTGCAGGGTGGCATGGTGGGCTCCCCATGTGGGGACGTGGCAGGTGGGCTGCCTCCTCCGGTGCTTCAGCCCCATCCTTGGCACGGGCACTAAGTGGCAGAGGAGCCCCAGTGCGGGGTAGCTGTGGGTGGTATCATGTTGCCCAGTGTGGGGCAGTGACAGCGGATGCCTTGGCCGACCGCTCTCAGCTCCCTCATCACAGCTGCCTCTGTTGAGGCTGAGACGGGGCCAGCGCAGCGATGGGAAACTGGGGAAGAAATGCCAGGGCAGGCAAGGCCATGACTCCTCCATGCCCTCAAACGCAGCAGTAAAACAATGGACCCTGGGCAATAGCGCTCCCGGATTGTTGCATGGGACTATTTGGGGGCTCCACTTTGCTGCTCATGCACGAAAGCCAGTCATTTGGCAAAAATCAGCTCAGTTAGCAGCCATTGTTCGTAAAGAGCCAGGAGCTGAATGGGCTCAGGGCTAATATATTCTATTATCCCACGCCTGCCTGTTTCCCGGGGCGGCGTGGAGGGAAACGCACATTCCAGTGCAGGCGGCCGGGGCAGAGCCTGCCCTGCTGGCCCTGTGGCACTGCCAGCAGGCAATGCGTCAGCGAAGGGTGGGAAGGTGGGAGGTGGGGGCACAGTGTGGGGGCACAGCAACTCCAGTCACTTCTTCGACACCGAGCAGCCCCCAGCGAGATGGGGAGCGAGATGGGGAGCGAGATGTCACGGCACAGCGAGATGAGGGAGCTGTGGTGGGGGAAGAAAGCGTGGTCCCACAGGCTGTGGGGAGCAATGATAGAGCCAGAAAAAACATGGATAATTGGGCTGGGCTTTTCAGATGGTGGGAGAGGATGGGGACAGCCAAAACAGTGCGTGTTGCAAAGCATCTTGTTGTTCAATAAGAACAGGTTATATCCCCCGTGGGAGAGGCAGCACTAAGTGGCCATAAAGCAAAGATAAATGATGACATCAGAGATTACACAGAGAATGAAGAGGCAGTGGGCTACGTAATTAAGAGTGGAAATGGCTGCACGGGCTTGGGAAAAGTTAATGTCCAATCTGGAAGGGGTTTATTGGAAGAGCAGCCCTTCTCGGGTAGCTGTGTTTAAGAGGCCTGATGCTGCGTAGTCGTTCCAACTGCCCCTGAGCAGGAATCGTGTTCTGGACCACAGACCTGTACCCGAGGATGTAACCTCAGGTGCAAATAAAGACAAGAGAGAGAAATGCAGCCCAGCTGCCCCGGAGCAGGTCAGTTCCCCGTTCCTGGAGCAGGTCCACATCCCATTCCCTGTGCCGCACCACAGCCGGCTGCTGCGACACTGTGGCATTTTCAGCATTCTCAAAACAAGGTGTTTCAGTGTTTCTAAACTGATTTGGGTAAAAGCGAATTCTGGGATGTCAGAATTTCCCAATGGAAAGATAATTTCCCAATGGATAAGAAATCCATTGGCAGCTGTTCCGTGGTGCAAGCAGGGCTGCTACCCTTTTCCCAGCCCAAGCAGCAGGAGAGTGTCGGCTCCATCCAATTCCATCTCTCATTCAGCCGCTGGCCCCTATGGCGACATTCCTCTTGTTTACTGTGGAATTCCCCACTCCATTAGCAGTGCTAATGGGCTCCGCTCTTCCGCTGGCCCTCGGGTGGAAGTGGCTCTTTCACGCTTCCAGGCTGCTGAGCCTCTCCCGTTACCTCTCAATGAGGTGTAGTTCCTGCCTTTAACAGCACGAACTGTTGGAGCGAGAGGCAGACGCGGGAGCTCAGTGGGAATCGGAGGAGGGAGCTCAGGAGATGCAGTGGATGCGGCTGTTGCACGGCTTCGGCTTCCCTGGTGGGACTCGAGCCACAATTGCGAGGCACGGTACCACTTTATCAAACAGATCGACCTTTTCTTTCTCCTGGTTGGGTTTTATTTTGCTCAGGAGAGCTCCCCAGGATGTGGGTGTGTGGGCGGGCAGTGGGCAGAGCTGCTCAATGGCCAAACCTTGGCAGCTCCTTCTGCCTGGCCCAAGGGCACCCAGTGGGCTCAAGGCCACCGGGCCCCGTGTGCCCAGCTGCCAGCTTTGGAGGCAGCCGGTGTCCGCAGGCCCTCGGGAGCGCGGTGTCCGGTGCCTGCGGCATGGAGCAGGGCTGCCCTGCGCTGCTGTCCCAGTGCCCCCGCATTGCCACCCTGAGCACCTCCCGCTTACCCCTGAGCGGCATGCGCAGCTGCAGCCTCACTCCTGCTCGGAGAAGCTGCCAGGGCAGCTCATGGAGCTCCAGGTCAAAGTGCTGCCGGGCTTGACCTATGCCCTTTCCTTGGAAGGGCTGGGCAGGGACTGGCACCACTGCTGGGAAGGGGTGGATGTGGCTCTTGTACAGCTCGAACTTCCCTGGCGGGACCGGAGCCAGGACTCCGAGGTGTGGTGCCTCTTTAAGGAACAAACCGACCCTTTCTCTCTCCCGGTGAGGGATTTCTTTTTTTTGCAAATACCATACTTTCTGTTGGAATTCGTCCACAGGGAACTGAGGGCTGCGCGGTGCAGCCCAGGTTCTCGGAAACATCTGCAGCCTCGCAGGAGCCGTTCGGGAGCGCCCGGAGCTGCCCTGACTCCGGTGCCCGGTGGCGGCGGGGGGCTCGGGTGGCCCAAGGGCAGCAGCCCACGGGGGTCCCGGTGTCACCGCTGCCTGCGGCACCTTCCCAGGTGCTGTCCCGCGGGACGCGGGTCCCGGGGCGGGGGTGTGCGACGGGTGCGGGTCCCGGGATGCGGGGATGCAGGTTTGTGGGATGGACGGATGCGGGGTGCGGGTCCTGGGATGCGGGGATGCAAGCAGCGCCGTCGGGGCCGGCTTGGGCGGGCGGGACGGGGCGTGGGGGCGGGGCTTTCTAGCCCGCGGCGCAGCTCGATTGGCTGTCGGGCCGCTGATTGACAGCGACGCGCGGCACCGCCCTGATTGGCTGCCGGGGGCTCACAAACCCGCGGCGCGCGGCGGCGGCGCCAGAGCGGGGCGGGAGCGGGGGTAGAGCGGGAGCGGGCGGGAGGCTCGGCTCGGCTCGGCTCGGCTCGGCTCGGCTCGGCTCGGCTCGGCTCGGCTCGGCTCGGCTCGATCCAACTCAGCTCTGCTCGGCTCAGCTCGGTTGCAGGCACCGGGCACCGGGCAGCAGTCGGGGTCACCGCCCCGCTCCGTGCCGGTGGTCCCTGGCGATGGGCAGCAGGCGGGGGCTCGCCCCGCGGGCGCTGGTCCCGCTGGCCGTCGGGCTACTGGCCTGCGGGCTGCTGGGCTGTGGCGGGGCCAGTGAGTACGACTACGTCAGCTACCAGTCCGACCTGGGCCCGTACCCCGGCGGGCGGTTCTACGCGAAGCCGCATCAGTGCGTGGCCATCCCCGCCGACCTGCGGCTCTGCCACAGTGTGGGCTATGACAAGATGGTGCTGCCCAACCTGCTGGACCACGAGACCATGGCTGAGGTGAAGCACCAGGCCAGCAGCTGGGTGCCACTCCTCAACAAGAACTGCCACATGGGCACCCAGGTCTTCCTCTGCTCCCTCTTTGCCCCTGTCTGCCTGGACCGGCCAGTGTACCCGTGCCGCTGGCTCTGCGAGGCTGTGCGTGACTCCTGCGAGCCCGTCATGCAGTTCTTTGGCTTCTTCTGGCCAGAGATGCTCAAGTGTGACCAGTTCCCCCAGGATGACGTCTGCATTGCCATGACGGCTCCCAATGCCACTGAGGTCTCCAGGCCCAAAGGTAAGGGGTGACCAGTGCTGCATCCCTGCACCTGGTGCTTTTCTCTGAGCTGATGGGGCAGGTGTGAGGCCGAAGGTGGTCATGAAGCAGGAGGAGGCTCACCTGGACTCTGTTTCCCGGCAGCGGTTCTCCTCCAGCCTGCAAGCGCTTGTCCTGAGGAAGGCAGAATGCCCTGCCAGCTCTTCACCTCCATCCTGGAGTCAGGATGGTGCTGGGACACGGTGGATTCATGGATACTCTGATCCCTGTGCTGGGCTCCAGTCCCAGGGCTCCAACCCTCCATTCTCCAGATGCTGCGCTACCCTCGCAGCAGTTTCTCTCCCAAGCCTGATCCCTGTGGGATCATTCTGGACAGCAATGGGATGCATGGTCCCCCACAGCAGAAAGTGCTGCCTGGTTGGTTTAAATGGTGACAGCAATCGTGGTGGGGTACCTCGCCTCCTGAGCTGTCCTGGGGAGAGAAGCTGGGGAGCTGATGGCTGCATGTCTGGTGGGAATCCATCTGTGCGCGCTCAGGTGGGCTGCGAGGAGACACAGGAGGCAGCAAGAAGCAGCTGGGAAAGTGGATGTGGTTTGTGTTTGTCTCTCCTGCGTGTGGCAGGTCTGTTTGGGGCCAGACTGGCTCATCCTTGTGCGAGTTGCAATGAGGCTGGCTTGTTGCTGAAAACTTTTAAAGTAAGTAAATATTTTGTTGTGGCTTCGCATTCCGCATCGGAGCACTCTGGAAGGCTGGCAGGAGGGCTCTTTGTAGGAGGGGAAGGCAGAGGGCTATAAAGAGTGTACAGCTTCCCTGCATCCGGACTTTCACAGAAAAGGGTGGGTGCTCCCGATTTCACGGGGGATAAGTGCAGGCACTTGGAGGAGCTCAGGGATGGGGAGCTGTGTGTGGGGCTGAGCGCTTGCCCTGGCTTCTGCTCTGTGTCTGGAGCTTTTCCAGAACGAAGGTTGCCCTGTGCAGCAGCCGCTTGCGTGCTGTTACCTTTACAGACAAAGGCTTTATGTCGTGCTCGGCTGGGAGCCCTCCCTGGTCAGGGACTGGGCAGTGTTGTCCCAGTGGGATGCGTGCTTCAGGGAGCCCTACAGTTACGGAGCGGGAAGGGGATGCATCCTGCAGCAGAGATGTCCCCAGGAGCACAGGGACAGAAGCAGAGAGTGATGGCTTGAGCAGGACGGGGCAGTGGCTGCTGGCAGCGCAGAGCGTCCGAGCTCACACCCGCCAGAGCCCTGCAGGGAACCTCTATGTGTCTCGGCAGCGGCAGCCAGAGGCACGTGGGCTGTGAAGTACCCCTGTTGGGGGTAAGGTTTGGCTGCTCTCGCTCCTGGGGACCCAGCCTCTCCCTGTATGGCACACACGGCAACACAGTTGGCGTCCTCACCGTGGCTTGCGCTTACTGATGCGATTGCTGGAGGAAGCTCTTTGTTTTCCAGGAAGACTCTAAAATAATCTGTCCTGTGTGAACCTAGACCCTTGGTCAAGACCACAGTTGGTCCTGAATTGCGGGTACAAAGGTTACTTTTATTCCCCAGGGACTTGCAGCCAAGCGTGCTCCTGGGGCAGCTGGGTCTGAGCTGCAACAGTCTTCTAGGTGAGCAGTGTCTGCTAAGTTTTCCCTGGTGTAATTTAACAACAAACTTTCTGGTCAGCTTTCAGCCCTGCCGTGACAGCAGCACTAGGGCAGGACATTACCACTTTTTCTTGTTGCTGGTAACGTGCCCATCGGCACAGTAATGGGGCACCGTGCCATCATTCACAGGCGTTGATAAAGTGAGCTTATTACAAGGAATTCCATCAGCTCAGGTCCGAGTCCTTTTTGATCTATTGCTGGTCCTCTTTGGGGTGTGGAGAGGCCTCATTCTGCACGAACTTAGGGTGCAGTGTGAGCTGGGTGAGTATTGCAGGGAGGTATCACAGCCACTTGGATAGACCACTCTCTGCAAATCGGCTTCACAAAACTTGTGTCACAAGCACTTGTAAATGAGCAATTTCTCATTTCTCAAGGGTGTTTACAGAAAGTAAGTCTTTAAGGTTGTCATGCAAATGCGAACTCTTCACATTTGGAGAAAGGAGAAACCCTTGCAGGTGCCGTGCCTGGATCCAGGTACCAGGCCAAGCTCCCTGTGCCCATCACCCTGTCGGGACTCTTCTCTGTGAGGGGAGGTGCAACCTTGCTGGAAAACATTGCTCTAAGATGGGAATGCCAGCCCTCTGGTAGAGCTGGGCTGGACCTGCAGCCCTTAGGTGCCAACTTTCATAGCTTGTGGCAGAGGGATCTGGCACCTGTTTTCCTGTGAAAATTCTCTGCTTGGTGAGCTCCGCGTGCCGCACACGCCATGTGCTGAGATGCCCTTGCCCCAAACAGCTTAGAGTGAACACCGCAAACTTGAAGTTCATCGTGGTCACTGCTGTGATGTGGACCCAGACCCAACGAGGCACCCAGCACCCTATCCACAGTCTGAGCGCATCTTCCCCGAGCACCAGGTCCTGAAGCCCCTTTGGGCACCGGGGTGCATTTCCTGTTGACTCCCAGTTTGCCAGGACCCAGCTGTGTCCCCCCTCTTCTCTGGGCACTACTAAGAATGAGCCCTTTCAGTGTTTTTCCCCATTAACACCTCAAAATTGGAATTTGTTTCTGCCTCTTAAAGAGCTGACCTGCTGAATTCCTTTCTCCTTAAGCGCGGGGCAGCGAAGCCTGCAGGATGCATCAGGGGAGTTGCAGATTAATATAGCATTACACATTCCTTCTCCTGCCCCGGGAGTAAGCTGGCTCTAAAGCCTGGTGTTAGAAAATGGTCAGCAGGGAAGTAGCGAGCTGGGAGCAGGCTGTACTTGGAGAGAGCTGGGAGGCTGGCGGCTGTGCTGGATCCTGGGAGCCACGGGATGCGGCCCCGCTGGGCGCTGGAAAGGGTGTGCAGCCCGAGGTGGATGGACCTGAGTTGTGACTGGACTTCTTGTTGGCTCCTTCAGCCTGGGATGGTGCATAAAGGAGATGGTGGGGTCCTCAGTAGAGCTGTGGGCTGGAAGGTGTTGGCCATGGTGCCTCGGGAGGGATGTGGCTCCATGGAACAGCCGTTTTCCTGGAGTGCAGAGCTGGTCGGGCTCCTGGCATCCGTGTTCCTGGCCTTGCCATGATGGGATGTGTCAGGGGAGGAGCATTTCCCTTCCCTTGGCATGGGACAGTGTTCCCTGGCAGCCCTGTGGCATGGCTGTGCTGTGACCAGCTGTGGGAGGCAGGGCTGGAGGATGCTCCCTGCACATGGAGCTGCTCAGTGCACAGGTGGGGTGAGCACTGAATGCTCACTGCTGCTCTGCAGGCCATGGGGGATCTCCTGGCATGGGTGCCATGTCAGGAGCTTGGCCCTGGCGCAGGGACGCGGCTGAAGCGGCTGCTTACGCTGCACTGGATGACTGGCAGCGCTTGCCCTGCCCGGGGCGTCAGTAGAGCCACAGGGAAGTGTCTCCTTCGGAGCGCTGGCTGGATGTGCCAGCAGCGTGGCTGGCACACACGCTGTGTCTCTGATGGGAAGCAGTGGATGCGCTGCTCCGCACAAGGGGCTGCCCAGGGCAGCTGCAGTGGCTCCAGCCTGCGCGGGATGGCTGCTGGCTCCGGGCCCTCGCCAGAGTGAGGAGGGTCCCTGCCATCCTGGGTGTGCCAGAGCATTCCCAGGGGATGCCATAGCACAGCTAAAACAAAGCCTGTGCTTTCACCAGGGAACAATGAGTCTTATTTTCCATTTTGTGTTTTTTTCCTTTGGTTGCCTGGAAAGCTCACAGGGAGTATGCAGAGGTGGCTTTCGTGTTGTTTGTCTGGTCCCTGTAGGCTCTGCCAGGCTCCTCATGTGCCCTTTGCCTGCTGAGGCACAGGGAAGTGCTTTGCCCACTGGGATGCACGGGAATGAGCTGATGTGTGGCAGGTACCTCCTTTTGTTCCTGAGGGTGGTCCCAGCACAGGAACTATCTCTTGGCACTGCAGCAGGGACAGACGGCTGGGGCTGTCACCTCCTGTGAGCATCCCCTCTCCCTCGTCACGAGCTTGTTAAATGTGCAGCCCGGATGGAAATGTTCCAATGGCTGATTTTAAAAATAAAGTGTTGGGGACGTCATTGTGTCTCCAAAGGCTGGCATCTGCCTGTGTCACTCTAGGTCAAGACAGTAAAAGTGACAGTTGTGCATTAGGGATTTGGAAGCTGCCCATCCAGGTGGATGGGTCTCTCGTGGATACCAGGGTACCGGGAGCGGGACTGTAGGGTGAGATTTTGAGTGCTGCGATGGCTTCTTGTGACCTGCCCATCGGGGCGGTTGGGAGGCCAGTTGCTCTGCATGTGTGATTAATAAAGACATGGTGTGTGACCCCAGGAATGAGTGTTTGGCACAGAAGGGATCTGGGGGGAGGCAGAGTGAAAGAAGAAGCCACAGGAAACAAATGTCATGCTTGGAACCCCATGGGACGTCTGTGACAGAGGAAACTTGGCTCTGTGGTCGGCACAGGTCGTGGCTGTGTCTCCCTCACCAGAAGCTCTGGCTCTGCATCCTCTTGCTGGGACACCTCTCAGTTTTTTCTGTCCAGCATTGCTGTGGCTTTTGCCACCCTCACTCCAGTCTGTAAGAGGACGAGCGCTCCGTCTGCATGCGGGGACCTGCAGATGTTTTGCTGCAGTGCCATTCCCGAGAATAACTGCCTTGTGAGGGAACAGACCCTTTGTTCTGCTGGACCGGGAAAAGAAGCAGCATCTCCCAGCTCCATAAATTCATCTGCCAGTAGCACAAATCTGTGTCTGTGCTGCTGGGTGGTCTCTGCTCCGGCTGGAGACGGGAACCTGGAACAGATTTTTATTCTCTGCGTGAAGTCAGTTTTCCTCCTGGGATGGATCCCAGCGAAATATCCTGGGCTGGTGTTTCCCAAGAGGAGGATAGTGAGCAGAGCTGGCTCTCCTCCTTCCACGAGGCTTCCTCAGCCTACAGGATGTAGCCAGGCCAAAAACGAATTAGAGAAGACGTCCACTCTCGGAGCTGTGCCAGAGGAGCTTCTGGAGGGGCAGCACACGAGAGCTGTGTGGGTCCATCACTGCCCAGTGCCACCCCACGTGGTCCCAGCTCCGAGGGGGACTCTGCTGAGCTGAACTGTGCTGGTTCTGAACCCCCACCTGGCTCTGAGACAGCCCCTCAGCATGTGAGCCATCCCTGGGCACTGTCCTCCTGCCCTGCCAGGGGTGGGCACTGCCTGCCCGCCTTGGGACCCGCTGGCAGGGAATGTTACCAGGCTGTGGGCCATGTCCTGTGGTGAGCAGCTCCCTCAGCTGAGCGCGTGGCCTGGAAAACCCCTCTCCCTGCCAGTGCCATCCTTAGCTTTTGGCAGCTGCCTGTCCCCCCAGCCTGTGCCCATGCCCGGCGTGGGGTCACTGGCGGCACTGGAGCAGAGCTGGCAGGAGGTGGATGGCTCCTGACCCACAGCAGATGTCGTCCCACAGGATGCCTGGGCATGTGCCCCCCTCGAGGGCAGTGGTCCTACAGCACGGGCATCCTAGCTCTGCAGTGCTTCTTGAGCTGGCTCCTCACCACCTCTTCTTTCCTCTTGCCAGGAACCACAGTCTGCCCCCCGTGTGACAACGAGATGAAGTCGGAGGCCATCGTGGAGCACCTTTGTGCCAGCGAGTTTGGTGAGGAGGAGCACGGGGAGGGTTCTGAGGTGGGCGTAGGGCAGCGTGGCTCCTGTGTGGTCTGCATCCTGGGCCACTCCGTGTTCCTGCCTGCTCTGAGCACAGTGTGGCCAGCAGTATGGCCGGCATGGTGGCCAGTGTGGCCATGTTGCCTGCAGGCAGCCTGGCCCTTCCGCGAGGCGAGCGTGCCTCTAGATGTCAGTGTCAGCACACCCAGACAGCGATGGGACGGGACGGGACGGGACTGGACGTGTGCAGGAGGTGTCCGGCTCCTGAGGCCGAGCGCGCCTGGGCACCAGGGCAGTGGGCACCGGGGCAGCGGCGGCCAGGACAGTAGGATCTCGGTGGCAACGCTTGCGCTCCTGCGTTGCTCCAGCTGCGGTTCTGCAACAGGGCTGAGCGTCTCTCCTGCCTCGCCTGGTGAAGCACCGCGCTGGATGAGGCCCCCAGGTGTGGGATCACCCACCGATGCAGCAATGCTGCCGCCTGTGAGGCCCCACCGCTGTCACCAGCCCCAGCTGCGAGCAGGGATCCAGGTCGGGATGGTCTGGGTATGGGGCAGAAGTAGCAGTGCCTGTTCTGTGGTGAGCTTGGGGGCTTTGTAACTTAATCCTAGTGTTCCCCCGCTCTTGTGTTGCGTGAATCCCTTCCACAAGCTGCAGTCCTTCACGAACAGATGGCTCCAGCGTGGGTCCCCCTGCTCCAGCAAACCTGCTCCAGCTGCAGGGGGATCTCTGCTCTGGTTCCTGGAGCACCTTCTCCTGCTCCTTTCTCCCTGACCTTGGTGTCTGCAGGGCTATTTCTTCTCCCTCCTCTCTCTGGCTGCAATTGCTGTTTGCAGTTGCAGGACTGCTGCACAGGGTGGACCCTTATTCTGCTTGCAATCGCGAGGGAGCAAACCAGCTTCTTCTTTCCCCAGGTTGCTTGTACCACTGGGTTTCTTTTCAGCAAAGCGATGCTGCTGTGGTTAAGTCCAGGTGTAAAACCCAAAGCCAGTCCTTGTCTGGGCCGAGCAGTGAGTGTAAAATGTGCAGAGCTACTTGAAAGCTGTGTCCTAAATGTATTATGGCTGAGTGACTCAGGCAACTATAGGTAAACAGAGCTTCATTTAAAAAAAAAAAAAAAGCATTGCAGGGGAAAATATTAGCTTTCTCAGCTCAAGCCCAGAATTAACTGGTTTTGACATCCTTGCTGGTGTATGTAACTTTCCCGGAAGGTTATTAGAGGTGTATTGTACAAGGTGTGCATTCCTCGGGGATTAGCACGTGAACGTGCCTTGTGCCAGAGCGCGCTGTGCAAACCCCAACCTGCTCCATGTGCCGTGAATTACCCTTCCTGCTGGAAATGAGTTCCCAACTCTCCTGCAGGTTTGGAATGCCAGGAGCCTGAAGTTCAGCACAGACCTCTTCTAACGGGGAAAAGCAGCGGCAGGCACTCTCATGTAATGGTTTCCCAGGAATGTGCGCACTTTGAGACGAGTCGGGTAACAAATGCACGGGTTCGATGCACAGCCTGGCTGGGGAGCGGGATGTGTCGCTCGCGTGGCTCTGGGCTAAGTGCTCAGAGGTGGGAGAGCTGGAGCTCTGGGACCTCTGCTCGAGGCAGGCATGAGATGAGAGATGAACAGGAGCTGCCTCTGCCCCGCTGTGTCCATGGGGAGAGAAGGGAGGGAGCTTGCTTGCTGGTGCGGAGGGAGCGAACAGCCTCTGGGGTCACTGCACCTGGTTTGGGCAGGGGCTGCATGCCTGGGTTTGCAGTGATGCGGAAGCATCGCCTCATCCAGGGGCTCTGAGCTTGGGAACTCTATCCTGGCGGAGGAGCGAGGAGCACTCCAATACCTGTCACCTCCCTGCAGACGTGCCAGGAGCCAGTGAGGTGGCATCCCACTGACGGGCAAGCACTGGAAAGGTAAATCCAAGTTTAACGACATGCTTGTCATCAGCCTCTGCCACCAAATATCCTCCCCGTGCTCTGGGATGGCTCCGTAATGGGGAGCAGAGGCCAAACCAGAAGCATTCCCAGCTTCAGTGGAGCGGCTCGAGACACTGACTTGCCCACAGAGTAAGCTGGTTATTGGGAAGTTCTGTGGTGACAGCGTCCAGAGGATGGAAATACTTCTTGGCAGGCGGCTCCCTAGGCAGGGCAGCGGCCAGCACGGAGCGGCCAGACTCAGTGTTACTGTGCGTCTTGAGGAGCTGCAAGGAGAGACCCCAGCCCCGTGCCTACCCCAGTCGATCCAAGGCTGTGGTTTTCCCAGAGGCTTTCCTCCTGCTGTGGTGCGGGGTGGTGGGGATGGGTCCCTGTTCCCAGGCCAGCACGGAGGGAGAGAAGCGGGAGCCAGCTGTGCACGCTCAGCTGGAGGAGCTTGGCTCTGCTACAGGGGATGAGGTGGCCCTCTCTGCTGTGTCCGGGAGCTCGTGGTGTCACCGAGTGTCCCAGGTGGCAGCAGCGCAGGGCGCTTCTGGGGCTGTCCCAGCCTCAGAGCAGCCAGCGAAGGAGGCTGCGACTTCAGGAAGTTTTCTCAAAGCGCAGTACATGGCCCTTGGATCTTTGTTTAGTCTTGGGGATTGCTGTCATAGGGCGATTTCTCAAGGAGAGCTGTTTATCTGGCACTCCCGGCCCTTCAGACTGAGATTTCTCACGCACATCCACCAAGGTAAACACTGGCAGCTGACAGGTTACAGACCCTCATCAAAGCCAGACACCTACAATAAATGTTTAAACTAACGGCTGCTGCACAGGGCAGCTGGCGGCGCGTCCTGCGCTGATCCCACAGGAACAGTACTGCGGGCTTCGCCTGCACCCCAGGGGCTCCTACAGATGAGATGCCAGGATCCCTTTGCCCACCACTGCTGTGTGGGAGGTGGCTGTGTAACAGCCCTGAAAGTGATGCTGGACTCGGTGCATGGGCCGGCTCGAGGGGCTGGGAAAGTGTGGGCTGATGGCAATTTAGGTTTTGGTGCAGCTCTGGGGAGAGCGATGGATGCAGATGAAGTGTGAGGTGCCCTTCTGTGCCTCCACAGCTGCCTCCCCTGCCTGCCTTGTTTCTTACTCCGCGTGCAGGCTGGTCTGGCCCCGGAGTTCATTCCTTTCTCTGTTTCTATTGGTGATTTTATTTATTGTTTCTGCCCTTCCTCTGGGGTCTGAGGGGATCCTGCGGAACGGGCTCGCACTGCACTGGAGACTGCAGTGCAATCAATACGTGCTGTTTATTTTTCCCGGTGACTGACAGCTCCTTGCCTGCAGCCTTCTCCTGTTACAGCCCTAATGTGTCTCCTGGCAGGTTTCCTCCTTCTGAGTGATTTTTAAAGGAAGGAGCAATGAGGGTGAAGGAATGGCAGAGCTTTCCCTTCTCTCACGTTCCCTTCCCTGCCCCTGAGGTGCTGGAATGGGGCCCCTGCCCATGCAGGCAGGAGAACAGCAAAGAGGGCATCCCAGTCCCAGGCTCCTGCGTGCTGGAAAAGAGAGGCTGGAGGTGCCTGTGGGCACAGTGACGCTGAGTGGGTCTCGCGCGTCCCAGCCTGCAGCAGCCCCTGGTGCATCACAGTCATGGTGCTGCTGTCAGGGAAGGAGAGTGTTTTGCTCTAACCTGGTGCTCCCAGTTTGCCTGGGAGACTGGGTTTCCTCTTTCCCCACGCTGCAGTTGGGACTGGAAAGCTGGAACTGTAGCAACATTGATAAGAATTGTTTCAGGTGATGAAATGCAAGCTGTGCTTTGTCAGGCTGGACCCCAACCAGCTCTGTGGGGCCTTTGCTGCTCCTGGAGCTGCTGCTGCCAAGAGCAATTTCACTCCGAGTGCGCTAACACTTTCACATACCCTGTTTAATTTTAATAGAAAGAAAAGGAGACATTTTTATATCTCCAGTGCTCCCTACTCCCTCTGCACTAGAGCTGGCGGAGCTGTGCCACTACCTGGTATGAGCTGTCACTCCAGGCTGGGGTCTGACCTGCTGCCAATGGGAACTGCGGGTGCAGATGGGGCAGCTGCGCATCCAGAGCTGCTGCTGTCCCTCTTGCGTGTCCTCCACAGGCATCCTGTGGCTGGAGCAAAGTGCAAGGCAGCTTAGGGTCACAGGAGAGGAGAATCTTGGAGGGGACAAGGTTGTCCATGCTGGCCTTCTCTTCCTGACTCCAGTGATTGCTGGTGGCGTGGTCCTTCTGGATGACGCCTTGGGAGAAGGCAGGGCTGGTTGGTGCTGCAGTGTTATGTTGGGAGCGAGAACAATGGGGAAAGCTGGTTGTAGCTGCCGGCTGGTGCACATGGGCTCTTTGCAGGAGCCCGTGCGCTGTTCAAGGGCTGTGCGGGACATCTGGTTGTCCTGCTGGCAGTGGGCTAGGTCTGGCAAGAGAGCTGCTGAGTTCCAAATTAAATCCTGAAATGTGCTTTTGTTGTGCTTTGTTTTGTTTTCTCCCTCCTTTAGCCTGACTAACGCTTTCACTTCTGTCTTTTCTGGGAAGAGCCTTTGAAGTGGGTGGCTGGACGCTTACTCACACAGGTCTCCTGCCATGACTCGCCAGCGAGCAGATGTACCAGAGGGTGTTTTGGGACTGCGAAGGGCGTGAAAGTAAAATCTCTGTCTGTGCTGTGCAGGAGTCTCCTCTGCCCTGAGCAGTCACGCGGTCGCAGGGACACAGAGAGGAGAGCGTCCCTCTTAGGCCCCCGTGGCACAGAGGGTCATCCCTGTCCCATCCCTGTGGGCATGAATCCCAGAGGGACATCCCTGGGGGTGCTGCTTAGCTCCCGCCCCAGCTCCCAAGGGCTGCAGTGCTTGGAACCATGCTGCACCAGATCCAGCACTGCGTCTTGGCAGCGCTGGTGACATCGCAAGCAGAAATGGGACAATGTCTGGCTGGAAAAGGCTTTCTGGGTTTTATGTGTGGTCCCAGCTGCAGCCAGCCACCAGCAGTGCTGGGAGAACGGAGCTCCTCTGCTGTCATCTCTCTTGTGGCATGGCCTGGAGTTAGCTCCTGCTCCCATTGGTGTTCCCGTCGATGGTGTCTCCACAGCCCCAAGGCTGCCTGTCCATGGGCGCTTGCAGTGGAGGGAGTGAGGAGCGTTCTGCACCTTCAGGTGGACACTTTGATTAACAGGAGCGTGGGTGAAAGAGGAAGGTGTGTGTGTTAGTTGAGAGGATGTAATTGGAATTAGTGAGGGAGCACGTGTTTAACAAGAGGTTGTTCTGGAGCGTGCGTGTCCTGTGAGAGCCAAGGGGAAGATGGGCTTGTGGCTGCAGCGCACAGGGTGCAGGGGTCCATGCTGCAGCTGATGCCAGGATGATGCCAGGGCAGTCCCGTGGCTGTGGGGCTGGGGAGGCTGCAGCCATGGGGCTGGGGGCTGCACACACTCACGTGCTGTGGATAATGGCCCGGTCTCTTGCCGGGGTCAGCTCCCTCCTGGCAATGGAGGCTGAAGATTTAGTCCGTGCGAGCAAATGCATCCTGTGTTCTCAGAAGCAATTTCGGCCCCTCTCCCGCTCGACGTGGAGATGGATTTGGTGCAGCATGGGGGAGCAGAAAGGCCAGGGCTCCCAGGGATGAAGGTGTTTGCTTTGGCAGCTCAGTTGGATCCTAGAGCCAAGACTCCATCCATCCCGCTCAAGCCTTTCCCCCGAGGCCGGGGCGATGCCAGGCGAGTCGCACGATAGTCTCCCTGCCAAATCTGCTGTGTTTTAGGAATGCCAGGGTCTTCTCCTGCTGCGGGGTGGTATGTGCTCGGAGCTGGGTGCAGCTAGGAACAAATGTGCCCTCAGGCAGTGCTGTGGAAAATGCCAGGGCTGTGTGTCTGGCCCCGCTGTGGTGAAACCTGCCTTTCGTGCCTGACGGTCTCCCCTGGAAAGCGGGACTGAGCTTAACAAATGCATCCCAAGTAGGAGAGCAAGGAGGGACTGGGCAGCCAGGTCACTGGCAGAGGGTGAGAACTGAGTCGGGGGGTGAATGCCTCTGTTTTCACTCGTGTGACTGCTTAGTCCCCAGTAAGGCAGCCAACACTTGGCCCTCCTTGAGCCGTGCTGCATTTTGCATGGGCAGCTCTGCAAACTCCTGCTGCTGCTGACAGGATGGGCATCGCTGCTGCGAAGAGCAGAGTCCCACACAAATTGTTTGCAGCCCTGGCCTGCCCCCTCGTTGGCCCTCCTTGGTGTTATCTGATCTTGGCTCCGAGTGCTACTTTGCACGAGAGAGGTTTACATCAGTTTTTAGTTCACATCTGGATTTATGGTTCACCTGGGCAGCTCCCATGCTCCCTGAGCCTGCATCGCTGGCTTGCAAACAGATAAACTTCTGCTGGGTAGGGAAGGAAGCAGCTGTGAGCTCCCATAGCACGGGATTACCAGACCCTCTTTGTCTTCCATAGGCTATGATTCTTGGAGCAGAACTGCACCTCCACTAGCTGCCAGATTATTTTCTTCCTCTAGCAACAAGAATCTAAACTTGCAGCAATCACAGCAAAGCAATTTGCAAACAAGCTTTTTTGAAGAAGTCTCTTATTACTGGTGTTATAGCTTCTCTCCTGTGCTGGCAGCCATGGTGCTCAGTGCGAGGGTTCAAAGTCAGAACAGGGAAAGAGACAGAGGTTTGCGTTGAGGGATGCTGGTGCTGCTGCCTGGGTAATGCCATGGAGCTTAGAGCTGCCTGAAAACTACTCGCTCCATTTCCCAGATTGGTTGCAAATTGATCTGGTTCAGCGTCTTTAGCTCCTTAAATCTAGTGTCTTTTCAGCTCCTTAAACATCCTGAGTTTGGAAAACAGATGGAATGAACGTTTTACTTGGGTTTCCAGTCCTGGATTGCTTTCTTGTACAGTAACAGCACAACACGACAGGGCTCTTGGCAAAGGCAGCAGGCGGTTTTGGCACGCGGGCAGCTAAATACCGTTCCCGCTGTTGCCAGTGCGGTGGCTGGGTGCGTGAGTGTGACACAGAGATTCTGCTGCCTTCTCGGGATTGTCATCGCGCTGCCCTCCTGCCAGTTGAGTCTGGAACGGGAGCAGAGGTGTGGTCCAGAAAGCGACGTGTGTTCATTGCTACAAGTTCCAGCAGGGCAGGACTTCAAGGAACGATGCTGTGGGGACGCGTCTCCCTGCCAGAGCCGGGGGCCGCTGCGTGCCGGCTGCTGCACGCGCTCAGAGAGGTGGATGAGAAGGGACAGCAGACAATTAATCACCTACCCGAGCACTGTTTGTCTGCCGCTCTGAAGTAAACTCCAAAATGATGGAAATATGTTAGTAATTCTTGGCCATATGTGCTTTTCCCCAAAAAGAGGCAGAGCCAAATGGCACAGAAGCGATACTTTAATGTACAACACATTTTCATCATTTTTCCTGTGAATGCTGAACCCTTCCTCGTGGTCGTGGCGAAGGAACATGGATTTTTTTACTTGGGTTGTGATTAACTCAGGGAAAATGCTGAACACAAAGAGGAAAATATTTTCTGTGGAAGTTGTCTGGGATTAACTCTGTTCTCCTGGGGAGGGGGCAGGGGTGCAGATGCTCTGTGCGGCTCCACCTCCTGCACGTGGGTCCCACAGATGCAGCTCTTGGCCATGGGGCTTCATGGCTTGAGTGCAGGGATGCTAAGTGCTTGGAAAGTTGTTTCACAGGCACCTGAGGGCTGGGAGTGAGAGCAGACAAACATGTGAGAAGCCACGTTGACCTTTTAAATGGCCTTTTCAGAGTCTCCTTGCGTCTGGAGCAGGGAATCACTTTGTTTGCCCAGGGGTCATCTTGGTTTTCCCTTCTCTCTGCCTTGTTTTTCAGCTCTGAAGATGACCGTCAAGGAAGTGAAGAAGGAGAACGGGGACAAGATGATCATCCCACGGAAGAGAAAAGCGCTGAAGCTGGGGCCCATCCGGAAGAAGAACCTGAAGAAACTGGTGCTGTTCCTGAAGAACGGGGCCGACTGCCCCTGCCATCAACTGGACAACCTGGGCCACTACTTCCTCATCATGGGCCGCCAGGTGAAGACCCAGTACCTGCTGACGGCCATCTATAAGTGGGACAAGAAGAACAAAGAGTTCAAGAAGTTCATGAAGAAGATGAAGTCTCCTGACTGCCCGACGTTTCCGTCTGTCTTCAAGTGATGTGGTGGGTGGTGGAAGAGCTGCTGCCTGGACCTCGCACAGCCCGGCACGGCAGCTCGGTCTCGCTCCTCTGCAGCAGGGATGCTGGAGCCGAGCCCTCCTGCTCCTCTTGCTCCTTGGAGCTTCCCTTGCTGACCCTAGCCCTCCCACCTCCCCGCTGCCGGCATTTTCCTGATCGCCCGGACGTGTGAGTGTGACTCGCAAGCACCAAATAGTCGCTGAGGTCACACGTGATTCACGTCTGCAGTCTCCAAAGTCTCATTGCTATACGGATACGAACACTCATTTACCCAGCAGCCATCAGGTAAAGAGAGGTGTGGAGTTATGTCAAGAGATTACATGCTGGCAGAAAGGACCTTGTGACCGTGTTTCTCCGGTCTTCCTGGCTGCAGGATCGCCCTAAGTTAATTCCTGTTTGAACCAGAGCCGGCCAGTGAGAAAACCAGCCCATCCTCACATGAAAGTTAATGAGCGAGTGGTGGAGAACCCATTACAACCTCTGATAAAACCTGCCAATAGCTAATTGCCCTCACTGTAAAAAATCCCAATGTAGTCTAAACCTGCGTAGTTGAAGCCTTAACCCTGGGGTCCTTGTGATGTCTTGATCAGCTGGGTCGGGGGTGCCCCTGGACCAGCATCCTTGCAACGTGGCACTGGGATGCCCAAGCTGGCTGAGCCCCTCAGTCCTGCGTGGCCCTGCATGGTTTGAGGATGCCACAGCATCAGTGTGGAGGGGGCTGATGGCAGAGGGCACTGCCTTTGGCCTTGCCAGGACCCCAGCCACAGTGGGGTTCAGCTGAGCAACCCCTCTCTCCCGCCTCCTGTGTCAGTGTTCCAAGGCAGCGTCCCAGGCCCATGTGGCGGCTGCTGCTGCTGCCCAGAGGTGTCGGTGGGTTCTCACTGCATCCCGCTTGCTGGCCAGCCCAGCAGCCTGGAGCTCCCACCGGGGAGAGCTCCCGGACAGCTCCTCCAGCTCGTGTCACGCCAGAGCTTCACCAGGGATGTTTTTATAGCTTCTTCAGGCTGCTGGCAAAACACCGGACTGTGGAAGGCCAAGGACTGGTCCCTGTGGGGCGCCATGGGAAACACATCGTGTCCATCTTCCCCTCTCTGCCGTTGCTGTGGGACCTATCAATTCCCAGGTTTTTGTCCATTTGATGTGTGACAACTTGGCTTCGTCTCATTCTGTTGTTTTTTTTTCTTCTTAATCAAAATGTCAGGTTAGCATGAAGTCAAATAGCTTACGAAAGACAAATAATATTGCATCCAAATGATTACATTTATCATCCAAGCTGAAATTCATTATTCTGCTAATTGGACAAGTTCTCTTTTCCACAGGCCCGTATTGCTCTGCATTAATTATGCTATCCCGCTTCCATTTTGTGTTCTCATCAATCACGACTCCTCAGAGAGTGAATATCTTACGATCTGAGATAATCCTGTTGTGCTGCAGTTAAGTGAAATAACAAATCCTGATTTTGAGGTTTAAACCAACCCCACTGAAAGCTGGTAAATTAATTATCCTTTAGCTCGGGATTGCTGTTTATTCCCCATGTGGGGACAGAGCCATGGACTTGACTGTAGAAGAATTCTGTGAAGAAGCCAAGCGTGCTGAGGAATGATGTTCCACAGCTAAGAGAGCAATGGATTTTGGGCGTGATCTCTGTAGAAAGTCCCATTAGGTTGTTGTAGGCCACCATTTGTAGTAGCGTTGTTTCTTTGATGCAAAATTAATCATCGTAGATAATGTGCTTTATCAATGAATTGAAGAAATAAATAAACCATAGGCTGTAACATCACAGATGGATGAGGTGAAGCAATGGGGAAAGCTGACAAATCCAGCCTGGTCAGAAGTGAGTGGTGGCACAGAGCTGGGATGTGGTGAGTGGAAATGCTGGTTATCTTGGAGCTCCCAAGAAACACATTATGGCTTCTGTTTTCTCTCTTCTATGATTAGAACAAGAAATTGCTCAATAAAATATTGTTTTTCTTTGAAAGTTGTTTTTATTATTGCGTTTTCTCTGTCAATTGCACTACTTGTTCTGTGTGGGGCCCTGGTGCATTGTCTCCTTGTGAGCTGCAGCATCTCACCGCTGCTGCCTGGTGAGGGACCACGTCAAAGTTCAAATCTTGGGTCCACAATGTTGGAGACAGAAGAATCCACTGTCAAATCACCACTGCTGGATTGCAGTATTTTCTCAATAAAGTTGTTCCTCACTGATATCTCCATTGCACACCAACCAGCTGAAGCTCATTTTAGCTTACACTGATGCAAAGAAAGTAAAGCAGTGAACCCCTCAAGGCAAATGGTACTGTCTGTGGGAATTGCCTTCCCGTTACCTCCTGGAGAGAGTCTGCAATCGGGTTGCAAGGAGAGCAGGTGTGTCTCCTGAAACCTCCTGCCCTCTCCATCCAAGCATTCTGCTCTCAGGTGGTTTTGATCAAAGCCATTTGCTGCCCACCAGGTGAGGAACAGCCGAGTGGTGTGAAGGCTTTGCAGCCTGGGACAGGTCCAGGTGCACGCGGGAAGGTCGATAACTCGGAGGAAGCAGCAGGCTCCCCTTCCCCAGTGCTGTTGACTGGAGACATTGGCTGCAGCAGCGCTGGTGCTGTTGAGCAGGTAAAGCCAGTGCTGCCGCATGGAGGCTCCTTGTCCCAGCTCGTTGCGGGTGTCGGGGGTAGCTCGAAAGCTGGGGTGAAGGCTGGCTCTTTGCTTGGTGCCTTCCTTTGCCAGTGTTTTACTGCTGCATCTTCTGCAGTCGCTGGGCAAGGCCTCGGGCAGGCTCCGAGGGAGCAGGGAGAGAGTCAGTGAGTGAATTCACAAATGCAGTTCCTTTCCCAGCTGCTGGTAACGAAAGTGCAGAGAAGGGAACTGACAATCCGTGCAGTCTTTTTAGGTCAGCCAGCGTTTGCGTGTGGGTGTGTTTGCTGTCCTTGTGTTGTTTTGCTTTCTGAGGAGTCTACTGAAACCTGAAATGAGGTGTGAACTGTGGGGAAGGCATCTGAGTGCCTGGACCGAGCTCTTGCAGGGCTGCAGGGAGGAGCAAACAGACCCGTGCTGAAAAGTGAGCGCATGAGAGGCTGCTGAAATCAGAAACTGTGTCTGCTGACTCAGCATTTGCCGGGAGCAGAGCCTGGTTTTATGCAGTTCATGGGTGCATTTTACCTTGCACATAGTTCAAATACTGGTGGTTGCAATGAGTTCTGGGTTACGTTGCAAGCATTTGTGTCAATGCTCAGTATAAACTTAAGACACGCCTTGTTTTGCTGGGAGAAATCCTCCAGTTCTGCCTCACTGGGGGCTGCAGGGTGTTCCAAGAGGAGGAATGTGCTGTCTATGGGATGCAATAAACCGGTTATATCGTCTTGGATATACCTGCTGCTTCTAGAAACTCAGCTGTACAGTAAATGAGGGCTGAATTTAATATATATATGATGTACCCTCTGTCCGCGTGAATAATTTCAGGGACGTTATGGCTGTGCAAAGCGCAGAGTCTGCTCAGATCCTCCTGAATTCCTGGGGGTGCAAAGAAATGCTTAAAGTTAAGGAAGAGCTTCAGCTCTTTGCTGATCTGCAACTGAACCCTGAATGTACTTGGGTTTAGGCTCCCGTGCTCAGTGGGAGCAAGGCCCAGCTCTGAAATAAGTGTCAGTGTTCAAGAAGGCTGAGAATGAGCCCTGGTGGAGCTTGGGTCTTGCTGGGACTCCCAGCAGGGTGTTGGTCATGTCTCTGGGGGTCCCCAGTGGGAAAACTGCCTTCGGCTCTTGTGAGGGTTGCAGCAGCTCGTTGGGGAGGACAAGGATGCTCAGGTTTGCCAGCAGCCTGGGCTTGTCTGAAGTATGAATCTTAAATAACGTAAAATATCATCCTTTTGTGACTCAATTTATCTTCCCAATCATGTTTATCTTGTTTGCTCCAGCATTCCTTCTGTGGAGTCCTGCCTGTTAATTGAGTTTCTGGCCTCTGGTTTGTAGTTAAGTTATAAACAAATATAATTTTCTTTCATGCTATACAAAAGTCGTCTTCCATCCCTCGATTAATTTTTTACATTGCTGGCAGGCTTCGTTCTGCTGTGACCCCTGCTGGGAAATGCAAGGCTGAAAAGAACAGCTGAGTTAATTAGGGAGGATTTCCTCTGGAGAAGAGCAGATACCAGCCCGGTGCATCTGATGTGGAGCTCTATTAATATTGTGCAGGACCAGGGTGTGATGCACACAGCTGCTCTGGGCAGCCTGGTGACAGTGTCTGGAAGGGGGCTCGATTATCTTAGAATCATTTAGGTTGGAAATGACCTCTGTGATTCTGTGTTTATGTGCTCCCCCGTGAGCTGGTGTGGAGCTGCTGCCCTCTCAGAAGGGCTCAACAGTAATTCCCATCAAAAGCCTCCTCTCTTTGGAGGCCCTCAAGGTGCCAGTGCTGCAGCCGGGTGCTACAAAATGCCTGCTCCCCTTTTTCCAACTCCTGCTGCAGGATCTAATGAGCTCCAGGAGTGGCAGAGAGCTCTGCAGAGCCTTTTCACAAACAGGGGAGCCATTTATGCTCTAATATGGAGATAAACCCCTGCAAAGCAATGAGTGCAGCTCCACTTAAAGCATGGACCAGGGCGAGACGGTACAGAGCACGAGCAGGGCACTTGCGATATCCTGAGATGATGAACAGAGCAGGAAGCAGAGAGAAATGGTTCCTTTCCTTTCAGGCACTTGTGGAAAAAAGATCCATCAAGAATAGATGGATGCAAAGGTCCCACCTGTGGCTGAGCAAGCCCTGTGCTATGGGAGGGTGTGTGGATGTGGGAAGTACATCTGTGTCCTTCCTCTGCTCCCGGCTGCTCCCGTGCTGCACGGCTGGGGACGGGAGGCGGACAAGGTCCCCCCTGGCTGAAAAGAGGGACCAGGCTGCACAGAGCTGCTGGGTGGACAAGGGAGGTCCCTTCCAAGGGGAGTTTTGGATCTCTTCTGAAGTGCTCTCCAAAGCCCCAGTGAAACACTCCTTTCCCCTCCAATCCCAGTAGCATCAAGGAGAAAATGCTCCACTGTCTCAGTGGTTGCTCCTGCTTTCTCACTGAATCATTTTGGGTGACCTCTAAAGCGGACACGCACGCACGTATGGTTAAAGCCAGCCTCTACCCCAAGGCCAGAGCTGTGTTTGGGAACCGTTGTTCCCTGATGCACAAGCTCTTTTTTTGTGTCCCAGCCAAGCCCTGCATGCCGCAGCAGTACCGCTGCAGCAGCACCACCACAGAGAAAGGCTGCTACTGGATCAAGCGGGGAAAAAGGTGTTCCAGCATCTTTAGGAAGTGCTTCTGATCTCCCTGGTCTGCAAAGGCATAGACACTTTGTTACTGTTTCCTACTCAGCTAATCCCACCTGAGCCTCTGAGTGTGCTGTGTGTGGGCTAAGCTGCTCCCTTTGGATGGTCCATAGGTGTCCAAGTCATGCTCCAATGTCCTTGGAAGGGGAGCAAGGTGAGCTGTTGGGCTCATCTGCTCCTGGGAGGCTTCTCGCTCGTGCTGCAGACAGACGCCCGTGCTGGGCCCAGGGGCTCTGCAGCACATGCCTTCCCGAAGCAAAGCCGCATCCCGGCCAGCTGCGAGGGAGAGAGCGTGGATCAACCTGTCAGGGTGGCCGGCTGCTTTGCGGAAGCCTCCTAGCCTTTGGAAAATGAGGGCTTTGTTTCTAGACCTTCCCAGCGGAGGCTGGAATCTCCTCTGGACCGGCAGCCTGCCACAAGAATGCTGCCTGCGTGGCGGGAGCGGGGTCTGCTGCGTCCCGGCCGTTGGGTGCGGGATGTGCCAGGGACCACAAGCACCAGGGGAGGCCTGGCCCCGTCTCCTCTCAGCACATCAGGGTGATGGATCTGTCTCCGCTCACTGGCACGGGGGCATCAGCGCACAGCGGGCTTTGCTCACAGCCTGCCAAGATCCCCAGAGCCGCAAGCAATCGGCAAACAGTCCCGCTTTTCTGCAGAAATGTGCACAGCCTGGAAATTCATGCTGTCTGTAAGATTTTTCCTTTAGAGACAAACAGGAGATGTTTGCCAAGCCATTGCTTGGGAAGGGAGGAGGAGGAAAGCCAGGGCATGGCTGGAAGGAGCTGTATCTGAGGGCAGCCAGCACGGGCTGGGGCTGCGGCTGCTTGCACTCTTTGGCATCCAGCTCCCCGCTCCCGTCCTCGAGGTGCCGGGAGCAGCTTTATTTGAGATCCCGTTGTCTTTGCACCAGTTAGACCGAATTTACAGAAGAAAAGTCTGTTGGGGGCAGTAGGAGGTGGCATTTGATGATCTGGTGGGTGGCACGTTGCATGAGTGCTGTTTGTGGGTGAGCTCTGCCTTGGTCCAGCGCGTGCCTGGAAAAGATGTTCTGGCTGACCTGGCTGCATTTGTGAGCTCTCGTGATTGAGGACGTTGTTCCCTGCAACGCGGGCAGAAGGTGAAGTAGCCATGTCATGACCTGCTGCCTCAGCGATAACCCCCACGCTGCGGCAGCACCGTGGCTGCGACAGGGAAAGCGTCTCTGACTTTAGACAGATGTCACCCAGCGAGACAGTGTCCCTCCCGCTGATGTTATCGCTTCCAGACCTGACTTTTGGGGCTAGGCTGCTGAGCTTTGCTCTGGACTCTGGGCTGTGCAGATGTTCTGGGTAGGTGCGTGTGCCATGGAGCCCATACTGAAAGGGCACTTCGTGCGATGCGGGGTGTTCACAAGCAGCAACAGGAAAGAGGGATGATAAAATCAGAGCTGATTGTCTGCAGGCTGTTGTGCCTGTTTGGG
The DNA here is from genome assembly GCA_033558235.1 of Neomorphus geoffroyi. NCBI lineage: Eukaryota > Metazoa > Chordata > Aves > Cuculiformes > Neomorphidae > Neomorphus > Neomorphus geoffroyi. Next base: position 273,955 of record JAUMJM010000056.1, read on the forward strand.
TCCAAGCAGTTTCTCCCTGTGCTGCTTCTGAACCATCACCAGGAACCTCGGCACAGTCACTAAAATTGTTCTTCATTTTCTTTTCCTTAGTTCAGCTTGGGGCACGTCACGCTGTCAGCAACCTCTGTTTTTGCAGTTTGCTTCCTTGGTCTGGCTTCCTCCAAACGCTTCAGTTATTAATGTGGCTGGGAGATTAATTTATGAGGAGGTGCAGTGTTGTGTATAAATAACTTAAAGCCCCAGAAGGATGGTGGAGAGCAAATCTGCTGTTGCTTGAAAAGAAATGAAGAGATGATGGCAGGCTGGCGAGCATGTAGGGTACTCGGAACTATGTCAAACCCCCCAAATAATGAACGGCAGCCCCCTAAGGCAAATGCAAATGTGATGCCTTTAAATCTCAGGCAGCTGATCGCACCCAGACCAGGCAGTCTCCCTAGTTACTGTCAGCCAGGGTAAAGAACTGATTTGGAGAAGGCTGAGCTCCTTTGCGGAAGCTCTAAGGGAGTTTCGCGTGGAGTTGCCTGCAGCTGCATGCCTTCTGCCTTCTCGCAGGGCTCGTGCGGTGCTGATGGCCGGGCTATCCTTGCTGAGCTGGGGATGCTGGCTGCCAGGAACCCTGGCTGATTGTCAGACTGCAAACCAAATGCCCCACTTTTCCAAGAAAGATGGGATTTCCTCACCTTCAAGAGATCCCTGTGCCCTCTGGGGCTGCTGGTGATGCCACTCTGTGGGCTGGCGCGCTGTGCATGGCACGTTTAAAGTCGTACGTTGAATGGTCTTAAGAAAATGTTAATATCAGGCTAATGTTTATAAAAGTCCCTCCCCTTGCCTGCTGGAGAACTGAGGCATAATTATGGGTGATACAACTTCAATAATTAAACACGGTGCTGCCCAGCTGAATCTGTGCAGCCCCAAACCGCCTGACCCAGCATGTTTACAACTTCTTCACCATTCCGTATTCTTTCTTCTCACTCACCCTAAATGTTTATTTAATAATCCTGGAAGACCTTTTAAGCTTCCTGAGTTGAATGTTTGCTAAACACGCTGTCACTTCTACTTCTGTTGACAATTCCCGGGCTGTGTGCTCTGCCCGAAGCTGCTGCGGGATGAGGCACCTCCAGCTGCCCAGCTCCGTCCCCTGGGACCTGGGAGACTGACCCTTCTCTGGGGACAGGATGAACAGGGAGGGTGGGAGCAGCCAGACCCTGGAGTCGCTGGATGGGAGTCGCGCTGCCGGGGCCAGCAGGCTGGGCTCAGTGGGGAGCGTGGATGCTGGAGACAGAGAGTCCCGAGGGGGCGCGTGGGGTCATGTGCCTCTTGACTGCAATGGGCATCTGGGGGTCCCAGCGATGTCCCGGGGCCGGAGGAGCCGTGGCTTTGCCGTCCTGGGCTTGTGCCGCTCTCCCACCTGGTTGGACACATGTGAATACAGACGTCCCAAAGCCAATATTGTGCCTACAGCGTGCGGGAGTGCCGGCACGAGGACCTGTCAGCTGGGTAATCTCACCGTCGTGGTGCATTACCTCACTCCTCGAGCTCTGGCAGTATTAGTTTCAGCAAATTCATTTTCCTTCACAAAAGCTTTTGGTTACTTTGGGATTAGGGGCTGTTTAGAGTTCATTGTTTTCCCGAGCTGCCTCGTTTCGCTGTAAAGCTTAGACACCGGGTCTGCAGGAACTTAATCTCCCTTCTCCTCCAGCAGCCCTGTTCTGCGAAATCTGTTCTCTACTTTAGTGCAAATTGTTGATGGGAGATAGCAGCGGGTCTTTCTGCTTCTATTTAACGTGTCAGCAGAGAAAGACATCTGCTTGCAATTATGGGCCTTGCTGAAGGATTGGCGTGGTAGATTTTATAAGATAATAGGAAACCTTTATCAATTCTTAATTCCTTGTGTCCTACAAATGAATATATTTCACTTAAAATAGTCTCTTTTTTTATATTACTAAATTAAAGGATAAACCATGAGATTGATATCAAGGGAAAATGCCTCACACTCAGCACAGAACAAGCCCTGCGTTTCCCATGCAAAAGCCTTGGTGCAGGCGAGGGCCGGTTTGGGGAGCAGGAGGGCTCTCAAGCTGTTGGCTTACTGCCTTCCACAATGTGCCCAGAGAGCTAAATCCTTTGGAAATTACTTATTGCTGGCTTTATAGCATGCTCTGAAACATGAAAATTGTCCCCAACATGATACTCAAAGCACCAAAGTCTCTTGGCTGGAGCAAGTGGCTGCAGATGAGCTGCTGTGGACCAGTATCTCTCCCGAGTGCCGGGAGGGGCCTGGCACAATCCCCATGGCTGCGGGAACAGCCCTGGTACCAAAATGCTTCATTCACACTTTCCCCGACCCCACAGTAACCAGTGCCAGTGGAGGAGATGGATGGTGTGAGGAGCTCCCACCCTGCTGTGTGGGGCGCGTGCCCAGGGAGGGGAGCTCGGGGAACTCCAGAGGCGCGAGGACAGGATCATGGTCATGGCATGGGCTGCCCAGCAGAGCTGGACGGGATCCCCTGTGCCTGACTCCTTCCACTCATCCCATGGTGCAGAGGGAGCCGGGTGGGAGCCTCTGACCTGGGGCACGGGGAAGGGGCTGCTCCCCTGCCTGATCCCTCTGCGTCCCCTGAAGGCTGCTCCTGGCAGGGTGAGCTGTCAGCACAGCTATTCTTGGCCTTCCTCAGCCCTCTGGGAGTCTGCTGTAATCTCCTTTGTGATTAAGAGTCTCTGAGCATGTTCAACATCATTAAAGAAACAAGAAAACAATAATAATCATGGTCTGTGCTCAGGAATGCTCCCGAGTGGAGTCGGTCTCATTCAGTGCCTTTCGGCTGAGAAAGCTCTTCGTGCTCCAGCCTCAGCAGATTAACAGGGGCCGCATCCCCCGGCTCAGAGGGCTTTCTCTGCTCTTTCCTCACAGCAACACCAGCCCCTCTTCCTCGCTGCACTCTGCTCTGCTTGGACGTGGATCTTCATCTTCAGAGAGAGGCGGAGGGATGTGTCTGCCCTCTGACTGTGGGCAAGAGATGCCTGTTGAGAGTGGTCATGAGGTCCTGGTCTTGGCGAGATGGTCTTGCTGAGATGGAGATGCTCTCCCTGCTCACAGCAAGATAACTAACGCAGGGCTGAGACCCCACCCTGGGGCAGCATTTGTGCCTGAAGGGGGTGAGTCTTCAGTGGGAAACTTTGGGGCAAGCGCATGAGGCAAAAGTGCACGGGCAGATCTAGAGCACAGGGGATGCAGCCGTGCTGTTGTGTGGACATGAAGCTCGGTGTCTCGTTGTTGGAAACCTTTCCTGCCTCCTGGCTGGTTCCAAAGCCAAGCTCAGCGTGTGGACTGTCAAAACAAAAGGTTTTCCGCAGTGTGCAAGGTTTATGTGACCAACTCTTAGCTGGAAGCAGTGGGCGCTGTGCGCTGCTGTCAGGTTGCATTTTTCCATATCCAAAACAAAAGGTCTGGTGGGAGCCTGACTGCCCTGGGCAAACCACTGCAGCTCCGCAGCACTGGGCAGAAGTGCAGTATAGCTGGATTTAAAACCTTGGCAAGGCAGCTAGCTGCTCTTCTGCAGGCGGCTGTTTGCCCGAGTGTGCTGCAGAGATCTGCTGCGCCCACCCCTGCCCGGCATAAAGGTGTCCCACCTTGCCTCCCTGTGCTTCTGCTCCCCTGCTCTGCTGGCCACAGCTGGCAAGGGGCTGCAGGGAGCTGGCTGTCGGGTTTGGAGACTGAGAGAGAAGGGGACCCCTCGGAACCCCTTGGCAGCAGGAGAGACGGCTCAACACAGCGGGGACTGTCAGCAGCGCGGTGCTGAGATGCCCTGAGAAAGCTCTTGGGGCTGAGGATGGGTTGGGGTGTCAGGGAGCTGGGTCTGGCTGAGCTGGTGGGGATTTAGGCTTGTTCTGCCAGAGTATCAAGGCTGCTCCAGGAATGTAAAACTTGTCCTGGACTCTTCAGCACTGCCGATGCACACGCGTTTGAGCGCACACGTGCTGTCGCCAGCTCCTGACAATTACGAGTGTGAGGTCTGGGAAGGCAGGGGCTATTGCTCTGTGTAAGTTCTGCAGATTTGGAGCATTGGATGATGCAGGGTTGAGTTTGATTTCTCCCTCTCGGATTTTTAGTAGCTGACAGTTGTTACCAGCATGAGGTACTAACTTTTTATTTTGAACGCATGAGTTCAGGCTTGTTAATCACTTCCAAATGCCCCCATCCAAAGGCTATATTGTTTCAGCATTCAGCCACTAATTTTTTGAAATCTCTGAAATAAGACTCTGCTCTCGAACATGTGCTGGAGAGTCTTTCCTTTCCCCTGTATTTTAAAAATATACATGTGGTTTAATTCAACAAGAGGGCTGGAGGGGACATTTTTCCACCAGTTTCCCCCCTCCTCTTTTTCTTCTGAGCTGTATCTGCCAAACCAACCGGCTCTGTGCCAGCAGCAGCCCCTCGGGTGATCCAGAATGCTTCAGGGGGTTAAAAAGTGTGTTTCCAGGGAGGCCCAGCATCGCTGCCCAGCGATGCAGACCCTGAGGTGCCCCAGGGCTGTTCATGCTCGCCTGCTGGCTGAGGACATCGGCAGCCAGATCTGGGGTGCAGGGACCAGAGAGAGACAAGGAGAAGGGTTTCCAGACAGGGTCAGGGTTTCCAGCAGCTCGAGAGCGCGTGCCACCTCATGGGCTGGCTGGCTGGAACAGAGACCGCTGGACTAGCCCTGGAGCCCTGCTCTGCTCGCATCCCTGGGTGAGGAGGGTGGTCCCTTCCCTCTGTTGCTCTGCCAGTGCTGCTGCGCAGAGACAAAACCAGCGCAAGACAGGACCAGACTGCAGGGCTTTGTGATGAGGATGCAGGCTGCTGTTTTGGAAAGGTAGCAACTGCTGCAAAACTGGAAGAGAAATGGCAGTGGCTTTCTGTGAATGCTCATGGCTCTGGCAGACACTGGAAATCCACGGATACATCAAAGCATAGGATGCCGTGATTCAAAAATGTGAAATTCATGAAGGAGTCCTGCCAGGCCTAAAACCCTCAAGGAACTTTGTTGTGTCTGGGCTCAGGGATCCCCAAAAAACATTAATTTCTGTGACTAAACTTGCTTTGATGTGCCCTGGCTTTGGAGGACAGATGGGATCAGGGTTGCGCTGAGATCAGATCAGGGATTGCGCGTGCCGGTTCTCTCTCAATGAGGCTGTTTGTGCCCATTAGAAATATTTCTCATTTCTTAATTCCCTCACTCCTCATCTGCTTGGGCACTGCCTGGACTGGGCCATCCTGCTGAACGCTGCCTCCCAGGGGGCTCAGTGTTGGTGATGGGGCTGCCGCAGAGACATGGGGCCGTGACAGATGTGTTGGGGAGTTTGAAAAGATCTGGGTGCTCTGTAGGGTCTGGCAGACGCAGGAGTTGCTTAAAACCCAGCCATCAGTCAGAGGTCTCTGGCTCCAAGCAGAAAGAGACTTTTTTAAAAATGATTACTGCTTCATTTCTGAAGGAGAGAAAAAAAAAAAAAACGAGTTGGGAAGACAGGGAAAAGCTGTTGGTGCAGGATCCAACAGAAACAGAGCAGGGGAGGGAGGTGGGCGTGCAGCGGATCCTCTGGTGAGGAGCGAGCAGGGCTGTGTTGTGCCTGGGCAGAGGCTTTGCCTGGGCAGTGCCTTGGGTGCAGCTCCCTCCAGTGCAGCCACTGCCCAGGACACCTCAGCTGTATCCCGTGCGCAGCAAAGCTGGCACCACCGCCACATCTCCTGCACCTCCATCCACAGCCCAAACCACAACCCCCCCTTGCTTCTGCCAGGGAACTGCTGCTGGTGGAAACCCTCTTCTCTCTCAAGCTCTTGGAAGCTCCCTAGCGTGTCTGAGGTGGTTATGTCCTGCGGTTTTGTTGGTATTATAAGTAGATGTTGTAAGTGAACATGAACGAATTTGTGCTGACCAAGGGTTGTTCTTGCTAGAGATGATGGAGGAGGAGGGGCTAATTCCCACCAGGCTCCTTCCTCATGTTGTCCTCCCATGGCCCTTATGCCCTGCAGCATCCCGAGCTCCCTGCATATGCTGGGATGCTCCCTGCACATCGGCCACATCCGACACAACGGGACCTTCTCCTTGCCTGCCCCGAGGCCCTGAGCTTTCCCGGGACACGGCTGGCTCTGCCTGTGGATTTGGGGCCTGTGCAAAAGAGGGTGAGGAGAGGGCTGTCACCCTACCAAGTGTCTGGACGGGTCTGGACGACAGAGAAGCAAGGTCTGAGGGTGCTTGCCAGCCCTGAGCTTGTCCTGGCTCCCTGAGCCCAGCGAGTGCTGCCTTTGCCAGGCCTTATTGGAAGGAACGGTGATGGACCTGTCTCTGGAGGACACTTGCACTAAAACAGTGGGAGCAAGGGGTGGGAAGCAGCTGTGCAACAGGCGTTTGTCTCGGAAGGAGGGGATGGCTCAGCGTTTGTGGCACTTCTGTGTTAAGACAAAGCTGTTTTGCTAAGAAAGAGACTTGTGGAGCCTCTCTATGAAAGCTTCTGAAGTGAAATGTTGCGCAGACCCTGTGTGGTCTCTCTGATACAGGCTCTGCTCTTCACTGCCTGACTTTGACCTTTCCAAATGGCCTGGGATATCAATGATGTGGTAATAAGCCAGTGAGGAGACTTTCTGGTAGCAGCGCTGACAACTCTTGACTGAGCTCCCACAGGAATACATTATTTGTGTTGTTGGAGTCATAAATCCCCCAGGACTCGGATGAGAGCAGAAGCATCAAGATTCTGGGCTGTCTTGTGTATAGTAACTGCACTGCATTGATTTGTGACTCACTGGCCATCATTATTTCTGTTCAGCATCACTGACCTGTTCATCAAAAAAAATATTCTACTGCTTTTGTAAAACAAGATACGAAGGGAGGAGGTGGAGAGCATGCGTGAGTCTCAGCCACCACCTTCCTACAGCGCCCACCAGCAAGGCATCCCCTTGGCTCGTATTGATCTCTTTTGTTGGTAATTTCACACACAATTTTCCACAATAATTAGCTGGAGGCTGGTCGTTCTCCTGTTGTTTGCTCTGAGCAGTGTGAGTTGTGTTTTGTTGTCTGAGGTTTGATCTTGCCCAGCTTAGGGCTCTAAAGTCAAGGATCAGTGGCATAAATCACTTTTACTCCTAGCAGTCTACAGTTAGAAACAGCTACTCCAGTGATGACATTTCCTACTGCACACGGAGCAATACTCGAGTCATTTCTGAAATGCAATAGTCCTGTGCTTCACACGTATTTTGGGGGTTTTTTTGGATGTGTTGCCCCCCTTATAAAACATCACCTGCACCACTTTCTGCTCACGTGCTGGGTGTTCTGGATGACTGTCAGGTTTTTGGGAGGGAGGGTGGTGCTCCCTGTGGTTTTCCTCAGGTCATTGTAGTAATTTTGTGGTGTTTTGGACACCCTTGGGAAGCAGCAGAAGGATAAAGGAGCTGCATGGCTCCTGGCAGTGTCCAGGGATCGATGGAGCGGGAACTGTTCCAGCTGGAGAAGGAAATGGTGCAGGACCAGGGCATCCAGCTCAGCGTGGCCAGGTGTCATGCAGCAGCCCTGTTACAAGCTATTGCTGATGGTGCCTGCCATGCTGTTGCACAGATCATTAAACAGCCTGAGAGCTGGGACCTAGACATTATCATCCTGTTGGAAACACATGATGGCTTTCCAAAATGCCCCTTTTATGTTTCTCTCTGAATTTGCCTTCTGGGCTCAAGCACCTCAGTCCTTCTGCACAGGCAAGTTTCATGCAGCTTCCTGCACGCTCTCTGCCATAAGCACAGTCAGGAAGGCTTCCCGTTGGATTCCACACATCAGGAGCCTTTCCCAGTCCCTCAGGAACGTGCACATGTTTGTACAGGCTCAAAGGAAAACCAGGAGGGATTCAGCCCTAACCCAAGACACAGCTCAGCCCTTCCAACCTTCTGCTTTCCCAGCAGAGTCTTGGGCTTTGCTTGGCTTGTAGTGGATGCAAAAGTCATTGTTTATCTCGGTGGGAGGTGAAGCACAAGAGAACTGGTTTAATGCATTTCCATCTGGCTGCCTCAACTGGTGTGTTGAGCACCGTTGCCAAGTCGGCACCTTGGCCTGTGGAGCACAGTGAGCTCTCCAGGCTGCTGGCCTCTCTGGGAACAGGCTTCCAGCTGAAAGAAGAGGCTTTAAGGCCTGGGTTTTCCTTGCTGAAGATCTGAGCCATGCTTGCTTTCCTGATGCACTGGAGCTGTTAAACCAAAGTGCTTGCTCCTGGTGCCAGGGCTGCTGGCTGCGATGCCCACGCGCTCCCTGCTGACGTGTCCTCCCGAAGCCAGCCCTTGTGGCCATGCCCGGGGCAAGTGGGCTGCAGGCGATGGTGCAGAGGGAGATGCCAGCTGGCTGGATGTACCCTTGGCTGGATAGTTAGTGGCATTCTGGCAGCCTTTCTTGGAGCATGCGTGGTGCTGTCCTGTTGTCACACTCTCAGCAAACCGCCAGTGCCTCAGATATCACAGGCATCTGGTGCGGGAACTCCTGATTTTGTCTGCTTCCCGAGGGAGGAAACTTCTCCAGGAGGAGGGCGAGGAAAGCTGAACAAAGTCAATCAAAGATTAAAAGGCAAGAGATGACCTCAAAATATAGAGGGTTCAGGATTTTAAATCAGGGGTTTTTTGAGTCTACGTGTCCTGGTTTGTGCCCTCCAAGCACCTGGATTCAACGTGTGGCTAAGCAGGAGGAGCGATGCTTCCTTTCCCTGAGGTGTTTCTTTGCAGAAACGCAGTTTAACGACTTGGGTGCCAGTGGGCTGTGCCTGAGTTTGAAAGCATGAGCCTTTTTCCTTTGAGCTACAGGATTTTCCCAAGAGCCGCCCCCGGAGGTGACTCGGGCGGTGGGAGCGGAGCTTTTGAGTGGAGTTTTGGGCAGTTGCTCTCATTACAGCCAGAACGTGCAAATTCCCCCGGCTTTAACCAGAATAGGAATAAACGGGGGGGATTAAGCGGTCCTGTGTGAGGACAGCGTTTCTGTAACCGGAGGGAGCCGGGGCGGTTTCAGCTCCGACACCCACGGCAACCGGGGGAGCAGCGGTGTGTGTGTGTGGGGGTGTCTGCACGGCAGAGGGAGCGGCTCCCCCCGCTCCGCCCCGGCCGCAGCAGCCGCGGGAGGCGGGTGCCACCTCACGGCGGTTGAGGGGAACCGTGGGGAGCACCTTCATCCCCGGGAGCATCTTCACACACACAACTCTCACCCGTGAGCATCTCCCCGGCAGCAGCGTCTCTCCTCGCCCGGAGGGAAGCAGCGCGTTTGCACCAGTGCATGACTGCAGGTCCAATGCCCAGAGGGGTTTCCAGCGATGATAAGGCTTGGGTGGACGGTGTTGTTTAGCTTCTATATGCCTCAGCAGCAGCAACAACAACAACCAGGATTTTAACCACGCAATTTCAAGTCAAGTGAAGGGTTAATAGGAAAATCTCACCTCTGCGGGGCCCTCCCAGAGGTGCAGCTATCTTGTCTCCATGCTCTAGGAGACAGTGCTTATCCTGAGCCTGACAGTTGGCTGCTGTCTCCAGATGCTTCCTTGGCAGCTGGTTTTCATTATCCTCACTATGTGGTACCTCACCTGCTCCTGCAGACCTGGCACCATGAGCTACTGAGAAGTTAAAGGAGGATCACATGGTGTCCCTGCCAGATTGAACAGGAACTATTGCACTGAGTATCCGCACGGGAGGCTCAAACACCTCCTCTGTGTGTTGCTCTGGCTTATGCCAGGTCTAGATCTGGCCCAGCAAAAGGGAAGCATCTGCAGGAAATGCTCTTTTTTCCCTTCCTGCCGTACTAGACGTGCGCAGGGTTGTGCAGTTCATTTCTGTGGATTTTAGGGCTGGATTATGTGGCTCAGCTGGCATCACTCTGCTTGTTCCAATGCAAGGAGGCCAGCTGGTGGACTTACCCAGCTCCTTCCCTCTGCCCTGCGTTGCTGTATGGATTTCAGGAGCTGGGGCTGAGCATATGCTCCAGCCTGGAGGAGAGGGCCCTTAACCAAGCAATGCCAGGTGCCCCTCTCATGCGTGTTCCCCAGGACCTGCAGAGCAGCCTTTTTTCAGTGCCAGAAGCCTTTACAGTGATGGTGTGGTGCTGCAGCCACCAGTGAGGTCAGCTCTTGCTGGGGAGGTGGGGACCAAGGGGCAGTGGCCAGAAGGCAAAGCTGCCTGTGTCCCATTTTGCAGCCCCAGAGGCCATTTTTTGTAATGTGAGCATCCAGAGCCCTGCTACTCCCTCCCCACCTGGGTGCTGGAGCCACCAGCTGCTGACTGGCACACGCGAGGAATCATCGCTGTGATCCCCGCTGCAGGCACACAAGTGCTGTGTGCTGACTGCGAGCGCCTTTCAGAATGCGTGTTTACACCAACCTGTCAGCTAATAACAGCCTTGAAATAAAGCAAAAGCATCCCCAGGAGAGGAAGGGAAGGACCAATTCAGTGAAGTTCATGTTGGTTCCACTCCTTGGAAAAGAAACAAAGCCGCATCCAGCACACTTGGAGCTCTTGGTGACAGAATCCAGACTGTGTTTGGTAGTAGAAAACACACTGACAAGTTAAAACAAATATTACAAGAAGGAAACTACTTATCACAGGCTCTCAGACTGCTGAAGGATTCTCCTCGCTGGTAAGAGCATCTTTCTTTCCTGGAGTCCTAGGCTGGACCAAGCACCTCTTTCCTAGAGAGCTTCTCTGTGCATTGCAGGGCCAGCATGGGCCGAGCACTTCCGAGCTGCGTGGGATCTGCCTGAGCAGCCCCGACTGCATCCTCTGAGCTCTGTTCCAGGGCTGTTTCTCTGGTCCTCCTTGCTAGCAGATCCTGCCAGTCACACCTCTGCCTGTAAAAGGGTCACTGATGTGTGTCTCTAGCCAAACTTGGTGTTTGAGCAGCAAGTGAAGTGCCTTTCCCACCCCCGTGCCCAGGGGCTGTAGCTGGAAAGGGCTCTGCTGTCCAAGTGAAAGTTGGATGCAAGCTGAGGGAAAACAGATGGTTTCACAATCAAGCCCATCATACGAATGAGAAGCCAAACTGCTGATGGTTAAGGCAGTGCTCAGCTTAGGCGTGGAGCCAAATGTATTGTTGTCCTCCCCAAACTGTAGGGCTCCTGATGACTAAGAACACAAACCCTTGTTTGGATCTCAAAGACCCTGGCTATAAACAGAGCATGAGCCAGCATGAGTGAGGGCTGTGTCTTTGCGTTTCAGCTCTGCAGCACAGACTGTTAAAGCACATTTACATCACAGCCCGGTGGTAGCGGCTGGTGCTGGCCCGGCTGAGGGTGGGTTTAGCTGCCCGGTTATGGCACGGCGGCTCAGTGCAGGCTGCTACACTGCAGAGTACTCCCCCAAAAGGTTGGGTTATTGGCCCATGATGAGCTCTCTGTAGCAGCTCTGGATAGTCTGACAACAGTGGAGAGAGGTCCTCACTTTGCCATTAGCCTGAGTCCTACTGCAGCTACAGCCACCAGCAGAGCATCCTCCTTGGCACTGAAGTCAAAAGGTGGATGAAGGACAGTGCCGTAAGTCTTTTCGAGACTTGGGATGTGCCTCCAGAGTTACTGACTGTGTTCCTGCGGTCAGAACTGGAGCAGCAGGGAAGCAGAGGACAGCACATCCTCTCTGCCACACCGCTGCCCCTGGGAACCTGCCCTGGTCCCTGTTTGCAGGCCACTGGCAGAGTCCCTAGAGCATCTCCCATCTCTGCCACGCTGCAGGTGGTGAGGAGCAGAGTGGCTGTGGAGATGCAGGGCTCTCAGCTGCTGTCAAAGCCTTTCCCTTGGTGCTGGCTGGCAGAAGAGGCTGCACCCTGCCCTGTGCAGAGAGCCCGTTGGTGGTGGCAGCTGCCCCTGCTCTTTGCTAAAGAGTCTGTTAGAGCCCTGAGTCTGTGTGCCCTGGGAAAACATGACCTTTCCCAGGCAGTGGGGCTGGGATTTGACATAGGGACAGAAATGCCACTCTGTCTCTGTGCGTGGCCATCCCAAGTGGTGACAGACACTTGGATCAGGCGGCGAGGCTGAGGCTTGGAGCCAGGACTTGTGCTGGCTCAGCAGCGCGCTTCACCCTCAGTCTTAGAAAATCTGTAAGAGGAAATTGGATTTAAAATTGTTCTGCTTGGCTCCCGGCAGAAGGCCCCAGAGTGAAGGAGGGCTGAGGGAGGGGTGACTCTTCACCAGCTCATTGGAGGCAGAAACCCAAAACCCCTGGGAGCGCCCGTGCTCTGAGCCCTCTGCACAGGTCACGCACAAACTCCTCTGCTGTTGCCATTTGGCAGTGGTGATCGCACATTGTGCTCTGCCCCGGAGCTGCGTCCAAATCAGGATGGTTTTATTATTTTTAGCATCACTTACAAAACATCCCCTATTTTTGTCCTGTAGGACCAAATCTGAGCAGGTATTTACTTTTGGAGATGGAAACACTTCGTTTCCATAAGGTCTCTTGGTAGAGTCGTGTTGTGTTTTCATTTGCATTTCTCATGTATAACTCGGTATGTGAGTCAGAGAGAGAGAGAATGAACTTTGTGTTTGAGAGTGTGGATGGCCAAGAGGAGTTATGTCCCTCACTGGTGTGACTGGTCTGGGTGGAACTGGAGCAGGATGGGCAACTCTGCAGAGAACTGGCCTGGCAGAGGGCATGGAGGGGTTGCTGGTGCCTACTTGGGTGGGAGGGATGCACCTGGCAATTTTCGCTACGGATCCTCAGCATCCTGCACCTGCAGGTGCACTGCCCTGGGGAGCCGCTCAGCTGTGGAGCTGCCTCTGGTGAAGGATTTCCCCTCTTCACCAGCGAGCGAGCCTTGTTCCCTTGCTCTGCCCTTGTGGTACAGCTACTTATTTTTGAGAAGGAAGAGGGAAGGATCCATTTGCACCCTGAGCCACCCCGCATCCCTTCTCCCCACTGCCCAGATTTGCACATCAATGTCCTCTCCCTTGTGAGGTGAATTCAGAGAAGCCACATTTGCCCTTGAATATCCATACATAGCCAACATATGGGCAAGTGGCTGATGTCTCAATCCATTTCCAAGGCTTGCCACCATAAGCACTTAACTTCACCCTTGCCCAGATGTGTGTGCATTTTACGTGCTGTGCATAGAAAGGCAGAAATTGCACTGGGTGTAATGTGTTGGAATTGGCACTTTGGAAAATGCACGCTCTGCTGGAATGTGCTAACATACAGCACTTACAGAAGGGCAATTAACTCTATTTATGTTCATAAGACTGAATCTAAAACTGGCTGCAGAAGGCAGCTCACTCACATTAAAGGGCTTTATAATCATTACCCTAAAGTATTTCTTTAGAAAACATTTTCAGTTTCTTAAACAGTTAGGATATTTATAAAATATGGCATCAATTACTTCATATTTCTTTATTCACGCTGATTATACAACCTATAATTATACTTAAGCCTCTTATTTGTGTAGCATGGCAGCATTAAGAAAAGCTCTGCAATCTGTCTGTGTGTTGTTCTCTCCAAACAGCGGAAGGCTGCAGTCTCTCCCTCCTTTTGAGAGTCGAGGCAGTTGCGTTGCCAGAGCAGCATCATTCCAGGTGCCTGAACACCCCCCGCCAGTTCCTCACTGAACGTGCAGGCTGAGGCCGGCAACACATCGTGACAGGTAACATGGCCTCTGTGTGATTTGAACTCCAAGCTCTGTGTTTTCAGCCAGATTCACGCAATCATTTACTCACAGGAAAACATTTTCCTGGATCTCTTTTGCTTGCTGTAAACCAGTGTTGGAATAATGAATCTCTGTCTCACTGCCTGTCATTAATAAAGGCAGAGTGGACTTGGCTGCCGTCATCGGTGCTGCTGGAGTCGTTCCGGGGAGCTGGAGCATTCCCTGGGACCCTGGGCTGGTCACAAGGATGCGAGCGGGGCTCCAGCTGTGAGCCAGGGCTGGTGCAAGCGTCCCAGCTGCTGAAGTATCGCTGGTGTTCACTTTGCACCTCCCTGTTCAAAGTGGTTGAAAGTAAAAGCCCTGCTTGAGCTGGGAAACCCAGCCGTGCCCTTCGGGAAGCAGCACCAGCCTGGTTCGAAATACCTTGACTCTTGGCGACTTCTGTCAGGGTTTCACTCAATGTCAAATCTCACTGCCTGTACGGAAAGGAGTGTCCACCTGCCCTCCCTCAGTTCTCACTGGGTTTTCCTATGCACGGGTACGGCGCTGCAGGGGTTAAGAGAGCAGAGCACTGAAATTTCAGTGCATAAAGAGCCCCCGTGCAGTGGGTGAGGCATGCACACAGCTTTCCTTGGCACAGCTTTCCTTGTCACGCTTGACAGATGTGCAACAATAGACAATGAGTCGGAGCGGGAGCCAGAACGGAGCTCAGGAAAAAGCTGCTGGGAATTACTGGCGCGGCCAGGAGAGCAAAGCCCTCCTTTAACCAAGCATTGTTCTCCTGGATATAAATCTCAACAGAAATCTGAACACCAAGCTTCCGAGCACTTCTCAAAGCTGGAATGTGCATCATCAACAACCAAACTCAATGCACCCTGCACAGGATCCGATTTAACACCTTTGTGCTGGGGGGTGAAATCCCCACCCTGCAGGGCTGGGATGATGGACTGACTCCAGCTGGTGGCAAAACCAGGGTCACGCAACGGGATGGGCTGAAGGAGGAGATGGTAGAGTGCTTTTTGTGGCTCGGGTGGGTGCCTGCAGCTCACGAAGACCCTGGCAAGCGCATCCGATGCCAAGCTGGTGCAGCGCTGCTGTGAGTCGGGGCTCCGTTGAGCTCACCAGGTGGGGGGTGCTCTGGAACAGGACTGTCTCCTGTTGGGAACCCCAGTGCAGTGTCACTTCTAAACCCTCGGTGGCAGCTCTGCCCTTTATCTTGGGTGTAAGGAGGAGCTGTCCTGTGTTTCTGCAAAGTGCTTCCTTCCTGTCCAGCTGAATCTTGCTGTGAATGCGTCTGCCTGGCGCCCTTTGACACATTCAAATAACACACAGGGAGCCCAGGATGGGGCTGTTTCTGGACTCAGTCAGGAAAATGAAATCAAACTTGTTTACTCCCCCTCTTATCTGCTGCGATAAGAAGCAGAGAAGAGCCCACAAGGTGCCACCCCGATGCAAAGCACCCCACGCTTGATTTAACTACAAAGGAATTCCCATTTTGTCCCAGCACAGTTCCTGAAACACAGAACTGGAGATGACTGAGTAACAAACCAGATGAAAACGAGAGCTGCCTTTGCTCCTTCCCGCTGTGGTGACAAGCTGTGTGTTGTGCTAGCTCTCCCAGCTGGCTGGTGAAAGTTTGCAGTGGATAAGCCTCGTGCTGTGGCTGTTCACAGTCAGTGGCACAGTGACCATTCCCAGGTGGCAGTCTGGAATTCGGATTGTGCTGGCAAGTCATAAGCTATTCCTCTCCTTGACAGAATAGCTCTGAAAGTCCTAGCACAGCATGGGCTATGGATTTTCTCATTCTGTTTATGTCTGTAAAGTTTTGCATTGTTTCTACCGACTGCTATGCTTGAAATACTTTTCTATTCTTGTGAAAGTGGCGCTTGCCTTCACAGAAAATTCACAAGGTTGAGAAGGCTGTCCAGTGGGAGAAATGGCTTCAAGTTGTGTCAGGGGAGGGTTAGATTGGATATGAGGAAAAATTTCTTTACCGACAGAGTGGTGAAGCATTGACCCAGGCTGCCCAGGGCAGCGGTGGGGTCTCCATCCCTGGAGGGGTTCAAAGAACGTGTAGATGTGCCACCTGAGGTCATGGTTTAGTGGGCACGGTGGGGCTGGGCTGATGGTTGGACTGGATGAGCTTAGAGGTCTTTTCCAACTTAAATGATTCTATGATTCCCTGAAATCCAGCTTCATTTTTCTGCCTTGTTTTCTCTTCAGTGGTCCTTCTGTTCCACTCCATGATAAAATAGGAAGTCTGATAATGGATTTGTAGCAGGAGCAGACAGATTGATCCAACTGATAACTTGACTCACTTCCAAAATCCCTATAGTGCGTTTCCCATCCACATCTGCTCCTTGAAGCTACTCATTCTCTGTGGTCAGACCTTCTCCATTGTCCACGGTCACCCTGTCTTACCTGGGGCTTCTTCCAGGTGCCCTGGTACCACTCCTTTGGCTCCTGCTGTGCATTTTTAGCACAGTCTGGGATACTTCTGGAAAGAAGGGCATCCTCTGCTTATCCAGGCAGGCACAAATGCCCTTCCCCACCTGAACAAGGTCCTTGCTCCTTCAGGCAGGAGAGCTTGGCTCTGGCTGGGAACTTAGAGGTCCTGCTCTTTGATAGGCATCTCGTAATACCCGAAATCTTTCCTCAAGGTAAAAGGGGCTCAGTGGCAGGATATTCCTATCACTTTTGTGCAAATATCAGATTACAGTCCAGAAACCAAATTGTCTGCAATTACACCACTGAATCGAAGGGAAGACAGACAGGAGCATGTAAAATATGAATGAGGTTCATTGTTTGCCTGCAGATATTAACATTTCTTGAGTTCAGGCTCAGAAAAGCACCTTTGTGTCTCCCACAGTGGTACAAAATTTGATCTGCTCTTGCTTTCAGCTTTGAGATGGAGTCCAAAATTAATTTGCTGCAGATCACCTTACCTTATGAATATGAGGAGCTCCTCCTGCTCCTGCAGTATCTGTGCTGAGGTGGGAATGCTGCTGGGGATTCGCACCAGGACTGGGAGGGATCCTGGAGCTCGGACACTTGTCCCAGCCTGGCAGGATTCTGGGAGCAGACAGGGGTTGTGGGGAACAGGCAGCTGGTAAACTGCTCTGAAACTGGATGCCCCAAACTCCCTGCTTTACGCTCAACCCTGCAAAATGCAGTTTTCCCCGTTTAAAGCATGGAGGAGGAGGGATTTGTTAACAGCAGGAGAGCACATGGGCAGTGAAATGTGTTTTGCCCTTAATGATGACCCGGATCCCTCGCTGGGGCGCTGGTGCAGCCGCAGCCCTGGCTCCCACAGATCCTGCTGGAGAGTTGGGATGGTCAAGGCTTAAGCAAAGAGCCTGGAGTCGCGATTTGTAGCTTCTGTCACTGCCGTATCGCCCTGCCAGACCCTTCCAATGCCGATTCCAGGCGTGCTCCTGCGGTCCTGTGGGATTCGGAGGGGTCCGGGGGCTCTAAGGAAGAGCGGAGATTTTCCATGTTTCCACCTTCCTTTTGGTTCTGGTGCCTCCTGTTGACAGGGCTGGGCAGGTTCCCCCTCCTCCTGCGACCCCGGGCGGGACCCGGGGCTGCTCCCCATCCCCTCCGGACTCCTGGAATCCGGGGGTTTCGCCCCAAAGCGGCCGCGCGAGGGCGCCTTTGCCTGGGAAACGCAGGGGGAGCATCCCGAATTCCAGCGGCTTTTAAAGAACGCGGATAAACGCCGGGAGCAGCTCTTTGAGGGATATAATGAAGAATTTCGGGATTGATGCCGGGCAGGAATCGCTTCTGGGTTTGCGCATCTCCTGGCTCGCGGGGTCAGGTCCAAAGCTCCCGTTCCAGCCCGACTGGGACGGAGCCTCTTCACGGCAGAGCCAGCTTGGACGTGCAAGCTGTGGCTTTATTGATTTCACTGATTTCTTGCAGCTGTTAAAGGTTTTACTACCTAAAAAGAAGTACAAAGGTAAAAGCCAGTCCCCAGAAAATTCAGAAATTGCTGAGAGGAATGGAGATGAGGAGACTTCTGATTCACAATTTGTGGTCTAATAAACTGATTAGGAAGGAAGAAAAAATAATGGAAGAGCTGCTGGTTTTATTTGATGTCTCATGGAAAATCCAAGTTGCTGGATTTTTGCTCTGTAGTTTAAACACCGATTGTGAGGTGACTGCAGGCTCCCCCCCCGCCCAGCGCAGGGCCAAGGCCTAGGTGCCCACAGCATTGTTGGCATATGGGGAAGAGGGTATTGGTGAAGGAGAAGCTCAACGTGAGCCAGCAACGTGGGTTCGCAGCTCAGAGAGCCACTTGTACCTGGGGCTGCATCCAAAGCAGTGCGACCAGCAGCGGAGGGAGGGGATTGTGCCCCTCTGCTCCGCTCTCGTGAGTCCTCAGCACAGGAACGACTTCCCTTGGGGCAGCCACAAGCACGGGCAAGAAAAAACCTTGTTCTGTGGGCAGAGTCCATTGAATTCAGACCCTGTGAAACAGGGAGGGCAGCCCCTACAGTGTGTTGTGATTTTGATCCTCGTTTAGCTCCATGTGCTGTTCCTCCTCACCTCGTCTCCAATACGAACGGCTCTTAATCGCTGGAGAACTGGCTGTCACACCAAAAGCCATTAAGTTATAGGGCCTGCAGCAGGGCTTAATGACATTTTAAATTAGGAACCTGAGCTGTGGCACAGTAACATTGGAGCTATAATTAGGAAGGCAGCGATTTCCCCGTGACCTTTTATTTTTGAAGTGTTTTATATGGCCCGGTCTGGTCTGCAGAGCTCCCTCCCTTGTGGAGATTCCTCTTAATGTGGGTCACAGCTCGCAGGTGGCACCATACAGAGGCTGCGATTTGTTGTTTCAAAGTTAAAGTGTCTTTGAAATATGATTTTGCATCCAACGCAGAATGTAATAAAAAGACTTTAAAGAGCTGCTGACGCCTCGTGGAGAACTGAAAAACATTCTGCAGAGAAACAATTTTGCCGGGCTGTCTTATCTGCCGTTCCCTTTGCTCGTTTTTGATAGCAAGGGGCACTATAAATATACATAGTTATACATAAAAATGAGAAACCTTGGCAACCAGATAGAAGGTTGGTTGTTTTCTCCTGTTCGTTCGTTATGGGCAGGAGGGTGAGGGGAGATGGAGTTCATCAGATGGCATTTCATCTGCGCCGCTCCTGGACTGACGCTGTGGCTGTTTGCCAGTGTTGGGCGGAAAGGGAGCCACGTGCCGGTGGATTGGTTTTTCCTAGAGGTATTTGTTAACCCTCTGAAAATAGCGGCAGTGGTTTCTGGGGCGCTCTGACGAGGTTGGCGGTAGAACAGAAACAAAGCAATGCTTTGGAGCCGGAGGACAGGAGCTGCCATATGGCGCTGGGGCAGCGTGGCGCAGCTTCCCAGGGTCGGCGTAAGAAACGTAGCCGTGCGAGGCTGCAGGATGGCCCTTGCCTTTGCTTGCCTTGGAGTCCGAGAGGCACAGCTCTCCCGGGCCATGTTGTCTCTCCCTGGTGCCACACTGGGCTGCTCTGCCTTGGCAGTGTTGTCCTCAGGGTGCTGGTGGGGCGATGCCCCAGGGAACCGAGGTGCATGGACTTCAGTGACCCCTTCCCTGTGCTGATCTCCAAAACCCACAGCAACCCATTTAAGCTGAGCTGCAGGACTTGAGGAATTGCCTTGTGCAACTGATAGAGTTGTTATTGCCCTAAATTAGACCCGACAAAAGGGCAGCGTCGCTGCTGCAAGGAGTGACCTGTGTTGTTTCCAAATGACCGGGCAAAACAATTTGTCTGCTCCCTTCCCTTCCGGTCGCTCCTGCAAAGAAATGCTGTTCCAAAAGTCTGGAAGGGTTTGCCGCATGGTGCTTAGCCTCGAGTACAGTGGATTGGGAATCTTGCCCTTGCAGCCCAGGCAGCAGAGGGGACACAACACTGAGGACCTGCAGATGGGAAAGTTCAGCGTTGCAGTCACTGAATGAAGCCCTCCTTGGCTTTACCTTTTCCACTATTTTTCCCAGACAAATTATGTACCTGTCATGTCCTCAGGAGAAAACATTTTTTACCACAGCCATCAACTGTTCAGAAAACGGAGAGAGTTATTTTGGCATCAGAATCCTTCGCTCTCCTCCAAAACTGCATCTCATTCGTGCTGTCATAAACCAGGAAAACTCAAACCCAGAGGTGGACTGAAGCCACTATCAGTTGTTGAAAGATGTGCTTCCCTATTATTGGCATTTTTTTAAGTAAGAGCCCTTCTGCAGAAATTCTCATGGGTGCTATTGGGAGTGATGTGGGGAAGGAGAGGCAGGACAGACGACAAGTGGTTTCACAGGTGGGGTCTGCAAGATCTGCCACGAGAAACAGCACCACAGTGCAGGGGTCGGCCTCGCTGCAGCCTGGGGAGCGCAGGCATCTGAATAATCCTCCTTTCCAGTTGGACAAATCAAAGAGTTGCCCCAAAAATACAACAAGCCAATTCAAAACCAAGGGTTAATTGGGAAGCTGATAGGAAGCAGGTTTCTATAGCAAGAACGGCACATTGAGGTGGTACAAATCACAGATGATGTTTATGTGGAAAGGCAGCTTGCTGAGATGGCACCCAAACTGGTAGGATTCCTTTCAGCAATTTGGAGTGGATCTGATGTGTCTTAGATAAGATGTGTCTTATTTAATATTAAGAAATATGGGTTTTAATGCTCTGCTGCACTCGTGCCTTGGTGTTCCCTGGAACTGTGGAATGATGGACGGGTACGTTCTGCACAGAGCGATCCAGCCCCGTGCTGGGTGAGTGGGCTCAGACATCTGCACAGCATCATTCGCCTGCCACCAGCCGAGGGTGGTATAATTAGAAAAGTCATTAATCCTTGCTCAGTGGTGCTGGAAACTATTTATAGTAAGGCAGAAAAACAGTGCCCTGCATGTTAGGCTGGAGTGGGTCTGGCTGTTATTCCTGGTGCCGTGGGTATCGTGGGGCCCAGGCTGGAGGAAGCAGCCTGCTGCTGGGAGGGGAATGCCCTTCCTAGCCCTTGTGCAGACATCACGAACTGCTGACCGACCAAGGTGTTGCCCTCTGGACTTGCCACAGGGGATCACTCTGGCATCCACCGTGGGCTGGCACCACTCTCGGCACTGAGGTCCTAGTGAGGTCCCACCAGTGTCCATGGGGTCCCTCTGCCACTGGGATCCACCAGCAGCCAGTGTAGAGCGTGGGGCTGGAACAGCTCACAGGCAAGAAACCATAACTAAGAGACCCAGCTCTCCTTTTCCTCAGTGTCTCTGGGAAAGGCACTGAAACCAATCGGAATGGCCCTTCAGATAAATCAGCGGCGACAAACAGCATCCGACAGCCTGTTGTTACCACTCACACCTTGGGACTGGGCTGGCTGCTTGCTGATCTGTGTTCATCTCATCCGTGGAGCTGGAGAGCTGGGATCCACTGGTTTCAGTAGCGTCAGGCAGCAACAAGCACCCTGAACAGCTGAAGAAGACAAACTCGGTACATGCTTGAGTCTCCCTGGGAGGATAACGGAGCAAGTGTTCATGCGGCTGCTGGTAAAGCAAACTGCATGTGCTGTGCCACAGGGATGGAGGTCCAGAAAAGCCTTATTTGGTGCTGGGAAACACCAGTACTGACAACCCAGTGCCAGAAGGGGCCTTTGCAGCAGGCAATGCATGTGGAGCTGATGTCAGGTTCTGCACAGAAGGGTCTGTGGGCAGAACTCTGCGCTCCCTTCCTAACCAGGTTACCCTATCTCCCTGCGATAGAGCCAAGCCAGCTCTGCGATCCAGCCCATTTAGGGTAACCAGTGATGGAGTAACTGGGATCCATTTAAGCAATTAGCACCCAGGCTTCCCTCTCCTGTGCCATCCCGGGCACTCAGGTGGAACCTGGATGACCAGCATAGGTGAGCTCCCTGCTGGGCGTTCCTGGGAGGAAGGGTCCTGGGGCAGCTGCCCAGCTGATCTGCATTTCCCATCGCATGGGCTGTCCTGGCAGACCACTGAGAGCCCCGCACCTGATTTCCCCCAGTCCCAGCTGATCCTCGTGCTGGCAGCACTGCAGGAGTGGAAGGCAGGGGAAAATAGAGTAGGGAGTGTGAACTGCGAGTGTAGCTCGACCTCTCTGCTCATGCTCGTGGCTCGTAGTGGGCACCCAGCTTCCACCAGGTCCTCATGCGTGGCCTCAGCCACCAGGGAGCTTTCAGGATGCTTTGGCAGGTAAAAGTTTGTTAATCACCTCTCTTCCCACTCAGGGACTCCCGCACCAGCTGTGTCAGCTGCACTCTGTGTGTAATCGCTCTCTGGCTCCAGGTTAATGCCGGCAGTGCAGGCAGAGTGTCTGTAAGCCAGAGGAGAAACTGAGGCATTAGAAATGCTCAGGGAGCTACAGGCCAAGCAGGGCTGTTATTTACAGGCTTCAGAGATGCAGCTCAGCCTAGGCTAAGGTCTGCGTTTTCCCTGTGCCAATCTCTCTGCTAGCCTTTCCCCCTGAGGAGTTCATCTCTGCACATCTCAAAGCACCTGGGCTTTGCCCTCTGTGCCAGCCCTCCGCCGCCCACTCTGTGGCTCCTGGCACAAGGGCAGCTTTTGTGCTACCCTGCTGTGGGAGGGGGTGGGGAGAAGCTCCAAACTTTCCAAAGCAGGAAGAAGAGGGTGCAGCGAAGGGCTGCTGGATGCTGGATGGCACGTGAGGAGCCTGCAGAGCTGGCGGAGGGGAGCAGTTGCTGGGAAGCGGGGTGCTGCAGGCAGCGGGTGCTGGCGAGGCGCTGGGGCAGCTGGGATGTTGCACTGGGGTCAGTCGAGGCAGCATTCGGAGAAATGCTCCTGTTGTCAGGTTAAACACTTCACTGCGTTTTGCCTAGTGAGGCACAAACTGCGTGTCTGTGCGCCGGCAGCCAGGCATCAGGGAAACCACAGGGGAAATATGTTTCTGTCGGGGCTCGCTGCATCTTCCAGGCTTTGCTGGGAGGATTTGTCAGAAGAAAGCGTAAAATTAGTTTAGCCTTTGAGATTAGGGGACCAGGCCTCCCCGTCCTCGGGGAAAGGAGGACTCAAATCCCTTGCAAAGAGTCTTGGTGGCAGCTGGCTCCCCGCTGCCTCGACTGGGGTTCAGCTGCACTGGGAGGTGGGACAGGACCTGTGGAAATTGTGGCGACCGCTGTTCCGTAATTGTGGGAAGTCCCCGGTGCTGGCTTGGGCTGACAAAAGCAGGGCTCAGGCTCTGCCCTGTGCCCCTGGTTTGCCTGGATGATGAAAGGTGACCTCGGAAATTGCATTTCCAAGCGTCTTTCCCCTATTTGTGAAGGATGGCATTGTTCCCAGTGTTTCAGGCTGGGACTGCCTGGGGCTCTTTGTTTAAGCTCTCCGGGTGCTGCAATTCTTATGCACAGGGCTAAGGATGCTCTGCCAGAGTCTGTCGCTCCTGGAAGATGGCTGCAGTTCAGCCTTTTGTTATCCCGAGGATTAAAACCTGCAGCTGAGGATGAGCTACAGAAATCAAAGTCTTGTATCTAGGGCTGTCCCACGGGCGTGTTTAACAGCACGATGGAGCCAGGGTCAGCCACCAGCTCAGGCTGTTTCAGACAGCATGAGCTGGCAGAAGGGCCCACAAACCTCAATAAAGAAGGCTGTAGTATTTCAAACACACTTTGCAAACTTTGCTTTGCAAAAAACCTGCTGCTGCCTTGCTCTAATTTCACTGCTGAATGTCAGGAAAGGAGAATTCTAAAGGGCGTCGGAAGAGAACCTGAGCTGTTCCCATCTCAGAGGAACAGGGACTGTCCAGATCCAAGGAGGGTCCCTTGGTGCTGCTCTCGGTGCATGGAGGGTGGGCTCCTCGCTGCACTCCATACCTCTGGCTGCAGCACTGCCAGGGAAAACACTGAGCGGCTGTGGAGTGGCAGTGCAGGCTGGCCAGAGCAAGCATAAAGCATCTGGTCAAGGCACAGCCCATCCTGATGGGAGCTGCGGAGGCTCGTCTGGAGAGCCAGAGCGTGCTGGTCTTGGAGCCCCATCCTCTTCCTGTCAGACCAAAGAGGATTTTCTGTGGGAGCTGCTGACAATGGGGCACTGGTTGCCTTTCTCCAGGTACAGGAGTGGCTGCTGCCCCCTGAGCCAGTGCTGCTCTTGCTCTGCACCCCTCTGCAGTCTCTGCTCTGATCAGAAATGGGAACTAGATTTGGGAGAGGAGTGGCAGCAAGGCTGGAGGCTGCTCTGGCGAGTGCAGCAGCTTTACCTGCTTGCAGCCTCCAGTGCCGGTGGCACAGCAGGGAGCAGGAGTGCCAGCAGCTTCCTTTGTCCCACACCTCATTGGAAATGAGTTCCCAGCTCAGGCAGTTTTCTGCAAGGATGTCTCATAACCAACACGCAGGTGACCGTGTCTTTGCCTACGGTTTCCTCTCCTCTTTTTTTCTCCCATGACTGCCAGCTCAGAAAATGGAATGTGGATAGCACAGTACAGCCCAAGGGAGGGAAGGGAAATAGCGAGCACCCGGCAGGAACAGCAGATGTTGCTGCTTTGCACAGTAGAGCACCGTCTATCCTCTCTCTAGGACTCACTCTGAAGCCACAGGCTGGTGTCGGAACAGTGGTGTTTCACTGGAAAGCCTGCAGCAATGCCCTTTGCTGTGCCCTGGGCCGTGTGGCACTCGCCACACACCAGCTGTTTTACTGGAATGAGAGAGAAAATAGCTTTCTAAAGTGTAAAATACAGCATCTTTCAGCAGTTCCCCTGGCAAGGTGACCTGCACCTATCCAGTCCTATGATGAGGTGCTTGGGCAGATTTTCCAGCACCCATGGATGTGCTCCGATGTGCAGGCACTGAGCTGTGAATGCACACAGGAGCTGTGCCCGCCTGTGCCTTGTGATAAACCCGGGTAGCAGTTTGGCTTTGCTTATTTCCCCTCACCCCCAGTGCCTTTGCCAAGACCCTTGACCTCTGCAGTGGCTGCTAATTAAGCAAATGGCTTTGAAAACAGCTAGTTTCTTTTTTTCCTCCCTTAGGGAAAGGGGTGGGGGGCGGGGTAAACCAAGCTTTTACTCTGAGGGGAGATCAATAGTCTTGCAGGGCTGGGTTCTTATTTGCCCTCTGGCCACAAGTTAGGTTTCCGCACTTGCTGCAGTGCTAATGTGCAAAAAGGAGAAGCAAAGCCATGGCTTGTCCTCCTGGGCAGCGAAGCAACGCTGAGCTGCGCTTGCAGCTGTGATGAAAATCTTGTTCATTTCTGGAGGTTTGTGTGATTATTCCCCGAGTGATGTAACACCTTAGGAATTGGATGTCACAGCAGAGCAGGAGATCAGGAGCAGGCAGTCAGACTCCGGGTTTTGATGGGGAAAATCTGGTTTGTTTTTCAGCAGGTCACAATTCTGGCAGTAATGCTATAGGAACAGAGCATCCGGGGTACCTGGCTTGCCCGGTGCTTCATGCTCACGTCAGCACAGAAAGCACCCAGCCTTGTGACACTGGGCTTTGGGGTCCCCAGAGGCTGCCCAAGTGGGGACTCCCTGGAAGTGTTCAGAAGAGCTAGAGGCTCATCTCTGGTTAGAAGGAAGGTGAAGGACACAGGGTTTATTAGGACACCTTGAGGCCCTACTTCTCCCTTCTCTGGGGCTCTTGTGCTTCTCTTGTCTGTCTCTTTAGCTGCAGCAGCACTGCAGAGGTTGCTGCAGGACTTTGGGTAGTGACACCAGTCTGGAAGCATGAAATGCCATGTACATTCCAAGTGTTCATTAAGTGCAGTTTAGGCTGGACCAGCATGACCAGTTTGACATGCGGAAGGAAAGAAAGAACATTCAGGAGCTGAATGACTGGGTTTTGTATCTTAAGTGCACTGATGTGGAGAGGAATACACCAAGAAGGAGATGTTCCGGTTGCCAGTGCAGAGGCAAATGCAAGGATGCAAGCTCAGAGCTGCTGGGTACCAGGGAGGCTGTGTTCAAACATCCTCGCTGCTGCCCCACACAGCAGGGCCCTGATTCTGGTCTGTTTGCTGCCCGGGGCTGGGGGCTCTGTGCAGCTGGACCCTCACGGCGCTGAGCGCTCTGAGCTGCACGAGGGTTCTGCCCCAGCACTGCTGCTGGGCTTGGTTCCCTGCGTACCCTGCTGTGCGTGCCAATTAATTGCTGACCAGATAACGGTTCTGTATTTAGTTGCTAGTCGAAAAACATTCTGCTGCGCAGCCCTGTGAGGTGGTGGTTGCTGTACCGTGTGCTTGCTATGCACAGTGCTCAGCTCGGCCTTTGGGAGGAAGCAGGGCTGGTGGAAGAGGCAAATTGATCAACGTGACTGCCCACCAGGGTCAAATTAGAGAGGAATGGATTTTTTCTTTGTGCAAGGGAAAATGTAGTGTTCCCATAAAAATACAAGGAATCTGAAATATTTCATAGCCATAATGTGTGTGAGAGGATGGGCAAGGTTCCTCTGGGTGAGGATATTGGGTAGGATGTTCAGTTATTCACTCAACTACAGGGCTGTCCATGTCTACCTGCAAGCAGAGGAAGGTTTGCGCCTCCCTCTTGAGACAGAGTAACTGATGTCTTTTGTGGGTTGGGATTTTAGTGGGGGCTGTGAATACTTTGGTCCCGGGCAGCCTTTCGGCAGCGAGGGCATGGGGAGATGAGGGATGAGAGCAGAGAGGTCTCCTGGAGAGTGCCCACTGATGGAAAGGGGATGGACCTGGCCTGACTGGGCCGCTCCAAGGGGGAAAAATGCCCTTGCTGACTCATGCAATGCTTTGTCTGTCAGGCTCAGGGTGTGCTAACAGCCACTGAGGGCTGGCAGCCTGTGCAGGATCTGGCCGTGCATGCTGGTGAGCGGACTCCCTCTCTTCACATCTCAAGAACCCACCCTGAGATGTCAGTCAGGCCTTTTCCTTCCGAGCTGAGCTGGCAGCATCTTCACAACTTCACTCCTCTGTCTTGATCTCCTGCTTGTCAGAGGCACTGGACGAGGCAGCACAGCTTGTCCAGAGCCTCTCCTGGGTGGAAACAGCCCTGGTTTGTGCTCTGCTTTGTTCTGTGGCTGCGGTAACCTCTCCTTCTTTGGAGAATAAGATGTTAAAGAGCTTTTGAAAATGATCAAACCCTTCAGCTTCACTACTGTGATTAATCAATCACAGCTGCTGCTTTACAGCTCCTTGGTTTGATGTGTTTCAGGTTTTTTTCAAAGTTAGCCCAGCTCAGGGCCAGTAAACACATTCCTGAGCCCTGGCAGGGTGCTGGAATGGAGCAAAAGCTGAATTTTCCAGTGCTGCACCTTGTTCAAAGCCAAGGCTGCTCAAGTCTGTTGGGGAGAGCCGCGGGGCAGCCTGTTTGTTTGGCACAAAAGAGGGCAGTAATGAATTACTCATTCTCGGCGCTATTTTCTACAAAAGAGGGCTCTGCTCAGAGGTGTTTTTGTCCAGGGAGCCTTGTGGGCCTCCCAGAGCTGTGCCATGCTGGCATGCTGAGCTGGCACTGTGGGGATGCTGCCAGGCTGTTGGGGAGTGCCTAGGGCTTTGCAGCCCCAGGGAGAGGAAAGGTGCCTGGTCCCTGTATGGAAGATGTGTGTTCTCCCGGTCTGGGCAGTGGGAGCCGTACAGTCTGTACCTCTGGGGTTTGGTTATCTCTGCTCATTTCTCTGCCAAGAGTACAGAGCCCGGTCTCTGGACCAGCCTGGGGTTCCCCAGCAGCCTATGCATGGGGTGGCAGGGTGAGCTGGCACTGGAGCTGTACCAGCCAGGCAGCCAAGTGCCCCCAAAGCTGCTGCTGGTACAGAGATGCTTCCAGCACCTATCCAATGCCAGGACACTCTCACGTCCCTTTCCAGTGACTGAGGAACTGGCAGCATCTCAAAATGCTCCCTGGATCAAGAAGCCACAGGCAAACGGTAAGAAAGGCAGTGAGTGCTAGATGTGAGAGGGTGCACCTCACTCAGTTCAACAGGATTTCTTTATTTGTAAGTTTTTTCCAACATTTCTTGTGCTGATGCTGCCATTACAAGCAAGCATGGGATGTTCCTGGGAATTACACAACTCAAAAAAGGTCCGGAAGAGATTTAAGAACCATCTCTTCCCCTGGATGGCAGCTGCATCATTGCAAATATTATCTGATATGCCCTTAGCACTGAAGGCTAAGGGCTCCAGGTGGCAGCTCTAAGGAGTTTGTGTCAGTTTTGGAGGCTTAGATGCATGGCTTAAGTGCTCCTTAGCAGTTATATTCTTTCTGTAGCTAAAGAGCCAAGCAGGATCATGAAGCATCCCAGCTCGGATGGTTTGTAAAACTGCTGCAAGCAGATTAAGCTGCAAATGGAAAAATTACTGGTGAAGTCTTTTCTTCCTAATGTTTGTGTGATAGAGGGTGTTTTAAAGCCCCTTTCACCACCTAGGTGAGGCTTCAGGTGCCTGGCAGCAGAAGGGCAGTAGTATGGCTCAGCCAGCTGCTTTGCACAAACAACATCCCTAAGACTGCAGAGCACACTTAATAGAAACAAATTGCTCAGTTCTTACAGGTACTCATGACAGCTCCTTAGTGACCACAAGCCACAGCTGACCCCGGAGTGCCCAGGGCACAGGTCAGATTTTGCTGTCAGTGTGATGAACGCAACACACTCTTTCCAATAAGGCACATTGCTTAGGATAGAGCATCTTTATCAGGCTCTGGCCAAGGTGATACCCAGACAGCAGAGCTCTTTCCTGAGCAATGGGGGAGGCCTGGAATTGCTTTGATTCGCCAGATGTTCAGAATGGGGATAAAACATGCTCTTTTTTTCTGTCTGTGGAAGTGGAGGCATAAAGGAGCCTTCCTACATCATGGCACATCAGAGGAGTATCCCCCAGTTCCTTCAGGTGCAGCCTCTATAGCCTTGACCTGAGGTCTTTGAGACCTCTCCCCTCCCCAGCACCCTCATCCCTGTTATGGGAACAGAGAGGCGAGTGGAGCAGATTATCTGCTGTTCTCCCAGTTGTTTGCATACGCATCACAGGCTGGAAATGTCACCTCACAAGGCTTGAAGCACAACCTCTCTCTGCTCCACCATGTCCCCGTTTCTCACCTAACCTGTAAGTAGTAAGGCTCATGTGCTGGCAAATGAGGTACCTGTAGATTTTGCAAAACTCAAAAAGAAACCCTGTGTGGTGCCAAGCCAGTCCTCACTCTTCTTATTTTGTTATAAGCAGAAAGGAGAGTAGTGAGGTGGTGTATGGGATTGTCCTTGTCTACACCTGGTTTCAATCTAAATTCTGAAGTGGCTTTGACTGGAGGATATTGTGCACAAAAAGAAGGAAAATCCATTCTCTCCCTCAATTCAGCTGTTACTGGATTTCAGACTGGGGAGGCTGGTTTAGTTTAAGCCTGGCTGTGCGTTACAGACCCCTGGGCACATGTGTGTGGTGCTGTGTTAGGGATTGTGTCCTCAACATGTATGATTTGCAGAGGCTTGCATCCCCCCGGTTTCTCCTTGCCCTGTTTATTGCCTTGCCCTTTTCTGCTCTGCTCCTGGTCTTGGTGTCTGTGTCCCATCCCTGCTGCCTAAGGGAGTTCGTGCCTTCCCTTTGGCTGGAGATGAACACATCCCATTCCCTTTTGTACCCTCTCTCCTCCATGACCCCAGGGCGTTAAAATGTGTGTTATCTGCAAAAGTATGAGTCTGGGAGTAAATATATCCCTACCTGGAACCTGAGATCTCCTGCACAACCTCTGCCCCGCGAATCAGATTTGCACATCCTTGTCTTTCCACGGTGAGGAAACGCTCTCAGGAGCCGCTGCCTCCCCCTGCCCCACCGAGACTATTCCAGCCCCGGGACGGTCTGGGACTGTGGGAAGCGGGTTGCGAGATGTGGGATACAGGGTGCGGGGATGCGGGAGCCAGGATGTGGGATGCAGGATGCGGGGCGCTGCGGAGCGCGGTGCGGAGCCAATCGCTGCTCCAGGGGAGGAGCCGGAGCGGCCGCCGAGCAGCGCCCGCCGCTCCCCGGCGCAGTCGGCGGGGCTGCCGGGGGAGAGGAGCATCCCCGCGCGGCGCTCCGGTGCGAGCCTTCCCGGCGGCATCGCTGGAGCAGCCCCGCTGCCCCCGGCGGCCCCGGCGGAGCGAAGGTACCGACCCGCCCCCGCGCAGGGCTCGGGGCTGGGATCTGCTGGTTGGAGTTGGAGCAAAGTTTGCTGGGGAATGGGAGCCGTTTGGCAGAGGTGTCGGTGCGGGAGCGGCGAGGGGGGGGATGCCATGCGCCCACTCGGATCGGTTGCCCGGTGCGTGGAGGATGCTGGAGCGGGTTTGGTACCACAAGCACGGGTGCGGGTCCGACTCGGTGCCCGTTGCAGGGAGCCGGTGGCTGTGCCAGCTGTGCCACCGCTGCACCGCGGCCGGGGGTCAGGGGTGAGCAGCACACGCGGTGCAAGTGCTCCAGCCCTGCGCAGGGCGAGGGGGGTTTGCAGGGAAGTGGTGGCTCCCGCATCCCTGGAGGTGCTCAGGGCCAGGCTGGATGGGGCTTGGAGGGAGTGGGAGGTGTCCCTGCCCATGGCAGGGGTGGCACTGGATGGGCTTTGAGGTCCCTTCCAACCCAACCCATCCCACGGTTCTGCTTTTCTCAGCGGAGTTTCCCGAGCGCTGCATCCACCTGTGAGCCGGGCAGGCCCCGCGGTGTGGGCATCCCCGAGAGGGCACCGTGCTGGGCGGTTGGTGGCAACTCGGGGTACTGTTACTGAGCAGACTTCGCGCAGGCAGCCCCGCTGCCCCCTGGGGGAACGGGAGCTCCTGGGCTGCGGCGAGCGAGCGTGGATCTGCAGATGCAGAAAAACAAGCCTGTTCGCTGTTGTTTGGGAAGTTTGGAGAACTTCCCAAGTCAGCACTTCTTCGAGAGGAAAAGCTCGTTTGCGGGGAGGGAGCTGAGCCCAGGAGGCTGGGGCCGCGGTGCCCGGGGACAGCCCTGGCCCCACTCACAGAGGCAGCTGCCGGCGTGGGTCGCTCGCCCCCGGCACGGAGGGGCCGGGCTGAGGGTCCCGGGTGGGCTGGCTGAGCCCACGTGTTGCGCTGGAGCCGGCCCTGGATGCGGGAGCGCAAGCGAGGGGGCTGCGGTTCTGGGCGGCATCAAAGGTCTCTGCTCAGCGGCCCCTGAGCCCTCTGAAGTGCTGGTGATCTGTGCCCTCTGTGCAGTTGACACCAGAGCTGGGCAGCGCCCCTCGGTTCCTGGGGTCAATCACGCTCCAGTTGCTGCCCTCGGGGCAGCCACACGCTCCTTTTGCCCTTCTCTGCTGCCGGAGTGACCTGTGCGTGCGGTACTGGGTGGAGAACGAGGTTTGCAAAGCCTTGGGGAGGCAGTTAAAAATCACCAGTGTGCGTTTTCTGCGTGAGATTGTGCCGCTGGCTCTGGCATCGGCACGTGCCGCCCGTCTGCAAACCACAAACCAGCGGCCCTGGAGAGCCAGAGGTGAGCCTGGGGGAGCGGGAGGTGCTGCCGGGGGGAGGGACATGCTGGGCAGGGGAGTTTCAGTTTCGGGCTCTCGCTATTCCACAGGAAAGGGGTGGTGACCCGGAGCATCTTCTACCTCTTCTCTTTGCACTGTGCTGGGGGGCAGGGAGTGACAGGGACTTGATAAATGACTTTGTAAGAGGTATTTTGGTAAAGGTGCTATACAGCACCTTGTCTGCTGTAGGGAGGGACAGGAGGGGCAGGCGGCACTGGAGCTTTCTGTAGTACAACCCAGACCCACCAAGCTGCTGCCCCTCTCCCTGGCACCAGGGGTCAAGTGTAGATAATCACAGTGAGGACAGTTTGAGAATTATTCCTTTGCAAGGAGCAACGTTTGACTAAAAGTTGGCATCTTTTTCAGACCTATGAGTTTCTAGTTGGTTCCTTTTTCATTGCAAGGTGTTCTTCAGAGTCTCAGAGTTGGGAGGGCTCCCAAAAGCCCATGGAAATCGCTTCAGGGTCTGAGATGGCCATATAAGGTCCTGGCTGATCCCGGCACTAGGTGGCCCTGGGTGCTATTGGATCTGGGTGCCTCGCTTTATCTGGGTTAAGCTCCCCAGGATAGCAGTGGGACTTGAGATCCAGAACTGGTTTGAGGGATTAGAACTGGGCCAATTTCTAGGCCAAAACGGGGCCGCTGGTGTTCCCAAGGGCAGATTTGGGTACAGAAACAGATGAAGGTCAAGGCTCCCACCTCCCTCCTTTGCCCAGGTGTGTTCCTTGGCTGAACGCAGAGAGGGCCACCTCCCTGGCGTCTGCTGGGCAGGTAGCGGCACATATGGAAGCTTTCTGACTCCTTACAAAGTGTGAAAAACAGCCCTTGCTGCAAAGTACTGGAGTTGTGTGGTGCAGACAGGGCTGCCCGCAGGAATGGCAGCGACCTCAGCTTTCCTCCACACCATCTCCTTTGCAGAGAATGTTTATTGTGTCTGCATCCACTGAGGGAAGGTTCAACAGAGCCAGGCTTGGCAGCTGTGACCTTCAGGCAGCTCATGGGTGCGACTGGAGAGCCCCTGGCTGAATGGGATGGGGCGTCCTTGTCCTCGGGTTCAGTTCTCCAGTAATTTCTTGGGCGCTTTATTGGCACCAAACTTGATGGCCCCTGCCCTCCAGGGAAGGACATGCCAAACGCTGCTTTCCAGGCTTGCTGGGGTGGCAGAGGTGAGCCTGGGCAGTGCGCAGGCCCTGGGTCACCCAGGGCTGCTGGAGGCTGCCCATGCCCTGGCCAGGACGCAGCAGAGATGGATACCCACAGGGCATCCTGCGCCTTCCTGCAGCGCTCTCAGCGGTTACGAGGGTGCTTGTCTGTAATCGTGTTCGTGGGTGAGTTTAAAAAAGTCAAAAGGAATTAAATACATATTTTTCTGGGCTGTGGCTTTTGTGGGAGCTTTGTATAGGAAAAGACAGGGTGTTGTAGGGTTGCTCGTGGCTGCCCAGCCCGGCTCCTCCACAAGAGCGTTTGTGTCTTTGCATTCCTGGTCACCTTGCGCCAGATGCAGGAGATGATTTCTGTCCTCCCTGCCTTTGCGCCCGGTTCTGCTGACAGCTGCATTCCTGCTCGGCTGGGAGGTGTGAACCTACCTGACACCACCTTCTGCTCCGGCAGAGCAGGGAGACAGCGTTTTGCAGGGGACCAGAGGGGGAGCCCTGCCATTCGCTTCTTCATTTATTAATTAGAAAGAAATAAAGTTGCAGAGAGATCAGATTTTGAGAAAGACCCAGAGTTCCAAAATGCTCTCGGAGGATAGATCCCTAATTGCTCTCTAATTGCATTAGAGTTTAATTTGTTGTTGTCTTTACTGTAATGTTCCCATTTTTCTCGACAGTTTGCTTTGTTCCATTAACTAGAAATGGCTGGAGATGAATATTCTCAATATTAAAACTTGCTTGTTGTGCAATGCTTGACAGCTTTTAGGCCTTTAATGTGCTGGCAAAGGATGCTGGTGGCTTCTCCCGCGCTGGCTGTGGGACTCTGTGCAGGGGAATTCATGCGTGCAGTGCAGCGTAGCGTTTGCCCCGTGGCAGCATTTTGCCTGTATGCGCCAGGTTCGGTCCTGGGAGGGTTTACAAGACTTTGCACCAAGCCGGGGCTCTGCGGAGCTGCGAGTGAGGTGGAGTCGGGGCCCCGGGCTGTGTTCCTGTGAGTACCTGCACTGCTGCAGGGCACCCAGGTGGGTGGGATGGCTTGTGGGGTGGTGCCCTTGGGCTGGGCAGATGCGCTGAGGGGGGACGGAGTGCAGCAGGAGGCAAAGGGCTCGCGCTGGCTGCTCTCGAGCTGAGCATCGCTCTCAGAGGGAGGTGGTGGGAGCACAGTGCGTGTCGACGGCTGCTCTGGAGGAGCACCCAATCCAACCTGGGGGCTGCGATGACTCCAGCCCTGCTGCCCCTCGTCATCTTGAGGAAGAGAGGGAAATTGTAAGGCAGTTGCTGTCCTCCCAGGACACAGCAGAAAGCCTAGCCAAGCTCGCCCCAGAGCGGCTCATGAGCAGCAGCACTTCAAAGGGCTCCTTTAATCCATTTCTCCAGAGCACAGAGAGGGAGCAGGTCTGGAAATGTTGGGAAGCTTCAAAAAGCGTTTTCAGGAGCTTCCTTCAGAAAGCAACAAGGGAGAAGAATATCGTTCCTCTTAATTCCAAAGCAGAAACGTATTTATTTTGTCTTGTTAAAGGGGAAATGGGGTGGAAGATGCCGTTAAGCTTGGACCTACTTCTTGCCAATACATGTTTGTTAGTGAGACAAATCCTCAGGGCTGGAGAATATAAATAAACCTTCCCGGTGCATCAGTGTCTGTGCTTGAGACCCTAGAGGTGTCATCACTCTCCCCCTTTGATCTGCTCGCTCATATATCACACACAGACTGCATGTGTGCGTTGCACGAGGCACCAGCTGCCTGTGAGCTGAGTGTGACAGAGCTGCCCGCACGGCTCTCGGGAAGCGATATCAGCGCTAGGAGATGCAGGGAACTGCACAGTGAACTTAAAACTGTGCCTAAATTTGATCCAGCCACTTAAAGGCAGTGGGTGGGCTTGGTGGCAAAGTGAGAAACATTGGTATTTAAAGTTGTCTTGAAGGGTGCAACCACAGCCGTGACACCAGCAGCTGCGAATGAGGCACGCGCTGGCCGCAAGATGACACGAGGGACATAGGAAAAGCTCTGCAGCACCCAGAGTGGCTGGGTCAGAAGGCCCAGGCAGTGGTGGCAGTGAACACCCACTGCTTTTGAAGCCGTAAGTTAACCTGTTAACCCCCGTGTTGCTCAGGACGCTGTGTGTGCTCTCCTGTTACCGGGTCTGTAAGGAGCACATGGGAACCGATGGTGTTGGGGAGCTGCAGACACTTGCAGGGTGCAGGGGTGGAACCGGCGCACGGGGATCACGAGTGGCACTTGTGTTCCCATGGTCAGAGCCAGGCTGAACACCAGGAGCGTTTCACTGGCTCTCGGCTGTCACCGTGCCCCACGGGACGCTGGTGTCTCCCACATCCACACTTACCTCCGCCTTGAGCTTTGCACAGTCTTGGCTTCAGCGACAACGCGTGGCAGAGAGCGCTTGACTGAAAATGAAAACTAATTAATCAATTTTGTGTTTTCCACCCTAGAATGTCACTGGAGAAAGTGTCAAGGTGATAACTGTGGATCCAACTGCTCGTTTGAAAATATCGAGCCATTATACAAGTTTACGACAATATTATTTTCCGCCACGAGAGATGCTTTGCAATACTACTAATTGTAGCAATAATTAATCTGTCTAATTTTCAAGCACATGGCTGTAGTTCACAGCAGGTATGGGAGCCACGCAGAGCGTGGGGACCTGCTATTTTCTCTCTTTCACTGCCAGATGTGTTTACTGTCATTTCTGCATGCCGTGTGGTCATGAAGAGGCGCTGGCTGTGTCCCTCCCGTGCTCTGTGGTGCCACCCGCACCCAGTCCTGGTGCAGGTTGGGGGTTCACGGGGGATCCCCTATGTACAGGGATGGGGCATGAATACAGAGGGACACAAGGAGCCGCTTTGCTGTGCGTGGCTCTGAAACCGAGCAAGAAATGACATTGCAGAGCCAGAAGGAGCTGAGTTCTCAGTGCTGTCTGCAGTTTCCTGTGCTAATTTGTATTTATGAAACTCCTCAGGAGTTTTGCAGCCTTTCTCCAGTGCGGGCTGGTTTGTGGTTCAGGCTTTTTCAACTTACCAAGCTCTGTTGTGGTTTCAGAGTGAGCTCTGTCGCGCTTTGTGCTGAGGAGCTCATGAAGCTGTTTCATAACATCTCTGCCAGCCGGTGCAGATCGTGGTGAACACCATCATGTTCTGTTTTCTCAGGGATAAGTCGTGTTTTAATGAGCGTTTCATTCTCATCTGGCTCCAGCAGTGCCAGGGGATGCTCTCCTGTGGGAAATTGATGTTCCCTGATGGATGTTTTCTTGTTTCTCAGAAATCCTCTGCCGCCGAGTCCTGCTGTCCCTGCTGCTGGTGGGTGGCATCCCTGGGGTGTCTCCTCAGTCTGTTTCTTTGGAGAAGTCTGCACCTTTTTTACAGGTTTTGGGTCTGTGTGCACATGATGCAAAGGTATTTTCCTGCCCCTATTAGAGATGTGTTTTGGTTTTGCAGAAAAGCATTTTTTGGCCTTGTTTCCTTCCAAGCTGGAGAGAGGCTGATAGCCTTGGCTGAAGGATAACTTACAAACCTCGCTTTGAAAACTGATGTTGTATGAAACATTCACTCATTTCAATGCCTTTCTGTTGCTTCTCAGTGCCTCAGGGGATGCAGGAATAGGAGTCTCCAGACTATGCAGGGAGAGGGAGACCTTGCCAAACCCTACACTCGGAGCAGGTCTCTGAAAGGAGCAGTTGGTGCCCAGCTTGGTGCCCAACTCCGGCCATTCTGCAACATCAGTCTAAATTCTCACTGCTGAAACCAGAACAGTTTGCATTTCTGGAGACCCTTTCACAGCCAGAGCTGGAGTTGTAAAATGGGCATCAATGAGCTGTTTCTCGTGGCTCATCTGTTGTTAAGGGAGAGAGCAATGTTGTGAGCTTTTTCCAGAGGGGAAAATGAAGCAGGAATTATCCAGGTGGCTTCCGGAAATGCTCCCGAATCCTGAATACAGGGCAGGTCTGACATAAAACTTACAAGTCAGCATGCTTCTGCTCCATGTGGATAAGCATGGGAGATGCTTCTGCTTCTTAGAAGAATGTGAATGCAAACAAAGGGTTTTTCTTTAAGTCATGGATGGGCAAAAGAAAAGCTGTAGGAGGGCTGTAAATGTTTTGTGTTTTCCTTGAGATAAAGCTGCTTGTTGTTTGCTGTTGCACACAAAGCTAATTGTCAGATTACGTGATGATATAAAGAAGTTTAATGAAATGTGCTGATGCCCCTTAGAAGACGTGGAATTTGGATGTGCAGTCAAATCAGAGCAGGGCCTTGGCTGTGCCGTGCTGGTGGGGGATCTGGGTACAAACCATCTGCATTCCCAGTCTCTTGTTCCTAAATCATTTCATTGATTACAGAAAGCTCTGCTGTGGCAGAGGAGCTGTAGCTGGAGGGAGCAGAGTCCATCAATCATCACACGTAGGGAGGGTTCCTGGCCAGCGCCGCGTAGCTGCCTCGGGGAGACCTGGGCTCCCATAAATCCTCACCAGGTGGCACTCGGCGAGGCAGCTCTGGCTGGCAAAGGTCGATGTGTTGTGGATGACGGAAGGACCATCCCAGAGAGGGGAGAAGAGCTCAGCCCCACCTGTGGGAGCTTGGATGACAGCAAGTATAACCAGGATCATCTTCTGCTGTCGCTAACTTCGTTAACCTTTGCTGGGCAGGGAGCTTTTAGTGCTGTCACCAAACAAGCAGTGACAGTGAATTGATTTGGGGTTGGTGTTGAGGCTGAAGCTGAAGCTGGTTCTGGTAAGAGGTGCTTTAGCTTGGCCGGCATGCAGACTTTTATCAAGGAATCCAGTATTAAAATAATCCTCCATCAGTGATGGACAGATGTGTTCTCTGAAGGCTTCTTCTAAGCTTGTTGCCACCTTACATGGCTTTGCCTCTTGGGTTTCTGAGCTGAAGCTGATGGGGAATGACAAGCCCTGATTATGCAAAGCACCACAAGCTACGAGCTGCAGGCACGGGATTCAGCTTGACTCGCTTCCTACTGTTTTGTACGTTATTAGGGAGCCACAGGAAAAAGTAGGTCCTGCTTATCCAAAAATAAATGTGGCGTCCTGATTGTAATTGCAGAGAACGGCTGAGCGGGAGCCGCTTGCCGGCTTCTCCCCCTTCTTGGCTCCTGCAGCAGCGCAGCCCTGGCACTGACCCATAGGGCAGGGACCCTGGGGCAGGGCAGCAGATTCCCCGAGTTTCGGGGTGTCCACAGCCTGGCAGCACAGACTGCACTCCAGGGTGGCTCGGAGACTATTTATGCCTTTTTTTGTGAGAAACCACCATTTCCATAGCAACCACGAGCATCACGTGGTAACCTTGGCTCCACAGCAAGCGAGTCTACAAGGCACCTCGCTGCACCCCGTGCTGCCAGCCCCGCAATGCCCCGATGCCTCGTGGCGTCCTTGGGGGATACAGGTCCCTGGGGAGGCTGAGGCAGCGCAACGCTCAGGGCTGGGGGAACTGTGGGAGCTGCCAAAACTGCATCCTGGGGTGCCAGGGGGGAAAGAAGAGTGGAGAAGGAAGCAGTGGGCTTACTTGAGGGGGATCTGTTTCTGCAGGGAGATGCCAGCAGTGGAGACCTCTCCTGTGCGAGGGGACTGTGTTCTTTGTCCCTACCAGCTCTCTGCATCCCCGTGCGAGTCCCTCCCCTCTGTCTTCTGACCACA
The DNA here is from genome assembly GCA_033558235.1 of Neomorphus geoffroyi. Taxonomy (NCBI): domain Eukaryota; kingdom Metazoa; phylum Chordata; class Aves; order Cuculiformes; family Neomorphidae; genus Neomorphus; species Neomorphus geoffroyi. Next base: position 311,795 of record JAUMJM010000056.1, read on the forward strand.
TCAACTGCTCAGTCTCATTGCAGCCTCTGCCAAGCCTGCACGGGTCTGTTTTAACCCCTTTTCAGGAAGTTTCTGGGCTGTCCTTGCTGCCAAGGGGCCGAGCTGTGCCATCTGTCCGTGCCAGAGTGAGTGCCAGAGCCCCGTCCTTGAAGTGTGCAGGATGCAGAATTGATGCCCTGAAGCACGAAATGTGATTGCTGTTCCTTCAGCTCCTACAAACTTTATTAAAGCAGTCACAATATATCAATCTCCTTTTTAAAATGTATTTTTATTCAAGTCAGCACATGTTTGCAATTAAATGCTGCCACACGAGGTAGTGTGAGTAATTAGAACAATTCATGTGTATAACCGGATACGTGTGTTTGTAGGGAAGGGATGGTGCCACTTGCAAAATTGCAGAGTAGCTCCCTTTGAACTTGGCAGCATCCTTCCTCCATCACCCCTGAGGCGATTGCAGGTCTTGCTCACGCACAGGTCTTTGCTCTCTAAATCTATGTGTCTGTAATTTCCTGGCTCACCCTTTGTTCCCACCTCAGACAGGCAGTAGGTCAGAAAGGCACTGGTTGGATTGCTCTGCCACGCATAGGGCTGCGTCTCTGTTGTTTACTCTGTGCCAGGCGGGCACCGTGCGCTGGCGTGGGGCTGGGTAGGGATGCAGAGCACCATGCACACCCTGAGCGTTGGCCTTGCAGCTCGTCTGCTGGAAAGGTATCACCTCTTTCCTCATACACTCACCAGTTTTCCTTGGTTCTGCTGTTTCTGGAAGGTACCTGGGTGACGCTGGAGAAGAGGGGAGACATCTGGCAGCTCCCCAGGCTCAGGAGCCTCACAGGAATTCAGTGAGACATCCCTGGTGAGATCACGCTTCTGCGGCTGAATCCCACGCAGAGGAGCCTGCAACCAGTCCCTCTCTCGGTGCGCCTGCTCTCCTGGTCCCGTGGCGCATTTCTCCCTCCTTGTGTGGAGCAGGGCAGCGCTCTCCCACTGCAGGGGGACGAGTGTGGCGTGGGAACTGTGAGTATCCTGTCGGAAGCATCACCTCTATCAGCTAAGAGGACACTGTTGCTCTCTCTCATCCTTTCTTAGTCCTGGCAGACATCAGGAAGGTCCCAGCTGAGGAGCCCTTTTGGCTGCTTGCCCTGAGGGACGTTGTGTGAAGTTGGGTGTTTGGGGTGCTTGGGTTGGGACTCATCGGCACGGAGGCTCCATCTCCTCCGTGTTGCTCTCCGCAGCTCTGTGTTTTGACACATGCAGCAGACACGTGCGGGATCTCTCCTGCTCCCCAGCTCATGCCACACACAATCTTGTTCTGATTTTCCAGGCTCCAATAAAGCGTGTCAAAATGCATCAAAGGCTGAATGCAGAAGTGAAGCAAATTGGCTCTGGAGAGGATTTCAGGAATGAAAGAAGTAGGGAGATGGCTGATAAACCCCAAACCAGACAAGAATTGCAAGGGAAGGTGAAGTGTGGCAGAGATGGCAGATGTGCAGCACAGCTGGAGGGACATGGAGCATCTTTGGTTTGGCAGAAGAACAGGAAAAACTAAAAATAGCATCCCCTTCCACCCCGAAGATGGAGCTCGTAGTGAGCTCTGTGGGTAGGGGCACCCTAACCATCACGTCTGGGACGCAAGATTATCCGGGCTCTGTCACATCACTGGCTGGCGAGGGCCCCGTGCCACCCCACTGGGGCTGCAGAGGAGAGCAGGGGGTTCAGGGGCTGGCACAGGCGGAGGCTGTGCATCCCATGCATGCAAATTCAGCTGCTTGCAGCAGGCTAAGGGTGGGCTGCGCAGGATTCTGTCATCCCATCCTGCCCCCTGCTCTTCCCTGGGGACAGCCGGCAGCGCAGAGCTCGGAGATGCTGCCCAATCCCTGCCCTTTCCCCTGGCCGTGCTCTCTCTGCTGGGACCGCGTCGTGGTCTCCAGCACCCAGAGCACCACTGTTTCCTCCCTCCTCAAGGCGATAAAAGCCGGAGGAGATCTGCACTTGAGGAACAGGCTCAACCATCCATCATGCCGATGGTGCTGGGAAGCAAGGCACTTCAAAAGGCAGTATTTTGCATTTCTTCAGATGCCTCCTTGTATGCGCGGTGACAGAGTTGCTGAAAGCACATTAATTATTAGTAAAGACTTCTTTTCTTTTTATTGCAAGACAAATTAAACAACAGAAGAAAACAGAAAGTGTTACACGAGATGTTAATCCAGGGGAGAGTGACAGCAGCAAAAGCCACAAATAATTCATAACGTGAAAATCAGGACATTTAATTTTTGGCTTGTTGTTTGCATCTGGCATTCATGCGCATGCTCAGTTGCCACTTTTCCAGTGCTCTTCCAAAACGGAGGTTTCAGAAGCTGTTAATTCTGGGGAAGGTGATTAAGGCCCTTGAGAGTAAATTGGATAAGGGACCACAGATTTTTTGTCTTTCCTCTTGACTGGAAGAAACTCAGTTGCTGAATTCAGTGCTTTGTTGTAGAGTGCTCCATATCCTTGGCTGTACAACAGGAAAAATGAGCCTGTGCAGAAATTCCTGGTGCATCACAACAAGCAGGTGATGGAGCAAGCACCTAGGTGGCCAGGCTAAGAGCAAGATGTTGGCATCCTCGCTCGGGGCAGCCCTGGCTCAGGGCGAAGCGCGCTGGCATCTGCCCCATGCCCTGGGTTGGCCAAAGCGAGGGGCTGGTCTGCCCCGAGGTTTTGGACATCCAGTGATGCAGTGATGGTGCCAGGGCAGCTTCCCTGTGTCAGCTGGCATCTCAGTGTGGCTGCTCAGGGTCTCTGCGCACATGGGAGTGAATTTGCCCCAGTGTCATTGCCAGCAGTGAAGCGTCCGAGCTGTCTCGGGGAAGCATCCCTGAACAGAGGGCAGCCTGGGGGATGCTCCCCTAAGCCTGGGAGCACTGTTTGTGGGGGCTGGGGGGAAAATCTAGCCCTGAGAAGCAGTGATTTTAAAAAATTAAAAAGAAAAGTTCAATGAGAGAGGCAGAAACGTAGCTGGAAGCAGCCAATGCGAGCACGGTCAGCAGGGGTGGTGGGCAGCCGTCTCCTTCCCGCAGGCACCGGTGCCCTTGGTGGAGCGCAGCGAGGCCGCGCCTGGTGCAGGGTGATGGGCTCGCCTGCTGCTCGTGTTGGGAGGTGTCGCACAGGTCACTGCCACCTTCTGCTCCAAGTCCTCCGGCTCTGTGGGGTCTCAGCTGCGCGAGGAAGGAGCCGAGTGTGCGGGTCTGCGGAGGTGTCAGCAGCTTCTGTGGTGCCTGCTCTAACTCTTGCCCTTGTACCTGAGGCATCTACTGTGAAGTTGAGACAACCCAGGGACTTGGCTCTAATCTCAGGTTTGGATCCGTCGTTTGCTGTCTCTGTTTAACATGGCCCCTCCTGAGCTGGTGCTGGAGGTGCCGTGGGATCTGCCAGCGCGGGCACCTGCAAGCCACGCAGGAGGAACGTTTGGAAGAGCCGCAAGCCGTCTCCTGCTGACAACAGGCTGGTGAGGCGCAGGATGGGGCTGCACTTCAGACTCCCTACCCTGAAATGACATGAAGTCATCTGCGCCTTCTTAGCATTTTCATGGTTTTCTCATTGTTGTCAAAATACAGAAATAATTGACAGTGAAAGATACCAGGGGTGATCTGTGAGGTGATAGAAAAGGAAGAACTTGGGATTAGACAAGCTTTGTCTTGTTCACGTTTGCCTGGTACTCTGGAACTTCTGCTTCGGTTGTGAATTTTCCGTTATTAAAAGAACAACTTTTCCTATTCACTGAGCTCATTGCTCAAAAAGAAGGAGCAATGAACTTGATAACAGGGGGTGTACAGCAATAGAAATAGAAGCAGCTTGCTGAGGGAGATTGCCAGAAAGGAGATTACAACAGTATTTATCAGGAACATGATGGGAAGCGTTTGCTAGCAGCGACTGCAGATTGTGCTTCGGCTCCTGCCTTGTGAGTGAGGATCCCAAGGGCAAGGAGCTGCTGCAGCTCGCACCCATCCAGCTGGGGTGCTGGACCCAGCTGAGGTCTCATAGCAGTCTCGCTGTCCTGACTGGGTCTGGATTGCAAAAGCATTTATTGCAGGGACAATTCCATCACTCTCCCTTGTGACAGGTACCCGTTCAGCATGTGTCTGTGTCCAGTGAGATTCAGCTGGTGCAAAGCATGTCCTTAAAAAGGCATTTGGCTTTGAGTAGGTCTCTGATGTCAATATGTGGATTGCTGTCCTCTAAAATTTAATGCAACTTAGTTAGCATCTTTCTAGCAGTTGCCAAAAACTGGAGTCAGCCCCATCAAATTGATTTTCATTAAGCTGTTACAGTCGTTGAAACTGCTGAGAAGAATCGTAGCCATATGGCGCAAGGTATTTAAAATGAAGTCTCTTATGACACAGTTTGCTGTTCCTGGAGGTGCTGAGCTGACGTGTGCAGAGGTTGCTGGTCTGGAGCGGGGAGGGGGGACGTCAGCACTTGAGGGGCAATCACAAACCCCACCAAAAGTAGAATGACAAGTGTTTGTGGTGGCGGCGGCGCTGTTCACGTCCCCACCTGAGCAGGAGGAGACCCAGGGCTGTGGATATTCAGAGCTTGGTGAGCAGACCAAGTGCGTCTGCTCAGCGGAACGGTTTGAGTCCAGCTGGTGAGGCTACAAATGACACATTAATTCTTCAACTCTCAGCAAGAAAAGCCTCTGAGAGTGTGCAGGGAACACGTCCTTCCTTGCTCAGCATCTGCGGCTCCCCTCGAGCGCTGGGGGCTCGCAGTGCGCTGCAGCCACGGACAGGCTGGTGCTGGTGGGAAAAAGCCCCTTTCCACTGCTGCGTAGTGAGGATCAGCCCAAGGTGAGTCAGTTCTAGGAGCTGTTAGGCACTTGTAGGCAGGGAGAGTCAGAGTGGAATTAAGTGATTAGAATAATATAAATATTAATTGCTTGTGAACTCCCTTTACGATACTTGCAGGTGGAAGAAGTTAATAAATTGCTGTTAGGAGTGACCCGCAAAATGATGATGCAGGGAGTATCTGAGAGAAGATGAAAGGAGTGGGGGAACAGGGAGCTTTTCTGGAGCAGGAGAGAGCACCGGGTTTGGGTCAGGTACCCACCTAACAAAGCTGTTTTCTTTTTCCCAGGGCTTGGGGTCTGGAGCTGCTTCTTGCTGCAGAGGGGAGCCCTTGCAGTCAGGCACAGATGCCATCAGCCAGCCCCCTGCGGCTGCCTCGCTGCAGCTACGGCATCTCCGTACCAGTCCCTTTGCAGGAAGCAGACAGGTCCCTCGTTTGGTTTGTGCATTGTAACAGGGTTTCTGCACAGATTCTCGGGGAAATATCAGCCCTGGACATTTCCTGTGGTCTCCAGGCCAGCGCAGCATGGGGGCACCCGGTGGTAGGGAGAGCCTGTCCTACAGAACATGCAGCATGGAGAGGTGCACGGTCGTGCCATCATTTCCCTGTGTGTTGACTTGACATCCCCTCCATGCACGGCTCTGCCGTGTTATCCTAGAACAGAAAATTTAAAAGTACAGAAAAAAAAGATATTTTAAGGAAAGCAAAGGATCCGGGTAACAGATCCCAAATGTAAAAGCTTTGTTCAGAGCCAGCAGGCTGCGCCAGCTGAGTTTAAAGTGTCAGCTCCTAGGGAAGGGGCTCTCAGCAGCAGGGAGGTGATTTGGAGGCTGCTGAGAAGGGGAAGAAACTTTCGTCATCTGTTGTGTTTGTGTGGGACAGGTAAAAGTCTTTTCTCAAGTCGGTAGCTGATACTCAAGATTAAACTTGTTCTCAGGTTTTATCGGCAGCTCTGCAGGGGTGATTTGTAAAAATGGGTGCTGGTAGTGCATCGCTTGTGTGGAAATCTTCCTTGCTAAGGTGAATCTATTGGTTTTTTGTTAAACCTTTCGTGATAAATTTTGCCCAAAGCAGTTATTGTTACCAGAGCTTTCTAATTATTTCAAGTAGCCAAGCTTACATATGCTTGAATTCTCTGTACAGTTTAGCCTAAGATATTCATGCTGAGCACGAAGGAGGCTTTGCTTCCATTTGTTCTTCTGTTCCCCTAATCCACATCCCTCACTCCTCTGCTTCATTGCCCTTTCCATTGCTATTAAAAAGCAAAACCTGCAAAACCAGCAGTGGAACCCTCTGCCAGGATCCCAGGTGTGAGGAGGACACACAGTTATGTTTCTGCTCCCTGGCAGGGGGACTGCACCTTGCAGGCTTGAGCCGTCCTGGGCTTGTTTTGCTTCCCAGGGGCATGGAGAGCTTCCAGGGACCATGATCTCCTGCAGCATCACTGCTCACATGCATCCAGTGCTTGAAGCCAAGGGAAAAGACCTGGTACCCAAACACCACTGGGGGAGAAGGGTCGCCCTATCCCTCTGCCAGCAGTTCAACAGCCTGGTGCCAGCTGACTCGCTGTGGTCAGAGGGGTGAGGGCAGCCCAGACATGCTCCTTGCTGAGAAGCTGGATGATGGCCAGGCAGAGCAGCGTGGTCCTGCCAACCAGGAGGGTGCAACTGGCTCTGGGAGTGAGGCAGGAGAACTGGAGCGATACCCCAAGTCACTGCTGTGGGATTTGCTGTGTGGGTCAGGGAAGGGCGAGAGATGGTTCTTCCATGGGCAGAAGTGCTGGAGTCAGTGAGCACATGTCGCCAAGCACTGGTTCCTGTGAAAGGTGTGGGTCAGGTCAGACCATGGGCGGTGGTAGGAAGAGGCATTGTAGTTAAAAGGGGCCTGAGCTGAAGCGAGTGAGGGGATGGGTCAGCTCTGGTGGGACCCTGCAGGTGCTGGTGTTTCAGTGGGTGCTGCTGGTGCAGCCGAGCCAGAGTCATTGTCAGGTGCCAGTGCTGGCCCAGGGCTGCTGGGGCACCCGGCTGAGGGGCAGTGGCAGAGCTGGGCTGCGTCGTGGTGAGGAGTCACTGTTCAGCCATCCCTGCTGTTCGTAGCCTCGTACCACAGGTGGGACCCACCGGAACACGGCTCTCCTGCAGGGACGGCACCCTGGGAATGCTCCTGCCCTGTGTCGTCTGTAACTGTGCTCGTGGTGCATTGCCGTTCCAGAGAGGCTCTATTAGGTAACTTGAATAGTTGTGCATGAATCAGAACACTGACGTTGTCAGCATAATAACTGTGTTCACCAGTTGCGATGTGTTACATCCTTGTGTGGTAACAGCAGCACATAAACCCAAACAGGCGCTGTTGAGGCTTACAAATCCTATACCTGTATCAGAAGTTACTGCTTCAAGAAAAGACATTAAATTCTGTTCCTCGATAAGTCTGTTTAGCCCCTGCTGCTCTAAAGGGGGGACAGACAACTCAATTCATATGCACTTATGTTAGAGGCAGGATAGGCTTGGGATCTGTTATCAGAGCATGAAGGGCTAAGCTAATACTGAGCAGCTTTTGATTTACTCTGATTTTTGCAATGAGAGTTTCTACTGTGGCATTGCAAACTGCATGCAAATGAAGGCGATATTGCCTGCCTCTCTCTTGGTTGCTGGATTGAGGTTTAATGAGATTCTTTGATTTGCCTTGTGTCAATCTGTTGTATTTAAGCGAGATTTCTTCCCCCAACTTTATTTTGCCTCTGATGCGATTTTGCAATACTTCTTGTACTCCTGGAAGGGTCTTTTGGTGTCTTTGAAGGTTCCTCAATGCAGCATTTCTCTAGACAGAGCAAATGAAGATTAAACCTAGGAGATAGCAAGGGAAAACAAGCAAATGTCTTTGCAGCATCAGAGAGCAAGGGCACCAGCAGAGAGGCTCTAAGATTTTTCTCTTTTGTCTGGTAGACCATGAACACTCAAATAAACCTTTTCCTGGAGCTGGAGACAAGCTGGTCTCTGCAGACTGGGAGCCTCTGGTGTCGACTTAGCTGCTTGTTTTTATAAAACATGCAGGACCTCAGTGTGTGCAAGACTGCAACACGTCTGGGGTTCGGTGCCACTGCCTCCAGCTCAGCAGCTCTCGCTGCGGGCGGCAGGCTGACACGCACAGAAACCCTCACCCCCAAGGGAAGGGGCACCATTGGCCCAGGACGGTGTCCAGGGGGTCTGGGATGTCCCCAGCCTCTGTGCAGCCCGACCACCTTGAGTTCTTCTCCACATGATTGTTTTTCTGCTAATGAGATCTCATAACTTGTTCATTTCCATGTTGTTTTTCTTCCCAATCAGTGGAATAAACTCTATAAAAATCAGTCTTCATTAGGCCCAGGTTTGTTATGATTGTGAATTAATAGACTATCTTGGCATTATCTAGATGGTATCGGCCTCTGTGCCACTCCTGAATTGCACTGGGTTTTTTTGTTTTTAAATATCCTGTTTGTGAAGCTACTGCTGGTGTTTTGGTCTTTCATAAGCCTCTACCTTCCTGATATATATCTTGGTTATCGGTTCAGAGTAGGATACCGGCAGTTGCTTGCATAACAAGGAAGGTGTGAAATAAAATAAAGTATTTGTGTGAACCAGATCACTCAGCAAGCCGGTTTTGTAAGTGCAGGCGTCCTTGCTGGAAGTTGTGGGGAACACACAAATATTTAAACAGCTGCTTTGAGAACAGCCCAGTAAATCACCCAAGCAATTTCCTTCCATGTCTAAATTGAGAAATATAGCAGAGCACCCTTCCAGCTCAAAAGCACCTTCCTCCGGGTTGTAATGGGGTCTGCATTTTATAGAAGACTTTTTATCAGCTCCTCCATATTGTATAACAAATGGTTAAGTGTTTCGAGCCATGAGTGGTGCTGTGGCTGGGTACATATGTGGTGTTTCTGGATGTGAAGGGTAATGGCAAGTAAAACCATTTACAGTTGTAACTCACACGTGAAATATAACTGCAGGGCGGCACAGGAGTCTGTGCCGTGTCTGTGACTGAGGGTGTTCAGAGGGTCAGGTGCTCCCTGGGCGTCCGGGTGCCCATACCCAGGGACGCAGAGCCAGGGACCACAGGAAACGCCAGCAGCACTTGGGAGCTGATGCGGGGTGAGGGGTGAATGCTCAGCACAGGCTGGTTTTGCATAACCCGTGGCACTGTGGACTGGAGATGTTGGGTATGTGAAGGAGACCCTACGTGTTTCGCATTCGCACCCGTGTAAAGTTGGGTTCGTTCCCTTGTGTTGACAAGAACCGCTCAGCTCAAGCGTTGCTTTGCCTCTGTCTCTGTAGGGACACACGTCCCGTTCTGCCTGCCTTGTGTAACTGATTCTGCTGTTGTCTCTCCTCTGTCGTGAACAGATGAAATCGTCTGACATCGACCAGGAATTGTTCACTGAAAGTTACTGCAAAGTGTGCAGCGCTCAGCTGATCTCGGAGTCCCAGCGTGTGGCCCATTACGAGGTAGGATGCCCTCTGGTCGCTCTGCCCTGTCGGTCGGTAACTCCTGCCCGTCTCACAGGTTGGCATCAGCTGCTGCCCAGCAAGGAGCTGCACCAGCAGTTTTCTTCTCTGAAAAACCAAGGTTCAAAGCCTGGTTTTACTGGTGGCCTCTTACTCTGTAAATGAAGTCACTGCAACTTTGCCTGCTGCCTGTCTGGGTTTTCTTCTAATTTTGCAAAGTCAGGCTGCAATGTGAGCAGGACTGAAAGCTCGTTTTCAGAGAGAGTAGTTAGCACGGAGAACAATGAAGAGATCAGCAAAACAGGCTCGAGTTTTTATATTAAATGTGCTGCTCTATGCTTTGCTGAGTACGAATCATTGATTGCGCAGAGAATAGATTAGTATTTGCGAACGTATTTAAGCACTTAAGAGGTAGGCAAGCAATAAACAATTAGAAAGGATATATTATTAGAGACATGTTAGAGGGGCAATTAACAGCACTGCATATCTTCAAAACAAAGGAAGTTACAGAGGGATATGCTGCTGTGAAATCCTTCAAGAAAGGAAACGTGCGCTGCCTGTCCGTGTCTTGGCACCAGCTCCTGGCTTTTGAATAAACCAGGACTATCCGTGTCTTAGTGCTTCAACAAAATCAGAGTCTGTGCTGAGAGGCCTTGAAGGTGAATTTTCCCCAAACTTTTGGTCTGGTTTGCGTGTTTAGCCCGGGATGTGTAGCAGAGATGTTTGTCTCAGTGTGGCCAGGGGAGGCATACGAGCAGCTTCATCAATGTACAGTATCCAAGGATGCTGTGCTGCATTAATAAACAATGCAAACAACAACACACACATACTTGCAAGGCACTTTACGTGTCTGTTTTGGTGAATTGCTTAAGACATCTCCTGTAAACGCTCCTCTGGCTGCCCTCGGTGTGCAGCAGCGATCCCTGGCAGCCCCTGTGCAGCCTAAGGCTGCAGGTTTAGGGACACCTTCCAGATTTTGATAACAGGCGATGCAGGTGCCAAATTGGTCTACAGGAGGCAGAGCAATTGCCGGAGAAACACGAGTGGTGACTGGTGAGCAGTGGGGTGCTCAGCCAGTCTCATTTCTTCCGCGCCTGTAATTGTGGGTATAAGCCCAATCATTAATTCCTAGCAGATGTTTTTGAAATGTGGAGAAAACACGGTTTTCTGTTGTATATTTCTAGTGTGAGGTGTTGTGCTCATTGTGTGGGATCCCAGCAGACACTGGAGATGCTTGGCACAATAATGGCACTGCCCAGCCTTGCGTGAGCTGCCTCACATGAAGCAGAGGGGTGGAAAGTGCCAGTGGGCACGGGTGCCCTGGGTGCCTGGGTGTTGTGCTCTGTGCAGCCGATGCTCGAAGGCTTCGGGCTGCCGACAGCTCGCTGCAGCATCGAGCCTGGCGGGGGAGGTTCCTGGGTCCATGTGTTTTGACTGCAAATGTGAAGGGAAAACCTCTCTGCAGCGCTGCTGGCTCCTTCCCGATGGGGGCTGAAGGGGTTTGGAGAGACCTAAGCAAATCATTGGCAGCGAGGCGCTCGTTAGGTGAACTTGTCTTCTTCTTCCAGTCAGATATCGGACAAGCGGTGTGAGATTTCCTCCTGTACTTTAATCATGGAAAATCATTAGAGAATAATCTCTGCAAAGAATTCTCGCTCTGCTGCTGTTCCGTGGGGAGTTTGGTCTGAGCACCCATCCTGCCAGCAGAGCAGGCTGCCCTTCTGCCAGGAACCCCTCGCGAGGGGCTGCTCTTCCCTGGCCTTGCCAACAGGTCAGGTCTGTGTCAGAATATTCACTTTTATAACATCAGGATTTGCAGCACGGCTGTTCGTGTACCAGACTGTGGTGTTGGATGTACCTGAGCCCCATCCTGCCCAAGGCTCCCAGCCCTTGCTGCAAGCCAATTAGTTCATAAAGGAACATAAAATTCTCTGGTTCTTCCTCACTGAAAAGCAGGCGGTCACAGTTTTCACATAGTTTTTTCCTTTTGAACAGCATTCTGTTGTCAGCACTGATTCTTTTCATAGGGAAAATACCAACTTCTGAAGACTAAATTTTCTGCAAATAAGTTTTCATTTCATCTTCTCAAGTTGCTTTGTTTCAGATTTTTTATTGAGGAAAAAATATTGTTGCTATCAAAGTGTGGGATGAAAACCCAAGGTAAATGAATTGTTTGTGCAGAACAAAACTTTCATTTTGAATTGATTTGCACTTTATGGGGAAAAATGAAACACTGCCAAATAGAAGTTCCGTGCTGGTGTGGTGCATCAAATAGTTTGGCATTCCCACTCAGCTCAGTTTGCTCGCTGGTGCCCGGGAGCAGTGTGAGGAGACTCCTTGGGCAGCCCGGATGCCCCCTGGTGCTCCAGAGAGTTCATTCCCTTTGGTTTTCTGATGGAGGGAGCAGCAGATGGAGGGGCTGGGACCAGCCTGGCTGCCCATGGGCTCCGATGGACCTCGGTGTGGGACTGCGCCTGCACCACGGAGCAAAGAGGGGTGCGGAGCAAGCTGAGCAGAGCCTGAACGCCCTCAGCCTCTCACTCGGAGTTGGGAATGGTTCCTACAAAGACCCTCCTCGAAACTGGCAGTCTCCAGCTCTTGGCTGGTGCCGGGAACGCATGTTCCTCCGTAGCGTGGTTTGGTTTAATGAGCAACGCCCTTACCTGTCCTGAGCCAGAGCTCAGAGAGAAAGTGAATTTATCTGGTGCCTCTCTAGCGCAGCCGAATAAGATCTGCAGCCTTTGTACCAGGCGCTGGAATCTTGGCTCCTTTGTGCATCCAAAATCAGACATTTCTCTGTAAGAAAATAGAGGGAAACAGCCTATGAAAGAGGATGTTTTTATCTTGCCAAACAAGAATGCTTGGTTCCAGTCGCTGTCTCCTCTCCTTCTCCAAATCATCAACCAATAACTCTTCTCTTCTTATGTGCTTCTTTGCCAGGAATAAAGAATAATTTGATGTCAGTCGCACAATATTAAGCAATATTATTTCCAAGGGCAAGTGTAGTGGAAAAAATGACAAAAGAATCAGAGTGTCTCCAGCATATTTTTGCTTCCAGCTTGACACACAGCAAAATCCTGCCCTTGTTTCATGTGCTTTGTGCAGCTCTGCCTTTGTCAGATGTGGCTGCCATGCCTTTGAACTCCTTTCCATTCCTGTGGTTCTGCTCTCCTGCCCAGGATTCACTTTAGGGCAGAGCTGATCCAAGTAGCTGACCTGGGGATGTTGAACTCGTAATGAAGTTGCAGGTGCCCAAATGGGAAGATGCCTTAAAGAGCTCTTTGCTTGCTGTGACGCTGTCACAGGAGGCTGCTTTAAGGATGTAGGTTGGCTTCCACGCAGCAGTGAGAGATGTGGCAGATGTTGCCAATGCCCAGAAGGTTGTGTGATTGAACGTTTTAATTCTTAAAGCAAATTATTATCTTTATTTGTCTCCTGAAGTATCAGAGAACTCCCTTCCCATTGCTGCTGCTGGAATAAAGCATCCAACTGCGGACGCCTGATGAAATCCCTGCGAGGTGATAGCTCGCTGCGCTGGTTATCAATATATCTCTGTACGGAAGTGTTCACAGTCATTGGGAATATGCAACCATTTATTTTTAAGTTTCTCCTTGAAATGCCGAGTGTTCCTTGTGCATGGGCTCTCTCTTCCCCCCACGGCAGAAACAAAGGCAGAGTCGAGTGACTGAAAAGATGAGGAATCCCGGAGCAGGCAGGGGGATGCCATAGGCATCTTCCACCCATCTGCGGGTGGGAAAACCAGAAGGCAGTTGCCGAGCGCCTGCATCTTCACGTGGAGCCCAATCAGAGGAACCAGGAGAGCCCCTCAGTAGTCTGGGATTCAGAGCTTACAATTCGTGCTACAGGAGCTCACTCTTGCATCAGGCTCTTGTGACTTCACTGTCTGCTTGATGCACTCAGCAAAGGCCGCTGCCCTCTGCAAGGGGAAAGGGTAGGAGGAGTTGGAAGGAATCAGAGGGCACCAGGGTTTTAGGAAGTGGATGATGCTACAGGACTTGCTAAACAGGAGGAGAAGAAAAATAAAATGTATTGTGCTTGCTGCAATGCGATTGAAAGTCTGTGCCCCAGAGATCAGCTTTTCCTTCTCTGTATTTCTGCATCTCGACTTCCTCTGGAGAGGGAAGCCTCTTTGCTGCTGGATGCTCTCTAGATCACCCAAAATTTAGCACTTCCTTCCAACTCGGTCTTTAAAAGAGGTTGCATCAATCCCTTTGGTGAACTGCTCTGTAAATTTAAAAAGCTGAGCTTTCCTAGTTAGCTTTGAGTTCTCATCTCTGTACAGAAGTGTTCACAGCCATTAGGAAGATGTTACCATTTATTTTTAAGTTTCTCCTTGAAAATCCTGCAGGAAAGTTACCACGTATGCAAAGTTGCTCTCAGATTCCACCCTGAGCTGCATATTCATCACCACATTTGCTCCTTAAGCTGCTGTAACATTTTTCTCCATTGTAATCTTTATTGCTTTGGGTGTTCAGGTGATGCTTTGCTTTGTCATTTAAAATGAAGAAATGCTTGGGGTCTGCGGGAAGAGAAGCCCAGGAAGGTGATGTGCCCTTGTGGGCTGAAGGAATGGGTGCTTAAATGCTTGTGGTGGTGCTGAGCAGCTTGGGGAGGGCAGAGGCGAAGTGTATTAAAATTCAAATGCAGAGGAAACTGGGGAGAACAAATAAAGTGCCGTGCCCTTTGGCTCATCTCCGGAGCCAAGTGCTCTCTGGAATTTCTCACCCTGTCTCCCGAGGGAAGCGGGTGAGCGAGTGGTATCGACAGCCTCATCAATACTCCTTGTCTGCGCCAGGCTGGAGCGGTGCTCAGGTTAATCTGCTTCCAGTTCCGTCCTTCTCTGGGAAACTGCATAAAATGATGGCTTGTCTGAAGGAATAATAAACATTGTTTACTATTGGCACATTAGTGCCTTAAGGATCAAGATGTGTGTGCTCAGAAAGGCAGTCCTGTGTCTGAAATATTAATGCAGTGGAAGAGCACATACTCTATTTAACAAAATATATGCTGCACTAGAACACAAGAAGCTGGAATTTTCTGTGCCTGGAGCCAGCTCCCCGCTGGCAGAAGGTGCTACAGACATTACCAGGATGGAGGAGCGGAAAGGACATGCTTCAGCTGGAAATGAAGCCCGTGCAGGGCTCTCGTGTGTCAGGGAGTCTGCTGATGGAGTGTGCGATGGGAGGGGATGCTGACGTTTGCATCTCTCCTATGTCCTGCCCCCACTGCTATTTACCTGCCAAGTGTTGACTTGCTTTGTTGGGAGTAACCTGTACCTACTTGAGGATGGATGTGGAGGGGATTCCCTACCTGTTGTTCCTACACCCTTCCCCACAGTGCTGAAATGATGCTCTGCCGTGGTGTGAGGATGCTGCACAGCTTCCAGTGCCTGCTCAGATGTCACTGTTACTCTGCAGGTTGGGCTGGTGTTTCGTAGGAGAACCAGGGCTTGGTTCAGGCTAAAAAAAATCAGGCTAAAAAAAGCTTCTTTGTGGTTTGGTTGCAAAGATGATGAAGATGCTGTTGGTTTTTATATGTTGCACTTGTAGACCTATGGATTGCCTTGGTACCCAGCTCATGTAGCGCTGTCTGACAGTGGCAATTGAACTGTGTTGAGGTGAGAGTGGCCACACGTTGTATGTGAGAGACACCTGGATGTCAGTGTTTTAAGGTGAGGTGCTCATGCTGCCTCTTCCCTTTTCTGCACACGGCGAGTACAGACTCATCAGGGCGGCATTTGCTGCTGGATTGCAGCATGTTCAGGAGCCCAATGGAGATTAAATGGTGCTCTGCGAGACTCTGTGTTACCATGCTGTTGTCAACATTAATGGCTGAGCATTATTTTTAATGCACTCCCAGTGTCAACATCTATTGCTAAATAGCAGCAGCAGAGCAGATCAAGCCCTCTCGTGCATCTCCCTTGCGAGGTGCCTCTGTGCAGGGTCTGCTTCTGGCTAAAAATAGCTGCAGTTCAAAGGTACTTTCAGAGTAGTGGTAAAACCCACCAGGGATGGGACTCCGAGGTCTGCGGTGATTGAGAGGCATAGGGGATGTCCCCTAGAACCTAGGTGTAATAAAAGGCATTGAACGTTGCTCTGTTTCCCAAGCTGTCCCCAGGAGAAGTCCATCCCTGCAGCTCTCGCGTTCCCGTGGCCGCCCTTCTACTACCAATGCGCAGGAGGGCACCAGCTCGTTCCAGGTATCTGCTCTTGCTTTTCTTTAATATTTTAAACTCACAACCCATGTTCGCGTTTGGGTTCCAGGTGTTTGAAAGCAGAGTCTTTAGTTATCGTCGTTTGTTGTGACAAAGCCGCCCACGCGCTGCACCGGGGCTGAGCGCCTCTCGGCAATGACTGGCACTGACGCACTTTGGAAGTGAGTTGTTTCAGACGTGTAAGGATAGAATGGGAGCAGCGGCAGCGCTTCGGTGTGTGCTGCTTTGCAGAGCCAGTGCTGGCCGACTCTGTGCAGAGGAGGCGCTGTGTTTGTGTTCTCTCTTCTGGTTCCCACTTGACAACAGGACGGTCATTCTGTGCCAGCAGTGAAGTTTATCCGCACCTTGAGCATCGGTTCCCGAAGGCAGAGTGGCCTGAGCTGAGAAACCTGAGCTGCAGCCACTTGACACTGGTTGGCTATGGGCAAACGGCAAGGGCGCAGCTTGCTGAGCGAGCACATTTTGGAGGTTCTCACCCTGCTCCTTTCATCCTCTGTGCCCTCTTCCCTTGGCATGGGCACTTGGAAGTGCTCTGCCTGGAAAAAAATCCCTAAACTTCAACAGAAAATGAACTGGTTGCATTAGTCCAGGTTCATCTGCAGGAGAAATGGGAGGTGGTGGAGTGCGAGGGATGTTCAGTGCATTTGGGGAGGAACGGAAGCCGGCAGGCGATGCTGCTGGAGGCAGGGCCGCAGGGCGGGCAGCGGGCCGGGTGCTGAGCCCCGCTGCCGGTGTCACACTGCTCTGGCAGCAGGCTGTAAAGAGAATTATTTTCCTCTCTGCAGGGTACGCTGCAGCGTGTTGGACAAGAGGTACTTTGACTGTAGT
Organism: Neomorphus geoffroyi; assembly: GCA_033558235.1. NCBI lineage: Eukaryota > Metazoa > Chordata > Aves > Cuculiformes > Neomorphidae > Neomorphus > Neomorphus geoffroyi. The sequence continues at coordinate 328,163 of JAUMJM010000056.1, forward strand.
TAAAATCGATACAGGAAGCGGTAAAGTGAAAGAGCACATAGCTGAAACGGTGATTTCCGAGACAGAAAATTCATGCCTGGCCGTTCTGGAGGTCTGCAGGCATCGGTCCTGCGGGGAGCTGCAGAGCTGAGCCTGGATCCATCTGGACCAGCAGCTGTGAGAGGGCGGGGCTGGGTCCCAGGGTGGTGCTCGTGCCGTGGAGGACCCTGCGGGTACCTGTGGCACTGACCCATGCAGGGCACCAGTGCCGCTCACCCAGTCTGCCCGTGTGATGGGACTGCACTGAGGGGGAAGCACAAAGGCGGTGCTTTTTCCCTTGAACAAGCGCAGTTCGGGAACCCTTTTCTGCAGGGGCCTCTTGTGCTGTGAGCCCTCCCGACTCTTTGCAGCTTTAATATTTCAAGAGAGAAGGATAGAGAAGGGCGTTTTGGAGGCCTCCTGGAGGAAATGTGTTTCGTGCAGCCGCGGGGGCTCTGAGCTCCCACTGGGAAGGAGGAGGTAGCAGATGGGGTCTTTTCTCTTTCGAAGGTGACTGAAGCCACAGCAGTGTTGGTCAGGATTCGAGCTGTCAGGCTGAGACTGGACACTTCGGCCCCATGGGACCGCAGAGCGGCAGAGCCTCTTACGCCCTCTCAGTCGCTGCCTTGGGGTGCAGCAGGGCACCGCTCTTTGTTCCACCTGGAGATTCCCGAGTCTTGGGTTTGCATTTTTAGGATTGCATTGATCAAGATTTGGGAGAAGCTGATGGGGCCTGTGAAAGGCACGGGCGCCCGTCTGGTGAGGCTGTGAGTGGCCCTTGTGGGGGGGCCGTGCTCAGGGTCAGCCTGGTGAGCAGGGAGAGATTGATCAGGGGGTTAGAGAAGATGAAATGAGCTGATGGCTACTTGCCTGAATAGATGGTCAGTAATTGTCTGTACGTGTAAGCAATTGATGCCCAAACCGGTGGGATGCCTACCTGATGCTTTGAAAAAGGCAATTGCAAGGGGGCAAAAGTTCAGCTGGGAGCAATTGGGAATTAGGGACATGGATCTGTGTGCCCAGGGAGTCACAAGGATGAGCAGAAGCTCTTTAAAAAATTAACTCATGGAGGAATGAGGGGAAGTGGATAGAAATGACCGTAAATTATAAATGAGGCTTTGCAAAAATTACAAAGGGAGAAAAAGGACATTGGCACCCAGCAGCGTGTGGAATAACAGACGGGAGTTTGTCTCCGCAGCGAACCTCGGGGCTCTCGACAGTGGTGTTTGCTGGTCTGTGAGCAGGGGAGGCAGAAAAGGGAAGGCATTTGCTGAAAATACCTCTGTCCTCTATTTAAAAGAAAGCAGAGGATGTTGTTATATCACTGTGTGGGGAATAAATTGGTTCCATTCCAGCAGAAATTTGGAAGTTTGCGAGGCAGGGATTATGAAATCTAGAACATTGGGGATTTTTTAAGTCAGCAGGCCCAGTAATTCACAAGCAAGTGCTTGGAAAGAGCTGGCCGTGCACTCGGCTTCATTGCTGCTGGTCCTTCCCGGGACTGGGAAATTGGAAGAAGTTTCTAGGAGGGCGGTGAGCACGGAGCCAGACACAGCAGCGCTGGGGATCAACCGCGGGGAGCGGAGCCCTCCTGCCTTGGCACGGCCCCTGCACAGAACAGGACCTGGAGAGGGACCAGAGTAGGGGGCTTCGGGAGGAGAACGTAGTTGGCATTCTGTGCGAGGCTCAGAGAGCTGGGGCTGGCAAAAAGAACTTGGTCTGTTTCAATGCGATTACTTTTGGGGCCAATACGGATAATAAAGTCGGTGCAATCATAGGACTGCAAGTTTCATGGCAATTTAATTAAGAAACTGCCAGCGTACAAAAAATTCAACACAGCATGCACTAAAACGATTAAAATCCAACCAACAGGCTTCTGAAAAAGAATTTATTGCACACTAAGCGCCAGCCATTCAGGCTGCCATTACTCCTTTCCTCATCTCCCGTTTGCATCTCTCTGCCGGCGCTCAGTGTGGCCGCGTCTCCGCAGCGTGATGGTCCCTGGCCTTTGGCTGGAGAAGAGGGCACAGAGGAGGGAGAGCAGGAGAAGAAAGGCAGACCTGCTGCGAATGTGGTGCTGCCAGCGGAGGAGTCAGCAAGCAGGTGATGCAGGGAGCTATAGCAAACAGGGAAACTGGATCCAGGTGCAAGCACAGCGTGAGGGAAGCAGCAGAAATGGTTGATTTGAGCCTGGTGAGGTGATTGGGGGAACAGGAGGAAGTCCCTCACAAGATGGTGAAATATCTCAGGCTGTCAGGTCAGCTTAAATCAGTGGTGCAACGTGGGAGCAGATCCCGGGGCCACTGCAGGCTGCAGAGCTCACGCTGGTGGGAGGGCTCCCCGCATCCCCCGGGCAGAGCGCGGGGAAGGGGGACCTGTGCACATCTGCACAGCCCAGCAAACCCCAGCCTAGAGCCTCCACCAGGGATTTGTGACCCTGTAAAGGAAGATGCATCTCAGTCCTCTCCAGGGACACTGCTGCTGTTGGTGTTTGGTGGTGGTGATCAGACTCTCTGTGGGCCAGGGCGAGTGGGGCTGCTGGGTCTGGAACCAGCTTGTCTGTGGCTCCCAGGGCCCCACAAGCTGCTGCCGCTCCCACAGAGATGCAATTGTCTCCTCTCACCGTGCTGCCGCTCGCTCGGGGCAGAACTGTGCTGTAAAACTCGATTTATGCAAAATCAAATTGCATTTCATTGCAGAATTTAGCTCTGCTTTGCCCTTCTGTGTTTTAGGGTTGCATTGCCAGAACTCCTCTGCCACTGCTGCTGTCCTCTGTATTAAAGTAGATTTGATATAGGTAGAAATGATCCATTTATTTACTTTTATTGATGAGCACATGAGCTTGCACTGCAGAAGTCAGCCGTTTCTACATGAGAGGAGGCTCTTTCTAAGCTACCCCCCTCCCTGCATAGGGAGGGTTGTTTTTAAAGCACATAGTATTAAGCTAGACTTCTTGCCTTCTACAGGAGTTTTTTCCAGACACCAGAGAGAGAACTCAAGTGAAAATGTCTTTGGCATAACGCTTTGTAAAGCTGAAAAAGAAATATTCACAGGCACAGAAATATGTGCTGCCCCCTAAGATAAAATCAATGAACAGGGAGGCATCTCCAAGGGCAGCATTCTTGTTCCAGGCCCTGGATTTACAGGCGTGTCAAGGTTTTTCTTTTCTATGGTTGGTACTTGCAGTGAGATGGATCAAAGAGGGAGCTGGATGTGCCCTGATCCCACTTTATCCCGGTTGCCAGTTGCAAGCGGATGCTTGGCTGGTCCAGCCAGCCGTGCTGGGCCCTTGGCTGGGCAGAGGGTTGGGCAGCCCTGGGCAGGCAGTGATGCTCTGGCTGTGCTCCCTGTTGTGTCCCCCCTGTTCCTGGTACCGTGTCATCCAGAGCTCCTTCAAACACACAGGAGCCCGTTGGCGGTGGCAGAGCCTGGCTGGAGCGCGGGAGCACGGGGCCTGTGCCACCCCCTCCCTGGTTCTTGCCCTTCTCACGCCTCGGAGCTGCAGATTTCAAGTTGCTTTACAGAGGGGAAAAGAGAACCCACAAGGCTGTTTGCAAGCAGCATGCTAAGAATAATCACTTCGCTCTTGCCTTGGTGTTAGGATGATAAATACACATGTAAATGTAGAAAACACGAGAGATAAAATGGGTGACAAATGGGCTGCACTACCTCCGCTCCCCAAGAGGGAATGAGATGCTCACCATGTGCTTGCAAAGGCCAGGGATGATTTTAAGCTCTGCTTTTATAACTGTAGGATAATAAGGCTGCATAAGGAGCCACGTAGTTTTAAATTATGCCAAACATAAGTTATTTCTTTACTTTCGCTTACATAAATCCAAACGAATGTGTAAATAAAGGTGAGAGGTGTTTTACAGAAGGCTGAAGCTTCACTGCCTGTAAATGCAGACATTTGGACATCATTTATGGCACAGAAACCAACACTCAAAATTATTCCTGTTAAAATCTTGCCTTTTCATCTCATGGAAAAAAACAGCAAAAGCCCCACAAACATTTTAACTCCTGAATTCAGCAGCTGCGCCTCTCTGAGTTGGCTTCATGAAGTGCTGGATTACCTACCCCGCGGGAAGAGCCTCGAGACTGCAGGCTTGAGGGGGCTGCTCCGAGGAATGAAGTACAGGAATGAAGCTGAAGAGCTCTGGCCACGCCGCCTTCATGGTGTGTTTGAGTCTCCTCCACCCAAAGCGAGGGACCGCGGTGCCTTGTCCTGTCCCTGCCACGCCCTGCCTCCCCTGTGCCTCCCCCCGCTTCTTGGTGTGTGGACCCTTGCCAGGGGAACTGAGCCCAGAATCGCTTTGGGCAGCAAGGCAGAGTGCTGCTGAACTCCAAGACTGCTCTGCACATCCTTCCTTTGCATCTCAAACACTTATTTTGTCATTTCTTAATTACGCCCTGGCTGCCTGGACTGCTAATCGCCGACAGCCGGAGCTTTGGGATTTCCTGCACTTCGCCCTGACTGCAGCACGGTCACATTTCCTAAATGCATGCAGGGAGACAAGTTAGGGAAAAGATATTTGACATTATTTATCTTGATTGATTTGCTCCATTTGAAAAAAATATTGCATAGTCACATTTATGCATACAAATATAGCTCTCTGCAAATTTAGCTCCGAGTTCACACCAGAGGAAAAAGAATGTTCCAGAATACGCTAATGGTAATTTAATATTTTAAAATTGCAAATCTGTGATCTGAAATTATAATATTACAGTGCTGTTGTTCTGTGAGGCAATCAGAAATGGAGATGCAGGGAAACATTTGCATAACAATTGCTGCTGGGCATGCCTGGGCTCTGGATGCGGGTATTCCGTCGTCGCAGTCTTTTTCCTCTCCTCACATCTACTGGAAGACAAGAGCTGACTGTGAGTGTTGGGAAGGTTTATGTCTGTGCTGCAGCTGCAGAAGCTTTTAAATCTTCCTTTAGTTTTGCAAGTCGCAGGGGTTTCTTTGTCTCTGGATGCTGGCACGAAAGGACATCTCTGTCTTTCCTTTTGCTCTCCAGCCATGCCTGAAGGCAGTGTGAGTCCTGCCTGGCGAGTCCCTCACGGGAAGGGTCTCCTCCTGGCATCTCTCAGCTCCTCCTGATCCCTCTACAAAAATACAGTTTCCCCCAAAACTTCCCTGGGGTGTCGATTATGCTTGGAAAGGAACTGCCTACCCCGTGCCTTTCTTAGTAGAAAGTGCCCCGAGTGCCCCGTGTGCTTTGCCACGAGCGTTTTGCAGGACCAGAGCGAGCTGTGGGACTGATGGCCACGGGGATGCTGGAAGGGACATGCAACCAGCCTGCTGTCTGCCTGGTCCCCTGCCGTGCTGGTGGGGACGGTGCTGGACAGGACTCGGGAGAGCGGAGGGACCTCACAGCGGTGTCCGGCTCCCAGGCACGTTTCTGCAGCAGCCAACGTAAGGCGGAGCACAAACCCTCCCGTTTTCATGGCTGTCTGGAGGGTTTTACTGTTCGCCTCCCCTCAGAAATGCTTGGGAGAGGAGAAAGGGCTCAAGATCCGTGTAGTCCTTGGCCTCACTCTGCGAGGGCAGCACCAGCTCTGTGCTAGGAAAGCATTAGTGTTCTTAATGTGTAATTATCTGATAATTTCCCTGTGAAACAAATGTCTTTCGAGCCTTTGGCAGGTGTCTGTGGGCTCAGTTCCGAGACAGGGAGGGTTTCTACCCTGTGTATATTTTATTCTCTATGTGTAGTAACTGGGTTCCTGTTTGCATGTGTGCGTCTGATCCCTCGCGATGCCATCCCGTCTCCACCTGAAGCCAGATAACCCTCATCTTTTCAATCTCTCCCACTAAAGAAATGGTCTGACAACAAATATTGCACTTCTCTCAGTGCCTTTGTTCCCGCTGTATCTTCAAGGGGCTGCAGGCAGCAGGACTTATCACAGAGTGGCCAGGCTGGACCCTTTCTCCTGCTGATGGCAGGTATCATAATCATCCTGCAGCTCGTTCCAGCTGGTGGAGAGCTCTGTGAAATGCAAATGGCCCTCACTCGGGACTTTCCCCCTTTTTTCCTTGCATTTTGGATATGTCAGTCTACAGGATGTGAAATCTTATTGCAGCTTGGTGTTGTATTCACAGCAATAGAGCTGTTTGCTTTTTGAAACTTCATTTCTTGCTTTTTGAAACTTCATTTCTTGCTTCTTCATTTCTTTTCTCTTTTTTTTTTTTTTTCAGAGTCGGAAGCACGCCAGCAAAGTTCGCCTCTATTATATGCTTCATCCCGTAGATGGAGGCTGTCCAGCTAAAAAGCTCCGGTCAGAAAACGTGGGTATAATTTAAGTCCCTGTTTATTCAGCTGCTTTGTGAATCATTGACTCTGTGCTACAGCGTTTTTTCTATTACAGCCACTGATGATCGGGTACCCAGAGGTAACGTTTAGATTAGCTGGAATGCTAAGTAACTGGAAATTATTTTCAGTAAACTATGCAAGAAATATTATGTGCTTCAGCAACAGTAATTGCATTTTTAGTTACTGGAATGTTCTTTCATAGGAAAAAAAATATATGCTTATAACAAATACCCAGCATTTATCCAGCATTGGAGAAGCGCTGGAGGGTGAGCTCTGGGCAGAGGTGAGGCAGGGCAGAGGGGCTGCAGGAGCCTGGTGCCTTCTGGCTGCTGGGTGACAGTGGAGGCTGCTTTGCCACACTCTGGCAGAGCCTTTGGAGTTGCATTGCTGGAAGCAGCACCCAGCTTTGGGTACGGAGTGTGTGCACGGACGGAGCTGTTGCATGGGCACCCAGCACAGCAGTGCCTGCAGGAGGACAGGGAACACCTCAGCGCCATCACCGTGTTGTGGCTCCCAAGAGTCCTGGCGTGAGCAGGGAGGTCCCAGGAGAACAGAGCCACTCCAGAGGTCTCTTCCCACCCCGTATTTCCTGAGAGTGGATGAAAAGGGAGTGCTGGGTGTGAAAGGCTCCTCACACGGGTTTGTGGTCAGCCTGAGTTCTGGAAAATTGCAGTCAGGTTCCTCAGTTGCATTCAAACAAACAAACAAACCAACCTGAGGGATCTGGACCAGCTCGCAGCCATTTGTCAGGCAGCAAAAGGAGACTGAATTTATAAAGGGCTGATTCACAGTGAATTATTCATTCGGCTCTTTCCCTGTTGTAGGTCTGATGTGAGAGCTGTTGGTGAAGTTCCCAGCATCCCAGCTATTGCAGATCCATGGCAGTGTGACTGGGGCTTAACGCTATCAATATTTAGTGAGAGATCTTCTAATTAAAGGGAGAGAAGCAGTTGAGTTTTGCCAAAGGAATCTGAAAGCTTCTTCACACAGTAATTAAAATTTTAGTGGGACTTCCATGTTGCAAACAGGGTAATTGTAGATACAATCTACCCCTTAATGACAGAATCTCTTGGCATTTTATTCAGTTATTAATTACAGAATGTGAATGGTACGGTGGGCATGCACATATAAACCTGGAACATGGTCCTCTAATGTGCTTCATTACAACCAATGAGAAACCACGTGGCTGTGTGTGCACAGTCACGCAAAGATGTGGTGGATGGAGAACCCGTCAGACCTCAAATAAGTCAAAGCTGAAGTGCTTCCCATTTTCTTTTGTGAAAGGCAACAGTGAGACGTAATGTAGTTGTGTGTTTGCTGGTGCTTGGTTGTGCTGAGGGCAGCCCTCAGTGGGGATGAATTAACAGGTCTGTAAACACTACGTTAGGCTCCGTGAGACCTAAACCCTACAATTATTTATGTTATAAAAATATAGCAGGAGAAATCTGCCAACATTTACAACTCAAAGTTAGCCCTGTTGTGAGTGGGCATTAGCCAAGCCTTTGCATTCAAAGAACAGAAATATTCTGGACATCGCTAATGCTGCCTGGTACCCATTGCCATGGGCAGAGCGCGACTGCACAGCCCCGTTCAGGTACCCAGCAGCGCTGGTCAGTCCACACCGGCTGTAACGAATACTGGAAACAATCCATGAAAACCAATTAAATTTATGCATAGAAGCAGCTAAAAAAGGGATATTAGCCTTTTTTTTTTTTTTTCATCAAAACCGGCACAGTTACATGACTGTGCGCTTTGGTTTGTGTCCTTTAGACTACAGAACACCTCGTCTGTCTTCCACGAGGCAAGAGGAGGGCGAAGCTGCTGCCGTTGGAGGTGGTCAGAGCCGAGGGCTCAGGGATGGCTTTTGCTGCCTGACCTTTCCGCGAGGCGAAGGGCAGTGTTCTCTGGTTTGGGGGAACTGTACAATGCTCTGCAATCCTAGTAAGAAGTACAAGGCTTGTATAATTAACTCTTGCCATGGATCAACACTCAGTGGTTGGGCTGTTCATTGTTGTTGAATTTGTTGGGGGGGAGGGGAAAACCCTCACGTCTTTGGCCAGGGAGGGACTGCTGACCTTTTGTTATAAATCCCTGCTTAGCATTTCAGCTGGAGGTAACCTGAGAAGGTGGCAGCCTGTGCCAGGGCCCTCTGAAGCTGGGAGTCGTATCCTGCAGTCCCAGGGCTGGGAAATGTGTTATATTCAGCATTTTCTCACTACTTTTAGAGAATAGGACCCATATTTGTGATCAAGACAGACACAATGAAAATTTCTGATGTGCTATGAAACATTTTTTGGGGCGGGAGAAAAGCCTTAAAATCCTTTCCAGCCCTACTTGTACTGTAAGATTTAAATTGCTTAACTATAAGATACTACTCTAAGATAGTAAAATCAGCATCATCTTTAAAAAAGAAAGGGGTCATAATAGCAAGGATAAATTGTTTGAGGGAAGAAGCAAGGTGTTCGATTGTGTTGCTGAGGGGGATGCATGTCCTGCAGGGCAGTGGGGATGGTTAAGCCGAGAGCTGTGCCTCTCAGAGGCTGAGCCGGTGCTAGCAGCAGCCTTGGGAGGCTCGGCTGCAGTTCCCAGCCAGCGAGGAAACCCTGTTTTTACAGCATCTGGTGTGAAATTGGCTGCATGGTATAACTGAGATGCCCAGCGGCTGCCCAGAAACTCAGCTGAACTGTCTGGATTCAGAGCCAACGTTCTTTGTGTGTCTTGTGCCTGATCGGAGTTTTTCAACCAAAAGCTCAGGTGTTGGGTTCAGTGACAGAAACTGGTGATGGGAGAGCTGGGGTTGTTCTCTGACAGAAGGCTGGGGCTGGCCAAGAGCTGCTGTTGCTGTGATGGGCTCTGGGCCCCGGGCAGCACCCAGGGGGATCCCAGACCCAGTGCTGAGCCCTGCGTGTCCCGCTGTGCGCTCTGGTACTCCCTGCTTCTGGGCTTTAAATCCCCACCGAGCCATGCCGGGGTCTCTGGCTGAGGCTCCGTCCTCGTCGAGCTCCTGGAGCTTCATCAAACACATCCCTTGCTTCGCTTGGGGCTGGATTTCCTTTGGAAAACAGATAGGTCCTAGGATGCTCCGGGACATAAAGAGCAGTTCAGATTCACCCATAAACTGGCAGTCGCTCCCTGCCTGCACCACAAAAAACAGGCTCCAAAATGGAAGTGGGCTAAATTTCACACAGCGTTACGGAAAGAAGCTCTTTAGCAGCAGCACCTTCTTCATGCACAGAAAATTAACTCAGATTTAAAAGATGCTTTGCAGTGCTGTGTTTTATAGTGCCATATTTCAAGGGTTTGCATAAGCTTTTCTTCTTAGTAAAACCTAGGAAATGAAGGCAGCAAATTTGTATCTGTGGAGTAAAAATCTTTCCTTTTCCTGAGGACCTGCTTAAGGACCATCCAGCAGGGGCTGCGGCTGCCTGGTCCCGTGTGGGGATTACGCCTTTTAGGAGCTTGTTAACAGCCTCTGAATAACTGACATTAATTCTGTTGGATGTACGACACTTGCTTTGAAGTTTATAATATTACAAAAAGAGACCGTATAAATGAGGCTGACCTGGCACGGCCGCAGGGCTGGCGGGAGATGAGCGATGTCAGCATTGGGAAGCAGATGCTTTATCTCTGAGGTCATGGGGCGCTTTGTCATTCTTCAGTTTGTGTGAGGCCGTTTGCCCCTGTTCGTGTTGCATCTCTGCAAAGGTTGGCAAGAAGGGATCGTCTGGAGGAGGCTGCCAAAACAAACGGGAGAAATATTCCTTGCACGTTGGCTGCCTTTGTGCAGCGTGGGGTTAGAGAGTTGCTTGTGTGGGCTTTATGGAAACTAAATTGAGATGTTAGTGCCTATTTACTGCTTCTGCTTTAGACTGAGGTGGGTGTGAGAGCAAGGGAAGTGGTGAGAAGAGATGGGTGAGTGCAGACGTGGGTGCAGAGCATCCCTGGGGATGGGTGAGTGCACACATGAGTGAGTGCCCATGTGGGTGCAGAGCATCCCTGGGGAGCTGTGAGTGCCCATGCGGGCGCAGAGCATCCCTGGGGATGTGTGAGTGCCCATGTGGGTGCAGAGCATCCCTAGGGGTGGGTGAGTGCCCTTGCCTGGAGGTGGATGAGTGCACACGTGGGTACAGAGCGACCCTGGGGATGGGTGTTTGCCCTGAGCACGCTGTGAGTCGACGGAGCCTTGTGCCCCTCTAGGGCTGGGCTCACCTGGCAGCGCTCACCTCGGCACCCTGATCGACAAGCACTGTTATTTTACCAGCTGGCTGCACAATCCTGTCAACGCGGTGTCATTCAGCGGGTGACAAAAGACACCCGGATCGTGTTCCCTCAGCTCATCTGGTTACAGGTAAAACAGCCGCTGACAAATGAGAAGGCATAATTACCCTTCAGTGCTGGCTCCATCCTGGGCAGCTCTGTGCTGGGCATTTGGGTGCTGGGGGAGGGGGGAGGGAGGGCGATCCTGCTGGCAAATGCTGTGAAATGGGGTAAAGGGTAAAGGCTTAATAACACTTGAGCAAACACGTGTCCTGCATCCTGCGAACCCTTCTCCTGTGGATGGGTGCTGGTCTGGGGGCCAAATCCCCATCCAGGCTTCGAGGCGCTCACCCAGAGGCTTGGGTGAACTCGGATAAGCTGTGAATCACTGCAGATGGGACCTTGGGCTCTAAGGAGGTGCCTGAGGGGGGCTACAATGCTTTAATTTCTTGGTTTTTTTCACTGCAGTCTCTCTGTGAAAGTAGGTTGGAAAGGAAAAAATGTCACTGAAGAGCAGAGCAGGCAGAGGAAAAGACCCTGGTGTGTAAACACCGAAGTGTATCAGATTTTCAAACGAGCCTTTTGGAGGCTCTTTATGCCTTGCCACCGCTGATGATCAATAGAGTCTGGGAATTTTTTACTCTGCTCTTAACTTTCAAGTTATTTCCCTTTGAAGATATAAAATATCTTGAGAGACATCTGTTTAAAAGAAGTGCAAATTACACTTAGAACAGTACTTATCACCTCTTGAGATTTCTCCCTAAGGTTGAAGTTGATTTATAGTTAACAACAACAAAAAAGTGATGAAAATCAGTCCTTTTTCTAATTGTGCTCATTCTGGGGGAGAAAACGACCTTTAAGAGTAAGTTGGGTGTCAACAGTGTGGTTGGTTTGCTCTCCCAAGAACTGCAGAGCCCCTCCTGCCCCACCAATGCTGGGAGGCTCGGGGGCATCTCCGGGGCTTGCGGCTGCTGGTCACACTCATTAATTGTTCTTTGTTCTGTCTGAATGCAAGTGTGACATTTGCAAAAGGGGAGCTGGGTTTTGGATGCCATCTGAGTGCTCCTCGCTCCCCGCTGTCCCTGTAGCGGGGCTGTCATTCCCAGCTGTGCTGCGCGCGCACGCTGTGCAGTCAGTGCCGACCCGTCCCGTGCCCTGCGTGTGCCTGGGTCTTTGCACGGGGATGAACTGCAGGGTGCATTTAGAGCTTGTTGTGAAATTGTTGAGAAACGGAGATTGCAGCTTCCAAAGCAGATCATTTTCTGTTTTGACTATGCACCATCAGTTGGAAAACTTGCTTTAAAAAGGAGGTGGTATGTGGCTGTGTGCAGATGGCTTGGCCCTGGGGAGAGTTTTAGCTGGCACAAGGACCAGGTCTGAGCATCTTGTCCGGGGGACAGGGCGGGATGCTAACTACCTGCACACAGCGGGTCATTCCCCGGCTTCGGAAAGGTCTTGCTCTGCACAGAGGAGGATTTTTCAAAAGAGATCATCTACAATTTGTGCTTGATGGCCAACACAATGCACCGAGACCTTTGGGAAAGGGAGGCCACGCATACATGACCCTAAATGTGATTGCAGTTTCCTTTGTGGAATGGATTGATTAATTAATTGTGACTAATGATGCAAATGAGCTTTTCCCCCTGCTTGTTTGTTGTTTGTTCGCTTGCCCTTGTATCCGTGGAAGCTGTTTGTTCGTAAACACTTGCTGGCAGCAGCAGTTCTGTTTTGCTGACAGACTGTGCAGCCCAGGGCTCTTGGTGAGCTTTTCTCCCCGGCTGCATCCGCGTCTCCGTGTGCCCCCATCAGCCTCCCCAGCGCAAACTCCCAGCAGAGTGGGGAGCACACACAGACGATCCCTGTGCCTGGGAAGTAGGGTGGTGGTGCCTCCATCCCAGGTGCCAGAGCAGGGCAGTGGGTGCCTGGGTGGGCACAGAGCGGTGCCGGGAGCTGCGGCAGGGTCCGGGCTGCGTGGTGGTGCGGGCAGCGGCTGCTGCAGTGGGAACAGGCTGCCTGCAGCTACAGCCGCTCCTACTCATGGGGTTGCTTAGAGTGCAAGGTCCCTACTCGGCCACACAGCTGGGCAGAGTCACGCCAGGTTTTATTCCTACAGTAACTGAAGGCTGGAGACAATATTCTCATTAAATCGGGGGGTGTTTGTAAAAACAGAGACGCAGCGATCAGTAACTGCAGAGAGTGGCCCCTGTGTCACTGCACCAGGAGAGCCTCGTGCTGGCCCTGAAAAACTGAAAGGTGATGTTCCTTACCTCCTAAAATTCCCAGTCTCCTGTCAGCTTAGGCCTGGGATCTCACAGGGACATCTCCCGCTGCACCAAGGTGTTTCGCTGCGCAGATCCTCAAACAAAGCTACGGGCTTATACACCTTTTTTTTTTTGTCTGTGTTTTTGTCTCCACCCAGGGCAGTGATGGTGACTCGGTGGATAAGAACAAGTGCTGCACTCTGTGTAACATGTCCTTTACCTCAGCAGTGGTGGCTGAATCGCATTACCAAGGGAAAATCCATGCCAAAAGGTTAAAACTCTTGCTAGGGGAACAGCCAGCAGTAAAGGCCACAGGTAGGTCCAGAGGCAGCGAGCTGCAGCAGGAGGGTCCGGCGCGGGGTGGAGTGGGCTTGCTGTGCCGAGGAGGCTTGGCCACAGCACCCGGTGCGGTGTCCGCACGGCAGAAAATGGATAACTGAGTGCCAGCAGGAGCAGCTACTCATTTGTGTTGCTGTCATAACGACCTTTGAACGTTGCTGATGCTCATTATTGTCTGCTTTGTTCATGCAGATTAGGGGCTCATCAGCCAGAGCCCTTGTGCCAGGGTCCTGGCTCTGGCTTGGTGCTTCCGGAATGTTTTGCTTGGTGGAAGCCAACCTCCCCTCGGGCATGAACAGCCAAATCTTGCTTTAATTATCAGGAGTTACTCAGCAACTCAGCTAATATGTTTAATAAACCTTTTGCGTTACTGTACAGAACAGAATATCATTTGCTTTTACCTTAGAGGGAAATCCAGTCTTTAAAAACTGTTGGATCGATTGCCTTTTGATTTTTGCCCAGATGGGCATTCACGCTTTCCTCCACAGCAATTCCAATAATGCAAACCTATTAACTTTCACATTTAAAAAGTCAAGCGTTGGAATCGGATAATTTAACCATCTTATTGTCTGCTTAAGCATAAAGTCCCTGCAAACCACTAATATGATAAAGAAACCTTCCCTTGTGGTTGTCAGGGCAGAGGATGCTCAAACAAAGTCTTCTTCCTGCTAACTGGGCAGCAGAGCCGGGCTGCGGCGCTGCAGACAGTGCAGCTCAGTCCCGCAGGACGGAACGTAAGTGGAGCCGTGCATTTCACGTCCTGCCTGACACCACGGGCACAAATCCTGGGTGTGACTAAATAAGGGGGGGACAGCTCTCTGTGCGTGTCCTGTTGCTTTTCTGACTTTACAGACTGCAGACCCTGATGCACACTTGTGCTTTACCGGGATTGGCCTGGGAAACGTTATCCCCTTTGCCTGAGGGAACGCAGGAAGCGCTTTAGATGCTCACTTGTTCGCACCAAGGAGTGCGCCCGCAGAAGGCTCCTTAGGTGAAGGTGTTGCAGAGTTCCCCAGTCTCTGAGGGCATCTGGAAACTGCCCAGTGCTTCAGGTGCCAGCTGTGAACCCTGTGGGAGCAGCCGTGGGTGTTGGCGGCTCCTGGGCATCCCTGCAGCGAGCCAGCAGGATGGATTCAGTGTGGTAATTCGCAGCTGACTCACGTTGGGGCTCTGTGGGCATTATCTGCAGCTGGCCAATAATTAAAGGACACCCAGAGCAGCACCTGGCTGCAGGTGTGGTGCTGCATGGGGATGTCAGAGGGATCCCAGGCTCCAGCCTGGGATCTGCCTGTGGAGCTGGAGCCACGTGAAAGCAGACGGACAAACCGTGAGAAGTGTGTCTGGACCGATGGCAGGAGAGGATTGACCTCTGCGTGGCAAATGCCAGTGGGGATCTCAGACCCTGGTGAACCAGTTAATGGAATCGGAGATGCTCGTGGGCGTAGGTGGATGAGAACCAGTTGCACCACTCCTTTGTTAGAGACCTCTTTGAAGTGGTGCCAGGGCTGCCGTACCGTGGGTCTGTGCCAGCCTGTGCAGCGGTGCCTGTGCCGTGGTGCTGGTGGGTATGGAGGCTGCAGGGCTGTCCGAGAGCTGCAGCTTTGCATTGTGGTTTTGTCTAATTTTTTAATCATCGGGCTCAGCCTCACAGAGGCTCTGAGTGAGCTGCACCGCCTGCTCCAAGACTAATGGGCTCTTCAGCTGTGGAAATGACTAGGAGAGAGCAACTCAAGGACTCATCAGCTCTTCCAGACTCTTGATTTGATGAAGCTGAGCTGCAGGAACATGTTAATAAGCCCCTCCTTGCTCTCTAGTGGTTCTCAGAGATGTGCCCTTTGGACACAGCACTTTTCTGGGCTTCCTACAGTCACCCAGCATTTTCCCACTGGATTTATCTCCCAGTCATTCAGGGCAGGCACTGGGGAGCTTTTAATCTGTCAGACAGAGCTTTGGAGGCTCTGGTGCCCACAAGCCCTGGGAGCCGACTGCATGCAGCTCTGAGCGTGCTGGATGCTCCTGAGGAGGAGCACCCTGTCCCGGGGGCTGGGCAGGATTTGAGCCATGGCTGAGCTATTTGTGATATGAAATCTTCACTGAGATTGGCTGTTCTTCCCCAGCTCCATGGAAAGGCACTCCAGAGGTGCTTGCACAGTGTGCTTAAAGCCCTGATTGCCAGAAAGGCTGTCAGTGGTTCAGCATCAGCTTTGACACCTTGGAGATGGAGGCTGAAAGTGCTGTTGGTAGGGCTGTTCTTGACTCTGGCCCCTGTCACTAAGGGGCTGTTGGCTGTTGCGTGGTCCTGGAGCTCCTCTGAAAGAGCTGGAGCTGTAGGACATCGCCTTCGGATGAGTCGTGGTGTGTTTTCCCTTTGATTTTCATAAAGGAGACAAATAACATTTAATATAGGATTGGTCTGCTCAGGAGTAATCTGACAATTGCAGCAATTAACAGGTACTGATAATCACCAATAATGTCCCTGCTGAGGGGTCCAGCACCTTCTGATGTTCTGGGACCTGGGCACTGAGCCCAGTGACCGAGGAGGCACCAGCTCGTGCTCAGGGTGTAATTGTTTGGCATCTATTTTAAAGAAATCAAGCTGCCATTGTGATCATAACAGTAATCCTTCAGATGCTTACACGGGCTAAAGGCCTTTTTTGGTGTTTTCCTAAGCTGTTAAGAGTATTTTTTAACTTTCATGTGTGATCAAAAAAACTGAGAAAGACTCTGTACAAATATTTGAACTCTCATAATCTTTTAATTAAGAAAAAAAAAAGCTTAAAATATTTTCAAAGTTCCCCAAGTGCTCTGGTTATGGCTGAGATTACTCATAATACAGTTAATCTGAAAAGGTATTTCAGTGGCAACAGGCAAGTGAAAATAGGCAATGACCTCCAGATTGCAACGTCTGATTTTCAGCCTTGCAGAAATACTTATTCTGCTGCCCTAATTTGTTGTGAAATTTAGTGCTGGCTTTTTGCTTAATTAGTGGGTTTGTGCATAAAGAGAGGGAAGAATCTGTGGAATTCTTTGCTTTGCAGGAGTTGTTTTGCTTGCACAGACGTACGGTTGCCACTGCTTGATATTCTGGGGTTTCTGCCACCAGTCCCATAGAAAATTGCATTTGTTCCCCATCACCTTTTGGAGTTACACCTTCCCTTTCTATTTTATCCTCTTAACGAAGCACAGATGTCTTGTTCCTCTGCGTTCAGGAGAGGGAGAAGGGTCACAGCAGTTGGGTTTTTCCCGATAGGAAAGTGATGTCTCATCACCACAGCGAAATACTTGAGTTTGTTTCCATTACTCCCGCGGTACCAGGTTGTGGCCCTTGGAGGCTTTATGTCCCCCTGCTGCCAAGGGATTCCTTGACTCATTTCCAGCAGCTTCTGTCAGCTCCCATCCAGTCATTGGGGTGAGTTATAAAAAGAACTGTGGGGGGAAAGAGCTGCTCCCTCCGGTGCTGGGAGCACGGGCACCTGCGGGCGCTGCTCTGGGAAGGAGGAGTTGGCCCTGCGGATGCGCTGCTGGGGGCAAACGGGCGCGAGGATCCGGAGCCTCCTTTAGTCCCAGCTTTGCCTTCTGAAGAAAACTGCTTCCCAATGCCCCCGTTGTGGCTCATTTGCTTCCTCGCTGTCCTGCTGGGTTCTCAGAGAGTGGCAATGATGAAATGCTGGGTGCCATTTAAATATGGCTCTGAATAAAAAGCTTTGCATGCAAGAAATAAGTCAAACACGAGTTCATTGCCGGAGTGCTAAAGTGTTTCTAACTTTGTATTTTGCTTCTTGCAGCAAAGTCAGACTTTCTCACTTCCCTCCCACAGCAAATGGGAACGTAAGGCAGACTGTCGTGAGCTATTTAGCATTTTTAAATACCTGAAATAGTCAAACCAGCAGCTTTTATGTTTATGTTTCAGATGGAGAAACATTTTTAACGTTTGACGTTTTGTGAGTGTTTATTATTAATTTTCATGTCGCTGCTCAGGGGATGATGATATTTTCTGTTCTGCACTGGTTATGTAGCGCGTATCAAAATGATAAATCCACATTTGTGGAGAAGTCAACTTGCATCTATTTCTCTTCAGGAGGGTTTGGAAGGCACGGGATGTTTTCATTAATTGCCAGGCTGGGTTCGGCACGCCTTGGGGCTCGTGGTGGTTGCCAGTGGAACCTGAGGAATGTGGCTTCCTCAGAAAATATTTTGGATTATGTGTGCTAAGAGGAAACCCCAGCCCCACTGGGAGCACCTGTGGGAGGTGGGAAGGGGGTTTAGGCAGGCTCTCTACTGCAGGGGCTGCAGCCCACGGGCTCGGAGAGCCAGATGTTGTGGTGGGCTTAGAGCAGGCCTCGGGTGGGTGTGGGGTTCTGGTGCAACCCCTGAAGCAGGAGCACCGGTCGCACTGACCGCTTCCCTCCTGCACTGCGTTGGTTGAGCACGAGGCAGCAGCCTCGTCGCGGGCTGCCAGTGCCGCTGGTGGCTGAGCAGCAAAGGATGCTCCAGTCGCGTTTCTTTAGTGAGCGGGAGATATAACTCCTGTGGACACCACCAGCTCTGTGAACTGCAGCCTCCCTGGTTCCCCTCTGGCATCACAACACGGAGATGAGGAAAGAGCTGGCCAGAAGATCGGGTAGATTTAGCTTTATAGCCTGGGGCTGGGAGAGCAGCGACTCAGACAGATCTGAGAGCTCCTGGGCTGCAGTGACTGCTAGTTCCTGTGGTCCGGGTGCCCCAGCATCCCTGCAGCCCAGTCCCGGTGCTCGCCCACCCCTGGTGCTGCTCAGCCCTATGCCCAGCAGTGGGCTGGATCCTGCAGCATCTCTGGGGCTGACCCCGTCCCCACATGGGGCAGCTCGGGCTCCTCGAGGCTGCCCATGGGTACTCGTAAAAATATGTGAGCGACCAGCGAGCTGTGCTTGCTCTCCAGGAGTCGAGCAGGTGTGAAGTCTGCACAGTCTCAGTTTGGGTGGGCAATATTGTTATTTCTGAGTTTTCTTCTCAATCACCATGTGCCAGCTCTGGCTCTGGCAGGAGTTTTCAGGTGGCAGCACAGCAGCCGCTGACCTCAGCTGCCTCAACAGAGCCAGGATGTGTCCAAGTGCATCCCCAATGCTGCAGGGGACACTGGGGGCTGGGGCAAAGGACAAAGGGTTTCTGTGTTGGCATCGTGGTTGGTTTCATAGAATGATGGGGATGGTTTGGCTTAGAAGGGACCTTAAAGATCACCCAGTTTCGACCCCTGGGTCAGGCTGCTCAGAGCCCCATCCAACCTTTCTAACAAGGCTGGTTAAGTGGAGGCTGGGCAGAGGAATCCTGTGATGGGATGAGATGAGTCCAGACTTGCAGGTGATTCTCGGGACTGCAGAATGAGAAGAAGAAAAAGGAGCCAGTGGTGTCATCACGTTATTAACTCATCCCTCATTTCACTTGTGCTGTGCCGAGTGCCGGTGGTGCAGGGAGAGCGAGGAAGCTCCTCTCCATGTGTTTGTCTGGAGGTGACCTGGCGAGGAGGGCAATGGTGCCTCAGCCAATCGCCCGGCCGCGCGACTCCAATACCTGGGTGTTGTCATCAAAAACAAGAGAAGCTCATAAGCCTTTCGAAATTGATAAGGTTGTAAGTAACATTATATGTAGGATACAATTTCCTTGAGGAAGGAGAATAGATGTCCCTTCCCAAGCACGTCAGCAGAAGATTTGTAACAGTATTAACTTTCTTGAGGAGTGGAGTCAATCGCATTGGGGTTCAGACGTAATTACACATCTAAGTGGAGCGCTGTTTTCCTCACTGCTGCTGCTCCCGATCTCAGACACTGAGGTGAGTTCGTCACTTGCCAACCTGTGCTGTCGTCAGAGCTCAGTTGGAAGAGCACGGAGCATCCTGATCAAAGGATAGCAACCGAGCTTCTCTTCGCCCCCTTAATATGTGCCTATTCTCATGTCACAGAGAGCGTAGTTTGTTAATTATTTAGATAGCAGACATTTCATCTGGAAAAGAAAAGAAAAGGGAAACCACATCAAAGGGAATTTCTGAATGAGGTGTGATAATTAAGTGCCAGTCATTTTATATTCTTGTATCCCGGCGTTATCTGAACTTTATTTTGCTTTAAACTGTTTTCCTATAGCTTTGTGATTTATATTGAACAAAGTGGGAAACCTGTGGCAACCAAGTGCGCTCTGTTACTTAAAGGCCAATCACCCATTTGTCTTTGAAATCATTTGGGGGTCCTCATTGCATTCCCAGGTGGCCTCTTGGTGAATCAGGAGCGCAGTGGGATTAAGTTAAGGCCATGGGTTGCTGGGACCTGTCGACTCGCAAGGTGAAGATTTTTGCGTGAGGGGTCTGACTGCTGAATATTTTCTTTCATCCGTGACAATTTACGATTACTGTAGCTTTCCCAGTTCCTTCTAAGACCAAAGAAATGGAAACATATGAATCCTGAGATCACGATAAATTTGCCTCTCTATCTCAAGAAGCAGATGGCTTTACATGTTCTGTTTGTTTCTCCACTGGCAATTTTTCCTGGAAGTGACAATTTAGGCAGGTTGAGTTCAGCAGGTTTGGTCACAACGGTGAGGAGCTGTGTAACCACAATGGGAGCATCCTCATCCCCAGCTAGAGACATGCAGCTGCGCAGCGGTCCTGTGCTATGCTTCTGTGCTGCTTTTTTAATGGGAAATGGTAGATTTCCGAGCAGCACCATCCAAAGTGTCCAGTGGGACCCTATAACTGCTGCTAATTATTCCCCGTGTCTAATGTGGGAGCTGCCTCGGGGTCTGCTGTTACTCAGAGCAGCATGAGCCTGGAAGAGCTCATGTCTGAATGCTTCTTTTTGCAGAAGCCACTCTGGGCTCCCTGAAGCAGCCGCACACGGATAGCCCGGCCGTGGTACCCTCCCCGCAGCAGCGCAGGGACTCGGACAGGTACTGCCAGCTCTGCGCAGCCTGGTTCAACAACCCCATGATGGCACAGCAGCACTATGATGGCAAGAAGCACAAGAAGAACGCGGCGAGAGCCGACCTCCTGGAGCAGCTGGGGAAGACCCTGGACCTGGGAGAGCTGAGAGGTGAGAGCGCCGGGACACGGAGAGCAAGACCTGCTCCTGTGGGATCAACTTGCCGCCCTTGCCCATCTCTGGTCCAGTGGTGCGGGGCAGACCATGGTGCTCCTACTGGTTTGTGAGGTTCCTGCCACCATAAAAAACATCCCCTCCTTTCGATGATGATCTCCTTTGAGTTGTTCCCTAGGTTTCCTGAAATAGCCCCTTCCGTTGGCCCCCGCTCCTGTCCTTGAGCAAACGTGGATGATCCCTGCGAGCAGAGAGAGGAGAACGTGTTAAAGCACTGGGCCCGTGGGGAAATGGGGACGGGGATGTTTGTTGCTGGAGGCAGAGCACTCCCTACATCTCCCTGGTGGAGCGCAGGGCATTAGCTGTCTTCTGTGATTTAATTAGCGCTTGTAAAACGCTGCGGTGGCCCTGGGTCAGCAGCAGCAGCGAGGAACCGAGCATTTGCTGTGGGTGTGTTAAACACGAGTTGTCTGTGTTCCCGCTGAAGGGAGAGCAGACGTCCATCCGTCTGTCTGTCTGGCCCTGCTGCAAGGGGCTCTGCGCCCATGGGGTCCCTGTGGGGTCTGCACCCTAGGGTCCCTTGTATCTAGGCTTTGCATCCCTCTGGGAATTGCATTGTGTGGAGCGGAGCCACAGCGTCCCAGTCCCTCCTGGTCCCTCCTGGTGGCAGCCGGAGCCTGGTCCCACTGTGCCTGCGGATGGAGATGGGTGATTGGTACCAGCTGAGGGTGCAGCCAAGACTGAACTTTGAACAAAGTGCCTTGACGTAGAGGTGGACTCCCGAGAGGGGAGGAATGGGCTTCCCTTTGGAAGTTTTCTCTGTGGTCTCGATCATAACCTTGCAGGCACACAATGTGACTGAAGCAGGTGAGGAAAAAGTGCAGGTTTGATTTTCAGAACCACACGGGAGACGAGGTCTGGTTTGCCAGCACAACGTGGCATCGACATTTTAAAATACCTTTCTTTTTTCCTTGCTAAATGAAATAATTTTCCTTTAAGTACTAATGACTATGCAATATATCGTGAATTTTTGATCTCCAACAAACCTTGTAACGGTTATCCAGCTCCTTCATGTGCTACCTAGTGTGACTCAATGCCATCAATGATTCATGGGGCTGAGTCACTGCCCGCTGTTGGAAATATACGGGAAAATAAAACCTGGGACAATAACATGGAAGCGCTCAGTACTTTGAACTGTGCCAAGCACAAGAGTGGCTGAGGCTGTCATTAACTGTAAATAAATCAATTGTGAAGTGTTTTATTCATTTAGCTTGTGCCTAGGAGAGTAGGATTTGGAGGGCTTTGCTTACTCATCAGCCCGTGTTGGTTTTTAACCTCACAGTGGCTCTGTGCGTGGTTGGGATTCGCAGTCGAAGGGAGCGCGGTCCTGCTGGCATTGGTTGGTGGTAGGGAATGGGCACTACAGAGCTGTGCAGTGGCTGCGCCTCGTCCCCAGGTGCGAGGAGCCAGCTCTGTCCTCTTGTTGGGTGCTGCCAGGCTCTTGCATCGGGGTCTGAAGCCCAGGGGTGTCCAGAGATTTGGAGCGCCGACGAGTGACACAGCCGGGCTAAGTGAGCCAAGGAATGTGTCCTTGAGGCTGCGGCTGCCCTGCAGTGCTGGCCGCTGCGGCTGGAGTAGCGAAGTGGCTGGGAAAGCTGCCTTTGTGCAGTTTTTCTGAGCTCGAGGGTGTGAAGTGCCCTCCTCTGTGTGATCAGCTGTGAGGCCAGAGCGGGTCTCGGCAGATGTGGAAGGCAGATTTCTGCAAGAGCCAACAGGAAATGAGATCTGCCTTCTGTCCAAGAAAACAGCCTCCCCTCGGCCGATAAAGTCGTATCTGACTGCGAGAGAAATGATAACGGTGGCTGCCCAGAGATGCCCGGTGGCGATCTTTCCCAGGGTGTCAGCCAGATCTGGTTTGACGGCTGCGTTCCATGTCCAGCAGGTTTGGTGTTTGGCAGTCGGGATTGGAGCCATGTGCTCTCCCTGCTCTGCGCTTGCTTGGCTACCACAGCCTTTGCCAGAATGCACTCATTTCCCTTCCACATTACCCCTGGTGGCTTCTCCCACCACTACTTAAATATTAATTCTATTTTGACTGCTGTGGGAGACGAACATTTGAAGCATTGTGTGAGCCTGGAACAAGCACTGTCGGCTGAAGTTAAAACATTCCAGCAGCCTTTGATGTTTTGATAATGGCAATAATAAAATATTTATTGATAAATATGGATGTGTATTTGGAGGAATAAGAATAGAGATGTATTTTTGGAGAACTGATATTTATAGGAAACAAAAGCGTTGACTCTGCTTGCCAAGATCTCATCCTGCAACTTTGAAGTCTTATTTTGTTCTCATAAATGAGTAGGAGGAGAGAAAAAAGGAAGAAGAAACCTTGCTAACAGCCCCGTTTCTCTGGTCCGTATTGAGTTAAAGCCGAGTGTGCAGTCACGCAGCCCACATGCGTTGGCCGAGTGGAGGGTGCTTTGCAGGTAACACGGCAGCGCACACCTGCGCGCCACTGCTCCGGGTGGCTCCTTGTGGCTTTCCAGCCTCGTAGCACAACCAGCCCCAGCCCTCCCCACTCTGAGGGCTGGCCTAGAAACCCCACTGCTCTTACTTACCAGGAGAGTGCATGAACGTGTCCTGACAGAGGAGGAAAAGAGGAGTTGTCTTCCTGCAGAGCTGCCTCCTCTTGCTGCCGCTGCCCCCAGACCATCCTGGAGCTGACGGGTACAAGAAGCGATGGGTACGGTGCCAAACCCTGAATTCTGGGCTCTTCCCCCGACAGCTTCCGCCTTTTGGGCAGCACGGAACAACACCGGGGGCACCGGTGTGGTTCTGTTGGCAGCTAACGCCTTCCCACCCCTTTGCCGGGCAGAAAGGAATTGTGTTTGTGCTCCATCAGGTTGCGTTTCACCGGTTTTGCTTCCCGGCTGGCGTCCTCCCTCGCTGAGCCCTCTTTCGTTCCTCCTCTAATGCGGGTGGGCTCGGCAGGACAGAGGCGTCACCGCAGAGCCTGGCAGGTCTCAGTCATAGGGAGCTTAATTAGTAACGGGCTCTGCTCATGGCTGGCGCTGAGCCAAAACCCCACCGCAAAATGCTCTCTCTTTGGCAGCCGGTGCAGGGTTTGAAAGTCTGGGCTTCGCTGGGTGGGTTCGGTGCGTCCTTGCCTGTGCAGACACCTTTGAGTGAGCGTGAGCAGCAGACTCAGTGTGCAGGCAGCCCCTCCTTATCACATCAAAATCCATCACCAGCCCATCAGCTCCTCGTGCCTGACACCGAACAACTCGCCAGGACACCCAGGGCTCTCTTTGATCTCTGCCTCTAAAACCTGAGTTTTATGTAGCAAGGGAGACAATTTCAGGGCCAGCCTTGTGTATCCAGAACTGATTCAATGGGGTCCTGTAAACCATCAGAACGTGGGACTCCCTCCCGCCGCACTTGGCCCCTGGTGAAATCCCTGGAGCGGGAACTGGTGCCTCTTGAGAGGATTGCGCTGTGAATCCCTAAAATAAAACACAGCAGCCTCTGCAGTGAAGCAGGATGGAGACGGCTGCACAGGGCTGTTGTCACCTGAAGCCTTTGTATTTTCAGGTAAATTGTCAGAGTTGCAGATGCTATCTTGGAAAATCCAGCAAAGAGCTGAGTTTCATTTTCCGTCTCGGTCCATAATTTCTTTGTATGCCTTATAAATACTTCCCGTTCTGTGCTGTCAGTTTTGGTTAGTAAAAAGCGATTTAACAAGTGCTCCCCTGGAATGCGTTTGAATGCATTTTATGCAGAATGACATTAATGACTTTTACTTGTTAATATTTTATTTAATGGATATAGGGGCACATTCAATTTTACATGAGTGCATGTCATGATGCAGGGTAGGGAATGCTGATGTGTCGTGAGGGTGCACAAGTAGATGAGAATGCAGACAGCACAGCGTTTCCTAACAGCCTGCTCTGGTTGGGACCTTCCCTGCAGGCTGGCTGCTGCGCTGCTGCTCACCTGCGGCTGCGGTCGGGGGCATTTCCTGAAAACACAGCTGCAGCCAAGTTGGCTCTTTGGTGAGCTCCAGTGAGAGCAAATAGTGTTAATTTAGCTAGCACTTGCTGTGGTTTGAGACTGCAGCCTGTCTGGAGCGGGTTTCCTTTCTCCGTATCCCGTTTGGATGGAATTCATGTCACACTCCAGACTCAGCCTGGGCGAGTCCGGCTCAGGGTGCCAGATTTCAGCTGAGAGGTCCTGCAGCCCCTGTGCTGCCGCGAGAGCGATGGTCCTGGGTGCGATGTGATCACGGTGTAGCTTCTGGTGGCCAGTCCAGCCTTGACAGTGTTTCCATCTGATAAAAACATACCTGTGTGCACTAACAGACACGTGATTCCGCTGAAGGCAAGTGAGTTCACCGGATCGGCCCGTTCTGTGGCCACGTCTTCCAGTTGGTGGAAGAGCTGCTGCGGCGGAGCAGTGCTCAGTCCCTCCCATGCTGGATGTGGGAAGGGGGACAGGATTCCCCCTCATTCCTCATCTTGAGCAGCCTTGACGTGCTGGTGGAAAAATATCCGTGTCCCCAGTTAGGAGATGTAATCACCGATGGCGTTTCCACCTCCACAAATAATTAAGATTCAATAAGGCTGCGGTTAATGTATGCTGTTAAATTAGCTGATGAGCATTAGAACCTTATTACCTTAATTTAAAGTATGACCAGTTTCTCACTTCCCCAGGCCTGATCTCTGCCATGAGGGCTTGGTGAGCAGCACGGTGCTCACTCACTATCCATGTCAGCCTCGCACTGCCTTTTCCATCCTTTCCCCTGCACCAGTGTTCCTGGTTGCTGATGCCTGTGGGCTTAGTGAAGGAAAGAGGAGCTGCCAGCTGTGGAGAGAGGGTTTGGCTATGAAACCATTCCTGATGCATCAAGAATAAATGCTGTAAGGGAGCAGCTGTATGTGTATTTGCAGTTTGATTTTTGCTCTGTGCCACATCACAACATGTAAAAATATAGGTGACTATCGAAATATTCTGCATTATTGCTTAGTTGCTGTTTTCAAGTACTCTTGGATATTTTTTATTTTTAACTTTATGTTGGACTGAATTCCTAGGTGAGAGATGGATGAGGTGGTTGAGAAAAGTGGGACTGTTTGTATAGCTTTGTCTGAAGCTCGAAGAAATGCAAGTGATGTTCTGGGAGTCCATGGATACAGCTGGGGAATGGATGTAGCCCATTACAGTTAATTATGGTAAGCATAAACTGATCAGGTTTGAGAACGCTGTACATTACTTGTTCTAAATGAATTGTTTTAACAATTTCTACAAAGAAATAATACCGTGGGAAGTCAGAAGAGATGATTACATGGTGCATTAAAACTGTTCCTACAGAGCGCAGCAGCCTGTGGTAGGAATCCCAGAACTGTGGTGTTTTTAAGCTGAGCCCTTCCATTAAGCTGGAAATGATCTGCTGAGATTGTCCTGGAAGAGAATCAGTGCAAAGCAGAAACCCCACTGCAGAGACTCTAAAATGTGCCATTCCCTTTTCTCTAGGAGGACAGGACAGGAATTACTTTAGCTCCTGTGGTTTGCAGTGCTGCTGATGCCCGTGGAATGTCAGTGATGCCAAGGGAATTATTGGGATATTGAAATACAAAAGAGAGGAGGAGAGAAGAAATCACCCTCTGACACTCAGCGAAGGAGACAACAGCACCAGGGTCTGGAAACACTTCAGTCTATATTTGTATGCAGGATTCATGTCAAGCTTTGCCCTGCATGCCAGGAGTGAGAGCCCTCAGCTTGCTGTCCCTCCCAGGGATGTCCAGAAGGGAAACAGGCGTTAACGTGTGTGCAGCTGCACTCTGTCTCTTTGGTAGAAACGTGTTAGAGGAGGCAGAGAAGCGACTGTTTCTGTAATCCTGCTCTGAAATCACTGCACTCTTTTCCCAAGGTGGAAGAATAATGGAATGAAATTGTATGTGTACCGCCAGGAGAAGCAGCCCCGTCCTGTCCTGGGGTTTGTACCGTCCCTCCCTGTCTTGTTGCCAGGTTTGCTCCATTTGTAGAAACCAGAAAGTGTTTTGTTTTCCTGCCCTTCATGTTGGTGAAGTGGGCGAGTGCTGCTGGGGGGACGCAGCCCTGCCCTCACCCTGTGCTGTCACAACGCTGCCGCTGGGTCTGTGTGCTCACAGGCTGGGGGCTGACCCCGCAGGGCTGTGACGCCACCCTGGCCCTCCCAGCCTGGTGGGGGTCCTGCCAAGGGGATGCCAGCATCTGGGATGCACAGTGATTGGGAACATCAGATAGTGTAGAAGAGCAAGGAACCGGTTTTGTCGGTGTAGTTCCTAAAAGAAGCCTCTCGTTTCTCCCACAAAAAGTAGAGTTTGCACCCAGCTGGTGGCCGCGTCCTGGGTGAGGTCCCTTCCTCATGGAAGGAGAAAGAAATTTAAAAGAGAAAGAAATTAATCAAATCTGCTGTTGCAGCTTTTGAAGGTGTGGAGGAACTTCCCTGGCAGCACCACATTCGTCTGTGATTGCACAAGTCACCGAGGAATGCTTTGGGTGAAAACCCATGCAGAAGGGCAAAGCACTGCATTAGTGTAAGGAATGACTTGCTCTGTGGTGCCCTGAGCAGGTGGCACTGGCCAACATCCAGAGGGAGGAGGGCATCGGGGCGCTGAGAATAAAAGCCTCAGCAATGGACCAAACTCAGCGTTTTTCCAGGAAATCTAAACTGACACCAATCCAAAATAACCCTCAGCTGTTCTCGGCAGCCAGCGGGCAGCGCGCTCTCCTGGGGGAAAGCCTTTTCTCCTTCACCTCTAATTCCAGTTGCTGCTTGTCGGCTTGGTTCCTATTTTTAGATTTTCAGCTTCTCAGAAGTGGCAAAGTCTCAATTCCCTTGTCCTGCTGAGAGCTGAAAGTACTAGCCTTAAGTCATTGAATTATAATTCTGAGATGCAAACAAAGGAGGAAGAAATTATTTCCTATTTAGCACATTAAATATTGTTGAGAACAGCAGGGTTTGTACCTCTGGGCATCTTGGGGGCTGTTCTTGTCAGGCTGTGCTGTACAGAGATGGCATCCACAACCTTTCTTCCTTATCCCTGCCCATCCTCCCCTCTTCTCTGAGACCCACTCAGGACAATTCACTGTGTTGGAAGGTCTGAAGTGGAAGGGATGCTCTGGGCAGGAAAGCCATAAGAACTGTCCCAGTCTGCACATCAATCTCGGTAAAAAACTGAACGCTGGTAGCAATGTAAAAGCTATTGCGATTTTTAAATGAGCAATTTTAATTATATCCATAAATCGTGTCCTGTCTCCTGCTTTTTCTACCGTATGTGGCAGTTGGTGGTGTGCAGTTTGGGGAGGTTTGAGTTGCGTCCAGGGAGCAGTGGCTGGGCTCTCGTTATGGTACTCTCGTGCAGTCCCTGCCTGTGCAGCCTCTTTGGGTGCATCGGTGTCTGCGGTGGTGTCGGAGGTGTGAAGTTTGGTTTGAATTGAGGCGAAGCGCAGGCTGGTTTTGTTGGATTTGGTTCTTCAGCTCAGATGTTTTCCAGTGTGTGTGCCCAGACTCTGTTTCTGTGACTTCCCTTACAAATCACTTTGCAGCTTCTGTTTGAGATGTGCATGAATCTCCTTAATTGCCTGGGGTTTTCTTCCCTGCAATCTGTGCCCAGAGGCAGAGCAGGGAGGTGGGAGAAGCCTGTTCTCTGGGGCCATGGTCTTTGCTGTGGGTCCAGCGCCCCCCTCTGTGGGTGCAGCTTTTGCTCTTCCCTCCAGGGAGCAGGATGAGACTCGGTCCCATTTCTGGTGCTCTGGGGGGGGTTGTGGGGATTGGGTCAGTGCTGCTGATGCTGTTTGTCTCCTTTTTGCCAGGAGATAAACCTTGCGTGCTGGTGACCTGTGCGCTGCTCTGGGGTCCAGCAGTGTCCCCTGCCCCGGCTGCTCCCACGTTGACTCGCTCGGCCGCTGCGCTCAGATGGTGTTCTCTGCCTTTTACAGCACAATACAATAAAATGCAGTGTGTTTACTTAGAAAACCACTTTCACCCGTGGCAATCAAATAAACAATGAAATGGAAAGCAGCCGAGGCAGCTCAGAGATTTGTTAGAAGGTAAACCACCGCCACCCCCCCCAAACTCCCACAAAGCAGAACCAACCACATTTCATAACATTTCTGCTCTGAGCCCGCTGAGATGTTATTTCTGGTTCAGTGGCACTCGGTTGGCCAGCAGCAAGAGCAACAGCTTTATAAATAGTTGTTTGTTGTTATATCTGCAAAGGGCTAAAATTAGCCAAGCAAGGGCTGCGTTGCGGCCAGGGGCTGCAGACAGGTACCACAGCCAAGAGTAAATCCGTGGGGCAAACAAACTTCTGGCTGCCAGCGTTTGGATTGACACCTGGTACCCATGCCAGCCTTCCAGCACTGACCTTCAGTCAAAGGTGCCAAGTCGCTGGCTCCCAGGGATCAGGGGCTGCTTCAGCAAACACGGCCGCTCGCTGTGGCGGATGAATCAGCATCGATCACTCTGGAGGAAGAAGAGATTCCCAAGTGGTTGGGCTCTCGAGCACGCTAACGCTCCCAGAGGAAGAAATACAGCCTCGTGTGCTTGTTAGTCTGAGCACAACGATGCTTTGTGAGGAAGTCATGGGTGAGGGGTGCCAGCACTGACGAACTGCAGGGACCGAGGTCTCTGGGGGGATTTGCCTGGGAAGCCTGCTTGGTTTTACTCACTCTGTGCCTTTTCAAAATACGCCTTTAGGCTTCATGAATGCTTGGATGCCCTGGGCTGGAACAGTAAATAGGTGGGTTACTGTAAAGAGAAATGTCCTGGAACGTGGGAATAAAATTTGAGATCTGAGTACCTTCTAATTAATTAGAACCTTGCTGGGGGCAAAGGTTAATGCTATTTTTTTTTTCTCCTTTCTTCAGTCATTTTCACTTAGTTTAGTTTCCAGCTCCTATTTTGATTCTGAATAGCCTGTAGCCCAGGCACGAAGGTGTTTCTCCTCCCTACGCAGCCCTGAGCTTGCCCTCAGCTTGCACCGAAACACGCAGCTAGTGCTGAGGGCAGCACACAGATAATGACTCTGGGTTCTCTTTGCAGGACTGAAGCGCAGCTACACGTGCAACACCTGCAGCGTCACCCTGAACTCAATAGAGCAGTACCACGCGCACCTGAAGGGCTCCAAACATCAGACCAAGTGGGTATCTTCCTGCCTTTCCCAGTGACCTCCTGTCTGTTTGTGTTTGCCTGGATGAATATACGTAATAATGCTGTATATATGTATATAAAATAACGCTCTGAATGTCACTATAATAACCCTGTCACCTGAGGAACTCGGGGTGTTTTGCAAACACGGATATTGGAGGCATCTCCAGCTCAAGAAATGCAGGGCTGAGCTCGGAGGGACTTCACAAAGTCCCACCCAAGCAGAGAGGGGCTGTTTGCTCTTAATTTCCTGCGGGTCACGACATTCCCAGTGGAATCCTGCTGGTGGCTCACCCTGCTTCCTGTGCAGCGTTTTGCTGCTGGGGGTTTGTCCTGCTTTCCTGGGTTTCTGCCTGCAGGGTCACCTGGGCTTGCGGGCACCTGAGCCTGCAGGTGTTTTACGAGTGGGGGCTCCTGCCTAGAGAGGTGACATGTTAATGGGATGTCCTGGATCATCTTCCTTCTCTCCTGCTGACCCCTCCTGGACCCCCCTTGTCAGCACCCCGCACCGAGGGCATCATCCTACCCATCCTCAGGGACAGCCCTTGTCCTCAGCTTGTGCTTCCTCTCGGCTGCTGGGCAGGAACGCTCCTTCCTTCTGCTTGTTTAGAGCACAGAGCTCATAGCTGTGCACGTCTCCCCACCGTGTCCTCAGCCAGGTCACAGGGTTGCTGTCTCTCCCCTCTGAAACGTGTCGGAAGATGCTGGGAAACCCCAGTATCGGCCCATCCTCTTCTCAGGCTGAGCAGCCCTTCTGACCTGGGGTGGATGAAGAGGAAGTGGGCAGTGGTGACCCAGGACATTAACCGTGTCTGGCCCTGGTGCCACCAGTGTTTGTGCTGAATGGTACTGAGTTTGCAGCTTCTTTTGCGCGTTAAACCTCAGAGGAGACACTGGGAGTGCGATGATACTAGGTGTTTCCAAGTGAAAATGTTTATGCTGTGATTTAGGGCAATTATGTCTCGCTCAACTTTGAGGCTTGGAGGAGTCTGCTCTGTCAATCAGTACAAATTATTGAAATGAAGTGATAAGGATACCTGGTACCAGAGAGCAGATTAATGAACTAATCTCTCTTAATACACTTACATGTGAGCTTTGGGAACCGTTTCAGGCTGAAGTGTTCAGGACTGCCCAGATTAGAAGAGGGATATAAAAGGTGCCATTAGTTTCTGAAATGCTGCAGGTGGCTTTAAGGGCAATTTGAAAGCTGAGGCAGGATGAGCAGAACCAGCAGGAGGTGCGAATGTCTAATTTTGGCTAAGCTACCAAGGGATAAATGCAGACCGTCGCCAGCTGATATAAGACCTTCAAAGGTTTCCAGCATTATTCAAGTTGGTTCTATCCTATTTATTCATGGAGCATTTGAATGTCTTCCAAATGTTCCCCTTTCTGGACCTGAGCGTGCAGTCATAGTCAGGGTCTCAATTAGCAGAAGATTTTCTAATGAGGTGGTGTTTTCCCTCCCCCTCTTTCCAAAGGATGGGTGGAAGGAAAGGCAGTTGTTGAGTGGCTGTGGTGATCCAGCACGCTTCCCAGGCTGGGTGACTGGGGGAGCAGAGGGCTGGGTCATCCTGGTGAGATGTGGGTTTAGGCTGTGCCGTGAGCAACTTGGGACTTTCAGCGAGTCCTGTGCTGCCTCCATCTCCCTTCCTCACGTAGCACCTCTCCCTGGCAGTGCGTCCCGGCTCCCAGGTTAAAGAGGGGTCCGTGGCCGCATCCTTCCAACAAACTGGCACTGCTGGAAAACGGAGCTGATAGCTCTTCCCCTTGGAAACCTGGATTGAGAGCAGCTGTGATGTGCTGCCCGTGCACAGAGCTGTAATCGATCCTTCCCCCGCCAGTCCTTCTCAGTTTGTGTTATTATTATTATTGCTGCTGTCGCTGCTGTTATGGCAAAGGGTAAAGGAGTTCATTACAAACCAGAGCAGCCTCGTGGATGTGAAATACAGACGTGCAGAAAAGATGTGCTGCTTCTTTCCAGGTTTGGAAGGTGCCTCTCGTCCTGTTTTACACTCACACCTTCTGCTCTTCTTTTTCAATCGCTGGCAATTAGCAGTGTCATCTCCACATTTGGTCAGTGCTGCAGAGAGGGAAACCCATCTCCATCTGTTGCTTTCCCAAATGTTTTCTTTTACTCTGACAAAATTTGCAAAGACCAAGGGTGTTTCTGCTTCACCTCTCCCTGTTGTTGGAGCAGGAGCCTGGCAGGGAGGGCGTTCGCTGCGGAGCTCAGGATGGAAAGGGTATCTGGGTAAAGGATCAGCAGGAGCTGGGACAATAATTCACATCCCCTTCTTGCTGCCCCTCGGGGAGGAGACCCTCAGCTCCCTGACTGGGCCCGGCAGGAGGCCCGGCTGCGGGATGGGGAAAGGTGGAATCCCTGCTCCGTGGCGGGGAAATCCAGCAGATTGCTAGGACTCATGGGAGCGGCTCCTCCAGAGCAGAAACGCCTGGGGAGCAGGGGCTGTTGAAGCAGCAGGACAGGGACAAACACCGTCCTGGATACACGGTGCAGGGGTCTGCAGACACCGCAGGCAAGGCTGGCTCTGGGTGACAGAGACTCCCACTGTCTCCCTGGGATCCCCATGGCCACAGTTTAGTGTCAGGGCTTGGTGGCAATTGCAGGCACTCCCAGAGCTTCCTGGGGCTCTGAAAGCAGATTATTGATAGGAAGGCCCATTACTCTTTCACCTCGGAGAAGACCAGGCCAGCCCATGCAGGGAACGCCCGGGCAGCACAGCCTTGCAGGACTCCCAGTTTATTTTTAAGGACCTTCCTCTTTTGCAAATTAATATTCTTATCGGTCTCTCTAAATTTAGTTTCTTATCATTTATTCATAATGACTTAAATCTGGTACCAAGAGATTTTCATGGGCATTCAGTGAAAGAGGAAAGAAAGGAATAAATTCAAAAGAAAGTGTGCTACAAATGTAATAATGGAATGGCAATTAGCGACATTCGTCTGACCAGTTTCTATGGGAAATTGCTCTGATTATTCTATTTCCTCCATCTATTGTTCGCTCTCACAGTTTTCTTTGAGGCTAAGCATCCGAGCACAGACAGATCACTCCAATGCCTATAGGAAAGTGCAGAAGCAGGAGTGACAATGGATGGGCAGCTTGGGTTTGTGCACAACAAAAGCTCTTCCCACCCTGCAATTAGTGCGTAACTACATTTCACTCTCCTTTTTAAAAGCTGGTTTTGTAGTTTCATTGTCCCCTGTATGGAACTGGATCATCCTTAAGGTCCTTTCCAACTCAAATCATTCTGTGATGCTGTGATATGGGACTCCTGCCTACCCTGGCGAGCTCTTTGCCCACTGGTTTTTGCAGCTCTCATTATTGTTGGTTAGTGTCAAGAGTGTCCTCTTCCTTATAACTCAGCCTGAAGCCAGGGGATTGCAGTTGCCAAGGCAACAAAACATTTTATGTAGCTGTCATCCTTCATATAATTAAAAAAAAAAAAAAAAAAGGAGGGGGAACAGTTTGTAAAGGGAATGGATTTTGCTGTGGGACACGTGAGCGGGGCAGGGGATTGCAGGCTGGAAGCTGGTAGCACCCAAAAATAATGGGTGAATGAGTCTGTGAAAAGCTGCTTTAGGAGAGGAAGAACTTTTATGAGGAATGAGTTGAATTGTGGATGTTTATTACGGTTCGTGAGAGCTCTCCAGAGAGCAACACAGCCCAGCCACTGCTGGAGCTGCTTTAAACAAGCCTCTGTGGAGCAGCCCTTGAGCCACGGCTTAGCAGGCCATGGGCTCCATCCTCCACCGCTACCGGTGCCGCACAGCAGGAACTGAATCTGCAGCTGCCCTGTTCTCCCTCTGGGGAGGTCTGGGAGCAGGAGAGCTCAGCTCCCTGTTTATGGGAATTTCAGGGGAAGCTTGAACGCTTTTGAAAGAGTTTGTTTGACCAAAAGGTGGGGTAAATGGGTAGTTGGGGGGGGAGCTGGAAGTGCCTTGGCTGGTGTTTTGGTGTTGAATAAAAGATGCAGGAGGAGGCAACTCATATTGAGCCAGCGCGGATCCCTCCGGCCAATGAATATGCAAAGCAAGACAGTGTCTACTAGCTCCAGTTTTTCTCTAGGGTGCAGAAAACACTTTAAGCTCTATATTTGAAAATAAAGGAGAAGCATATGCTTTTTTTATCTTATCATAAAGTCAGGAATTGGGGCTAGAGTGGGACACAGGAGAATATCTCATTTAAGGCATCACAAATCTCAATCAGTCTGCTTACAGCTGGGGTCAGGCAGTGTTCACCACCGCTCTGGTGGGGCCGTGTGCTCACACGGAGCCGAGCAAGGGCTGCTGGTTAAGTGGCTTAGGGAAGTGGAGCCCCTGCTCGGGGCTGTGGTGAGCGGCGCTGGTGGCTGCTCACACAGAGGCAGATTCTGAAATGTGGCCGGACCCTGGAACATCTGCAGCAGGGAAGAGCATGAAACCTTTAATTAGGGATTTATGAACTGTGTAGAGATGATTGAGTCATTGTTTGACTTGCTTTCCAGAAATAGAATTGGTTTTTTTAACTCCCCTTCTCCCTCCCTCCTCCGCAGCGAGCAGAGGAGCAGC
Organism: Neomorphus geoffroyi; assembly: GCA_033558235.1. Classification (NCBI taxonomy): domain Eukaryota; kingdom Metazoa; phylum Chordata; class Aves; order Cuculiformes; family Neomorphidae; genus Neomorphus; species Neomorphus geoffroyi. The sequence continues at coordinate 362,160 of JAUMJM010000056.1, forward strand.
AGGATGCTGAGCAAGGCGTGAGGTGGTGGCTGCTTCAGCGGGGATGCGGTCAGCACTGGTGGCTCCGTTTCTATGGGGACCAGTGGCGGCCGAAACGCTGACTCCTGAGGAGCAGGAAATATTGGGAGAGAACCAGTGCCCACCGTGCTCCTTGCTGCTCACTATAGGCTGAGAGAAACAAAACTTCCCTCTTTTCTGGTTTATGTAAACTGGAAAGATGAAAAATCACTGCTAACAGTGATTTGCAACAAACAACGGAGAATTAAAAGTCCTGGGTAGTGGTGATTCAGGCTCTGGGTCAAAGGAATGCTCGTGCAGAATATCACCGTAGAGGCTCCTCTCCTTTAATGGGCAGGTGCAGGCAGTGGGACTGGGCACCGGGCACTGTGCCCATCGCTGCATCCTGGAGAAAAGAGCTGTGTTTGGGGGAGAGGTGATGGAGGGCCTGGTTCCAGGTCTGGAGTGGCTCCCTGGGGGCCTGTGGATGAAAGGACCAAAGATCCAAAGATGCTGTTGGCAGAGTATCAGAGCCCAGACCCCCATCTGGTGTCACTGCCCGCTCCGGACCGGCCGCAGATACATCAAACGCTGTCATAACGTGCCGGATCCAAGAGCCGTGAGCCGTCCTCGCCTCTCTGTCAGCAACTGCAGCCTGAGCTCCAGCCCTGGTAATTACGAGTGTGGCTATGTGGGGATAATGATTCCCACGTCCATAAAGAAGAATTTTATCTCCTTACCTTTAGTTTGTCTCTTTGATCAGCCAGACCTCTCTGCCACATCCAGAGCTTGCCAGTGTGTTCCGGGCTTTATAACCACTCATTTACACATTCATGGATGCTAATGCACATCCTGCTTTCCCTTGCAAACTCCGACTTTCTCATTTTTCAGCCGGAAGTGGGGAGACTGAGGTGAGATCTTGGGGAGAAATGTTTTGCTGTGAGGGTGGGGAGGCTCTGGCCCAGGTTGCCCAGAGCAGTGGTGGCTGCCCCATCCCTGGAGATGTTCCAGGCCAGGTTGGATGGGGCTTGGAGCCCCCTGATCCAGTGGGAGGTGTCCCTGCCCATGGCAGGGGTTGGCACTGGGTGGGCTTTGGGGTCCCTTCCAACCCAAACCATTCCATGATTCCATGATTTGTGCAGAGGGGACCCAAACCTGCAGCTCTCATTGAGGTAAAACCAGTTCAGCCAACCAAGAAGTGCAGTTTTGAGTAAAAATGAGTTCCTGGGGAGTGCGAATGGTCACTTCCACTTTGGAAGGTGCGCTCTGAGACCTGTGCTGCTCTGTGAAAGCTCAGCTGGTTCCTGGCCTGCGGAGGAGCAGAAGGCGGCAGCCGTGGTGCCTGTCAGGGGTTTCTCTTTTCCCCTGATTTAGCACGCCGATGCCTAATGGGAATTGGGGATTTATTAACATCAGCCGCCTGGCTGTTCAGAAATTAGAGCTAATCAAAATATTGTAAATATCGTGCCTCAAGAAATGTCACCCTTCCCTGGGATTGCATTTCCATAATTTTTTCAGTCTCTTTAAGAGAGTGTAAACAAATATTTGCCACCTGCTGTGGCCGGCACAGGCGCCTGTGCTGGTGCCAGATGTGGCAAGGGGCAGTGCCGTGTCCCTGCCTGTGGCTGTGGGAGCCGATGATGCCCCCAGAGCAGGTGACAGGACCCCAGGAGGGCTTCAGTGGTTCTGACTGACTCAATTTCTGGTGGACCTCATGCAAAATCACATTTCTCCTTCCCCTAGGGTTTTCCAGCCCCCGGTGGTGGGAGTCTGGGCTCCCTCCTGCACAACCTCACCTGGAATTGGTGCGCTCTGTGATATGAGATTTCCGATAAATTCCAGGAAATCATAGTAAATTCTTGAGTCAAAAAGCCAAATGGTTTTGTCCTCGCTTTGATGACTGCAGCTCTTAGTGTCAGCAGTAACATTTTCCATGCACTTTTTGTAACATATAGCGACTGCTGCTTAAAATATAGAGAAACCTTTAGAGCGATAATAACTCCAGAAGATGAATAGTTATAAAAGGTAGATGGAATTAAAAGGCATTTTAATTTGTCATTATTTCAGTTCCAGAGAGCAGCTGAATAATTATGCTGCCTGTGAAGAGAGAGGGTGTAATACTTTCTCTCATTATAGGATTAAATTGTCTCCCTTCCCTTTTAATGTGAGTGAAAATAAAAGTATCTTCTGCAACATCTTCTGTTTTGATCATAATGTGGAAGCCCCAGCATGGCTGGTGCAGCTTTGTGCTGTGGGGTGGGGTGTATGGATTCATTATTTTAAAGGAAAGCATGAACACTGGACCCATGTCTCCAAGTGCAAACCTGGGATCGCCAACACTAGAGAACTCCTCATTGGCCAAGAATGCATTGGATTGAAGGCAAGGCAAGTTTTGCAGTTTGATTGGCTCTTCAACAAATTCACACTGAGGACCTAAAGAAAGTATGATTTTTTTTCACATTTACAGCAGTTTTATTCCATAAAATACAGAACTGTCCTTAAAATTCCAAATATATTTCGGTTTGAAAGAGCTTATTTGTATATTTAGGACTGAAGTCTCCTCTTTGCTCACATAAAAATATCTTGAGACATTGTGAGAGGAGCTGCAGTTTGCCCCAGTGGGGTTCACCCCAGGTCTGCTCTCGGGGTTGGATCACGCGGGAGCATCAGCCGCTCATGGAGGCAATCGAGGGGCACCGGCTCCATCCACTGGGGAAGGGGAGTGAGGGGCTCTGGGGGTTCTGGGGCGAGGGTGGGAGCAGAGAGGCGCGGGCAGATCTCCAGGGGTGGCAGAGACAGCTCTGGGCAGGGCAGAGGGTAACTCTGCCATGCTTCTGTCTTGCAGCCTGAAGAACCAGTAGCAGTTCCTCAGCAGAGAGGAGGAGAATCAGCACGGCTGCTTCTGGGGAGAGGAACCAGTCAGCACAGAGAGGATGCTTTCTGGGACAATGATCCTGTGTGGATTCAATAATTAACGTGTAACTAACCTTCGCTTTGGACAAATACATGGATATTTTTTTTTTAATTTTGTGGTGAGTTAAAATATTTCAATGGATTTTTTTACCCTTTCAAGATAATATTTATTCAGCACAGAGTCTAGAGTATGATACCTATCCTGTAAATACGGCACTTAATCGTCACTCATCTTCAGAGACAGTGGAAACAAAATATTTTGCTTTTTCATATTTATTCTTAGATTTCTCCCAGAGTATAAAATTATCCTCTTGCATTATCCATGATAGTGATGTAATCAGTCTTCAACCAGAAATAAACATACTTTCTTCACCTGCTCCAGCATGGTTTGTGTCAACACGTAAAGAGCAGCAAAGAATGAATCACGGGGATTGTATAACGGATGAATTTTTTCCTTTCCTCTTTGTCTTCAGAGAAGCAAATGGCTCACTGAGCAAAGGAAACCACAAAGAAAGCATAAAATCCTTTTCCTGCCGGTAGGATTCCTACAGGCTGGATGGAAGCTCTTTGCTTTATGGACTTTGCAGCTGCAAACCCAAAGCCAGAGGCTGCTCGCCCTGTGGTCCCTGGGAGCCTCCAGGAGAGCTGTGGGACAGACGGCGGGACTGGACCGGCCGTGGCTGAGCTTGCTGGGTCACCCTGTGCAGGTGGCATCGGCTGCAAGTGTGGTACCCACACACCTGTAGGGAGAGGCGCCAGGGACCGGTGATGGGACGGCGGCGAGGTGGCGTGTGGAGGCCGGTTTCAGGACAGCAAGGCCGACTGTCATGAGTCCCCGGAGCTGCGGGCACTGGCCGGGAGCCACAGCCATGTAGGGCGAGCCCTCACCTGCGTCTGGGCTCCGCACCCGCGTTACCAGCGCTGCCGCACCAGTGAGGTTTGCGCTAGGGCAGAAATTCTCCAGGGATGGAGCGTCTGGCACCCCAGGATGCGCACGGATCACAGAGCTGTGCTGAGGCACCAGGTGGCACTGCGCAGCCCCCCCAGCCGCTTGCTGCCGGAGCCCGGTGCCACCGAGCCGTGCTGAGCTCTGCCATTCCCTTAGTGTGGGTGGAGGGCTGCAGTCTGAAGGCTCTCCCTGTGCCACAAAACCCTGTTTGCACCGAGAGGTGATGTTGTCAGCGGGGCCGGGGCTGCAGGGAGCGCTGGGAGCTGCTGGGTCAGAGGCGCTCGGTACTCCTGACAGCCCCTCTGACCGAGCTTGTCCCACCGTCCGTGCGGGCGCACCTGCAGCTCCAGGGTGCCTCTATGCTCACAGAGAAGAAGAACTCAAAAGGTTTGAAAGGACACAAAACTGACCACAAAGCAGCCTTAAGTGCCCATGAGGAGAGCCCGGCCATGCCCCAGGCTGCATGATGGTAGGGAAGGTCTCTGTTCCTCATTGGCTTAGGGGGAAGCACAAACAGAAGTAGCTCTGTGCATTGGAAAGAGGGAGCACACACGTATTTTGGTTTTCCTACTGCAGTCAGCACAAAAATCCCGGCTTTCCAACCTAACCCACTGCAATGCAAAGAGCTGCAATAAAAACGATCCTGTCTCCTGCAGGGGCTGCGAGTAATGCAAAACAAACCTTGCTGTGGCCTCTTCCCAAACTTGCTGAGTGCACTTTGCATGCAGAGAACCTGTCTTGTGGATGCTGCTAAAGATGAAGCACCACTTCTTTACAGAGCACTCTGGTTGTTTTATGTATGTGTAGCAGCACAATTCTTCAGAGACTGTGGCCATTTCCCTGCTTCTGCATCTCTGAAATAACAGGCTTTGACATCTCCTTTCGTGCACACGCGGCTGGAGGCTCTCCCGTGTCTTTGGAAGGGAGCAGTGATGTGTGTGGCTCCATCAGTTCATTTGCCAGCAATCCCAGCAAGGTACACATCCCCTTCTCCAGCATCACGAGGAGAGCAGGGATCTGCTGCTACTGGCTCGGCATCGGGGAAGCGTCTCGTTGAACCCACAGCTCACCAGCAGGGCTGGCAGGTTGGTGAATTTTCTGCCAAGCGAACAAATCGTCCATAGAGGCTTAATCTGCATCCTCCATCCGCTCCTCCACACGTTAGTAAACCAAAGCAGAGTGAGTTGCTCTGTGATTTGGTGCTGAGTAGCGCCTTGTGTTTCAGACGAGAGGTGTTGGGGTGTGTTACTTGGAAAACTGCAGCTGTGATGCAAATGTCATTTTATGTGTTCATGGAATTATTACTGTTATTGTGTACCTGTTCAACAGGAGCCCATGAGATACGAAGCTGTGTCGCAGCAGATGCTGTAGGCACCGCTCAGTGACCTTGAGCCGTCTGCCTTTGAGGGAAGCAGCACCCAAGGGTTGGTACAGCAGAGCAGTCTGGGGCGGCAGACGCATGTCTGAAATCGAGGCAGTTTCATTGTCAGCCTGTGCTGAACCACATTCTGGAGAAAGGCAATATTTAAAGACTTTCAGTCACAAGGCAACGTTGGCACCTGCAGGACCCCCTCACTGCAAGCAGTTCTGCCTGTGAAGGAGCCTGTGGGATGGAGCGGGAGCAGGCTTTGCGTGGAGGGGACCTTGTGGTGCCAGAGGAAGAAGAATGGTCTCAATCTGCTGCTGGCAGGGTTCTGTTTTTCATGTCTTTCCCTACCATGGGAAGAAGTTCATCATCCGTGGCTGGCTGGAGCAGAGCAGGGGCTGCAGGCGGCTATGGGCGTTCCCGCTGCAGTGCCATGGTGCCCTGGGGAGCGGTGCCCCGGGAAGCTGCTTTGGCTTTCCTTTGCAGGGATAGCATCGTGTGCCTGGCTTCATCTGGGACTCTCAAATCGCTCACTACCTCGCTGCTAGGGTCACCATTTTAATGAAAACAAACCTATTTTTATTGGTAGAAATGATTCTTCTACCTTGCAAAGGCCCAAACTGAACAGATTTGTTTTTAAAAGACTCCAAATATTTGGGAGAGAAGGGAAATAATTCTCCCAAATAAGAAGGAAGATCAAGAATAAATGTAGCTCCATAGAAGCCAGTGTTCCATTGCCTGCCAGCACTGAAGACTAAATAGACCCTTCTAGTCTAAGAAGAAATAAGACTCCTTTGATTTGAGTTTGGGGTTTTTTTCCGTAACATATGAAATCTGACGGCAAACATGCTTAATAGGCAATGTTCAGTGCTTGATCTTCATTTGGCATTTCATCAAAGGGATGTGCTGTCTGTGTAATAGCTGGGCTAATTGCTTGACGGAAAAGAGCAATCCCGTTGGTCATCTTTATGCGTAGGGAAATGAGTACGGAAACCATCGAGTGTGATGGCAGAGGTTACAGATGACGTGGGCTGTTTGAGCTTTGACACGTAGGAGACAGGCACAAACCTCACACTGAATGCTGAGTTTGCCCCACTGCCTTTATCTGCTTTGTTGCCTTTGGTTTGTGCTTAGTTTACCTTAAGTGGTGCAGAGAAGGAGAGAGCGAGGTGACCCAGTCCCACTCACAGTCGGTGTTTGATGCCTTTAAAACTCTCCCTGCTCACACGCGGGGAAAAAAAAGCTCATGGTAGAGGTTGGTGCCTGCGAGTCAGAGTTCTCTCTGCGCTGTGCTCCGGCTCTGTCCTTCGCAGGGCACCAGGCAGCAGCATCCCCCTTCCTCTGACTCAATAAGAGGCTCTGAATAGACAAGGAACTGCGTGGGAGGAGAGACCTTGGCTCTCCCGTGTCCTGGAGCTCCATTCTTCGGGAGCCTTGGCCCAGGCTGGGCTGCAGGGTCTGCTGTGCCTTCAGCCTTGCACAGGGAAGGGTCGGAGGCAATGCAGGATCTAATTGTGTACTCTCTGGGGACTGTGAAAGATACTGAAGAAGCTCTATATGATTAATTCGTGCTCTTGCATCAATGCCTCTCGTGTGTGGAGGAGAATGGGTTGTTCACAGATGAGTAAGCATCTCCTTAGGTTTCATAGCTGTGGGGCTGTTTCGTTTATTGTGTTTTGGGTAATGACATAAGATGCCAGTGTTTCTGACGCTAAGCTGCCTCTTTACAGAGAGAATGATTTACAGAAATAGGCCACATCACTCATGCGTGTGCAGCTGACTTTTTTGAGCCTCCTTCCCCCCCGGCCTCTGCGCCCCCCCCCCCCCCCCCCAGGCTGCACTTGGGGTGCTGCAGAGGCGATTTTGTCAAGAGAGGAAGAAACCTTTCTAACTTGTGTGCTCAAGTAATCACTACAAGCTAATTGCAGCAAATTAATTACAGCACAAAACCAATTTCTGTCCCTAGGCAGGTGTGTCGACTGCTCTGCTGCTGCTGCAGGGAGCTGGGTTGGAGTCAGCATCCCGTGCCCAGCCGTCCAAGGCTGTTTGCCTGTCTCCCCCCGCTGCCCGGAGCTGGTGATGTGCTTCGTCCAACAGAATGGACAAAGGTGGAGGATCTGTCTCTAATTTAGAAGGATCTAGGTTTTTATGTCACTCTGGTAGCTTTCAGGTAGATGCTTTGTCCCGTGATGCTGCAGGGTGGTGCAAAGCTGTGCATGTGCGAGGGCAGGAGGGTGAGTTGCCACATCCCACGGCACCCGCCCCACTGAGCAAGAGGCACGAGAGGCAAGAATGAGACCCCAGCACATCCCCCTGCCCTTCCCTCTTTAGAACCACAGTAACTGGAGCAGCTCTATATTTGCATTTATTGCCAGCATTGTCCTGGTCCAGTCAATCAGGCTTTGGTCCCAAAATCCCGTTAATCTCTTGCTTTTCCTACATTCGTTAGGCCTTCAAAGCAAGACACAGAAAGACAAATCTCACAGTGGTAAGTCAGGGATCCCTGCAGAAATGCCTCCAGATTGCATGCTCATCTCTGATGTTGAGGCTGGTGCAGCACCCCGGGCTCAGGCGTTGCGTGCAGATCTGTTAGAGAGCTTTGAAATGGATGCGGTGCAGCCGTTGCATCCTCCAAGGTTGCTTTAAACTGAAGGGGGGATACATTTGCATAGATTTTCTTCATTAAAAAACCCAAAGCCCATACTCTGCATTTTTCATGCAGAACATCCATACCTTACAGAATTGAATTTTCTCTGTTCTGGCCAAATGTTTTCCCAGCTTAAAATTCTGTGCAAGATATTCTGTAAAGAAAGTAAATCTCAGTAATTAACTGTCAGTCTCGTTGTGTCTTGCCACATATGCTTCTCAAGAGCAGCGCTAACTGGAACACTGCTGGCACTGGGAGACAGCTGGAAATGTGATTATTAACACCAAAACTGCAATATTTTAGACATGTTTCATTAGAGTTTTGTAGCACATCCTACTACAGTTCTGCAGGCTCTGGTGCAAATACATCAGGTTATGTTTCAGGAGGCGAGGCGATAACTTTCTGTAGTGTTTTATGCTCAGACATAATATAACACAAATAATACAGTTTTTTTAACTGGCTTCTTGTGCTAAGGCAATAGAGCTCTATGGCAACAGTGTGTAAAGTGACTCTACCCTGCGATAAGCTCCTTAATACAAAGAAATTAATCACGGGAGAAGAATGCTCCTAGACGTAAGTGGTACTTTCTTTGTTAAATTCCTATTGCATCAACTTAATTAGCAAGTCCTGACCTTTAAAACCACCTTTCATAATCTTCAAATTATGTATGTGGAAGTCTGCATTCCTCCTCCTGGCTGTGCTGGCAGCTTTCTGCTCTGGATTCATTTGGATTCTGTAAGCGTGTGACCAGCGACGAGTCCTCTCCCACCAGCAAGAGGCTATGGGGAACCTCCAGATCCACGAGACAGGGAGGACCCAGTTTCGTGGTTAAACACTGGGGATCTCAGGAGAAAGAAAGCAAATATCCATTAACATTGCAGTGTTCCCCACTTTATTGTGTGATGTTGTGGCTTTAAGGAGCTGGGTCAGGATGTGACGCAGAACCCTTCAAGCCAGAGCGATGTGTTGGAGTTCTGTACTGCTTGCTTATGTATTCTCTGTACCTTAAGTCATAGGAGATCTAAAGCAAACTCTATAAAATCCCTTCTCTATATCATATCCTCATTCCCCCAGCACCTTTGTGCATCTCATAATCCTGCCAGCACTACCAAAAATCATCTCTGAGCGCAGCTGGCTTGTGCTCTTGCCAGGATGGAGCTCCTGTCGCTCAGCAGAGGGGCTGCAGGTTGGGGTTTGCTGAAGGCACCGGGCAGAACCTGAGCTGGTGCTGAGCCGTTGCCCTGGATGTCTCTCCGTGAAGATCTTGTCCAGTTTCACACGCCCTCCCGTGAAGGAGCGTGCTTCATGTCAACACTGTGAGACGCTTGCGAGGGTCCCAAAGGCACCAAGGTCCTTAATCGCCCTGTCCAGCCTCACCTGGACTCCCCTGTGCATCCCCAGTCGTCGGTCGCTTCTTCTGCACTCGCAGCCCTTGCTCGAGCCGACTGCTGGAGGCTGCAAGGGCCAGGGGCTCCCAGAAAGATGAGGAGGGGTCTGCAGGTACCCAGCTGCGCAGGGGGAGGGCAGGAATGCGAGTAGGACCGGTGCCTGCAGGGGGTCCTGAGCTTAAACACAGAGCTGGGTGAGTTTTTATCAGTCTTAGTCAGAAGCCTGGACAGGGCAGGGGGTGAGGCTCTGCGTATGCCGGTGCCGCAGTGACGGGCACAGCTCGCTTGACTCGCTGGCACGGGCTGGTTTGCTGTGAGCACCTGAGAGGGAGCAGCGGAAGTAGCATCCCCTCTGTGGGCCACTGCTCGCTCATCGTGCTCCTGGGTCTTTGACAATAGCCTTTGTCTAATATGTTTTTAATCAGCGTGTGCATTTCAATTTGCATATTAATAGCAAGGAGACGTTATTATACGCTGCTGTTGATGAGATACTTGTCAAGCCCATCTTCCCAGTGTGAGGAAAGAAAGGAACTGCGTCTATTGTATAAAGAATGAAGTGCAGAAAACACATGTTTTAGGATATACCATTCTCTGCCTTATCTTTCTTTATCTCTGCCATTATTGTCTCTTAATAGCTCATATGGATGCATTCATTAATCTTTTTTTTTTCCGCCTTAGAACAAGGATCATTTAACAGGAGAGTAAGACAGGATTTTGTGCCTCTTGTGACAGCTCCAAGCTAGGATAAATATTGCATTTTTGCTGGGCAATTTTGACTTGTATAATAGGAAAAGGTTGACCCAGTCTGGGAGCAGCATAATTCCAGTGCTGGTACTGAACGATAGCACTGCTTGCTCTCCAGGTTTCAGTGTTTCACAGCTGCTGAAGGTGTTGGTCTCATCAACCTGAAGGTGGGACTGGGTTGTCTCCCCCATCCCTTGGCAGCAGCAGTGCTGGGGGCTCCAGGGTGGTGAATGGAGCCCAACTCTTGGCAGAGTTGAGCAGGGAGGAGTGCGAGGGCTCATGGGATGGCTCAGAACGAGCCCTGAGAGCAAATTCCTCGTGCTGACACTGTCTTCCACACCTTCACTTTGTAAGAGTGGGGAAGAAGGGATGCTTTTGATCTGGATGAGGAAAGGGAGAATGTTTTGGCATATGACTAGGCTTTTGGGAGCTGAGCTCCATGGGCTTCCAGGTCACATCCCCTGCTGCCAGTGCTTCATCCCAGATCGTGTCCATGGCTTTTCTGGAGCTCGCGGTATGAGGAGGTTGTTTATCTTGGTTTGTTTCTGCTTTTCCCATCCCCTTCCGTGACTCTTCCCTGCCGTTTCAGACATGCAGACCTTCAGCACAGCCACTTCCCAGGGACTCTCCCCGCTTTCAGCTTTGGCAGGGGATTTTCTGTGCTCTGGTTTCGTGCTCCACCTTCCCTCCCCCGTGTCTCAGCAGAAGAATGGCCTGGAGGCAAGAGCCAAGACTGAAAGAGGAGAGGTGAAAAGAGAAACTGAGAAATAGAAAATAAAAAATCCAGAGGAAGAAGCCCATCCCCGCCAACCTGGCGCCACTGATTGCTGTGGGAGCTCCCAGCCAGAGAAGGGGCTGGAGGAAAAGCAAACCCTCTTGGCCAGCGAGGGTGGGTGCTGGGGAGCCTGCTGAGTGCTGCTGGGGACGTGGGAGCAACCTTAAGCCAAGTTCAGGTTTAGCATCATGAAACGTTCATGTGCTTTCCTAATCTAGGATCAAAGACACAGACAGCAAAGGGCACTTGGAAACGAGAAGAGGGAGATACAGAGGTTTCTTTCTCCATTCTCCTCTGCCAACAAAGCTGCCCTTGCTGATCCTGATGAGCAACAAGCTCCTGCGGCAGGAAACAAGGTCTCCCTGCTCCTACCTCCTATTGTACTGGGAAGAGCGGAGCAGAAGCCGGGGAAAGCCACTGTTGGTCCCTCCGGAACATCCCCGTTTGCTGTGCAAAATGACAGCAGCAGGCACGTGACTGGAGACCGGAATAGGCACCGCTCGTGTAAATGGTACATAAATATCAAGTGACAATAGTTTGGAAGAGGAACCTCTCGGCGATCTGTGAGCAAGGAGGCAGCACAGAATTAGGGGTTTTTCAATCACAGCAGCTCCAGAAGAGAAGAAGCAGTGGCTGCTGATATGAAATCAGTCTGCGGCTCCCGCCACCACCCACTGCGGAGCGCGCGGGACAAAGGAACAGCGTGAGCGAGGAAAAAACCCTGCAAGCATTTGCTATAGAGAAAGTGGCTGGAGGAACGAGCCCAGGCAAAGGCGTGGGATGGATGTTTCACTCCAGAGCTTCAATCCATTTATATAATCACAGTTGTTATCGTAGTAAATGTAAATAACTGAATGAGTTCAAATTTAGTATTTGACAACACTGGCTCTTTGTGAGTACACACTGGATTCTTGTGGAAAAGCCTTTATTCCATCAGACAATCTGACAACATTTTAAGCAATCCCTTAGGCATTTCGTTAGACCTGTATTTTGTGATTTTTCTCACCCCTGGAAATGAGGGCTGCAGTCTCCAAAGCACAAAAGCCTCCTACAAGTTCATGTGTAAAGAAATTGCTTGAATCAGAACCTGTGGCAGCTTGGCAGCTCGCCTCGTGCTGCATCACTGTAGCCTGGAACAATAGCAGTGATGTTACGCTGGAAACACAAAAAAAGCTGGTTTGCACATTGTCAGCCCGAGGCAACAAATATCCAGGCTAACCCTAATTTATTCTTTGTAGGATGGAGCAGCCCTCGGCCCTCGGTGGCACTTCAGCCGGGCAGGAAAGCTGTGACCCACCTCACCCGGCCGAGGACACATCCTTCCCGACTAACACTGGTGCTGGGCACCAGGTGAGGTGGCTCGGGTACTCGCTGAGTTTCCTCTTGGCTCTGAGCCTGGTGGGGACTCCAGTCTCCATCTGGATTCCCACCCTGCACCTCCATGGGCGCTGGAAGTGGGACCCTCACCATGGGGAGTGGAGCAGCCCCACCATGTCAGCCTGGGCGGCTGCAAAGCTGGCTCCGCAGCCCAGGATGGCACCTCCTGGGGCCAGAGTGACACTGAGCCCACACGGCTGTCCCAGCTGTGCCCTGTGCTCTGCTGGGAGGGGGCTGCTCCCCATGCCAGAGCAAAATGCCCATCCCACCGTGGCCTCCAGGCCAGCTCCATCCTCCACCGCAGCTCTTGGTGGGGGAAAATGCTGCAGGCGAGAAGAACACCTTGGGGTTGAAAGGGGATTTTCAAAGGTCCAGAGAGAACCATCATTCAGAAATAGATCAGAACGAGTCTTTCCACCTGGAAAGGAAGAAGCAGTGAAAAGCTGGTTCAGAATAGCTTCCTCTGTGCAGTCCCACTCGTACACACTTTTTAATGAGACTGGTGCTGGTTTCGACAGACAAATGACCCCAGTTCACTCACAGCTCTGCGCTATTGATTCTATAGCTCCTCCTAATGAGGAAATTATTATCTTTGTTAGGGAATGTGGAATCTGGCAGGTGCACAGTGCTAAATAATGGAGAAGGAACTCTGCTAGTGCCAGGGATGGGCTGGTTCGGTGCCAGGGATAGCAGAGCCCTCAGAAGGACTCGGCAAGGATACATCCTTTATGTGTGCCCGTGCCGAGCAGGAAGACTGAGATGCTTGTGCCACTGGGCATTTTGGCTGCCAGAGGGGCTCTTGGTTTAACAGGCAGCACCGTGGAGCCTTCCTAGAGCCTGCACTTGGAGCTGTGCGAGGCACCGGCTGCTCCAGTCTGTGCCTGCCACTGCTCCTGCAGATTTAGGCACCGTGCCCCTTTCCGGAGGGCTGGCCTGAGCGCAGCTTAGGTCCCGCATCTTTAAATCACCAGGAGTGCTGTCTCGATTCCTTCCTCCCCATATGAGTCACTTCCTAATGCAGAGTTTTGTCATAGTTCATCAGTGTGGTGATGCATTAAAATGAATCTCAGTAAAAAGGTGTTATGACCCAAATAAGGGAAACGAGAGGGTCGTAAGGAAAGGTAAAGTTAATTTTAAATAAACCCAACCACTTTTTCCCAACCCAAATTCTCAGGTTCATTTGTGCCTTGACTCGGGCAGAGGGAAGAGCCAATGTTCTGCAAAATCCTTTCTGGATCCCGACTGGAGCTTGGTGCAGCCAAACGCCCTCTGTGCCCTGAGCCGGGGGGCTCCTGCCCAGGCTCCTGCGGGGAGCAAGACTCGGATTCATCCCATCCGGCTGCGGCTGCCCAGGCTCAGCTGGAGCTCACGGGCAGTGCTGTACCGAGCCCGAGGACTCTGTCGGTGCTGCTCTGACATCAGGATCCGTCGTCTGGAACAAGACGGAAGGTGACTGAATAACCATCACATTTGCTTCGTTAGGAATGGAATTGGGTGGTGATTTGGGGTTCATTACTCACCGAGTCAAACAGGAGGAGGCAAAGTAAAAGGGAGGGCAGGTGCACTTTCTTGACTGGTGAGACCTACAGCAAAGCAACTTGTAGAGGAGGCCAAAACCACCACTGAGCTAAACCCTGCACAACAGAGCTAGAAGGTGAGATGACGTGCTCGTTTCTGGTGATTTTACTCAGTGGGCAGTGAAGCACGGTTGATAAGCAGGGCAGTAGAAATCAGCCAAGCCTGTGATACAGCCCAGCATGCGCTGATGTGACCTGGAAAGCTCTTTAAGTAGAGCTGTTAAAGCATTTGCATGAGAAAAGCAGACAAGCCCTGCTCTACCCTGGAAATCAGCCCTTCGGTAAAACTCTGCTTTATTTGGAACATTGTCCTGCACGTCACATCCATGGCCACTCAACAGTACGTGCCTACATCCTCTGGAAACAGGCAGAGTTCTTGGTACCACGCTGAGAGAAGGGCAGTGATGGAACCAAACGCAATGAGGTGGGTGCAGACGTGATGCAATAACGGTGTCAAACGCTGAGCGTTTCTCTCTGGGACTCCATGTAAACCCTCCAGAGCTTGGACTGGGCTGGTTCTTGGCAGGATGGGGTCGGTCCCTGCCATGGGGAGGGGACAGCCCCCACTGCTCACCCGCCTGGCACCAATGGTGCTGCAGCTGCTGCATCCTGAGGCTCAGTGGGCGCAGGACAGTGATGGCCAATGGCAGGAGAGGCACCAGCTGGTGATCAGTCATGCCTGTGGCACCGCTCAGCTTGGGAATAGGATGCTATGCAGAAAGCCTGCTCCTCCTGCTAATTAAAAACACTGCTTGCACACTTCTGCAGCAGGGATGCTTCCCGAGAGCCAGCTGCCTTTCCCTATCTCTGGGTGAGATCTGTCTGTGAGCCCACACTGGTTCAGCTGGTGACAGGCAGAAGTGCCCCTCTGAGCGGCGCAGAGCGCAGACACAAACCCAGAACGCGCCTTCCCAGAGCCTCCCTGCCTTCGGGACCCAGGTTTCCACTCACCATCCCTTTCCAGCTCTAATTCCAGCAATAGTGATGTCTGGTAGAAGTCCTGTTGATGTTCACCCTCATAATTAGTTCTGTGTAATTTAGTATTCCTGTTGTAGCGATAATCTAAGGATATAGGCTAATTAAAGTTTATAGTGCAATGTACTGCTTTCTTATTAGACTCTCCAATATAGTCAGGAAACAGACAGGCTTTAGGGAATACAGCTCCTTCTTTGGGTCTGAAATAGAACCAACAAGCTTCAAGCAGACTGGGAAAAATTCAGCTTCAGTTTAATCTAATTATGGCAACAAATTCAATGGTTGGAAGGAAAAGCTAGTAAACACCTGTAAAATTAAGTGTGGTGAACCTCATGTATTAGTTGGAGTTTGGGAGCTTTAAATGGTGTAACAGACATCACCTGATTTCACAGGGTTTAAAGTAAATTTATTGTTTTGCATTGGACAAAAATCTTGGAGCGGTCCCTTGCCAGAAGTTGCGGTTTGTGTTCAGGGGGTTTCGCCTCTCTGTTGACGTTCAGCGTCGTGCGTTTTGTATGTGAGAATGCCCAACGCGGTGATTTCTGTTCTGAGAACAGGCTACTTGTGTTTGTACGATCTCTAAAGCAAACACAGCCGTGGACCTGTATCTCAAAAGGAATGGTAGAAATAAATAAAATCTATGCTCTGCAGTTGGATTTTTGTTTTTATTTTTTGAGGATTTATTTCCGTTGTACCTTATTTTCCTCCAGGCAGATGCTCTTCCCCGGGAGGTGCTCTGGGTGCTGGGATGCATGCTTGGTTCTCACCGGCACCTTGTACCACCAGGCTCTCCCTCTCCCACCTGCACTTACCTGGTGCTACACACGGGAACTTGACTTCTGTCCCCTGCGCCTGTCCCAGCTCTGCAGGGACGCCCACTGGGAGGATGGCGAGCAGCCCTGCCCGTGGGATTTGTACCTGGCAGAGGAACGGTGCAACCCCAGTGCAGCTTGGGTTCCTGCTGGAACAGCACAGCCAAGCCTCACCATTCCTTCTGAGCCGTTCAGTGCTCGCGTGGGCCAAAAAAATGGGAATTTGGAAAAGCCCATTAATCTTTCGGCCCCAGGTCACCCGCCAATAAGGGACACCCAGCCCAGGCTCCTGCACAGCCGGTTCCTGCCAACAGCATCAGCCTTCATACCTGCTGGGGATTTAACTCAGACCTTATCATGGGGTTCCTGTCATCATTTTAATGAACCCCGTAGTTATTGGAGGGCTCAGAGGTGAGAACTGTGACTGGATTACCCTGGGTACTTCCCGCGTGGGCTGCCCTATGGAGGCACCGCTGGGGGCACCATCAGTGCCAGGACAGCGACCCCAGCACCGTGCTGGTGGTTTGTGCCGCGCGATGGGCAGCACTCCCTGCTGCAGCATCCATCCCTGTTGCTCCCCCAATATGCTATATTTTAGGGTTTCTTCTTTTTAGCCTCCAGAGCAAAGAGCAGCTCCATGGGACCACTGGATGTGGCAGAGGTCTGCAGTGTCAGGGAGCCACTTCCACCCCCGGCTTCTCCATGGGAAATGGGAGCAGTAGCTCCCACTCACTGGAAGACCCAGCGCGGGGCTCGGTTATGCCATGACACTGGCAAACGCCCACCACAGCACTGTGGTGTGCCAGGAGCTGGTAGTGGCACAGACAGCTTGGTGAGTCACTGTCTGGCGAGGGCAGAGCCCGCTGCAGCTTTTCCAGGGGAGGGAGAGATGGGAGCGCAGTGCTGGGAATAACAAGTGGAGCTCAGGGAACAATCCATCTCTCTCCCAGTGCTGAGGGCACCGTGGCAAACGCTCAAAGACAGCAACCCGTCTGCCTGGCCCTGCCTCCCCCGTGTTTGCCAGCAGCCTCTGAGTATTCGTGGTGAGCAATGAAGGAATATTTTAAACTCAAACCAACGGCGCTGACCCATTTCTCTTTGCATAGCAACACCAGGCTGCCGGTCCCAGGAGGGGCATTCGGAAAGCCCTCAGAGATATTTAGCAGCACTTTCTCTTGGAAGTTGATCTACAGAAGAGCTCTGGAGCCATTCCCCTGTTGGCGGGCTTCAATAGATCTGTTTTAAATAGCCAGCTGCTGTGTTATTTTAATATAAGGCACAAGTATTCTATTTAATTAAAGACGTAGTTAAAGAATATAAACAACTGGCAGAGGGATGTTCTGTAGATCTTCTGCACCTTAACTGGTCTCCAGGGTGTTACTCTCCGACTTGCTGAGCGATCCGCAGGCAGTATAGGTGCTGGCTGGGCTGTGTGAGCTCGCAGCAGAGCAGGAGCAGCAGCAGAACCCCAGGGCTGTCACTGGTCCCTGGAGGGGAATCCCTCTCCCAGGCACGGGGTCCACGGGGAGCCAGGCACTGGCACTGCTGGCTCCTGGGCACCCACGCATGGTGCTGCCCAGTAGCAGATGGACCAATGGCGCCAGGTGAGCTTGGCACTGGGATGTGGTACAGATCCCCAGGTCTGGCACCTCTGGGAATCAGGGAAGTGGTGATTTATGATAGAAATAAAGGGTGCTGTCCCCAAAACCTTGTCACCTACTGTGCACCACTTCAACAGCTCTGCTTTATCACCCAGTCTGGAACCACATTGCTATTATAATTGTTTATGTAAATATTAAGGGGCTATAGAAAAACAGAACATTGAGGGTATTCCAGCAGGAGAGCACGGGGATCCCAACGGGGGAGAGGTGGGATCTGCAGGTAAGGCTACAGAGAGCAAAAGCCTGTGCACAGTCAGGTGTGCAAAGGGAGGAGAAGTGATAAGGAAAGCATCACAGGTAAGGAAGTAAATTTTAAAGAGCAAAAGGGCAATGTTTTAGAACAAAAGAAGCCTTGGGAGTGGGAAAAGCTTTGCACTGTTCCAGTACAACAGGCACAAATGCTGGAAGGGCCGCAGAGTGTGTGGGGGGGCATCTAACACCGACCCCAGGCAGAGCAGGCACCAAGCCCTGCGTCGTGCTGAGAGGTAGAGGCAACCCTGCATTAAGGGGCCCCCAGGTCACCCAGGCTTTTCCTTGTCAAAACCACTTGGCTGAAATTTTTTCAGGATAGAAGAGGGTGGCTGCACTCTCGTTCAAGCCAAGGCTGCTCTCTGAGCTCTGGCACCCCAGGGACTTGCTGACTGCCCCATGAACCCACTGCCTGGCATCAAGGCACCACCTCCTCCTGATCCCTGTGTGCCCAGGGCTGCACCGGGGTGAAACAGCAGCCAGGTCCCTGCCCTGAGCTCCCCCGAAGCCAGCCTGGCTGTTCTCTCACCACTGGGACCATCAGTTGCAAGAAACTGGTGGCTGGATGGAGAAAAGACAGATGGTTTCAGCATCTGGTTTTCTGCAGCCACCTTAAGCTCTGGGGAGGGCTGCTAGGGCTCAGGCGGTCGTTGGGCAGCACTGCCTGTGGATGGAGAAGATGCTGAGTGACGTGAGGCAGCGGCTGGTGACCGCTCAGCCCGTGCATCACATGCCTTGCAGTGTGCCTTAACTGCACACCTTGCTGTGTGCATCTCCACATGCCTCGCCGTGTGCCTCCCCACCTGCCAGCTCAGACACACCAGCTCCCGTTGTGCTTATTTTCAGTGTTGTTTGACCACTTGCAATCTCTGCCGCTGTGACTGTGCAGTGGAAATAACATTTTCCAAGGGGTATTGACACATCTTCACAGTGTTTGTGCTGGTGCAAGGTAAGGTGTGATGGATCTCAGCTCCCAGGTACAGCCCTTGTTTTCAGAAACATCTTTGACACAGCAGCCAAAGAGCTGGCACAGACAAGGACCCAACGCTTATGAAGTCATTCGGCATGTTTGGAAAGATTTATCCCAGTGGCAGAGGGCAGATGACGCAGCTCAGTCTGTGTCACTAACGAGCCCTGTACCCCCGCGTGGCGTTTCTGTGGGCTGGGTGTGCTGTTATTTCTGATGCTGTATTAGACAGTCAGCCTGGGCCATTAAAAATACCTCCAGGCTCTTCTCCCCTCAAACACTGCCTCCTTTGTCTTGGCCAGGTAATTCTCCCTGCAGTTTCAGCTGGGCAATGTGTTGTTTTTCACTTGCTGTCTTCCCTTTCTCATTTTCTCACAGGGCAGCAGAGGCCGCACACCTGAGCCCAGCCAGCAGGGCAGCCGGCTCTGCAACCATAGGCTGGGAATTCAGCGTATTCCTTGCTGGTGCTTCCCCTCATGCGGATGTTGGAGGTCACGGCCCCTGAAACTCTGGGGCAGAACAGCACCACACAGGGTGACGATGGGGGAACCGGCTATGGGGATGGCTCTTTGCCTGATCCACTGCAGAGCTGTTTAACTCATTGCAATCCTGCAGGCTTGCAGATTCGTGCATCTGCAATGTCTACGCAGCGTGTTCTTGGCTACTGCAAAATCATTTGCTCATCAGTAAAGCAGAAACTGTGCTTTTGTGTGTCCTACATATTAGCTTGAGTGACTTCTGTAAGGAAAACATTGGCCACAGAATGAATCCATCCAGAGCACAAAACGTGCTGGGTTTCACTTGTTGGGTTTGTGTTTATTCATGCCTCAACCAAAAATAGCAGACTTTGTAGATATTTCGTGTTTTCCTCCTCGTCAGGTCACCACGTTGCCGTTCCTGGCTGTCTAGCAGAGCCCGTCTGATCTGCAGAGCAGTTTCTGCTACCCTGGCAGCTCTGCCTGGTTTGTGCTTGCACGGGGATGGCTGTGTTTTGCTGACGAGCAAAGCCAGGTTTGTGCTTGTCAGTGGGCCCCTGGCGAGGGTCGCCTGCACCTTTTTGCTCAGCTGGCCCCTGACGAGCCCAGCTCGTTCTCACCTGTGCTGAGCAAGCCCATAAAGCTGCTGGGCAGGAACCCAGCCCTGGGGCTGGTGGGGAGCCTGGTGCTGGCAGTGCAGAGCTGTTTGGGCCCCGGCCCCGGCCCCGGCCCCGGCCCCGGCCCCGGCCCCGGCCCCAAAGCATTGAGAGCTTGGACCTGGGCTCCTTTACTGGGAGCAACTGGTGCCTCCCTGGAGCAGGGAGTGGGCTGTGCGTGGCTGAGAGGGTGACCTGGACCCTGCAGAGAGGAGAGCCAAAGCCTGGGAGGTGAGGAGGGGTGAAAGCCTCTGCTTAGAGAGGCTGAACATGGAGGGTCCTGAAGCTGTGGCCAAAGGGGCTCCTTCCCACCTGCAGCTCCGGGGTGTAGTGCTTTGGGAAGAGTGGGCAACCAACAGCCTCTGTCTTTGCAGCTCTCTGAGCCAGAGCAGAGCGTTCCTCTGGGAGGAAGCAGTGGCTGCAGACCCCTGCTATGGGATGGGGACGGGACCCCCACCTGCCTGTGTGCCAGGAGCTCAGCCCTGTGAGGTGGCAGAGGGACCACCTTGCGCAGCCCTGTAACAGCTCCTGGCTGCTTGCCCTTCTGGGCCCCAGTGATGCTGCTGGGGAAGTGGGCTCATCCTCGCAGGACACCAGGGCTCCGAGTGGGGATGGCAGGCGAGAGGGTCCAGGCAGTGGTTTTGATCTGCTGGCACTGGGGACCAGGACTGACTGTTTTCGTAAAAGCGTGTTCATCAGCGCTGGCAGATGGTGCCACAGGACCCTGCGGGGCAGTGGCCCAGTCCAGGTCACAGCGCTGCATCTTCTGGGATGGAGGCAATCCTCTCCGTCAACGCTGGCTGTCGAGCTGCCAGCAGTGGCCTTGGTGCTGCGCTAAATGAGCTGGCATTGCTGTTTCAGGGCTTTATTAATAAGCCAGCCGTACATAACTTTGTCATGAGCCCTGCAATCGTTCTGCGTCCTACGAACTGAGCTGTAAATGGCTCCTCGAGTGCTGAGTCCCAGCTCTGTGTTCAATTCCAGGTGCTGCAGCCAAAATCTTTCAGGGCTGGAGGCGCTGCCTGACCTGGACCCCGGCAGCCGGGACTGTGCAGAGCCGCGGCTCCGCGTGTACCTGACCGGAATGTGCCGATGGAGCTGGAGAGGGGATCGTCGGTGTGACGAGTGGTGAGAGGCTCCAGAGACCTGCTGGGAGCGCAGGAGCCCGAGGTGCTGGGCAGATACAGACGCAAGGGCTGCGACTGCACCTGAGCAGATGGGGCCTGGTGAGAAATTGAAACACTGCCTTTTTTTTTTTTTTTTTGCTCTTGCTGTTTTCCTTGTTGTTCCAATATCCACAAACAATTTGTGCTTGCGCTGGCTCGCTTACAACGCAGGATATCTCAGCCATGCTCACTACTCAGTTTGTTCAGGGACTCGCTGCGCGGAAGTTGCGCTCTCTGGTGTCAGAGTTGTTGGCAGAGGGACTGAAAGTTTTGTGTCCTTCAGAACAAGGTAATTGCTCCGTGGGCAGGTGCTGGGCAGGGCACGAGGCAGCTCTGCCATGCAGGGCATGGGGAGGAGTGTGGCTGGAAGCACCAGCAAGTCCAGGGCCGTGGGGAGCTTTGGCCGTGTAAGCCAATGTCGTGGCATCCTGCTTGTCTGGCAACTTCAGCACCCTGGTGCTGGAATAAAATCGCGTGTGAACAGGTGAAAGGGGGAAGCTGGTCCTGGCTGCAGGCAGGTACCAAGAGTGGAGGCTGTGGCTCTGGGGTGTGGATGGGATGCTGGGGGATGCTGTCTGTGAAATAGAAAGCAAACTGTACCGCCTGTGTTTGGGGAGGTGCTAAGGGTGCTTGCCCAGCTGGGCAGCCTTTGCCTTGTGTGTTAGTGCTTGGGATGGATGTGATGGCAGAACAGAGGTCCTGCCCTTTACAGCTGCTCTTACCCTGCTGGCTGGCTGTTGCTGGTGAGGGTGCACCCATCTGCGTGACCACTGTTGAGTGCCAGTGTCAATGCCAAGAATAAACCCCCCAGGCACACTCTTTCCAAGCTGCAAGGTGTCTCAGAAGGTTTTCCTTTGATCCCCTGTAAATTATTTTGCCTGTTTAACATTGCTGTAGTGGCCGCAATGGTGTTTACAATCCCAATCAACCAAAATCTCTGCCAGAAATGTTGCAAGCGGCAGTTTGATAAAGTCTGTTTCTGCTTTCATTACAGGAGCAAGAAACACACGGCTCACGGGGGATTGCTGCAATGGCCAGAGCTGGGAGAAGGAATGCTCATTACCTTGCTTATCTCCCCTGAGCGCGCAGAGCAGATTGCCTGCCAGGCACTTGTAGGCATCAGTTGGCACAGGCAATTCTGCTGGGCTTGTGCTGGAAAGACACAGAATAAGCCCTTTGGAAACACCTGTATGGAGCATTTATTAATTTGTCTGTCTTCACTATCAGTTAATGCGCTGTGGAATGTCAGACAGGCACTGCGGCTCAGTCGGGTGGTGCAGTTGATTGCACCATGAGTTAATTAGGGGAGAATTACAGAATGACTAGGGAAAGCCTACTGCAAAAGGAGGCAGAATACCTGATTCCTTCTAGTCCCTCCCGGTTCCCGCTGTAACCTATGGAGTGAGCTGGCCTGCAGGGCTCCTGCCCTGTAATCGAAGTGATGCTCGCCTGTCACTACACCACAGGACACACTTGAGCGTCCCAGTGTCCTCTCCTGAGGGACTGTATGAGGGTGGCCTGAGCTTGGACTGAAGGCTGGAAATACTGGACTCCCTTTTCTGCATCTAACCAGCTTGGTGTGTAGGAGAGCTGCGAAACAGGAGAAGGGAGTTTTGAGTGTGCAGTTGGTGTGAGGGCAGACGGTGCAGATGGCTGAGCTGAAACTGCAAAGTCCTGGGAGTGGAAACAGGATTGGCTTGGGGTAGGGAACATCGAGGAGCAGGACAAGTGCGATCCCACCTAAGCAAGCACAGGCAGACACACCTGGGAGCAGGAGGGGAATCACAGCAGAGAGGCTTAGCCTCATCCTCCTGCCCTGGGCTGCAGCCTACCCCTCTCTAAAACCCTACTTCTACTCCATGGTATTCCTTCCCTGCTGTTAGAAATACTTCAGAATTCTGTCTGTCTGCAGCAGCAGCTTTGCAACAGCTTCAGCCTTGGCCAAACAAAATCAAATACCTGTTCTCTTTGCAAGATACAGGACTGGTTACCTGCAACTATCCATGTTGCCTTGCAGTCAGGTTCGGTAGTGTTGCAGTAATTACCTCCTGAAAATAAGCCAATGGTATTTGTGTAACATGTCAGGTGAGCGTGGTGGCCCTGGAAGAATGCTGTGTGTGGGCAGTTCACCCAGGCAGGCAGAGGGCTCAGCAGAGCGGAGATGTGCCGTGCTGGGCACGGCTGTCCCGTGCCTGAGCTGCAGCGAGTGCTACCTGCTGTGTGGGCACGAGCCAAAGTGCTGGGTCTTACAGGGCTGGCAGGGTCACCAGGTGTGTCCCTTGCTGTCTGAAATGCCCTTAGACTTGCAGTGACAGAACCTACACCACCTCTCCAGAGCCTCTGTTACAGGGCTGCTTTCATTTTTCCCTTCTTAAAATGCTGTTTCCCCGTGTCTAACCTGTGCTCTTTGCTGCAAATTGAATCTGTACCCGCTCCAAGATGTGCGTGGAGGGTGGATGTGGAGTTTTTGCCTCATCTCTTTATGTATTTGAGGGTTTAGCACCTCTCCTCCGTCTCCCCTTCTCCAGACTGAATGGTCCCAGTGAGTGCAGTCAGGTGGGTGCAGATCCAGGGTGTGTGGCGCTGTTAGACTGAACGTTTTGCTCTGCTCCCTGGGGTGACAGGTGATGATGAGCTGAAAAGGTCCAACGCTGCATCGCTCTCTAATGTGTCTCTGCATATTTTGCAGCGGAGGAGAAAGTATGTTAAATGGCAAACCTATAGATGTTTCAAACATCCTCATTGCAGTGAGTGTTTTGTGCCTCCTTCTGGCCTCCCCTCTGCAATTAGAAGTGCTTTGCTGAGATGTCTTTAATGCTTGTGAAATTATCTTGTTTATTTTCCTTCTGAAATGGATCTGTTTGCCAACACACGCCACTCCCTGCTCTGCAGTAGCAGAGGCTCTTGCTTTTGGCATGGGTTTTCAATGATGTTTGCTGGAAATCCACTACTTAAAAAAACAAACAAACAAAAAACAACAAAAAAACACATTTCCCAGATGTGGATTGTGCCTCTGTCACTCTGTAAGCTCAGAATCTGCCTCTGGTTGGATGCACCAGCTTCAACTTGTTTGTTGCTTTTTCATTTCAGCTGAGCTGGGTGTAAGAAAGCTGCATTAACACTTATTGTTTTCCAGGTATCAAAGTTTGCAAATCTATGGTCTAAAACTCGTTCACACAGCAAAATGATTTTCTGCTGCCTGGTTTGGTCTGTGCCCTGCAATCCATTAAAACTAATGCTCCCTGTCCCCCCTTAACTTCCACATCTATTTATCCTGCTGTGCAGAAAGCTGCTGCTTTTTCCCTTCCCCTTATCAATCCTGGTGCCTCCTTTGGAGAGGAGCAGGCTGAAACGCAGCCCATTTGGGTGCTACCAGCGCAGCCTTCCCACTGGGCAGGGAGCAGGGAGGGAAGGACACGCGGGTGTTCAGCAGAGGCTGTGCCTCACGAGCACGGACTGGATGAGCTTGTCTTGAAAAGCTCCCTGCGGCTTAAGCACATGTTAATGGCACTCAAACTTAACCCCAACCCTGAGAGCTTTGTTACCAGCATGCAGATCCCGGGGATGCCCGTGTCGCAGTGCCTGCTGTGCCCCATGTTCCCCCCATTCCCAACCACCCAGAGAGCTCTCACACTGCTGAGCCCCCCCCAGCCAGGGCCCTGCACCACCCCTGTTGGGGAAACGGCTGCTGGAGGCAGAGCTGTGTTTGGAGAAGGAGCAGATGCCAACTTTGAGGGAAAGGAGAGGTTATTGTGAGGAGGAGATGTAATAAAATGGGGAAGCAGTGAGAAGGGGAGAGGCAGAGCCAGAAAGCTGATGGCAATAAACCACTTCTGGTGAAATGTAGTAATAACACTTTGCAGTTATCTGGTGCCTTGCACCTCGGGCTCTCAGAGCTCCTCAGAAACATCAGCTAATTAAAGCCCCTGTGTTAATTAACCACACTTTGCTAGATGAGAACCCAGTTTGGAGGGCAGCTCCCTGTTCTCCAGGCACTGCCGATGGCCTCGCCATTGCACTCTGTCCTGAGGAGGATGCAGCCGTGTCCTGGTGCGGTAGTGCCTCCTGCTCCATCTCGCTGGCAGCAGGATGGAGGTGCCGGATGGGCCAGATTGCCTGGCTGGCATTTTTCTGTCTGGATGGAGCAGATCCAAAACTGCCTGTCTGCGCTTCCTCCTGTTTGGCCCCTTAGCAGCTTGGTTAATGCAGGAAGAACAGGCAGGGATGTTTAGCACGAGCTTGTTGCCAGCAGTGTAAACCAAAAGTGGAGCAGATCCCTGAAGACTGGGAAGGAGCTGGGATAACGTCAGGCCCTGGGCTGTGTGAGGAGCTGCAGAGCTGGTGGTGCGGCATCGGCTGGGGGAAACCTCCAGGACAATTCCAGGGTGGCATAAGGAGGCAGCAATGCCAGCTCTGCTTCCAGTGGGCTCCCTTCCCTTAGTGCTCCCTGCAGTGCTTGTTCTGGAAGCTTTGGGACCTCTGAGCATTCCCTGAGCTCTTGTGAGCTTCTCCCAGGGAAGCTGGGGGATCCCTGCGCAGCTCAGCCCAGCTGGAGCCGGGTAAGAGCCCTGCAGTCAAGTGAGAACACCCCTTCAGGTGATCTCCAGTGTGGAGAAGTCCCAAATTAATGCTCTGAAGATATTTAGGGACAGCAAAATTGGATCCAGAGCAAGGGACTGGAGAGAGTGATTAGAAGGTCATTTATCTGAGATTACTCTTAGTCTGTGTGGCGACTTATTTCTCTCGGCGAGGTCTAGGTTTGGGATGACATAAATTATTCATCTGGCAAGGATGGGTGTCCTCCCTCCTGGTTTCCTTATGAAAGTCTTCTATTCATCGCTCTGCGGAAGGTGTGGTGTAATTTGTCTGAGGGTACAGTTGGGAATTTTACAGTATTCCAGAGCTGTAGCAAGTGGGGATGGTGGTGTTTGATATCCTGGGCCACGGGTGTCCAAGATTTTGGGCCACAATAGTTTCTTCAATTCAAGCATGAAGTGAGGCTGTCTCTCTGGGTACCCCAGCCCCATCCTCCTGCCCTTCCCTTCCTTGTGGAGAGCTGATGGGATTCCACCCGGTGCCCGTTCGTACTCTGCCAGAAGCTCTGTGGGGTATCTTTGAGACGTCAGTGGCTGGTGGAGCCAGGGGAATAGCGACTGGTGGGGATGGGTGATGGAAGTAGGGCTGTTTGTGTGGGGGTGCACACAGTGGCAGCAGAGATACATGGGAAAAGCAAACTCTGATGGGAAATCGAGCTCTCGCCCAGTGAGGTGGTAGGAAGTAACTAGAGACAACCTGGAGTAAGGTGTGTTTTCTGTTTCACACTAATCTCTCTTAGATTTATTTTTCTACTGTAGAAATTCAAGGCAAGGATAAGAATCTAAGATCCCTTGGGAAACAGCAGCGTGTTATTTATTCACAGTTGGTATTTATTCATTATCTGTCGTGAAGGTGTTCATTTCTGTAGCCTGGAAATATATTCCTTTCTCCTGAGCAGTAATGAATGCCAACAGGTACCCGTCGCTTCCCACACAGCTGGGATGTGTGGGGTGGCAGTGTGGGTTTGATGGAGGCTGCTTCCCGTGCCTCTAGAAGCTGCAAAACCTCTTGGCAGGTGGGAGTTCTCCCAGTGCCGCTGTTCTTCCTTGGTGCCCTTGTCAGAGCCTTCCTCAAGCCTCCCCTTCTTGGAGAGCGCGGAGGCTGATGGGGCAAATGCTGGCAGCTTCCCGTGCTCACTGAAGTCTGAAATCCAGGGAAAGTGCCCAAAAGCCATTAATTTGAGTTCTCAGCTCAGGGATTTCGTCCTTGCATTTTGGAATTCCAGGCAAAACAGCATGAGCCATGAGCTCTGCAATAATCTGCAGCTTCCCTTCCGCCTCCAGGTATGGTGTGACCTCATTCTGAAAGGTCTGAATAACTCTCATTTGAACCCTGGATATAACAGAGTGCTACTCCTTCCCTCTTTATTACATTTTTGGCAATAATTATCCTTCCTCTTCAAACACAGCGTTTTCCTCTTTATGAGAATTTGTTCTCATTCTCATTCCCATTCTGGAAGTGCTGGTTTCTGTTGTATTTTTAACTGAAAGGCTGGAGGGCAAATGCAATTAAACTGTGGCGCCTGAACTGCAACTTGTAATGTTTTTGGGTTTTTTTTTTTTTTTTAAAAAAATCACCTTGCTGTTGACAAATTGCTTGCTTTGTAATCCGGACTCCACCCTAAGCCTAAGTTAGGGTTCTCATGGTCAGAGCAATGAGACCAAATCACAGAGGACTTGGGAGGGAGATAGAAGGAATGTGTTTGTATTTGCTATTGAAGCGGAACCGAGCTCTGCTGCGCGGCGGAGCAGCTCTGACCTGTGGTGAGTGGCAGGGGATGGTGCTCCCAGGACAGCCACCGGCACAAGCGTCCGTGTGACGTGCATGTGGCCTGGTTGTGGGGTTTGAGTTGGGACCCATCCAGAAACCCGCTGTGGCTGCAGCTGGGGTACAGGTCCTGCGTGCCCCTGCCTGCACCCTGGCTCCGGGTGGCACCTGGCACTTGACAGAGCTGCTTGGGGCAGAGGGATGAGTTCTGGACTTGGCTGAGAGCTGACACTGCATGTGTGGGCATGGAGCGGCTCCCGATTGCATCTGGCACCAAGGGTTATAAAGATAAATAGGCTATCAGCACCTCTGCTAAGGGCTTGTTCTCTGCGTGCTTGGCTGAACACGTTGACCAATAAGTGTTTTAGAAGCAACTCTTCAGAGGAACTTGCAGTGCCTTTGAAACAGTAAAAGAGTTAAAGCTGTGAGACTCTGGAGGCCCCCCCTCCCCTGGGCCAGCTCTGGCTGCTTTCGTATCGGTTGTCAAATCATTAGAATTACAGATTTGGAGGTTACTTGACTGCTCTGTTACTGGTCAGCTCGTGCCCAGCTGCAGGGGCCTGGAGCCTGCTGACCCTTTCCTGGTGACGCGGGGGAGAAATTGCTCCTGTCTGGCAGCGAGGAATCTTCCGGAGCCAACGCTCTGTGTGCAAGAACTGGCAGGAATCTACTTTGGGTGAGTCTGCGCAGGGGCCGATTGCAATAGGCCCGTTGCTCCGCAAAGCGAGTTGCACACTTTCATGTGTCGATGTTGGCCATGAGCGAGGGGTTGAGAATAAACCTGGGCTGCTGCCCTCTCCATGCAGACCCTCCGTGCTCCTCCAGTGGGAGGGGGAGGCAGCTGGGGAGGATGGAGTGACCTGCTCTTAGTGCTAATAGAGAGGATCAATAATATGAAGCGTATCATCCTTCTTCATTTTCTCATCATGTTGCAATCGATCCCCTGCCTGGTGTGGAGGCGCTGATGAGGGCCGAGCTCATCCGTTATCACGCACCTCCTGGATTTACACCCAGCAGTGCCTTTTCTCATGGCAAAACCAGGCTGTGTGTCAGTGCTGCTGAGAGCGCCTGGGCTCCGTCACCTCGGAGCAACGGCACCACAACGGCTCTCTAGAGCATCTGTGTGCGTTAGGGATCCACCCAACAACCCGCGGTGACTCAGTCTGGCTGTTTGTCACTGTGGAAGGTGAGAAAATCACGGCTGCCTCGCTGAAATCATGCGTTTCTACCCAAAGTGTGAAAGGGGGAGACACATTTAAGTAATAGCAGTTGAGGAATAAAAGCTCAGTAAGTGCTGGGAAAAGCTTATCCATTGGAGTTACAGCATCAAACTCTTGCTAGGCAGGGTGTGCGGGATCTGGTGGGGCTGTTTCTTGTTGTGGGAGTCAGGACTACGTGAATCTGTGTCTATCAGGGGCTAAAATGAGAGACTCAGCTTGCGTAGTGTCTTGTTTGGCATCCAGAGATGCCACAGTTGTTCACACCGAGCCCTGGCAACATTTGGGCACGCGCAGCATGAGAAATCTAACCCAGCTGAGCCCATTCCCTGGTGCAATCTTGCCTTGGGTGGACGCTCTTCTGGTGTCCTGGCTGTTCCCTGAGCCCTCAGCCCTTCTGTTGGCCTGAATTTGGCCCCTTTGTGGGTTACTTATGGCAGAAGTGTGTTCGTCAAAGCCCACACACATTAAAGCAGGAAAAGAAATTTGTCCATGGTGCTCTTACATACGGATGAAAGCCGCTTGTCACTTGGCTGGGTCATTACAGGATTTTGACACTGGAAGCTTCAACTGTTCTATTAGCAGCAACTTTCTCTGCTTTAATGGCTCTTCAGAAGGAACGCTGCTGCGGGAACCGGCTCCCTGTCTGCCTCCCCATCACGCTCTCATCTGCTTGCAAATAAGTTTATTCCACAGAGAGGTGTCTCTGAGCTATGGACGAGGCACAAGACAGGGAGACAAAGGAATGTCTTGTCCATCACTTGTCTTTCCTCCTCGTGCTCGGTGTGAGAGGATGCCAGGACGTGCATTCCCAATGAGCTTGTCCCAGGCCTGATCTCAGGAGAGCATTCTGACGGTTCCCAGGGCCTCCTGCATGCAGAGGTGTGGCGCTGGCAGGTCACGTTCTGACACATTTGGACAAAGTTAATTACAGATTCCATAAAACTGTCCGCATTGGAAGCTTAAGGATTGTGCTCATTTGATAAGGAGTCACTCATAATGCCTTGTTACTTTCCCCGTTCTAATTATGCTTATCAGTCCATCCTGGTAATTAAAATTGATGCAGGGCGAGTGCTGTGGTGCCTGGGAGCAGATGGAATCTCTCCCTCTTCGAGCTGGAGGCAGCACGGTGACAGCCAGGTGCCGGGGCAGCCACACACAGGGATGCTGGCCAGGCTGACCCAGCACTGCCACCAAGGAGGCTTCCTGGGATGGGTCACACGCCCTCCCCGAGCACTGCACCCGCTCCATGTGCAGGGTGCCGGGCAGCAGACACGGAGCTCAACTGCCCGAGGGCTGGGTCCTGCCTGCAGCTGGGGGCCGGGTCCTTGCTTTAACGCAGTCTGATTCCATTAGGTTGTGAAAAGGTCAAAGGGCAGCTTTCAAGAGTTTTATGGCCAGAAGAGACCGTTCAGGCCATCATTCCGTGTAACCTCTCCAGGGTGTCTGGGTGGTCCCTGGCCCCTCTCTCTGGCATTGGTGCTCTGGACACTCTGTTCCTGCAGGAGCAGAGCTGGGCTGCAGCCGACGCGCTGCTTTGTTGCCGGCGGCAGAGGGTGGTGCAGGGGAAAGGCAAAATTGCAGGAAGCAATTAATAATAAACTGTGCCGTTCACCAACCTATTAAACACCCTTTTAAAGTGTGACTTGGCTCCCCAGCCAGCAGGAAACAAGGTGCAGGGAAATACAGCCTGAAACAGGGCCCTATTGCCATTCCAGCATGTCTGTCATAAAGCTGGTGAGCTGTTCATTGCAGCGGAGGGTTTTATCTGGTTTGAATAGGTTTCTTTTTGCAAGTTTTTCTGATGTTTATTAGGTGTCATCTTTTACTTAAAGTTAACCACATTTAAAAAATAACATTTGAGTAGATTTGAAAACACCTCCACAATGCCACCCATGCCCAGGCTGTGGGGAAGAGGTCAGTGGACAGGTTTATTCATCTGATGCCGGGGTCCCCACCACCATTCATGCCATTTCAGTTTTGTAAGTAATGGGTTATTGAAATTCAAGTATTGTGTTCATGCATGTTGTCACTATCAGTTAAGGCTCTACTTCTAAGTCTTCTGCTTCTCTGTGGGGCAAACGCAGGAGTAAATTCCAAATAAGAGGTGCGTGAAAGAGATACCCTCACAACCTACTGAAATCCTTCACAGAAATCTGCTTGAGAGCTAAAAGCTTTAAAAAGTCGTCTAGGAAGACCAGAGCAGCTTCCAGGACAGTTCACATTTGTGTTGTATACCAAACCATCATCTCAAGAGGTGTATTTGAAGTTAGAAGCTCCCTTTCTTTCATGGTAGTGGTTCTTCAAGATCTGAAAGAAAACCTCACAGGTCTGCATGGAGGGATCTGCAGCTTAGCCTGAAAGGCAGGGATATGAAAGCAACGCCTTTGTTTAAGAGACGGTGGAGTTTCCTAATAAGCAATTTCTCATTGTGGGTGACCAGTCTGTACACCATCGGGTAAATATGTATAAATTCATGGCCTTCGCTGTACTGTCCTCCTAAACAAATAGAAGGGGTTGTTAAAAATAAACGCTTCCAGTTGTGCTCCACAGCATCATTGCGTTTCCTGCAGAGCGGGTGGTGCTGCCAGCAGGGTTTGTGTCTGTTCTAAGCAGGAAAGTGTTACAAAAAAATCTTTAAAAGCCAGTCAGCAGCAAAGAAATCTTTGGAGCATTATCCTGTTATGCCAGCAGGATCCAGATTTCATAGCTAAGGGGAGGATCGTGGTGTGTTGTAACTTGTGTTTCCTCTTGCAAGTGACGTTGCGGTCGTGTGCGTGCAAGCACTCAGCTCCTCTCCGTCACCTTCCAGGTGGGAGTGGGAGGGTGGGTGTGAGGGCTGGGGGAGGTGTCTGAAATCTTGACAAATTGCCGGT
Organism: Neomorphus geoffroyi; assembly: GCA_033558235.1. Classification (NCBI taxonomy): domain Eukaryota; kingdom Metazoa; phylum Chordata; class Aves; order Cuculiformes; family Neomorphidae; genus Neomorphus; species Neomorphus geoffroyi. The sequence continues at coordinate 393,311 of JAUMJM010000056.1, forward strand.
TCTGCAGAGGTGAACGCAAGCTGTTGAAGTCTTACAGGTATTCCTGGTGTGCCTGGCAGCCAGGAGGATCCCGCGCCCGCACTGCTGGGCACCGGGCAGCCCCCCGCGATGTGCAAATGCTCCCTTGCACCAAAAGGAGCTCAGGCAGAGCTGCTGCTGCGCCAAAACCTTTGAGCTACGCGGGGCAGTTCCTATTGCCACCCATGCTTGTGGTGCCATTGCTGTGTCCCCTGCTCTGGAGCCCCCGCTAGCGCTGTGCCTGGTGGGGTGCAGTTGGCAGAGTGATGGGCAGAGGATAAGTGGGGTGGGGAATCCTCCTTCTCAGCTTGGGCTGCAGGGGCGCGTCCAACTGTGGCCAGGGTTGTGCGGGAGGCTGGCGCTGGGCTTGGCAAGAGCAGGTTTGTCAGAAAACAAACACAGAGCTTTGCATTGGGGCGGACTGTGCGTGGCAGATGGATCCCAGCACAGGAGCTGGGGGTTCGTCACTGTGAATTGCCAATTGCTGGCCCTACTGCTTCATTATTTACGTGCAATTGATGGGGTTTAATGCTGCAAAATTACTCCAAGTACAGCAGCACGTGGGCTTTGTTTGCTGGGAAATGCTGCTCCACGTATCTGGATGGCACCTCCTTAGTCAAGTTTGTGTTCAATAAATGCCTGACATATATGTGAGGGGAAACAAAGCATTAATAACAATATCTGTTTGTACTTACAGAAATGAATCTTGTGAATACTTATTGTTAACAAACTACAGGAAAATGTTAGGTGTGTGAGCCAAAGCAGCAAATTATGCAGGCAGAGCTGTGTTCACTTGCATTCATTAAATGTCTCCAGCATCACTGTCACAGGGCTCAACCAGAATATAAATTGAGTGAGCCACTGCTCTAAACTCAGCTTCAAACCACACCATGTGTGATACCTTTGCGATTGTGCGTGGGTGAGTGTGTGGGCGAGTGTCCCAGCCAGGGCAGGAGCCTCAGCCTCCATCAGGCACGGTGTGTGGGAGCAGCCCCGGTGGCTGCGCAGCCTTGGTGCTCCTGCCCTTGCAAACGTGTTCCATTCTTCACAGCACAAACCTAAAACTAAATATCTGCCAGAGGCCAAAAGGAGGAAGGACTTCTCTTGGGTGTCCAGAGTTCAGCTGGAGGAACCCTCTCCCCATCCCAGGACTCTGCTCCGAGCAGTCTCTGAGTGTCAGGTTGTGCGCTCCTGGAAGGACCATCCGTCGTCCCCGGTGGCTCCTGGGGATATGTTAATTTGTCCCTCAGTATCTGTGAATGCTAAAGCACTCTAATCACCCCGGCTTCTGTCCTAGCAGGCAGGTTCAGCACGGGAGCAAAGATAAAGTGTTGGTCTACAAGCTGCATCTCAAGAGAACTGTTGTAGTAAATCCAGTTATATTTTCTTGTCCAGATTAAATGCAAATAACCTTCCTGCCGCTTCAGCTCCTGATTATAAACTGCTCTTGCACCGCCTTTTGGCTGAAGTGTATTTTACTGTCCCCAAATCTGGAATTTACCACTTGCTTTTTCAAACCTCTTGCTGCTGCATTTACAGAAGTAATATCACCCTTACAGGGCAAAGTGCTGGATGCCAGAGATGTTTTGATTTTATCAGCCTCAGCTCATTTTACGTGCAGCTCAAGGTAAAGTAGGAGGAAGGACCTGTTGAGACCCAAATGATTTTCAGGTGCAGTACTGGGTTGAGTCCCTGTTTGCTTCTGCCAGGATGTGAAATTTTGCTGCACAAGTGAATAATGAGTGCCAGGGTCAGGTCTTTGTGTTCCTGGGTAACAGAGCACTATCTGACGCTGTATCCCTCACTCTGGAGACCCTGCTGGCGATGTGCCCGGAGAGGGGGTCAGTTAGCAAAGAGATGGGCAGAGAATAACAAGTGGGATGGGGAAAAGGAGATACTTTTCCAGGCTTTTTTTCTTGGAAAGTACTTTGATGAGTACACAGCGAAGGCAAATCTCCACAGGAAAGCATTGCATCCCAGATTATCGCACGGGTTTTGAGTGTGTGGTTTTCTAAAATCTTGGAGCCCCCTGATCCAGTGGGAGGTGTCCCTGCCCGTGGCAGGGGGTTGGAAATGGATGGGCTTTAAGGTCTCTTCCAACCTAAACCATTCTATGATTTAAGCTCTTCACTCTCCCGCCGGCATTTGTGCTTTGTACCCCTTACAATCGCCTGCTAGCACTGCCTTTCAAAAAAACAACCCCTAATTCCTCATCCAAAAAAACCCCATTCTCATTGACAAAGGTGGCAATTGAGAACACAGGGAAAAGCAGGGACAATAAAATCCAGGCTGTAAAGGCTGGGCGATGCCTTATCGCAGAGTTGCAGGCTCGAGAACTGGAGTGGGAAGCTGAAATAAATATGTGGGAGATAGAAGAGTCACAGAACGTAAGAGAGGAGCTGAGCACAGCCTGGGCTCCTGCCAGAGTGCGTGAAGCAAATACGTACGAGGCGGGGACGGGGCTGGTTCTGTGCCGGTGCCTGGGGAGCGCAGTGTGAGGAGCCCCAGGATCCCTTCCCTCCCACGCAGTGTTTGCTGCCGTTGTGTTCAATGGAGCTGCCCGCATCGTCCACTCGATGCTGATCCTGGCCAGGGTCAGGAGTTGTGCGTTGTCCCTTTGCCCTGAGCAAGAGGCTGGGGACTAAATTCACTTATACCTGCCCAAAGGCCATTTCTGCTCGAGCCCGAGTCTGAGGAGGGAATGCTGATGACTGGGTGCTGAGTTTTGAGCCAGTTCAGTCTTGTTAATGTATTTTGTCCCTTGTTATCAGCCTTCCCTGTGGTGACCGAGGGCAGATGTGATACCAGCAACCAGCAAATCCCTGGCAGGCTCTGTGGGCTGCAGTCCGTGTTTCCCCCTGGCCATGGGCTCTGCCAGAGCCCGGTCTGCCAAGGGTGTCTGAGGGTCGGAGCAGCCGCCCGGGAAAAGGGCTTGGAGGGAGGGATGGGCTGGGAAGCAACTCAGGCTGTCAGGTTTGGAGTCAAACAGAATAAAAGTGGTAGCTTTTAAAAATTCATGGTTGTGTTAATGCACTCAGTCAAGTGTAATTAAATGTGGAGAGGCTCAACAGCTCCACACAAATACTTTGCAGGAGCCTGTCAGCCTTCCGGGGGATGAACGCCCCCCAACAAATGAACAAACCTTTAGTCTCCAGTGTCATCTCCTCTAAGAGCAGAGCTGGGGCTGCGGAGACGCGTTTGGGGGTGTCCCCTGCGCCTGGCACAGAGGTGCTTCCAGGGGAGGCGCAATAGCTGTTGGTACCGGTGGCTGAAGGAAAGCTCTTTGCATCTTCTGGTGTGAGACGAGTGTGTCCTGGGCGCCAAACACCAGCAAGGTGCCCGCCTTGTCCTTTGGGAGCTGCTGCCCTGTGCTTTGCTGGACCTGGACCTCTCTGCTTTGGGCTCCGTTGCCCATTGAAACAGAGGCCGCCTGCCAGGAAATGGTGCTCAGAGTTTTAAATTCTGAAGAAAAACAAAATAAAAAGGGAGGAAACTCTGCATGTGCAGCTAAGAGATGGATGCCTGTGCCTTGAAAATGAGCATCTCCTCCAGAGGAGAGGTTCCCCTGTATAGGTCTTCCCCTACGTATTGCATTTAATTACTAGCAAGTCGTGGTAGCCAGGCGTGTGCTGGGACCCAGAGAGCCCAGAGCTGCTGGAGGCCCCTGCCAGCAGCACTTCTGGAGGGGGTTCTCCAAAGCTTCTTCCTAACAGCTCTTGTGGTCAGCAGCAGAATTGGGAAAATCACTTAAAGCAAGCAAGAAACAGAGGATGAGGCAGTGGTGGTATCCAAGAGTGCTCATTTTTTTCATTTGTGGTCTTTCCTTCTCTTTTCTCGGCTCAGTTGAATTCCAGCCTTCTCACCACGGTTGTTGAATTTTCACTGTAAACCTAATTTATTCCTTTGTGAAGTTAAAGTAAATATGAATGAAAGAAAAACACATGCTGTACTTGATGTGAGACTAATGACGTTGCCCCCCAATTATCTTCAGCAGTGATATAGCTATAATCAAATTTAGAGAGAAGCTGTGTGTCTCAGCGCAGTTGACAAGGATGCTGTGAATTAGAATTTATGCCTGTCTTTTACATTCATTTAGCCACAGCCCTGGCAGTGGTGTGAATTTCGCTTTCCCGGCCTCGGCACAGCACTCGATAACACAGTGTCATTGTCAGACTCTGTTCTGCCCTTGCCTTGGAAGGGCCCAGTTGCTCAGCCTTTGTCCCCACGGCTGCTCCTCCCAGCTGGGTCCTGTAGATCCCTAAAACGGGGTGGGCAGTGGGGCAGCGCTTTCCAGCACCTTCTCCATGCCTTGCTGTAGCACCCACCTGAGCCACCCTGGTACTCCTGGCTGAGGCGCCCGTTCCCAGCCGCTTCTTGGGAAGTGGAGAGGTGCTTACCTTGGGTTGCAAAGCCAGTGAAGCACCCGAGGTTTTTACATTTATGTTCTAATTCAGCACAAACAGGGACTCACATCAGTTTTCCCCAGAAATATCTCCCCTCGCTCTGGCTGCTGTGGCTCCCGCAAACCCAGGCTGACGTGACCAACCCGCAGCAGTGAAGGAATCTGGTATTTCAATACCTTGAGTGCCTTATGTGATGCTATTGGGTTCTCACAGTCAATCTAATAGCAGTGTTCAAAATAATTGCTATAGAGGGAAAATGTGCTTTATCACAGAGAGCAGCGCTCTGGCAATGGAAGCGTTTCAGGGTGTATTTTTGGGACAGGAAAAAAAAAATCAATCCAAATCTCATGCTTTCTTTTATCATCTGCCTTGAGCAGTGAAAGGGGGAAAGGGATCATTGTCTTCGCTCTGCTCCTCCATCTCCAGCCACTCTTTAGCAGGGAAACGTAAACTCAGCAGACAGGGAGGTTCAATGGATTCCACTCACACACGCGCTTGCAGGAAAGGGAGAGTCAAACCTTTCATCCAGACAGTGACACAAAGAACAAACACCCTTTTGGATAGTTCAGAGAACTAACAGAACAAAAACCCCAGCAAACTCCTTTTGTTACCAGCTGTGTCACATTTTTAGTTGTTGCAGTGCCAGGTAACCTAGAAGCGTTAATAAAATGAAGCCAATCCTTCATCAAAAAATACCTGCAGGCGTCTGCAGCACGTTCCTGCTGGCCACGGGGCGAGGGGGTTTGCAGGGTGGTAACCAGACCTGGGGAACCTGGATGTGCAGCAACAGCCTTGTGGTTGAGACACAACTGTATTTATTACCACCGGAAGGGTGGTGAGTCTTTACTTAATGTCCTGCCTCTCTCCTCTGCCCCTACTCAGCTCAAACCAGGGATTGTTGGTAGTTAAAGAAAGCTGATACCCTGCTCTGGACGAGCTCAAGGTCCAAGCGCTGCGGGGATGCCGGAGGGCAGATGCACCGCGGTGGTGAGCAGCAGGGTTTTGCCTCTCCTTGGCACCCGTTTGGGAAAGTCAAACGTTTATGTGTAACCTAAAAGAAAAGCCATTCTGCTACTGTGAGCTATTTGGTAATAAAACGTGCCTTTGGAAAGGCACTGCAGCCAATAAAAGTGAATTAATAACGAGAGACAACAAACCCTGCTTCATTGACTGGCATAAAGCAGTCCTTGGCTGGAGGGAGGGAAATGTGACAGTTTACGAGGAGACACGTCTTGGTGTTTGTGGGATATTTGTGAGCACCGTGCTTTCTTCCTAAATCTGTGAGGTTTGTTCCCCCTGTGCCGCATGCAGAGCTCTGGAGCAGCACTCTTGAGACAGGGCACACCAGGACTGGGAAAAGGGGCTCTGGAAGCTGTTGATCCAAGCTTTGGGAGGCAGCCCCTAGAATTTGCAGCTCAGGGAGCCCTTGCTCCTCCCCAGTGTCTCACAAAGTCCAGGAGACCGACCCGAGCTGCTGATCTGGGACTGCTGGGGCGATGCTGAGGGTGCCCGCGATGCTGCTGCCCACAGCACGGGGCCTGTGCTTGGAGCTGGGTCTGTGCCAGACCCTTCCCTTGTGCCCAGCTCAGTCCCTGGCACACAGCAAGCAGCAGCACCGCAGAGTCACCAGCAGAGCCAAAGCCCATCACCAAGCGGGAGCACCCGCACTGTGGTGTGGTGCCTCCCGCCCGCTGCCGGCACGGGGCTGGCTCACACCTGCCCTCTCGGTTGCGCTGCTCGTGCAGCACAAATTAGGAGGCTTAATTATTTCAATAGAGGTTAATTACATTAGTCACTATAGCAAATCTCCAGTTCATGCCATGCTTTCCACTTCATTTAATTCATTACCCCCTCTGAAATTCAGTACGTTTCTGCACAGAGTTGCTCATTTATATCACAAAAGTCCCTTACAACAGCAATCCTGCACCTTTACCCCTTCCCTTTCTTTTGTTTTGATCCCCTAAGTGTTCATGGCTGGTGGTGACAAAGTGGTTTGCTGGGAGCAGGTGGGAGAAGCCAGGGACATCCCTGGCTCCGAAGGAAGGCAGTGGGCAAACAAGCGCTGCGCTCTGCTTGCCACCAGCCTCTCGCCCGGGAGGGATGGGCTGTGGACCCAGCTCTGCGTGTAGCCTGCACTGCAGCGGAGCAGACAGGGATTCTGGATTTCAGAAATCATCCCCTTCCCTTGTTGCATCCTCGCTCTAAACCTGGACTGACAGATCCGTGTCCCCTCCCTGTGAACAGGGCTGGCCGTGCCGTGCAGGTCTCCGTCCACGAGCCCGCTCTTGGCTCCAGCTCCCCTGTGCACAGAGGACAGGCCATGACAGGAAAAATTAGCCAGCTGTGCACCCCTTGCACTGACTCTTAAAGAGCAGTTCCTCACCTTTAATGGATTTCTGTACAGTAATAAATGGCAGCGCTAAGGCTCTGGGATGTTATTTAATTAGTTTTACTGTGCCTTCCATACTCAGCAGACATATATCTTAATAACTGCAAGATTAATACTCAGGCATGCTTTAAAGAGAAATTGAAGGTGAAAATAATACAGAACAACAAAGATCTGAAAATTAACACAGATGTTAAGAATTGCCTGGCAGAAGCTGCAGTGCAACGGACACGCGGTGCCGCTGTCGAAGGTGAGACTGTGAATCGCTCCTGGTGGCCAGGAGCCTCGGCGCTGCCCTGCGAGCACTGCCTTGGCCGTTGGATCCCCTGGAGACACAAAGACAGTGGGAAGGGTGGTGGCCAAGCTGCACCGAAGGCTCGAAATCACTCTGCAATGCTTATCCCTGAATTAGTGTTGGATTGGTGCACACTGCTGCCTGTTCAGGCGCACTCATCGCACCCTGGACTGCACACGGAGTTGGATACTCGGCCCCTCTCAGTGTGCTGAGAGCAAACCTATTTTAGTTCTATAGAAAAGGAAAAGTGAAAAGGGCACTGGAAAAGGCACCTTTGACCTTAGAAGGTTTGCCAAAGCTCAGGGAACAGAGGCTCTGTGTTACAGCCTGGTTCTGTTTCTCCTCTCCTGTTTTTAACCTTAGTTCATTCCTTCATCCTTGCACCGGGGGGTTCATTGTTCATCGTTTCCGTCTCTCCTGATCCTCCAGCACCCCTGCACGCAGCACGTGGATGGCAGCCCTGTGAAACACAGCCACACATGGATTTCCTTGCAGGAACGTGGCATCAGTCAGGGCTCCCGGTAATGCTGCAAGCACCAGGAAAGTTAATTCCTCAGTGCCAGGTCCTCCAAGGGGTGCAGAATACTTTGGAATACTCCGCTGGATTGCCAGTGCGTGTCAGTGCTCCAACGGGATCCGTAAGAGCTCACGAACAAATCTGACTCTCTATTTGTAGAGAAAGGGAATTAAGCCCAGAGCCGGGATGAGCCCCCCACCAGCATCCTCCCTCAAGTCCAGACAATGGACATGGCAACTCCCCCTCCCGCAAAGGGAGGTCGGGAGCCTGGGAAGCAGCTCGCTGCTCCAGGAGCCTCCAGCAGCATCTTCCCCCATACAGGGACTGAAGCTGCATTTTAGCTCCCTGCTCTCACAGTTAACAGACCATAACCCTGACATCCAGCCTGGTTCATTAGTGCGCATTCCATCCTTCAGCATTGATCTTCCTTATTTGTTTGTCTGCTCAGCTGTTAGCACGGACGATTGTTCACGTAATTATGCAAAACAATCTCTGTTCTTTCAAGAAGAGTAAAATGCGGTTCCTGCAGTGCCAGCACCATCGGACCCGGGTGATCGAGGGCTGCCTTTGCTTCCCTGCCTGGATGCCAGAGCGGTGGGTGGGTGAGACCCCTCTGGAATGGACTGGAGGCACTGGGGCTGCCCTGCGGCGCATTGCGTTTCTGTCATGCCAAGCCCTGTGCTGGCACAAGGGCTGGGAACATGGCCTGGTCTGCGCGGGGGCCAGACTGAGCGGCCAGAGAGCTTCCCACCAAGGGCTTCACACCCGCTTTTCTGCAGGTTCACGTGTGAGCTGTAACCAGGGTAGGGGAAGGAGCCACCAGCTCCAGAGCAGGTTCTGGAGACGGTCATTATCTCCTCAGAACCCCAGTGGCCTCTCCCTGTTTCAGTCTGAATCGCTGGAAATGATGGTAAATTACTGTTGTCACTGCTGATCATTGATGGGGAGAGGTTCACGCATTCACAGAGCCCGAGTGTCCAAATCCCATCTGCTGCCCTGAGCAAGGGCGAGGCAGGACATTTCCCACCTGCGCCGCTACCCTGCAGCGTGGTGGGATTTGCCTGTTTATAACTGCAGCTGCAGTGAAAGGGATGAACTTGTAAAGTCAGACATAAGGCAACACCCAAAGAAGTAATTTCTCAGACGCAGATCTGGCTGACTTTGATTTAGCACTCAGTGAAGATTTTCTTACCATAATGATGCTTCTTAGGGCGCGTGATAAAACCCAGCAGTAATGGACAGACACTGCTCTCAGTCTCGTCATTGGCATTTTGCTGTCATTAACCTTCACAGGATAAATTACCTGCTTATAAAAAAGATATTTCTCTGTTGGGCATTAGCAGGTCTAGTTCTGGATAGTGGAGTGGAGTGGTCTGTGGAGTCTGGCAAACGCAAACATGCCCCGTGTGGTTCTGATACTGGAGGTCAGGCCAACGTGAATCAGGGCAGATATGAGAGATTTTGATCTGAGTTGAGTCTTAGGGGTTTAGAGGTATTCACGGGTATTTGGTGGGGAAACAATCAACCTCATCGTCCACAGGTGGAGGGACCAACCTGCTCCATGAGCCTGTGTCAGCTGCTGCAGCCAGAGACTCCCATCGGCCACCTCGAGGGTGGGAATTGTCTCCTGCTGTTTGCAGGTGAGGACCTGACCTCTCTCCTCTCCTGTCTTGCATTTTAGCACTTTTCCTCTGCCAGGGTGGTAGAGAAGCTGCTCAGGCATTTTTTATCCTTGCAGACAAAGCCCTGGTTGCTACTGGTGTCTGCGGGGGCAGGAGCATGGCCGGGATGCCAGCCTTGACTGGCAGTGCTGGAGGGCCACAGGAAGCACTTCAGCTGCCAGCAAATTAGATACGCATTTATTTGGGAATCTGTAGTACACAAAGCACTTTAATAACCATATTCATCTAAAGGGTGCATCAATAGAAACAGTACTGGCTGTTCCCTCTTGAATGCCAGTTAGTGGGGAACACTGTTATTAACATTTAGCAGGAGCTCTGGGTCACCTTGATATAATCGAGCTAACACACATTTTAATGGCTGTTTAATTAGATTTACCATAGGGAAGATGCCGTGTAAGGCGGCTGCATTTCTGCTTTCAGCACTTGAGATGGTGGCTGGATTAAATAAAAATGCAGATAAAAGACTTCAGATAAGAGGTGAGCTTTTTTCCTCTGTTTGCTATAATTTTTTAGTCTGGCTTGAGTGGATGTGGCCGCCGTTGCCCCCTCCTCACGGGGCCGGGTACCTGCTCCCCCCCGCAGGGCGATGCTGTTTTCTGGCTGCAACAACATCCAGGGCTCTCCTCAATGAGCAATTTGCTTTTAGGTGACCCAGTCTTTTAGCACCTTGCTGGGAGGCTCTTATTGAATCACTTGTTGGGATCTTGCCCTGTGCCATAAACGGGACTGAAGCAGGAGGGAAGGAACCCATCTGGCTTCCGGCAGCAATTTCCGAACGTTGTGGCAAACTGGTGCCTGCATCAGAGAACAAAGAGCTCGTGTCCATCTCGCGTCAATTCTGACACCCTCGTGTGGCTACAGGAGACTCTGAGGAGCATTTTATAACACTGCCAGTTGCTTCTTCATAGGAAATAAAACACTGAAACATATTGCTAGGAATGATGACACTTCTCTCTATGGATTTATTAAGAAGACCCCCGGAGTACGGAGTCATAAAACCTGATCAAGTCAGCAGTTCCAGCTGTGTAATTGATATCCATTATTTCCCATTGACTGCTGTGCAGGACTTCATTTTCTGTAGCGTCAACAAATTCCTCTTCTGCCTCCTACAGAGCTACTGGGAGTTCAGTGGGAACAAAGCTGAGCAGCAAACGTGGAGCACAGGTCCCAGGAGAGTGACAAGGCGTTCGTCCTCAATTGCTTCCCGTAAACACACGCCTTCATCCTAATCTACACTCTCCCTCACACCATTCCTTTGCACCGAGCAGGTTTACAAACATGCTGTGGCTTGGCGGGAGGACAGGGAGTGGGTTCCAGTTCCCGGGCGATACGATTTCTTCTCACCTGCTTCATTTTGTGGCAATTTAGTGTATTTTGCCAAACTAGGGTTATTTTTGTAACAGTTTTGCTGAAACAAAACAGGCAGGACAAAGCTGTCCCCACAAAACACAGCACATGGGTCTGTTTTCCTAGGAAGCCTCCAGCCAGCGATCTGGGATCTCACTGGGAAGCAGGAGCAGGATGGCTGCCATGGCCCAGGTCCAGCCCAGTGGGGAGACGGCTCTAACCCTGCACCACATCAGGTTTATCTCTTGCCAGAGCAACCTCAGCCTGTTCCAGGCTTAGTGTCCATCTGTCCTGGCTGTCTGTCCATCCCCTGTCAGGACCAGAATCGCTTCTCAATGCTCTCACAGGTGATTTAGGTATTTGATTTGTCTTTGCTGGGTGTTAGAGCAGTGGAGATGAACTGGGAGACTGGTCACAACTGTCCTAACGTTGGCAAATATTTGTAATATGTAGCTGTGTATTCCAGCTCTAAAAGCGTATTTGTCTTCCCTCCTCTCCACACGGGCTTTGGTTGCTGGTAATCACTCATCTCGTGGGAGAGAGAGAGATAAAATGGAATGGGCAAGAAAGGAACAGCATTGTCTGTGTGGTCCAGGCTCAGGGACCGGGGCAGTGCTCCCAGCGCAGGGCATGCAGCCGGAAAGCCCAGATTTTGGAGGGTGGGGGTGATGGGGTGTTGGCTGTCCAGACTGACACCCAGTCCTGGGTTGTTCCTTGCTGCTGGATCCTCCGTTCCAGTATGGGGCTTTGGGGCTGTTTGTTGCTCAGTGGATTCAAGTCAAGTGGCAGCAGCACGGAGCATCTGTCCCCAGCGCCGGCTCATCGTGCTTTCCCAGATCCTGTTCCTCTGCTGGCAGGAGATCGGCAGCACAGACAGGGGTTTGTGCTGCTCAGTGTGGGGCAGGGACCCACGTGTGGGTCTGCTCTGCTCCCTCCCAGCTTTCGGCCAGGCCGGCAGCGCATTCACACCAGTCTTCTCCCTCCTTCTCCCTCCCTGGGGCAGCACCGGGCCAACCAGTCATTTGGCCATCCTATTATTTAAAGCTTTTCCATGCTATTGACCTCCTGCCCCTTCCTCCTGCAAATCATCTGCTTTTCCAGATGCTTCAGTATTAACTTGTACCATTTTCTTTCCATTTTTTTTTTTTCCTCCTTATCTCACCTCAAGAAGGAGCAGGATTACCTCATTCCCACCGCCCTGGAAATAAATCCTCATTATGGATTTGTACCTGGGGAGGAAGAAGCGGATTTCCACTCCCAGCCAGTTCTGAACAGATATTTGAAGGTAATTGTTCAGCCCAGGGACTGTCTAATAACCATAAAGAGCACTTTTAGTAGCGCTGGGTTTGAGGTTGGGACTCTTTAGAAGATATTTATTGGGAAGATATTATGGCAGAAAACTAGAACATGGGCATCGGATTTATGTTTTTATTTCAAGGTGGAGCAAAGAGGAAGGACCTAACATCCATTAAGGGTTTGAGTGCTGGTGTGGGGCTCATTCCTGGTTCAGGCAAAGCTCCCAGAGCATCATCCTGTTGGTGGTGGCCCAAGGATGCTGGGGCTGGACAGGGCAGCTCCAACAACAGGGGCTGGAGGGACCACGTAGGGGGAGTTCACTTGGGAGCAGGAGCCAGCACAGTACAGGGATGATCCAACAGGCAGGGAAAAGCCTGGAGGTGGGAAATTCCAGATTTCTGCTACACATCTTTTGGCTTCAGGCTCAAACCAGGATCAGAAGGAGCTGCGTGCTCTGCGGTACTCGGTGCCGCTCAGTGCTCTCACACTGCCAGGGCCATTTGATCTCTTGTGCCAAACCCTTTTGCGGATCCTCCCCTCCCAGTGCACTCGGATTTTCAGGATTTCCTCAGATTTCATCTCCTGCAACGGCTAAAACCCAGCAGGGAGGAGAGGCTGTTATCTCGTGCTGTAGGTGTGAAAGCTCTGCTCTGCTCTAGCAGCCATCAATGCTGGTTTTATTCAGGACCCGAAGGTGTTTGCAGGTTCTGCCCCCCTAAGCTGGGATGCACAAGGCTGGAACGACGATGTGATGAGGCCCTTTTTTCTTGGCTAATTGCTGCGGGATGAAATAAGGACCAGAATAAAATGTGGTCATCTGCTAAATGGCTGCTGTGCCCGACCTTTTACTGCCACTCACAATATATTGGCTGTCACGGCTTTGGAAAGCTCGGGTGAAAATCAGACGGTGACTGCTCTGGGATTTAATAGTCCTGGTTCAAAGCTGCTCTCGCGTAGCCAGCAGTGATGGAAATAAAGGCACAACCACAGCGAGAGCTTTCTAGAAGAGCAAAGATTTGGCCTGGTTGTGCAAATTTGAGATAGATGGAGGTGTTTTCACTACTCCGTGCTTGGCAGTCGGCAGCACCGAGGCTCTGGGACACCGGGGCTCCTGGTCCTGTGCCTTTTGCTCTGTGTTTGTGCCGCGCCCTGCGCTGCTGCCAAATTCAGAGGCAGCAAGGACCCTTCACCCGCCCGTTTAGGATCCAGCTGGTGGTAAATGTTTTATGAAAGGTCCTTAATTATGCATGAAGAACAACATCTCCGTTACACAACTCGTCTCGCGGGTGGAGTACAACGTTTAGTGCTCGGTGCTCCAGGGCAATCGGTTCTTGTGTCAGGAGCCGCCTTCCCAACCATGGAAGAGGCAAGAGGTGTGTTTGCCCAGGTGGTGACACAGACAAGTCCAAAGCCCTCCAGTGGAGCGGGTGCTCCTGGTTCAAACACAAATAAACCAGAGGGGCCCTGGGCTCCCTCAGGGGTCGGCATCCAGGATGGATGTGGGGCAGCTCTGACAGCCCAGCTCACTTCCCAAAGAGCTGCTCGACACCAGCCACGCAGAGAGCTGCGCTTTCCTGCTCTCTCCACCCCAGCTGAGATTTAATGCTCCTCCTTGCCCATCCCTCTGTGCTCGGAGCCCTCTGGCTCGCAGCAGGACGAAGAAGCTCTGGCGCAGCCTGGCTGCATTTGGGATCCTCGCTCTTAATGTTGGGGGTGGAGATGCTGCAGCCTGCTTATGGTTCATGGATCTCCTAGGATCCTCTTGAAACTGGGAAAATGTAAATCAGGCTTAAGAGCCAAAACCGAATGCAGCAGAGGAGCCTGGGCAGCGCTGGAAGCCAGCAGCAGCCTGTTGAGCCACCTGAAAACCCCTTCCGTGTCTGTAACCCCTGGGGACTTGGGATCTGGGATTGAGAAGCGTTCCGTGGGCTTGTGCAGCAATGAGCTGCTCTGCCTCACATGGATTGATTTCAGGAGCTCGTGTCTTGTGCAATCCGTTTCGCTTAACACTTTCTGTTGCTGCCTGATACCGCTCCTCATGTGGGCAGGGAGGGCAAGAGAAGGGATGTGAGACGGGCGCCTCTGCTGCTCACGCAGGTGGATCTCCAGTCATTAGAGACGGACAGTGTGCACTGCTGACATGGGACGGAGGAGCTGGAGCCAAGGGAAGAGCTGGAGGCGTTCTTCATTCAGATTCTTTGCTCTGAAGCTCCTTGGCATGTCCACACGTGGTGGGTACGTGAGGCCCTGGCCCAGGGTGCCCAGAGCAGTGGTGGCTGCCCCATCCCTGGAGGTGTTCCAGGCCAGGTTGGATGGGGCTTGGAGCCCCCTGATCCAGTGGGAGGTGTCCCTGCCCATGGCAGGGGTGGCACTGGGTGGGCTTTGAGGTCCCTTCCAACCCGAATTATTCCATGATTCCGTGTCCTCAGACTCCTAAAGCCAGTGCAGTCACCTCTGGACCCAAATAGTCACGGCTGAGTTGTCCAGAGTCTGTATGACCTTGCCATTTTCTCATAGCCTGTGCATAAGAAAAGCAGGCTCTAGAAAGCTGTAAAGCCGGATGTTTGAAATGCAAACTGAATCCAAATCGTGGTTTCTGTCCCGTGGAGCAGTTTTAGATATGAAGATGATGATAGATTAAATTACATTTGACTGACAGATTTAAATTGGGACTTCACTCTGCAGCCTCCACATCCATGCTCTAAATAGGAGGCTTGGGATTAGGGCCATTAAATTACATAGTTTATTGGAAAAATAAAATATCAGGAACAGATGAAGATGAAAAGAGAGAGAAACGTGAACTGAAAGAGTGTTAAAAAATGATTAAACTAAGGTAGCAAATGAAATAGCACAGCACTAAAACTGGATGACATGTAAGAAATTCTCTCAAAGTGCCAATGTCGAGGAGTCACTTGGGTTGCTAAAATACGGGGTATGAAGTTACAGACAGATGAGCTTGATATTGCCAAGAGTCTGAAAGGGTTTTTCAGCCACTGGTGGTGCTGAAGGTCATGTCCTAAAATAATTAAAACCCCCTAAAATAGCATTCTGAGCATTATCTGAATGCCAGGGCAATTCCGCTAGAAGGATGCTGCAGGGCTGGGTCCCCTTCACTTCCTGACAACCCCTTTGTGGTCTTCTCCGTGGGATGCTCTGGGCATCACCGCTCTTCTGGGAGTGCCAGCCCAGGGCTGCCCCGCAGCACCTTGAGAGCCCTGTGTGCCCCTCCACATGCACGGGCACCCCGGCTGGACCATCCCTTTGCTCTGAGGATGGGAAAGGGCTGCAGGGCATTAAATGCAGGTGGTGGATGGGGTTGAACCTCCAGCTGTCCTGTTTGCAGTGTGAAGGCAGTAATTGCTCCTCCTTTCCAGGTCCAACGTGCCTCAACAACTGGAGCCGGCGCGACTGCTGCTCCTGGCCCTGGCTCTGCCTCCCTGCCCAGCAGTTCCTGCGCGCCTGCCCCACATCCAGGTAGGTTTGTGTCTGCTGGCTTTCAGTAACTTCGTTTAACCTCTCCGAGTCTTTGCATCCGTATTGCCTCCCTCACCCTCTCCAGTAATTACACAGAAGGCGGTGGAAAGAGATCAAATCCTGACGTCTCCTTTGAATCCTGGCGACTGCCACTTATGGCACCCCTGAGCCTCTTTAAGCAAACAAATTAAAATGCTGCAGCCCAGATGATTGCAGGTAAAGCCGCACGCCGGAGACCTTGTGCCTTCCAGATAGCCCTCTGTATGGGCAGCGAAACGTTTCTAGGAGATTGATTTCACATTGGGCCTGGGGAAATTCCGCAGCTCCACGGATAATCCATCACCGCCTGCCCAGAGAGGAGTGATAAATTCTTCATCGCCTTCTCAGGCATCCGTCGTGATTGCAGGAGGAGCAGCAGTGCAAACAGTTTTCCCTGCACATGAAAAAAGCAGGACTGAGGTCAAAGGCGCAGCTTTCAGCCTCTCCTTCCCCTCCTGCCATGATTCATTTGAGCCAGGCTGCCCCCCCAGCAGCTCCTTCCCCATTGTGCGCTCACAGCTGCGATGTTTGGCAGAAATTATTGCCTGCTTTCTCTTCAGCCTTTGCTTTAGATTTGTTACGATGATGGGTTGTAAATTCTCTAGAATAGCAGCGTGTGTCCACTCGAGTGATGTTTGCATGTCCTTGCTGACACGTGCAGCTTGGCTTGATGGATGTCACCGTGCCTCCGGGTAGCCACAAGGCTTGTGCACCGTCCCGGGGTGTTGCTTCCCGGGGAGATGCCCTCTCCTCCCAGCAGGATCACTGCCAGCATCGCTCACAGCCGGTGCCCAGGGAGGGCAGGGAACAGGGAGGTGGCACTGGGCGACAGCATCGCTCTGCAGAGGGACAACACCTCTTCCACCGCCTGAGGAGGGGCAGGATGCAGGGTCAGCCGTTGGACCTGGGTTAAAGTGTTTTAATGACAGCTCGGTGCAAAGGGGAGGGTTTGGTGCAAGAGAACGCACTCCCTTGCGTTCAGTCACCACTCTGGGTTCTGTTGCCATTGGCAGCCCGGGGGATATTTTGCATAGATGTTAAAACACATTGTAAATGGGGAAAACAAAAACAGAAACCAAACCAAACACCATATTGTGCTAAGATCATTTCTCTTGATAGCAGAAAAGCTGCTCAGAATGAGCCACCTCAGTCATGTTTACCCTTGGGTTTTTTTTTTTAATTTGAAGGCATTACCTCATTTCTGCTTTTCTATAACAATAGCCCTTGTCATTAGTGATGTGTGTGCAGCCTCGCCTCGCTGCCTGCAGAGGTCAGCAGTCCCTGGCAGGGGGCAGGCAGCCCTGCTCCCACAGAAGATGCCGTTCCCAGACCAGGAGGAGCAGAAAGCACCCCGAGCTGGGTGGGCGAGCCCTGTGCCCAACCTGAGGGGAGCGGGAAGTGCACCCGGAATTGGTTTGCTCCCATCTTCCTGCCAGTGAAGGGAGGGAAGGTGCATCCTCAGTGTGCTCAGACACCACCAGAGACCTGCAGGGGCCTCCTGCACCCCAGCTCTTCTCCAGGTCAGGCTCAGCAGGTGAGCGTGGCTTGGACGAGCCCCTCCGGAGCCTCCCCCCACGGTCCCCATGTGGTTTTGAAGTTCAGCCCCTGCATCAGCATCACAGCCAGGCACCGCGTTCAGCACGAGAGCAGAGACACGCGGAGAGCACAGTGGGTCTGGTGGGCGATGCAGAGCAGCGGTGGCAGGATCCCACCACCAAGGGTGCTGAACTGGGGAGCTGATTGATCTTTTTGCCAGGTTTCAGAGCAGGATTTTTTTGTTTCAGTTAGTTCAGGTGTTCCAGTAATTATGGGAAAAGAAAAGAAAACAACACTTAATGATCCTTAAAGCTGTTAAATTTGGAACTTGAAAAGGCTCTCACAGGAACCCCAGCAACCCCAGGTAAGTTTTCTTCAGCCAGGTTTTTTATGTCTCTACAGAGAAGCGGGCTTAAGGAGGGATGGATCCAGCCCACAATGCCTTCGTTCCTGTCCACAGTAACTTGGGCAACCTGTGAGAGTCAGCTGGTGAGATATTCTGTCGTGGACCGAAAGCAAATTTCATCTCTTTTTCCAAGGGTGCGGGCAAAGGTGGCCCAAAAAAAGAGGAGGGGAGGGCTTACTGCGTCATCACCCGGGAGGTGCAGAGGCTGTCTGGCTGGAGGAGGCAGCAACGGGAGATCCTGGGATGCGAGAGGTCGTGGGACAGGGTACCATCACCAAGGGGAGTGGGAGCCGATGCCGTATGGGACAGACTTGTCCGGTGGGGAGGGCTCTCACCTCTCAGACCAGCGCTGCAGGGAACGGGGCCCTGGTGGCTGTTCAGCACCTTCACACTTTCAGTTATTTGTGCTGCTTCTAAAGCCACTGCTCTGAGATTTCCCACAAAAACCATAGCCAAGCCAGGCAAGGTCAGACGTGGCATTGCGGGCTTCTCATGTGAAAAGCAATCAGATGTAAAACGGAGTAAAATAAAGCACAAGAGAGACTTCTAGTTATACCTCACACACAGAAAGGAGAATAAAGTGACACAAAATCACGTGGAGGTCAATTTTGTACAAAACATCACAGAGGTGGGAGCGGCCGCTCGCAGAGATTGCCGGCACGGGGAGGATTTCAAGGCGCAGCCACCCATGGAGCCCAGCATGTGAGGAGCATCCGTGTGCTCACACGCAACTGAGAAACCTGTGCAGCGCTGGGGGAGCAGCTCTGCTCTGGGGGAGAAGCGAGGAACCAGGAATCACCCATCTCCCGGCCCTGCCTGCCCGCGGAGGGGACGGCACAGGTAAAACAAACCTTCTGTACTGGTACATCTCTGACATTTTCTCAAATTCAGGCTGGGTTTTGGGGCGAACCCCAGAAAGAGCCAATGAGGAGGCAGAGCACGGGCTCGAGTCTGGCTCCCAGCAGCCCTACTCAACGAGTCTGCATTGGATAAAGTCTTTACTTTTAGCCTTCTTATAAATGTTCTTATTTTTCTGTGGATATTTTTCCCAGTTTTTAGGGGGAAAGATCTTTAAAACTAAACGGGGAAGGGAAATGTTAGTGCAATGACTGCTTCCTGCATGGGTTCTTTCTTTCACTTGGGGATGCGGCTGCGATTGTGGGTGCTGCAAGCGCCCAGGGAGGGAAAGGCCACCCAAAGCACCCACAGACATCACGACCTGCTGTGAGTCCCTTCCTCTCCATGGCAGCGTGAGCAGCTCTGCCGCTGAAGGCCACCTCCTGCTGATAACTTATTAATGGCGACGGTTGAGGCAAATTATAAAATTAGAAGAAATAGGGTGAGAATGCAATTAAAAGCAGCGTCTCTGAACCAGAACCGCTCTGGCATGAATTGAACGTGCCTAAACCCAGTCATGGTTGAGCGGTGCCATTCCACTCAGCGCTGGATTAACTCATCAGCAGAGAGCCCAGAATCTGATTTAATTTGAAAGACTACGAAATTATATTTCTCTGCCGATTTTCCAGGTGGCAGGATTAGACGTGGCGCTTTCAGTTTTCCGCTACTTCCTTTTAACTTAATTTGACAGAAATGGCTTTTGGTACAAGACATTATTTGATGGGTGCTGCATTGGGGATAATGAAAACGCCAGACAAATGGCAAAGCATAATCGGAGGAGCTTGTTTTGCTCTATCTGGAAACACGCTGGGTGTGATAAACCGTGAAGAACGAGTTTCCTGGAAGAGCAGAAGCCGGGGAGACTCGCAGCTCTGGCAGGATGCTCAAAGCTGCACCAGAGCAGCACCTCTCGCTGGGGAAAAAAGGGAAGACCGGGAGCTGCAGCAGCATCAGGCAAATCCTGTGTGTTCTGGCCACTGTGAGGGCACGGGAAGGGATTTTTGCAGGGTTGGCACAGGCACAGGCACGGGCATCGCGGCTGCCGGGGAAGGAAGGGTGGTGGCCAGGGAGAGCGGCAGCCGCAGGGACGCCCTGTGCAGCGAGTGGGAACGGGAGCTGCCCTTCCTCCCGGCTTTGCTGATTCAGGAGCTCCTTTTTTTGGCAGTTTGGAGCTGGAATTAAAATCTTGTTGGGAGGGAGGCCCAGGGGCAGCCGAACAGCTTGTTCCCAGCTGGCTCAGCACTTTCCTGTTTGCAAGGGGGTGGAAGGGGCTTGTTGGAGACCAGGTCCGTGAGGGACACCAGCCTCCTGGAGGCTCTGCCAGTTCTAAGGAGGAAGCTGGAGCAGGAGAAGGTTTGGCAGCCTTGGAAGGGGGGAGGAGGTGAGGGCAGCTGTGGCATAGGCTCCTGCTCTTTTCTGTCCCTAAAGCATCTGGGGTTGCTTTGGTCCCTTTGACAGGGCCCGCCTGGCTCAGAGCCCTGGTGTGGTTGTTCTGGCTGATGATTTTGAGGGGGTCCTGGAGGCTTCCAGGGGTTCTTCCCTTCTCTAGGGAAGAAAGAGGATTTTCAGCCTGGCCTCCTGAGCTGCAGGAGCTCGGGGGAAGTGTCTGCCCTGGGAGGGGGCAAGCCAGATGGTTTAAAGGGCAAGTTACCCAAGAGCTCTTGTTAGCCTTCACCCCCGACTGCTGGAGTCTGGGAGAAGAAGGGATGGGATAATTGACCCCTGCACACAATTCCCACTGCTCCCCTCGTGGCCTTTACTGCCAGGCCGGAGCAGAATGGTTTGGTTGGGAAATGATCTGTAAATTTGCCAGGAATGTGCTTATGAGAGGCAGGTTTCTAATGACTCCCCAAACCGAGATTTTTCTCCCTTTAAATGCAACTAGGTCTCAGTGTCCCTGATTAGCTTCTCATGATGAATTCCATCTGCCTGCCTG
This sequence comes from Neomorphus geoffroyi, assembly GCA_033558235.1. Taxonomy (NCBI): domain Eukaryota; kingdom Metazoa; phylum Chordata; class Aves; order Cuculiformes; family Neomorphidae; genus Neomorphus; species Neomorphus geoffroyi. Next base: position 413,543 of record JAUMJM010000056.1, read on the forward strand.
AGATCAACAAAGACCCAAAAACCTGAGCACCAGCCATGCAGCCTGCTGGTTTCATGCTGAGCTTTGTTCATTATAGGGAATCGCTTACAAAACAGGAAGATCTTCCTTGTTCCACTCAATTTCTTGGGCTTATTTGCCATGAAATGTCACCTTCTCAGATGAAAGAATGGGATTTATCACAATTAAGGGAGGCTTTGACGCATCCCTTTAAGTGAATCAAGGGTGCTTTGAATTCTGAATCTGCGCAGGATTTTGTTGATGCAACATGGGTCCGATTTATACCTCTCATAAATAAAACCTGTGAATTCTTGGGGAGCAGTTGCACAGGTTCTGCTGCTTCCAGCAGTGCTCGCTGCAGAGAGCGGGCAAACCTTTAGCCTGTGGGAGCTAATGAAGCGTGTTTACGAGCAGTGACTGCACACACGCTGCCGTCGCAGCACGCAGGGCTGGTCGCTGAGCAGTGGGGATCCCTGTGGCACCATTGCCAGGGGGGCACGTAATAAACCGGGGCCACAGTCAACAAGTGTGTGATGGGCTGAGTGCTGAGGGAGTTCACCTCAGCTGCAGAGAACAGAGTGCATTGCAGCCTCCTCTGTCACTGTTCCTCCGTGGTGCTCCCAGAGGAACCCCAGTGCAGGTTAAACTGCTGCGCAGCACCCACCCCTGAACCCCACAGAGACAAAAGGGGAGATGCCCCCCAGTGCAGGGTGCTGGGGTGGAACCAGTCCCCACAAGGTGCTGAGGAGCAAAGGGGAGGGGGACAAACTGATGTCTGCAGGGAGAGCTGAGGAAGCAGTTACTAAAAGCACAGGTGTCACTTTTAAAGGATAATCAGGGTTACAGCTTAACTGGGGGAGGCTGCAGTGGGTGTTACTGGCAGCAGTCAGGGTGCTAGTGGGCTTCAGGGCTTCAGCTGCCCAGGGCAGAGCTGGGTCCCAGGGTGGTGCTGGCACTGGTGCCCAGTGGCTGATCACTGCTCACTGGTTCATGCTGACCGCTGGGGTGGCCAGTGCACTCGTGTTTGGCTCTCCTGTCGTGCTGCTGGTTCTGATGATGCTTCTCAAGGTGGGAAAACCAAAGCCAGCATGAGAATGAACAAAGAAATGTACCTGCTCCAGGGGCCTGCAGACCCCATGCCAGCACCAAAGGTGAGCAACGAGGGGAGACACCATCCCCACAAACTGTTCCTTCTGCCTGGTTGCTGCCCCACACAGCTGACTATGGTGCTTCTGCTGTGGGATGCCCGCTCGCCTGTGTGGTCTGAGTTGCTTCAGCAAAGGATTACGGTATGAAACACCCCACAAAAATGTGTTGCGGTTGCTGTTGCCACAGCACAAGTAGGAAACCCGGATCGTGTTGCGGATATCAGTGAGTCACCAGGGTGAAGCATTTATCCTAAATACTCCTGTGCTATAAACCTTCCGGTGTGTACGAACTTTACGGAGCCAGTAGACCCTGCTTGGAATTAGTGAGACCAGTAAGCTTGACTTGGCCCATCGTGCCCACCTTACTCTGGTGTTACCTGGCCCAAAGCAATCTGACAATCATTAGTGCTACTGGCAGGTGTGATTTTAGATGAAGTGAGAGTACCAGCCTGTGATTTATGGTGGTTGCTCGCTTGCTGCTGAGCCTGGCAGGGTCTGCCCCTTGCAAGGTGAAGGGCCCCATGGCAGCAGGTTTTAATGAACTGAAAATAACTGCTTCCACTCATCTCTGAAGGCAAACTCTTTTTCCAGAGCTGAGTACAGAGCTTTCCTCCTGAGGACTTGGCTGTGCTCTGCAAACACCAGCTGCAGCTGGTGGCTTCGCTAGGTAGACGTGCTGAGGGGAGCAGAGTGAATGAGTTGTCTGTGTGCTGGGATTGCCAGCGAAGCAGTGCTGGGCTCAGCCCTGAGTTTTTACAGGATCCTTCCCACACGGTGGGGGGAAATGGGCAGTGTTGGTGTGTGAGGCTGAGGCCTCACGGCTCATCCGTGCGACGGCTGCAGCCTGCATTGAACGCAGCCCGGAGAAATGCTGCTCATGGGACTTGTGAAATTAATGTTTGTTTCTGTCAGAGCATAAATTCTGCTGTGGCAAAACAAAACCACAGCAGTGAGTGAAACCCTGGGACAGTGCAGTGTGACGGTGGCCAAGCTGTTTGTGTCCCACCAGCAAACCCTTTCTCTCAGCGCTGTCTCCACCTCTGCAGCAGCGTCACCATGCTGAGCTGAAAGCTCATAGGGACAACTGAGGATAAAACCCCGTCAGCTCATAAACCTCTCTCTTGTGTTCCTGCTGAGCTGCTGTGGCTTCAGATGCCAAGCAGAAGGGTTTGGCACTGCCAGGCCAAAGGCAAGGCAATAACGGAAGGTTTAGTTGCTTCGTTATGTTACAGCACTGGATTTTTAAGCTGTTTCTATTCCAACTCGAGTGGTTCTGCAGCCACAGGAGGGCGGCACTGCCGTGAGCTGTAAAGAAATGCTCTTTCCAGCTTGCCCAAATGGCTGGGTTTGCTAGAAAATAAAACTACTGAACAGGAAAAAAGAGGGGGGAAAATCCTCAAACACCCACCCAAGGTCCTCCGGATGCATACGCGGGTGGCTTTACGAGGCTGTGCTGCTGAGAAGCATGGCAGGGGGTTGGAACTGGATGATCTTTAAGGTTCCTCCTAACACAAACCAGGTATGAGGCAGGTAGAGCTGTGGGTGTAACAGCGGGGACCCTGAGCAGCCCTGGCAGTGGGGCAGCAGTGGCAGTCACAGAGCGATGGGCACTGTGTGAATAGGCAGGTGCCCGTACGAGCACCAGGGGTTGCGACAGCAGAGCATCCGTGGCTTGGGAGCTGGATCTCCTGTCTCAACCTTCCCTGCAGGGGCTGAGGGAGCCAGCACTGAGCCCGATGCGTGGGGAGTTACCAGGTTATCCCGAGGTGACTTCCCTTTACTGGCAGAGCAGCTCCTGGCAGCGAACGCGGAGGTGCTCACAGCCTTTCCCCTCCGCAGGGGCTGCCTGAGGAGTGTGACGACAAGGGAAAGGGTTCATTAGTTTTCAAACCAATATTTGTCCCATTAAATCAGTTTTTGAGTATCAAAGGAAGGTCAAAGCCTCATGAAGTGATCTAGCAGAAGAGAGCTGTTTCCTTGGAAGGCTGCCGGGGCTGGAAAGCCAATGGGATTCAGGGGTAGCTGCGTCCGTGACCTTTCCATGATCACAGTTTACTGCAGGGGACTTGGGGCTCTGACTTGTGTGATTTCAGCAGCTTTAAAGTAATTGAAATAGAAAACTGGTGCAGTGTGGGTGCGGGGATGCTGGGGGTCTGAGAAGCTGGGTCTTGTTCTCTGGCAGAGGATCGCCCTGAGGTGCAGCCGTGGAGGTGGTGGTGGTGGTCAATGTCCCAGCAGCAGCAGAGGAGCCCGTGGAGATTGGCTTGGACGCATGCACCGTGCTCCTGCCTTATGTAAATACTGTAAATGGTATCAATTATATGAAAACATGCCATTTCTGGCCAGGTGCTGCCGTGCTGCGCTGCTCTTGGTGCTTGGCTGATTCCAAACCTGAATTCACGCTCAGATAGCACTTTGCCTAGTGAGGGGTGTGGAAGGGTAAGTCCAGGCCAGTACCGAGTCAGGGTTGTTTTCCTCGGCTAAAGATAATTTTGGTTTGCTAAGTCAAAGCTCAGCCAGCACCAGAGCCAGGGCAGTCATTTCCAAGAAGGCTGGGATTGTTTAGTTTAAATGAGATGTTTCTGAGAAAGATCCCTGCAACAGCTCAGCACGAGGGCAAGGTGAGGAGCCCCGTGCCCAGGGAAGTGTGGTTGTTGCAGGACAGCAGCAGAGCTGCAGGGGCTCCTGGATCTCCCTGAAGCCATGGAATCACTGGGAGCAACCGGGAGAGCAGGAGGTACCTGCAGGATGCAGGGTTCCAGCCTGTCCCTCTGTGCCGTCCAGAGCAAGAACTATGGCTTGGCATAAAGCAACAAGGGGCGGCGTGTGAAGCTCCCGCATCTGAAGTGGCCAAACGCTGGAAAACCAGTGCAGAATCAGAATGATTCTATCAGCTTTCCCCCGGCATTGACGCCTGGGCTCTTTTATCTGAAGCTTCATGAGAACAGGTCAAGCTGCAAGTGCAGTTCCCATATGATGGGGCTTGCAGTAACTCATTTAGAGGGCGGTGTCTGAGCTGCTTCTGCAGGACCCAAACACGGAACGGATTGCAGAGAACAGTGTCACAACAGAGATTAATGTGATTAGAGAACTGAGCGGGACACTGGATCTAAAAGAGTGCACAAAAGGACGAAATCTTTAATTTTGTAGTAAGCAAAAGCTGCCGTGCACAGCAGAGAGCGAGGGAGGCTAAACCCCACCTGCCAGCAGTGCCTGCAGGTACACAACGTGATTCAGCACTGGGAGGGCAGTACGATTTATTAGGACATTGTTTCAAGTTCAAGTACTTGACTTTATTTTTTTTATAAGGTATTAAAGCTGTTTACATCATTCAAAATGAAAGGCTCTTGAAAGTAACAGCCAAGCGAAATCGCCGGCTGTGGCAGCCACCTCGGATCACCCTGGGGTTTGTGCCAAAGCCTACCGGCTTCCTGTGCAACGACTCTGGACTCTGCTCTGGGGAGCGGCCGCTGCCCACGGCGCTGGGCGTTAATCATGGGCAAAGGGCGATAATTCCTTCTGCAAAGGCAGGCAGAGGGGCTTTCTTGCCCCCCGCGCTGGGGGCTGGGCTCAGGCAGGAGGTGGTGGAAGGTTCTCAAGCTGATGCTGCCGCATGCTGCCCGTCGTGGCTGGCACCCAGAGCCTCTCCTCAGTGCCAGGAATTAATGGGGCTCTTCATTTAGCTCAATTACTGGGCATCCACCTGAGAAGCTGTAAAGAATGGAACAGTAAATCTTACAATCAAATATTACATTATGCCTAATTTATTTACTTATGGCAAACTGTGAGCCCCGCAATCAAGCGTGTAAAGGTTTTTAACTCCTGGGAGCAAGGGGAAGAACCTGGCAGCACTCCTGGGGCTCGGTTCGAGGAGGGCACAGACAGGGATTACCCACTGTAAAACCAGGGTCTTGCAGCTGCAGAGGCTGAAGCTGTGCACCCCTCCCGTGCACCCTCCGTGCAACCAAGCAGTGGGCACCTCGCCCTCCGCTCCCGTGTGCTGGAGGGCTTTGCTTCCTCAGCCTTACCTGCTCCCACCCACGGTGTGAGAGGAAAGAGCCTTGTTGGGCCTTCTCGCAGCCTCCAAAGGGGAGGAAATAACCCTACCTGTTCGTGCAGGCAGGTGGAAATAGGCTGTTAAGGTGTCCCAGCCTGAGTATGAATGACTTCGGTGCGCGTTGCTCCATGCAGGAACCCTCCCCCCCACTTCCAGCAGGGATTGCCAGCGGTGCCTGTTGTGCCGTGGGAAGCCAGTGTCGGGAGCAGCTGTTGAGGGGCAGCAGGGAGGCAACCAGTGATGCTGCAGCCAGCAGAATCGGATCGGGATGGGTTTGTCTGTAAGGATCTTGGGGGGGGGGGGGGTATCAGTTCAAGGCATAACTGGTCATGTTTTTCTCTCTGGCCTGCTGGTAATTAATTTCAGAAGGCAGATGACATTTTATTCACTTTCTTTAAAAAGCTACTTTATTTTTTGGCCAGTCAGCCAGGGAGAACCTGGCGCTTGACTTTGATAAATGTCTCTCCATCATCATAAGATGGTTTGCCTATCTTTTATTGCAGCTAAAACACTCGGTATTTAGGAAGAAGTTCATTGTCTGAGTCAGGATAAAACCAGCCTGTGTGTGGCAGCACTTTCTGCAGAATATATTCAAGGTTTTCACTTCTGTTTGAAATCTTTCAAGTCTCCTGGATTTTTTCCATGGACATCACTCGGGTCAAGATTCCGATATGCCTTGAATTGTGGCTTTGTCCCTGAACTCCCTGGCAGCCCTGGGCAGTCATTCCACAAATGGGCTCAGAAAACAAGGCTCAGGCGAGGGTGGCTGGGTGTAAATCAGAGCCTCCCCAAAATGCTGGCAGAGGCAAAGGGCCTGATGGCTCACAAAGTGCATTTGGGAACTGATAAATTGTCTTGTGCTTCACAGTTCGGGGGGGGGGGGGCAGAAATTGCATCTGCATTAGAACTTCTTTACCATTCAGGATGGCAGGTGAAGTGTAAATAAAAATCCATTTGGAGAATGTGTCCAATCTAGGGAGGGTCATAGAAAGAGAGAATTGTCCATTCGATTATGCAATGGCAAAGCAGGAACAGCAGCAGGAGGGGAAAGGAACCTGGAGCTAGAAATGTTTATATGCCAGTTTGTGCCTTCTTCCTTGAGGCAGAGAAGCCCCTTTACTTTGCAAAGGCAATGGAAACCTGCTTTGTCTTCTGCAGGAGTGTTTAAAAATGGAATTGTTCTCTGCTGTTGTGGGAGAGCAGCAGGAACGGAGCACGAGAAGCTGGTGCACCCACCTGGTCAGATGCATTTGTCAGGAGGGTGCCGTGTGCCACGGGGGGCCTGGAACCCTGCCTGGACCGTGGTGCCACTAAAGCTGATCCATGAGCTGTGGGGCTGGGACCTGCTCCTGCTCACGGGCGCTGGAGAACCGAGCCCGGGGGCGGCCGCTGTCTGTGGCAGCGATGTCCCTTCCCCCGGCAAGAGCCAGGTGCAGCTCTGCCACCCCAGACATGTGGGACGTACCTGCCCACCGGGTCAGGATCAACTGGTTGCTGTGGGACCGGAGCAGCTGAGGGACGCCAAGCACCACTGAATCCCCACCCTCAGGGGGCTCCTGGGCACGGCTCTGCCTTGGGGTGGGGAGGCAATGGGACCCCTCAGACAATGGCATCCTCTCAGCCTCTTCTGAGCATTCATGTAGTTTCTTGATACCATGGGGAATGCATTCCTCTGGGAGCGATGAAGTCCTGGCCCCGGGGACAGGGCCTGGCTTGGTTCATGCGTGTGGGTACCCCAGTGGGAGGGAGGCAGGAAGCAGGCAGGGCTCGGCAGGACCAGAGCAGCTGCTCTGCATTCTTTCCACCCGGGTGTTTTGTAAAGCAGCTGCTTTAACATGAGTCAGGGAGCCCCTGTCGCCCTGGGCCCGCGCGTGGTCATTCCAAGGAAGCAGGTTTTCCACGGAGCATGATGCGTTGCTGAGTCCCAACTGTTGCTCGGTGACCGACGCCTCTGCTCACGCAACGATGCTCCATGCGTGTGGGCGCCCGGAGCAGCCGGAGCTCAGGAGGTGAAGGCTCCACTGTGATTCACTACACAGACCCCCCTCCCCCCCGCCGGGGAGGCAAGCTCTGAGAAAACCTCCTGGCATGTGAGGGAGCCCATGGGCCACCTCCATGCCTTCCCTTCCCAGCTCCAAACCCCTTTGTGCCCTCACGGAGAGCCCTCGTGAGCCCCTCATGCAGAGCAGAGGGGCAGATGAACACCAAGGGGCAACTGATCCTGGCAGAGATGGCAGAGAGGCTTTGATGCTTTAGAAATGTCTCAGTAACCTGACATCCCTTGGAAGCCACTGCTTACGAAGCACTTACTGTGGGATAGGGGTGACCTCACTGCTTACCCGAGCACAGAGCATTGCCATGCGGTGCCGTGTGCGCCCCGTCAGCGCCCAGCGCATTGGGAATAAAAGGGGTTTTCAGGGCTGTGTATTGAGATTCTGCTCATAGCCTAACTTTTATTTTCTAGCAAAGATATACGGCAACTGTGCCATCTCCTGTTGGCTACAGCGTTTTGGAGGCTTTTCTTCTCATAAATAGCCTTGTCTATCACTTCAAAGTGACGCTGTAGCATCAGTTTGCTGCATGTGAGGCATTTGTGCTTTGAAATCCCAGACCAGCTCTTTTCTGTGGAAACCATGCCGACCCAACCATAAATCTCACCATGTTCTATCTCTTCGCTCACATTTATCGTGCTTTATAGTGGCATTTTTTGCAGCTGCAGATGAAATACGCTTCCGCTGTGTCTTTTTGTGTGAGCAGATGGCCTCACCCTGTGCTGAACCCTGTGATGCTGGGCCCCTCTCCTCCCTGTCTGGGGGAGACTGGATGCGTCCAAGCTGCTGCTTGCGAGGCTGAGCCACCTCCATCCCAGTTGCCCTCTGCCCCTGAGCCTTTCCAGGCTCCTGTGGGAGGGAGGGATTTGCATGAGCCCTTTATGGATGGGCTGTGTGCTCTGACACCGTATCATGCCCGATTCGGTCTGGCACCAGCCAGATGTTGTTCCTGCTCAAGTTTAGCTGTGCAAGCAGGAAAGTCTTTTTTTCACCCTGCTGCCAGGCTCCGATTCCTCCCGTTGCGCAGCAAAGGGTGGGCGGGCAAAGGGGTGGCTTTGTCTTGTCCTGGGCCAGTGAACACCTGGTGCTCAGGTCCTCACCCATGAGCACCAGCTTCCCCGGGTGCACCCAGGGTACTGAACTGCCTGTTTGCTGAGGAGTGTCCGTACCTCTGGACAAAACACATGTGCTGTTCAGCTCCACAGTCAATTTTTAACTCGCCCCATTGCTCAATGGTGTGGAAGGAAAGCTTGCCCGGGAGGTGTTGCTGTTGGCCGGAGCACCCTGCCCCTCCGCGCACACACTGCTGTGCCAGGTCTGGCGCGGCTCCGCTGTGGACTCTGCTCATGTTGTGCGTTTGACTTCCCCAGAAACTGGAAGGTCGCAGTACTGGGTGTTCTGTCCCTGTTGTGGAACATCCCCACCTCCTCCTGAGCAATGCGGACAGGCTGAGCTCTGCTGTTGACTTGTTCCAACCCATCTTCCCACCACTGCAAGAGCAGTTTTGTGGAGAGAGGGGGCTGTTTGGTGGGGTGATGGTTCATGGGACCCCGCTGCTGTCTGTTGTAACTGACTCTCAATTCCTGTTTCTTCCCATCACTCTGCGAGCTGCTGCCCGCCTTCCCCACTCTGTCAAACCAGAGCTTGTGTGCAAAAGGCTTCTGCTTGTTTTCTGTCCCGGCTTTTCAGGGCTTCTCCCGGTGCCTGCAGCGGGGAGCCCACCGGCGCTCCTGGCATGGAGTTGGGGGTGCACGGCCACCCCTCTGCTGAGCTCCTGCCCATGGCAGAGCATTGGAGCAGTCAGATAAAATTAGCTGTCCAAACGCGTGTTCCTTAGGATGCCGGGACAGAGGGACACCCAGTACAGCCAGTTTGACTCAAGGAGAAGAATTAATGGAAACGCTCGGCTCCTGGAGGGAGGAAATACCTTGAACAGCCTTTTCCTCCGTTTGTTGCGTGGGGAGGCTGACAATGGCCCCGCGTCTGGCTGAGCGCAGCCGGGCCGTCTGCTGAATGCAGCACACGTGCGGCGACAGACAGCAAGTCTGCGGCAGCGGGCGCGCAGGAAGGGCCCGGCACAATGCGGGTGACCTGCCCTGCTGCTCCTCTGCTGTGCAGGTTGGGTTGGGAGAGCGGAGCAAAGCACGGCACGGGCACCAGTGCCCATGGTGGTTTGCTCAGCTGTACCCCTGTGGGCACCAAATCGCAGGGGTCGGGTCCAGGCGCTCCGAGCCACCCATGTGCAGACCTGGAGAGCATTTGTACCTGAAACTCTGATTGACAAATATTTGTAGCAATGAATTACAGTCTGTCCTGAGCCCGCTGCAAGCTGTGCTGCTTTTCTTGAAGCACAAACTTGCCCAAACGATGCACAGGCTGTGACCAAAGAAAACTGTCTTTTCCACTGCAAAAATCCAATAAATGTAACTTTTTTGTAAGTGGCCTTTATTTATCAATGATGCCACTTGGGCCAATAATTTAAATGGAATGAGACAAGAGGGAGTCTAAGGTCCCTAAGTCCCAGGATCTCATCAATCGTGTTGTGCCGATGTTTGTAGCTGGAGTGTCTGGGCAATTGGAGGATGCGCCAGCAGCTGCAGGTGGTGTTGCTTTCAGGCTGCTGCAGATGTGGCTTCCTCCAGATTCACTTTCTACAAGGGAAGAAAGTGGCCGACAATGCATTGGGCTCAGGACAGATTGCCAAGAGACAGGTGAGGCTGTGACAAACCTGCAGGTGACACGGGCACAGGAGGTGAGAGATCTCTGTGGCCCAAGGCAGGGCCAAGGGGGAGCAAAGCCCAGCTGCGTGGTCAGGGAAGTGCAAAGCAGCAAAAAGCTGATGCGGCGCCCATGAGAGCGGTTCTGGGAGCATCCTCTTGCAGCAGGGGTTCAGGGTCCCCTCACATAACGCTCACATAACCAGAGGCAGATGGATTGGGTGGCTGCGTCACCCCGCTGGTTTCTGTTTCGAGTGTTTGTTGTACAAGAAATGGCTCTGATGGGAAAACCTGCCGGGGTGGCAGGAAAGGCGCTGCTTGGAGCGGCTGGGTGGAGGCAGCAAGAGGGGCGGCGCGGCTGCGTCCAGGGTGTCCTCTGGCCTTTTTTGGACACAGCTGCGTGAGGCGGTTTGGTTGCGTGGGGATGTGTCGGGAGTGGGTGAGCCAGCTGCAGCCAAGCGTGGGACGCTGCACGGGGACGAGGCGGGTGCTACGGAACGGGCAACTGCCTTGGAGCAAACCCACCCTGAAGCAGATTTTTCTGAGCGAGGGCAGGTCCAAAAAGCCTTTGGAGGCTCTTCTGGAAACATCTGTCCCAAACCGAGCATGACCCCAGCTCTCTCCAGGCTTTCTGGGAGGGGAGGCTGCCGCGCGTCACCCCTGCCCTGCCCAGCAAGGTCTCCATAGCCCACGCTGAGCGTGGGAGAAACGGCAGCACAGGACAGGGGTGCCCGGAGGTGCCCTCCTGCCACCACCCCAGCCCCTCACCCTCCAGGCTGCAGTGCAGCCAGCGCAGCACTGCGTAGCCCCAGGGATGCTCAGGGAAGCTGATGCTGCCCTGCACACCAGGCATTGCATTCCCCAACCTGGTGCTCTCGAGGAGTGCCTGGACCTGCTTCACCATGCTATAAATAATTACAATTATCCATTCTATTAATAATGTGAAGGATTATTTCTAGTCTCCCTGACTTATAGGCGATTTGGAGTTTCTACCGTAGGCAAAAATACTGTAGCTGGTCTATCATTCTTCTGAATTGTTTTATCTTTTCTGCCCTAAGCAGCACCATGGGAAAGTTTTTTTCTAACCCAGCAGGTTATTAGAGGATATGCCTAAAAATAACCAGTCTTGGCTATTTTTAAGTGTTTTCTACAAAGTCTATCATGATAGTACGGCATAATCTGCAAAAAAGCTGAGTCCATTTCCACTGCCAGAGTGCTCATAACTCATTTCTGTGAGCTAGGGAGCCAAGTCTGAGTTCTTGCTCTGCTTTGCAGGACGACAAAGAGCCTGAGGAACCACATTGCTCGCTGTGGCTCCAAACTGGACGTTTTCTAAGCTGATTTTTCTGTTACACTATTGTTAAAGATGTAAATCTCCATTGTTACATAGGGGAAACTAACAGCCAGGTTCGATTTACAGTTCACTTTTGTGAGGTCTTTCTGGGGATGCCAGAGTCGCCACAGCAACCTTGGGTCCAACTGGTGCTGTTTGACCGTGGGGAAGGCAGGGGCTGCGGGAGGCTCTCGCCACAACCCAACAAACCCACACTTAGGGCTGAGGGAGGGGTGCAGGCAGCCTGCTCTTGAAACAGAATTGATATGAAATGACAAAAAAAACATAACCCCACCCCTCCACGAGAACTGAGAATTGCAGACAAGATAAACTATATTTAAGTCATAATTTATTAAATTTTGGATCACCATATGCAATAAATTATAGTTGATTTAATAACAACATTGTCATGAATTATCACTGTGAAGTACTTGTCTCAAAGCTACTGCAATCTACACAAATAAGATCTGTAGCTGTGACATTTAGATTTTCAGTGTTAATGGGAAATGAACAAAATATTAAGGAACTTCACAGTAAATTCAGGGAAATTTGTCATTATTATTGTTTCTGTGCAATCAAGTTACACTGCACACCCAGAGCCGAGAGAGGAAAAGTACATTTGTGCAGGGTGCCTCTAGAGCAAATGCGTCCCCTGAAGGTTGAACTTGCTGCACCCACATGGTGCACTCGGATGCGTTTGAACAAATGCCGTGATGGATGCTCAGCAGCTCATCGGTCCCTGGAACCTCCCTCCAGCCTCCAGCAGTGAGGCTTTGCGAGGGCTTGGGCTGCGAAGAAATATGTTCGAAAAGGCAAACCACAGGGTGAAGTCAGTGAACCACCAGGTCTTGAGTTGCGCTCGGGCGTGCGGGGTTCCCCCGCGACTCAGTCCCACAGCTGCCGGAGGAGCCTGGCTTGCCTCCCTCTAGGAGCCACTGGCCGCGATGCTGCCGTCCACACCGATACCACCGTCCGTGGCACGGTTTGCTGGGTGCTTGGTGGGCTGATGCCTCTCGGGTGGGCTCTCAGCAGCTGGCGGGGCAGCAGCGCGCGCCAGCTCTGGTAGGAGGTGACGAACAGTCCCGTTCTGAAATGTTCTCCATTTCTGCTTGCGTTGCCTGCTCAGTGAACTTTAATGAAGTATTTCCGAAGTGTCAGGAACTGCAGCAGCTTGTCTTTCCTCCTCTGCTTTAGTGCCATTAGCGCCCTGGTTTTCTCCTCCAGGTCCTGGTCGGTGGCGAGGATTATCTTGGCTCTTTCCTCTGCCTTCTTGTCCCCGGAGTTTTTGAAGAGTTTCTGTAGGGACTCTTCGTTGACGCTTTCAAAGATGTTGGCCACGGCTTTCTTGCGCAGGGCCGTGTCGAAGCGGTACCCATGGACCGAGGGGCTCACGCGCAGGGAGGTGGACATGGCTGGAGCTCCTGCGTGGGTCGCCTTGGCCGGTTGGAGGGATCGGAGGGATTGGTGCTGTGCTGGCTCCCTGGACGGGAATTTAAAGGCAGGCTGGGGAAGGAGCCGGAGGGCTCAAGTTACAGTGATGAGATCATGGTGATGTCAACACTGAGCAGTCACAGGCGAGTTTAACAGTTGAGCTGCCAACTTTCCTCCGCTGTGCGGCCGAGATAAAAGTTTTCTGTTTCTGCCAGGGGACGGTTTTAGTTTGACCAGTTCTGCAGAACAGGCTCCACACAACCCCAAGTCTCTGCGGGGCTGTGAGTCCACGGAGCTCAAACTCAGCTCCTGGCCTTTCACTGCATGGGGGAAGCTCCACGTTCAGAATGTGTAACGTGGTAAACAGTTAAAACTCGAGGTGAGAGGTGTTGCAAAACCAAGCAGAGGTGCTCTGCCAGCCCCTACACGCAGACCTGCGCCTCTTTGTGTCTCAGCCAGGCAGCAGCACAGCAACGCAGCAAAAACTGCTTGGGTCTGCCTGTGGGATGCTTTCTGCTGCTTGCCAGGTGATGCAGGTCATGTTCAGCGCTCGCAGAGCTGGATTTTCTAAGTGACAAGTGGTTCACCCAAGGCAGCCGGTCCGGAGTGTGCTCTGATGTGGCTTCCCCAGGCTGTTCCACCGCACCGCTGCCTGCCCACCCACCCTGCAGCGCTCACAGCAGGTAGAACCCCTCTGCCCACCGTGCCGGATGCACTGTGGCACCAGCACAGAGCAGTTTATTGCCCTGCTCCTGCCTCCAGTGTCCTTTTTCTTTAACTACCAGCTCACCAGTGCCGTCCCTCTGCTCCAGGAGAGTTTGTGCTCTCCATCCTTGGCCAACGCTGAGCTCTGGGGCTGGGAAGACTGGCTCTTAGTCACATGGGCTTTAGGTAGCCTTGCGAGGAGCTGGACCTGAGGATCCTTTTTCCTTCCAACTCAGGATATTGCATGATTCCATGACTCACTCTTGCTGGGCACAGCTGGCTGCGAGGGGCCAACTCCAGCCTCATGAGGGTCCTGCTGGGCATGGAAGTTTGGTGTTACTGAGCACAACTAAACCTGGCCTAGAATGGCAGTGGCTTCAAAAGTCACTTGAGGCCAGGGATCCAGTGTATTTTGGTTAAAGGCTTAAGAGCAGCCGGATGTCGGAGAGGCACTGCTTGGGAAATCAGGGCTTGTTTACTGGCCGTGTTGATGACCCTGTTACTCATCCTACTGAAGAAGTCCAGAAACAGCCTCTGTCCCCGTGCTAGTTTGACCAACAGCGCTCGAGGGTTTTCCCTGCTTACTGGCCAGTTGCGGAGATGATCTCACACCGCGATGACGAGCATTTCCAAAGCATCATTGCCCGGTTGCCTGTCATTTCACATTGCCTTTACAACTTTTGTTCCTTTGGGCAGAGTGTAGGGATGTGTCTGAGCGCAGCCCCTGCAGAGCCCCTTTCCTGCGGCCAGTGGGTGCCACGGGAGAGGTGAGAGCACCTGAAGTCTGTGTGCCAGGCATTTGTGCACAGAACAGGATTAATTGTGAGCTGTTGCTCACCAGGCAAAGCACAGAGCAGGGCAGGCTGCTGCCTGGCCCCCGGAACCTCACAGTCCCAGCTCCAGCCAGGCTCTCCTGAACTTCCAGCTGGCCAGGGCTTGCCAGGCTTTTATCTGTAGGAGAGGCAGTGGGCTCATTGCAATGTTTCACCACCTTCCTGCCCGGGCCCCAGGGACTCCTCCGTAAGTGCTGGCACGCCCTGGCACAGCCCGATGCCCTGTGTTCCCCTGCGCCCCACCCCAGGATGGGCTTTCCCCACGGTGGCACTGCCAGGACTTTGCTCTCCCCGCACGTGCCTGCCATTCTTTGCTGCCGGTTCTGCATCGCTCTCATTGCAGGGGTCAGCTTTTACAAGCCTGCCCCAATTTCTTTTGTACGTGCTGGCTGTTGTTTGCCTGAGCGTTCACACAGCTCCCCTGCAAAGCCCTGGGATTCTTCCTCTGCCAGGAAGAGCGAGAAGCCTCACACTTTGCTGAATTTGTGAGAATTACACCTCAGCCGCTGTTTGCTCAACACCGCAGGGCTGGTAAATCCACCCTGGAAATAGGATTTTTCTGGCGTGGCTGGCTCCCAGGTCCCTGTGAGAGAGCCTCGTGTTTTATAAACTCCCTGTAAGGTGAAATAGAAGGGGGGAGCTGGAGGAACAGGGACCCCTCTCGGCACTGGGTCCCTCCCACTCAGGCGGGAAGGCAGCGCTGGGGGGAACCTGCCTGATCAAAACATTGAATGAGCTTTGCTTCGCTGCACGGATAATGCAGAGTAGTTGTGGCAAAAATATAGTGCCAGAGATTGCCTGTGGAAAATGAACCCTTCGTTTGCCAGGCACGGTTTCCCCTCATCGAACGCACGAGCCGAGGCGTGTTAACATAACATCTGCCTGGTTTCCACCGCTCTGACTGCGCAGGGAATCGTTCTGCAGGTGTTTGCAGAGACACGGATGGGAGAATAAATTAGCAATATTCGTGGCAGATACAAGCTCAGAAAAGTATCTGCCATGGAAACTGAGAATAAAGCTGGTGCTTCAGGAGTAAGATATCAGAGCTGCCAGGATGAGGCATACGCTTTCCTGTGCGCTCATCTTGTACTGAGCACTAGCAAATATTTTTGCCCCTTCAAGCTTCTCTGCCCACTTTGTATAAATTCAGCTGTGTTCCACTCTGAGAGACAGAGCATGCTGCATCTGGGGTTTTTTCCCCAGTAATTTTTGTTTATATCAGTCTTTTAGTATTGCTTTCCCAGTAATGCCGAGAAGGAATTATTCATGTGTTGGAGTGCAGTGCAGCTCCAGACAAGATGTGATTTCTATCAGAGCTCTCCTGCTATTATTGTATAATTGCTTCGTGAAACGCAAACGCTCCATTTCACACATTAATGGGAGGATTAATTCCTATCCCCACTGCCTCTGCAGAGTGGCTCAGCCACATCCCTAATTGCGCTCTTCTCCTCACGGCGTGATGGAGCGTGTTGGGGGCTGCGGGGGCCCTGCTGGTGGGGGAACAGGCAGGTTTGTGCTGGGTTTTAGGGTGCAAGGTCCTTCTGGAGCACCTGAGATGCAGGTGGTGAGGGAAGGCCAGGGCTGACTTTGGCAGGGGAAGCCGGAGCAGCGGACGCCTTTCCCACAAACTCTTGCAGAGAACTTAGTCTGCATTTCTGTAACTGTCCAAAATCCCTCCAAAGAAGGTAATCTGGGATGCCTTTGCATTTTGCCAGGGCATGTTCTGCATAGCTTTCCTTTCACTCGCCTGCCTGAGCCTGTGCCTGTAACACCGTGCCGGCATCAAGAGATGCGACCGTCGCCTCGGAGAGCACTGGTGCTGCAGGGACCTTCCCAGCCACATGCACAGCACTCACAAACTGAGCCTTTGGAAGGCTTGGGACAGGAGAGGAAAGTGAAATTATGGTCTTCAAAATACATATATGTGCCTTCTCTTCAGCATATGTAAAATCTAAGAACTGGAAATGCCCAGGTGGTTCAGGCCATCTCTTCTCCTCCCATCCTTTCCCTGGCTATGTGTGTTCAGCCCCTGGCTTGCTCGCAGCCCTCACTTCTTCCAGTGGCTGTGGAGGCTGGAGAATCCCTGCCCTTCTCAGGAACGCTGGATGCTGCTCCTGATGCTCACTCCGATGGGAAATGTGTCTGGAGAAGGACCCACTCCTGGCTGGTGACAATGGTTTGAGCCAGGGGCACCATGGCCTCGGGGCTTTGTGAACCAGCACCATCCTGCATGGGCAGAAGGAAGGCGCCGAAGCTGCCGGGCTGTGTGAGTGCTGAAACTCAGCCGTGGGAGCCGAGCATCGCCCTGTGCAGGGAGACCATATAAGAGTAAAGTTTGTGCTATTACTGATAATGAATGTCTCCTCGTTTCTCAGAAATCCTCTGCTAAAAGTACGATCACCGAGTTAATAATGCAGTGCAGGACATAATGAATAGCCAGTTACAGTGAGTAAATCATGTCTGGTAAGAAAAAGAACAGAAACACAAGCTTCTGGCACTTTTAAAAGCCAGCACCCTTCTAAAGCAGCCCTGCCCGCAGCCAAGCTGAGCTGGGATCACGGCACCTCCTGGCACGAGGTGCCTGCTGGGGGTGAGGGGATGCTGGCAATGTGAGAGAGCCCCAGGGGTGGCTTCTCCCGTTGGTTGAGGCTTCCCAAAGACGCCTTGCAAAGGGAAACTCGAACTGCTGCTCCCCACTTGTGGTGGGAGATGTTTAATGGAGAGGAGCGGTGGGTGCCCAGCCAGAGTGTGCGGTACAGCTTGTTGCTAAGAGCTGTGGCGGGCAGGGGTGCAGGCGGCGCCTGGCAAAAGGAGCACATGGGCAGGGTAAAAGTGAGGGGGTTTTTTGTGACCCCTCAGTTGCTGGAGGGGGCTCAGGGCCCCACAAGTGCTCCATCAGACAGGTGCTGTGTGCCAGCAGTGCCAGCAGCCTGAGATGGCACCTACCCATCGCATTTGCAGAGCAGCTCCCTGTGCCCTGCTATTTCCATAGGAGCCAGGGAAAGTTTTAATATCCTGACTTCATCATCTTCCTCCCAGGTCAGCAGGACTGAGCACAGCAATGAAAGTTTAGACTTTCAAGCACGAACAACTTTTTTATTCTTTCTCCACTCAGTTTCCTGTTTGATCTTCCTGAAGGAGCCTGAATACCCCTGGCTGGAGAAGGGTGAAGGCAGAGCTGTCTCCAGTTGTCAGACAGCTCATTGTCTGGTGCCGAGTGGACGGGCCCACGGGAAATCCTGCCTTGGGGCTGGGACACGGGCTGGCTTGGGCCATTGTTGCAGCCCAGCCCATGGGCGATGGCACCAGACACACGTTCCAGCGCTCGAGTGTCCCCTCCTCAGGGTCTAATCTCCGTCGAACCGCTTCCTCTGCTGCAGAAGGGGTGGCAGACAGGATAGGCGCCTTCGTGCTGCCCTCCGTGCCCCGCATCGCTCCTGGGGCCACGGGGGCTGCGGTCCAGGCCCATGCACACTGGTCAGCGCCAGATCTGGCGCCAGATGTGCGAAATGGCACAGCACGGCCCCCGCCAGGGCTCAGCAGCGGTGCTGGGGCCTCAGGGGGGAGGCAGGACAGTGGCAATGAGCAGTCACGAGGCTGTGACAGGGTCGCAGGGGGGTTGAAGTGCTGACCTGCGGTGCCTGGTGGGGGCTGTGATGGTGCAGAGGAGATTCTGGGCTGGGCAGCAGAGGTTGGGGCTGGAGGTCTGCGCGGGAGCTTGACCCAAGGGAAAGCTTGGGTGAGCTCTGAGCAGCACTGCAATATGTGAGCAGCCCAGGGAGAGGAAGGAGCAAAGGGACCTGAACAGGTCCTGGCTCAGAGGGAGAGGCTTTGCCAGCAGAAAACCTGCAAATGTTGTTTTACGTTCCTTAATCTCATGGCAAAGCAGACCGGGCACGTGGCAGAGGCAGCTCCTGTCCCGGCTGCGTCCTTGGGAAGAGCAGCGCGTGTTGGGGAGCAGCGTGCAGACGAGGCGTGGGGATGCGGAGCCGTGTGGCACTGGGAGAAGAGAACTGATGCTCAGGGCTGGGGGAAACACCCAGCCTGCACCTGGGATCTATCAGGGAAGCAACTGCCACGTAAAGCACGTGGCAGATTGGCTTGAAATTGTGGTGTTGTTGGCCTTGTACTTCATTCCTCCAGCAACAAAAGAGTTCCTGGGAGAAAATAGGTGGTGGTTGACCCCCATCATTCTCTTCCATGGCCTGACAGCTTTTGCTTTGCAGCTGCTAGAAAGGCAATTTCTGCCATCCTCCTCCCGTCACCGCTGCAGTCACTGGCGCAGCGCCGCAGCCCGAACCTGCTGCCGGGCCCTGCCTTCACCCTGCCCGCAGCGACGGCAGCGATCGGCCGAACCGCCGTGGCTGCCGCTTGCATGTGGGGTTTGGGGGAAGTTTTTTTGCAGGCTGAGTCCCTGTTGCAGAGCCCCCCAGCATGCAGCCAGGGCTGGCTGTGCTCCTGCCGCTGGGGGGAAGGGGAGCAGTGCTGCATGGGTGCTGCCTGGGCTTGAGACCTGTGCAGCCACTAGAGCGGGGCTCAGGCTGTTCCCAGGACTGTTGCAGCCGTTCGTGGGGTTACAGCAGGTTACTGACCTTCTGCCAGTAGCTGTATTCCCCAGAAAACTGCAGTCAGCTGCGCACATCATCTCCCAATCCAAAGAGCAGTAGCATGGCTGTAAAGCCTATCTCTGTGACGGAGGCGAGGCCAGCACTTTCGGACTCCCGCCCAGCATCGCCTGTACCAGCTGAAGTCCACGCTGGGCAGAGCCAGAGCTGAGGAGACTCCCGCAATCCCTGAATCGGGGAGCGCGGTGGGCCCAGACCTGCTCTGTCGGGCTGAGCAGGAATGCCCCAGGGCTTTCCAAGCCGCTCTGCTCTCAGACGTGCTCAGCTTTTGCAGTGATGCCTTCTAGATGGTTCCCAACAATCACGTAGCCTAATTGTTATCAGCAAAGTGAGTGATGCCTTGTTTACAAGGGAGCCTTGTCTTTGTTCTCCAGATCTGCCCTTGAATCCTCGTCAAGTGTCAGCGCTGGGTTACGGGGCTCTCGTTCTGTCTGTGCCGGGTTATTTATGCCCACAGTTCAAACAGAAATGAACAGTTTTAGAACAGTTATTTCAGCCTTGTGTGGGAGGGGAGGAAAGGGGAGAGGGATGATGCTGTGTGGATGGATGTAGGTGCAGTAAAAAGTGCTTGGCAGCCCCTCTGATGGCAGAGCAGCAAAGCTGCTGATGGAGCGTGAGCTGCGGCGGCTCCTGCTCAGCTCTGAGCCATCGGGGCTGCGGTGGCAAACCAGAAACCAGCCTGGTTTGCAGTTTCTGGTCTGAAGTTGTTGGCATCTGCCTGGGAGATGTAAATCAGATTTGTCCAAACACCAGTGTGGAGCTGAGCGCTTTTCCTGTAACACATGGAAGTGCCGTTTAGATGGTGAGCGACAGGCACAGCGGCTCCTGCTGCCGTGCTGACCACGCGCGAGTGCCTGGATTGCTCTGAGCCGCTCGCTTTTGCTTTGTGAAAGCATCAAAGAGGAAAACTGGGGCGATCCCCTGTGTTCTGGGGAGCGGCGTGGGTGAATTCTGGGGACAGTGTTGGTTCCGCCCTGGCAGTGGCTGGGGAAAAGGGGAATTCAGCGTTCCGGGGTTTGATGTGATGGTGTGGGGGCCGTGGCTGGGGCTGCCTTGGACCCCGGGTGCTGTTTGGAGGCGTGAGCTGAGCCCGTGAGCGGCTGCGCTTTGGGAGGGCCCGGGGGGGGGGCTCCGCGCACGCCACGCTGACGTGAGGTGCAAATGGAAACAAAATGCATTGCCTGTCAATAAACAGTGGTGAGCGTGATGTCAGGTTAACGTGGCTGGTGAGCTTGTCTCCAGATCCCTCTCCGTGAGAAAGCTGAGTCAGTTCCGGCCACGATGAAGTTTATGGAAGGAGCGTTTCCCAATGTTGTTTAGGGAAGCCTTAGAGAGACAGTAAACAAAATCCAGTAGCCGTCTGCCCCCAAACCCTGCCCCTCTGCACGCCTCTCATCGTGGGCAGAGGATCCCGATGGGGCAGAGGGGCCGGCACTTGCCCCCCTCGCAGGCAGGGCTGCGGCAGCGGCCTCCAGAAATTCCTAGGTGCCACGTTTGGCCAGAGCACAGGTGAACACCAGGTGTCTCATTCAGCAAATTCATTGGGAAGAAAAAGGATTAACGGCCTTGCTAAGGTCTCCTGGCCTTGCAGGGCTCTTGTCCTGACTCGCCCTGGCAGCTCACGGGACGTCCCGCTGCGGGCGAGCCGTGCCCTGCGTCTCTGCAGATGAATAGTTTCCTGGGGAATTCTTCCCGCAGGGCCACATGGCTCCTCTCTGTTGAGGAAACTTCTTTGATCAGTAGGAATTAAACCAGGAAAATATTTTCCATTTCTGTCAGGATAAAACTGGCTCAAGCCAAGCGTGATTGATTGCCGAAAAACATCGGAGCTGTTTCAGAAGGCTTCCCACTGTTCCTGCGTACAGTAAACACGGAATATATTTAGCCTTTAGCCCAGCATGAGGCAGCCTCTTACTGTAATCATAGCAGCAGCTCATCTTTCCTTTCTTTCCCAAGATGTGGGTTTGACAGAGCCCTGGGAAGCCGGGGACGATGCCTCACGGGCTCGACGTTCCTGCCTGGAACGCCAGCGCCTTTGTTTGCCCTTGTTTATGCGGGGTATCAACCGCGCGCCACGGTGACTAACTGGGCAAACAGGCGCTGGGGCGGCCGTGGGGCTCCTGGTGTGGCCGCGGCGACACAGCACCGCACAGACAGTGACTAAACCCTGCCGCAACGGCTGCTGCGAGCGATGGGGAAAGCATTCCCAGCCATCCCCTGCTTAGACCAAGCGTGCGCCTCAAGTCCCACAGGGATGGCACCTCTGTATTCGCGTGGCACACGGGGCATAGCTTCCCATGCAAGGAAACACAGGAACAGGGTCTGCGCTGACAGTGTCAGCCCCTCGAATCCCAAAATGCCAACTCAAAGTAGCTGGAGCAAGAACAAGCTAAAGGATGGGGCCAATGGTTTATTCCCCGTGTCAGACACTCCAGCCAGCACCAGTTATGGGAGATGCACTCCCTGCATATTAAATACGCAGATAATGACCATGATTTATTTACTGGAAAACCCCATATTTCATAATAATGCACTTTATTTGTGGTATTTGTTATTCAGATTGCTCTAACGCGTCGTCATAAACCAGGAACCTGCTGTGCTCATCCCTCAGTAAAAACAGCAAAAGGCAGCCCCGGCCTCAGGGAGCTCCTGCTCAAAACTGGCGGATCTTCCCACCTCCCCTCTGGGCTGTGGCCAGCCCAGAGCTGCTCGGGCAACGGGAGAGCCGAGCTGGGGAGCTGGCGTTTGCATCCCCTCTCCTGGGTGCCCTTCACCGCCTGGGGACACGCGGGGACCCCGTCTGCTCCTCTTTTTTGGTGCACACTAAAGGATGCGCAGAGAGCATCATTAAAGCAATCACTGCTGGTTTCTTGTCCCTGGACACACAGGGTGTTTCAGCCACCATCGTGATGCATTTTCAAGGCTTCTCCCATCTATGCGGGAGGGGAAGGTGCCGGGCAAATGCCTCTCATCTGGGTGTGGATGTGCTAAGGACAAGGCTGCAAACCCAGCACTGAATCCTGCCCTGCACTAGGTTTCTGCTCTACGTTTTATCGGCAGTTTTATGATTTCTGCCCCATAAAACCCCAGCTGCCAGCTGAGGCACTTGGGCTGCTGCCGAGGTCTCCGTGCGGGGCTGCAGCAGCGGCGCGCAGTTCCTGCGATCGTTGTAATCCTAAAAGGTCAAAAACCTTTGTCCAGACCTGTCTTTGGCTTCTTTCCAAGTTGTGCAAAGCTATTTTTATTCTGATGCTAACGTTTCCATCTCTAGTTCCTCCGATTTACAAACAGCATTACCAGTGCGATGTTTTATAAATGTTGGCTGTACATCAGGGACTTCAGAGCTTGAAATGAAGCCCTTTCCCAAGGGTCCCTCTGGGTCTCCTTCCATCTGGTGACTCGCTTGTCACTGGTGACTTTTCCCAGCACCAACCATGCATGGGAGAAGGTGACCAGTATTGGTCTGACACCAACCATGCTGTCCTTGTAGCTTCCCAGCAGGCAGCAACGTGAGGTGCCGGGAGCTGCAGTGAGCGAGCACGTGGCTGTGTGTGACAGCCCCGGGCACGCGTCCCTTGCCACCTCGTGCCAGCACCACTGCAGCACTGACTGCGTTGGTGCAGACCCCACGTTGCTGTCATGAAAGAGGGGAAAGTGTTAGGATTCTGGAACCAGAGGCAGCTGCGGAGGTGGTGGGGAGCGTGAATGCAGCCTGCACGAGGGAGCAGGGCAGGGCAGGAGAGGGATCCTCACGCCGTCACAGATGGGGTAGAGATGCTTCCCCAGGTCTAAAGCTGAAACCCCAGAAGAAACCCAGAGATGCACTGGGGGTTGCCCAGGGAGCACAAACAAACCCTTCCCTCCCCGACAGAGGGTTCTCCTGGGCCTGTCAGGCTTGGGGTGCAGCTCCCAGGGACTCCTGGGCAGAGAGCACAAAGCCGAGTGACACAGCAGGGACAACAGGATGAAAACTGCGAAACAAAACCAATGCTGGCAGGGCTGCGGCTGCCTCGGGGCACATGCCCAGCGTGCCCAGCGTGTCCCCAGTGCAGCAGTGCCAGTGGCCCGGCTGAGACAGCCCCACATTCATCTTCTCTGCAGCGATGGATTTCAATCTGTTCCTGACTCCCCTTCCACATTAGGTGTCATTTAGCAGCTCCTCTCCTCCCCCTCCTGTGCTGTAATTAGCACTTTTTGGCTTGAGTCACGTCCCTCAATCATATCTGGGCTGCAGCTGCTCCTGCCAAGGTGAGTAATTTCCCGGACAGAGATAAAGCCCTCTGCCTTCCCTGTGCTTTGCCAGGTCAGCGCTCACAGGGATGCGGTGCTCAGCGCCCACCGCCGCGCTGGGCCCTGGGCACGTGGCAGCGCCAGAAAGGTGAAGGCAATTTTGCATGTGCTGCTGCCCCCCCAGGGGGAAAATGCAAAGGAAACGTGGTTGTTATCAATAAATTCCTTTGAGCCCGGTGGCCGAGCCGTGCTGGAGAGCAGAGCCGGGCTGGGAGACAAGTACTCATCTGTAGAGAGGTGGTCACCGTGGTATGTGGCCATCACCAGTGCTGCCATCAGAGCATCTCTCCAGAAAAGACCCCCTGGGGGCTCTCTGGGTACGAAGCAGGGACAGCTGAAGATGTGACAGACTGGGGGCTGGGGGCTTTCCCAGGGTACCATGAGTGGTTTTGCTGCAGGTTAAAAGTCAGGATGCGACTGTCCAGAGCCCGGCACCCTGTGGGTGCTCCCGGGAATGCCGCAGGTCCAGTGCCCACCTCCAGCCCTGCAAGCTGAGCAGGAGCTGGGGGGGTTGCTCTGCCAGCAGACAGAGAAAGTTGGGGATAAAAAAGAGCACTCCTGGCACAGAAGGGGGAGGGACGGCAGACTCGCCCAGCTGGAGCAGGCGGCAGTGGGGATGAGACCTTCGGGGCTGTAACAGCAGCCAGGGGATGCCGAGATGGGGCTGCGAACCTCCCGGGCACTTAAGGAAGGTTGATCATGAAATGTTTTATAGCTTATGAGGAGCTCATAAGGCAGCCAGGACCTGGATAATGGGGGATTTTAATTACTTGGATATTGATGGACATAATATGTGTGCAGCAAACCACAAAGGGAGACCTGTGGCTGGAGGGGAGAGCGAGATTGATCTATGCACAGCATGCTAAGTAACTTAAACCGTTCGGAGCCTCCGCTGGCCCCGCTTCCAGGAGCAGAGCCAAGTATGATAAATAAGGTCGAGGTTGGGAAGTGTCTAGAATCCAAATGTTTGTATTCTTGTTCGATTTCAAATATTCAGGAGGACAAAAGCGGCAGCAGGAGCAGCAAAGCGCTTGGCTGCGTCTGCCCGGGGCTCCGAGCCGCCCTGGGGAGCAGCCTGGCTGCGGGCAAGCGGCTGAGAGGGCCAAGAGGTGTCCCAGGAACTTGTGTGGGGTGGTGGAAGGTGACCGGGGTGAGACCCGGGCAGGGCGAGGAGGGACCTGGAGGCTGAAGCAATCGAGGAGTAGGATGGAAAGTCTGAGCAAGAGGCGTGGGTGGGATGGAGGCTACCAGGCTGGGCATGGAGCAGGAGCTGGCTGTGGGCAGGCTGAGGACCACGCTTGGGAGGGAGAAAGCAGAGATGGGCGGTGGGGGGGGGGTGGGTGCTACCGGGGACCCTGCAGCGAGGGTGTCCTCCTCGGTGCTGTTGGGAGCAAGAGCTGAGGGCTGGAAAACACCATGCACTGCTGTCCCTGAGCCCGGGACACACGATGGGAGGGCAGAGCCTGAGCTGGGTCTGGAGGCAGCCCCGGGACCCTGCTGGTGTGTCTCCCCTCTCCCAGGGGAGGTGGTGAGGCTGGGGGACAGAGCCAGGGACTGTTTCCCGTGCGTGCCCCAAGGAAGGGTGGTGGGCAGCCAACAGACCTCGCTGCAGGGCAGCGGGGCACCTCCCCTACTTGTACCCAGCGTGTCGTAGTTGGGGCTTTAGGACAGCAAAGCAGCCACCTCTCAGGTAGAGCAGGAGGGGGGTTTTGTGGTAAGGTGAGAGAGAGGCCCCGGCTCACCTGGGCTGCGGAGGAACGGGGTGCAGCTCTTGGACAGGGCTTTGTGTTGATGGATCAGCACCCAACCAGGGCTCTCCAGAGGTTTGGTGGCATAAAACGTGGGGTCTCCTCCCACAGCTGTGCGCCAGCCTTCCTTCTCCTCATGGACCGTCATATGCCGTGGAGGAAATCTCTACTTAATCACAGAATCGTGGTATGGGTTGGGTTGGAAGGACCTTCAAGCCCATCCAGTTCCAACCCCCGCTGCCACGGGCAGGGACACCTCCCTCTGGGTCAGGAGGCTCAGTGAAAGGGGGTCAGGAGGTGTCAGGAAGGGGGACACCCCAGAACGGGGCTGGGGCTGCCGGGTGGCTCCCGAGCTGCAGATTCACAATGGAAGCGTGTGCATCGCCACGCCAGGGGCAGGGCCGCTGTTTGCAGCGATAAGAGAGTTTTCTGTGCGGGTGGTGCTCTCTTGGGTTGTCGCTGCGGCTCTGGCTGTGGCCAAGGCTGCGATGCGGGCAGGCGTCTGTCCTGACTGACCCGGGGTCCGGGGAGGTGGTGCAAAACCCCATTCCTGTTTGAGCAGATCCTGATTGTGGAGAAGTGTCCCCAGGAGTGGAAATGTGGAGGCAGCAGCTCTGAAAGGAGAGTCTGCTCTATTCCCTTGGTAAAAGAATCCACTTTAATAAAGAGCTGCATAAATGGGTTTAAACCTGTCTGTCGCTTTGCGGAGTGTCCTTGCGTGTCCTGAGGGCTCAGGCTGTCCCAGCTGGGATCTCTGCCATGATCAGAACCCTCTTCCTGAGTTTCCTTTGCTCTCCGTGTCGTGTTTGTGGCAGAAGGGCAGTGCCAGGCTGGGTGCTGGTTGGGGAAGGTCTGTGGGCTCCAAACAGGGTGCAGTGGACAGGAGCAGCAGAGACCAAACATTGTGGGTCTGTACAGGTGATGGAGAGCCCTGCGGGGCAGAGCGGGACCTGTCGTGCTGCAGGCAGCGCATCGTGGTGCGGCTCCTGGCATGCCAAGCGCTGTGTTATTCTCACCATGAATGCCAAGCGCCGTGTTATTCTCAAACGTATTGTGGCATTTTTAGGCGCAGGCGTAAATTATTTAAATGCAACGTGCTTCCAGTTGTAAATACATCTGAGACCTCAGATGTCTGCGTCTTGTGATCAATATTAGACAGCAGTGGTTTGGAAACAGAGAGAAATCAAAGCACTCGTGAAGCTGCTGTCCCAGCCTGCCAAGAGAGAAGCTGGGAAGGGCCTGAGCATCACCGTGTCTCACTGTCTGGGAGCTGCGAGCGCGGGGGGAGCCGCCCTGAATCTGAGTTTAAAGGGGCTGACGGTGATTAACGCATGTGCTGGCGCTGGGTGCCGCTGAACTGAACTTGGGCAGAGTGAGCCCTTGCCGTGCCGTTTGCCAGCCTGGGAACGCTGTGGTCTGACTCTGTTCCTCATCCCCAAAAAGTCATGCTTTAAAGGTGAGAGTGCCCACCAGTGCAGAGTCACCTCTTGGCTCTCCAGAGCCCTTCAACATCTCTCCTCTGGTGTCCCAGCTCCCCTTCTCCCTTCCAAGGTGGCACAAATCCACCCTCCTTCCTCCTGATTTGGAGCATTGCTGTGATTCTGCCAGGCTGAGGCAGGGACAGCGTGCACGGGGCAGGGCCCGGGGCTTTGCCAGGGTTTGCAACAAAATCTCCCCAGGGACCCTTTGCCCCTCCCTGGCACCGGCATCACCTCTGCCCAGCATGGGTTTGGGCATCCTGTAGCACACGTGGAGCCCAGACAGCTCCCTGTAGTGCCAGCCTGCGCCACCTCCCTGCGGGTCCTGAGTGCATCTCTCATTTAGCCAGAGTCATTTTTTTTCCTCCCCTCTAATTTTGCTGTTTTCCTGAAATGGTCTGAAATGGAGCAGACCGGGACAATCATCACAATGAATTATTTCCTGCATAAAATATGCAGCAGCGATTCAGAAATGAAGATCAAGTGGAACAAGGGCTGCCAGGCAAAGATTGAGAGCTGCTGACAGGCGCCCGTCGGTTGTTTACTGACAATCTCTTTTCCCCAGCCCGAGTTTTTGGGCTGCCTTTCAAAAGAGGGCACAAAATAAAATTTAGCAAGGAGCTTTAATAATTCAAGCTGCCGTGCTGAGCTTTTTGTTGCCCTTATGGGAACGACGCCTCATTTCAAAGGACCTTGACTCTGTTCCGATAGTGCAGGAGAAGTGACACTGCCAGAGCTATTTTTGCACCAAGACACTGATTAGGCGTGAAACCTGTCTCCGGTGGCCGTGCCAGCAAAACCTGGGCCGGCAAAACACCCAGCATATGGCCTGATTTCCCTCAAGATGCCAATTCCAAGGAACTTGGGGGTGTTTTCTTGCTGTAAAAGGGCATCTTGGGCACTTGGCATTAGGAAAAAAGTTTTAGTGCTGCCTTGATGTGCGTATTTGCCCACCCGTCCCCGCATGGTGGGATGAGGAGAGCCCAGTGCTGCAGCCTGGGGCCGGGGAGGGGTGCCCGGGACAGCAGTCGGAGCCCTGATGGCTCTGCCGAGCTGCGGGTTGTTTGCTGGCCTCGCCTGCTCTGCTGCAGTCTGTGCTGTAGGAGCCTGCGTGCCAGGTGCTGGGGGCACCTGGGTGTTGGTCTGCTGTGGGTTCCTCCTGAGGACCCGGGGTTTGGCTGAGGTGCTTTTTCCTTGCTGGAAAACCGTAAGTCCCACATCCCCTGCCACAGGGCGGTGTTGCTCTTTAAGATTTAAGAAAGTGAATCCTGTCTGTGCCCAAATGCTGCCATTTTGCCCCTGTGCCATTCTGAACCCTTAATAAATCATGAGCTGCGCTGGAGCTGGAAATGGAGAGCGAAACCTTGTGCAGCACCTCCGTGCCAGCCCCAGCCTCCTCGACACTCTGTGTTTTCCCCACTTCAGTGCTCACTTCTCGTGTCCCCTTTCCCCTCCCAGCTGGGTTTGAGTGCCTTCAGCACCGTTGCCGTGACCGAGGAGCTGGGATTTGAGAGCAGCTTCCCCTGTGAGCGACTGCGGCCAGGCTGCAGCGCAGCTTGGCAAGGTCTCTGCCTGTCAGAGCTAGGAGCAGGGGTTGCAGCAGACAGAACTGTCTGGCACGGGAACAAGTGTCAGTGAGGCGCTGGGGGAACAAGAGGCCAGATTTTAGCCCGGACTGCTGGCCGGTACCAGCCTGAGCATCAGGATCAGGCTCAAAGCGAGGGGGAGGGCTGCTGCCTTGGGGCTGCCTGGCTGCTTTGGGGCCCACAGGCTCCTGGCAGCGCTGGGCACCGCAGAAACACGGCCTGTCCGGGAGCTGAGATGCCAGGGAGGGTTGGCGTGGGGAGAGGAGTCGTGTCCGGGTGCCAAAGGCGGTGGGGGCAGGGAGAAGCCCTGTCTGCACCTCTGCAGCCCCAGCACCCACCACAGCCCCCCCAGACCCCGCTGCTCTGTTTTACCTGCGTCCCCCTCGCTCCTCCGCTGCCCGGAGCTGCGGCAGAGCCAAAACCCGGCTTCTGTCGCCACCTCGCGGTGGGATGTGGCGACGAGTTCACGGACACGGGGCGGGGGCTGGGAACTGCTGCTTTATTTACCCCAGCCCCCACTCCCCCGCGCCTGCAGCCCCGCACGGAGAGGCACCCCGAGCCCGGGGGTCGCGGGGAGGGCGCTGGTGGGGCCATCAGGGAGGACTTGGATGGACGCGGCTCTTCCTGGTGCCGTGGGAGGATGCTGTGCCCACCCTGGTGCCATGAGAGGATGCTGCGCCCACCCTGGTGCCGTGGGAGGATGCTGTGCCCACCCTGGTGCCGTGGGAGGGTGCTGTGCTCACTGCTTGCCTTTTGGGGGTTATCAACAGCAGTGCTGTCCTCCCTGGACAGCCCAGAGCGCGTTCCCCATGTCCCAGACGTGTGAGCGGTCAAGGGGTTGCTGACAGGAGGTTTTCAGTGAAGGTGGCCGCGGTGGGATTTTGGCTCGTGTGTGCGTTGGGGCCTTTCGCCTCCTGCACCCGCTGTGAGCGTTTCCTTGCAGACCCTCAGCGCAAGTCAGGCCCTGATCATCCCTTCCCTGGTGGTGTCCCTGATGCTCTTCAGGAAGCTGAAGATGTGGGACCCTCCAGTCCCTTTGGCCTCCAGCGCAGACGGGGGCTTCACTGCGGAGATGCCAGCCCTGCCACCCAGCTCTGCCTGACCGGCCTTGGCTTTGGCCGCCGCAACGGTGATGTATTTGGTGACGATGGTGATGTGGTAGGACCTGAAGTCTGTCAGCGCGGTGATGCACCGGTTGAAAGCCGCACGGAGGGGGGTGTCCCCGGAGGAGAGCACGTGCTGCCTCAGGGACGGGGAGCGGCGGATCTCCTCCACGAAGGCTCTGTGGGGCCGGGGCATGTAGTCCCTCATCCTGTGCAGGAAGGCAGCTGTGAGACACCAGCAAGAGAGAAATAAATGATGGGTGAGTGGGTTTAAGCACCCTGATGCTCTTGGAGAGTGCCGGTGCTGGCATGGGCAGAGGGACCATGGCGCTGGGTGGTACCCGACAGCCTGTGCATCGTCCTGTCTCCATGCCTCCAATTGAGAAGGAAACCCCATATTAGCTCAATGCTGTGCTAGGGTCGGTCTCAGCCCTACAAGGCAAGTTTTACCCTTTGCTCTCAGCCTTTTGGTTTCGAGTTGTGTGGGCTGTTTCGCTATTAGAGTGGGTTTACTAATTTCTGATAAATCCATTCTGTTCCGGGCAGGACCAATGCGAAGCAGTGGGAGAGGATGAGCTGTTACCGGCTGCGCTGGCGCGCGCTGCTCCCTCATCTCTGTACCCATAAATAACCTCAGTGAAATGCTGACATGCCAAAAGCCAACTCTGTCCATCTGGGAATTCCTCCTGCCAGCTCCTCGTTTATAGAGTTCCTAACGACTGAGGCAGAGCCTCATCCCAGCTGGGCTCTGCGAGGGGTTGGCGAGGTTGAGGTGGGCGCGTGTCCTGTTGACTGGCAGAGCTGGGTACAGCTCAGTTCTACCCCTGCCCTTTATTTGCTTGGGGAAAAGGAAAAGCATGTGCCTTACTGCTCTCCTCGTTGTGGCGGATTCCCAGGAGCTCGTCAAAAGCATGGAGGACGGTGCTCTGTGCCGCGCTCCCTCCCGAGAATGCCATGGGCTCCTCGGACACCCCCTCGTAGATCAGCCCATCCGGCATGGCAGGGTTGTCTTTCCAGCTGAGTGGTGAGACACAGCCGTCAGGCAGGGAGCAGCTGTGGGCAGCTGATAATGGGGGGGTTGTGAGAAGGGACCCTGGGCTGGCAAGATTGAGGGGACCCTTCCTGACCCAGCCCTTGGATTTCCTCCTCCTGGCTCAGCCTTGTCAGCTGTCCTCAAACACGAGATAAACTTGGAAATCAAACACGGGCGCTCGACAAGGTCATGGGTGCAGGGAGAGACCCTTGGTTATCCATTGCCTGGGAGCAGGGATGGTCCTACGGGATTGCCGCGCACTGGTGAGCACCGCGTGGCATAGTCCTGGGAGAAGCTGCCCTCACCTGGCTGCAGCCCCACCTGGGACCCAGGTCCCAGCCCGGGCATGTGCTGCGTGGGGGCTCGCAGGAGCTTTGGGTGTGCAAGAGCGGAGGGGGCACTTCTGGGCAACAGTGGCACCCAGCGTTAATGCCTTGAAATCCCGTTGGCCAACAGGTGAAGTCAGGTTGCCTCTGTGGCAGAAGGAGTCACCCAAATGCTTTTCCAAGCCCGGGAAGCTTGGATTTTTTCCTATGTTCTTATTACTTTTGGGATGATGTCTTTAACAACAGCGCAGGACAGCCTGCCTTTAGTTATTTCAGCAGAGAATGAGGCTGTAATGTAATTTCCTCCCTCTCATAAAGCTGCTCGTCCTCAGCCGGGCTGGGGAACCAGGCAGCACCTGTCCCTCCCCCCCCGCGCACCATTAACTCCCAGCACTGTCACCCGGCTCTCCGCGCCTGTTGTGCAAGCATGGATAAATGCTCGCTCACAAATGGAAAAAGGATTTATAATTTCAGAGAGAGATAATGTGCCTGGCACAAAAATATCTCTTGACCTTCTGAAGAATGCACCGTTTCATGAAGCTTTCGGTGCTGGCTGTGTGACTGCTGGAGCAGATTTTTCACAAAATGCAGAGAAAATAGATCCATTATCAAATACCGTTGTATTTTTAGCTCTCCCAGGGATGTATTTATAGTAACCTTTACTAGTGGGAAGTTCTTATAAGCAGAAGGGAATTTAAAAAGCATGTTTTTCCAGGCTGATGACCACCAAGACAAGGTCAGATTGGATAAAAAATGAGAGAAACTTAATCAGGATGTGTGGAGCCTTTTGACTCAGGAATGCTGAGACCCGCTGGAGAGGAGTAAAAATAGCAACCCCTGAGAAGCCCAGGAGCGGATGGGGACGCTGCAGCTCTGCAAGGAAGATGAGGGATGGCGACCCCGCAGCGCAGGGCTCTCGGCGCCGTGTTTCTGCACAAATGACTTTTTTTTCACTCTTTGAGGGGGGGATTTTTTTAAAAAAAGGTTAACAGAGTTGTAATAGAGCAACAGCAAGAGCCTCGTTGGTGTTTCTGTACCACGCAGGAGCAAGAGACCCCCCTCGGCTTTGCAGTTTTGTGTGAAGTGAGGAGAAATCAGGCTTCTCCTGTCAACACTCTTTGGTCAAGAGCAGGAATGACTCATTTTCGCACAGTTAGGGCAGTTGTGGTTCAGGGATCGTGCAGGGCCTGAGCCGAAGCGCAGGACGGAGAGAAGGGGTGGGGATGCAGACCCCAGCCCTCTACCACCGTCCTTCCGCAGCAGCTCCGTGGGGGCAGATCAAGTGCCTGGAAACTCCCCCTGCCACCCCCCCCCCCGCCCCACGTCACCCCTGGGACACAGCAGCTCCTTCCTTGCCCTGGGGGACCCTGTTCCCTGCACAGGCTGCCCCTTCCCAGCACATCCCTGCTCCCCCCAGGCCTGGGAGCTGCTGATGCAATGGATTTAGATGGAAATGTGCGTCACTTACCCAGAAAGAAAGATCCTGATCACAGCGTAAAACACTGCTGGATCCACGTAATCTGGGAGGAAATCAGAGCACAGAAGTCACAACGGGCAAAGGGCAATCAGTTCCCTCTGCCTCCGTGCTCCCCGCATGGCAACGCTTCCCCCTTTGCAGCCGAGGTGACCTGGATCTGTGCTGGGAGGAGGATCTGGCAGGAGGGGCTGGCATGTTGGCACCAGTGCCCCCTCCTCATAGGGGTCTTCCCCAGCCAGGCTCCTCTGGCCCATCTGGGTGCTCAAACACCATAGAATCCTCCTGGGAGCACTGACCTCCCCTGGGATTTCTCCCTCCTCCTCCCTCTCCATCCCCCCAGAGATGCTCTACGGGCCGGGTGCGAGCGCATTTGTGCTGAAGCATCCGATGAGGGCACGGGCACGGGCTGCCCTGCTGGTACCGTGCATGCGTTTCAGAGCTTTGCTCATGGCCCCGATGGCCTCTGCCAGCTCCTGCAGGGCTTTGTGCAGGGCCTCCTCATCGAGCTGCAGGGTGGCACGAACGGCCTCAGCGGTTGCCTGTGAGAGGAGAGAGGGAGGATGGAGTGATGAGGGCTGGGATGTCTGGCTACAGCAGCTCTGGGTACCCACTGCCACCCACCCCAGCTCTGCCCCTTCCCCACACCGTGAGCAGGCACGAGCGCATGCTTGTGGGTGCTTTCTGGGCACTTTGCAGGCGAGCAAAGAGCTTTGGGGATGGTGGTACCCTACCTTAATCCCAGGCACGGCCGCCTTCTCAACCAGGAGGGTGACGAGGATGAAGCCTCGCAGGCTCTCTCCCCCTGGCAGCGAGATGATGGTGTCCAGGTTCCTGCAGAGGGGACCAGCAGAGCAGCTGAGGGCAGGGGACAGGAGGCTGCTCGCTCAGATTTCCCCGTGCACCCCAGGTCCTGCGGAGCCCTCAGAGCAAAACCCTCCTGGCTGCCCCTGACCCGCACCCTGGGCAGAGATGAGCTGGCACAGAGCAAAAGGGGATGGGGGCTGCTCTAGTTCAGAGGGGTCTGTGACCCTCCCTGTGCGCTTGACGGGCTGAAAGTGCCCGGCTGTGTGTGGCCCAGAGCAGCCCACGTTTCAGCCGTGGTCACAGCACTTTGCTGCCCCAGTAAGGGCATCTTTGCGCTGAAGGCTGAGCTGGGCTCATAGATCAGGGCACAGGTTCAGCCTAAGCAGAGCCCCACAGCGCTGGGGGGCTCAGCCGGATCGAACAAAACCAATACTGTCAGAAAACACGAGCGTTTGACACACTTACTCGATTTCCAGAGGCCTGAAGGCGTTTCGGTTGTTGCCAGCAAATGCCCAGGAAAGGAGAGAGAAGGAGATGTTGTGAAAGGTTCCGGCGATGGACTGTCCTCCGTAGGAGACAGAGGAGGTCGCTGGCCCCAGGGAAGCGCCATCACCTGGGCTGATGCCCCCAGACACCCCCTGTTCCTCATCGGGCACCCACAGCTGTGATGCCGGCAGCCCCAGAGACCACCGCTCCCCCCTGCCCGGCAAGACCCTTCCCCAGGAGACAGAACCCCAGGGGTGATGGGGTTTACGGGGTCTTGGCAGAATGGGAGTGGTTTGGGGCCCGTTCGTCCCCATTGTGCTGGACGGGACCTGCTGGGGTCTCATCGCTGTTGCCCCGACTTGGCATGATCGGCGCATGGTGTTTGCACATTTACCCCTTGGGGCTCTTCCTCCTCCAGTTGGCCAACACAAAGTCCGCGTGGCTGAGGATGGGGGGGAGGCCGAGGGCCTGCGAGACCTCCCAGAAGGGCACAGCGAGATTGCGGGGCAGGACCTGAAGGCACAGGAGAAGGCAGGGTCTGGTGACGGTGCCTGGGCCACCAGGAGGGGTCTCGCTCCTGCTGCAGCCTCAGGAAAGAGGCTTTGCTCCCATGGGATGCATCCCAAGAAAGCAGCACCACTCCATGGATGCCAAGGAGTAGGTGAACTTGCTCCGTGTTGCTCTTACCTTCACGGTGCCCTCCTCGCCCTCCTGCCAGACGTAGCCGGTCGTGATGAAGCTGAGCACCAGATGTGCCAAGTGCAGCTCCTCGTGCCCTCGGAGGTGCCATGTGCTCAGCTGCGGCATCTGCCAGGGAGACCCTTGGGAGCGGGGGGCACCGCAGACAACGCCAGGAGCTCCCACCCGGGGACTGCCCCTCTCCCTGCCTTTGCTGCCTCCCCACAAGCCTGCGCCCCCTCCCTCCCCTGCAGGATTTGCTGCGGCTTTGCAGGCGCTGGGGTCTGCTCTGGGAGCTGGTCCTGTGCCAGTGCCAGGCTCTGCTTTTGCCCAGCGTTAGTCCTGTCCGCGTGAGTCCTCACTGGGGACGCGGCTCCGCTGCTGGTTTGCTTTTCTGCTGCTGTGTCAGACCAAGGTCTGGGAGTGCTCCAGAGCCAGGAGAGAGGGCACAGGTACCTGGTGAACGCGAGAGCGGAGCTGATGGCTCGCGATCAGCTGAGGCAGCTGGTGGGCAACCTCCATCCAGGGGCCGTAGGGCACTGGCAGTTCTGCCTTGGTAGAGAGAGGCGAGAGGGAGGGCTGTTAATGCAGAGACTGACAGCACACAGTGTCCTCCTGGAGAGGGGCTTCAGGGCTGTGCTGGGCTGGGGAACAGCCATCCTGCTTCAGAGACAGGCAGAGGTGAGAAATGGGATGCAGAACATCCCAGCGCGCACAGGTGGCAGCAAATGTGGCACTGCCAGTGCCGAGCCTGGGAGAAGCCATGGGGCTTCGGGTTAGGGGTAGGTTGAGGGAGCCGGGGGGGCTGCCCCAGCTCCCACACAGGGGGCTTTGGTGGGGGGGCAGGGGGGAGCACATCCCCTGTGCACCCGTGCGTCCCCTGTCAGCTGTGGGATGGCCAAAGTGACCCTGCAGCTGTGGGGACCCACGGGATGCCCAGGGAGTTGCTGTGAAGGTGAGGGAAGCCTGTCCATCCTGGGATGGGGGGGGTCACCCTGTGCTGGGGCGCAGGACCAAGGGGGAGCAGAGGGCTCGGAGACAAACCCAGCCCTGGGTAAACTCTTCAGAGTCGAGGCCAGCTCAGAGCCAACACCCAGCCTCTCCTGCTCGAGTCCCAGCTCCGGCTGCAGCCAGAAGAGCCATAGGATATGCGGAGAAAAGGGGATCGGGCACTGCCAGCCCGGGCTCCCAGCATCCATCCAGCCTGGCACAGCGAGGCTGATGGTTCGTGTCCAGTTCCCTCTCTTGCAGAACTCCTGATGGCACAGGCTGGTTAATGGGTGATAAACCAGTATCTACCAGTCCCTGAGCACTCCCGCTGTGAAGGGGGCCCAGTGACAAACGGTGCCGCTTTCAGCACAGGAGATCTGCACTCTGACCGCTCCCCTCACGCTCCCTCAAGTCCTGCGGGGCCAAGGCCAACGTGTGAATCGCAAAGCTCCTCCTCGCTTGCTGCAGCCACTTCAACCATTTCTAAAGAGAGGTTTGTGCCACAGAGCAACCCAGGCCGAACCAGCGTGCGCCTGCCTTGTTGCTCTTGTTATAGCCTTGAACTGGACCCCAACCAAAAAGCCCCTCACCAACCCCTCTGTTTTTCTATTCTCTGTCCTTTGTAGCACGCAGATGTGGTGGCACAGCCGTCTCCTACCAGAGGATGGGGAAGAAGGAAGCCATACTCCTCCGAGACTTGAAACCTGGTCAGCACCAGAGGCAGCGAGGTCTCCTCTGTGTCGTGTCCGGCATCCATCGCCGGCGCTGGTGCAGGACCGGGATGTGCTCTGGCCCAGCCGATACGCACTGGTATGTGCTGAGCCAGCACCGTGTGCCCCGGCCAGGGGAACGACCCTTGTCCTGGGGGGGGGGCCAGGCCCGGCCACCCAATGGCCAGAGTGTCTGAGCAAACACGGCTAAAGGTTGCCGATAAGGCGTTGTCATGGAGCAAGCACTGATCTCCATCCCCGCGTGCTCTCACCCATGGGGAAGGCTCGGGGAAGCTCATTGGCCAGGTAGGGGCTGTGACGTGGCTCCCACCCGAGGCCTCACCCTGGAGCTGCAGGGATGCTCCAGGCTCCCATGGGAGGCTGCAAGGCTGGTGGCAGCTCAGAGTCACTGTCTCCGCAGCTGGGTTTCCCCAGGATCCTGGCAATGCCAAAATTACATCCTGTGTTCAGCATCTTGCCCTGGCTGTCGGTGCTTCCGAGCCCAGCAGTGCAGCTCTCCTGCTCCCTACAATCACACAACATTTTATCTACACAAGCTCCATTGCCCTCAACTCTGTGTTCCTTCAACTTTGCTTTCTTTTTTTATCCCCTCCATAAACCAAACCAACCCTGAAATGCTCGGTTTTGGTGAGTAAAGCTCATTATGTGCTGATCCTGGGCTTAGGACCAATGGTTTAAACGCTTTTGCTCCCTGTAGCAGCTGACGAGGCCATGGTTTTGCAGAGGATCAGCCTAAACCAGGTGTTTGCCACCCCAGCCGCAGGGAATCTGTGCGACAGAGCCGCCCGCCGCCCCAGCAGAGCCTTATGCTGTGGCCGTGGCACCTCACGGCGGGGTTGCAGTCGTAGCCCAGGACCGAATGGGGCTGGCAAGTGTTGATGCACACCTAGGAAAAACCACAGTGGTTCCAGTTCAGGGCTGCTTTGCCGGCGCAGCGCCCAGCCCACACGGCCTGTGGCCCAAACGGGAGTGGGAATGACTGAAAACACAAAAAAGCTGCGTTTCCTTCCTTGGGACCTGGGTGGTGGGCACTGGGGAGGAGCTTGGGGAGTGGGACCAGGATGAGGGGGGGGGTGGGGTGGGGTGGGGTGCAGTGGGAAGAGATCAGGCTAAATTGAGGGGAGACTGGGAAGGCTGGAGGGGAGAGGGACCCAGTGGTGGGGAGCAGGACCAGGGCAGGGGGACTGAGGTCAGAGCTGGGGGGACTGGGGTAGCAGGACTGGGGTGGGGGCACCAGGGAGGTCCGGGAGGAACCAGGGGGAGCAAGGATCGAGGGGGGCCAGGGGGCCAGGCGGTGGGAAGAAGGACTGGGAGGGGAACCGGGGAAACTGAGGAGAACCGAGAGGGACCCAGGGGGGATGCAAATGGGAGGGACTGGGAGGAACTGGGCGGACCCGGTGGGAACCATGAGGGACCAAGGGGGACAAGCGGGGACTGGGGGAAAGTGGGAGGGAGGGGGAAACTGGGGAGGAGGGCAAGCGGGGGCCCCGGGCAGGACTGAGAGGAGACCAGGGGAAACAGGGAGGAGCATGAGGGACTGGGGGGACCGGCCAGGACTCACACAGCAGCAGCGCCAGCAGTGCCCAGTGTGGCTCCATCCTTGCCCAGTACCAGCCCTGCACATCAGTAATGGCCCCGCGCACCAGTACCGTTTTCACGCACCAGTACCGGCCCCGCGCACCCCAAAAGCAGAGGCAGAGGAGCGCACCTTGTACAAAACCAGCATCTTTATTGCTCAAGTGTCTCGTACAGAGGGGTCAGTCACAGCCCTTGGCAGCCCCGCGGGACCAAGCAATGCGCGTCGCGGCCGAAACGCGCGGCCACAGGTCCGGCTGCAGGACAGGCGTGAGCGTACACTTAATCCAAGAGTCAGTAGTCATCGCCAGCTCTGCACACCCAGCTCCAGCGCTCTCCTCTCCCCAGCATTGCTCCTGAAACCCACGCCCCCGCTGCCCCACACCGCCTGCCGCTGCGGCGAACTAACGCGCTGGAAGTATAAAAACTCATATCTGTTAAAAGGCACCGTTTTCAGCATAGTTTTAGTTCACACACACAGCTTTGAACACAACCGAGTGCGTCTCTCCCTCGATGAGTTAACTCCTCATCCCCACCCTGGCTCCCGCATCTGCCCCATCGCATGGCGGCGCCAACCCTCACGAACAGCCCGAACCGAGGAGAACGACAGTTGGGAAGTGACAACAACCTTGGAACAGACAGGCGACCCTACAAACAACGGTGGGCGAGGGTCTAGGCGACGCTTTCGTATTGCAAAAGTGTTACAGCTCTAGTTTGAGGGACACCACAGGAGTTCAAGTATTCTATTACTGCAGAGGCAAACACCATATATAGATATTTATAGATGTATTTACAGAGGGAACTGCTTTCTTGCAATATTATAGGGGATTTTACAGAGTGTGTCCATAGTCGCTGGCGAGCACAAAGGGAAAAAGCCAAGCACTCTTTTCAGTTCTTATTTCACGTTCAGCAAGTTTGTGCAACAGGTTTCTGTTAGGGTGGTGCAAAAATAATTGTCCTTTTTGTCACTGCAAACTGTGATGCGTATTTTGGATTAACAAAAGCTCCCTCAGCTTTGTTTCGAACTCACTATGGTCAGGCTCTGCTTTTTATTGCCTGAAACTCCCAGGGTACCCCAGTTACACCATTTTAAAGCACAAAATTCGCTCTACTTATTTATGTGATTGGTTTTGGTTTCACTGTTCACAGAAAAAAGCACATTTAAGTGTTTTTGTTGTAGGAGTTCAAAAGGGGACACAAAGCAGTGCAAGCTGCCAGCATCATCACCCAAGCACTTGGGCAGGGTGATGGCCAGGGGACCAATGACCGCATAGTTCAACAGGGGTTCCACAAACTCCATAACAGAAATGAAAGCCTGAAACTGAGGAGGGTCATGTATGTCCTGCTGTGACAGACAGCACCCAACTGAGGGCCAGGATTGAAGGGGACCCACACAAAACAATTCCAGAGGCTGCAAAAGGACTCAACGTTGACCATTCAACAGCTGTTACACATTTGCACCAAACTGGAAAACCAAAAGGGTTCAACAAACGGATACCACGAGCTGAATGAAAATCAAAACAACCACCGTCACAAAGACTGCTCTGCGCTTCTTCTGCACAACAAACCTGATTCATTTCCTGACTGCATCGTGACCTGTGATGGAAAATGGATTCTATATGACAAGTGACAGCGTTCCACGCAGCGGCTGGACCATGGTGAAGGACAAAAACACTTCCCCAAACCCAAGCTGCATCAGGTGGAGGACCTGGTCACTGTTCGGTGGTTGGCCAGTGGAATCACCCACTACAACTTTCTGAATGCTCGCAAAACCATTCCAGCACAGAAGGATTGACAGGAGAACAACAGAACACACCAGGAATGGCAACACTTATGTCCAACACTTGTCAGCCAAAAAGGACCAGTTCTTCTCCTCAACAGTGCCTGACCACAAGTCTTGCAAATGACTCTGCAAGAGCTGCACAAATGGGGCTACGGAACTTTCCTTCACCCCACTCCCTCCCCAGACCTCTCTCCCGCCCATCACCACATTTTCAAGCATCTCCACAACTTCCTGCAAAAGGTTTTCCACAACCAAGCAGCAGCTCAAAACACCTTCATAGAATTCATCGGTCCTAGTACTCCATAATTTTCTGCTACCAGAATAAACAGACTTGTTCCTTGTTGGCAAAAATGTGTAGATTCTAAGGGTCTGTATTTTGATTAATAAATCTAATTCTAAGCTGAGAATGTGTTAAGAGTTGATGGGTAACAGCAGCAATTATTTTTGCACCAACCTAATACTTGTGACCACCAGCATCCTGTTTCTATCCCCGGCACAATGGTATCAAGACTAAGGGATTTCATCTCCTCAGCCAGTACCTCAAGTGCTGAACATCCCTTTCCAGAGAGCCCGAAAACCTCATTTAGCCGGTGGCGTAGAAGCAGCCAGCAGTTCAACCCAACACGCGTTCGCCTGTGTAAGCATCCTGAATGACACTAAAAAGGTCTAAGGGTTTGGCGAGAGGGTTGCGTTCATCAACAGGTTCCTGTCTAAAGTGCTCGGAGAAGCAGAGATGCTCCAGGCAGCGCTTCCCAGTGTCCTGCAGGGACTGCTGCTCAGGCTGCAGACCCAAGTTAAAACTTAAGAGCAACCTGTTTTTTAAAACCAATATATGGCCACATCTCTTCGTACCTTTATCTTCATTGCCAGTCACGACATTAGTGAAAATTAGTACAGGGTTCTCACAACTACTGATTTAAAACCATTAAACATAGACTCATAGAATCATTTGGTTGGAAAAGAGTTTTGAGATCGAGTCCAACCGTACCTGTCCACTACTAAACCATATACCTGAGAAATTCATCTACCTGTCTTTTAAACACCTACAGGGATGGCGACTCCACCACCTCCCTGGGCAGCCTCAGCCAGTGCCTGAGAACCCTTTCAGTGAAGAAATTTTCCTTAATGTCTGAACTTCCCCTGGTGCAGCTTGTGGCCATTTCCTCTCATCC
The DNA here is from genome assembly GCA_033558235.1 of Neomorphus geoffroyi. Lineage (NCBI taxonomy): Eukaryota > Metazoa > Chordata > Aves > Cuculiformes > Neomorphidae > Neomorphus > Neomorphus geoffroyi. Next base: position 453,700 of record JAUMJM010000056.1, read on the forward strand.
TATCGCCTGTTATTCGGGTGAAGAGACCGACACCCACCTCACCTCAACCTCCTTTCAGGCAGTTGTAGACAGTGATGAGGTCTCCCCTCAGCCTCCTCTTCTCTAGGCTAAAAAACCCCAGGTCCCTCAGCCGCTCCCTGTAGGACTTGTCCTCCAGCCCCCTCACCGTGGTGCTCAAAGCACAGCTTAGTGTCAATCAGCATGGAAGGAGGAATTTAAGTGCATTAATACACATCAATAAACATATATACATGCATAAACATGTTTACAATATATTGATCTTCCTCTGAAAAAGCACATTGATACCTTATTTCACTTGTGCCATCATTGTGGAAATGGATATTGTTTTCCAGTCCATGCGAAACAACTTTAAATTGCTTGGCCAGATTCCCTCATTTGGAAGACGGGATGGGCAACTCCAATTCTTCACTGCACATTTAGGAAGACGACCACAAATCAGACAATTTCATTATCAGGGCTCAGCGCAGAAATGGGGAAAACAAAAGCCACTCCCAAGTGCTGTACTTGAAGGATGATTTAACCGTGCGCTGCTCCGCTTCCAGCTTGCAGCCCGGCTGCTGTTCCCAAAGCCACAGTGCTCGGACAGACCCGAGGCTGGGTCAGATGTTTCAGTTCTGTAGCTTTGGCAGAGGTATTTAGTTTAAAGTTCTACATTCCTCGTTCCCATCTCTCATTTGCCTTATCTCAGGTGCTTCCTGGGATTGCCATGGCCACTCAATGTCAGAAGGAAAACTGCAGTTCCAGCTGTGTCTCAGTGAACAGGTCGGCTCATGTGGAGGCCCCAGTGCAGCCCAAAGCTATTTGGGAGGCAGAGGTGCCGGTCGAGATGGGAAATACTGTCCCTGAGGTAAACGCTTCTGCTGGTCTGGAGGAGGTCCCTGAGGTGCACACTTCTGCTGCGGCGGCGGCGGCCTGCAAGAGGGCAGAGGAGCTGCCGTCAGCCCTGGCGAACGGCACCCAACACACCCGTCCTCTCCCCAGCACAGCACCTCGGCCGCTGCAGAGGCTGCGCCAGGGACACCGCATCTTGCTAACCCAGCTTCATTTTGAACTCACCGTGATCAGACTCTGCTTCCCATTGCCTGAAATCCCCAGGGAACCAGTTTGTTACACAGCATTTTTCCAAAAATAAAGACCTCCACGAGCTCCGCCCCCCCCCGAGCCATTTTAAAGCACTCCCGCTCAATCCCTTACACTTTCTTGATGCAGCGGCATCACAGCTCAGAAATCAAATTAAAAAGTGAAATGAAAAATAAAGAGAAACTTCCTGTTACGAGTTGTTGAGAAATGATCCTGTACTTGGCAATAATTTAACCAATCAGGGAAAGGACAGGTTTTCGACTAATGCCTTTTTAAAATGCACATTTGAGGAGTATTTTATTATCCTGGATGCAGGATCTTAACCTTAATCAAAACGCAGCCATGCCTGTGTGCAAGATGAACGCTATGGGTAACGGCACCTTGGTTCTGCAGCATGATGTGAAGGAGAAACTTCTCCCAGCAAAAGGTCAGTCCTGCTTGCGTAGAACAGGTGATGAAACAATAGGTTTGATAAAACAAACTCAACCAACCTTGTGGGCAGCTTCTGTGGCTGCGGCGCCTGGTACGGTGGGGACGGGTAGTAAGACTGGTGGTAGCCCTGCTGAGGGTGCTGGTTAACTGGGTAAGATGGAACAGGAAAGGTATTGGGTACCATGTCCTGTGAATAAAACATGAGAAAGCTCACAAATCCACACGGAGGGAATGGAAAGGTTTGTTTCCATAATTAAACGATATTTAAGAGCACTCGCAAACAAACGTGGAAAGGTCAGGGTTGCTGTTTCCCTATGAGAGAACTGGTCATTGGAGGAGTGGGGTGAGGGAATGGGCAAGGATCGCTCCCTCCTCAGGTAGGGTGGGGGTACAGGGTAAGGGAAAGAGGCAGCAAAGCAGACAAACCACTTGCCAAGCAAAGCACAGCCTGTAAAAAAGCTTAAATGGTGGGAAAATGAGGAGTTCCCCACATGCCTCCCTTAGGAAATTATTCTTCTCTTTGCCTCTTTTGCCTTAGAAAACACACCTTGCAGAAATGAAAAAATAAAGTAACTCTGAAACTTTTATTAGGGCAAAAATTCTATAAACTGCCTTCATCTGTTACTTTAGAGTAACAGTCAGAGAACTAAGTAATGAGGAGTGACCCTTCCTACCATGGGAACGGCTCTGGGAGCATACGGCACGCCATGTGAAAGGCCTCTGTGGGGGTAGTCTTGCGGTTCGGCTTCTCTCCTAGGAGGTGGTGACCTGAAATCCAACGGACATGGCTTGTGTGAGGAGATCACCGCGGCAGAGGGACCATGCAGGCCATGAAGCCCAGCACTCCAAAACCGCTGCGTGGATTTATAGAATCTTAGCACGTAGCACATGTAAAGAAGACATCTGCCACACATCCAACAAACCACAGAGCCCTTTTCTCCCTGGACTGCAACAGCTCCATTTTGCAACTTTATACCAAAGATGGGACCCAAACCCGAAAAACCCATCACCAACGCATGACAGAAGAGTAAACAGAAAGCTCTCTCCTCCCTCAGTTTAAGATGAATTTATCTCCTCTGTCATCGCTCAGGGCAACCAGCACACAGCATTCAATGAAGGAGACTTTGCCTGACGTCCTGGGGCTGGAAAATGCCTCGGCACTTTGGCATTGGCTTGGGTAAACAAACGCCCATGTTCTGCTTCAAAAGGGCAGAGGAGAAGGTGAAAGGGAGAAGGTACTTACGAGTGGCAGCGCGACATGAACCTCCTGCAGCTTCGCCTTAGCCTGTCTCTCTTGGCAAAGGCCAGAGCAGCCGCTACGAGGAGTGGGAGGACCAGGAAGAAAAACACCAGCAGCCCATCTCTCAGCGAGGTGTCTTTGGTGGGGAGCGACAAGAGAACAATTACACGGCGTGACCATGACCAGACTCATCACAGCAGTGAATATCTGGTAGGATTGGTTCTACAACTGTTTTTCATTTTTCACAGAATAAAAAAACTAAAGAACCCAGAAAGATGGCAATGCAAATGCCCAAAGATGTTCTTTTCTGATTATCTTTTCTGGTCAGGGACAAAGGAACCATATGTGCCACGATGCCCCAGGCTGTAGCAGCACATTGAATTACTCGATCAATACCTAATTTCTCTTCCACTGTGTTACTGTGCAGATCTTATGAGCTCAACTGAAAGAGAGGAAAACAGAGTTTCTGCTCCTTGGTCTGATCCTAAATCTTCCTCTCCTCCTACCATTGTTTGCTGTAGGCAAAGAACTCAGGTTTTTAACAACCTCTACATTTTCACATGCAGTAGATTTCTCTGCTACAGGCTGTACAAAAAAAGCCCTTCCCTTCTTTTTTTCCTGATAATTTGAAGCATCCCCTCATGCTCTGCTGTGATTCTCCAGTCTGTTATGGAATCCAGAGAGTGCAGCTTCCCCCAAACCCACCCCATCTCATGACAAACACCTCCAAGACCATTCTTGCAGACATAGCAGGGACTGCACCAATCCCATCCTTATACTCTCCACATAGGCACTGCACAAGTTTTTTCCAACTCAAAGCCTGGACTTGGATTCCTATTCTACCTTCAAACTATCAGTGAGAGAAGTCCCTTCACAGCCTCTTTCTGTTTCCTTTCTCCCATGCACGAATTGTGCTCCCCTGCCCAGGCATCATTTCCCCACTATTCCCATTCAACCACAGAACTGTGCATCTCCCACATACGCAGGCGCATCATCCTGCCACATTCTCAGCCAAATTTCATGTTCTGTTTGGATCTAAGAATGGAAAGAGCTTCAGCTCCCAGCTTGGCTACAGAGAAGTCCAAGATGATCTTGGTCACAGGTGGCAGAAATCACCTGAAGGGAATTAAACCAGCACAGTTTCCTTAAAGGTCCCCCTGCTTCCCAGCAGAGAGAAGCACAACACTCTGAGCCCAAATCCTTCACTCGAATTGTTTGCAGATGGAACCTGGTGAGAGCCAAGCACCAGCAGAAGTTGGCTGGTCCAGAACCACAACGCCTCCGCCCGCAGCCCAGCACAACCTCGGCTCGGCCAGCCCACGGCTCGGGGAGTGCCTGGTGGCTACTTGCCAGCATACGGAGGTCCACTGTCCACGCTGCCACCGTAGCCCTTGCTGTCGCAGTACGGAGGGGCCCAGCCTGGTTCACAGTGACAGTTCCGGTTGTTGTTGCACACCTGGGTTCCAACAACACAAAAGCCACGATGAGGTCTGTAGAAATATTTAGTAATTTAAGTTCCCACTGAAAAGCCGCATGCGGGCTCCGTGATCACCCATCCTGTCCCTCCTGAATCACTCAGCATGGAGGACTTTACCCAGCAACTCCCATGTTAATTCTGAACAGCCCTTGGCCAGGCGTCTCGAGCTCTCACGTGACTGCGCAAGCACAGCTCTGCTCAGGGTGAGCTTCCAAGGCCTTAACAACAGCTTAAAGAGCTCAGATTGCTCCTTTTTTTCCTCTTTTTTTTTTTTTTGTGAGATGCAGAGTTTCAAATTACATCAGTAATTGGGAATTCTTCTTGCCTAGCAAAAAATATAATCTTCAGAGCTTTTGTCACAGTTGTGTTGATGCTGCTATGGGCTGCTCTAAGGTCTCCCCAAAGTCTTCCCTTCTCCAGGCTACTTTTTCCCACATTAGTTACAATCTTAGAGAAAGAAGGGGAAAAGCAGCAAACAACACTGGTATACAGACACTATGGATTCAGCACAACTACAGTGCACCTGGCTCAAACTGGAACTTCAGTCTGTTGACACGTTTGCACGATCACTAGATCTAAAACTCTGATGTTCTCCTAACAAAGGTGTTGTAGGAGCTCCCACAATCACAGCCAGTTACAGCAGAACAGACTCAGCGCTCGCTGTAAGCGAGCTGTCAGCAGGAATGGAGTCTCCTGCTCCACTCACCCCGTGCCCGTGACACTGCTTCTCCACGTCGCAGTCGTAGTTCAGCACAGAGACGCTGACACACTGGTAGTGCCTGCAGATCTGGGGGAGTCAAGAGATGCCCGCGAGTGAAGGCAGATGGCATTTACTGACCTACCCCTGCCTCCTCCTCCGGCCTTCCCAGCCACCCCAGGGCACAGGGTTTGGCACCCCACAAAGCTATCTCACACTCTGACGTGATCAACCCAACTCTACACAAACCCATCTGTGCTACAAAAGGCCTCTCAGTGTGGGGTCTGAGCTGTCACTGCCAGTCTTTTGTCTCCAGCCTGAATGTAAAGGAACAGCAATTAAATTGTGCAGTAAGAATGTGTGGAATGCACATTCCTGCTTGGTTTAAGCTTCCAGGCTTTTAATTTGGCTGGATTTTATTTGAAAGTTGTCTTAGGCACATTTGTGTGAGCCTAGCTCGTCCTGCTCATTGACAGAGCAAAGATTCTGGCTTTCACACTCAGTTTCTTTGGCTCCATCTGTAAATGAAAGGCTCATTACAGGTTTTCTACACTGTGGTACTGGGCTATGGGGGGAACCAACAGATGCATTAAGTACAGGCACAGAAAAATCAATGGCTATAAATATTCGTGGAACAAGGCAAGCTGAAAGTTTTATTTATGTGAACCCCCTGAATTATTAAAGAAATCACTTTTTAATTGCTCCTTACCTTTCCAGCATCACATTTGGTGCCTTCGTTCACCATCCCTGGGTCTGGGACGTCAGAGCCCAGCTGGAAATCCACACCCCAGCACGTGGTGCCTTTAATGGTACTCTGGATAATCGCAGGCTCGATTCCAAACACAGGCATAGTTATCACATTTTTACACTGCAGCTTCCCACACATGGCATTCCTACAACAACAACAACACAGGAATACTGTAGTGACACTTGAATTTATCCTGACAAAAAGACTGTCACGCGTTTGAGATCATCTCTTCTTTCTACTGGAAAATAACATTGAGGCAACTTGCCAACAAAACTGAGCTGGGCCTCAAAAGGATGGATTTATCCCTCCTTTCTGTGAGCTGCTGAGGTCTTTACATGACAGAAAACATGACAATTCACTACTTGTTTTTCTGTATGTGAACCCCTCCAGACAAGAACGATCAATGCTGGGAAATGTGGAAGGTGGTCTCCCTGCCACAGCCCCGCGTCAGATCCCCGCACATGTGAAACTGCAGCACAAGCCCAAGAGCTGCAAACCCAGCTAGGGAAGAACTGCCTGATCATCCAAACTCATTTCAACCTTTATGTGTGAGAGTTAAAGCCACACGATCTAACCAAAAGTCAAGAAAACTTACAGCTGCGTAGGTGTGGGGGCTTTAAGTGCTAATAACAGCTCAGAAATTAAGGCAAAACACAGCTTTTCTAGGCAACCTGACTGTGGTTTCAGAATGATGCATATGTGTTAATAGGGCTGGATTACAGGACAGCACGGCTCCCCGCAGCGCACCTACTAAATCACCCCAAACTAACACTGCAGCACCCGGACTGGGATTCTAAATGATAAATGTAGGGGCTTCTCGATGCGCTGGGGTCAACTCACCAGCTGGAACACTTCTTGTACTCATGGCCATGGAAACCACAGTTGCCAAATCTGTCACCCTTGGAATTCACTTCAGCGAAGCAAATGTTGGGGGCAGCTTTGGCTTCTGCAAACGACAGCCCACCCCCAGGGAGAGGAACTGCATTAAACCAGGACAGGAACACCGCGTACCACCCACAGTAATCACCCTGCTACACCCAGGTATTCCATGCTGCACAGAGAGCTCAGGAACTCGATCAAAACAATAAAGAGTTGAAAAAGTCAGTTTAAAAAGAGAGAGAAAGAAGAACAGTCACTTAACACAGAGCCAATTACACCATCTGGCATTTCTTTATGGTTCCTTCACAGCCCTGTGCACCCACCGTAACAGGAACGAGCAGTGAGAGAAAAACACTGCTTGAGCCACCAGCGCAGCATTAAACGTAACGAAGGAAGAACATGTGAAGGCTCGGCCCTAAACACCACTGCTTCAAATCCTTTGCCAAAGCCAGCTGGTCTTTGTAACAGGAAAACAAGTAAATATATTTTAAATAAACTTAGTGTATTCTTTTAGCTACATCTCCTGGAAAAACAGTAACACCGCGCTCTTCCTTACTGGAGCCAAAGATGGCCTGGCACTGCGCATCGTAGTACTGGCAGATGCCGTTGTAGCAGTAGGCGTCCCCGTTGTGGCATGGGTGGCCGTTCTGCACAGTGAAGTCTGGCTGGCAGAACTGGGACGTGCCATTGCAGTACTCCGGAAGGTCACATTCGTTGTTACTTGCCCGGCACTCGGTTCCTTTAGGAAGGAGCTAAATGGAGAGGGGAGGGGGAAACTGCATCAGAAAACAGAGACCTCACAGCCGAACGCTGTGCCCAAACCAGAACATCCTAAAAATGGGCGCTGACCCGAAGCCCTCTCTGGGTGCGGTGCACAGGCACAACAGTTCCCTCTCTGGTATGCTCAGGCCAACGCTCTCCTTTCTCAGCCACTGCAGAAAACTTCCAAACACTGCGCCTGAGCCTCTCACCTGGCAGTTTTTACAGCAGTCACCATAAGCACATTCAGCGCCAGATCGGAGCCTGCAAGTACCCGGCTCACAGCAAGGATCACTTTCACATTCCTGAAAACAAAAACACTATGAATATCAGGAAATCGCCCCCTCTGCCACTCAGTCCCCTCTCCAGCAATGGGCACACAATCACGCCAGCTCCTTACCTTTGGAGAGCCACAGTCACACTCCTCCCCAGCATCCACCAGCTTGTTCCCACAGTATGGGATGCTGTAGGTTTCATCAGGCCTGGGAACGTTGAGCAGGCAGCTCCCACCTTTGTTCAGAGTCAGCTTCTCAAAGTCCTCTGCACTGCAGCTGCTGAAGTTCCTCGATCCCCTGCAACAGAGAACATCAGCGTACCTTTACTTTAAGCCATTTCCTTGGTTCGCAGAACAAGGGTAACATTTGCTTCCCCCCGAGCTGCAGGTGTGACGTGACTCTTCACGAGAGCACTTTGAAGATGAAAGAAACCTCTAACTACTTAGTGCATGGATGGGGAGTTCTGACCCTTGGAAAACGCTACTTACGATGCTCCAGAGTTCATAATGCAACTGCTTGCTCCGCAGTGACAGATACGCTCGTCATCATGGTTCATCCCCAGGTTATGTCCCAGCTCGTGAGCCATAATAGATGCGAACATCTGTATGCTGATTCGGCCAAACTGCACAAGAATGAAACAGAAGATCAGCAGACTGCTCGCATTGAGGACGTCAGTGTTCACTTATGTGCCAAAAGGACACTTCTGCCATTCTTTCTCTACAGTAACGGGATTCTCAGAACAATTGTGCTGGCTTTCCAAACAACTGCACGTCATTTGCTTGGTAATAAGCCTTGGATAAACACATCTGGATCCCTACATAACAACCTCTAGTTTTGAGTGCAGCTACAACATTAATGCAAAAACTAGAGCTCCCCATACAGCCCAAGTCTCCTTAAATACTCCAATTCCAGTACTTCCATTACATGTCCAAGAAAACAGGATTGCTGGATCACCCGTTATCCGAGATCAGCAGCTCAGCCCATCCATGCTCCGCAGTCTCACATACAGAGGGCACTTCGCCGGTGCTGCTCCGAGGTCCCGGCTGTGCAGGTCAAGTGAATCCCAGGGGATGGATTTAAGAACACCTACAGCTCCCACATACTTTCAGGGCAGGGGTGCTTAGAATGGCAGCAGAGAAATCCCGTCCCTTTTTCAGGAGTGCTGCACACTGAGAAAGGAGGCTGAGCGGAGGATGTAGAAGCCTACAGAAAAGTTGGGATCCAGACAGGAGTGCTAGAAATGGTTGGGAACGACATGGAAGCCCTCACTAAGCCACTTCACCTTTGTTATTAAAGAGCATGCACTTCTGGAGCACAAAAGCCTTATTTTGGTCACCTTCACAGTATCACTAGAGATATCTCACCACATTGATGCCTCCTGCGTGGCTCTTGGAGCAGACTGTTCCCACATAGGCCATTCCAGCGGTGCCACCAAACCCCTTCTTCCTACACAGGGAGAAAAGGACAGGCAATCATCCCAACTGCACAGACACACGACACTGCCAGCAGCGCGGCCCATCCACACACCATGTTGCTTCGCTCGTGAGACACAAAACAGCGTTTCCAGCTCCAGCACCAACAAAGAAACCCTGCCATGGGTGTGAATGTACCAGTTCAGCTTCATCTTTCTGCTCACAGGCCTTTTATTCTTCTAAATTAAGAGTTTGCAGAGAAAGTTCTCCTCTTCCACATACTCCCTTCAAACACGAAGAACTAAACATCCTACCCTAATAATCGTTTGTTTTAATTGGCTGCGAGCTTCCTTTCTACTCTTGCCAAGCTCCATGAATTTTTTTCCTTGTAGACTTCCTTGTCATTCCTGGTTTATTTTGTTTCTACACAGTTCTGAAAGCTTAAGTGCAACAGCAGAAGGCACCATATCTTACAACCTACAAAGGAATTTTCAAAATTAGTACTTTTTAAATGTGAGTGTTTTTCAGGCCTTTCCCGCTCCCCAGCTGAACGGTGCTGTTCCACCTCGGAAGGGACGAGGCTCCCAGCTCCCGCGGGAAGCGAGGCAGGCTGGGCCGATGCCCTGTGGGAAGCAGTGCTCTTGCCTCTGCCCTTTCTCGCTCTTTGGGCAGTGACTTCCTACGGGCTGTGCTATCTGCGGGAGTGGGAAGTGCATGAGGACAGGCGTCCTGGAAGCGGGGCAGAGGCGATGACTCAGGAAGCCCTGTTGCTGGTTTAAGGCAGAGGGACGGACTAATTAATGTCCCAAGTCAAAGCCCAAAGCACGTAGCTGGCTTCTGGACACCACCCGCAGAAACAACACAGTCACTATTAAAAGGCAACACTCTGCATCAGGTTGTGCTCATTTTCAAGTGGAAAAAGCCCTGGGTTACAAGTGTAACCAGTGCACAGCCTGGCAAAGGATTATCTGAATGGCAACTTTATACAACACAACATAAAACACCGCAGGACACGTGGGACAAGAAAAAACTCAAACAAACCTGTTAAAAGGGACACTGAACTCAAGGATCATAGAAACCTTCTTGAAAATGCTTAAGCTGACTTGGAATGTGTACATAAATCACAGCAAGGGATTCTCTGCCGAAACACAGCGACCACTTTTGATCCCATGGCACGGCTGAGCAGACTAGTTTAAAGCTTCTTAGGAGTCAGAGGAAGGGAAGTGCAACTCACAGCACAAACTGGGCACTGTCGTGTCTCCGGCGCAACACAAGGTTCTTCTCTCGCCACTGGACAAAGTTTGCCAGCACATCCCCAGCACCTCCATCCGTGCTGATTATGTTTTCATACTTCCAAATCTCCAGACCAACCAGCACGATGCGGATGTTCAACATGATGTACATCTAGGGAAGGAAACAAAGGAGCAATATTACTGAAGACCTTCAGATAGGAACAAGTTGTCTGGCATTATATGTATCATTGCAAGAACCCACTTGTTCTGTTTCGGTTTGGCTTTTTAGAAGTCAACACACAATCCAAATCACCAGAGTGCAATTTCCCTGTGATTTCTTTCATCAGCTAAAGGATGAATGCTTAAATGCCCCACTGGCCATACTATAAGAAAATCCAGAACAGAAATAGACAGCATCACCTGAAATGGTCAGGTTGAAGGAGATTCTTTTGCTTCATCTGTTACACATGCACAAGAACTGCAATAACTGCAGCGATCTGTCCTGTCCCTCACTGCATGTGGTGCAGGTTGGAAGAGTTCCCTACATTAATTCCCAAGCAGGATGACTGCAGATTAATTTAGAGGTGGAAAAGCTTTCATGGTGATGCGTTTACTGTCATTAAATGCATTGGTGGCTTTGCAGCCCCTGCTCCTCTGGCACTCCTATGGCACAGTGCTCAGGTGCGACTCAGTTCTGTCAGTTCTCAACACCACAGCTGAGGGAACAGCTCTCGGCTTGATAAAAACCTTTATTTTGTTCTCACCAAAGCAGTAACAGAACAGACTGCGCGGTGGAAGCTTACAAAAGCAAAGGGAGCTGCACACAGCATCGCTCCCCTGCGCTCGCGGAGCTGTAACTCACACTGTCAAGGAAGTTTGCCAGCTGCACCATGTGCTCTCTTACTTCTGTTTCACTCTTCCCAAAATCTTCAAACTGCAAGACAAAGAAAATCAGTCACAAGAGAAGAGATAGAGAAAGGAGGCAGAAAAGGAACAAAGCATTTTAAGACCAGTAACATGAAACACGTTTCTGCCTGGCTCCAAATCTCCTGTCAGGAAGATGCTGATGAAGACAGCAGCACCTTCCCTGCTATCACTTGACAGCTCAGTGCTCAAGAGGAAACAGCAAAGGCAGGTTTTGCCATGGGTTTTCCTTACATTATTAAATTCCTTGCTGACAGAAACTCTCCATGCCTGAGAGTTTATTATCTTCCTGCAGACAACACATTCATTTGGGTTTAGGTTACCATACTTGCATAACCTCAGCTAAAGCGTCAGTGTCCCTCAACAATCCCTGTGGGAGGAATGAAGGCTTTCCTGATCATCTCCTGGGGAGAAGGAAGAGAAAGCCACACACGGTCCCTACCTTTTCTTTATCCACAACTATGAACAGCTCCACGTATCTCGTTTGATGGAGGACCGCTCTCTTTCTCTGCAGAAAGAAATTTTAGACAATTTCAACTTTATTAATTCAGGTCTAAACAAAAAGAATGCTGACGGCTGTCATCCTGCACTCGATACAACTTGGTCTGAGACCCATCCAACGCACACTGTGCCAAGAGGGAGCTAGGCCAGACCCAAGAGGTGTAATCCAAAGCAATGACAAGTTCTCTAAGTGTTCTACACTAAAATTCAGCTGCACAAAGACTTCATGTGTTTCCAAAGCAAGGGACCTTTTACTTTTCACATTGGCTTCTCTGGAAAGGCAGCACACAGTGTCATAAAGGAACAGGTCGATACTGAACACCCAAATGCCAAGAACACGGTGTTTGTCATCCTCCTGCTTTTCCTCCTCACAGCCAGTCTTTGGACAACACGGGGGAACTTCACATCAAACTTATCCTGACGGTTAGGAGAACAGGATACACAGCACAACACTGCTGGCTTCTGCTGCAAATCCTTTGTTAATGAGGGCTGTGTTCCTGCCCTTAAACGCCCCCAAAAGCTCTGCCCGTGCATAATCGAACCTTCCACTCGCCTCTTGCTGCCACAGGCAGCAGCAGAGGGAAATTGCAGCCACTTTGTTGAAGCGACTGAGTTCTTCAGCAGGGCAGAAAGCCTCTGAATCAGAGGCCTTTCAGTATGTGCTAAGCCCTGGGAAATCTGATAAGCTGCTTCCACATCCTTAGCCGAGCACTTAGATGCGTGGGGACTGGGGAGCACAGAAAGGAACACTTACACGCAGCAGCTGAGTCATGCTGGGATAGTGATCTTCCTCTGCATGTTCCCTTTCGTGGTCGTCGGTGGTCACCCCACACGACACGGGCTCTTTCTTCACATTTTCCAATCGATACAAGATGTGTTTGGAGCCAGAAGAGGGATCCATGGGCTCAATCCCATAGGTGACGTTCCCCATCGTCACCAAACCCCTAAAATACAGCAGCGTGTGAGAAATTCTTGCATTCAGTTCCTCACATTTGTACAGTAACACAAAGGAACAGTTGTTCTTCGATAACTAAAGGTATGTCTTTATCTCAGTCGTTGCAAAGCCACACACTTCCTTTCAAGGCTGGAAGCAGCCTTTCCCTGCACAGGGCTTTCCCAAACACAGCAAATCAAACACTTCTTTAAGAGCCTGCGATGCCCCAGAAATTAAACCGCACATCGTGAGCAGAAACGCCTTGGTTCAAGCACACCATTGCCACTCTGGTGTCTGACACGGCACAGCAAAAAAAATCAGTGTCCCAAAACCTGAGGGAATTAGCTCAAAGCCAAAAACATTTCCATTGGATCTGAAGCGTACAGTCGTAACGGCCAGTTTTGTTCAGCCTCATGTTTGCATCGTTCTTTGCAGTCACTGTGCAAATTGTGTCGCAGAACAGCTGAGTGTGCTCTGAAAACAAACAGTGCTAACCAGCTCATTTAACTCTACCTGTTAAAAAATATCTGCCAACTGCAGGAATAAAGGACACCCCAGGAAGGCTGCCCTGCGCCCTCGGCTCGATCATTGATACCGCCTGGCTGAGCAGCAGCTACAGTGCCAGGGGTTTGTTTCAGGCTCAGCACACCGTGACACGGGCTTTAGAACAGGGATACGAGAGAGGAGCGGAGGTACCTGAGCCCCGAGCAAGTGCTGACAGCAACTACAGAGTCCAGGGTGCCTTCCACATATCCCTGGTAATGGCAGTGATCCTACAGGGAAAACAAGAACATGTTACACACACGTTCCACGTGTGTCTGCCCAGGCAGGGGGATCTGTGTGCAAGCCACCGCTGCACCTGCCCCCAGCTGGCAGTGTTCGCACCTTGAGAACAGACAATGCTGTAGGATTTTACCACATCCCTTATCTACAGTCGACAGCTCCAAACACACCTCCAGCTTTACACAACAGAACAGGGTTTCCTTCACTGAAGCACATCTGAAAATCTCCTCACCTGCCTTAGAACCACAGAACTTACATACACAAAGCTGACCAAGACGCCAGGGGCACAGCGCTCCAGCTAGATCCCCACCTCCCTGTCCTGGAAAGCACAATTTCATAGCCGGACGGGGCCAGCAGCTCATCACACATTGCAGTTTGGAATCTCACTCACCCACTTGGTCGTTTCACCCGCAGTCAGACCCGGAGCTGGCACTGCTCACGCACCATCAACAGCAGCCGAGCAGGGCTCGGAAGTGTTAACTTGACAGAAAGCCATCCTGCTCCTAATTTCTGTCCTCCACCCTGTCTCAAATATTTCAAGGCCAGCCCCTCCCTGCCGATTTGGGCCAAAAGACCATTCTGTCTTCCAGAGAACAGCTCTGCAGGATGTCTGGCTTGTACACAACCTCCCTCCACAAGGAGAGGACAACATCTCTTCACCAGCGAGCACTGGGATGTGGAACTTCTTGGCGGCACAGTGCACCCCTCAGTGCGAGACAGAACGCTTCCATTTTGCACATACGCATTTTGGAAACCAGACAAGGTGGCAGCATAGGCAAATACACTCTGTTTTACCCAGCAAGTGCATTTTTTAACGTTTTACAGGGGCCTGCTGTCTCAGCAATGAAGAATACGCTGAAGGCTCATGCTCGTCTTTCAGGGCCACTCTGACATTCAAAACCTCGTGTGGAAAAAGCATTTTTCCTCTTAGCCCATCGCTTTCAGCAAGGATGTGAATACCCAGTTAACTCTATTTTCAAAACCACAATCCTATGAATCATATATAAATAATGCTTCCTTTTCAAAGGAACAATGCTGATACATAAGAGGGAAGCCATTAGAAATACTCTTCTGCTTTTTGTATCACACAAGCTGTTTTTTACTCATGTTCTACAAAGCAATTAAATTTTCAAAGGCAATCTACCAGGCAGCCTGCCTGTACGGAAGGACAGGGCTGCATCTGCTTTTCCAGTGGAGTAACTCCAGTGCTACGCAGATAACATCCCTCTCAAAGGTCCTCCAGATGTGATCTCGTCCACCTCTTCCAGTTGTTCCCCGTTCCTGGACTAACAGACATGGACTAACCATGTAAGAAAATATGAGGCAATTACCAGCTCCAGGCTAGAGCCTCATGCAAAATCAAGGCTCCTCTCTGGGAAGAGCGCAGCAGGGATTACAAAGTGGCTCAGCAAAAACTACAACTGTCAGATTGTAATCCATGATTCCCTCATCCTGAGATGCTCACGTCACCTTCAATAAGAGCATAAGAAGAAAGAAATCCCACCTGGACATCCGGACGTTCCAATTGCAACTTCCCCTCCTTAGTGTAGCTGTAAACTGTGAAATCTTTGGGCAGCAGTTCTCTGCACAGAGAGGGGAGAGGGAATATGACAGAAAGGTCATGAAACAACTGTGACAGGGCAGTAAGATGATCCCAACCAAAATGGTCCTGACTACGTAATTGCAATTAAATACGGCAACATTCAAAAGGAAAAAAAACAAAAAACTAAACTAACAACGAAATCATGCATTTCCACAGCAAACCCCAAGATATCAGAATGGCAGAACTGCTAATGAAAGCAAATCTACCACCACCACCCCCCCCAGATAGTAAAACAAGCATCAAAACCCATTAAACTGCACTAAAAGCTGGCTTTCATCCAGAATGATAATAAACCAAAATCACCACGCTCAGCCCGCTGCACACGACTTCTCATCCCCAGTTCTGGGAGGAAGCATACTGGGCAAGTCTCCCACGATAAGACTGCTGACCCATACTGGTAAATCCCTCCCGTGGCGCAGCTGATCTCCCATGTTTCCGTGGGTCAGGGCTGGGCAAGTGGCAGCTGGAGATCCCTGGGGGCTCACAGATTTAAATAGCTCTGTCTTTTATGAAGGCAGTCTTTAAAAAGCAATAACCTGATAAACAGTACCTTGCTGCTGCTGGAAGAAGCCCTTTAAAAATTGAACTGAAGACAGACAACATCTATATTGTCTGTATTTACGGCTATCAAGGCCTTGGATTTACAGTCAGCTTCCTCATTTATCAGTACTCCTGTGCTATTGAGACAGGAAAAAAAATCCTGAAACAATAAACAAACCCCAGAAGACAGCAAGAATATTCACTTGAAATAGAGTTGGGTTTGTTTATTTTCAGCTGTGAATTGAGAGGGCCATCCCAGCAATTCCCCAGGTCCCTCTGAGCAAACCGCTTCCTCCACCGGCAGGCGATCCCTGGGGCGGCCGAGGTCACCAGGATTCGGGCCGACAGCCAAGGCTGCAACTCAATCGCCTTTCGCCCTCTTCTCCGCATGCTTCGCCAAGCCAGCAGGTAACGGCGCCTCTCAGAAAGGACCTCCCAAATCGCAACTCACATCCTACCTGGCCATTTGTTATTTGGACACAACAGAAGTGATTTAATCTAAAGAAATTCATCACTTACTTGTTCTTTTCTAGGTGAATGGTGTATTCTTTCCCCTCTATCTCAACTGCATATGACACCTTGTCCTAAAGACAAAAACACATGCATTTTACTCCCATTAATGAATAAAACATTCTCTGAAACCAGAATTTCAAAGAAAACAGCCTGCGAGCTCCACTACTTCTATGGCTGCAGCATTCCAGTCCCTACTGTTATCTTCCATAACTCAGGAAAACTCTGAGCCTCCTCAGATACAGCTGCAGCAGCAAAGACACTGCTAGAAACGGAGCTGATACCAACAAAACTTGCACACGTCCTGGAGGGATGCGGAGCTCTGTTGCTCAGCATTGCCTCTCCCATCACGCTTCCTGCGGGTCCCACAGCACCGGGCAGGGGAGTGGCTGTTCCTTGTGCTCCTTACCAACTCGCTGAGCACACGAGGCTTCGCAGTGAGGAGCTGACCGCAGCCATCGGGATTCGTGCCGGCTCCCTGACATCCAGCAGCTGGAATGACTGCGTGACCATGCACTGAGCCTGCCGGACACGGAGCTCATCAGCTTCCCTTCTTAAACTTTGCTTGTTGCACCAGATCAGGAATAACCATGTGTGGGTGACACCAACACCTACTCTCTAATTGCCCCTGCCTCTGGAATGTGGCATCCCTTCGCTTGTAACTGGGGAGAAGTCACATGAAGGAAGGGATTTCAAAATAGCTTTGTGGTTTGTTGTTCCTTGTTTTAAGGCTTCCACAGAAAACCTCCCAGTTACAGCTGGGAGAGGACAATGTAGGTTTATTACCAAATATTCCCAGCGAGCTGGCACCCGCACAGCCTCGCGTTAGCCAAGTGCTACACGCGGCTGCCTTAAATATTAACGGGATAAGCTGAGTCACCTGAGCACTACAACTCAGCCCTGGTCAGCAACCACAGGGACTTGCACGGCGTTTCTGTTAATGCTGAATTCTGCCAGGGTCTGTGAGATTTGTGACTGAACTCAGCTGGTCCAATCCAGACACTCCAAAGCGTGCAGTAATTTTCTACGTGCCTACAGTGGAACAACCCAGGCTGGGAAGAGCTCCTGGAGGTTGTCTAACGCGATGTTCTGCTCAAAGCAGACCAGGCTGCTCAGGGCCTCCTCCAGATGGACTTTGAGCATCTCCTTGGAACGCTGGGGTTGAGCTCTTTATCAGGGAGCGCAGGGATAGGAAAAGGGGAATGATTTTGAGCTGCAAGAGGGGATGTTGAGATGAGATCTTGGGAAGAAATGTTTTGCTGTGAGGGTGGGGAGGCCCTGGCCCACGGTGCCCAGAGCAGTGGTGGCTGCCCCATCCCTGGAGGTGTTGAAGGCCAGGTTGGATGGGGCTTGGAGCCCCTTGATCCAGTGGGAGGTGTCCCTGCCCATGGCAGGGGGTGGCACTAGGTGTGGTTTGGGGTCCCTTCCAACCCAAACCATTCTATTATTCCTTGATAATGATTCCAACATCTCTTTGCAATTGACTCCTCTGCTTCACAAATCTCATTATGCAACTTTTACACCCAGATCAAAAATCCATTGCAGCAACTCGGAACCCCTGGAGCAGGGTGGCATTTGCTGTAACTCAGTCAGATGCAATCCCTTTTGTGAGGACGGATACTCACTCGCTTGTTGGATGACTCCAATGGCGATTGTGAGTAATTTGAGTCAGTTTGGGGCAGACTTCATTAGAAAGCAGGCACTAAACTGAAGGTGTTTGTAAGATTGCCCAGTACCTGTACTGAGGAGACATTGGAAGCCTCTCGCCGTTCTCTTCCCAGCCTCTGTGGGATTACAACTTCATAGGAAGACAACAGAGAAATCTGCTGGAAACCTAGAAAGCAGAAAAGAAACACTGGTTAAAGAGGCAAAGCGACCGTAAGGAGCAGGCACACAGAAGCAAGTCAGCACAGAGAGGAGTTGTTCAAGGACACACAGAGAGACAGCATCAATCCAGCTGTCCTGCACTGTGGAACCGCTCTGGCTTAACTATGCGGTCTCTCTACAACAGGTCCCAGGGACTCCAGCATCTCCTGTGCTTCCCAACAGCACAGCAGTCCAAAGCCAGTCCAGCTGAGCTCAGCGCTGCGCCCTCGCCCTGCTGTTGCAGCTCAGCTCCTGACACAAAGCCAGGGCTGCTCATCATGTTCTTAGAGAGCTCTGAAGGACCTGACAAAAACAACCGAGACACAACAAATACATGCAACAAAGCAGCCTTTTGCAAACACTTATAAACGATTTGTATATGCAACATCAGGGAGATCTTTGGGACCAAACAAAGCCTACGGGCCAAGTTTCCTTTATAGAGCACTGGTTTTTGGAAGCAACTGTTCTATATTGACTGTGTAAACAATAAATTGCAGCTGTAAATCACTTTTCCCTTCAACAGCCGCTGCCGGTGCCTGCCTGGAAGCCGCTCCCCGGGGAAGCAGGAGGTTGGTCGCCTGGGATCACAGACAGGATTAAGAGCAGCAGTTTTAGTGCCTCATGGCAATGGAATCGGTGAGCTCATCAAAAGAGCCCAAGCTTCCTGGCAGGGGGCAGGGAAGGTTTCTCCTTGCCACCGTTTATCTCCAGAAACAATCACTCCCAGAGACTTTAAATGCCCTCAAAGACCCCCGAGGCAGCAGCGCCAACCTGCAGTGATTGAACCCTTGTCCACTCGCACCGAGTGCAGTGATGGAGCTGAGCCCTCTCTCATCGTGACAGGTCAGAACACGTTCCACACTCATCTCCTTGTCTCTCCTCTCCTGCTCTTGCTTCCGAGCTATAGGTTCAGTCCCAAGTTTTTGTGTTGGACCTCACAGGCAGAGCTGTGCTTTTCCTGCAGAACTCACACAGCACATCTCTGCTGCGGCAGCAGGTTCATTAATTACAGGAATTGTTGGAAAAAAGGTACAAAAAAAAGCAGAGAGAAACTTTCTGAAAGCAGCCCTTATGTTCAGAGGTGACAGAAAGCACAGTGTCAACACCTCCCTGGCCCAAAAACAGGGGTGGGAAGGCCTGCTTCGAACCACCACAAGTCCACACGCGGACAAACCCCTTCTCTCCGTCTGGCATTTCTAACCACAGATCTCGCGCCTACCCAGTCCCGTGCTCTCACATGTCACCACTCTGCACTTGTTGCTCCCCCACTGCTGCCTAGAAGTGCCTCTATCCATGGGGATGTGGCACTGGGACACTGGGACAGAGCTGTGGAGGCTCTCTCAGGGCAGATGCTATGGAAAGCAGCTTGCTTCCCAAAAAGCAGCTTGGAAGCAGCAGATGAAGGAATGAATCATCGTATGGAGCCAGCACAACTGGGAGGGATTTCTGGGAAGAGTGCAGTTCAGAGATGCTTCCCGTTAGACAAAAGGCACTAAAGGAGTAAGATTTTCAACTCTCTGACAGTTCTCCCTAGCTCTTGGCTCCCCCGCCCTCCCTTTACGGCCACCAGTGTGGGAGGTGGTTGCAGGTACAATGCCTTGTTCTTCCCTTCACTGTGGGCACAATTCACCAGAGGACGAGGGTGTGCTTGTCCTGCTTAAAGCACTTCCTACCCAGTAACCCTCACAGATGGCACCACTCGCTAATCAAAAATCCAGCAGAAGTGGTAAGTGCAACAAAGCAGAAATCAGAACACAATCCTCCTCCTGCCTTCAAAGGCTGCTCCTGAGGGACAGGACTTCTTCCCATCACAACACACAAACCCTGGGATGTGCCCTTAATCCAGTAACGCACTAGCCACCAAGTCCCACCCAACGCTCCTTCCAACAATGGACACACAGACCTTATCTCACTCTGGGAAGAACGCACTTGGTCTGACCTAGTTAGCACCAGGCGGGATTCTAGCAACGACAGGGCAGTTTGCAGCTACTGGAGAATCTGAACATACGCTGGGTTCCAGCATGCAGTAAAGGCATTGCCAGATTTGCCCCTCCAGGCATTAGGATGCTGCCCTCCAGTCAAGACAGTCACTATGCGTGAGGATTCACCCATACATTCAGTACAAAGGAAAGGAGGTTTAATTCATAGCAATTACGGAAAGTCAGAAGTGACAGCAAAACTCAAACCCAGAGTCTCAGCAATTTTCTGCGTGTTTGAGGATATTTACATTCAGTTTTCCTAAGATTCACTATTTTTTATAGTTTTTTGCCCACCCTCTTTGAGAAACTTCACTGCAATATCATAAACGTGGTTCTCAAGCACAGGAGTGTGCTATAAATTTTCCAGTGACTTCCAGGATTTCTTGTCCTCGGGTGCTCCTGCCGCTGGCCAGCACTGCTGTCCGAGCTGGGCCACCCATCACCATGGAGAATGCGCTTCTTAGCCGTCATTCCTGCATGCATCGAGATTGTATTTCCAAGGACAAAAACACAACTGCACCCATCATATTATCTTCTCTCATTATCATTATAGACTGTCTTAATTATCTTAAGCATCAGAGGCAAACAGGACGATGTGAATCAGCTTCCCTTCCCCACCCCAAATCCACAGTAGGAATTCCACGGAACTCATAGTGTGTGGGAACTTGGAAACCATCAGGATGTGCCACAGCCATTGCAGCTCTCCAGAGGCAAAGGTGAGCTGTTAGGGCATTCCCCAGAGGTAGGATCCATATCCAGCAGAAGTCAAGCTCCATCTCCCATCTCCATAGACCTCAGCAAGCCTGTGGCTCGCTGGCTCAGCAGCAGGAGCACAGCATGCAGCTACATCCACCCACACTGAACAGGTCACCCCGATCATCCCCCTCCCTTTACCACAGCTCCTTACTGAGCCCACTAAGTGAGGTCAAAGGTCTGCTCTTCCAGAGAATCAAAGATCAAAAGAAAAAGGGAAGTTAATAGCCACAAAATTAACTAATTTCACAAAATCAAGCTCATCAGGATGTGACCAACTCAGGCTGCAGACAGACACCAACAAGGAACATGCAGAAAGCCACTGCTCCCACTTGGAGCAGGAGGAGGGTTGGATTTGCAGAGCTGAGGCTCAAACCAGTCCCTGTAGCCTCACCGGGTCCAGCCATGCGCTGGGACTGCCAGCAAGGGCCGCAGGGTTCTCCTCCAACCACCCCTTCCGCATCTCCATTGCCGTTGGCAACACAAGCATCATTCCATGCAACCACAACATGCTAAAACCCCTCTGATGGCACCCAGGTTTGTTTAAAGCTTCCCAGCAAGTGAGACTGAGAGAGGACACCCACCACAACCATCTTCATGAGTTCATCTCTCTCAATTTACTGAATCCCTGTGGAAGAGCAGAAAATTTCCTATGGAGCCAGGAGAAAATTCAGCACCAGACAGAAGGCAGGCACTGCAAATGCTCCCTTGGGATTCTCTTGCCAATAATTGGGCATTTTACTCTGACCAAAGCAACTTTAAACCCTTGGTCAGCAGCAATGAGTTTTACCCTTCTATCAGCTGAGTCAGAAGATACACATCACTAAAGCATGAGATACACAAACTCATTAACCTTCATTATAATCAATTATAATTAACAGAGGAGGCTAGTGGCACCAGTCACTCAGCACAGGCAGCACACAGCGCACCAAAAGTGGTGCCGAAAGCTTCAGGCAGCCAGCTCAGGTCCCAGGGCAGGATCAGCTCCAGGCAAGCATCTCCAGCAGGCATCCCTGATGCGCAAGGGACTTCCTTCGCTGTGTTTTAAGCTGTACTTCTAATCCACAGGGAGGTGGACAGTTCACTCCCCCTCTCTCTGGCTGTCACTCCTCTCTTCTCTCCTTCCACAGACCATAGTCAATATTTCCCTGTGGAACCCATTTCTTAGCTCTCTGTCCATTGGGATTGGGCTCCTTTCTCCGGTCAGACCACACCTACCCAAAAAAAGGATCCAGAACAGGACACCACAGTCCAGGGGAGTACGAGTACCACGGTTCTCAGGCTGTGGTGTTTGTGTGTCTCCACGTGTTAACCTCTCTTACACATCAGCCAGCACAGCTGACTCATAAGCTGTTTCACCTACTCCAACACTCATCCCTTTCCTGCCGAAACACTCCTGCACCTTCTGTACCAGCGCAGACAATTATTCCCAGTCCAGCAGCACACTTTGCACCCATCCTTTAAAAGCCACTTCTTGCTGCCACATCTTTCCCCCATGTGTCCACATTCCTGGGATCGCTAACCCTTTCCTTAAGGAGCCCAAATCCGATCTGACCGCAGGGGTCTCAGCTGCAAATGTGATGTGCATCCTCTACATCCCCTTATCAGAATTGTAAAGGACTTTGCCAAGCAGCATCTGTCCTAGGAGAAACTCCTGTGAACTGGCTGACTGACGTCCTTCCAGCACCACATGGAGCACCAATTACTTCTCCCATCGATTCTATATCAGGAAAAGCCCGTTTGGGTGCAGTTGGCTTTTCTGCTTACAGCTGTAAAGGGATTTAGCCTTTGGAGTACTTGAAGTAAAAATCTCCCTCATTTTCACTACGTAAATATTATCCAAGTCCACTTGAAAGTATTGAGAGATTTATCCAAAATACTAAATTAACAAAGGCAGGACCTTTCCCTGTGAGGCCAGCAGCTCCAGATCCTCCTGCACCCCAAAGGATTACAGTGCCTCCATCCCCAAAACACTGGGAACATCAGGCCAGCTGTTCCTCCACAGGGTGCTCCTCCTTGGGAGTCTCCTCTAATAAATCTCTGGACTGAGAGGGTCTCCTTGTGTCACGGGGCCACTTCAGAAGGTGGGAAGCAATGACCAGCTACCACGGCAAGAGAAGCAGATTCATCTACTTGATGTAATCGTCACCTGGAATACTTATTCAGCATTAAAGCTGGAGGGAATGATTAATTCCTCTTAGCATCTTACCAGGGCGTCGGAAGTCAGTGAGGACACCAAGCTCTACCACAGCAGTATTTCCTAGAATATTCTTACCTCCTCTTGCTGAAATCCCGACCTACGCTGCATTTCCTGTCTAGACACTTACAATTCCCTCTGCCCTTCCTACCACCACTCCGATCTGTGCACAAGACAACTACAACTCCTGTTCCACTACGAGGACCATTGCACTGCCACAACATCCTCTCCACATCGGAACCTCCCTACAAGGAGAAAAAGAGCACAACCACACTCCCCTCTGCTGTGAGACCTTTAATCCCACCAGGATACGCTTTCTGCTGGAAACAGTCTTGCCCACTCACTTCCACCACGTCTCACACGGGGGAGGTTCGTGGGAACACTCTCTTCAGAGATGCCACGATCTTTAAACCTGGCCACCAAAGGAACTGAAATATCGCTCCTCAAAACGCCGACCAGTCCGTCAGAAGCACAAGCACCCAACACCCAGGAGCTGCCTTGTGCTACACGTCGCAGCCTCCAGCACCGTGCCACCTCCACCACAACCCGACAGTCACTCGGCAAAGCTTGGCTTTCACCTCGCCCACTGCTCACAGTCGCTGGGAACACCACGCCAAGGAGATTCGCAGCACAGATCCCTCAGTTAGAGGTACCCACCACACCATTTCACAGCCCCAAGCACTAACATTAGAGTCAGAGAAGGCTGCTCGATTAGGAATCCCTGACTATAAACCTATGCATTAATGATAAACACATTTAATGCAGCACATGCATCCCTTCTGGATGGAGGCAAACGATGGCACAGGAGACATTTCAGCCTATCGTGTCCATCTAACACCAGAACCAGCATCTTAAAAGCCCATGAACAGACTGGTTTTGATGCATGAACAGCCCATAAGGACAGCACAGCATCACAAGGAATCACAGAACCATTCAGGCTGGAAAAGACTTTTAAGACCAAGTCCAACCATAAACCCAACACTGCCAACTCTTAACAGTAAACCATGTCCCTCAGCACCACATCCACACAGCTTATAAATCCCTCCAGGGATGGTGACTCCAAGTCGTTCAAAGCCCAAAGGGCGCAGGGTGTCCATTCACTGCCCTCAGATGTCCCAGCTCCACCTGGGCTAAGGCCACCCAAACCGAGGCCACCCATCCCTCCCCTCAAACACAGCGGAAACACTGTGGGTGCTGTGACCTCCACACAGAACTGCAGCATCCTCTGAGCAGGGGAAACTGCACGGTTGTGCCCAGGATCCGCTCCTACCTAAACTTTTGGGAGGCCTTGTAGCCCAAGGGAAGGGGAATGGGGAGAAAAGGGGGGGCAGGGGAAATGGGGGGGGAGGGGGGGAGGAGGGGAGGGGAGGAGGGAAGAGGGGGGAAGGGGAATCAGGAGAGAGAAAGAGGGGAAGGGGGGCAAAGGGGAGAGAAAAATGAAGGGGGAAAGAGGGGGGAAGTGGGGGGAATAGGGAGGAAAAGGGGGGGGAATAGGAAAAGGGGGGGAAATGGGGGGAAAGAGGGGGGGAAGATGGGGGAAAGGGGGGGGAAGGGAGGGGTGAAGGGGGGGGCAAATGAGGGGTGGGGAAGAGGGGGGCGGAAAGGAGGGGGAGAAGAAAAGGACGGGGTGGAGAAAAGGTCTGGCCGCCCTCCCAGCCAACCGACCTGGAGAGAGGGTCTGACCCCGCAGACGGGGTGGGGAGGGGTCCCGGTGCCCGCGGGGAGGGAGGGAGGGAGGGGAGCGGGTACCGGTGCCGGTAGGGATGGAGAGAAGCAGGAGGGAGGGTCCCGGCCCCGCGCAGGCCGCGGCCCCGCTCTCACCGTGGCGGCCCGGCTGCCCGGCCGCGGGCGGCGGGAGGAGAGCGACGAGAGCGACGACAGCGAGGAGGGGGCGGCAGCGGCAGCCGCAACCCCGCGCCCCGGCCATGGCGCCCCGAGTCCGCGCCGCCGCCCCCGGCGCTGGGACCGGGCTGGGTCCGCTCCGCCCGCCCGGGGCGGGGCCGCTCCGCCCGCGGGAGCGGGGCCGGGGATGGGAAGCGGAATGGGGACCCGGCCCTGGGACCTGCACCCGCGGCCCCGGCACCCCATGATCAGGGACCCCGCAAGCGGGGACCCCCAGAGCCCTCAAGCAGGAGCCCCTCGAAGCCCTCAGACGGGGACCCCCAGGGCACACAAGTGGGGACCCACAGGCAGGGACCCCGGAGACCACGAGTGGGGGCCCCCAGAGCCCACTAACAGGGAGCCCCACTCCCCATGAGCAGCAACCCCCAGAGCTCTCGAACGGAGACCTCTTGGATTCCACGAGCAGTGACCCTGGGGAACACGAGCGGGGACCCCCAGAGCACACAAGTGGGGGGCCCCAGGGCACACAGGCAGCGATCCCAGAAACCACAAGTGAAGACCCCCCTCAGAGCCCACAATCGGGGACCCCCAGAGCCTACAGGTAGGGACCCCTGGAGCCTATGAGCAGTGACCCCCCCAGGACACACAAGCACGGACCCCAAACCCATAAGCGGGGACTTGGGACAAACAGGGAGCCCAAGAGCCACATGAGATGGGACCCCTCTGGCCCACAGGCAAGGACCCCTTGGGGTGTAGATGTGGGGACCACAGGGCACACACACAAGCTCAGAGCGCTCGAGCGGGAATCTCGGGGCACACAAGTGAAGACACCCAGAGTCCATGAGCAGGGAACCGCTGGGACCCTGAGCAGGGAGTGAAGGAACAGCTTGCTGTGTGGAACTGGGGTCAGCACAGACCACAGACACGACTCTCGTGGCCTTTCCTTCCAAAACCCTTCATTACAAATCTGAAGCACAGGGAAACAGCAGGGCCTGCAGCAACAGCACAAGGGGTCATGGTTTTAAACTAAAAGAGGAGAGGTTTAGATTTAGATATTAGTAAGCACTGAACTGAAGGATACGAGGACTCCAACTAAACTGGCAAACCAGGGAACAGCAGTTTGAAACAGCAAAGTCAGATGAGACGCGTTCTCCCTCCAATCCTGTTGGCTCCCACATCCTCTCTGCACAACACGTGCGGAGTGTTTGGTTATAAGCAGTGTAAATAAAAGATTAAGGATCTGGGATGCAGTCAGGACTCACTGACATCACCGCCTGGCTCAGGAAGCTCTCCAGCAATCGCCGGCTGGTGGGCAAGGACAGATCCCGGTGGTGGCTCTCTCACAAATGCATTCCTACCAAATTACATGGCTTGTCTGGTTTCCAGCTGGAGCTAAGAAACGCCACGTACCTGCCTCCAACTGTGCTCGGCATTTCCCATCTGGACACTGGGGGTGGACGGGGATTAAATGAGGTACAAGGGCATGGATGGAAACAGGCAGCAGCTTGTCCAGGATGCAGGATTTCGGGCTCCAACCCTCTAATTTTACATAGCTGAGAGTGCCGTTCTCTTCAGTGAATCCTGGAATCCCATCCATAGAGCACTCGGAGGCAGATCTCCAAGCACAACAAAGAAGGGCCAGGGCTAGGGAAGGGGGTCTCACAATGCCATTGCTTTGTACAGGGGGGAGGGCAGTTAGGATAAAGAAAATCCGTGACTCGCCTATCCAAGCAGGACTTGGTCCTCCTCTGGGCAGGGAGGCAGGTTAGTCAGCTCCTGACACACCTTCCCTGTTTTCCAGTTAATGGGAATTTTGCTCAAGGGGTCGAGTCCCGTCCATTTTCAAACAATTCAAGAGTCACACTTCGGGAGAAGGGACAAGTGATGCGGTTTCTCCCCCTCTTGGCTCTAAGACCCCACTTCCATGGGGTCGTACGCCTCCATCCAGACTGTGACCAGTGACAGCCTGGGCTGCTGTTCCCTTGCTGCCGCCCCTCGCCTCCAACCGCATTCCCAGCCCCTCAGGACATGGGCTCCCCCTCAGCAACGAACGCGGTGCAGTCTGAAGCACGAGGCCCTCGGGTGTTTCATTTACACCTCTTCCATAGGTGCTCTACGCTGATGGAACGGTGCAAAGCCCAAGTAAAACACCCACTCGAGGTCACAGCACTCCCTCACCCCTCGCTGCCAGCTTCCCGCTGCGCCCAAACCCCTCGAGACCCTCCTCCTCCCACTGCGCGCCACCCGCCGCCCCGGCTTCTCTCATTGGCTGGCGCGCCTCCCTGGCAGCCAATCAGCTCCTCGTCCGCAGCGCACTTCTGCCTTCCCCCGTCGCAGTCTCTTGGCCGCTTCTTCCGCCTTCACGCTGATTGGTTGCAGGAGGCTTTTCCCCGCCCCAAGGGGAAACGACAGGTGCTCATTGTTTGGCGGCGCCCCGACGGAGGACGCTAATTGGCTGGCGGGAGTGTCGCGGGAGGCAGTGTCGTTTCCCCTTTTGCAGCTTCTTCCGCCTTTGCTCTGACTGGCTGCGGGCGCCTTTTCCCCGCCCCAAGAAGAAACAACGGGTGCTCATTGGTTGGCTGAGCGCCGGCGGAGGACGGCCATTGGCTGGCGGCGAGAGACCGGCAGTCCGTGTTCTTTCCCCTTTGCAGCTTCTTCCGCCTTCGCTCTGATTGGTTGAGAGAGGCTTTTCCCCGCCCGAAGGGGAAATGACGGAGGCCCATTGGCTGATGGCCACTCGGCGCGGAGCGCGCGTCATATCCCCTTTGCAGCGTCTTCTGCTTTCCCTCTGATTGACTGCGGGAGGCTTTTCCCCGCCCCCGCGGCGAAACAGCTGTCGTTCATTGGCTGGCAGTGGCGCGGCGGCGGGCGCCCATTGGTTGGCGGCGCAGAGCCCGGAAGCCGCGCCGTTTCCTAGCAGCGGCCGGTATGGCGCCGCGGCGCGGCGGGCCTGTGGGGTACGCGTTGCTATGCGGGCAGGCCACGTTGCTGCTCGCCAACCTCCTACTGCTGCGGGGTGGCTCCCGCGGGCTCCCGCACAACGGCACCGAGCCCGATGAGCTGGGCCCGCCCGCCGCCTGGGCCTACAGCGACCCGCGGGCGCCGCTCGTGCTCTGCACCCACCTGTGAGCGCGGGGCCGGGCGGGGTGGGGAGGGGGGAAGCGGCCCAGCCTGACCCCCGCTCCTTCCCGCAGCCCTGAGGAGTTCGTGGAGTGCGAGGAGCCCGTGGACCACGGCGGGAACGCCACGGCGCAGCAGGAGCTGGGGCACGGCTGCGTGAAGGTGCGGGGCGGCCCCTGGGGCTCCCTCCCACCCACCCAGGGCTCTGTGTGTCCACCCGGTCCCTGTCCGCTACCCCCCCGCCCAGCCCTGTTCCCCCTCCGGGGCTCTATTTCCCACCGCCGGTCCCTGTCACCCCCCCTGGGCTCTTTCTTCCCCACCTCCCCAGGGCTCTGTCCCGTTCCTCTCCGGGGCTTTGTCCCCCCCCCCGCTCCCTGTCCCCTCAGTGCTTTGTGTCTCCCCCCCCTCAACCCCAGGCTCTGTCCCACCCCGCACCCCCAGGCTCTGTCCCGCGTCCCGGGTCTCTGTCTGCCCCTGCCCTCTCCGGTCCACCATCCCCGGGCTCTGCGTCCCTGCCTGGGGCTCTGTCACTCTCCCTCTCCAGAGCTCCCCTCGCCTCCCCAGGGCTCTGTGTCCCCTCCCCAGCCCTGTCTCACCCCCCTCCGGGGCTCTGTGACACCACCCCCCCCCGACTCCCTGTCCGTTTCCCCTCCCTGGCCCTGGCCCCAGAGCTTTTCTGTCCCTCTGGAGTTCTGCCTCCCCGCCTCCCCCCGGGCTCTGTGCCCCCTGCTGAGCCTCCTGCCCCCCCAGTTCGGCGGGCAGGCTCACGGCGAGGTGGAGCACACGCGGGTGCAGTGCCGAGCGCTGGAGGGCATCGAGTGCGCCGAGCCCAGGAGCTTCCTGAGGGGCAGCCGGCCCTGCATCAAGTAGGACCCGGGACCCCCCCTCCTCCTCCCTCGGAGCCCCCTCTCCTCTTCCCCCTGGGCTCCCCCTTACTGTCTCTTCCCTCTCCCCTGGGCTGCCCTTCTCTTCCCTCTCTGGGACCTCCCCTCTCCTCCTCTCCAGGAACCCTCTCCTCTTCTTACCCACCTCCTCCCTCTTCCCTACCCCCCAGACCTCTTCTCTCTCCTGCCCCCACCTCTCTTCCCTCCCCTGGGACCCCTCTCTTCTCTCTCCTGCCCCAAACCCCTCCCAGGCCCCCTGTCTCCTCTCCTCTCCTCTGGGACCCCTTTTCCCATGACCTCCCTCTCCTCCCCCGCAAAGAAACAGGGCGATACCAAAGGGTGTGCCCGCTCCCCAGCCCCCACCTAATGCCCCTCCGAACCCTCCTGTTGCAGGTACACTGGACATTATTTTATAACCACTCTGCTCTACTCCTTTTTCCTGGGTTGCTTCGGCGTGGATCGATTCTGCCTGGGCCACACCGGCACCGCCGTGGGGAAGCTGCTGACGCTGGGAGGCCTGGGCATCTGGTGGTTTGTGGATCTCATTCTGCTCATCACCGGCGGGCTGATGCCCAGCGACGGCAGCAACTGGTGCACCGTGTACTGAGCGGAGCCAAATCCAGAAGCAGCCAACAGGAGATGGACTCCTCCGCTTGTTCCGCAGCATCGGAGCAGAGTTCTGCCTCACACAGCCATGGCTTTACAGAGCTGCAGAACAACTATTCCTGTTAATTCCTCTGCACAAGCCTCGGACACAAAGTTGTTCACTGTATATTTTGCTTATTTAAAATAATTTGGATCCCCCCTGCTTCAAGCAGTGGCCATTTAAGAAATGAAACCGTGCAAGCAGAGGTGGTCAAACAAATCTTAATAAGCCTGGAAGGAGCTGACTCCACGTAGGTTTGGTGCTGGCAGAGTCCACGCGGAGCTGCCGGCCCACACCTGGGCGTTTGTGTCGCCGGACTTCGCAGCTGAGTAACCTCACACGACAGGAGGGAGATCGAAGCAAAGTGATGAGCCCTGATTCTGTTATTTGTTTGAAACCGCATCGCTGACTGAGGGGAGCTGGGTCAGATTGAGTGGGAGCTGCACCCTTTGGAGAACATCACTTCCCACTCCCTTGCAGGCAGCGAAAGCTGCACTGCGGCCAATAAAGTGACTCTAAAGGCCTCTCAGCACTTGTGTCTGTTGCTGTCTCTGTCCAAACCCACAGGCGGCGATCCCTTTCCCTGCAGCCGCATGGTTGCATCCTACTGCTGAACACCAGCCTTGCCTCATTAGGGATGGGAGGCTCCTTTCCAGCCAGAGCTGCAGGGAACAGATAGGAGCGGTGAGAGCTGGGAAAGGGTCAGAACTGGCGAGCGTGACTCCCACCTGCACGGCAGGAACCCCTCCGGTTCCAGCCCACGGCACGGGGTGTGTGCGGTGCTGAAATGGGTGGGAGCTTCGAGCAACCACGCAGCCAAAAGAGGAAGCCCTGCCAGATGCCTCTGAAAACTGACTGAGCTGAATAAAAATGGGAAAAGGAAGCTGCAGTCACAGCCAGGGCCGGACACAGTCTGTACAGGCAAAAGCCCGGTCACGTTTGACCCAGAACACAGCGAGCACATGCTCTGCTCTCAGCAGTTCTGCAAAGCGAGGGCCCTCCAGCCCTTTCCATGTGCCTGATTCCTGGCTGCGTTACTCCTGCCCCCAATGGAGCTGCAGCGGGGTTCAGCCTGGCTGGGAATTCTGCCCATTCCAGTTCGGGTTTGTGGTTTATTGCAGCCACTCCTTCTCTACAGGGAATGAGGTTTCTATCCCATTTAGGTCACAAATTATCTGAACTTGGCAGCTTCAAATAGGTCGCAGGGCGGTGGGGTGGGGGCGGCTTCACCATGAAATCTCTGCATTCCTCAGGCTGGGGAATAACGGGGCTGAAAATCCCGAGGGAGGGAAGGGGGGGGATTACGCAGCGAGCCAGAAAGGAGAACGCAATAATCCCGTGTGCAAGAGCTCATCGGCATTAACATCTCCCTTGTCCTCACCCCGGCCGGCAGCGGGACCGCGCAGTGCTGCCTGTGCGAGGCTGTCCTTGCCTACGCATCTCCACCGCCCGCGAGGAGCGCGCACAGCCGGTCCACACACGGGAAACGCGACACCGAAAGCCAAAAATGCACAGTAACGAAGTGTTTGGACCAGGAGTTTTATGGGACGCACTTACCTGTGGCCGGGCTCGAGCTGAGCAGCAGCTGGAGTCGTCCTAATGCTGGCAGCAAGGAACTCTTGCTCCTGGGGCCAGGAGGATGCACGGGTGGTTTCCACTCCGATCTGTCCCGATCCTCACCGAACACCAGCCATGGGTGCAGCGGCCGCTTCTCGTCCAGTTAGACTCCATCCCCTTGTTTTCCAGCACGGACAAGATCAAATACTTTGAAGCAGAGCCCAGGATGGCTCCTCTTCCTCCCCTTGGCACCTCTCCCCTCTGAAGCTGGCTGGGGGTACCACTGGGGCATGGGGTGCCATGGGGCACCGTGGGGCAGCTCAGCAGCGAGACCTCCAAGGAGCTCCAGCTATAAGCAAAGCACAAGAGATGCCAGGGCAGGATGTGGGCAGCTCCGTGCAGCATCCCCAAAGCTGCCCCAGCACTGATCGCTGCTCCCTCACGCAAGGGGAGCACCCACCGGTGGCCCCCGTGGTCCCCCTGCCCCACAGGGGCAGCAATTGTTACCCAGAACACTTAATGCCAACAGACTGGAAAAGCAACTGGGATTTCCTTCTTTATTTAAAAACACAGGGAAAAAAAAGGGGATTCCATCTCCCGCATTTCCAGGCGAGGGGTGGGAAGCGCACAACCCACACCACGAGAGCCACAGAGCATCCCCGCGCAGGCACCCGGCCCTAAGAGCACTTGAAATCCTCAGCCAGAAACAGCTGGAACAGCTTGGGAGTTTCCACAGGGAAGAGCAAACCCATCCATAACCCGACTTGTTCTGCACGGACACCCGCAGCCCACACCCATCCCGAGGGAAGCGGGGGAGCGGCGGCAGAGCCGGTGCAGAGGTGAGGGCACACCGGGCTGTAAAAACCCCTACAAAGCTCCCTCAAGGTGTGGCTGATCCAGCCGGACCCTGGGGATGGGAGAGAAATTCCACCCTCAACACCACCACCTGCATCACGAGGGGCCTGGAGCCTGGCTGGGCTTTGGCCACGTGCGCTTCAGCCTCCGCGACGTCCTGGGGATGCGGGGAGGGTGGGAATGAGAAACAGGAATGTTGCAACGGCGCTGGGGCCACTGGCAGCTTCTCCTCCTGGATAATCACCCCTCCTTGTGCAACAGCTCCTGCCGCACCATCCCAGGCCCCAGGAAACTTTGCAATCACGGAGCAACAGAAACCCGGCTGCTCCGCGGTCCGGGAGCCTCGCGCAGAGCAACCCCCGTCCCGCTGCGTTGCCCGCTTTCCAGAAATGAGGTCACAGTGACGCTGCCGGTGACAGACTCACCGACCGTTAAACCAGCCCTGAAACACCGCACGGGCAGCCGGGCACGGAAGGGCTTTAAACGTGAGTGCAAATAAAGCAAAAAGGAGGAAAAAAGGGAACAGCATGGTTTAGGTTTCTACAATTAAATAACAAATATTAACGCTCACCCTGTACCGTTTGCACATAGTTTGTGTTCTCCAGCAGCTCCGCGCACCCCGCTTTGAGCCACCCTCACCCCCAATGCCGGAGGCTCTTCCCGCCCCCCCCAGCTGCACCGGGGTGCAGCCCCTCCGGCACGGCAGGGGATCGCTACAATTTCAATCCCGTTAAGATCCATCGGGCTCACCAACGCCTCGGAGCTCAGCTGATAAAGCTCCGCTGCATCCCAGGCTGAGCCCGAGCCAGGTGCCAAACAGAGACGTGGTAGGGCAGGGACACACCAGAGGTTCTGGCTCCTAGGGGAGCACACGGAGCGGAGTCTGCAGAGCAGAGAACAGGTAATGCCAAAAAAGGGAAGAAAAATAAGAAAACCAAAGAGCAGGAAACCAGTCCACAAGAGCGGGAAGCCCTGTTCACTCCAACCACGCCGTGTGCCGCTGACGCAATGCGATTCCCACCAAACCACCCAGACTCATCCCCTGGCACAACCCCCGCCAGCGTCTGACCCAGCACATGGCACCGCAGCTCAGCCAAGGCACGCGCGGTTGTAGTCCCAGGTGCCCTCTGGAAGGGCCCTGCGTACCTCCCGCAGCCGTGCCCCGAGCTCCAGGGTACAGCTGCTGCCACCGCTGCCTCCTGCCCTGCAGCGGCTCCGTGCAGGGGACGCCTTCGCTTGCTCCTTCCAGCTTAATGCAATTCTGGATTAAAGCTTTCCCAGCACGTGCTGCTTGCTGTGGTGCACGGACACCACCCCAGCTCCTCGCTCTGGCACCTGGGCTCTGGGTGAGGCCCTCAGACAAAGGGCGAGGCAGCACCCACACCTGGACGGGCTCCACGCAGCCCCCGCGAAGCCGCTCGGACAGAACCTGCTGCTGGCAGCAAGGACGGAGAGGTGTCCGTGCTGGTACCAAGGATCACGCACAGGGTGAAGACATCGGACATCTCGCTGCCTAGGGAACACCTGAATTTTCTTCACGCAATTTATCACCTCCTAAGGAGCCGATTTGGTTGTGGAAATGATGAGTTCACGTTGCACTAAAACCTTCTGTCCATTTTGAGGCAGGCAGCAGGCGGGTTGGCGGGAGGAGGGTTCCCACTTGCATTTACAAGCTCGGCTTTCCTTGCTTTGTGCTAAAAGCGCTTCACCACCCGGTGCCCAGATTACGCAGTGCAAAACCAACACTGTACCTGAGGATGCTCCCATCACGCTCCAAAAGCTCCACCAAGCCTTTCAGAGGGGTTGAGCAGGGACCCTGCCAGTGCTGGGGTTTAACAGTGGCCACAGAGATAAAAAAAGGGTAATTAAAAGCCCACAGATGTGTCGATGCAGCACTGGTCAGGCAGCATGAGGAGCTGTTTCCTACGGAACAAGCCATCAAGCCGGGACGTTGCCATGTGCCGCAGGGCAGGCAGCGGTGCTGGCACCTCCCGGCTCTGCCTGGGGAAGGCTGAGCAGCACAAAAGGGGAGAAAAGTGTTTCTTCAAACACAAGCAAGGCCACCCTCCTCTTCACGCCTCCGAGACTCCTGCTGCTTCCTCCAGGCTTGGTTTTGGGGGGAAATGATGCAGTTGCAGCAGAGGATGCCCCCGCGCCAGGCTGTGCTGGGGACCAGCGCTTCCTGCCCTGCACAGCGAGCAACAGCAGCACGAGGTGCCCGGAGGCAGCGTCTGAAACACGGAGCCACGCGGGGCAAAGCCCAGGCAGGGACCCCGGCAGAGCAGGCCACCGGGATGCAGCTCCCACTGGATCCTGCACCGCAGAGATGAGCGGCAGTGGAGGGAAGGGGCAAATTCACCCACGCCGCGATGATGGGGTGAGCGTGGTCCGAGGCGCAGAAGGGACGCGTGACGCCAGCCGTCCCAGGCACAGCGCGGCTGTGCGTGCCCCGGGGGTGGCTCATCGCTCGCTCAGACGTCGGAGGTCCGGATGCTTTCATCGTCCAAGTCGAAGGGGAATGGCTTCTCCTTGAGATGCTGTGGCTCTGACTTGTGCCGCACGCGCTTGCCCAGCGCGGCTCCGGCGTCGCGCTCCATGAAGGCCGGCAGGAATACAGAGTCTCTCAGCGGTGCGGGCACCTCCTCTAGCACCGGCTGCTTCCCCTCCGCCTGCGGCACCGGCGTCCAGGGCTGCCAGGAGGACGTGGAGGGGACTTTGCACAGCGCTCGCCTCTCGCCGGCCGCCTGCCTCTGTGGGGAAGGGGCCGAGGAGCCCCCGGGCCTGAGCGCGGAGCTGGATCTCATGAAGGTCATTTCCTGCAAGGACAGACCAGACGCAGGGTGAGCGCTGGGGCTGTGCCCACAACGCTCTGGGGAGCAGGACCAGGCCCTTTACAAGGAAAGGAAAAAGCCCTAAAGCAACTGACAGTCTGAATTCAGTGTCCCCCTGCCACCTCCAGGAGCAGAGCAGGGCTCGAGCAGGTCCACTTTGATGGCTGAATCCCACTTTTCCATCTTTTTCCAGGAAACTTTTCCAGTGACTGGCAAACAAACCCAGAGAGGGCAGGGATCTCATCCTGGAACCAGGCTGACACAAGCCCCTAAATATCCCGTTCATTGGCCTAATCTTCATCTGACAGCGAATACGGAGCAGAAAGGAGGTGACCTACCCTGGGGCGCGTTTTCAGGGCCTGGACTGCCCCCGAGATCACTCGGATCCAGCTGCGCATCTCCTCGGGGCTGTCTGCCTGCAAAACACACCAGTTCACGTGAGCCTTCAGCATGTGCCTCCTGCCCAGGCTGTGCCCTCTGGGCAGCGCGGTTTGGGTGTCCTGCCCGGGCACACAGGGATCCTGGGCACACGGGCTGCTCTCAGCTGAGCTGGGCTGCAAAGTCCAAGAGCACCACGGATGCATCCCCCATCCGCTACCTCCCCATGTCCAGCTCAGCCAGCAATGTGGAGCCCAGGTTAAGAGCCCCCCCATGGCACAGCGGGGCCAAATCCTGGGACACGGGAGGTGCAGCCGCAGCCGTGCGCACCGGGATGCTCATCGCATCGCCCTGCGCTTGTGTCTCTGCTCTTTCCTGCTCGCTGTTATAAATAATCCCAAGGGAGAAGTGAAACCCCCCCGTGTTCTCCCTCATCTGTGCCGCGATGCCTGGTGAAGCTGCTACAAACTCCTTGGTTCCTGAGTGCTGGCGGCGAAGACAGCCCGTTCGCGGGAGCACGGCCAGCACGGGCTGTCAGGAGCAGAACTGACTGCCCAGCACAGAAGCCCAGCCCTGGCTGCCTCACCTGGATGTAGAAGGTTCTGGAGCTAGTTACGATCTCAAAGAGGTTGTCCCGCATCAGGAGGTCGCTAGGAACAGCAAGAAAGAGACACGGTCACCACCCAGACATCACCATGGATGGGGAAAATCCAGTTTTATCCTCAGCTCTAGAGTGAGCTGGGGTGAACCTTGGATCCGATTGGGATGTTGAGGAGACTCCAGCCCCCCAGAGACCTTCGGCTACACAGGTGCTGCAGCTCAGCCCCTGCCCCTCCCCAAGCCTGCGGTGCCTCTCATTTACAGCTCGGTTGAAATGGGAACTTTCCACTACTTACCAAGAGTAACAATTCAGAGACAGATTGATCAAATACACTTTTACTTTAGCTGAAGAGGTTTGTTTTCTTTGTTCATTTTCCATTGCATTATTTTGATTTCATCAGCCTTTGCTGCAATAAATTGTTCCCAGATGCTTTGTGGCCACTGTGCCAGCGTAAGGAAAATGCCTCTACAGGCTCTCTGCAGCTCTGGGAACACCTGCAGCTCCGGGGACACCTTCGTTCCGCTCTCAGACGATGCTGTTTGCTGTGCAGAGCCCCACAGCCCTCAGTCTACAGAGCGAGGGGCGGTGGGAGCATGCCCACCACGCGAGAGCAGAGCACGGCCAAGAGTCCCCATCCAGCCACACTGCCCCAGCCCTTGCAACGGGGCTCTGCGAGGAAAGCGGGCGGCACCACAGCTCAGCCTGGTGCCGTCTCGCAGCTGCTGTTCAGGGCCCTCTGGGCTCCTCGGCTCCGAGTTCCCTTCCTGCCCTCCTCTGAGCTGCTTCCCACCGGCAGCTGGAGCTCCCACGGCCGCGCTGGCCCCACAGCGGGGAACCGTGGATAGGAGCATTACCCAGACTTGACCAGGCACTCGTGGGTCTTACAGATGTCCTTCAGGAGAATCGAACGCAAGGGCTCCTTGTCCTGCAGAGACCAGAGGAGACAACGATGGGCTTGGCCGGTCCCTGGGACTGGGGGCGCTGGGATGTGCCTCCATGGAGCCCCCCGCGCCGCACGGAGCAGCCAGGCCCTGGCAAGGGCTGCTCACCTGCTCACACTTGTAGTAACTGATGGAAAATTCATCCAGGATGAAGAACCGCCGCTTCCAGCTCTTCCTCTGGAAGAGAGAGGAGGAATCCGCTCGGTGCTGGGCTCTGGTACCCTCCCCGCACTGTCCTGGCTCAGCACCCAGAGCACTCCCGGAGCACCCCCAGCCCACGGGGCAGCAGCCAGCCCCGTGCCACCCCCCAGCTCAGCCTCCCCGCGGCGCAGGGACCCCAGACTCACCACGTTGCCCTGCTTCACACAGTAGCCGCTCTTGAGGACAGGGGGTCCGGCGTGCGGCTTGGCGGCCGAGGTGGGGATGTAGCTCTGCGAACGCCGCAGCAGCGGGTGGGCAGCCACGTCGCTGCCCTCCCCTCCATCGCCCCCGTTCTGCAAGGAACCAGAGAGCACAGAGTTAGAGGGAGCACGGAGAGGGCAGGGAGGGGAACTCCCTGCCAGGAGACAGGGCACGGAGCTGGAGGGAAAGGCAGCCTGGAGCAGCGCCGGGCACAGCGCTGCAGGGCAAGGGGTGGCTGCGATGCCTGGACACAAGCTGGGGAACAAACCAGAGCCTGATTTTACCTCGTTGTGCGCAGCTTTCCAGACTGCTGCCCGAGTACTGCCCACCCTCTTGGTGCCCACATGTTAAAAACAACGTGAAGAAACTGGAAAGCCTACAGAAAAGTAATTTTTAGGGCTGAAGCCAATCCCTTGCAGGAGGGGAGTTAAAGGACCTCATCTGCCTGGTTATCAAACACCGAGAGGCGACTCGACTGCACCACAGACGCGCGGCTCGAGGAGTTCTTTCGTCTGGCAGAGGGAGGTGGAATGAAAACCACCAGGTGGGAGCTGGAGCCACACAAACCCCAGTCAGAAATCAGGGATGCTTTCCAACTGGAGAAAGTAATATATCATGGGAATAAACTGCTCAGGAAAGCCGGAAAGTCTCCGCTCTGCACTTTAACAGCCAAATTCTCCAGAAAGAAACTGGGTTTGGAGCTCAGGTAGAAAAATCACATTTCCCTTGGCCCTGAGCAACGCTCACTGCTGTGAGGATGGACGGGCTGTGCACGTGGCTGCACGCCCAGCACCCATCCATCAGCTCACCCCGAGCCCTTCCCAGTGCATCCCAAGGGCCGGGCCCTGCCCCACTGCCAGCATTCCCCTCTCTCCCTGTCCCCTGGTAGTGCCCTCCCTTCCCCCTCGGCAGTGCAGAGGATGGTTGAGATGAAACATCTGTGCTCATCTCCTTCCCCCATCCCTCCAAGCCCTTCCTCCCGCTCCGCGCTGAGGTTTGAGCATTGCCATGGCAGCCGGGGTGGCTCTCGCTGCTGCCAGCCTTATACGGCGCCCGCGCCAGTGCGACTGCTGCTGCGGTTAACCAGCACCCTGCCCGCCCTCCTCCTTCCAGCACCTTCGAGAGGCTTTGCCTTCTCCAGGGCAGAGACACGCAGACATTTGGCTGTCCCCAAACTGTCACCTGGCACCTCCAGAGAGCGGTGGAGCAGAGCAGGGCTCCAGCCCAGCAAGGAAGGGGAAACGTTGCGCTCCCCTCACCTGGGCTGTGCCAGCTCCACCGAGCATGTCCCAAACCAGGGGTGAGGATGCCGCTGCAATAGGGAACACGACACCCAGGAGCGATGCTGCTGCACGTCTGGGGGTGCAGCTGGAGCGTGGGGCTCCCCACTGCGGTTGTAGAGCTGCTGCGGGGCAGCACTGGCTGGGGCAGAGCCAGGAAACCACAGACGCACCCAGGAAGCTACAGCAAAGGAATAACCTTTTCACAGGGGGCAGCAGCAAGAGAGCAGCAAATATCCCGGTGGTGGATGCACCACGTTTGGAAAAACTCCTCAGTGGAAGAAAGAAACTAAGCAAGGGCTGAGGCTGCAGCTCATGGCTCTAGGGAGGTGGTGGCAGGGGAGGAGAGGGAGGCAAACTCAGGAGGGAAGAGCAGCTTTAACTCACTGGAACAAAAAAGAAGAGTCGCAGGGCCGGGTGCTGCCACTTGTTTGCAAGCAGGCAGCCAGGCTGCACGGCACGTGGGGAGGCAGGGGGAGGCACAGCCCGGGGTCCCGCAGCATCCTGAGGGGATCGACGCCAGCCAGACCCTGGGAGCAGCCCTGTCCCCCACACCCGGCACCCCTCTGCCCAAACCCCGCAGCCAGGGAAGCGCTGAAAGCACCTGCCAGTGAAAAACCCTGCAATGATTTAATTCTCTGCTCTATTTTTAGCGCTGCCACTGATAAGAGCTGAAGTGCGACCCAGGGCCGGATGAGCACCCAAAGGTGGGAGACGCCAGGGCCGCACGCCCATCCGGCCTCGTGCCGAGGGAAGGGGCACAGAACCACGGCCAGCAGAGCCAGACACCATCCCTGCCACCGGGCAGGCCCTTTGGCTGCTTTACGGGGGCAGAAACACCGGGTCCCTCTGCCCTGGGCACCTCGATGGGGGATCTGGACCCAGGAAGGGTGGGTGGGTGGTGCAGGACGGCCGGGCTGGAGCAGATTCGTACTCTCCTCCTCCTCACACCCCCTCATCTCCTCACACTTCAGAGCAGACAAAAGAGAGGTGCTGCAGGGTGCGAAATGCAGCTATTTTTACACCCTGAGTGGGAAGGGTTTGCAGGCACCGAGCTGGTTGAAATAAAAGTGCAAACCAGTCTCCCCAACAGCCTGAAGCAGCTTCTCCTCCAGCCCCCTGGCCAGACTGCACACGGAGAAGGTTGCCTCCTTTTCTGCTTGTCCCCATCAGGAGCTGCCCTTGAAACACAGGGAACAGCGCGACCAAAGCGAGGTGCTGACACTGCAGGGATTTTACCTGCAGGATTCGGGATGGGGCACGGATCCTGCCCACTCACCTGGTTGATGGAGATGGGTGTGTGGACCACCACCCCCCCGATGATCTCGGTTTTGTAGGCGACCTGGGGCTTCCTCTCCTGGGCCTGGGGCACCACGGGAGGCTTGGCGATCTCAGTGGCTGGCAGGATGCTGCCGCCCTTTGGCACCTATGGGAGAAAGAGAGGGCTGAAAGACACAGGTGTGACCGTGCTGGGCAGCCCCACACCTGCACCGGGCACCATCACCTCTGTCCTCCCCGCCTAAATGCAGCAATGTGCCTTTAAAAAACAACAAATGAAGAAGCCACCCCAGTTAGGGAGGGGGTGGGCCCCATCCCCGCAGTTCACAGGAGGCAAAAGATGGGAGAGGAGAGATGGTGATTAATTAAGCAACACCAAACACGAGCCTGCGCCTCGCCTCTGCAGCCCAGTGCCTTAGTGGGACACTCACTCCTTTAATTGTCCCCGCTCTACTTACAGCGAGGCATCGCGACGAGCTTCCGTCTGCCTAACGAGGCCGGGCGCTATTTTACACATCGAGTGCCGGCGCGTCCTGCAACCTGCAGGTCGTGTCTCTGCTGCGAGTGGTCCCACACCCCCGAGTGAGGCTGTGCTGCAGGAACCCAGCTCCCAGCGCCAGCATCCTCCCTTTCCCCCTCCCGGCTCCTTCCCTCCAGCACCCGGCTATGGACACGAATGCAGGACACGAAGCCTGCACTTGCACTTCTCTAACGCCATTAACCGGGGTCCCCCACCCATCCTCCTGCTTTCCTGATGTGACAGGGGGTGACACGCGGTCCCTTCCCTGCAAACCAAGCAGAGTTCCAGTGCCCGTGGGCACCTGCAGGCAGCAGCCACCCACACCGGCAATGTGGGCGAGCGCGAGGAGGGGGCACGGCGAGGCTGGGGAGCCGGCACGGCCAGAGGAAACGGTTTCACAATGCAGACACAGAGACATTGTGTGTGCCCGCAGTGGGAAGGAGCTGCATCTCTGCAGGCAGTGGTGCGAGGGGAAGGGGATGCTCAGCACCTGGCACAGAGCAGCGCTGCCACCAGCTCGAGCACCCTCGTGCAGAGCCACACAGAGACCCCTGTCACGGTCCTGCCAGCCCACTGCATCTCTCACACCTTCAGCCACCAAGGCTACGGAGACAGCGTGCAGGGTGAGGAAACACAGGAACCAATTTGCCAAGAGCAGAGGAGAAGTCTCTGCAAGAAGCGGAAGCCAAACCTGGATCTCTGCACCAGGAGCAACACCTAAACCACTGCCCCATCCTTCCCGTCCCACTGCGGTGAGCGGCTCGGCTGGCGGCAGCGGGGACCCAACGTACACGTGAGCGTGCTGGGCGATGCAGCCCACGGCGAGGAGCCCAGCAGAGCCCAGGGGAAGAGGGAGACCACTCACAGAGGCAGGCACAGGTCAAAACCCTGCTAGAAGCCAGAATGTCTCCCCACAGCCCTCCTACACCTCTCCACCCACGTCACAGTGACAAAACCACTGCAACTCGGAGGAGCCCAAGGAAACCCAGACCTCTGGGAAGCTGCAGAGCAGGAGAGGGATTTCCCAGGCAGGGCAGAACGGCCACATCACCTGAATCCCAGCAGCCTTGTGATCCCCAGCCAGCCCGCGAGAACCCCTCCCTGCAGGTGTGGATGAGCCGGTCGGCCGGGACTCAGCCAGAGTCGGGCAGGGCCGGCCGACACCAGGGCATGGAAACCACCGCGGCTTATTGCGAAAACAGGAGGCGCATCCCTTCCCACCGTCACTCCAGCTCACACCTCAGCCAGCCTGGCAGGGCAGAACCACCCCAGCAGCACCTTGGCAAACAGCGCTGGCAGGCTCCGGTTACAGCTCCGACCCACTTCTGGAGATGGGTTTTTGTAATCACTATCTCCTGGACCCACAAAAGAGAAGGCACAAGCCAGAGACTGTGCAGTCAGGTTGGTGGCTTCAGGTGCAGAGCTTGTCACTTTTAACGTATTTGCAGATAAAAAAAGAAAATACAAGCCAGGTCTGGTCTCGTGGTTGAGTTTCCCACGGGGACAACCCAGCACTGCAGTGATTTTAAATAAAAACTCCAAGACAGAAGTTGACAGGTCCCAATCCTAAACCGTTTGCCATGTCTTTTTCTTGTATTTAGCTTACAAACCACGAACAACGTGCAGCAGCGCATGATCTGGCAAACCCCTGTTGGCACTGAACACTGGCACGCTGCTAACAGATGCCTGGAAGCACCGCAGTTGCTGGGATCCCCCACATCCCAGGCCCAGGAAGGAGCCGTCCCGGCAACACCCAACCCAGGATCCCTGGCACACGGGCGCTGCCAGCTGAGCATCGCACACCGTGCACAGGCGCTGTGTCTGCGCTACTGCAGGAGAGGGAGTGCGGCAGCATCCCTCGCTGCCAGAAGTGCCAGGCGGCCAAGGAGCGCAGCCTCAGTGAGGTACTGGGTCAGTGACCATGAATTCATGGTTACATGCACACAACAGAAAACGAGAGGCGACGGCAGACAAACTCTGTTGGATCCAGACAGCAACCCCCCCTCCCTGGCAGCGGGGCAGGGAGGGTGAAGACGCAGGAGCAAACAGCAGCAAAATAAACCCCTACCATGGGGATGATGGAGGGAGCATCCCCCATCTGAAGTCAGACCCCCCATATGGGTCCCTGTGCCGCTCTGGCCTTGCGAAGGGACACAGCGACGCCGTGCAGCCCCACATGCTCAAAGGCTGCATCGCCAGCACAGCCCCATGCTCGGAGCGCCTCTCCCTCAGATCCCAACCAGCCTGGCACACGTGCTGGTAGGACCACATGCAGCCCCGGCGTGTCTGGGTAAAAGCCCGGCTCTCATGGGGCTGGGGGACCAGGCAGTGCTCCTGGGGGGGTTTAGGGGCTACAGCCTCGTGTCACAGCTCTTTCACTCGACAGCAACAGGGGATGCTCAACAGGGGATGCTCCAGAAGCAGAGCAGCTCCAGGAGGAGGTCAAGATGCTGCAGCCACCAGACCTTCCACCCTTCCTCAACGTCAACGCAGAAGAAAACCCGGCAGATTCAGCACAGACGGCTCCTGGCGTGGGGACAGCCCCGCCACCACTGCTGCTCCTCAGGTGGCACCAGGGAGGAGGTAGAGGAGGAGAGGAAGAAGGAAAAGCACAGCTCTTCCGAAGGTTTGTGGGTGTCCCACGAAGGCAGGACACAGCGACACCGGAGAGGAGCAGAACGCAACCTACCGTGATCTTACTGGCCCGGTTCAGCGCCTCCACCCAGTCCTGCAGGTCCTTCTGGTCACTGGCTTGTAGGAAATAGCGCTGGGACAAAGCGTTGATAACTGTCAAAGGAGGGAGCAAAGGGAGGAGTTAGGGAACCCCATTCAGTGCTCGGCATCACTGTAACAAACCAGACAACCACGAGGATGGCATCGCTCAGCTCCGGGCCCAGGGCGACCTGCAGACACCGGTCTCACCGCCTGCTCTGCCCTGCATCTCACGAGGGGGTCGCAGTGCCACACACTGGAGCATCCCTGGCCCTCCCAGACCTCAAGGACGCTGCAGGCAGGGTTCAGCAGCAGCGGGAGGGCTCAGGGGAGGCACCTGAGCCACAGCCTTCCACGGTGGGAAGTCCTCCCGGTGGAGCCCGCTGGGGCCCGGGGTCCCCTCACTCACCAAAACAGAACGGAGTTTTCGGCTTCTGTTTCGGGGTGGCGACGCTGACCTGCAGCAGAGGAGATGACAGGAAAGATTACAGGTAACAGCACGTGCTAATGGCACACACGAGCTGGAGGTTTCCATCCATGAATCCACGAGGGAGGGAAGCCCCAACCCAGCCGCGCCCAGCACCAACGCCGCATGAGGCGCGTGGGGCTGAGGAGCAAACACCCGGCTGCTGCGACGCCGCAGGCTGCAGCGTCCTTACTGTGTGCCCAGCATCGCTCTCGCCAGAGGAGAGCACCGCCTGCCCTTCCCACCCCGCAATCTGCAAATGAGGAGAGCTGGGCAGCTCGAGCCAGGGGAGAACCAACGTGGGTGGTGAGCAGAGCCCAGCGAGCCCTTCTCCTGCTCCCAGCCAGGCTCTGCCATCCCCAGGCAGGAGCCCCACCTGCACGGATGCTGGGCTGATGGGCACCACAGCCCTCAGGGCACTCGTGCGTCCCATGCCCACGAAGACGACACGCACGGCACGAGCCCAGCTGCGCGAGCCCTTGGGAACTGGCGCATATCGGCCGTAACGCGGAGCACATGCAGCAACAAACGCGCGGTCCCCGGGGAAGGTCAGCACAAAGTTGGGGCTTTCATCTCCCGCCGTCCCCCCCGGCGCTGGCTGCGCTGCAGAGCAAAGAGCGGAAAGCTTTCAAAGGCCTTGAGAAACCCAAGTTGCTGCTGGACCAACACAGCCGCTCTTGTCAGCAATTAAGAAAATTGAGGGAGAATAGCAGTGGTTTCTCCCTGAAGAGTAAGAATCGTTTATATAAGAAAAATACTCCCCAGGGCTCCCAGCACAGCATTCATGGAGCATTTATTCTGACAAGGTTCTTCCTTTGGAGCCAGTCTATAATGCTTTAAACATGTTTTCTCAAGCAAACCTCCATTTTTCTGGCATATTTACAGCCGG
This sequence comes from Neomorphus geoffroyi, assembly GCA_033558235.1. Taxonomy (NCBI): domain Eukaryota; kingdom Metazoa; phylum Chordata; class Aves; order Cuculiformes; family Neomorphidae; genus Neomorphus; species Neomorphus geoffroyi. The sequence continues at coordinate 497,744 of JAUMJM010000056.1, forward strand.
CAGTTAAAGCCGCTGGCACGACCCGGTCCTGCCGCTTGTGACCAAATGCTGTCCTGCAGCAATTCCCATTTAGACAGAAAATGTATATAATTTATAAGCAAAGCTCCTTCTGAAATGGGGAAGGTTCAGCCTCCCAGCGTTGCTTCATCTGCGCTTAATTTATAAATCATGATTCAGCAGGAACAGAGAGATCTGTCCTGCTCCTTCTCCGGCTCCAGCGCAGAGCTGAGCCCGGCACAGCGGCCGCTCTCCCCGCAGCAGCAGCCGAGGGGCAGCTCGCGGGAAAAGGATGGTGGCAGCTCAGCCTTCCACAGTTCCACGTGCTCCAGGCACCAACCCTGCAACAGTTGTCATTTACTGCACTATTTTCACCCAGAAACCGGATGATGCCATTAAGAGACACGAAAGACTGAGCCTCCCAAAGGTCTCATCCTTCGAGGCGCTGCTCTCTAAGCACGAGGGAGAGCTACTGGCACCCCCAAACCCATGGTGAGAGGGAGCAGGGGGCTGGTGCCACCTCCCCACCTTCACTGGCTCTGATGAGCACCCTCCCACAGACCTCGGGCTGCAGCTGTGGCAGGAGGTACCATGTCCTGTGAGGGTGGAGAGGCCCTGGCACAGGTTGCCCAGAGCAGCGGCGGCTGCCCCATCCCTGGAGGTGTTCCAGGCCAGGTTGGATGGGGCTTGGAGCCCCCTGACCCAGTGGGAGGTGTCCCTGCCCATGGCAGGGGGTGGCACTGGGTGGGCTTTGAGGTCCCTTCCAACCCCAACCCATTCCATGAGTTCCAAAGCAAGAGAGGCACCACAGCTGGTGCTGGAACATCAACCCCATGCCAACTGCCACCTCCACATCCAGCTCGCACTGACACCACGCTGCCATGCCTGCTCAGCCCCGCGTCCTCCCTAAAGCAGAGCAGTTCCTCTTTCCCCTGTGCCCCGACCTTGCACCTGTCCCGTGCCACTCTGCGGGTGAAGGCAAGCACCGATGCCAGCGCTGGGATCTCCCGTGCTGGATCCCCTTCCCACAGAGCCACCCAGGCTCCCATTCCAGGGAGCACAGCAGGGGCTTAGGCAGGACCTTGCCTCTCCTGGGAAAGCCGCAGGGATAAGGGGGGAACACCGAGCACTCCTTTTCCCTCTGCCCCACCCCGCAGTACCTTGGAGATGTAGGTCAGCTGCAGAGACCCGACTGCACCCGCGCCGATAGCCAGGTTCTGCAAAACATTTAATGAGCAATGAGAAGTAAATGACGAGGAGGGCACAGAGGAGGCGAGCTGGGCTGTCACTCGGTGTCCCTGGGCTCAGAGCCACAGCCGCCCTGCCGGCCTCGGCCGCTTCCCCTCCGCGTCCACCTGGTTCATCCCGCACCCTGCAGAGGCCAGGACCCACCCCACTGCGCTGCACCCCAGCGCCGTGCCCTCCTCGGCCCCGCTCCACGCTGCCTGCCCTGCTCACCACCCTGTGCAGGGGTCCCTTGGGTCAGGACGGGCTCCAGCTCCCACCTCGCACGGCCCAGAGAGCAGGAGTTGGTGCTCACGGTGGCGAGGATGCGGGCAGCACCTGGCGCTTCCCCTTCGCTTTTAACTCAGCAATGAAGAGCCGGGTGCTCTTCAGGAAGGCAGGTGCCTCCCCAGGCTACAAGCGGTGCTCAAGCACCGTGGGGCTTCCAGGACGGGCTTCCTAGAGCTCCGCTTTGGCTTTTGCTCTTTCGAGTCTGACCACAAGCACTGGAGCAGCTCCCGCAGACGCTGGGTACCACACGCGCAGGCTGCAGCTCCCCCAGCTGCCCTCCTGGCCTCAGGGCTCCTGCTGCACCGCAACACTTCCCGGGGGGTCGGTGCTTCTAGGATAACCTCCTCTCTTACTCCTATCACTGTCGCTGAGACACAAGGGAGATGTAACACCTCACCCTGGCACAGCGACTCTACAGACTCCTCCGGGGGGGTCAGTGGCTCCAGGTGGTAGAATCATAGAATCATCGATTGCTTTGGGTTGGAAGGGACCTTACAGGTCAGGCAGCCCAACCCCCTGCAGGAGCTGCTGCTGGAACAGTCCTAGAGACCATGGATGTTGTGTGGAGACTGGTCGTGGGTACAGGAGATCTCAACAGACACTCGTGCAGCTGGCAGCATCCTCCCTCAGAGACCCGGAGGAGAGGTCTCCACCCTGGCAGCCCAGCGAGGAGCCTGAGACGCAGCTTACGACCAAAACTTCCACGGAGGTGCCCAGCGTGAAGCTGGGGCAGCACGGGCACTTACCTGGGGGTTGTCCATGTACCACAGGAGGCAGTTGGCCTGGGTGTCCAGGATGAAATACCTCCGCAGAAACTTGCCGCAGGTCTCATTTTCCTCAATGTCCAGGAACCCGCAGATACGGTTCTGTCGATCCACGTACGGCATGCCGGGCTCCTTCTCGCATCACCCTGCGGAGGAGGAACAGGCGGGGAGAGGTGGGTGCTCTGCTCCCACAGCCCCAGCTCCCCAGGGAGCGGCTCCACCTCAACCCAGCAGTGCCAGATGTGCCGGGATGCCAGCGTGGTCGCTCAGTGCCCATGCGAGCTTGCAGCTCAAGGCTGCCAAGAACAAGAGGGAAGGGACAACCTGCCAGGGCTGACCCGAACGACCACGTTAGCTGCCTCCTCTTGCTGAAAAATGAGGTGTTTGCATGGACGTGTCCCTCCCCGTGGAGGTGCACATCGCTCCCCAGCCATGAGAGCCGCCGACCCCGTGGGGGCCGGGGAGCTTGATAGCTGCAAAAGCCCACACGAGGCTCAAGGAGGAGCTGGGGCTTTGCTCCTCACCCCGCTCCCCCTCCACATCCCCATCCCCCAGCCGAACTTTCTGCAAGTCCAGTTTCCCAACGTGCCCAAACCTCCCGCTGCCTCTCCCAGGGCTCCGCAGCCCACGGCTTTAATGCATGAAAAGCAAAGCCAAACTGCCACAGCCGCGCATTCGCACCGCGGGGAAGCTGCCAAACGCAAACGTCACCCAGCACACGCTTGTGACAAGAGGGACGCTGCCCCGGGTGCAGGCAGGACAGGGCGAGCAGGACCAAAATAGCTCAGTGAGGAACTGCGGGGCCTTGGCAACCCAGGAGCTGCAGATGGACTCAATAATTGCCACACGCTGTCCAGGCTGTGAGACCATTGGTGGCACAGGGCAGCACCACGGTCACCAGGATGTCTCCAGGCAAGGACGGAGCGATGCCAAGTGATATCCCTGGGCCCCACACTGCCCCTGCTACAGCAGTGGTCGTGTCCCATCCAGCTCAGCAGCGAGGGGCAGCCCCACGCCACAGCTCGGACCACTGAGAGAGGACAAAGTAGCCACAAAGGGTTTGATGTGAGACACCAGGTCCCTGGGAACCACAACACACACTAATCCTGAGGCACTGCGCGCTGGAGAGAGCCTGAGCACACTCCCAGGACATGGGAAACAATCTGCAACTCCAGCAGAAAATGTGTGCAGCCAGGATGCCGAGTCAGCAGGGAAAACAATGACCCATCGCCGCACAGCCAAGCCATGCCACCAGGTTTGTGGCGGGCACAGACCCTCCCCAGTGCTGTCCCCAGCTGGGGCAAGCCTGGAGGTCACCTCTGAGCTCACCTCGGCCACAGCAGCTGCAGAGGAGCAGAGATGGGCTGTCCCAGGTTGTCGCGGCACAAATCCTGCTGCAGAACCAGGGAGAAATGCCGTGCCAAGCCCACCACAGCATGGGCACAGGGCATGAGCAGCCCAACACAGCAACTACAGTGCCCGTAAATGGGCTTTGCCCATGTGCCCCATGGGTGCAAGAGGCAGAGGAGCTTGAGCATCGCTCTTGGTCACCCTGCAGGAGCTGCGGCTGCTCTGAGTCAGCGGGAGTGGGTGCACGTTGGCCACCACTTCAGTTTGGCAGCAGCTCCCACCCACCCACACCGCGTGGCAGAGCTCGATGCACCGCACGGGGAGTCCCCCTGCACCCCTGCCACGGGACTGGGTCTCTGCACCATCACCTCCAGCCCTGCGACGGGAGAGAAAGCAGCACCAAGAGCCACGGGCAGGCAGGACACATCCTGGGCAGAGACCCCTCACCACGGCTCAGCGTGGGCAGGCAGGGACGGAGGCGGCCGGCAGCCAAAGGACGCGAGATGAACCCCGTGCGGTTTGTCCGGTGCAAGAGGGGTGACTCGTGCAGGTGCCAGAAGGGGAGGCTGCACAAATAAAAGACCTCATGCAGAAAAGGAGGAAATACTATTTTTGAGCTGAAGGAGCCGCAGCAGAGTGGGGCCCCGAGGGACGAGTGTTGTGCAAGAGTTGTGGTGCAGCTGCAGAGGTGGAGGTGGCAGAAAACAAGTCAACCTGTTGTCAGGATCTCGGGGTTTATCACCAGCGCCTCAGAGATGGGTATCAGGGCTTTTCTAAGAGGGAAATCGTGCTGCTTCAGTAGGAGAGACTGGTTTAAAGCAACACATGTGCCCTGGTGCAGGGGCTATGTGGGCACTTTGCATTTCATTGCTTTTTGTGGGGTTACTTTTGCGGGCGGGAGAAGCACGCAGACAGCAGATTCCCAAGTGCCTCCAACAACACCGACACGTTCCAGCCAGGCCTCAGAAATGATCTCTTTCTCCTGCTACTGCTGAAAGTCCCAAGATTTCTGCTGACGAGAGGGATGGGTAGGAGCTGAGGTGGCCACAGGCAGCAGGGACGCGTCCCCAGTCCTGTGGGGCTGCGGTGCTGGACCCACTCGACACTTCCCGGGGCTCCCTGCATCCCCCTCACCGTCCCTAATTAATACAGGCTCAGCTGGAAGCCCACAAATGAGCTCAACTCTTCTGTACAAGCTGACCTCGGATTGCACTCGGATACGCAAAACCTTCGGGCAGAGGAGACTGTGGCCCCTCCAGAGTCGGCCCTGCAGACCGTGCTCCCGCCGCCAGCTCCCTGTCCCCTCACATCCCACTGCCGGCAGCTCACAAGCCCTCTCCCTCCTTGCACCCACTGAGAAATGCACTTTTCCACAGGACAAGGATAAAAGTAGCATATCCAGCTCCACTAGCACCGCTCAGAAACTCCGGGAGGGCCAGAAAACGCTCGGTTTACTAACGTTTACTGTTTATACAGCGCTCTGTAAACTCCAAGTCATAAATATTTCTAAACCTGAGCAGCAGAATAAGAGGAATCTCACAGAAAATCAACATCATTTAAGAGTGCAGACGAGTCCCTGAAGGTCTCGCAGCGAGGAGGCACTTCAGCTCCAGAGGACGTCCTTTATGGAAACCTCACGGACATCACACTGGCACCGGGCAGAGGAAGCTGTGATTTATGGATGATGTCCACGCCTGATTCATGGAAGCTCATTCTGCCACCCAAAAATAACTTCATCTTCCCAAGCATCGCAGCAGATCAGGCCCTCAGGATCTCACTACCAGATCCCTTTATGCATCCATGCCATTTCATAGTGAAGCACATCGGAGGCTTCAAGGACCCTTTCCCACTGCTGAAGCAACTGACTTCCCAGCTTCTTCAGCATCATAATATCCCACCAAAAAAGAGAACCCTTTCCTGACTCAGTTAATGAACTCCCAAGAGCAATCAGGCTATAGAAGGATTAGAGAAAAAGCACCCTCTCACCTGCCTCCTGAGACGCAGGTCAGCGTTTCCCGAGAGGATGCAGAAGGTGCAGGGCACCGTCCAAGCGGCACCCAAGCCCCTCTCTGCCGTCACTGCCGGCTCAAAGGCCCCGCGTGCAGCCACACAGCCAGACTTTCCAGGAAGCACCCCCAGCTGCCATCGCTGTTCCGCACCGTGACCCACGGGAACCCACAGCAGAAAAAGCCGAGGCAATGGTAGAACTGACGCTCAGAGCATCGCAGCGGCGCTGGCCATAGGCAGCTCCTCAGCACCTCTCACCTGCAGGCAGACAGAGCATCCTCCTCCTCTCTCACTCCTGCCTGTCCGAGCTGCCCCGGTGCCGTTTGGGGTGCAGTGCAACCACCCCCTTTTCAGAAGGCTGTGAGCTGCGACCTCGCTGCCCTCGCACAGCTCCGAGGCAGCCCCGGCTGCACGGGACGATGGCTGCGAGCGCAGCGGTTGCAGTGCCACTTCCTTCTACCTGGCCTTGCAACGGAGCTTCCAGAGCTCGCGCTGCCGACGTCTATCCGGCGCTGACACCGCAGACAGACGATGGAGGCACAGCCCAGTGACCAACTCCTGCTGATTCCAGACGTGAATTAATGAAATCATTAACCTGTTGGAAGGCGCGCTGGGAGCGGCGGGGATGCGTTTCTCCATCTCAACCACAGAAAAGCAGCCAGGGGACGCGCTCCGAGCAGCTGCACATCCCAAATCACCCCCGCACAGTCGCTACCAACCCCGCAGGGATGGATGCGTGCAGCATTCCCGTCCCTCCCGCAGGGACCCCGTTCCCAAAGCCCCCTCCAGCCCAGCAGGAGCAGCCCTCGCTCCTCCATCCCCTCGCCGCAAGCAGGAGCGCGGATCCCAGACCACCCGAGGCACGGATGCGCCCAGCTGCCCGCACAGGAGTTTTCTGCCACATCCCCGGACCCAGGGACCAACCCGTGTGCCAACCCGGGCACAGCCGCATCCCACCCGGGGGGCACCAGTGCCTCCAGATCCCCAGTACGGGGGGGAACCCCTTTTCCCGGAGGAAGCCTCTTTTCCCGAGGGGAGACTCTTTTCCTGAGTGACCCCTCTTTCTCCAAGGGGAGCCCCTTTTCCAGAGTGACCCCCCTTCCCGGTGGCAGCCCCTTTTCCCAAGGGGAGCCCCTATTCCCAGGAGAAGCCTTCTTTTCTCGGAGCGACCCCCCTTTTCCGGAGGGTGCCCTCTTTCCCGGGAGGAGCCCTTATTCCCGGAGGGAGCCCGTTTTCCAGAGTGACCCCCCTTCCCCACGGGGAGCCCGTTTTCCCGAGGGGTGAAGACCTTCCCAGAGAAAACCCCTTTTCCAGGGGGGCGCCCCACTCTCAGGTGGAGCCCCCTTTCCCCAGAGGGATCCTCTATTCCCGGGGAAAGCCCCTATTCCCGGAGCGAACCCCCTTTCCCGGAGGAAGCCCTCTTTTCCCGGTGGAATCCCTTAATCCTGGAGGGATCCCCTTTTCCCGATGGGAACCCCTTTCCAGGAGTGACCCCCTCTTCCCGGTGGGCGCCCCCTTTCCCCAGAGGGATCCTCTATTGCCGGGGGGAGCCCCTTTTCCCGGAGGGATCCCCTATTCCGGGGGTCCGGGCAGCCAGGGTTCCCCCCCGCCCCGCACTCACCGCGCTCCCCGCGCTGCGCTCGGAGCGGGCGGAGCTGGGGGGGCGGGGGGGGAGTGCCCCTGCCGCCGCTCTGTTCCGGGTTAATTACGTCTCTCATTAGCAAACCCGGCCCCGGATGTGAGTGCGGGGCACGGGCGGCTCCAGGGGGCGGTGGGGGTTGCTCGCATCCCCCGCAGCATGACGGCTCCCCTGCCCGCATCCTCGCTCGGGGGTGAGGGGGCTGCTCCTCGGGTCCCTCCTGGCAAAAAGCCCCTCAAGTCCTCAGTAACACCCCCCACCCCGCCTTTTCCAAACTGGTTCTGATCCATCACCGGAATGCTTCGGGAAAGCGTTTCTAACTCCCTGCCAGGTGCCCCCCAGGGTCTGCGGGAACAACCGCATCCCCACCACATCCAGCTGCCTCCTCCGGGACCACCGACCCTGACCGAGACCCTGCCTGGGCGGGAGCGGCGGGCACAGCCCCAGCTGCCGGCTCGGATGCTCGAAACACCAAGGGGGTTCTCGTGCAATAGGGGTTCCTAAGGGTGAGGGCGCTCCGGCAGCCCCGCTCCGCTCTTGGACCTCACATCAACACAAACTCCGAGTCCCAGGGCTTCCAAACCCGCTGCGGCATCGTTAGCGCCTTGCAAAACCCTTCCCTGCGCCCATGGCCTTACCATAGAACCATAGGATGGGTTGGGGTGGAAGGGACCTCAAAGCCCACCCAGTGCCACCCCCTGCCATGGGCAGGGACACCTCCCACTGGATCAGGGGGCTCCAAGCCCCATCCAACCTGGCCTGGAACACCTCCAGGGATGGGGCAGCCACCACTGCTCTGGGCACCCTGGGCCAGGGCCTCCCCACCCTCACAGCAAAACATTTCTCCATAAGATCCCACCTCAGTCACCCCTCTTTCAGCTGAAAACCCTTCTCCTCGTCCCATCCCTCCCCTCCCCGATCCAGAGCCCCTCCCCAGCTTTCCTGGAGCCCCTTTCAGTCCTGGGAGGCTGCTCTGAGGTCTCCCCAGAGCCTTCTCCTCTCCAGGCTGAACAACCCCAACTCTCCCAGGCTGTGCTCGTACAGGAGGGGCTCCAGCCCTCGCATCATCTCCGTGGCCTCCTCTGGACTCGTTCTGACACTCCATGTCCTTCCTATGCTGAGGCCTCCGCAGTTGAATGCAGGGTTCCAGGTGAGGTCGTTACACACATTGTAGTGTGCAAATATTAAATACACCGGCATCTGAGCAAATACAAGCAAGCAGGGTGCATATTGGGTGAAACACCCCAACTTCTGCATCGGACGCAGACCCATCACCACCATTTTTGTTAGTAATTTAGATCCAGGCCCTGGGAATTCCCTCGAGTGGCACCTTGTGAGTGCTTACACACTTTCACACCAGCCTGCGGATGCACCTGGAACTCTGCTTGGGCACACACTGACTTGCAGAGCTCAGAGCTGGCACTGCAGGCAGGGATGGAGGCTGGAGAGGATGAGCTCTGGTCCTGGCCCTACAAAACTAGGCTTCCCAAACCCAGCAGCCGCCCTCGCAGCAGCCGCTCTCCAGGGAGCCAGCAGTGAAATGTCAGCAGCTATTTGTGCGCTGCAGCACCTGGGCTCACACAGCCCCGAGGTTCCTCACCCGAGAAAGCTGCAAAAACAAAGCCTGGAGTTGGCAACTGAAGTTTCGAGTGGACAGAGCATGGAAAGCAGTGTGAGTCACTGTCCCCCTTCGTGAGTCTCTGGGTCCTTGTCACCTTCTGAACCTCCCACATGATGCTGGGAAGGAACTCCTGGTTTTAAAGCCGAGGGCGATCAGACGTCTACAGGGTTTGCAGGCACTGCCCGGTCACCCAGAGAATCTTGTGGCTGCATCAGTTGCTGGTTTGTTAGTCAATCAGCTGAGCCCATCTCCCCCACCACAAAGGTCCCCCCAGCTTGGCAGATTTAGCCCAGGAATTCAGTGGTGCTCCCAGCAATCCCACCCAGGGATCAGCTCTGCAGGGTCCTCATCCAGGGGCTGCCACCAGCTTTGCTCATTTCCAGACACTGCAAAATGCCCCCGGCCTCCAGCTCCGTGCCCCTCCCTGCTGGGGCATCGCAGGGGTCTTTCCTTTTCCCACGGTAAGGCCAGACTCCAGTTTCGAGGACCCAGTGCTGCGCGTTTGAAGGTTATGTTTTTCCCAGCGCTCGCTGCACAAAGCGGTTTGCAGTGAACACATCGCCTCAGCCCCCAGCGTTTCCTATGGCCTGGGTCATTTTTAGAACAAAGCTTTTTTTCCCTTTCCCTGCTGCGGAAGATTGCCCGAACACTGTTACTGAAACCATGTGTGTTCATTTCTCCGTGACTCCACTCCGGGCTCGTGGCAGCGCGGCAGAGAGCAGCCTCCAGCCCAGCGTGGTCACACCAGGCTTTCAAGGATGTCCTGGAGTGTGGATGGAGGTGAGGTGCCCCCTTTGGGCACAGCTCCTGCAGGAGCAGCACTTGGGATGCTCCTGGAGTTCCAAGTGGATTTGGAGAGTGGGAAATGCTCGCTCTCCCCACCCATTCTGGCCAGGGCAACGTGGGCTCCCTGCACGGCACCCTCGGAAAGTCCCTGCTTTCTCTCTGGAGATCGTCTGGCCCCAGAGCACTTTCTCCCTGCGTGGGTGAAACCGATCCTGGTGCTACCAGCACCGCTGAGGGGGCACAGGGAGTTTGCTCTCACAGGCACCGAGCAGGCGCTGCTTTGCTGGCATTTTGCACCAGGTTACTTTTTTCCAGGAGTTTCCTGTTGGACCCTGACAGGGCTGCTCGCCCCATCTATCCTTACTGAACGCACAGTGCTCGGCACCATGAAATAAATTCCCCGTCCAGCTCTGCAGCCCCATCTGCTCTCCTCGCTGCTGCCAGCCGACTGTGGCCACGTGCCAGAGGAGCAGCTTCCCTCCCTGCTCTCACCCCTCCACGGTCCCTCGCTGGGGGACGGTCCAGCCACACACCCAACCAGAAGCTGGAGCCCAAAGTGCATAATTTATCAATTGCATCAGGAGAAAGGATGTGATTCCCTCCCTCCGCATCTCCTCCTGCCCCCACTCCCGGGGAGCCCCAACAGGATTGTGTGTAAATGCAGCCAACACACCCAGGGCGGCTCCAGCCTGGAAGACCACTTTTCTGTGCTCAACAGCAGGATTTGGGCATTGCTCCTTGTACATTTTAAGACAAAGCGCATCTCTCAAGGCAGGTGGGACCTCGTTCCTTGCACTGCCCACCTCCCCACGCACAAAAGCAGCCCCTGGCCCAGCTGCAAACACTGATGCAGCCAGAGTCCCAGAGCACCCAGCATTCACTTGGAGCTTCTGAAAGGTGCTAAAGGGAACCAAAACCTGCGGCGTGACCAACCAGCAAGTCGTGGAAATGAAGGCCACGCGCAGCAATCAGGTTGTATTTAGAATAAATAAAGAAAAAAAACAAACAAAAAGAAAACAAGGGGAGTTGGAAAAGCGACCTTCCTGCCCCAAAGCAGGGCTGTCAGCTGCATTGGGTGAGGACAGGACCATGTCCAGGCAAGCTCTGGAGACCCTGGGGGTGGACACCCACCAGTCCCTGCAGCACCTGCCCACGTAAACCTGCGTGTGCGCTGGTGCTGAGCAGGCTCAGCGTTACCCCACGCACTGACATGCTCGGCAGAGACAAGATGCAGAACTTCTGCCTCACCCACACCCACCCGCAGCCCTCGCCGGTCCCGTTCCCACACCGTCCCCTCCGTCCCCCTGCTCACTGCACTCCCTGCCCCCCCTGCAGCTCTCGCTGGCCGTGCCCTACCAACCGCTGTCTTCCCCCCCCTCCCCGCCTGTTTTGCAGAGACTAAACTGTTACGCAGGGTATTTTTGTGCTGGGGCACCCTTGCAGACCTTGCAGACCTTGTGACTCGCAGCAGGGCTGGCTCTGAAGCAGCTCTGTTTTCTGGGGGCGCAGTCACACGGCAGCGAGTCACACACTGCTCTTCCCTCATCTGGGAGCCTTTCGGTCCTCCTCCCGTGTCTCTCAATATATTTCGCTGCTGGAGGTACGAGCAGCCCCTGGAACTCGCAAGAGAAGCCCCCCATTAGCAGATGGAGGGCCATAAGGGGATTCCTAGGGCACATCTCTGCTTCAGGGCCTTTGGAATTCCAACCAGCATCCAGAGTCCCCTCAGGAAAACACCCTCCCTGTGCCCGGGGAAGGAGCAGGACCCGCAGCAGACACACAGAAACGTGCTTTCGGGACATCTCCCCTGTAGTGGCAGCAGCCCAGCATCCTCTTGGCTGGTGTCAGCCCTCTCAAGACTCCATATCCATGTTCTCCAGGACTCTTGACCCTCTTAACCGCCCGCACTCACCGTGGTCCCCGTGTCAGTCGCATCCTGCAGCAGGAAGCTCCATGGCTGCATCTGAGCGTGATGAATTATTTCTTGTCTTCTGCCCCAACTTGTTCTTTCTGGTTTCGGTACCTGTTCCCTTTTTTCTTGTGTTATGACTCAGGGAAACTCCCTGCAGATCGCTGAGCTGGAGGAGCTCTGGCTGGGCTCTCAGTCAGCACTTTGCTGGCTTGCCCTGCGTTACATTTCTTGCAGTCACATCCCCACTCCCCTCTCCACACTCCGGGCCATCCTTCACTCTCCTGCCTGCACCATTCCCCTTTTTTCCTCCTCATTCTTGTTCACTCACTTTCACGGCTCTCCCTTACAAAGCCACTCCAAGCACACCAGGGGGTGTTCCCAGCAGAGCTTTCAGACCTTCCAGACCTCAGAGCAAGCCCTACATCAACGCTTCCCTCTGCAAATCATGGGGTGGGCAGGATTTACCCTGGACCTCGCTGCCCCAAGGAGCCCCCTGTGCCCAGGGCAGCCCAAACCACTGCTGCCAGCGAGCGCTGAGCTGGGTGAAGGGTGAGGAACATCCGCGCACTCAGCCGATGGCTCCCTGGGTGCCTTTTCCCCAGGTGCTCTTGGCCACCGCAGCGAGCAGAGCACCGTGTTTGCTTGGCTCAGTGCAGGTGCTTTCATGTTCGTAAGCCTCATGTATTGAAAACAGCTGGGAAAGTGGTTTATTCTCCTTCTGCCTGGCCCCGCATCCCGCAGTGCCGTCCTCTCTCAGCTGTCCTCGGGAGCTTTGTTCTTATCCCAACATACAGCTGAGTTTCCCACGGGGCAGCTCATCTCCGCATCCTGCATCCTCCCAGGCCACCCCAGACATTCCTTCCCCTCCTTTCCTCAGCCAGGCTCTGCTTTTCCTCTCCTTAGGCTGCAAAATCCCCTGGGCACTGCAGACCCCCCTCTGGGCACTGGACCAGTCCCAGGAGGGCTCTGGGCTGCAGGACTTCTGCATAAAACCACACGCTAACTGGTACAACAATGGGCACGAGGGGCTCAACGGGAAAGCCCAGTGGAACAGGGAAAAGCGAGATCTCCTGGAGTGGTGGTGAGAGCCAGGGGGTGAATTCATCACCCAAAAGTTTGGTCTCCCTGTTACCGCAGACGCAGCATCGCTGGTGTGGGGACAAAACCACCCACTGTGCTGCATGCCTGGGGCTGCAGAGGCGAGGGGTCCCCAGGGATGCTTCCCTCCTGCTGAGCACCCCAAAGAGCTGCACAGAACGGGCTCGGCCGATATTTCACACCAAATAAATTTATGGTCCATCCAGATCCATCTCTTTGCAGCCACAGGAGGAAAGAAACTGCTCCCCACAGGCACAAATCTCAAGTCAGCAGCCCAAAAGCATCTCTGTGGGGAGGGGGACTCTGCCTCCCAGTGTGGCTGCGCTTGGATGAGCTCTGGTTCCCACAGGGAGCACCAGGAAGCCAATCAGGTTGTTTTGGGCCAAATGATTTTGATTTAAGCCAAATCAGTTTGGTTTGGGCCAAATCACTTTGGTCCTGGCCCTTCTCCAGAGGTGATGGTTTTCCTGCAAATGAGAAGCGGTGGCTGCAAACATGGTTTTAGCCACAGCGTTTTTATTTGACCAATGGCAGCTTGGCCTCTCCTGTGCTTTAAGCAGAGCAAACCCGACGGCCGCCGACCTGCGCGCGTCCCTAGGCTATTGCAGCAAGCATCTACGCCAGGCTGGCCGCCCCTCGCCTGGGACCCTCAGAGCCAGCTCAGCAGCAGCTTTCCGGCCAGCGCGGCGGCCAGCAGGCTCGGGCGGTGCAGCGCCCTGGCCCCCCCACTGTTCCGGGGGCCCCGCGACGGTCCGTTGCAGTCGTCGCTGAAGCAGCATTGCAGGGTGGCCCCGCTGGAGCCACCACGCCGTGCCTGGTCGCAGAAGGACTTGTAGGAGCAAGACTTAATGACGCTGTCTGCAAGGAAAGACACACGGAATGTAGAGGTTAGGGGGTCCTGGGCATCGGGGGCCTCACTGCTCCTCTGGTGGGGGAGGAAAGAGGGGGAGCAGAATCACATCCCAGCACATCGCGTTGTGCAATAAAAGGGGCTCCCTCCTGCCTGTCGGGCTGCTGAGAGAGCAGGGTGGTGGTCAAGGTGTGTCACGGTGGCCACACTGCTCCAAGTCCAAGTGCATCCCACAGCCCTGTCTACGTATTTACAGCCACGTGGGAAAACACGTGAAGCCTTGGGAATGAACCCAAGGTGGGAGGGGGGGTTGGTTTGGGGAACCATCTCTGCCCACTCACTGCCCTGCGGCCACAAGGCTGCGCTGAGGGAGAAGCATTTTTAGAGGAGTGGAGCGGTGTGCCACAAAGAAGGGTTTTCCTCATGCCAGAAAAGGGCCAACAGTTTTCTTGGACAAAAAGCTGGTTTCTGAGGACTCAAAACTTGGGAAAACCCCACATGGCTCACCCAGGCTTCAAGGGGACAAGAGGAAGCCAGCTCCTGGTCTGCTTCTCCTTGTCCTCTGGTCCTCCCAGCCCCTCCAGTCCCCTCAGCATCCCTGCTCTCCCCAGCCCCTCCCGTTTTCCCAATTCCCCCAGTCCACCCCAGCCCCTCCGGTCCCCCAGCCAAGGGTCTTACTGGGCGCAGTGATGGTGGAGCAGGCGTCAGCGTACTGGGGGCAGCTGTGGGAGCCCTGCTTGTTGCAGTCGTTCTCGTTGGACGCGATGCATTTGTGGCATTTCAGTGCTTTACCTGCATGAAGATGGGGAGAAGGAGGAGGAGTGGGAGCAGCAACCTCCCGTCCCGGAGCCCCGTGTGCCGGTTTTGGTCTGAGCACGGGAGCAGGGAGTCACGGGCGAGGGTTTTAGCACTGGCCAGAGGTGGGCAGCAATGCCACCAGGAATCAGCACAGCTTCAGGATGGGGGGGGGGGCTCTTCTGCCTGTGAAATTCACCCAGAACTCTGCCAAGTGTGACTCAAAATGAGAGCTAAAATGGGCAGGCGAGGTCTTCTGAGCCCTTGCTCTGCAAAAACTTCCTTCAACTGAGATTCCTGGAATACTCTTTATCGTAAAAACAGGTAGAAATAATGTTAACATAAACCCCAAACCCTGAATCTTTGTCTGCTTGGGCCAAATCTCATTTCAATGAGCATTTTGGGGGCAAAGAGAGGATCCATTAAACTGTGGCAGCAGTTTTTGTGCGTCTGTGCATCTTTAAACTGCAGAGAAAGCGCACCCCAAACACCCTGCCCAGCGCGGCGCTGGGCAGCAAAGCCCTGGGCAGGCGTCTGCATTGGGAAGGACACGTCAGCTCCAAATCGTCCTCCAAGGAGGGCACAGCAGATAATGCCCAGCCCCTCACCCACTGGCGCCCTGTGCGTCAGAGCCGATAACCGCTGTAAGAGCTGTCTGACCCTTTAGAAGAGGAAAATGCGCCATTGCCAGACGTCCCAGCTCATTTTAGGAGCCAGCAGAGCAAACATGAAAGCGTTATCATCATCTTATGACAGTGAGAGACTTTCAATAAGAGCACTGTATGAAATATCTGCAGGCAAAGCACCTCCAAAATCAAAACCTGGAGATTCTGCTCCCACCTGGAACCGTGGCTGTTGATTTTGTTGGGGATGGTTCAATTGCTGCTGATGCTGGGACTAAAACTGGTCCCAGCTTTGCTGGCTGAGCAGAGCCCTCTCGTGGCAAGCGGGGCCAGCAGGGCGGTTCCTGCACGAGCCCCCACCTTCAGTTCGCGGAAAAGGACAAAAAACGATGTCTTGGGGAAAACTGGGATTGCACAGGGCCAAACGCCAGCAAAGAGCTGCCATTAACCCACGCCGACCCGTGTTCCACAGCGCGATTTCTCGTCTCTGCTCTACTTTGTGTGTCCCTACAGCACGGAACAACCTTTCCTTTTTCCTTGGCTTGAAGCACAGTCGGGTACATCTTCTCCTGGTGCAAAGGTGCTCAAACCATCCCACCCCGACCACGCTCCACAGCATTGCGGCACAGCCACCTTCCCACCTTTTTATATGGCTTTTTGTGATTCTGTCTCTGAGGAACCACGTTTTAGCCTGGAAACGTCACTCTAGCACTGAGAAGCTGTTTTTCTTTGGCTCAGGTACCTCCGTGGCTCCATCAGAGATGGAGACCGGGAGGCTCTGCAGTCCCTGATGAGCATCACATGCCTGTGCGGGGCAAGGATGCTCCTCTGGGTGCTCCTGGCAGGAGAAAGCCACCGTCTCCCCCCAGAATCCCATTTTTCTGCAAGAATGCGAGCAGCATCAGACAGAGGCACAACGGGCGCACGCAAGCCTGTGGGCAGGAGGGACACGGGCAGCCAGCAAGCAGGAGAGCAGCTACAGTGATTTATCCCGCCAAGCCGTGCCTCGAACCATGGAACACTTACTTTCTCCAGCCAGGGATGTGACGATGGCCAGGGCCAGCAGGGTCTTGAGGGTGGACATTGTCAGCAGTGCGCAGCACGGGGCGCGTAGCCTCTGTTTTGTCTTAAGGTCTTACAGCTAATCTGCTTGGGTGATTGGATCACCGGGCTGGGGATAACACACTTACTGCAGTCCCCAGCTAATGCCATCTTAGCAGGGGACAGTGGGACAGGGCTCCCCAAGGGCATGGGCCCGGGCACAGGAGCATCAGCCTGGTGCCAGTGGAGATGGCAGGACCTGTCCACACCTGCTGGGATGGGGTCTGCTCCGCATCCCACCACTGCCCACCTTGGGAACCTTCTCCATCCCCAGACATGGTACCTTGCAGTGGCTTTCAAAGAGGTTGTCCAAGCCCCTCTGCTCCACCCAGACAATAACCCTCTTCTTGCTGTTTGCAGCAGCTGAGTTGGGAAAAACCCTCCAAAGTTTCCAGCTCACCCAAAAGAGAACAACAGAAAACCCATACAGGGCTGGGAGCCCAGCGGAGCCGCCCCTGCCCTCCCCGGCCCTCAGCTGGGCAGGGCGCTCGCTGTCCTTACACGGGGATTTACCCAAGGCCACAAAAGGTCTCCACGGTCAGCATGGGGATTACACCAGGTCCCACCGCCCAGCGTCCCCCCTTGGCTCTTCCTTCTGTCCGAGCTCACCACCAGCCACACCACGGTTCAGCAGAGCCTGCCGGGAGCATCGCTGCAGCCTGGCAGGAGCCGACGGGGCATCCAGGTTGGCTCAGGTCTGAATTCCACAGTTTATGACCACAGATTTCTGGAACAAATGATAACCACATTTATTTAAAACCAGCTGCATTATCAACCACACTAATAAAAACGTGGCAGAACATGGCTTTTCCTGGAACAGCCTCTCCAAACACCCTGCACCAACCGTATGAACACCCAGAAAGCGTTCAGGAGTGATAAACACGATTTTTATTCAGGCAATGAAACATGGAAAAAAAATATATATTAGTAATCCTTATAATAATCTCATTTGTGTGAGTATAACTCTTACAAATATTTACCTGACATATAAAAGGGAAATCATCGGACATATAAAACTGATGGTGATGGCAGTCACAGACATGGGGTAGTAGTCAATGCAGAGAAAGTTCCTGCCTCTGGGGTGGGGGCACGCCGAGGGGACGGTGGGAGCGGTTTGCAGTCAGGGTGGTTACTGGTTGGCACTTATTGTGGACAGGGATCTGCTGGCAAACACCTGGAAACAGCACCCGCTGCTGTCAGGAAGGGATATTGGAATTCTACAGCAAGGAAGAGAGGACAAACACAGCCAGGCTGGGATCCCGACGTACGGGTGGCTGCGGAGTTCACCTGCGCTGGTGACACAGCTGGGCCGGGGCAGCGGGGTGGCGTTGGGATGCCCTTGGCTCCTGCCATGCTCCTGCTCCACGCCCGCACCGCACCTCCGCACGCGAGATCCCACAGCCCTGCCCACGGGCGGTTACACACGTGCCTTCTATTACGTGTGACTGTGACCATTATATATATTCACATATAGGTAACTATAACCATAGTATAGTTAATAAATCATTCCTTAGGAATCTTCTTTGCCCGGACTGGAAGTGCATGCTGACAGGCACGGGAACGCGACAGCACTGGGGGACAGGCAGCAAAAGCGGAACCAGGAGACGCAAGGGAGACAGGGAGGACGCTGCCGGAGCGGATTATTGCGGGAGAACCGCTCTCCGCAGCCAGCCTGGCCCTCCAGTGGCTCCTCTTTGCTGAAGCACCGCAGCACCGACCGCGTCGCACGCAGGCTGCACCTCTGGGGAAGCGCTGAAGCCAAACTTCTGCACTAACCACCACCTCTGGGCCAGGACGACGCCCTGAGGAGAGACCGAGCTCAGCGACGCTTGGTCAGGCTCCCTGCGAGCCCGACATCCCAAGCCTGATGCTCTGCTCCTCGGAGCTGAACCTGGGATGAGCCATCCTGGCCAGGCTGGGCACGGACAACACAACTGCATCCCTTCAGGCGGGGCAGGAAGCAAACCTTCACACGGATGGGCTTGGGTGTTTATGACTTGGGCAAACCCAGCACAAAGCAGCGTGTCAGGACCTGGAGGGACCTCCTGCGCTTCGCCTCCATCAGCCTCACCCCAGCACCTCAGCTGCTGCTACCAGCGTGGCAGCAACAACACACACGAACGACGTGTCCCAAACCACAAACCGGCCCCAAATCGACTGTTCAGGAGCTCCGAGCGCTTGTGCCGGGCTGCTGTTCAAATTCTGCATCCCTTCCATTTCTGAACAGTTGCAAAGAGAGAAACCCAACTCCCCAAGAAACCAGAAACCCCTGGGAATCAAGGGCTTTAATTTACACGCATGGCCCCACGGAGGGTGCGAAGGGGCAGCACCTCCCTCCCTGCTGTCACCACCACCCTGCCAGAGCCCAGCTGACCGCAGCCAGGGAATGGAAAGGTGCTTTGGAGCGGGACCTGTGGGAAGAGGAGAGCGATGCTGCAACCTGCAGACCCCAAATGCTGATGAAACGGAGGGGAGCTGTACTCCAGCGGGCTGGGGCTGGCATTGCGACTCCCCACATGAAACAGCTGTTGTAGCTCATCTGGCAGAGGTTTTTCTGCCAGCCCATAGAGGGGTGTGCAGAGGACAAAGAAGAAAAAGAGAGTTTCCCTTTGTCAGCCGTGCCAAGGGGTCAATATTCAGCACACAGCCACAAGCGCACAGCTCCAAGCGATACCAGCCCTCAGCTTCCCCACCACTCAGCCCCCAGCCTGTTCACTGGTCTAACTGGGAGCACAGGGAGCAGGGCTGGACTCTGCGTGCTCGGGCAGGCTGACGGCATCTTTGTCTGCTTAAGTGTATAATAAATTCTCTCTATACATAACTAATAAAATATATATCAAGTGTATGGCTCTGATTTAAACAGATGTTTGCACTGCACACTCAACACAGGGAATTAGAAAATAGAAGGAAAACAACTCAATTCTTTTACAAAAAGGTAGCAGCAAAAAGGTTTGCGAAAGTCTTAGACAGGCTGGGTAGGAAACAGCCCAAAGAGCAAACATTTCCCTTTGTGATGCTTTATGACTACGTGTTCAAGGTGACAGTAAAGAACCCTCCACCACTGCAGCTCCTGCCTGATCCCATCGATCTGCCTTGTGCAGGATGGGACAGCTCTGCACGGACCTGGGGGCTGCATCCCACTGCATCCCAGCCACAGCACCAGTTACAGCTCACAGGCGCAGAGCGCTGCTCCCACGGCATCCCAGCACTGCACAGCGACAGAACTCACTGGTCCAGGCTGGCCCATGCAGCAGCGTTACTGGGAGAGCACGCACAAGATCCACACACAGATTGAAACACAGTGTTATCACCCCAGAGCCGCCCAATTCCCAGTGCAAAGGCAACCTCAGCAATTCTGCTGGAGCTTGGCATCCTAAACACCTCTGAGAGCGCAGGCAGAGTTTGGGCTGCATCCAGACAGATTTCAAAGTGTATTTTACTGCTGTCTGCATCTGCCCTTGCCTGTAAAGGCTGGCTTTTGTTTGTTTCTCTTAATATTCAGTGCTGCAATGGCATTTTTGACAGCAGCACAAGGCCCAGGGCAGTGCTGCACCCTCCTGCCTCTGCCCCAGCTGGGGAAAAGAGCCCTCAGTCAGCACAACCACGAAGCAAGTCTGGGTTTGCTTCCTTCCTCCTGCGGCATCCAAAGCGGGGAATTAACCTTGTGACAGCATGGGGAGCCAGCAGCGAGGGGCTTGGCTGCGTGGATTTTGAAGCAGACCAGAAACCCCGTGTTAAGAAGCCTCAGGAGGTGCCAGGGCTGAGGGCAGGGTGGCCGCAAGGACAGACAGACAAGTCCCAACTCTCCAAAACCAACATCTCCCTTGTTGCTCAAACACCCCTTGGTGCGGACGCCTCCTGTGCTCCCCTTGGCTGGGCCCTCCTTTGAGAGGACCTAAGCTACACCAGTAAAGTGGCCGTATCCATGCTCCTGGGGGAACGAGACGTGCAGCAGGATCGTGCCCAGCGGGAAGAAGTGAGCAGAGAGCCCAGGTGCCCATAAATGCTAATAAAGTGCACAAATGCAGAGATGTCGCCTTCCTCCTCCGAGGCTACTGCAGCCAGGGACAAGGACGCGCTGTGCCATGTTTCACCCACGCACACAGGACCAGGACCAGCCCCTGGAACACCGACACCTCCCCAAACCCAACTGATCTACTGGGAGGCTGCTTCTGCCAGGGGACTCACGCTGGTGTCTCCAAACCACCTGCGGGGGGTGCCTGGGGTACCCAAGCCCCTTCGCTGCCTCCTCTGCATGCTGGGTCCCCTTCCCCAGTGCATCACCCGCGTCCTGGCCCAAGAGCTGCGATTGAGCATGTGAGGAGAGCGGGACAGCACAGGGACACGACCAGACCCACCCTGGCCAGGGGGAACAGAGCCTGGGTGTCACCTACCAGCTGGGAGGCAGCATCCATGCAGATGGACTGCACGGTGGTCACTTGCTGCTGACCCCCAGAGGGACGCGCACGCCCAGCCCCATGCTGGGGAACCCAACCTGATCCTGGAGATCCCAGCCCCAAAGCCCTTGGGACGCAGAGACAGGGACAGCGTGGGGACCGGCTCTGCACGGGGCCGCAGGGTCTGGCAGTCAAGCGGAGATGCAGCTGGGTGCGTGTGCTTCTCTGCTGGGAGGGTTTCCTGGGAATAAGGCAAGGTGCTTGACGGTACGAGAAAAGCGGCCAAGTGCAGAGCGCTGGGCGAGGGGCAGCGAGGCTCAGTCCGTCTTTCCCAGCTTCGCTATCAGCTCGTCGCAGATCTTGGTCAGCTCCTCAATCTCCTGGTTCTGAAAGACAAGCAGACCCTGAGGACCTCCGTGGTGGCACAGATGGGGGATAACACCCAGGTCCATCTGCCATCGAGCCTTCCTGTATGGAAAGGGCTCCAGGAAAGCTGGGGAGGGGCTCTTGATCAGGGAGTGCAGGGATAGGACGAGGGGGAAGGGTTTTCAGCTGAAAGAAGGGAGGTTGAGATGAGATCTTGGGGAGAAATATTTCCCTGTGAGGGTGGGGAGGCCCTGGCCCAGGTTGCCCAGAGCAGTGGTGGCTGCCCCATCCCTGGAGGTGTTCCAGGCCAGGTTGGATGGGGCTTGGAGCCCCCTGACCCAGTGGGAGGTGTCCCTGCCCATGGCAGAGGGTGGCACTGGGTGGGCTTTGGGGTCCCTTCCAACCCAACCCATCCCATGGTTCTGTGCTCCAGGACAGCCAAACGCTGCCAGCCCTGAGCCCGCAGCTGCACCACGGCACCAGCCCTGCCTTGTGAGAGGGCACCGTTGCACACAGACTGCTCGGGGCAGCAAAACGGGACCTCAGAAACCCAGCGTGGGTCGCAGTGGGGAAGCAGGGTGGGTGTGTTACCTTCTGCTGGAGGGCTCTTTCCAGGGACTCCACCTTCATCTGCTCCTTGCGCAGCCCGGCGTGCAGCGCCGCGCTCTCCGCTTTGGCCTTCGTGCGCACCTGGGCGATCTCCTCGTTGGCTCTGTGGTGGGGTTTGGAGAGAAGGGGATGGTGGTCACATCTCTGGGTGCAGGCAGGAGCACCGCGGCTCAACGTTTGACCACGCAGCATTGGCAGAGCCTGGCTCCCGCTCGCCTGGATGCACCACGGAAAACCTGCATGAAACTGGATAAATTCACCTCCCCCAAACTTCTGCATGGAAACTTTCCTTTCTCAGAGCGAAGCTAAACTGGTTCCTCACCTATTTCTCTTGGGGCTACCATGTGCTGGTAAGCTACCGCTCATCCCCTGAGCCCGTAGCTGACCCCTTTGCACACCACAAAGACAAGTCCTCTGTAACGTGGAAACACGTTAAGTGACTGCAAACAGATCGTGAACCTCAGTGTCTCCATTAAAGCAAACTAAGCAGAGCTCAGACCCCCTTCAGGGATATGTGCTGGCTCACTTAGATCCATTTGAAGTCACTTGAGCCCAAAGTTGTAAAAAGCAGCTTTTCACATCAATAAGCTCCTGCCTTCCAACCTCAGGAAAGCCACACGGAGACGCTGCCCTATAAGGGCTTTGAGCACCCAGAAGGCTCCTCAGCACGCCCAGCAATCTCATGCACCACCTTACTTGTCTAATTTTTCTTCTGCGTGGATTTTCAGGGCCTGATATCGCTGCTCCTCCTGCTTGACTCGGGTTAAATAATCCTGAGCGCACTTCTTCAGAGCTTCTTCATTCTGGGGAGGGAAAAAAGTGCATCCATCTGCATTGGGACTGGGTATAGGATGCTGCTCTGAGGGGTGGTATCTCCTGAGTGTGAAAGGAAAGGCTTTAACTAGCATCAGCTTCTCCCCTATGCTGGAGTCCCTTATCCAGCTCCACAGCACAGAAAAATGGGGAAATGAAGGTTTCTCGGGGCGCTTTGGCTGCCCTTGGCCCCCAGAAGGCCCAGCTCCCCTCACCGCCTTCCCCTGGGATGTGGAAGACTCCTTGCTGGTTTATCAGAAAGCAGAGGGGAGCGAGAGAGCAGCGCTGGGAGCAGGAGCTGGGGCGTCCGGAGCCGCGTGGCGTGGGATGGGAGAGCAGGGATGCAGCACGGGGGCAACCCTGCCCGGCCCAGGGACCAGCGCTGCAGGGAGAAAGGGGAAACAGAGGTTAAGGACCTTCTTGAAGCCTTCTAGGACACCCTTCAGGTTTTCATATCTCCTGAAGAGGTCTGACAGGGACCTCTCCACCGAGTTGAGGTCTGCCAGAGCCTGTTCCTTTTCCATCGTGAGCTTCTGCAGGTTCTTCTGAGACGTCATGTTCATCCTCTGCTCATCCTCTGTGATGGGGAACAAACAGCAGGGACACGGTGGGTGAGCAGGGACGGTTGGCGCAGCCGGGTCCCTCTCCACATGTCCGGCCAGGCAAGGACACCTTACCAATCATCTGGGCAATGGTCTTCTCGTACTCAGCCACGATTTTCCTAGGAGAGGAGAAACAAAGCAGGTAAGAGGCAGCAGGTTTTGTAGATGGGCACCTACAGCTACGCTGCCAGCAAACTGCCCCCTCCCCGCGCCACAAGCACAGCCCATCAGAGACCTGCAGAGCAGCTCCCACCACTGCTCCCCTACGCCGAGACCTCCCTTGGCTGCTGCGCTCACGCCAGCGCAGTTAATGGGATTGCATCGCTGTGACAAAGAACCCGGCAGCTCAACACAGCTCAGCACAAAGAGTGCTGTCTCCTAGCATGGCCCACCCTGACGATGTTGAGCTGTATCATCCCGTTACGGCCCCGCTAACCCACTTGGGGATCTCAATGGGGAGCACACAGAGCACAGCATCGCGCCGTGCAGGGGAGGGGCAGGCGAACACGCCAGGAGAAGGCTTTTACCTCATCTCCAAGACTTCCTGGCGGCTCTCTTCATATTTCTTCTTCCACTCGTTTGCTTCGATCTCCTTTGTGATTATCTAGGTTGAAGCAGACACAGAACTCTTGGGACGCACTCTGGGTGATTTCCCTGCACTGCACAGGGGACCAGACCCCCATGGGGCGGGAGAGCCGCTCCCAATTCCCCTGCAGCACCGGCTGGGATGGGGCCAGTGAGGGGCAGCCTAAGAGGGAGTCCCTGGCCCTTACCTCCTCCCTGATGAGTGTGAGTACAGCTGTCTTCTCGGATTCACTGAGGCAGATGCTGTCCAGGGGACTCTCACTCCCGCTGGAGACGGCTGCGGGGGCCTTGTCCAGGGAGCACACCCCGGGATTGCCCTGAGGGGGAATTACCCAGATGGGACACTGTGTGGGTTTTCTTTCACCCTGCTTCTCCCATTTGGGGTGTTCTCCCCCATTTTACCAGGAGGCACCGAACCTCCCCACCTGCACACAGTGACAGCTCAGAGCCTGATATCTGGGACACCCGGTGCAGCCCTACGGGGTTTTTAGTGCACTTTCTGCCAAGACCCCCCCCAGGAGCGGGGGCTGCACTGTAGAACACCCATAGCTGCCCCGAGGCTTGGCATCCCGAAAGGAGACAGAACAGGGGCCCCTTTGGGAAGGAGGAGACCCCGCTCTGAGTAGGGATGTGCTCACACCTCACACTTCACTGTCCCCATGGATGCTTCTAAATCATCTCCAGATCCTTGGGGATCTTTGCTGCCTGAGCCACACAAGGGGGGTCTGTGAGGGTCCAGGTTGCCTGTCTCCATCACCTCCCGGTCAGGTGGAGATGTCGCTGCAGCTGACGCATCCAAACTGCTGCTGCAGGACTGTGAGCAGTCTTCACCTGCCTGCAGAGCAGCATCCGCCTGGGCCAGCCCTGAGGCTGCTCCTGCTCCCCTCTCCAATGGACAATCCCATTCATCCCACAGTTCCCAGCTGTCCAGAGAGCTCCAAAATCAGAGCTGCTCACACAGAGCTCACAGCACCCTCTCATTTCCATTAGGGTTGCTCCTACGAGGGACGAGGTGGTAGCACCCCCATCGCTCACTACTTTCTCCCCCCTGCACCCAGCTCCTTCCCACTAGTGCTGCACCCACGGGGACCAAACTGGGGGGCAGAGCTCAGCCCCATGCCTGGACGCCAGCCTCATCCCTTCCCTCACGGGTCCTAAAGTCTGCAAGGCCTCCAGAAAAGCAGTTCTTCAAACCCAGGCTCACACCAACCGCCTGTTCCTCCTTTTATCACCCCAGCTGCAGTGACAGCCCCACGCAGCCATCTCCAAGGGAACCGGCTGCCAGGCCATAAATAGAGAAGTGCTTTGGAGGAGGCAGCCTGCTTTTGCCGTGTTTTGGAAACCAGAGCACTCCAGCACTTCTCTCCCCCCACCTCCCTGCGCTTTGACTGCTGCCCAGGTCCAAGCACGACCCAGCCCTTCGCGGGCTCCCGCAGCTCTGCTGCCCGCAGCAGGGGCCGAGCCACAGCCGGTGGCCAACGCCACCCCCGGGGCAGCTGTGGCAACCCCACAGCGGAGAGGTGTCCTTCAGCCCCGCGTGGTGTTGGCAGCAGCCTCCCACAGCGTCTCCCAAAAGCAGCCGCGCACCTCAACGCGTGCAAGCGGCACCGCCTGCCCCACGGCAAATCCTCCCCCGACGTGGGTCTGGGATGGCCCCAGCTCCTCTGCGGGAGCAGAGCCTGCCCACGCTGTCTCCAGCGCCAAACAAAAGGTTCACTTTGCCCAGTGCCCTTGCGGGGCTTAGAGCAGTTAAATCTGTCTCAGGGAAGCTCATTGTGCTGATGTTGCTAATCTCTCTGTCACCCGCTTGCCACCTCCAGCAGCTTTGGCCAGGGGTGGCTAAGCTGGCACAGGGTCCCCCTGCAGCGGACGGTCCTTGGTGCCAACCCGATGGCTCCACAGGACACACTGGGCGAGTCCCCATGCAGATGCGCCCCTGCCAGGGCTGCTGGTGGCTGCAGAGCCAGGGCTGTGGTCATTAATGCCCCCATCCCTGCTGTCAGCATCCTTCCTGAACGCAGCATTTCAGGTACTCTTGTAAGAGGGACAGGCACCAACCGGCCACCAGAGCCAGCCCTGGACTCCTTCACATGAGACACAGCCTTGTTCTGGGCCTCAGCCCTTCCCCTCTGCCTTTCCGCTGCCATTCACCCACTTCCAAACACAGCGTTTGCTCTGCTCGCCCTCCCACAGCCGCAGCCCTGGCTCCCCTCCAGCCCTGCTCTGTGCCCAGCATCCCTCCCTCCTACCCAGCCACCCCCTGCCAGGCTCCTCCTGGCCTGATGGGAAATCACTGCTGGTTTTATCAAGTCCCTGTGAGGGCTTTTCAGGAATTTTAGTTCCCAAGGAAACTCATTTCAGAGAGGTTTTGGATTAGCAGCCACGTTTCAGCCCTTCTGAGCCGCACGCCAGCACCAGCACGGCTGCCCTGAGCCTCCCCGCGGGCGAGGCAGGAGGAAGCAAGAGGCACTCACGGGGAAGATGCCAGGCCCATCCTTTTCCATCTGCTTCGAGATCTCCTTTTCAAAGCCTAAACACAAGGAAACACAACCTTTTAGTTACCTGGAAACAAGACCGTGGCACAACATGCAGATTTGCTGGGATGCAGAGGGGGAACTCTGGGTCTCTGCATCCCCTGCGCTTCCCCTCCCAAAAGGCTTCTTTGCCCCCAGCTCCTGCCCTTGCAGGGGGAGAACACATCCTACATCTCTGCCCTTGCTGGGAGGAAGCATCCTGCATCCCAGCCCTGTCTCCTGCCCTTGCAGGGAGGTCACATCCTGCATCCCTGCAGCCTCTCCTCCCACACTCCCTGGAGTGGAAACCAACACTCCCCTCTGGTGGCACTTCAGCCCGTGCCTGTGTCCCACAGCTGCCACCCGTACCAGCCATTCCCAGTGCGACAGGGGGCCGAGAAGGAGGAGGAGGAATGAAGATGCAGGGGTCAGTTTGCACTTTGCTGGCTGGTGCGGGCAGGATGCGTCCCTGGGATGAAGCCCAGCTGCTCGGGCTGCATAGCACAAGCCTCAGCCCACGCCAACTGGGCCCAGCACCCTCCAAGGAGCTGCCCCATGGCCCCTGCTATTCTTATCAGCAGCGCAGAGGAGATAAAAGCTGTCTCCTCCCGTCTGCGGGACACCCTGCATCTCACGTAGCACGGGAGATAATTTATGAACCTCACTCAAACAACTGCAGACATAACTGGCATTCACGTGTTAGCGGGGCAGAGAACAAACGTGTTGCTAGAGCCCAGCACCAAAAGGAAGGAGGAAAGGGGATGCTTGTGGCTGCAGATTTCCTAGTGATTGTCCCCTTTATCTCTGGGCCCTGGGCAGCGACTGCTCGCCACGGCTCCCAGCACCACCCCTTGCGCACCCCTGCCTGGCCCTCCGAGACCAGCAGCAACAAATAAAACCTCCCAGCCTCTCTGCTATCAAATCTTTCCTCCCTTTGGAGCCAAAGGACCATTCTGCTCTCCCGAGAGCCTGCAGCTCCGCACGGCATTCAGGAGAAATGATTAATGGGTGCCCGCGCAGGCCAGAGCTGCGGACCTCCCGCGTGGTCATTTCTCCTGCTCGCACCTGTAACTTCGCTATTGATTAAATGCCATCTTGCCTGGCTCTTAATTATTTTTTAATGGATTGGTCAGAGAGGTTAATTATGCAGGAGACCGACAGCCAAACACTGCCAGGAGCATCAGCAGAGTCTTCTGTAGCGACACGGAGATCTGAATCAACCACAGCCCTTGTGCTGGGATGCCAAGCCCTGGCAGCTCTGCTCCTGGCACAGGGTCGGCACAGGGCAGGGTGTGCACTGAGAGCACCTCGGCTGATGTGGGGGATTGCTCAGCTCAGCCATTCCCTCGGCTCGCTGGTGCAAACCGGATTCCGGAGGGCACTCACAGTACGGCTGCAGGGCAGGGACCTCAGCTGGGCTGTGGGGAGGGGGCTCTGTACTGAGAGAGTCTAAAGGCAGCCTGCACCGTGATTTTTCCATAATAGAAATAGTGCAGATAAGCCACCAGAGGTTTCATTACAGCTTGTGGCAGCCTTTAGCCCTGTCAGTGTAAATAAACCATGATGGAGCTGCGCTGCCAGAGGCTGCTGAGATTGCCTGGGTGCACGCACAGCAGCGGGGATGCTCCTCACCTGCCTCCATGCCGTGCTTCGCTGCTGGCACAGGAACGTTCGAGCACTCAAAATACTCCAGGTCATCTTCTGGCTCGCTCTTCTTCTCCAGCCCGGCCGGTTTCTGCGCAGAGGTGGTGGAGGCCAGCTTCTCCTCATCGGTGGCGTGTCCATCCCTGTTTGCGATGGCTGGGATTTCCGAGATCAACGCTCCTTCATCCTGCAGGGCCAAGGCAGGCGGTTAACCAGGACCGAGCTAATCAGGCAACCAGGCTGCCGGGACAGTCCGTGCAGAGCACGAGAGGCTGAGCATCCACAGACCAAGCACAGCTCTCCTCCCGCCCTTCCCACCAGAAATTGCCCAGGGGCTGAGAGGGAACCGGCCCTTCGGGCAGGTGTTGCTGCAGGCACACAAAGCCCAGCCAGCCCAGCTCTCCCCACGCCACTGTCTGCGCTGCCCAAGCATCCTGTGCCCCGCCAGCAGCTCCCGGGCTGGAATCCCACGTACCTGAGCACAAGCATCCAGGACCAAGGATTGTGCCTCATATTGCTTCACCTTGCAGCTGCTCCTGCAGGGGAGAGAGAAGTGGTCAGGTGAGGCACGGGCTCGCACGGGCTGCGTGGGGAGCAGGCAGGGGCACGTGCGACACAGCCCAAGCAAGGGGAGGCAGCCCCAGCGCTAGCGTTGCACCCTGCCACGTGCCAGCAACCCCACTCACCAGTGAAATATCGAGGTAGGGCAAGTTCTGGAACGGACAGAAGGAAGAATCAAACAAAACACACGACTACAAAGCAGTTGGGTTTGAGTCTGAGGCGTTTATTCCTGTTGAGGGTAAGGATCAGAGAAAGGACCCCAAGGTGCTGACAGGAAGAGGTGATTGTTAAGGAGTTGGCAAAGAAAGATTTCCTTTGCTGCACCCTCGCCCTGGGCATCCAGCACGATGGCATCGCGAGGTCTGAGCACCCATTGATTTTCTGCAGGACACAACCATTTCTAGGCCATCCAATGCCCCGTCCGTGCAGCTGGAGCTTTGTCTGGGATCTCTGCAGCATCCACGTGAGTCAGACCCGTTAAGAGCTCTGCTTGGCTTGCAGCAAAGCATCAGGGCAATCCACTGTGCCTCAAATGCTCCCTCCGCCAGACACAAGCGCTGCTGTGAGGAGAAGGGCCTTGCAGAGTGGAGAAGGTTTAGCTCAGGTTGCTCTTGCAGGTGGTCCTGTGGCTGGATGCCCTCCAGAGAGGCAGCTCTCCTCAGGACTTTGTGCGATGTTCCTCGAAATCCCGGAGCCTGGCTGCCAGGACCGCAGGCGCAGCCCCATCCTGACGGTGAATGGACCATAGTCACCAAAGCCCACGGGGGGGCTGAGGGAGTCATCGACAGCACTCCCCTCTGGCACGTGACTGCATCTCACCACCCTCTCACTCCACATTTCGCCAGCCCCCCAGAAGATGGATGTTCCCTAAGCTGGAGGGTGGGAGCCCAGTACAGATACGTGGGGTGGGATCTCCACCCCCAGACTCGGCGCTCCCCGCCACGGGGACGTGGGCAGGGACTCGAGCAGGTTTGCAGCGAGCTGTACCGAGGTCTGAAGAACCGTCCCCACTCCAGCCTCCCCGTCCCATCGCACACGTGTGCCAGCAGAGCAGAGCAAGCAATGTGGCCGGCACACGGGAATCCTGTTTGCACACTAGCGTGCACACCTGGGTCAGGCTGAAAAATTGCTCTTGACTGGTTTTCTCCACCACACCCGCACGTGAGCGGCTCAACTGCAGCTCACCGTGTCCTCATCCTCCCCTCTGCTCTGCACCATCTCCTGGGGCACCATCTGGGAGGTGGTTTGAGCTCCCCACAACATCAAGGTAACAGCTCTGCAGCTCAAGGGGATGGGGAAACAGGGAGAAGGCAGTCACCCGTGCACGGGTCAGCAGTGTTTGCTGCAGATAAACCCAACGGTGGGCAGCGCCACCCTTGTGCCAGCCTGAGGCATGGGCAGAGCTGCCGTGCGGCAGGAACCGCACTGAGACAGGCATCCATGTTCAACATCGCGCTGTGACAAGGCAGCTCGGTTCTCGGCCACAACACAGACATGAGCACCGCAGCTCAGCTCTAAAGCTGCCCGTGCACACTGTGGGCAGCAAAAGTGGGCACGACGGGCATCGGGACGTATGACATAAGATCAGGAACCAAGCCCAGAGGGCTCTTTCCTCCAACTCCTCTTGCACAAGAGCAGAGCCCAGATGAGCCCAGAGGCTCTGGGGGAGCAGGAGACTAAACGGGGCTGACCCCAGTCCCTCCTGTGAATGCCCCCGCAGGGTGGATGTGCAGGGCAGCAGCAAGCCCAGAGAGGGCACAGCACGGGGCACTCGATATTTCACTGGTGTCCCACCGCTGCTCATGCTGGGGGCGCAGC
Source organism: Neomorphus geoffroyi (assembly GCA_033558235.1). NCBI lineage: Eukaryota > Metazoa > Chordata > Aves > Cuculiformes > Neomorphidae > Neomorphus > Neomorphus geoffroyi. The sequence continues at coordinate 527,710 of JAUMJM010000056.1, forward strand.
ACAGCCCCTCTGCAGCAGCACAGCTCACAGGGCAGCGAACGGAGGCTGCTTTACTCGAGTCGTTCTTTCTCACCCACCCAGGATCTCGCAGACCAGCTCCGCTGCCCTGGCTTTGGGCACAGGAGGCATCAGGGGAGCTCTGGCAGCCACCAAAGGTCTAAAGAGAGCCCTGCTTGGAGCTGTGAGAGCAAAGCTCCCCTGTGCCACAGAGACAGCCCCCTGCCTCCCTTGCCTCCCAGCTGATGCTTTCCACCCTTCCCCTCCGCAGCAGCTGCCTCCCTGCTGGGTTTGCACGGGAGGGGGTAAAAGACATCCTCATCTTCAGGACTAAAATCTTTGTAGGGACCTGGACTGCATAGAAACCTGCTCCCCCTCTGACAGCCAACGCACTGGCTTCGAGTCCTTGTACATCACCAGAAGGCATCGCGAGCCGGCATGCTGCGAGAGCGAGCACAGCAGCTCTCCTCCGCACCCTCGTGCCCGGGCACTCGCCAGGCTGAGCTGCCCCAGGGATGCGGGGCACGAACCAGACAGCGGGGAGCACAAGTCAGAGGGCACGAAGGAGCCTGCATGCCACGGAGACGAGTGGGGCCAGCACACACCCAGAGAGAGGACAAAACCAGCAAAGGAAAGGAAGAAATAAATACAGGAGAGAGTACTTACAACAGAAAACAGAGAAATTTCACTTGCTCAGTAGTCCTGATGCACCAAAGCACAGACAGGGAGAGAGACAGACAGATGGAGAGAAGAAGAGCGTGTGAAAAGACCTGGGTATTGACTCTTATCTGGAGAAGCACAGTGAGTTGCCCAGCTCTGTCTCTTTGGAAGGAACACACAGATAAAGGATGCTCTGATGCTGCATTTGCCATCTGAGGCAGCAGGATGAGATTCAACCACAAATCCTGCTGCTGGGGGAGGCGAACGCCCAGAGCAGCCTGTGCTGCTCCGAGGTGATCGAGAAGGAGCCTGAAAATTCCCCACTGCTCCCCCTCACCGACAGGTCCTGCTCGCCCACGGGAACGCTGACTCCCAGAGAATCTGGATCAAGGCTCTGCAAAGGATTCCTAAGTGAAAAACATCCAACATACCCCTGGGTTTGCCTGCTAGGCTTTACCTGCTCTCTGTGTATGAACCCACTCTCTGTTTTTCCCGCTGGAGAACCCCTCAGCAGAGCGATGGCTTGGTTCAGCCTCTCTGCAGAATCAGCCACGAACTCTGAGCTCCTAAACCCCCCCCCTTTTAAGCTGATTTCCTGCTTAACCTAGCAATGGGTTCCAATTACCTGTGTTAAGCACAAGCACAAATTATAGTGGAAGGACACAAAACTGGCTGGGCAATTGCTCCCCTGCGCAACACCCGGTCCGCACAGACAGCGACCCTGTTGAGAGAGGGCAGGGAGAGCCAAGCCCAGCTCTGCAGGGGCTCCCAAACCTCAGGCTGAGATTCTGCGTGCCCAGACAGGAGTTGGAGGAGGTTTGTGATACAACAGGTGACAGAGGAGGAAACCAGCAAGGTTTAGCCACTAAACCTGCTCCCAGAGGACAGTAACGCTGCCTGCATTCCTACAGGCACTGTGAAACATCACCATCTACACAAGAGGTTTAAAAAGCCCCGTTCAGAAACTAAAAAACCACCAAAATTGTTCACTGAGGGACAAGCGGCTCCCTCCACCTGTGCAGATGTGCTCAAAGCAACAAACCACCTGCCTGTGGAACCTCTGTTCTCTTCCCTGTTACAAAAAGAGCTCACAACGTCTCAGCAGCATCCGACCAACCAGAACTGCGCTCACAAACTCCAGACGACCCACGGACCCTCCTGTGCGCTCGGCAGGCTCAAACCTCCGTCACAGCTTTGTTTTGACTTCACAGCCCTGCATCTCGACCCCTGGAGCTGGAGCCCCGAGGGCATCCCCAAAGAGGTGAACCTGCAAAGTGGGTCCTGATCCAGCCCTCCTGTCTGGGACCTGGGGCACCGGCACCGCGCCGGGACACCCATCCCTCTCCTCCCATCGCTCCAGAGCGACCAGGGTGCTGGCAGGGAGACCAAGTGACAGCAGAACCCAAGGTGCACACTGGAAATGCCCAGGGCAGGAGCACCACTGCCACCACCGCTCTACCTGCGCGCGGCGGAATGGGGCAGCTGCCAGCGCCCAGCCGGCCGCTCGCTCCACACACACCGGCACTCACGTTATCAGCCGCGATGTGGGCTTCTTCGGGGAGTCTCGGCCTTTCACGAGATCCTCCTGCACCTCCAGCGTCTGAGACTCAAGGATTTCGTTGAGGCTGTTATCGGCGGTGGGGCAGGAGTCGCCGGCGCTGGTGAGGGTCTTGGTGGGCTTAAAGGGATCCACGGAGTCAAAGTTGTCGGGGTCGAACTGGTAAGAACCCTTGGGGAGCGTGGGTGAGTTTTGCAGAACTGAGCTGCCAGCGAAGGGGTTGAGCCCTGGGCTGTCCCAGCGCGCGGGACCCAGGCGTGGGGAGCCCCGGGATGGCTCCAAGGGACCCTTCTCCGCATCCTCGGCCGCCTTCTTGGGGGACTCTCGCTGTCTCTTCGGGGTCAGCTTGCTGGCCGGGATCCTGCTGCCCTTCCTGGACGCAGCTCTCCTGGCCTCTGGGCTCCCTCCCCGCTCCGTAAAATCGACCTCGGGTTTCGGGACCTGCCCTTTGGGCTCCGGGGCCGGGTCCCCCCGCAGCTCGTCGCAGCTGCTGCCGGGGTGGGGGATGCGGCGCGGGGATGCTGGGGGGGAGCTCTGCAGCCGGCAGCCCCCTGACACAAAGGGGTTTACGCTCTCATCATAGTGCTCAGGGTCGAACCCGTAGGATGCCTGGGGCACTGGGGTCTCTTCTGTGGCTTCTTCTGCTTTCCTGCCCAGTGAAGGTGAATTCCCTTTCCCGAGCTGGCCCCGGCTGGGCGAGCCCTCCTGGGCCAGAGCATCAGCCTTCATCGCCACCAGCCCTGTCCCAGCATCCACTGTGTCCTCCCTCGACATGACCTGCTCCTGGGCTCTGCCCACATGTGGCACCAGGGCTGGCTCTGCAGCAGGCACGGCGGCACAGCCAGCGCCAGCCCTGCTTCCCAGGGGCTGCCTTTCACCCGGGGGCTGTGTCAGGGATGAGTCTTCGGGGTTGGTTTCCCCATTGGTATCCGAGTTGGCTTCCAGGGCTCTGATGTCCCCCTGCACCTCATCTTTGTGGGGCGTCCCAGACGAGCTGTCCCGGTGCGCTTCCCCTACCAGCAGGTCTCCATGGCCACCGGGCTCTGAAAAAACAAAAGGAGCCAGTTAAACCCCCACCTGCCATGCACCCCTTCCAGAGCGATTCCTCTGCCCTCCTCACAGCTGCCCCGGGCTCAGGTTTTATGGAGGATCCACTGGCCCACGGCTCAGTGTCCCCACCTGCCAGGATGACGCCACCACCCTGGCTTCAAGCCCTTGCTGTAAATCTGAAGCCCGTGAACACAGTGGGGAAAATGAACACAAACTGCACGTCAAGGGCTGTGTGCACCACACCAGCAGACCCTCCAGCGCCTCCACTCATGCCTTTCCTCTCCCGGCCAGGGCAGTGGCATCTAGCAATGGCGTGGGAGGGAAGGGGGCACAGCAGAGCCATGAGACCACCGAGCGAGCCCAGAGGAAAGGGCCTGCTGGGGGAGGGGCACAGGTCCTGGGAGCCACTCTGCTCAGCTCTGCGCCTGCCACAGGTTCCCTCCTGCCCACCAGACCCCAGCCACATGCTGCCTGCACCTCTGTCTGCACAAATCCTGCCCGTGCCCACGTCCCAGGCTCACCGCGCTGCTGTCAGAGTTTCTAATCACAAATCCTGATCCATGACTTAACCACTATTACTCCAATCCCTTCCCTTAAATCCTTTTACTGTTTAATCTTTTCTTTGCTGCCAGGGGACGGGGAAGCTCCTCACCTACTGAGGCATCCTGAAAGCTGCACCCACCGAGCACCCAGAGCAAGGACCTCGGCACAGAGGAAAATACCTCATCTGCACCTCCTCTCCCACAGGTCAACCAGGGGTGCTTGCTCAGACCCCTGGGATAAGGCAGAACGGGATGCTGGGGTGCTCAGCACCCACCAGGGAGCGCACAGGACCCTACAGCTCTCACCAGCGCCTTTCTAGGGAAACGCAGCCCAGCCAGGTCCTCCAAAGGACAAAACCAGTGTTCGCTCAAGGACCAAACTGGTTTGGAATGCTGGCTGGGAGCAGCAGCGCAGGTGATGCAGAAACCAGTCTGTCCCCCTCCACTGCCCTGCCCTGGCACACGGGTGACAGCCGCGGAGGGGAATCACGGCGAGGGTGCCTTCATTTGGCTGGGGATGCCAAGGACACCTCCTGCAGAGCCACGCGCCCTGGCAGCCCCAAGAGCATCTCCTCGGGAAAGCTGCTTCTGTTGCAGGGCATTTGCAAACAACTCACATTTGCTGGTGACCCAGCAAGTCCCAGGCTGGCAGGAGAAGAAAAGTGAATCAGGCAAATTTCTGGTCCCTGGGCTAATCCAGGACACCCTGCCAGCAACCCTGACTCAGCTGATGGCTTGTGGTTTGCATAATTGATGTCCAGGATGCTAAAAACCATGGAAATGAATCATGAGGTGCTGTGTGCTCCTTGAGACTGCAAAAAAGCTCCCTCTGACTGTAAAAAAAAGAGCTCCCTCCAAATAGACATTGCCTTGCTGCCCCAGAAAACGCATCAGTAAACACAAATCCAGTGGATACGTACTTGGAGTGCAGCCAGAAAACACTCCGAGGCAGCGCCTGCCAGGCCCTTCCACCATTAGGAACGAGGAAAACCTCCTTAACAGACCCCAAAGAAAACTTTATTACACTTGCCGTGCTGCTCAGATGCTTTAAACCTCACCGAGACAAGCCCTGAATAGAAGAGCAGACTTCAAAGTCAGGGCAAAAGGCACCTTTTAAATGCATTTTACATTCCCACCGGAAGGCTCTGCAGCCGCCGTTCTCACAGACACAGCCCATCCTGGTTTCTAACCCAAGCAATGAGTAATTACTCCTTGAATAACAAGCAGCTGGCACGCCACCCACCTCTGCTTGCTGTGGGTGTCTGCAGGGAAGGGAGAGAAGGGATGGTGCGTGTGACCATCACTCGGAAGAGTTTCTTCACAAAAATTAGAGGAACCACCAGCTCAGGTCTTCCAATTTTGTGATTCACTCGTTTTCTGTCCCTGAGACAGCTCAGTGCTCCCCTCTCCCCACCTGCACCACAGCCTGCCCGCTCAGCCGCTCCCAGAGTGGAGGAACTGGGATATACTGGGACACAGAAGGTGTGGGTGAAGGGCAGCCTAGGAGCTCACCTGCGATGCTGGCGATTTTCTGAAGCAGGACCATCCTTCCTGCCTGCTCAGTAGGTCTTTTCCCTTTCTTTGGAGAGATCTGGGTACGAGACAGGTATTCATCACCTGTGCAAGGTAACGCTCAGCGCTGCGCCTGAGCCACAGCCTGAGGGAACCCAGAGTATGAAATGAGACCTGAAAGGATTGCAAGGAGCCTCCCACCCCTTCTGCCACAAGAATCCCATCCCTGCCCTCCCCGAACACTCACACGATGCCCCAGAGTCCTGGTTTTCAATCCACTGGGAGAGCAATCGCCTTCTCAGGGGACCATAGCCTCGGGGCTGAGGCCACCCCAGGACAGGCTCAGGTTGGCACCAAGATCGCTGCACACAGAGGACAAAGGCAGGCGAATCTATGAGGTCAATTAATTCTCCAGAGAGCGCTGCCAGGATGAAGCGTGTGCTGGTTTGTGGGGCAGGGACCTGCTGGGACCCTGAGTGCTGCCAGGACACCATCCTCCAGCTGCCTCTCGCAGGGATGGAGAGCAAACTCTTGCCCCTCCTGCCTGCTGATGAGAGCAGGACAAAACCCCCTCCTGTAAAGCAGTCACAAAGGTGATGGCAGCCCAGGTGACCCCACCCCACATGGGTCCTCCTGCCAGTGAGGGCTGGGGGGGGTCAGCCTGGCTCCAAGCCCCCCCTGCCCAGCCAGGCAGCTGCAGTTCCTCCTCCTGTGCATTTCCTCTGTCTCCATCGCAGCCTCCCAGCAGCTGCCAAACAACCGGAGCGCGTTCCTGCAGGAACAATTACACAGGATGCAGAAACCAGTGACCCAAAGGGCCTCGGGATGCTCGGGAAGAGCCGAGGTCTGCGCCCCAGCCCCCCAGCTGCCCAACTCTGCTGGGTACGACCCTCGCGATAACCCCAGCGCACACTGCCTGCTCCCCAGGGAGCCCTTCCCAGCCCAGCGAGCTGCGCGCAGCTCTCCCTGTTCCTCCCCAGCCTCTGCAGGCATTTCCATCCCGAGGCGAGCGCAGCTCCTGCCACCCCCATGCAGTCACGTTGGAGCCATGCTCTGCCGGCTCGCAACGCGCTCCCTCTGCTCACGTCTCCTGCCAGGGAAACCCTGCAGACACAGCCAGAGCCTCCCCAGCCTGACTGCCTCGCCCCCCCTGCTACTCTGGGGCCAAAGATGCGCTGGACGCCCCACGGGACCCCAGGAGAAGGCGATGCCACAGCCAGGCTGACCCATGCGTGCGGTTGCAGGGCACCAGCTCAAGGGCATCCCAGCAGATGCCTCGCAGCAGCATCCCCCAAAGGTGACCCTGAGCCCTCCCGTTTCACCCCTGAATCTGTGCCCCACAGGCAGGGGCAGTTTAGCCCCAGTGTGAAAACCGAGCGCTCAGGGACCCCAGCACCCTCCCTCCCCCCAAGCACAGACCCCACAAAAGGCACTCCGAATCCCTGGAAACAGCAGTCGTAGCGGCTATGCCCAGAGAGCAAACCAGTATCTGGTCCTGCCAGGGCAGGTGAGGGGATATTACAGAGGGAAAATGGAGATTTTATACTCTCTGAAGGAAAATGCGCAGAGGACAGCCTGGCACCGCAGTAACAGGCACTCTGTGCAGATGCATTTTAATCGCTCCGCTCGTCTTCCTCCGGCTGAAATCAAACACAAACCCTGACCAACTGCACAGCTTTCCCACACACCACCCCTCGCTCCCTAAACGAATTGGAAGAACTTGGCAGCAGCCGCGCTGCAAGGCAAAGGCTCCGCGCCCTTTTCATCCCACACACAGCAACCAAGCGAAGCAGCAACGATCCCCGGCACGGCCCCGAACACCAAACGGCGGCGAGAGCAACCCCTCCATTCTCCACAGCCTTTGGTTGGGCTCAGGCTTTGTGCACAGCGTGAGTCACGCATTTCTCCCTTGCCGGCGCGCTGGCACACACAGGCTGAGCACAGGATATCTGGACGGTGCATTCAGCTCGTGCTTACGTAGCTAATGACTTTTTTTCCCTCTTTTGGCTTCCCGTTTTCGTTTAACAGCCGTTGATCTATTTTTAAATCTATTCTGTTAAGAATTAGCATACCGGCAAACGATGCTGCGCTAACGCACCGGAAAACACGTGCCCTGCATCAGGGCAACAGAAGTAAAAGCCGATGAGCCTGCTCCCATCGCTGGCGGTTCCATATTTGCTGCCTCTGCTCATTTGCTCGCACAGAATATCACCTTCTGGCAGATGACTGCGGATGGCTTTAACGAGAATGGGACAGAATTCCAGCCTCCACTGCCTGAGACAGGACTGGCAATCCTGGATGGGAGTAAAGCCGAACCACAGCCCCCTTCCCGGCGTGATGGGACCTGCTGGATTTTTGTCCCTGTGAACAGGGTTTAATGCATCCAGGCCACCTCCCAGCTGTGAACAGAGCTGCCAGCACCCTCATAGCTTCTGTTTATGAGTTTCCTAGCCCTATTTATTCTATATCTCTATATCTCCTAGCCCTATTTATTCTACACCCCTATATTTCCCAGCCCTATTTGCTCTATATCCCTCTATTTCCTAAGCCTATTTATTCTAACCCAAGTAAGGGTGAGACTGCAGCTGCAGGACAGCGCGGTGGCTCCTGTACTGACACGCAGCCATTGCGCTGGATCACCTCCCAGTCGCAGCGTTTATCACGGCTGCTGCTCCTGAGCAGACGAAAGGGCACGTGCTGCTGCCAAACAGCCCTGTGAGGGTGACGGCTTAACACACGGGCACCCCAGGGTGCCTCCTGCGCACCACGAACTCCCAGTTGCACCCAGGTAATCCCTTCCCTTCACCATTTCAGAGTCACCGAGGAGATGCAGCCGAAGCCCCAGGCAGGGGAGGGATGGAGCTGGGTGCAGTCACCCTGCGGTCTCCAACATCCCGCTCTCCACCCGCCAGCGTGGAAAAACAGCTTCTGGTGGAGCTCATCCCCTTGGCCCTGCAACAGTGCGAGCTTTGTGTGCCGGGCGCCGGGAGCAGCCGTCTCTCTCGTCGCTGTGCCAGGCTGGCTCCGAGGAACTGCGCATCCCAGGGCGCAGGGACGCGCATTCCTGAGCAGAGGCTTTGGCAGGAATGATCCCCATACCTGCTAGGAAAGCCTTTATCTCCCCTATCCGCCTCTCCAGACATCATCCTCCAAAGTAAAGATGCCTGTATCATCCCTTCTTAAAAGGGAGGGATTATTCCAAGAGCTGCAATTATCGGAAGCGTGAACCAAGTGCTTCTCTCCATCAAGGCAAACAAACCCTGCGTTTTCCATAGGGTTGGATGGGCACCCAGACCCATCCCACTGCAGGATACGGAGATGCACAGTACCCCATTACTGCCAAGGTCATGCAGTCAGGGCTTGTGCTCCTGCGTGGAGAGGACCCAGGGGTTGGTTGGAGCCACCATGCTCCGAGCGTGAAGCTACCAGCCCGCTGTTGTGAGCGCTCAAGATAAGCACGATATTGCAAATCACAACCCAAGGTCCTGCAGCTGCAAAAGGCAGCCGGGCAGGCGAGGGCAGAGGATGCTCAGTCTGGACCTCCCAGGCCCCCATGCACTGCCCCGGCGCTCACAGCCACCCTGACACTGCTCAGACACCCAGCTCTGCTGAGAGAGCCGAGCAAAGGGGAGCTCTCCTCCCTGCCCTGCTCAATAACCTCCAGCCGCTATTGCAGAGGTGCCGGAGCTTCAAAGCCTCCTCCAAGACATAAACACGGAGCTGAGCCACAGGGACCAACTGTGACGGGGGACAACGGCGGGGACTGGTGCCCAAAAGGCCAAGGGTTAGCGGGGAGTCACGCCCAGAGGAGCAGCAGCTGGTGTGAGACCCAAGGACAAACAACAGCGACAGCACGGGACCCGCAAAGGAGCCCCTGCGCTTTCTGCGGATCCCTTGCAATTTCTCCAGAAACGGGGTTTTACAGCGTGGAGCTTTTGCATCTTTTACAGCGGCAACGACACTCGGCCGCTCGCTCCAGGGAAAAAGGAGCCGTGCAATGAAACCTCCTGCACTGAGTGGCCAGGGGACAGAAACCCATCAGCACCTCAGCTCCTGCGCGAGAGCCAAGGGCGAGAAGGGCACGCGTGGGGCAGCTCCCACCAGGCAGCAGCGACGCCAGGCAGCCCTGAGCCCCGCATGGTCTGCGGGGGAAGCGGCAGAGGGCACTTTAACTGAGTAAATGATTCAACAAAAAGCTCGATTCCTCTCGATCAATCCATCCCAGCCATCCCAGCTGCAGGCTCAGCATCCCTGGGCGCAGGCTCAGCCCTCGGCACCTCGCAAACCCCAACACGCAGAGCCCTGCGCTCGAGCACAGCAGGAAGGTGCAACTGGTGGTTGCAAACCAGCACGACAATTTCACACCACACAGGCACAGCCAAGGGGGGAAAACAGACCCTTCTGAGCCTGCAGGGCAGCCCCTCCCTCAAAAGGGACTTATTAACATAAACATCGCACTCAAGCGGGAGCGCAGCCCTTGGTGCAGCCCTGGCATTTGAACCATCCAGGCCATCAACCACAAAAAATGTGGCCAGCATTATTCAAAATAAGTGACTTCTCCTCCTTGACCCCACCCTGATTTTCTACATCCGGAGCAGAGAGCTGAAAAGCAGAAGGTGTGCGCTGGCTCTTTACCTTGGTTCCTGGCCTCCGGTGGTCCCGGTGGGGGCTCGCAGAACTCCTTTAGGGGCTCGCAGGTCGGCGTTTCTGCTTCAGGGGTCTCAAAATTCCCTTCAGAGTCCGAACTGCCGAGGGGGGGAAAAGAGTGAGGAATTACCGCTTTCAAGGCTAGCTCTGAAATCCTCCACACTGCCCACACACCCAGCCAGTCCGGCTCCTGGGCCGGCTGGCCGTGGGCCTCCCACGGCGGCCGCTCCGTCCTGTGCAGCGGGACACGCTAACGAACGGAAAAGGGAGAGCAGGTGAAACAACATCACAAGCATCCCCCGTGCACCCCCAACCCGCATCTCGGCTGAGCCAATTGCATCTGCCAGGTCTTTCCAGGGCTGTCTGAGCATCCACCATGGACTCCAAGGATGCAGCAGCCCCACCAGCCTCTTCCAACGCCACTCTGGAGGGCAACAAGCATGGGAAACAAGGCTCCATGCTCCCAGCTTGTTCCCACCAGCATCTCCCTGGGAGAGCAGTGCTCAGCACCGCAGGGCAGCTCGGCTGCACCCCTGGACCCCTAATCCTGCTCCCAAGGCGTGGTGCGGGATACAGACCCCCTCCACGTCTCCCGAGGCACAATGTAGGGTGCAGGATGCTGAACCCCCTCTGCTCCCGAGGCGCAGTGCAGGATACGGACACCCCCACACCCCCCTCCTGAGCCATGGTGCAGAATGCGCCCCCGCACTCTCTGGTCCCGAGGTGCGGGATGCAGGATGCAGACCCCTCTGAGCTCCCGAGGCGCGGTGCGGGATGCAGGATGCGGGATGCAGGGTGCGGGATGCGGATTCTCCCCTACCCCTCCCCCCAGGCGATGCCAGGCAGGAGCGGGCAGGGAGGGGGCGAGGGATGGGGAGGGGGAGCCAGGACACGGATGGGTGCCCATGGGGACGGCAGACTCGGTGCGGGGGAGGACGCCGCCGCGGGTCACTTGCCTGAAGCCGAGCGCCGCGCCCTCCGCCGGGTCCTGCGGTGCCTCCGGCCCCCCCTCGGGGCTGCCCCCGCCCCGCACCGCCGACCAGGTCCAGCGCGCCCACTGCACGGGCGAGAGCAGCTGCCAGGGGCTGAACGCCATCGGCCCCGCTCCGCGCCCCGCGCCGCACCGCGCCGCTCCGCGCCCGCACCGCCCCCGCCCCGCTCCGCCCCCGCTCCGCCCTCCGGCACCGCCCGCGGGGAGGGACCGCGCACACCGAGCCCCCCGCACCGCCCGCGGGGATGGAACGGGGGTGCGGGGGGGATGAGGGGAGGGATGCAGAGCGAGAGGCGGGGGGGATGAGAGGTGGATGCGGGGTGGGATGCGGAGGGGGGTGTGAAGAGGGGTGCGGGTGGGATGTGCAGGGGGATATGGAGGGGAAACGAGGAGTGGGACGCAGGATGGGATGCAAGGTGGGATGCGGAGGGGGATGCGGGGGGTGCAGAAGTGGACGCAGAGGGAGATGCAGGGCAGCTCCCCCAATCCCCACCCCACCCTGTCTCTCCCTCGGTCTCCTCCCTTCCAACACAAATTCTCAAATCTACATATTTCCACCCAAAAGCAGGGCCGTGGCATCCCCTGCGCAGGTTCATACGCGTCATTCCCAGCCAGACAGTTCCCACTCTGCCATAAAATCATGGAATGGTTTGGGTTGGAAGGGACCTCAAAGCCCAGAGGGCTGTGAAACCAGATCCCACCCTGATTTATCCCACATTTATGGAGGCTGCACCTGTGCTGGACCACAGCCGGCAGGACGGCAGATTCCTTCCACTCTGCATGCGCCAGCAAAAAAAACAGGCTTGCTGAGAGCTGCTCCTTGATCCCAGGGCACCCTCGATCCCAGGGCAGCGGAAGCTGCCCAAATCCAGCCCCTTGCTCCGAGGATCCAGCTGGAGAAGAAGAGGGGCAAAGGGAAGGGAAACACCTGCCTTTTCCATTTTCCAAGGAAATATCGACCTCAGCAGCCCTGGCCGATGCTACACACTTGCGTGGCAGCAAGTTTATTTGTTTATGAAACTATTGTTGTTTAAAAACAACAGGCAGCAGTCCCGGCAGAAATAGACACTGCCAGGCTGGCCTCCCTCAGGAATCTTCCCCCTAACGAGGGCTCCCAAATTCATTACCTCCCACGCGCTTGAGAGGCACGTGACGTGGCTGACGCCGTGCAGCATCGAGGTGCTGTGAGGAAGGGCTGGGGCTCGGGCAGCGGATCTGGGACAGGCAGCAGCGCTCCTGGGCAGTCGCTGCCACAGAACCCACAGCTCCCCAGAGCCCTGGGCAGGCTCACCTCGCTCCTGGCAGTGGGTCCCAGGGGTGACCTGGGGAAGGGCAGACAACTGTACCGTGCAAAACAGCCTGGGCCATTGCGAAGCAGCGCTATTGGCCTTCCGTGACCACACGAAGGGCCCACGTGGCAGCCTGAGCCAGCAGCCCGATGCTTTTCTGTGAATCATCAGCCAGCTCCGAGCGAGCGTCAGGAACGCCTTTGCATGGGCAGGGAGACCTCTGGGTCAGACCAGACCCGTCCATCTGGTCTGGCTGCCTCTATCACCAGCCTCTATTAGATGCTTCCAAGGGCTCATTCCTCACAGCAGAGCATCTCAAATAACCTCCCCACAGGGAGCCTTTCTTCCAAGATTCCATCTGTTAGTGTCCTTATTAAATGTACGCATCATCGCTGCATGCTTTTATTGTCTGGCCTCTGCCAAAGAAAATCTTTTACCCTTTTAGACAACATTTCCAGACCTCCCCAAAGACCCCCCTGGTTCAGTCGAAGCTGCTGGTTCCCAGTGCAGGGTGGTGGCAGGGATAGCTCATGGGTCTGGACCCAGGGATAAGGCCCTGGGCACAGCACAGCGCTGCCCTCCACATCACCGGGGTCTGCGGGACAAGGAGCCCTGCAACTTCCCTGCTGCTGTATAGAGCAAGGAAGGATGAAATGACATTTGTCATAGCTTAACCAAAACCACAGAGGCTGAAGCAAAAGCAGAACCTCAACATCCTGTCGCCTACATCTGCCGCGAGCAGGAACGAGCAGCCTCCTTCCCACCATGTGAAGCGGCAGAGCTGATTTCTGCAGATGAATTTTACATAAGGAGCTCTTCCGTGGCATGAGCTGCTCTGCAGCAGCGCTCGCTGCAGCCTGAACGCCTCCTCCCGCTCTCCACCAGCCACTGCCTGGATCCCCACCAGCTCAGAAGAACAGCCAGAGCGACAGCATCACCGCAATTCAAAACAGCTGGCAGCTGCCTGGGTTCTGCCAGGGACTGCACAGACAGCAGAAACACAAGGGACGCAGGAGCTGGCACGGGTGCCAGGGCAGGAGCGAACTGCACTGCTGCAGGGGGAAGGCAAACAACGCTGGATAGACTGGATTCTGCAGCCCTCCCACTTGTTGGATGAGGAACTGGGATGTATGAGCCAACGGAGGAGGAAACCAGCAGCATCCTTCCATTGTGAAGGCTGCACACCCAGAGCCCCTACACACCCCGCAAGGACCCCCCTCTCCCACCCACTGCCCAGAGGAAGGAGAGCGGCAGGCAGGAACAGCATCAGCAGGATTGAACCACACCAGCACCGGTGTGGGCTGGGAAGCTCCTGACCTGCAGAGCCCTGTCACGGGCAGATGCCAGAGCAGTGCTAGAGCAGAGCTGCTCCCACTTGCTCTTTACGGTGAGCAATTAAGAAAATGCCGCCAGTGGCATTTTCCAGCTTGGCACCCAACCCAGCTGGCTGCAGACCAAAGGCTGAGGAGATAACCTGACTTTGTCAGTCCCACCGCTGGCTCTGCCTGCCAGGCACTGCTTGGCGTACTCAGCAGGCACTTTTCTGCAGAGCAGAGAGGATGCTGACCTGTTCAAAAAAAAGACCTGCCAGCTGCTTCCATGGCGTGCTGAGCTGCCGCCTGCACACGCGGCAGCGGGACAGGCTGTCCTTGCACTGCCGGCACCTCCAGCCCAGCCCAGGAGGTGTGCCAAGCACTGCACAAGAGCAGCAGCTCAGGGACAGAGAGTGATGTACAGCCTGTGGATGGACGTACGGCCCATCGATGCACAGCCCAGCACCATCCTGCCCCAGCCTCTCCCAGTTGGGGTCTGTAAAAGGGCCACTGGTGCAAGAGGAGAGGCTGGTCTGGCTCCATGGTGGTTCCCAGCCCCAGGAGGCTTTAACTGTGAGCTCCTAGTAAGGGCTTCCTTGCTCAGGAACTATTTTTCCTGGATTTGCCTCTGTTCAAACAAACACCGTGTGTTATGTACGTGACATCCTCCACCAGCTCTGCAAGCACACTGGCAGCCGTTACCCCGAGAAGGGATCATTCAGGTTCCTGCAGCCTTTTCCCTGCGGATCTCTGGTCCAGGTGGCTCTGCTGAAGGGCTGTCCTAGTTGCTCCAGGAAGGAGAACCGGCAGCAGGCGGACAGCACAGCCCCTCCAGCAGCCGTAGCACTGAATGACCTAGAAACCACCCACAGCTCCCATGCTGCTTTGGCTTTCCAGGGAAGGAGGCAAGCAGCAATGCTCTGCTTCCAAGCAAGCAGGTGGAGTCCCAAGGATTGGGGAGTTGGAAGAGCCCTGGCATCACAGAGCTGGCAAAAAGATGCAAAACCTTCTGATCCTTGCAGGAAGCCAGTTGCACCCAGGGGTAACAGCTCTGCATCCAGACAAGCTTTCCCTTATTTTGCACTGGGATGAACTTCCTCCGGTCTGGCTGGCAGCACTGCCCCTGCCTGGCCTCACGCCCCAGAAGCACATCGTGCCCAACTCTGGCTGCTACCACACCTCAGTCCCCAGGCGGGGTGTGGGCAATGGGTGCTGCGAAACAGGTATCGCACAGCCACACTTGTCCCGTTTGAAGCCGCAGCGCCCCGGGTGCGAGGAAGGCGTGCACCTGGCATTTCCATTCTCGGCCCTTTCATTAGGCAGGAGAACATCTATTTCTGGCTGCAGCACTTTTCTGGGCACGGCCCAGCAAGCCAGAAATGGATCATTTGTGGGTTTTCATTTTTCCTCTCCACCCCTGCTGCTCTGCTCCTCCGCAGCGGGGCCGTTCGCTCCCCGTGGGAACCAGGGTTTGGCTCCCAGCAGCCAGACCCAGGATGGGGCACGAGGACGGCACCAGCGGCCGTGCCGACAGGGATTGCAGGGACAGCCCGGGGACATCAGCACAACGGTAAAACAGGAATCCATATTTCACTGCTGTTTAAGTCTCCTTAGGAGCTTGCAAGAAGCACTTTATGCACACAACATTTATCTCCTCTAGAAAAAGGTTTGAGGTGTTTCATGAGAACATTTTTCTGCTGCTGTCTTTTACGCCTCCCTGTTCTATTTATCATGTTTTCCTTGGCTCAAAGCAGGCCTATGCAACACTAAAAAGGCAAATTATTCGCTGCCATTGTGCTATGAAAAATGCAGACTTGGGGAATTAAGAGAACTTCACACGAAGGCTCGTTTGCCAGTGCCAGCCTGCCCGAATGCTGGGGAGAGGGAGGGCTTTGTAAGACATTTCCTGACCTTTGCTGTGACAGGAAAAGATGAATCGCGTAACCGCTGTCTGCAGCTCACCTGCCGGGGCCACAGAGCTCATCCAAGGGGAGGCTGAGCCTCCCTCTTCCCTGAAAGCCTGAATTAGAAAGGGAATGGGCCCTAGGAAAGGGCAAACAATGGACAAGTGGAAAACCAAGGTCACGAGAAGAGCAGCAGCACCAGCTGAGGACCATGGGGCCCATCCCTACCAGGAGCAGTGGTGGCAGCAAGCTCCGGGCATGGCAGCATCCCAGAATATCCCCTGGGCATGGCAGTACCCCATAGCATCCCAGAATATCCTTCGGGCATAGCAGTATCCCAGAGCATCCCCCAGGCATGGCAGCATCCCAGAGCATCCCACAGCACCGCACGGGTGTAGCAGCATCCCATAGCATCCCGGCGCATCCCACAGGCGCAGCACCATCCCTGAGCATCCCCGGGGCGGCGGGAGGGCCGGGGCCGCGCGGGCGGTGCTCTCGCTAGAGGGCACTCCAGGATGGGATTTCCAAGGGCTGCAGCATCTCCAGCCCTTCGGGATGCGGAGCCCTGGGCTCTGCACCTTCCCTCGGGCTCGCATCGCCCCGCAGCACCCAGGGGGCGAACGGGGGAGCGAAGTGGGCAGCGTGGGAGAGCAGCGCCTGAGGGACCCTCCGGGATGCTGCCGTGATCCAGCGTGGGACGAGGCCGGGCGGAGCCCTGGGGCTGAGCCGATGTCTTTGGAGCAGCCGAGAGTATCGTAGAATCACGGAATGGTTCGGGCTGGAGGGACCTCAAAGCCCACCCAGTGTCACCCCCTGCCATGGGCAGGGACACCTCCCACTGAATCAGGGGGCTCCAAGCCCCATCCAACCTGGCCTGGAACACCTCCAGGGATGGGGCAGCCACCACTGCTCTGGACAAACACCACTATCATTTCAGCCAGCTCGGGCAAGTGCACAGCATAGACACCTGGTTCCTTCTCTGCCCTCTCCCTGCCTCGTAGCTCTCCACCCACCCCGACCCTGCAGCACTCACACTTGCAAGCAGGCGCATGGCCAAGCACGCAGGGTCTGCAGGGACCACAGCTCCGAACGCGTTGCAGTTGTTGTAACCACGGAGTGGAAAGCAGCAGCCAGCACGACCCAAACCCACTGGCATTTTGGGGCACCTTCCCACCATCCTGAGGGGATGCTAAGTGACATCCCACCATCCTGCTAAGTGACAAGGAAGGATAAATGTGCAATAGCAAAGTTCCCACCTTCCTTTTGTCTCTCCTGACCTTGGCAGAGTTGCGCTCAAGATATGGATCACGGGACCGGGAGGCACAACACCACGTGCCCTGGAATTCAGGCAGACAAAATACGTTTTCCCCCCAGCGCGGGCTCTGCCGCTGCCATCTGCTCGCCAGGGCACCGCGGGAACCAAGGTGTCACAGGCGGTGACAGTGCCCGCAGCAGCAGAGTGATGCCCAGTGTGGGACAGCACTGCCCGGCAGCGCCGCTCCTCCAGGACCCTTCACAGCCCTGGATGTGACAGATCCCATGGGACACATTCCATCAAAATAGCTGAATAAAAATAGAAGCAAAGGACACAACCATCACGCGCGAGCCCCGACACCACCAGCCCGCCCCAGGCCCCAGCTGTCACCCCCCACCACGCAGCCTTCAAACTAACGAAAACACACATTGGTGCCTGCATTAAAGAGGACCAATGTGAAAATGAATGCACTGCTATTCCTGCATTTTAAAAACAACCACCGCTTCATCTCGCTGCTGCTCATGTAGGTGCAAGGATGCAAAGCAATGCAGTCAGAAACAGGCTCAAGATGTGCGAGTTCCAGCCTGATTTCTGCACCGATGAACACAAACATCTGCCTCCATCTTGCTGCTTCTTTACTCCCCTCTCGACTCCTTCGCGCTGTTTGCTAAAAATACCAGTGCTATGAGGCAGGAATGCTCTTATCAGGTGTTTTCAGACCTTGGCTCCCTGGTTTTAGCTCGGTCATGTTGGGAATACAGGCAGCACCTCAGCTCCTGGGATGGGGGACACCAAGGAGTGAGGGCAGCGGCTGGCACGGGGAGCGGGGAGAGCGAAATTGTGATGGATGGGAGGAGAACAAAGCAAAGTTTGCTCAAGGTGGCGCAAAGAGTTGGGAAGAAGAAGCAGCCGAGTCTGATGGGGCACAGGGCAGGTGTCTGATCCGGCACCACTGGGAAACCGACCCTCACGCTCTCTCGTTTGCTCCAGGAACGAGTGACTTGTTCCACAACAACACACAACGACAAACAAAGCACACAAAAACAACCAAACCCAAACAAACCTTCCTTGGATTAAACAAAATGTGCTGATGGGCTCAAGTGCCCTCCTGCCTGCAGTGACACACCCCAACGCAGCCCTGAGGGGAACCCCCTCCCACCTGCACGGGGGCTCCCGCAGTGGCCACAGTCCTTCCGACAGCCCCAGCCACCCCAGCTCCCCGATCCCACAAAATGCACCTGGTGAAAGGACGTTACCTCTGTCTCTGCCACGCTGGGAGAGCAGCTGGAGGCTGCGGGCAGTGCCCACGGCCGAGTCAGATGATGGCCATGTGGGACGTGGCGCGGGGCCCTGCCTGCACGTGGCTGCGTAATCGCTGGCAGCAGTGCAGGCAGCGAGCACCCCGTGCACAGCCAAGAAGCCCAGGCACTCCCGAGCTGCCCAGAGGTGCTGGCAGCTCCCTGTGCCACTGCCCATACCTCCCCTGGGATGCCCACAGCGTCCCAGGACAGCACCACAAATTCCTGGGCAAGGGAAAGCCCAGCAGCAAACAGCTCCAAGCCTGGGAAGGGGTTTGCTCTAAACCTTTCTCCTTTCTCCAGAGGAGAGCACAGGTCCTGTTCCAGGCTCTCACCTTTCCCTGCCGGCTGCTGCTGGGGGAACCCAGCTGTGTCAGGAGTGAGGCACACGGGGGGGTCAGGCTGGAGCACAAGCCCAGAGCCCTGACTCAGCTCGTGGCAGGTGTGGGAAGGAGAGGAAGAGAGAACTTTTTACATTCCCAAGCCCACAATGCAGAGCTCAGAGTGGTCTTTTGGCTGCCCTGATGCCATGCTCGTGTTTAAAAACCAACCACCACACACGTGCTGTGCTGCGTCCTGTGGCACTGCCCACCTTCTCCACCCTGCGGCAGAGGACGAGCCCTACCTGCACAACGGGGTAGAAGGGACCTCCATGCCAGGTCCTGCAGCACCTGAGCAGCGTGGTCCCTGCACAGCATCTGTGCATGGATGTGCCAGGCTTCGGCAGGAGCATCCTTCCCGAGGCTCAGCCTTTTTCTTTCTGTGCCTTTGCTCTCAAAAGAATTCCCTGCAGCCATGTCCAAGCGGTGCATTTAGGAACACGGCCCTTCCCTGCCCAGGTTAAATCCCAGTGCGTTGGCACACATCCAAATGCTGTGGTTCACGGCCACCCTTCTCTTCAGCCCTCCTGAACCTGCACGCGCTGCGAAGCTGGGGTGCCGCATCCAGCCCTCAGCAATTGATCTCAGAAATGCGCTGCCGCGAGGTCTCACTGAGCCAAGGGCCTCTGCCACCCAGCAGGGATTTGGTATTTCCTAAGAAATACCCTGTCGGAGCAGGGATTTGAACTAAAGGGGTGAACCTGAACGTAGCATCCCCTGGCCAGCAGCTCTCTCCGCACCAGGCAGGGGAACCGAGGCTCCAGCAAGCGCACACGTTGGCAAAGGGCTGTCACGCCCTGGGCAGCGCTGGTGGATGCTGAGCAGGTACCGCGCCCGCGCTGCCACTCTGAGCTTCACTAACTCAGCTCCAGCCGCAGCCCCAGGGCCCCTTGGCGAGGGGCCCCTCCCTGCTTGCAATAAACACAGTCTGACCTCTGGGAACGGCGGGCTTTCCGGTCACACGCTGCAAGGGAGAATCGGGAGGGGGAAGGCACCAAAAATTAAACAAGGATTACGTAGCACCCTGGCAGAGAAAACCGGTTGCCAAACACCAAGCAGCACCAAGTGCTACCCCACACCACCCTCTCTAGGGCTCCTTCAGCCTGACAAACATTGGCATAAACCTAATTAAGCATTCCCAGCCCCTCAGAACAAGGAGAGTCTGCATCATCATCCGCAAGCCACAATCTCCACCTCGGAGCAGTGAAGGGTCCTGTTCAAGGCCCCCAGGAGCCCCAGTCCAGCCCCACTGCGAGGGTCCAGAGGCGAACACGGCTGTGTGAAACAGCTTCATTTCTGGGCTGTTCTCAGTGTCTCAAGACCCTTTAACAGTCACACAGAGCCAGCCCCACGGAACTCTGCCCGGAAAGCCATTCCCCCGGGGGCAGGGGCTGGCAATGCCCATGGGGGCACAGCAGGCAACGCTGCGGGGAGAGGCAGGCAGGGCTGCAGAGCAGCCAGATGTGCCCCAGCTCTGGGGACCTGCTTGGGGGGCTCCCACAGTGCCTGCCCCTGCCCTCGGGGGAATAGCTTCTGGTGCACCCCAAGGAGGCCCAAAGCTGGCTGGCGGAGTGGCTGCTGTCTGCAAGGAGGCAGGTGGCAATAATTACCTGTGCGCTAATTCCATGGAAATTTCCATGTGCCCAGGAAGGAGGCACGCCAAGCCCGCACTGCTGCCCGGGGCAGAGGTTCACTGGTTTTTCCGGGGACTGTGACTAAGAGCCAGCTCTGTCACATGGATGGTGTTTAAACGCCTCCTTGGAGCCTCCCATCTAACCACCACCGGCTCCAAACCCGCCCAGAGCAGCACCACTGGGCACAGGGTGACTGGAAGGGAGTGCCCAGAGCACCTTGCCTCTGCAGTGGCTCCTCCGCACGCCCACCCACTCCCACTAGCACAGCAAACTGGCCCAGAGGGAGGATGCTGTGCCCGAGCCCTTCTCCACCTGTGGCTCGCTCGGAGCACCTGCAGCATCTGCGCTCTGAGCATCCCAAGGAAGGGCAGCCCTGGCGTGGCTGCGCAGCAGAGCGGAGCTGCGTGCCAGCACACCACATCGGACCACGGTCTGGCAGCTCCTCCTTAGCAACACAAACACAGCCACAACACAGACCCAGGCAGCGGGGAGCGTCGCAGCCAGCGTGAAGGCGCTGGCAGGGAGCCCACGTGCCCACGCGGGGCAGGTGCCGGCGCCTCTCTCTGCCTTGGGAAAACACCACGAGATCGAGCTCCCTGGCACAGCAACGCAGGAGGAGGCTGTGATGGCCTTCCAAGACTCCGGGTGAGGTTGCCCAACGCAGTGGTGGCTGCCCCATCCCTGGAGGTGTTCCAGGCCAGGTTGGATGGGGCTTGGAGCCCCCTGACCCAGTGGGAGGTGTCCCTGCCCATGGCAGGGGGTGGCACTGGGTGGGCTTTGAGGTCCCTTCCAACCCAAACTGTTCCATGATTCCAAGATCTGCCGCCGCAGGGTCTGGTGGGAGCCAGGGACAAGCTCTGCACTCCGGGCTGGCTGAGACCTCGCTCCCTGCTTTCCTCCTCCCTCCAGCCTGATGCAGGCAAGTGCTCGGTGACCTTCCCGGCCCTCAGCTCCCTTCTCCTTCCTACCTTTCCAGCTGCAGACTTGTCCTGGGGCTCCTTCGAAAGCCGCTGGCGGGAGCAGCTGCCTGGAAAAGGAGCAGGGAGGAAGGAAGGGGCTGGGCAGCGTGGGGAGGGCCAGGCGGGTGTCCCTGCTCCCTGGAGAAAAGGGAAGAGGACGCTCTGCGATATTTGGCGAGCGCTTCCCCAGGCAGGGAGAGGAAACCTGTGGGACAGACGGTGCTGCTGCAGTTATCCACGCGCGCCGCTGCTGCACCGGTACCCGAGGCTCTCGGCGAGCGCCGGGATTTCACGCCGTCTCCTGCCGGGGCCCCACTGGTGTCATGCTGTAAAAATGCGCTCTTGGCTGGAATTTGGCAGCTTGGCCTCTGGCAGGAGGAAACGCTCGGCTTACAGAGAGATGGGATGGGGAGCTGCTCCTGAGCTCCCACAAAGCTGGGGAAGGAGGGCTGGGGGTGGTGGACGTGCCTGTGGATTCAGGCCCAGGGAGGCTGCCTTCCCCCAGCTGCCTCACGCGATGGGAGACACAAGTACCGGGACGGACGGAGCCACCAAGCTTCCCAGAGAGGCCGGAAAGGAGATATCATCACCCAGCACACAGAGTGCCAGATTTGGGGCAGCGGCAGGACAGCCAGGAATTTTAGCTGAGGAGCAGGGGACACGTTTTGGAGGAGAGGAGCCGATTTGCTCCAAGGTTTTAGAGGCTTTGTTTGGGGCTCCACCCCAGCAATGGGTTTGCATAGCCAGGACACAGGCAGCTGCGCTGGCGAGCATCCCTGCATCCCACTGCATCTCCTCTCTAGCCAGCCCTCACCTCTACCCTGGTCCCCAGACCCCCGAGGACATCGCAGCTCCCAGTTTGTCCCAGTCCAAGCTGCAGCCTGGACCTGGACAGGACTCAGCCCACCACATACACACAGAAATTAGCTCAAGTCTTAGAATTAAAACACCCCACTTCCCTCATCCGAAGGGTTGTGCCCGCTTGCTTTGGCTGGGAACCCGGGCCGGATGCAGCCCCTGCAGCTCCTGCAGAGGGAGCGCAAGGAGCGGGAATGGGCGATGGGACTTGCAGCCATTTCAGCCTCGGGAAAGGGGTGTAGCTTCCCAAAGGGAGGGGAAAACTCTGCTCAGACAGGGACCTTCCTTCCGCAAACAAACCCTGCAGTCCGCTCCCTGCCCTGAGCAGAATTCACCTGGCCAGAGGGAATCAAACCAGCTCCCTGCATCCCCACCTCCTGCAAAAACCAAGAGGAAAACGGGGACTGGGAAGGATGCTCTCACATCGAGCAAGCAGGGTAGGGGGTTACAGCCCAGGAACCCCTATCACTTCTGCCTTCCTTGGGGATCTCCCATCTGTGTGCCCCAGGGTGCCCGGGCACCCTTCCCTGCCACCCATCACTCCCTCCAGCCAAAAGGGCAGAGCGTGGATGCACTGGTCAAGGGGTAGAGGTTCCACTCCACCACCTTGCTTGGATGGTTGTAGCATCCTACCTGCACCAAAACCTGTAGGCGTTGCCCATTCCAGCCCCCAGCCCCTGCCAGCCCTGTGAACCCCACCATTTCCCCAGGATCTGGGGCAGGAAAGCTCTCCAAACGACGGGAGCTCCCAGAGCTCTCTTCAGCAGAGGGCACTGGCACTCGCCTGGTTGTCTCATCGCTGGCTCCAGTCCAGCCTCAAACTCCCATCTCCCCACTTGCTCTTTCCTTTCAGCTGAAACTTCCTTTGAGTTATCATTTTAATTCTTTGCCCCTTCAGCAGTGCAGAAAATTGGCACTTAATTCGCCCTGCGCGGCTGCGTGGCGGCAGCTTAATTGACCCTGGTTGCATCACCCTGGCCACATCTCGGTCAGCGAGCTCGGCCTTGTGCCACATTAATTTCCTGTCCACTCTTTGTTTATCTGCCCTTCTCAAGGATGCTGCCTGCATCCAGCTCCAGGCAAGAGTGCTGGGGAAAAAACCTGCTGCCAAGGAGCAGGGGTGGCCAGCGCTTCCCAGTCCTTCCAGGGTCGGCATTCAGAGAACTCTGGTTTTCCACAGCTCCCTGCCTTCCTCAGCTGTTCAGCAGCTCCAAACCCAGCTCAGTTCAGCACCTTTGATACCATGGGTTGCAGAATGATGTTGCAACTCTTGGAGCTTCTCCAAGCCTTGAAAATCAGTCAGAAATCTGAGCCTCCGGTTGCAGCCCTGATTTTCCCAGTTGTTTTCTGAGAGCTGGTCCCAAGCATCTGGCCTTGCGTGAGCTGGAAGGATCACAGAGTGCGTCACACAAACCCAGAGCAGGGAGGACCGAGTGGCACACTGACCAGAGAGCTTACAATAAAAACAGATTCAGAGCCATCGCCCAAACACGGTCTCAGATTCGCTCCAGTTCCCTTATTGCATCATTTGGGGCAGAGATTGCTGCAGGAGCACCCGAAATAATTGGTACTCAGTGCATAATAAAACTCCACGTGTGGCTCACGGTCCAGGCAGGGCTGCATTGTGGCAGATGTCTAGGAAGGGAATAACATTTTCCAGGTGAATGAAGGAAATGCGTTTAACTCTTGTTTTGGAGCACTCCTGAACCAAGCTGTGGGTTTGCTCCTCTGCTGTGCAGTGAGAGCAGGAGAGCGCTGCCACCAAGCCTGCGCCCAGCTGTCTGCTCTGGCACAGAGCCAGCTGAGCACCCGCAGAACAGCAGGATCCTCCTCACCCCACCAGCCTCTCAGGGATGTCAGGATCACAGCAGCAGGAGCAGGTCCCAGTGGATCTCCCTGGAGCGTGGAGGGATGGGCTTGGAAGCAGGTTCCCAGGGCAGGTCCTCAGTACTGCACGCCCTGGATGCTCTGTTGAAGAGGAGGGGGTTCTTCCTATTTAACGCATCACGACTCAGTTTGCATTGGACCATGGAGTCCTTCCAACACTCGGAATACAATGAGTTAGTATCTGCTGCTCTGCAGTTTGCATCCAGGCTGAAAACCCAGCCAGCTGGGAGCATGCTGGGACCAGACTGGAGTACAAAGAACAATGGGAAGGCATGGTGAGGGGCGGTGGATAGGCAGGATCCAGCCCTTGGTGACAGCGCTGCATCTGGGCCTGCTTTGAACAGCCCTCTGGTTCTCCACCTCGAGAGGATCACAGCTTACAGAGACTCCTTTCAACTCTGTGTCTTGTCCCCTCGATCCCCTTTGCCGCGTTTTTGGGCCGTGGGCTCCACGTGCCAAATGCGACGTTGGAGAAGGTGCTGCCTGGATGGGCTCCAGGTGCAATGCAGTTAATCCATTTTTACAGCCGGTAGCAGGTGTCCCACGCATCACAAGCAGCTCTTTTCCTTTGGCCACAAGCACCATAGGAATCCAAAGGCATCGGCTGCGACTTGATGCCCACCAGCTTCAGAAAAGCCCCTTTTGGTGCCTTGTGGGACTGTGGTCCCACATGCTGTGCCCCTGCATCACCTGGCTCTGACCTGTGCAGTTGGGAATGGAGCAGGGAGGGCTCCAGATGCGGCTGCAGTGTCGGCTGCACCCCCCGCCGGGCACACGGGGCCATAGGTGTGCCCACACCTCAATCGTGTGCTTCAGAGCTGCCACCATTGGTACCGCAGCCTCCTGCAGGACTCACAGCCTGACCTACGTGTGCACAAAGCAAGGAGCACGGCAGCGCAGCTGCAGAGAAACTCCTTTTTGCCTGTATTTCCCCCAAATCCTCTGCCCATGCTCACCTTCGTGACACAAGGATGTGCACAAGCAGAGAGCGCCCACGTGCCCGGCGGCTGCAGATCTGGAGCAACCAGGGAGAAAGAGTCGGTACCTGTGGGGAGGAAAAGCAAAACCCCTTCTGTTTGAACCGGAGATTGGAAAGGCCAAAGGGTTTGTTTTCCACTCCCAGACCACAGCAATGCAGCAAGAGGAACCCGGTCATGAAACCCCATCCAAACCCACAGCTCCTGAGGTTGCTGTTGGGCAAACAACGCCTCAAAAGGGACCTTGGCCCCTGCCTGCCCATCTCCTGCTCTGGCAGAGAGAGGGGACCCATTGCCAGGCTCTGGCATTGCCTCCCCAGCCTGGCAAGCACTGACCATGCCGTAAGCGGCACCTGGCCACGGAGGACCCACGCGCAGCCCTGGGGCTTCCCACCCTGTCCCCAAAGTGGCCACAAGCCCCTGGCTCTCCCAGGGAGCTGCAGCCACAGCCTCTCCAGCTTTGCTGAAGGCAGCAGGTCCTGGGGGGCTCAGGGACACCTCAGAAAAGGGCAGCAGGGACCAGTCCCGGTCAGGAAGCTTCTCTGCAACGAGCTACCGGCATGCCTGGATGCGATCGCCCCGCAGAGACAAAGAGCCATTGCTGCATTCAGCTGCCCTGGGTATTTTTTTCCCTCTTCGATGAATCACCTGCTAAAAATATTATAAATTGAGTTGCTGGCCAGACCTTTCACTTCTCTGGAAGCAAAAATATTTATTTTACTCAGGCTGTGCCTGTGTTTTAACAGAACTTTATGATCAATTTCTGAGGAATGTGCCATGCTCTATATTCAAATTACAACTTTTTTTGGCTCGCAGTGTAAATTTAAAATGTCTTGTTTAAGACCCAACTGTTGGGCTGCCAGAAAAATGTGGTTTCAGCTGTTTTTTCTCCCAAAGCCCTGTTTTGCCCAGCGGATGGTTCTTTTCACCCCAGGTGTCTGCCTGGCCTGGGGGCACCAGCCCCTGTTCAGGGGCACAGGCTGGGAGCTTTCACTTCCATGGAGAAAGCAGGGCTTAATTAACAACATTGCAATGAAGATGGGGTGCAGGGGCTCCAGAGCTGTGCTGCCGGTCGGGGTAACCTCTGTCCCCACTGAACAGGTCTGTGTTTGCAGGAGCTGGAGCAGGACTCTCCCTGCAGGGCTCCAGGCTGGTGCAAACACGGTGCAAGCTGTTAGACAGGTGTCAGCACGTGGGCTCCTCCAGCTGTCTGTGCAGGTTGGGTGTCATCACAGACACGTCTGGAGCCAAGGGAGCTTGTCCTGGCAGCACCTTCCTCCTCCCAAGGCGTGTGGATGAGTCACATCACGGTGCCAGGGTGCTGGAGCTGGGGTCTGTGCTGCCAGCCTGCCCAAGGTCCTGCCAAGCTCGTGCATCGCTGGCTCCTCCTGGCTCCTGCACCAGGCACACCTTCCCTATAAATCTCTCCCACTCTCATTTGAATTTAGAAAGGAAATGAGAGAAATTTATTTTTCTTGCTTCAGGGCAGAGAGAATAATGGGATCTTTATTCCCCAGTAATTAAGCTGATTTTTGCGTGGGTTTAATTTAGGTGCCCTCCCAGCCTCCCCTGCAAAGTGACGCCTCTCACCTTTGGGTGGGTGGCAGGGAGCTCACACAGAGCTGGGCACCGGGCACTTGTCAGGGCTGTCCTCATGCAAGGGCTGTAGAGAGGCTGCAGCACGCAAAGCCCGGCCACGACTTCTGCAGCAGCAGAAAGGCAAATCGGGTTCCCTGCAATAGGAAAAGAGCAGGAGCTCAGAGCCGGCCCCAGCAAACGCCAGGGCTGCAAGGCAAGGTCAGCTCCAGCTGCAGGTTCAGACTCCCCATGCCAGCTTGGAGCAGCGCTCTCAGCAGTCAAAAGCTGCTGCAGAGGACCCCCTCGGTGGGTGCTGGGAGACACAAGGGGTCCCCTCACACAGCCTTCCCAGCCCGTCCCTTGCTGCAGGGCAGACAGCAGAGGAAAGCCAAGATGTGCACAAACAAGAACCTGCTGTGTTTGCACAGCGCTCTCGTGGGCCGTGGAGGGGGAGCGATGCCTGCTGCACCCAGAATCACAGCGCTGTCATCAGGGATGCCAAACCTATAACAGCACCCACTGCACCCCCCAGTCAGGGCTGCTCCCATCCCCGCACAAGTGTTCATCGGCACAAAGAGCCCCATCCCTGCCCTGCAGAACAGGCTCAGGAAGTTTCTGTCCTCAGCTGAAACCCCTTTGGTGTGGGAGAGCCTGGAACTTATTACAAATCATTTAAGTAACTTTGGCTCACTTGAGCTAATTAAATTGGTTTCCCTGGCTATTCCAAAGGCTTGAAACCACCAGTCAGCTCCCAGGCTCTTTGTGTGAAATTAATTAAAGCAAATGATAACTTGGCAAGGACAAAAGAAGAAAGTCTCCGTAGTAAGGAGCGAAGCCGGAGCGGAGGGGCTGCTGAAGCCGGTTGGTGTGCTGTGAGGTGGTTCGGACAAACCCTACCGGGGATGGAGCTCAGCTCACGCAAGATGCTCTGTTCAGGCTTAAATGCTTTGCCAAATCTGGGCATAAAAATAAACTTGGAAGTTCAGTGCAGAAACAACATAAAGGCAGGGACTTCTTGGTTTCCATAGGAAGCAGAATTAATAGCTTGGCAGAAGGGGTGCGTTTCCATTTTTATACAAGAATTTCCTCCTGCAGAGAAAAGGGCTTGTGAGAAATACGGATTCGGACAGAGCTCCAGAACCTGGCAGCAGGCTCCCACGTGTCCCACGAGGTGTGCACAGGCCAGCAAGACTTCCACATTTCCAACAAAAATGGAGTGGACCAGGACACCACTCCTCCGTTCCTGGAAAGCGCCTCATGGGGAGCTGACCCTGGCAGGGAGAGCGCGTGCCACGGACACCCAGAGCCCTCCTGCTCCTTGCGCACGGCCCTTCCACACCGCATCCAGGCAGGAATCCTCCTCCTGAACCCAAGTCATGAGCTGCAGAAGGGGAGAAGGGCTTTGGGGTGGTTTCATGTGGGAAAAAGAGGCACGGGCAGCTCTCCAAGGGCAATGCCTGCAGCAGGCGCGTTTGGGACAGTGTGCAGGGCATGGAGCAAGGCAGCCACGGGGTGCCCAGAGGTGGGAGACAAAGCCAGCAGCAGCCCCAGCTCCTGTCTCTGCCACCTTGCTCCCACCAAGCAGCATTTACCCAGAAGAGGAGCACACTGAGGTCAGCGAGGTTCTGCACCCCTGGGGTGCCCTTAACCCCTGCGAGGGGATGAGAGGACTCAGCACCGCATGTGCCTTGCATTAAGCAACAGCCTCGGCTGCACAGCCCGAGCCCGACCTTCTCCCCCTCCCCAGCGCTATCTGAAACCCCGGCCTCGACTGGCTGCAACCCTCATCCATCTGCAAAAGCACATTAAGGATGGAGAGAAAGGTTGGCAGCTGACCACAAACCTCCTCCCCCAGAGGGCCTTACCTGACTCCAACCAGATGCTGTTTATCAGCCCGAGCACACGCTACATGCCCGATGTGACGGAGACAGAAAAAATACAAGAAATGCTTGTTATGCTTGGGGCTTCGGGGGGTTTTCATCCTCAGGCCGGATATACAAGTTCCAGGAGAGGAATATGCGTCCCTGGAGTCCCGAGCCGAATCTGGAATTCATATACTCTGTAAATGTACTTTATTTAATACAGGAATCAAGAAAGGGTTTGGAATTATTGCACTGGAGAGCTTGATTGCGTACTCACAGCTTGGAATTAAGGAATCGGTGCAGAGCTGTAAGGCAGAACATCAGCCCCAAGGAAAGGGCAGGACGGTGCATTCTGGCTGCACAGTTTCTTCTCCACCCGCTGCCCCAAGCGCACTGGAGGGAAGACCCCAGCAGAGCCTGGAGCAGCCCTGCCCGTGTCCCACGGGGCATCTCCCTTTGGGTGAAGCCAGCAAACCCCAGTGGGCCAGGGGAGAGGTCCCAGAGCTCGGTCCCTGCCAGTGGTGCAGTGGAGCCACAGGGATGCTCAGCCAATGCATGGGGGACCAGGACAAACTGCTGAGGTCCCCATTACGGTCACTGCTGGAGCCAAGAAGGTAGAAAACCAGGAGCCGAGGTTTAGCCCATGGCACTAGACAAAGGAGGAGCTGCCCGGGCAGGGATGCAGCGTGGCCCTGGCACATCACAGCACTCAGAGGCTGCTCTCAGGGTGCAGAGGCTGATGGCCAGGTCCGAGCACTCACAAAGCCCAAAGAAGACACTCAGAGCAGTGCGAGAGCCACAGCCAAGCTGGGAGGTGAGAGAGGACGTGCTGTGAAAGTCAGGGCAGGAGCAACGTGGAACATGGTAGCAATCCAGCCCGAGCGAAGACAGATGTCTTCGCTGTAGAAACGATGCTAGGACTCTCTCCAACAGATCCATATGCACACACAGGCAAGAACACGTCTGTGTTTGTGTAAATGTGTGTGTGCCTGCTTGGTTTTTAAAGATCTAGCTAACACAGTTTTGCTAAACAAACACACTAACTGAAGTTTGCAAGCTCTCAGAGGAACATCTTTCCTCAGAGGAGCTCAGGGCTCCCTTGGAAGTGGCCTTGTCCCCATCTGTGTGGCACCAATGGGTCTGTAGTGCGGTGCTGGCAGCTGCCTGCGGGCACTGGTGGCTGCAGTGCCTCCTAGGACACCGCTGACTCGGACAGAGCTGCAGGACCAGACACAGTGGTGAGATGCCAGGCACCTTTTGGCTCTCCAAACCAATGTTTCCCTCAGCTGCACTGAGCAGCCCAGGTTTGCTCCTCAAGCTTTGGCTGGCTCCCAGCCACCCTACAAGTTCTGCCCACAGCAGACCCCACTTGCAGAACCCTGCCTGTCCCAGCAGGAAAGCCTGATCCACATGTCACATGGTCCCCCACCACAGGAGGGACTTTCTGCTCTGCCACCCCAGCTCATTTTCCACTCCCACTCATTCCGTTGGTCACCAGTGTCTGGCCAGAGCCTTCACAGCAAGGGCAACATCAGCAAAACCAGCAACACCAAAGGGAGAAGCTGGACCACAATGCCAGCAGCAACGGGGCTTGCTGCTGCCCAGAGATACCCTGTGCCCCTCCTCTTACCTGGGCAGAGCCACAGCCGACGCAGCACACGGGACACTCAGGGTGCCTTTATGACTGCAGGGTATTTCATCCAGCTCTCCTCCGGCCACATCCTCGCTGGTCCCACCACACCACCCACAGCTGGGCTGGGCTGCAGAGCCTGCTGTGGGCTAACAGGGCCTCTGGGCACGGCGTGGGGCTCTGCTTGGTTGCTTTGGCAAGCGTCCCTGTTCCTTTGGCTGAAGGTATTTAGGCAGAGGCCACTGGAAAGAGTGACGCGCTCTCCGCACGTCTGTGCCACCGGCAGTCGTGGTCCAGCGGCGTTATTCACCGCATCAGGGTGCCAAGAGCTACACAAGAGCTGTAGCTCAGTGACCAGGGAGCACCCAGCCCTGGCCGCTGTACAGCACCAGCACATCCATTTTTCTTCACTACCTGCCAAGAAATCATCTTGAAGAGCCTGCAGATTGTCTTCTGCTGGCACAAGACACAAACCACGTGCTGCTTCAGTCAACGCCTTGGAAGGTGCACATGAGCACACACATCGATGTGTCTTCGAGAGGCCCACACCTAACACACTCCTTACATCCCTAGGTGCACACGCCAGAGACAGGAGTGCATTTCAGAGCACCAGAAACACCATTGACAGCCCCCAGCTCCACCACTTCTCCCCATACACATCTCACTCCAGGACACACAGCTCCTTCTGGTCTTGAGCCTCTCACACAAAAGGCTGAGCTGGGAGCAGACAACCTTTCCTCCACAACTACTAGAGGCATCACAGATCACTCACATTTCTATTTCTCCTCCTGGGGCTGCTTCCTTCCAACTCCACTGCTGGGAGCCGGCTGTGCTCTTCAGGAAGCAACATTCTGTCCTGCTTGCAGCCAGCATCCCTAGGGCAGCCTTCCTCTTTGCCACTCGCTGCTCCGATTGCAGCTGGGACCACATTAAGTCCTTATGGTTCCTCCTCTCCGTCTCACTTCCTCAATCCAACAGAAGACAAGAACAACAAACACACAGAGCAGCACTCCCAGAGCTTTCTATCTGGGTTTTTGCAGTCACTGAGGGTTTTTATAGCCTAGGGGGTAGCTAATTGCTAATTAACTCAGCATAATTAGCACCATTGCAAAAGCTAATCTGGTCACTCCTTAAACATGTTTTCCTGACTTTGAGTTGATTTTGCCCGATGCTGAGGGCTAGAGAACAAACGCCAGTGTTAGTGTATGCAAACACCTGGAGCACCTCGGGAGCAGCCCCAGCTGCCTGGAGCCAAGGTGGCTCTTGGGGCTCTTCTCCTCTCACCCAGTGAAGCCTGAACATTAGACTTGCACTGGGTGCTTGTGCAGAGCTGTAGGGAGAGCACCCAGGGCACGCCTCTGCTCCTGCCACCTCTGCACTCCTTTCCCTCCATCGCTTCTCCGAACAGATCTGCAGGGAAGGACCATCCACCCTCTCAGCCCCAGTCCCTGCTCAAGATGCTTGAGCACCTCGGCGATTACGAGGGAAATAAGCTGTGGCAGCCCCATCCCTGGAGGTGTTCCAGGCCAGGTTGGATGGGGCTTGGAGCCCCCGGATCCAGTGGAAGGTGTCCCTGAACACGGCAGAGGATGGCAATGGAGGAGCTTTGAGGCCCCTTCCAACCCTGATCATTCCACGATTCTATGATAAGGCATTTCTTGGAAGGGCTGTGATATTGCCTGTGCTGTGGAATTTGGTGCAAGGATAGTGCCGTGTCCCAGCAAATGCCCTGGCCAGGGATGGGCAGGAGGGTGCTGTGGAACCAGTGAGAAACGCTTTGCTGCGTGTTGGAGCCTCCCCGCTCCGCCAGCCGCTCTGTGAATTGTGTCGGCTTTAGAGCCTGCTGGCAAAGCATGACGCGGTCTCCACGCTCCAGCCACCACAAGGGCATTAATCAGGCTGAAAATATAAAAACAACACAAAACCCCCACCATCTATGGGGTGTGCGGCACCGGACACTCTCACTGGGAGCTGGGCCAAGTGCTCGTGTCTTGACTCTCTCATAAATACACGGCTAGGAGAACGCATTATCTCTGGAGTGCTTTCAGACCACTTAGACTGCAGGGCGAAACAGCCCGCAGCACCTGCTGCATTGTAATGGTTCTTCTCCATCATTTGTAGGGATGCTGAGATTTAAATAACCTCCCGCTGCCGCCCAGACCTTCCCCACAGCTCTGAGAGCGCGGGCGTTGGTGAGTTTGCACAAATCCTGCCATTTCGGAGCTTCAGAAGCCGAGCACGGTGGGGTGCCCTGCGTCCCTGTACGAAGGGAAGCGCTGCTTCCCCTGGCACGGTTACAGCTGTCGGATGCAGGAGTTGTGCCCCCCCCCCCCCCCCCCCCCCAAGTGATTTCTCCCATCTCAGGTCAGGAATTTGCACAGAAGGTTGGAGATGATCATCACTGAGAAAGCACCAGGGCTGTGCAGAGGGTGAAATCCCTGCTCCGCGGGCAACCCTGCCCCATCCTGCCCGGGCAGGCAGCACTGCCAAGGAACACAACCCACCAAGCTCCCACCAAGCTCCCACCGCAGAGGACACGGGAGTGAGGGCTGACGCAGGGGGAGCGGATGCACCCTGGTAAAAGGCACAAAGGCTCAGTCACGCTGGAACCCGAAGAGCAGCCTTGATGAAGAAAACATGTCCTTTGCATTGCTATTCCCTCCCCATAAAGCTATAAACTCCTTTCGAATGCTTCATCTCCTTAACTTTTGGATGTCATCAAACTCTTTATTAATTTACTCCAAATGTCTTCGCTCATATTCTGACACAGCTAACCCCATCAAAAGGAGAAGAGCACAGTGCTTAGACAGCACTTCTTCTCTTCAAAGCCTGCCACCGAGATTAATTGCTTCTCTCAAGTCCTCTGTGAAGGAGGTACATGGGGATAATTGTTATTAGAGCTGGGTGCGAGGGAAGAAGCAGAGTCCAAGGTAAAAGCAGGGACCTGAGCTGTCACAGCGCCAGCGGGAGCTGCAGGGAAGGCCCTTTGGGACCATGGCTGGGCTCCATCCCTAATGGATATTCCCACAGCTCCTCGGTGGAGGCAGAGCCCAGGCGGGCAGCATGGTGCCAAGCAGAGCCGCAGCCCCAGGGTGCCTGGCACCCCCCACCGCTCAGCCTTTTCCCTTGGACGAGTGCTGAGCTTGTCCTCAGCCTCCCCGCTGCTTCCCGAATAGCTGCTGCCTGCCAAGAGCCTTGAGTGCGGGCAGTGATCCCTCCTCCTTCCCGATTTATCCCATGATGTCACCAGTCCCAGTCCTTCCTGACATCACCGGTGACATCCCGAGTCCTTCCCTGTGTCCCTGGGGCTGGGTACGGAAAGACAGAGCAGCTCGAGGTCCTGCTCCCCGTGACGTCAAGGAGTAGTTGGCAAACCCAGGGCACCGGCTCACAGGCTGCACAGCCCCCCAAAACCCTCCCCACCATTCCCACTGCTCCTGCATGGAGGATCCCATGGGAAGTGCCACGAGCCCCCTTGGCCGTGCTCTGCTGTCGGTGCAGAAGCCGTACCCACTCCGACAGTGCCCATGCGTTGGGGCCAGATGTGCGCGGTGCTGAGGTTGCCACGGTGCATCTGGTCCGGGTTTTGGTTTCCATCGTGGCGTTTACCACATCCCCCCCGGCCGGCTGGAGGCGAGGAGGCGCACATCTGGAAGCAATTGCAGCTGTCACGCTTCAAGGAGATACTGCACCGCAGAGAGGGGAACCCGATCCCGCGCCCCAGCAGCCTCCGCCCGCCCCAACACATGAGAGGAGCACCAGCACCCCCGCCAGCCGCATCCTGACGGGTGCTGAGCCCCTCCCGGCAAGGGCAGCACGCGATGCCGACACCTTGTGGGGAAGAGGGGTGGGGGCTGAGCCCCATGGTGGGCAGTTGGCTCTGGCCAAGACACCCCCAGATCCGCGCCGGAGCAGAGGAATGCTGGAAGGGGCAGCCCTGGCGGCACCCAGCCCTCTGCCCGCTGCAGCCGGGTGTCTCTGGGAGCCCTCACGCTGTTTGGTTCTGAACACCCTGCCAAGCCAGCCAAGCCCCTGCGCTGGGTTCCTCCACGTTGTTCCCACCAGGGCCTGGGAATGGGATGCCTTTCCATTTAATTAACTGTCCCGTGCTTTCTATAGCGCACCAGGTCTCGGGAGTGCAGTCACCGCACAGCGTTTCTGGCAGGGAAGGAACACTTGTTTCTTTATGATATGGAATAGTTTCAGCCTTAGTTATTTCTAAATCATTCTGGTTTATGAGCAACCTGACAATTTGGCAAATGCAGCAGCCCTGGGGCTGTACCAGGCACTAATAAAGCTTTGAGAAGGGCTGTAAACCGTGCTGGCAGCAGGTTGCTGGGGGAAGGGGGAATTAATAGCGGGCACCTAGGCTCTCCTGGTAGTGGCAAGTTCTTTCTTGTACCACTCTCACCTCCTTCATCTCCCAAAGCACCTGTGGGTACCATCCTGGGCAGCCCAAGGTCAGGAGAGGGCTGGCTCCTCGCTTCATGGGGAGCCAGGAGACTGTGGAGAAGGGTAGACAGAGCTGCTGGTTCTCTGCCCTGAGCTTTCAGCTATTAAGGTTTATTGGACAAGAGAGGGAGGGGGAAAATAGACTAAAATGAGGAAGAAAAACCCACCAGATTCGATAGGAAACAAACCCTGCCATTGCTGGGCAGCGGGCAAGGTGCTCTCAGTCACTGACCAGCACAGCCCCGGGCTGCACCGGTCTGGGCTTGGGAGCAGGGGGGTTGTGCATCTCTGCACGCGTGTGTGTGCACCCCTTGCTCTAGGAAATGGGGAAAAGCACTTGGGGAGGGCGGTCTGACATCAGGACTCGCTGTCTTCGTCCAGGACTCAGCTGCTCTTCTGCCAGATGACGTCTAGTGGTGCTACTTTGACCCCGAGAGCTCAAACCCTCCTGCTCAGCCCAGAGGATGTGAGCCCACAGGTGGTGCTCCAGCCCCGGCCGCTGATGTTGGAGGAGGAAAAGCAGGTAGAGACCTCCCCAAGGTGCAGGATCTGGGCCGTGGTCACAGCCCGAGAGCTCCTGAAGGCCTGGAGGACCATCCCAGTGCTGTGGGCTCTCAGTCTGGCAGTAAGAAGGTTCGGAAGGGGAAGATAAAAGAACAAAGTACATAGAAATAACAAGTGCTTTGTGGGAACCATGAAGAAATAACAAACGGATTAAAACAGAGATCTATTTTTGCAAAGCCTGGCACAGGATCTGACCCAGAAAGCCACCTGCAAACCAGGCCAGCATCGCTTCCCTGTGCTTGGACCCAGCCAGCTCTGCTCTGAGGATTGAGGCATCCCTGCCCTGCTGCAGGCGAGGTGCTCGGAGGGGCCGGGATGTGCTCAGCGCTACCCCGGGCACCAGCCAGGGGGGATTCCCTGCTGCAAGACCCCCAGGGGCTCTTGAGGAGGGTGAGGGAAGCTTGGAAAGGTTTGAGGGCTGCAGGAACAGCCCCTTACTGTTTGCATGCTGGATCCAGTTATAGGCCAGGTCAATATGAGAGCTGATTTTAGACTTTTATGGCTAAAATAATTGCTGCTTGCTTGCCAAGGGCTCGTTAGCAGGGGGGCAGCTGACGATGCTGCAGCTCACACAGCCCCTCGGGTTGGGCATCACTCCCTGCTGTTTCTCTCCCCACAGTGTTTCTGCTCCCACAGGGCAAGAAGGACTGGGAGTAAATGGCACAAGCGTGGGTGACCCAGGCAAGCCGTGGCGACCGGTTCCTTGTCCACCCAGCAGCCACCAGCCTTCCTACTGCTTCATTTCCTCCTCTTCTCCCCATAGCCCGGCTTTTCTCCTGAAAACCCTTCTTTGTCATGGAAAGTTCTGCAGCTGGAAGCTGGGTCCAGGTGCGGGGGCAGCCAGGACCCCTCGGACAGGGTTTGCTTTGCTCTGCGGTGCCAATGGCTCAGTGGGGAGCAGCGCTGCCCCCTGCTCATGGGCAGCTGCCCGCACTAGACCCACCCCCTGCCCCATCGCTGTGTGTGGTTTGAGCTGGGCACATGTGGATCGGGTTATGGTTTCAATCATCTTCAGGCAATCCTTTCCTTTTTATTTATTCAGTCCCTTTATCATTCCATATCCTTCCTCCCCTCTGCCCAGCAAAGGTCTTTCATCCCTGTGTCCATGGGAGTCTCTGCAAAACCTTCCAAACCCCACTCCTCCCTGTCCCTTTCTAGTAGGGAAGCCCATATCCGATCCTTCCACCTCTTGCAAGTCCCTCCCTTGTCTCGTGACTGCTGCAAATTGCTTCCTCAAAGCCCCTTTCCAGCAAGAACACAACAGCAGAAGGACGGGGCAGGCAGGAGCAGCTCTGCTTCTCTTACGGAGGTGTCCTCAATTTTTGGCACCTTGCTCCTCCCGGAGCAGGGATGCACCCTGAGGTCCTCTGATGGGGTCCTGGAGAGCGAGCACAGCCTCCTGCTCCTCGCCATCAGCCCAGGCATGATACACTCACGGTGGGTATCGCTGTTTCCCACCCCACACTGGCCCTTCTCCTCCTTCCATGGGGATTTCTCAGGCAGGGACAATCCCCCTGGGCACCCCATGCAGGGCAGCGCGGACGCAGGGACCCAACTGCAGCAAATGTCACAGTGGAGCAAGTGCAGGGGACAGGAGAGCGGGTGCAGCCACCTGTGCCATGAGCTCCGGGGCGGCGCGGCGCGGCGAGGCCAGGGGGTCAGAATGGAAAGTTGAAGTAGAAGCGAGGAGCATCAGCTCTGGGCACAGCGACCTGAGCCCACGGTTCTCTTTCACAAGAAAAAAAAGGAGACAAGACTCTTGCCGTGCAGTTTCTGCTCTGACACCTGAAGCCACCAGCCCCACTATTAAATCTCTGCAAGAGAACAATTTACTGCAGGGGTTTGCTGTTTTTTCATTTCACGCAGAGACTGCTGGGGCTCCCTGCAGGAGCTGCGCGGGTCCTGGGATTCGGGGAGCATGGATCTGTTCGGATGTGCCTCCAGGATATTTTGCTGGCAAAGGCAGCCTCTCTGCTTCCTTCCCTGTGAGGCTCCAGGTTACAACTACAATATTCAGAATCATGGAATGGGTTGGGTCGGAAGGGGCCTCAAAGCCTGTCCAGGGCCACCCCCTGCCATGGGCAGGGACCCCTCCGCTGGATCAGGGGGCTCAGTGCCCAGGCAGAGCAGGCACGAACCTGTGCTCACCCCCACGCCGAGCAGTCCCTGCAGAGCAGCAGGAGCCCAACGCGGTGGGAGAGGCACCTGCAGGGTCCAGCACTGATCCTGGAGATGAGGAGAACGTGGGCAAGTGAACTTTATCAGCCTCTGGGCAAATAATTACTGCTTCAGAGAGTGCCTAATGCTTGGAAAGGAGCTGGGAAGGTGTCACAGAGGTGTCTGTCCTTGCCAAACGCAGGATCCGTGTGCCAGCAGCCCTCAGTCCTGCTTGTGGCTCCTTTAGCCTCAACACCCCACCTTTATTTCAGCACAGGGCAATAAACTCGTGGAGAGAAAGGGAGAGCCCTGAGCTCCAGCCCCACAGGAGAGCTGTTCAGGGGCTCCCTGGCAGCAATGCCTGGGTCAGACCAAGCTGCTGAACCACCCGTCCCCACCGAGCCCCGACAGCCCCGCAGGCTCCCCTCCTGCCGGGAGCTGGCACGGTGCCGCGCGCTCACGTCGTGCTTGGCCATAAAAGCAGACAGGGCTTGTGATGCAGGCAGAGCAAAGGCAGAGTGCGTGTTCTCACTGTAAATAGAATGAGATGATTAATTAAAGTGCAAGTCCACTGCCAAGAGGAAGAATGGGGCTCAGGTGGCTGATTAAACCCAGGCTGCAAATCCAGCCAGAGAATTTCTGCCTTATGGCCACGCACACAACATCTGCTCCAGTAAGATTTCAAGAGATAAAGACAGGAAAGGTGCAACAATGTAGGAATTCCAGGAGAGTCAGACCCTCGGCCACAGGGACCAAGGAGCCAGAGGATGCACCAGGCATGGCCTGAGCTCCACAGGGACATGGACATCCCTGGAAATTCCTCCTCCCTGATGGAAACACCCCAGTAACCACCACCTTGTCCAGCACAGCCTGCAGCACTGGGGTGGGCTCTGCTCCTTCCCAAGCATCCAAACTGTGGTAAAATAACACAAGTGCTGCTCAGAGCCCTTTCCACACCGAAGGGCTGCGACCGAGGGCATGGAGGTGGCAGCCAGCGGCGCGGCGGTGCCTCCGCTGCACCACCTGCCTGGCTCTCAGTGGATCCAGCGCTTTCCTGCATCTGTGCCTCTCCAGCATCACTGGGAGCACAAGGGGAGGAGCGGCAATAGTGACGTTGCTTGAGGGCCGGATTCTCCCTCTCCTCTCCCTCCCCAAACATCTGTGCAGATGTTAACAGGCGTGGCAGGGCTCGGCTTTCGATACAAAAGGCAAAGGGTTAGAGTTGAGCTCTTGGGTAAGTGACACCGGGAACGTCAAGGTTTAATTGGCATTCCTGCCCGGGGTGAAAGCTCACGGCTGCCGGAGCCAGCAGAGGCCATGAGGGGCCGTCGGTCATGGACCCTAAAGGCCACACTCGGGTGGCACCAGGGCAGGTCTCCTGCACTGGAGTGGAATTTGGGATTTGTCACTGGGGCTCGGCTGCCTCTCCCCTCCCCGCATCCCTCACGCGGAGGCAGCGCTGCTGGGAGCATCCAGGTGCCTGTGTCCCAGCAGCCTTTGGTCCCCACCTGCTGAAGGGTTCCAAGGGGTTGCGAGCAGGGCTCATTGTACCCACTTCACCTTCAGGGCTTTCTGGTGGGGGTGACTGATATCAAACAGCATTCAAACCTGTGAAGTTTGCAATAAAGTCTCCTCAGAGGGGCAAGCCTGGGATCTGGCAGCAAACGCTGTTAATAAGCAGTGCCAGCTCCCCAGAGATGAGCAGGAGGGCAAGATGGGAAAGCCGGGAGCCCACCAGGTCTGATCTGCACTGCCCAATCCCATCCTCACCTCCTCCATGGGGCTGGATCCCTCTGCAAACCTGGGGAGCCCGGGTCAGCAAGGCACCCTGCATCCCTCACCAGGGCTCTCCCAGTTTGCAGAGAGCCCAGGGGATTTGGGCATCACCTCCAAACATCCATGAGCTGAACAAACCTGCACTGCCAGACGGGCTGTGCCATGCAGAGGGGGTCACACACACGAATTACAGCAAGGGGCACCTCTACCAGACTTCTCAAACTGCCTGCAAACAGTTATTTTGTTAAATGCAAGGCAATGCCAGTAACTGGAAGTCAGTGGTTTCCCCTCTGATGTAACTCTGTCTGCAGCACTGATGTCGCCGGGAGGGAGCTCGGCTGATGTTTCCCTTGAGCGCCAGAGCCCCTTGCTTTGCTGCAAGACCTTCCACTTCAAATGCTTCACTGGGAAAACAGAGCTGCTAAATCCGGCTGCGGCCCCAACCCCTTTTGACTCCTGCCTTGTAGGGGAGCTCCAGCCCCCGAGGGAGCTGCCCTGACTTGTGCTGGGCTCCTCAGGGAAATCAAAGCGAACAGAGAAACATCCTTCTTATTAAATCAACAGAGACTCACAGGCTGCTGGGGGAGCACCGGGATCAGAGCCGGGGCAGCTTTTCCTTGCTTGCCCTGCTGCTCCAAGGCAGAGACAGGAGGTCAGATGGGTGAATCACCCACCCTGCCGAGAGGCTCAATAAACACCAAAATAAGAGCGGGCAGAGGGAAGCACAGCCCCAGCTCACTGCCACCCCATCAGAGACCAGGGGAGCGCAGGTAATCCCTGCAGAGCACCTGCCCGCATCCCCCCTGCACCGCACCCCCGCGCCATCGGGAGCCCCCTCCCACCAGCCCCACACTGCTTCCAGTTTGTTAAGGAACTGCAAAGTTCTCAGTCCTCATTACAGAGCCCTCAAGTGCCAAGTTCTTTCCTTCACCTATAAACCTGTTCCAGAGCTGAGAGCACCACGAATACCCACAGGCTGCTGTCGCTGTGCCCCCTCACAGCCCAGTGCAGGCAGGAGGGAGCAGAGAGACCCCAGCAGGAATGGAGGGGGCCGTCCACAATGAGCCCAGGGCAGCAAACCCAGCCCTTCCCTGGGGTGCACAAGCCAGGGAGAGCTGATGGTCACCTTGGTGGCTTCCCACAGCAGCAAACCAGCTGCGTGCACCCAAGCACAGAGGGCTGAGCCTCGCTGCAGGTGAGCACAACCCTGCAGCACCCACACCCAGCGGCACAAGCTGCCAACACAGCCCCACACTGGGTGCTGCCCCCACACCCAGAGACCCACCAAAATCCCCCCAGCACAAGCATGCCAGAGGTCCCTAAGAAAGCTCAGGACTGGAGGCAATTGTGGTCAGGTGGTTGTTATTATCAGTAGTTTTCATCATAATTCAGAACGGCTGCCACTTGCCAAGCGCTTTCTGCAGCAGCCTCTTATTAACGGCACGTTGAAACGCAGCCCAGCTTCGCTCTTGCTGTCAGATGAGAGCTCCTGCTGTCAACTGCTCCTCACAGCCTGACAAAACTTGGGGTTTCTCCTGTAGAGCCTTGGTGCTCCCAGAGCCCCGGGGCTGAGCTGCTGCCACATGGGACCAGTCAGGGTGGCACCTGAGTGTGAAATCCCCCAGGGACAGCCCAGCAGCAGCCCCCAGGGTGGGCAAAGCACTGAGGTTGTTGATGGCCTCTTGGAGTGGCCACCAGGAGCAGGACAGGGCTGATGTGAGCCTGTATCCCACCTACCCCTAAGGCTCAGCCAGACACCTCAGAGAAAAATCACACATATCTGGAATTACAGGATGAGCTGCCAGAATAACTCCTGACCCCTGATAGCTGGTGTACTCTGAGCAGCAGGACGCTCCTCCCTGGTCATTTTCCTGCAGTTCCTTGGGCAGCCCACTGAGAAATCCCATTGGGAAGGGGACACGGGCCAGGGAAGGACATTGCCCCACGAGGAGGAGATGCCGTGGTCCGCAGCCATGGATGCATCACCCAATGCGGGGAGACTGGCATTGTCTCTGACACAGCTGCACCCAAAGCCAATAAAAACTCCTATAAAATAACAGTTTTATGTCCAAATCTAGTGATTCCCTGTTCCCTCTCTTTCCTCCTGCCCTGTGCCCCGTGTTCCCATAGGAGCACTAAAATCTCCACGGTGGTTACAGTCCCATTGCCAGCGCTGCTGGGATGCAGCACCTCTGCCTGCCCGCACCCCATCTTCTTCTGCCCGGCTCCCTCGCAGCCTCCGTCCCTGCCCGGGGCCATGGCAACGGCCCTGACGTCTCCCGCACCTCGAGGGTGATTCGATTACGTGGGCTGAGCATGGGAAAGTTCCTGTTGGAACAGAAATGGATGTAATTACTGACGCTAATGGTGGCGCAGACCCAGCAGAGGA
This sequence comes from Neomorphus geoffroyi, assembly GCA_033558235.1. Lineage (NCBI taxonomy): Eukaryota > Metazoa > Chordata > Aves > Cuculiformes > Neomorphidae > Neomorphus > Neomorphus geoffroyi. The sequence continues at coordinate 568,829 of JAUMJM010000056.1, forward strand.
GCAAGGTGCTTCTGGGGGGTGGGGGCGCTCCGGGCAGGATGGTGCTCAGCAATGACCAAGAGCACAAGCCAAGGTCACAGCTGAGGCGGCTTGAACTGCGCAAAAGAGAGGAGCAGACAACAAACCGCTCCTCTCTCTTGCTCCCTGCCTGGCAGCTGATGCTCTCCAGGAGGATCCGGAGTGGTGGTCCAGAGCTCCTGGTCCTCCTGCCCGGGCAGCATCGTGCATTGCAGGGGAGGGCAGAGGATGAAAACCCAAACAGGCCCAGCTTTCAACCAAGCAGCTGAATTTGTGCTCTGTAATTGCTTTTGCAAGAGGCAAATCCCGATAGGAAGATTCCCCAGAGCTCCCGGCGCTGGCAGCGGTGGTGCTGGGCACTAACGTTACGTGTTGTGCTGAACGGGGTCTGGCAGGTGCCAAGGACCCTCACTGGCCATTGCCACCTCTGTGTAACTCATGGGTGGGCAGGAGTGCTCCCAGGCAGTGCTATCCGTCCTCCAGCCCAGCTTTTCCATGGCTGGGGTGACCCAGGGATGCTGGAGCAGCATGAGTGCTCATCCCACCAGAGCATTTCACCCTAGGAAGACAATTCCAGGTGGGTGCTGGGGGTGGACAGACCCAAAACCCTCCACTGCAAACCTGCCAGGATGGGAATATGCTCGGAGTGGAAGGGAATACACTTGGGGATGAAGGGAATATACTTGGAAACGAAGGGAAGTGCTGTGTCTCCCTGACCATCATCCAGAAGTAGGCACGGAAGAGAAATATTCAATGTTCTCAGGGCCAGAGCTGTGCTTCCCCCATTCCCACTCTTGGCAGAGCGGTGTGGAAACCGCGTGTCCCCGCTCTGGAGCCACGGGCCAGACCCAGCGCAGAGGGTGGCCATGACGCTGGGCAGGACGAGCCCCCCAAGCTGCAGCTCCTCTTTCAAAGAGCCCTGAGTGATGATTGTCACTCCCTTCTTCCTCCAATTTCAATGAAACTGCAATTTTTATGCAGAAAAAAGCCTTGAGAAAACAATATTCTGGCATGGTTTTGAGGCAAAACTCCCCTTTTTCTTGGAAAGCAGGCCAAGCCCGGCCCGTATTCACTTGGAAATGGGCCTTGTACTCTTTGAAAAACAGCCCAATCTTTTGATGGAAAACTGGGAAATAGACCCAGGTTGGCTGTAGGAGCAAAACTTTCCATGAAAACGACCTGGAGACAGAGCAAAAACCCTCGAAAGTGGAATTTCCCAGCCCAGCCCAGTGCAGGGATGCTGGCAGCTGCCTCCCCAGCCTTCTCCCCTCGGCCCCTGCCTGGTTTGTTCCAACCCACTGTGAGAAATGAACTCCCCCACCCAACCTGCCCTGCTAACGTGCCTCTGGCGCGGCTCGCTGCCCAATAGGGTTTCTATTAAAATGTGATTTCCTCCTGCTTATAATTGCATTATCTGAGGCGTCTGTGTAGAACATCGACCCCACAGGTAATATATGGGATGGGGAGCTAAATTAGAGAGTGTGTGTGCTTTCTAATGGAGGGTTGCAAGACGTGAAATAATCAAGGCTGGATACTACAGCCATCATTTACCGGTGCCTGACATGGTGAAATACTTCATCGAGGGGTTATTGCCATTTAACACATCTTTCACTTCTTCCATCTTCCCTGAATAAAGTGCCCGGCCATCTCATCCGTCTTCAGGCAGGATCTGTCAGCGCTGCTCCCTGCTCTGCCTGCCAGCCGCACCGCAATGCTGGCGCACACGGCGATGCTAGTGCACGCAGTGATGCTGATGCATGCAGTAATGCTGGTGCATGCGGTGATGCTGGTGCACAAGGTGATGCTGGTGCACATGGTGATGCTGATGCATGCGGTAATGCTGGTGCATGCGGTGATGCTGGTGTACGCAGTGATGCTGGTGCACATGGTGATGCTGGCGCATGCAGTGATGCTGGTGCATGCCGCAATGGCCCGTGCCTATCAGGACGCATATTTCTCTTTTCCTCATCAGCACTTGAGGTGTTCCATGTAAATTCAAAGACAGGGAGGCACTGGTGAGGAGCAAACAGCCTTGCTCATCTCGTGCCCCATCCATCTCTTCCCGACCTCTCCAGACTGTAAATGCATTTCACCTCCCACCTCCGTGTCTGCAGGCACCTTGCGTGGGACTATGGCGAGGGATGGAGTTAGCTGTTACTCAGACCTCTCCCAGCCGATTTAAATTACTCCAAGATGAGCTCCCAAACTCAAAGGTCGTGCTGAATTGCCTCTTTCCTGGGCAAAGTAGCTGGGGATAAGGAAAAGGGCATTTTTTTGGCCCCTTGCAGGGGCTCCGAGGGGCTGGTTGTGGGGAGAGGATGCTCAGCCCGACGCTGCCACTCAGCATTCGCTGGGTGTTGGAGGAATAAACACTGCTTTGTTTTAAGCCCCTTCTGCACAGACTTAGAGGCTTTCATGAACTCATCTGCATAATAATGCTGGAGAATTCTTATCTGGAGTGATCGGAGTGTCAGAACCCGCGACCCAGCCGTGACTTATAGGGAGGTCGGCTGGGGAGCTGCTCTCATGCCATGTGTTTGTAAGCCAATGTCTGAGCGAGAGCAGGGTGAGGGGGGAGAGTGGAGGGAATTCCGGGTGCCCAAGGCAATGAGAGCGGCTGGTGAGATGTGTGCAGCTGCAGCAGCCTCATCTCACAGATCATGAGTGGCTCCATAGGCGGGAAGCACCAGCATCATCAGGGAACCCCCAAAGCCCCACGCCAGGATGGGGCTGTGGTACTGCCAGTGCTCACCGCAGCCCAGGGTCTCAGGACCCCCCACCCCACTGTCCTGTGGGGGTCGGGGCCGCTCACCAGATGGGCGAGAGCTAGGGAAATTCTGATTTATGAGCAGCAAAACTTGCTAAGACCAACACTCTCCGGTGAGGGAGATGTGTTTTTTCTGGTTGCTGCAGGAACAGGGGCTGCTTTGAGCTGGAAGCCTTCCTGAGCTCTCAGCCTTCTGGGTGTGAGAGTCTGGGAGGTGATAACTTATGCAAACACGCACGCTATTAACCGTCCAGCTGAATTCAGCGTAGATCAAGGCTCTCTGGCTTTGCAAAAAAACCCAAAGAGGGTGAAAGGAGGCAGGGCAGATGGAACAAAAGCCCTTTCCTAACTTAGATGCTATCACAGCCGGGGAGACAGGCAGAACTACACAGGCTGCAGCAAGGACTGGCAGGAGGGGGCACCCAGAAGTGCCCTCCCAGCAGCTCCTGAAAGCTTTTCCCCGCAGCCCTTCCCTCCCCGCAGCCCTTCCCTGTGGCCTGGCAGGCGGCTGGGAGGAAGGAGAGGCTTTGCTCAGCCTCCTGCTCCCTCTCCCTCAGCACTGGGAAGCCTCTCGTGGGGGGAACGGGGAAGGAGGGTGCTCCATCACCCACCAGGTACCTCAGAGGATGCGACCTGATCCTGGCAAGGGGGGGGGAACAGCCCAGACACCTGTAAAAGTCTCCCCAGAGCAACAGGGACCCAAATGGAGCTTATGGAAAAGAAAAATTGGTCTCAGCGAGGTGCATGAAGTCGCTTGTGAGCTCAGCGGGTACCGAGAGCCGTGCCTGCAGCGCGGGGTGTGATGGATGTGGGTGGCAGCAGGGCTGCCGAGCTCTTCTCAGCCAAAGTGCGTTCCGTTGTGGGGGAGACGCAGCACAGGGTGAGTGATGGCTTCAGGGTGGAGAGAAGGGGAGGAACGAGCTGCTGCTGGCACCTGGAAAGAGCAGGAAAGAGGAGGAAATCACACCTGGCTCCCACTGCTAACCTGCTTCTCGGAGCCAAGAGAGGAGCAACCTCCAAGCTCATCCTGCAGCCAGACCTTGCAGCCTGCTGGAAATCCAGGGGTGCCCTGGCCCAAGCCCCTCACCTGCATTTTCCTGGCCCTGCCCACGAGTGCAGCTGGCATTGATGATGCTACTCGGATCTTAAAACAAAACCACCTGTGTCGCACCGCCAGCTCCTGGAAACTTCCCATTTTTTCCGTGATGCAGGAAAAGCATGGATGGGCATGAAAGGAGAGGGGCTGCTGACATCAGTGGATTGGTGACAGCCACAGTGAGCTGAGCAGGCTGTCCTGAATGGTCCCATCCTCAGGAGGATACTTGGGGTGCAGCCCAATAAAATGTGATCTTTTTTTCCCCTGCCAAGTTACATCAGGATTTACAAGGCATTTCCAAGATGGAAAAAAATCAGGAATTATTTTGGATGGGCATTAATTTCAGCTCCATTCAGAGGGAGCAGACAGGGTCCCCTGCACAGTGCCGGCAGAGCTGTCCCGTGGCCGTCTGGGCTGCGGGAGCCTCTGCGGAGAGCAGAGCAGGAGGGGGAGATCAAGCATGCAGTTATTGATTTATTCCAGCTATTTTAACAGATTACTGGAAAGAAGAAAGGAGGAAACCTGGCATCGCTCAGCTCAGCCAGCAGCGCATTTCCTCCTAATGGCTCTGTCGCTGCCTGCGCAATTGCTCCCCACGGACCTGTTAAGTGAAGAAGTCCCTTGCTGATGGCAGCGTTGGCCTCTCCATGCGTGCTGTCCGGGCTGGCGGCCGCATTTCTATTCTTAGCTGGCTCCTACATCCTCTTGTAGCATCCAGTCAGGGTTTGCCTGGTTTTTCCCTCCACCCTCGCTGCTTTTTGCCAGGCGCTTTGCTCTGCAGGAGGGGCTTGAGGTGGGGGTTCCAGGCAGGGCAATTCTCCTGCAGCAAAATCCCAGCAGCGGGGGCGTTCGCAGGGCAGGGGATGCTGGAAAGAAGGGGCACCTGAGCCCGGAGCAGCTCCTGCCCCCTCCCAGCACCAGGAACGTTGTGGAAGATGCCCCTTTTCCCCCATGAAGCAGAGGCTTTGTGTCAGAGCACTGTGGATGGGACAAGCCCCACCAGGACAACCCACATGCAGGAGGGGTGTTTGCAGCCCTCCTGGCAGAGCACAGACACCTTTTGTCGCCTTTCCATCCTGCTGCATATTTATCAGCCTGAATTGCACGGCCCTTTGCATCAGCGCGGGGCCGGGCGCTGCAAAGTGTCTCGTGAAGACAATCTGAAGCGTTCATCTCAATAACTGTGCCGGCACCTTGACTTCCCAGGACAGAGCCTTTGTCTTCTGCTGTTGCCAGCAGATTCCTGCTCCGATGGGCTCAGGTTTCCAGCATGCTGTTAGCGCGCAGCCGTTGCCGTTGAGCTACAGAGAACTTCCCTGTTTCATCCCAACTCCAAGCAGCAGCATCCCTGGTGGCACCGGAAAACCTGTTCCGTAGTTAGGATTCCAAACCTGGTTGATATTAAAACCCTGTTTAAAATACTCAGGCAGGACAAGGCTCTGACACCACCAGTGTTTTAGTTTACCCAGAAAGCTCCTTTCCTACTTCTTACAGCTCCATTAAGCGAGAGGAAATAGGGTCGTTATGCTTTTGATTCCAGGCCCTAATTAGGCCTCGGGAAAGGAAATAGTGCTACTGAGGTAATGCACTCCCTGCTCACCGAAGGGTCCCAGCGTTGCTTCTGGCTTTGACACGGTTCAGCCAGGCACAAAGTCCCCACTCGGTGGTCCCGGGTGGTGCTGGGGAGGAGGAGGAGCTGGTCCCAACCCACAATAGCCCCATTGAGGGCTTCCAGCGGGGATTCTACCCTGGCACATGGGCAGAATAGACACTGGGGTGATGGTGTGTACATGGAACACACTCAGGCAGTGCTGTCTGGCTCTACAGTCCCCCAAGGCAACCGGGCACCACCCTGGAGCAGGATGGATGCGGGGCATCCAAGGCATCACAGAAGCACTGCATCCCTGCCTGGGATGTGTCCAACAGGCTGGGCACTTTATTCAGAAAATATCATGTTTCACCACTGAAAGGCTTCCCTCAACAGAGCCATCTGTCCTCTCCTTCTGTCTTTAAGAATTGCCTCGTCATTGTGGAAAAAGCCCTTTAGCACGTTAGGGAAACAGAGCCGACTTCCCAGCAGCACAGCCCAAAGCGCGCAGAGGATGCCATCCCCACCCTGCTGCTCTCGCCTGTTCCACCGTGGCCGCTCACAGCCAGCAGCTGACTTAACATGCAAATAAAGACTTGGATATTTAAACAAAAGCCACATTTAAAGATGCGTGTGTTGAAACGAGACCACGTAAACGGGCACGTCTGAGTACCTGTGTCTGCAGGAGGGCAGAGGGAGCTTGGCCTTTCTCCACCAGAAAAGGTAGGTCTAAAAAAGTTAAAACAAAAGTCTGTAAGTCCTGAATTTCCCATTTCTCTATGAAAAGCAGCCATTTCTGTACTGCTTTCCCAAAATCAGCCGCCGCAGCACTGGCCGGAGAGAGCCCTGCAGGGCCGGGACCGGCAGTGTGGGACCTGGGACAGGGACACCAGGCCAGGGCGATCGATTTAAGAGCTCTGGAAACACAACCCCCCCAGCAGCAACTCAACAGGATGTTTGTGCAAACACGTCTCCGTCCATCAGGTTGGCGCACGGCTGCTCGCCTGCGCGATGCGTCGGCTGCCCGGCGCGGTGGCTGTGTGCTGCAGCCTGGATCGATGCTTCCCAGCTTTATAAACCCACTAATCACCCTGATTTACAAGACACGTGGATGGCAGCGCCCGGAGCCCTCCTGCGTTTGTTCAGAGAGGGTTTAAACCTTTCCTGCTTGCCAGTAATTCTGGTTTGGCAAAACCCATGGCTGCTGGGTGCCTTCAGCCCCTTCCCAAGGGCTGCCGTGCCCGATCACCTGCCAGCAGGGCTGGGGCAGGCAAAGGGCTGCCAAGACCTGGGAAAGGAGTTCCAGGGGCCCCCAGGTTTCTGGGGTCAGGGCTGTCTCCAGCCCCGCGGCCGAAACAGAGGCTCTAAAGCACAAGCAATGTTTGTGCTGTAATTGTGCCCTTACTGATCCCATCCCTGTGCAGCAACCTCTCCCCGTTATCTGCAGGGGTATTCGGTCCTATGAGCAGCTCTGGCTGCTCGGCCACATTGCCAGGGCTGAGGGCAGGCTCAGAGGCTGAGGAATCCCTCCTTTCCCATCCCAGGGAGCTGCCTGTGCAGTGCAAGAAAGGCCCTTTCCGGCACCAAACTAACATCCCTGCCCCGGGCAGAGGGAGTGGGAGCAGCATCCTTGGTGCTGGGGCATCTCCACGGGGCACTGAGGAGCATCTGGCACTGAGGAGCATCTCCACGGGGTGCGGCATCTCTGCAGGGCGCTGCCTGCAGCCTCATTAGCGCAGGCACCACCCTGCTCTGCAGACTGGCAGGGCGCTCTCTGCTCTGCTAATCAAAAGGAGATGAAGTGCCAACTTGATTGCAGTGACTGAAGTGCCATTGTGGGCAGAAAACACCAAGCACTGGGGAGCTCTTCAATCAAACCGAGCAGAAGATGGCACAGCAAGAGCCAGTCTGGGGACCAATGCCTGCTCGTGAGAGCAAGGATGATGGTGAGGGGAGGAGGGATGGGAGCAATGCTGTCTCCATCCCTGGGCACCAGGGTGCACGGGGGGGGGCGGGGGCTGCAGGAGACCCATCAGCCAGGCTCACCGACCTCAGGGCTGCTTCTGGTCTGCAAATCTGTGAATCCAGGGACTCTTAAGTGTTTTCAAAGAACTTCCTGTATATAAAAAGAGAGAAGCTCTTAAGTGCTTCCCTGGACGAGGGCCAGGGTGCTGAGCACCCGCAGGATGGACCCAGGCTGGGGCTGCACAGCCACGCGCGTGTGCCTGGGAGGGGAATGTGCCCATGGATGCGTCTTCTCCTAAGGACGAGTTCCTGCCAGCAGGGCTTTTGGGGAACCTGCTCCTGCCCCCAGGCTTTTGGGGATCCTGCCCCTGCCTGCAGGGCTCTCAGCATGGTTGCATGAGACCCTTTATGCAGAGGAGAGCTTTTTGCATTTCCTGCGTCTCCTGGACGCCTTTCGGGGCTGGTCCGAAATGCTGCTGGGGCTGATGGCATCCGTTGGGCAGCATAAAAAACACTGTATGAAGCTGTGAGTTTAACAATTCTTATTAACCTTCGCACCGTTAGCACCCGTTAAAAGGAATCAATTAAGCACCATTGGGTTGGTTTATGGGCAGGTGTTGCCGACACAGTTGCCCTCAGTGCCCGGAGCCGTGTATCCCGGTGTGCAGCCGCCCAGCCAGTCCTGTGCCCGCTGTGGACCCTCACTCATGTGCTGCTGCAGGAGCGCAGACACCGTGCATGAGCTGGAGCACAGGCTGAAACTGCATGTTCACATGCAGCCAAGAACCATTGGAGAGGAGCCAGTGCCAGCCAGGACCCATGAGCATCTCCCCGGGGAGCAAGGGAGGTGCTGTGCCCGCCTTTGGCAGTGATCGCTCCCACTTTGCTGTGAAGCCCTTTTGGCCTTGGTGCCACAGTGGGCCCCACACCTGTGCTTGCAGAGTGCAAGGCAGCTCCCATCTGGGGGATGCTGGCTGCTCCCATCTGGGGGATGCTGGCTGCTCCACAGCTTTCTCTATCCACCAGGGTGGATTTTTTTCCCAATTTTCTATGCTGTTTCCTTTGGGCTTTCTAAGAAATGGGCTCTTGCTGCCCCATGGCTGCTCCTTCCAGCCCTGCGCTGCAGCCTGCCCTGATGCCACAGCCTGAAACGCACTTTGGGAAGGGAGAAGAGCTTTGAGAGGCTGCTTTACTTGTGTCTTGTAAATAATGCATTAAGTTGCACTACCACAGTTTGAAAACACCGCACGCCGGTTCCTGTCACTGCTGAGGCTGCTGGACCATCTCCTGCTCCCTCTGCTGCTGTTCCCGCAGACAGAAGCTCAGCATCTCCCTCCTCCCTTGGGCTCCTTCCTCCCCACACACTGAGCTTCTCACTCTCCATTTCCTCTTTCCCGTTTAATGGGTGGCTGAGTATCAGGGACGATGCCCGTCTTGGAGCACCCTGTGCATTAGCAGCAGCTGATCCCGTTAGGAGCAGCCCGGAGAGCCTGGCTCTACGCATCCCATCCTGTGGGATGGCACTTGCCAGCCGCACTGCGGGATCCCATGGGATACCCCACCCCATGCAGCCAGGGGATGAGAGTTCCCAGGGCAGCCCCATGCCCGCGGAGCGGGCAGGGTGCCTGATCAGCCCCTGCTCTGCAAAACACCCCAGCGGGTGCAAAACGCCGTGCGAAGCCAGGGAAGCTGCACCCGGGGGAATGCAGAAACTCCCAGAAGTGTCGGTCACGCTCCAGGGAATACAGTGTTTTCAGCTGTCTGCTGGTAAGAGAGAAGGCAGAGAAGGGAAAACAGGTTCTGCTTTGGAAACTGAGACCTCTTAGCCCAGAGATCAGGACACGTCAGCTCATCAGCGTCGATGTGCCAGGGACTTGGCGTGTATCGGAGGTGTCGGAGCGACACAGAGCGTCACTGCTAAATAATTCATCAGAAAAGGCCAGACATAAGCAAGCGGTGAGAGCAGCCCCACAGAGTAAATATGCAATCTCACCCCAGCGAGCAGGGCTGCAGCGTGGTATCCACTGTGCAGCGAGCTCTGCGCTGGCGAGGGCTGCCTGGAAAACTCTGGGTGGCTTCGCTTCCAATAACACGCCTGTTGATTTTCCCTCTGTCCCTCCAGCAACTTTTGTGACATCATTTTCCCCTTATATCCCTCTTCTACATTTCTATTTCGGAGCAGGGTGAGGAGGGAGGGCAGCAGGACCTCCGCTGGCACAGCTCACACTCCCATCGCCTCTGCACAACCCTGAGCATCCTGGGGAGAGGCTGAGCCAGCCCTGCCCATATCCTGGCTGCCACGGGGCCCTGGCAGAGCCAGCTGGGTCATCCCTTGGTACCAGCCTCACTCAGCATTTAGGGGAGCCCAAAACCCCTGAGCTGCAGCTAAACTCCAGGTTGGCCGCTGCTCAATGGTCCCAATCCCTCCATGGCTGCTCACGCCAACCCCACTCGCCCGGGCAGGGGTTCCCCTCCACAGCCAAGTGAAGCTGAAGTCCAGAAACTGCAGAGGGGCATGGCTGGCAGGTTCCTGGCCCTGGTCCTGCAGGTTAAATCTGTCCCCGGCCACAAATTAGACGTGTCTGTTGAGTTCATCTTAAATTACAGCGCAGAGCGGCCCTTGTAATTAGGAGCTTTGCTCTGAAAGCACAGCCCTGCAATGAACGCCCTGCACACGCTTCTTCCTCCTGGCATAAATCAAGGCAGAGGGGCCCCATCCTGCCCACAAAACCACCCGGAGGAGGGCTGCAGCCTTGGGCACCTGCGAGGTGGAGGAGGTGGCAGTTGCCTGGTGCGGGGTGGCAGCAGCAGGACGCGTGACGCTGCCCCGCGCCTTGTGCCAGATTTCTGCCCAGTGCACCCCAGTTCCCAGCTCTGCTAAATGAGGACAGAAGAGTGACCAAACTGGGTTTTATCTCAAGCCCCAGCCCCAACTCTTAGCTCGTTGTGGCAGCAGCCCCACGGCACAGCCAGCCCCGCATCCACATGGGTCTGGCTGCCTGCTCCCCATTCCTGGAACCGTCAGGGTCCAGAGCCAAGGGGCTGCTGCCCAGGTGCCCAGGCAGCAGCAGGGATGGGTTTGGCACTGCTGGAGCCTTTGTCCGGAAAGAGGTAAGAGGCAAAGCACCAGGTTTAAAAACAAAGGGCATAGAGGGGCTGTTACCTGTGCTGCAGCTGAGCACTGCTGGGCTAATGCAGGGCAGGTTGTTCCTGCAGAGAAACACCTGGGAAAAAGAGCCTGAGCAGCTGCCAACCCAGTGGGATGAAATTTAAGATGCTGAAAAATTATCTTGCCCATCCATCATCTCCTCCTCAGACCCGGCAGGGCCTCACCTCATGGCTGCAGGCAGCAGCCTCTGCTCCGAGCCCTGGCTTCACCGCGTGCTGACGGAGTGTGCACAGCCCTCAACAAACCCTGCAAAGGGCTGGGCTGTGAAAGCCGTTTCCAGGCTTCCACACAAGGAGCAGCACTGAGTGCCCTCCTGGATGGGGTCACAGCCCCCAAGTGCTCTGCAGGGCTGAGGGCTGCCTGGCCACCAAAACCACCGGTGGCCACGTCAGAGCCACCATGCGTCCCCGTGCAAGTGGTTGTGCAAAGCCATAGTGACCAAAAGATCACAGCTGTGCCGTGCCGGGGAAGCAACCATGTGGGCTCAGCAGCTCAGCACAGCAGAACTAGGGGGCAAGAGGGGACCACAAGGGGTCTGAGCGGAGCTGAGGCTCTGGACCAGCAGGACCTAGAGCTGATCCAGGCAGTCAACTGCACTGAGCACGCCGGTGGCTCTCAGCGCAGCAGGACATGGAATCTGCTGCAGGCAGGGCGGCAGTGAAGATGCACCACAAAGCCTTCGCACAGAGCCAGACTTTTGGTCAAAACAAAGCAGAACAGAAAACCTACAGATTATTTTTTACGGAAATCTCACATTCTCTCTTGCAGATAAAATTTCACTTTCTGGTTGTGTTGTCTTTTGACCAGAATAACCTAAAACATCCCAGAAATGCACTCTGGAGCCCAGCCCCAGCTGCCTCCCAGCATCCTCACCCCAGCAGCCCCAGCCCGCTCCTTCCCACCAGCTCCGGCCATGCCAGTGTGCTCCGGATGGGATTGTGGTTCGCTGCGGCTGGAAAGCACAGGACATGTCCCTGGGCAGTCCCCTCCTGCCCATCTAATATTTCTGTGGTCCTGCAATTGAAAGCAAAGCCGCTCCGCTCCCCTCTTTCCGCCACCGCTGGTTTCAGCACTGCTGCCGGAGCCGATGTCGGCTTCGGTGCGAGGCGTACGCTGGGCGCCTGCGCCTGGCAGGATAATCCCTGCGGAGCCTGAGCCCGCTCCATCGCCCCCTCAGTGCTGGACATGGGAGGGGACCCTGCCTGCGGTGCAGGGGGTGCATCCGTGGTCCTCACCACCCCTCAGTGGCAGAGCTGTTCCAGGTTTAATGCCCACTCCAGGGCCAGCAAAGCACGCACGCTGCAGCTCGGGAGCAGCTGAGCACCCAGATCACCCCTCCAGCCACCGGCACCGCTGCTCCCCACCATCCCCAGGCCTGGGGGGACCCCCCCATCCTCTGCTTCCTCATACAAGTTAGGGTCAACCTCCCCCCCCCCCCCGAGCAGCAGCCAGATGCCTCCAGGCCTCTCACACCAGGTGGAAACTTGAACCGTTGTCCCTTTAGGTCTTTTTTTCACCTAAAAATATCACCTGTGCCTTCCTGCGCGCTGCGGTTTGTAATCGCGGCGTATAAATAAATGCACGGATATATATGGAAACACAGCTGAGCGGGGCCGCTATTTACAGCCTGGGCAAGGAGGAGAACCAGCACCAAGCCCGGGTTTTAGGGACAGGCATAGGTGCAAGCTGAGGACACGGCCCCAGCTCTGGGCCGGACCCATCGCCTGCAAATATAGGAGTGGGCAGAGGGGTTGGAGGAAGTTTAAACAAACACCGGGAGTGACGCGGGGTGGAGGAGCAGAGCCCAACTGTGCGGTACCTGCCCCGGCAAGGGGCTGAACTGTGGGTAACCCCCTGCCCAGCTCCTACATCCTACAGGATCCCCAAAGCCATGGGTGGCACCCCAGATCCACGGGTGGCATCCCAGAGCCATGGGCAGGTGGGGCTCACACAGCACCATAGAATCATGGAATCATGGAATGGTTTGGGCTGGAAGGGACCTCAAAACCCATCCAGTGCCACCCCCTGTGTGGGCAGGGACACCTCCCACTGGATCAGGGGGCTCCAAGCCCCATTCAACCTGGCCTTGAACACCCCCAGGGATGGGGCAGCCACCACTGCTCTGGGCAACCTGGGCCAGGGCCTCCCCACCCTCATCGTGGAGAATTTCTTCCTAATGTTTAATCTAAATCTTTCCTCTTCCAATTTAAAGCCATTCACCCTCATACTATCCAGGCACTCCCTTGGAAAACGCCCCTCCCCAGCTTTCCTGCAGCCCCTTTCAGCACTGGGAGCTGCTCTAAGGTCTCCCCAGAGCCTTCTCCTCTCCAGTCTGAACAACCCCAGCTCTCCCAGCCTGGCCTCACAGCTCCAGCCCTCAGATCACCTTCGTAGCCTCCTCTGGACCCATCCCTCCATCCTGGGAATGTTTAGCACTAGCAAATGTGGAATGCCAGGACGGAGATGCCACAGCAGCACCTGCTCAGCCCTCACACCTGGGCACAAAGGCAGCCACTGTGCCGGGAAGGCGACCCCCCCTGCCAGCTGAGCCCCATCCTCCCCAGGGATCTGTGCAACACAAACCCTGGCGCTGCCAAAGCCAACACGAGCTGCTGCCTCCGCGGGAAGCGCAGAGCGGAGCTCAGAGCCGTCACCCAGGCCCAAGCGCAAACCACCTCCTGCCAGCTCGGATGCCGCGGTTTGGGGGTTTTTGCTTCCTTCCCACCGCTGTTTGAGTCAGCCCTTTCTGCAAAAGCCTCCACAAGTGCCGCTGTGTGAAGCCACTGAGTTACCCTTCGGTCCCACCCCGGACCCAGCGAGGACCCAAATGACCCTCAGTGCTGTGTCTGCTGTCCCTGCCGGGGGGGGACAGCACAGACCCCTTCCTGAGGGATGTCAGAAGCGCAGCAGCGATAGGGGCAGGGGAGCCTCTGGCCAAACGAAGAGCTGGGTGCTGCACGTCGGGGCTGAAGGAGAAAGCAGGATGGGACAAGGCCTGCGCTTTGGCTGTGGTGCTGCATGCACCATGCAACACCAGGCTGCGAGGGACGGACCTGTGCTCCTCCTTGGGGCTTCAAACCGAGAAGCCCAAGGGGGTGGTGGAGTCCACATCCCTGGAGGTGTCTGAAACACGGGCAGCTGAGGTGCTCAGGGATCTGGTTTAGCAGTGGGCAGGGATGGTTGGACTCAATGATCTCAAAGGTCGTTTCCAACCAAACGATTCTATGATTCTGTGGCTCCAAGCACTGCACCCACTGCGAGACCACGCTGCTGTCTGCTCCGAACCTCACGCTGAGCTGCACAGATGGGGGGGACAAATGGCCTCGTCTTTGCAGCCAGGGAATCAAACCCCTGCCCTGCATCCTGGGCCACCCCCGGAGCCCCAGCTGGGATTCCTGCTGCCAGTACTGCGTGGGATGCAGCTGCAGCATCCCGAGGCACGCATGTCCCGGCGCGATGTCACAGAGCAGATGGACAAGACCTTGGGCTGTCAGTGTTGCAACACATCCGGACACCCTCGTCTTGCCAAGCTCAGCGTGCAGCAGCTATAAACCCCGACCCGTGCTCCCGGTGAAGGTACCTGCTATGGGCTCAGCCCCTCTCCATCACGGGACAGCCACTGCCCCCAGGGCCAGCTGGCAGGTGACGATGCTGGGGCTTTGTCTCTGGCCTATGATGTTTGCCCGTGATTTATAGGTCATTTTACAGCAGCTGTAAAGAGGCTGTAAATTATAGGAGGGGCATAAATTAGCCACGGACCCCTTTACTGGCCATAAAGATCTAAAGCCCACCACAGCTGCCTTTGGAGCTGGCACCCCGGGAGCATTCCCGAGGACAGCCAGGGGTGTCTTCAGCCAGGCAAGCAGGGCCGCGCCGAGTTATTTAGCACGACTCCAATAAATGGGCCCTTTTATTCCAGCAAGGCTTCGGATCTGGCGGGTGACAGGTGGGGAGGGGCCGGAGCGATGGGGCAGCCTGGGGGCTGGGGGGCTCCCTGATGCCTCCAGAAGTGTGTCCCCCCGTATTGTTTTGTTGAAGGGGAGAAGGCACCTCAACCTGCCGAGGGACGTCGTTGGCGGGACACCCACCCTGTCCGAGAGGGCTTGGTGGTCCAGCCCAACAGACGCTGCCAGGATGCAGCACTGGGATGATGGGGCAAGCACTGGGATGGTGTAACAAGTACTGGGATGACGTGATGAACACTGGGAGGGTGTGGTGAGCACCTGAATGGTGTAGTGAGCTCCAGCATGGTGTGGTGAACACAGAGATGATGTGGTGAGCACCAGAGCGTGGCAGGATGGCGACAGCCAGGCGCAGGCAGGTATGCACGCAGCTTCTGCGGCCACCCCGGCTGCTGCCCTGGCTCACCGCACCCTGAGGCTCTGGGGGGCAGCCCCACATACTCCCCTTAACGAGCATGGGGCAGCTCCTTGTTTGCCCCTGCCGCCCTTGGCAGGAGCTGCCGTGGCTGCTGTCTCCCGCACCACGTGCACGAAGGCTCCGTGTGCACCAGGTCCCCCCAAATTCCCTGCTGGCCGCCCTGGCCCAGCAGCGGTTGGTGCCCTGTTGTTCTCCGAGGTGACCCTGGAGCACAAACAGCTTTGCAGCTCCTCGCTGTCCTGTTAATTACATTATGTCTAACGAGAAGGATCAGGCGGAAGGGATTAAACTTTGAATCTGCTTCCGCAGTCCTGGCGCACGGGAGAGAAAAGCAGCTTTATCCATTCAAAACAGGAGTAATTTTTCACACCAGCTCCAACCTCGGCTCTAATCTCCTCATTGTACCCAGCCTGCTGCCAGCTCCACCTGCAGGCAGGGCAGGCAGGATTGTCCCAGCCCCATCCTCGGGGTCTTTCCTTCCTTGTCCCAGTACGTAACCGGGATAGCCCAGTCTGAATTTCTGGTACTTAACTGGGAATGAAGTTTGGGATGAAGCCAATTCCCAGGCGTTTCGGGCAAGAGCTTCCAAGCGT
Source organism: Neomorphus geoffroyi (assembly GCA_033558235.1). Taxonomy (NCBI): domain Eukaryota; kingdom Metazoa; phylum Chordata; class Aves; order Cuculiformes; family Neomorphidae; genus Neomorphus; species Neomorphus geoffroyi. The sequence goes on from JAUMJM010000056.1 coordinate 584,405, forward strand.
TGTCCCCACACACACTGCGCTGGCAGAACTCCCGGTCCCCAGTGCCACCAGCAACCCCGCAGGTGGGCACAGGGTGAGCACTCTCAGCCAAGGAGGGATGGAGCTGGGCAGGGAGGGCTGCAGAGCTCCCACAGCTCCAGCAGGATCCTGGGCACCAGGAGTGATGCTGCATCCCTGGGCGGCTGCACCACTGGCTGCCACTGGAATTCAAGGATGTGGGGACAGGGTTTGACTGCTGCCACCACTCCCAGCATCTGCTCCACGTTTCAGCTCCTCTGTAGCTGTGCCAGGGCAGCTCAGGGCACCGGCAGCTGGGCAGCCCCGTTGCTGGGCGGGTGAGTGGTGGAATGGTGACTCTGGAGAAGCAAAGCCCTTGGGCAGGGCAGGCAGCCGTGGGAATCAGGCTTGGCAGCCGCTGTCCCCACATGCCCTGTCACCCGAGGTGGCCTGGTGTCCCGCAGCCAGGCAGCCAGGAGGGTTTGGGCCACTGGGCATGGGGAGTTTGTTAGAACACACAAAGAGGGAGGTGATTATCCAGGCAGGGAAGTACCCAGCCAGAGGATAGGAATTGTTTTGCCCAGCAACTCTCTCAAGCGGAGCGACCCCCTCACGTGGGCACCCCCGCAGGCTCCTGGGTTAGCGATTTGCATGATTATTCAGCATGAATTTGCCTTCGTTACTGAACAGGGCAGAGCCAGGGGTCACCATTTCCGCAGCGCCGCGGTGCCACAGCCCGGCACAAGGCGCTGCCGGAGACAGGGCCGCAGCGGGTCAGCAGCCAGGCTGACACCCCGCAGCAGCAGGGTCACCCTTCGTGTCGTTCATTCTGCAGTGATGAGGGGATTTGCATTTTGAGAGGCTGGGGCATCTCCTGCCTCCCCCTTGTGCAGCCCAGCACCGAGCCTGCGTGTTCTCCTCTGCTCAAATTGTGCAGGGGAGCACCAGCCGGCCGGGCAGGAGGACGCACGGCTCCATCCCTCCACTGCACTCTGTGCAAGTCACCACCAGAGCCACCCAGCTCCTCGGGGAATTCTGGTAGGGGTTTCCTTGTGGAAAACCTTGCTGCTCCGTTGTGATATCCCAGCATCATGCCAGGACTGGGGAACGAGTGCTTCAGCCTGGGGACAGCCCCGGACAGAGGGACGGTTTGCTGGGGTAAGGGCTGCTCAGGATCAGGGTCTTGCAAAACTCAGTTTAACACAAGCTGAGAATTCCCAGCGCCGTGTTCAGCACGGAGCCCTGTCGTGATTCCCTGGGGCACCAGGGAAAGCGTGGCCCAAGGACTCGGTGGTGTTTGCAGCGTGCCTGGCAGCCCCAGCTCCTCTGATGGGAGCAGACAGGCACCCCCAGGCAAAGGGACCCCTCAGTGGGTCCGATCCGACCCTGCAGCCTCCCAGCAAGCCCTCCCTGACGTTGAGCTCTCTCAGGTACAAAGAAAACCTCTGCCCCCCAGCACAGGGCTCGGCTCTGCGCAGAGACCCTGGTGCTCCGTGGCGATGCTGGGACCCGGTGGCAGCAGCGGTCGCAGTCTCAGCGTAGGGACAAGGCTCCCGAGTGGCACAGGCACATGGGCTCCATGGGCACTGCGTCAGCTGGAGCTCGGCTCTGCGAAGCCACCCCCGGTAGTTGCAGCGCAGGGAGCGGTGGGCGCAGGCACAGACCCCCGGCCCCGAGTGCAGCTGCTGCCCAGCACTGGCTGCTCACGTGCGAGACAGCGGCCATAAATCTGGGCTCCTTGCTGGAGACCCCAAGGAGTGCATCTGCAGCTTGTTTTTAGCGTGAACTCCTGTAAAAAGGGCATCGTGCCTATAAATCCATCACGGGGGAGCTTCCTGGAAGCCCAGTTTGGCTTCTGTTCCTCCAATTCCTCATGCACGGAGCCCCTCCCGCTGCCAGAGCGGACACAGGGCCGACTGAAGGGGCTTTGCACGCTGCACCTCTGCCGCCTGCATCACTGGGTCCCCCTTAGAGTCACCTTCCCAGTGTTCTGCAACGGGGACAGGAGCTCCCATCCTTTGGGCACCAAGCTCTCCCCACGAGCCAACCAGAAACCCCTGTCAGGTCCATGTTCTGAGCCAGGCTGTGCCCTGCGTCCTTCAGCACCAAACAGTTGAAACAGGATTTAGAGCCTGCTTGGAAGTCACAGCCCATCAGCAAAGAGAAGGGTAAATATTTTAAAGTTAAACATTGACAGGAGAGCACACCAGAAGATAATTCCTACCCCTGCTGATTAAGCCCGAAGGAATTAATCAATAAGAGTCTCATTTAAGAAGCTTTTATGCACCTGTGCAGCTATTGAGCTCTCTCTATACACCACTCGCCTGCCCCAGCACTCCAGGTGCTCTTAAAAGCTGCTCATCAGGATGAGGCCCTGGGGAGAGAGAGGGCTGGTGGCCACGTCATCTCTAGCTGGAGGTACCACACTAAGCCGTTCTGTCAGGGATGCTGCAGGTGAGGGTAGGGACACGAAGAGGCTGGAGCCGTGGCCTGGGATACAGGGGTGCATCTTCAGCCACCCCCGCCAAGGGGTTAATCCTGCTGCTGAGTTTACATTCCTGTGTGATGGGAAATGTGATACAGCAGGGGCTGCTGCCCCACCTGCAGGAAACCAGGGTGACAACTCATGGCTGTGGCCACCACCAGGGCAGCTGGGGCTCATCCCTCCTGGATGGGGGATGGTGGGTCCCTGCCAGAGGGGCTGGTGGAACATCTTCCTGCCCCTTGGCTGTGCGGATGCAGGCTGCAGCCCTGCCTCGTGGCTCTCCAGCCAGCAAGGGTGCTGGGTCTGGGCAGGTCTCCAAGGACTTGGAGAAGGTGTTGCCGAGGATGTGTTTTTGTAGAGGAAGGGGTTGCTTAGGGTGGGGTGAGCGAGGCAGGCAAGGGCTTTGAAAGCAGATGGTGAAAGAAATGAGCTGGAAAAACCTAAATATAATCACCATGGGTTCCCTCTACCCTAACACTCCTCAGTGAGCAGGGATGGGGTGATTCTCCTTGCTGGAGGCGCTCCTGTAAGAGCGTCCTTGGCCCCAGCCATGATCTGCAGGGGTCTGTGGAGGCTTCCAGCATCTGAGATGCCAGGTGCATTTCCAACCTGCAGGCTGCTGCGTGGGACCAGGCTGCAGTCAGAGCTGCTGCAGGAGCAGCAGGAGTGTGTGACCCTGCAGGTGGGTGGTGTTGGGCAGCTTTAGGGGGGCTTTGGTCCCCAAGGAAGGATGGCTGTGGTGGGAGAGGACGGGCAAGCTCCAGCAATGCTTTGGGAAGGTGCTCTGGGCAGCATATGTTGGTTCCATGGGAATGCTGAGACTTGGGAGGATGCTCCTCCAGAGAGGGATGGAGAGTCTTGGCTGTTTGCAGAAGCAGGGAAAGGGCAAGAGGAGCCCAGTGGTCCCAGATGGGAAGGCGAGAGGAGCTGTTTGCAATCTGGAGGGGGTTAGAGAGTTTGGGGTCTGACTGTGGTTTGCTTTGCCTTCCTCCTCCTCCTGTTTCCAGCGTGTGGGAGGCATCTTCGTCCGGCCTCGCCAGCAGCATCGGGCTCGTGTGGGTTTGGCAAAGCAAGCGGGCACAGCTCTTTGCCCTGGTCTATAAATACAGCGGCTTCTCCAGGGCTGTCTAGACAGGAAGCAGCCCCTGAACCGGGAGCAAACTCCCTGTGTTAAAGGGGACTGGCAGCCCGTGATGGTAGCCCAGGGAAAACCGGCTCCCCAGGTACCCAGATGTGCCCAGGAAGCTCCTCTGAAAGGGCTGCAGAGCCCAGGAACTGGGTTGGTGCCAGGCTGGGTGCCAGGCTGCCTGGATGTGGGGAGGTCCTGGTACTGCATCAGCTGGGCAGGAGCTGCTGCCCGCATCCCATGCCCTGCAGGCAGTGCAGAGCCTTCCTGCCCCCCATATCTTGTCCTTCAGGGTGCAAAGCTCCTTCTAGAGAAGTTTTAGTTCCTTCCAGAAAAGTTCCTTCTCCCCATGTCTGGTAACGAGGAGAGCCCTGCACAAGCAGGTTGCTTCCATGTTGAGGGGATCCAAGGCCGCGGAGGAGGATGGAAGGCAGCAGGACTGTGCCTTGGAGCACTTCCACCAGTGCAGCCACAGCCACCCCCTCCATCCTGCTCCTCTTCCTCCCTCCCAGCCCAGCTGGCTCCTCTGCCTCCCATCCCCACCCTGAGCTTTGCCAAGCTGAGAGCGGCTCCAGAGGGGGGGATCTGCTGGATCCCTCACTCCTTGGAGCCAGAGGAACAACACGACTGCTTGGGTCCTTCCTTCCAGGCTCTGAACCTGTTAGAGTTTGCTTTGCCTTGCTTTCATTTTATACCCTTGCAGGGGAAAGTCCTCATCCCAGTTGTTTTGCTCCTGGCTGTGGCTTTTTTTCCGCTATAAATATCCAAGCATTTCTTGAAAGAAAAAAACAGCTCTAGGTAGTGGGAGAAAAATCATAGCCCATGGGTAATGACACATAATTATAGCCTTTCTCCTGATGAAAGGAGCTGCCATTGGGCTCCTAAATGACAGTGTGCAGAAAATGCTATTATCAGATTATCCAAGTGGCAGAATCTTTGCAGCAACAAGGAGGCAAAGTGCGTCCGGCCCTGGGGAGGAAGAGCAGCCAGCACCATCCTTTGCCCTAGCCTGCGGGGGGGGGGGGGGGGGGGTGAGAGTTGGAGGGGCAAATCCTGTGTCCCTGCAGCAGGTCAGGCTGTTTTCTGCCCCTGGACACCCACTCTGATCCCACCAGCTCAGGGACCTGTCCCCATGTCCTTGGTTCCCAGCGAAAGGGGCTGCAGCAGCACCCATGGGCACCTGGGCTGGGCTCTGCGGGTGCCACTGCAGGGATGTGATGAGGGTGTGTGTTCTTGAGGGCCAGGGGAGATCTACCCACTGATTTCTCTTCTGCTTTTTGCTTGTATCACTATAAATGCTGTAAATTATAGGCATTGGTTATCTGGAGCTGCCTCCTCCTGCTACAGCGCGATAACAGCCAGCGGAGGCTGCTGTTCTTGCTCTGATCAACGTTTTTATCTGCGCTTGGAGATCCTTGGGGCCTGATCCAAAGACAGCAGGAGCCTTTCTCAGGGTGGAGAGCCCCGGGGACAGGCAGTGCCCCAGCTCCTGCACAGCCTCATTTCATGTCACCAGGGCAGCTTGGCAGCCACTGCCCGGAACCAGGTCCCTTTTCCCCCCTCATAGGGAGCAAACTCGGGGTCAAACCACTCTGTTTCTGGATCTCTGCACCTGCCCAGGTGTGTGGGCACTTCCCTGGAGCCTGAGCAGCCTCAGGATGAGCGGAGCATCAGTGTAGCTAATGGGAAGCACTGGAGGTCCCCTGGGACAGCTTATTAAACACCGCAGCCCTGCGAGAGAGCCTGGCCAAACAGTGTGACATTCATCCACGGGCTCAGCCTCCGCGCGTGAGGGGCGATGTCAAACAAACATAATTAATTTTCCTCTGCAAATCAATTGGGGGGCAGAAGTCAAGCCTGCCTGGTACAGGAGGTGCTCTGCAGTGAATAATCCTCTTTGCAGCCGGGCGATCCGTGCTGCGCTTTCAAGGGTGCCCGGCTGCCTCCAAGCAGATTAAAGAGCCTGCCCTGTGGGCTGGAGGCAGAGGAGGCTGCAGACCCTCTGCATTGGGTTGCCAGCTGCTCCGAGTTACTGCGGGGCTGAGCTGCCTGCCACACAGGGGCTTCCTCGCTGATGAGCCCAGGCTGTGTGACCCGAATGCTGCAGGTCTCTCCTAGACAACAGGTTTCCCAGATGGAGGCTTCAGCCCTTTACCTGGCAGCTCTGTCAGAAATGCAATGTGGGGAAGGCTGCAGCTTTGTGCCTGGAGGGGATGCAGAGCGCTGAGCATCCTTCCCCCTCGCCTCCCCTCTCCCCCTGTCCCAGGCAGCCCTGGGGTTGGCAGGGGGAGCCTGTCCTGGAGGGCCACCAGTCTGGGGATGTGCCTGGCTGCAAACACCGCCGGGTGACTGTCTGCCCCAATTGTTGTTTGCAGACAATAAAATATCATGTGATGTCTTCATGAGCTCCTTGGTATTTGACAGTCGCAGGGCAGGCGCTCGCTGCCCTGGCTGGAGGGGCTGGACCCTGCCCGGCTCTCACAACCGGTTTCTCTCCGCTCCGAGCAGTAGTGGGGGCTCTGTGGTGGACCCAGCTGGCCAGGACCCCCAGCTCTGCCTGTCCCAGATCTGTCCTGCGAGGGCACATCATGGGCATCATCGGAGCGTTCTTAGGAGTTATGATTTAGAATGAGGTACTGTACCACTGTGAGGGAAGTGCCAAAAAAAATAAAAAAGCTGGGCTCAGGCCCTTTGAAGGCAAGATAGGACGGTTTTGGTGTTCTCTCCCTGGCTTAGCTTGCTCCACACAGCTCCTGCTACGTCTCCTGAGTGTCACATCTGCAGGCAGACCCTGGGATGGCTGTGGGTGCCCTGAGCATTGCTGGTCCTGTCGTCCACGGGTGAGATGGTGCTTGGGCAGTTTGGCAGGCAGGGGTACGTTTGTCTCCATCACCATCAGAAGAGCAGCCAGGCAGCAGAGGATGTGCGATATTGCTGTTGAGATGCAACCAAGGGAGGAAAAGCCACTCTGGGTTGGTTGATGCTGATAGCAAAGAAACCTCAGAGGCAGGAGGGTGCCGGTGAACCAGCCTGCAGCTGTGCTTTGCTTGTGCCAAGGCTTCAGCCTGGCAGAGCAGCACCCAGAGATGCTCAGTGGGAAAGGTGGGCAGGGGTGTGGTGTGGGCTGAGCGCCAGCAGCTGCAGCCAGAGCTGCTAATAATGCTTTATTGAGCTGGGCTGGAGAGGAGAGAGAGGGCCCTTCCTGGGAAAGGCAGCGTTTTGCTTCCGAGTGGTGCCTGGGAGCTGGTGCTTTATCCCTGGTGTTGCTGCTTTTCTAGGGTCACGTTTCCCTGGGGAGTTTGCTGTTCCGAGCTCCCTGCAAGGTCCTGTTGGCCGGTGACAGGGACGCTGGCCCTCAGAGGGGCTCGGCTTCAACCTGCGGTGGTAGAGCCAACCCCCATCCTCGCAGCCCCGGGAGCTGCCAGCCTTGGAGCAGCGCTCCGTGACTCAGACGCTGCAGCTGACGGGAAGCAGTTTGCCAAGGTCGGATAATGCACCTGGAAGTCCCTGTAGAGCACAGAGCAAGCCCTGCAGCCCAGCTGGGATGGGAGAGGGGAGGAAATGCAACAGTCCTGTCTTGGGAATCAGGAGGGGAGGGTGTCAGCTCCTGTCTGGGAACAGAGAGGGGTGCCTGGCCGAACACCAGGGCCAGGTGACAGCGTGTGGCCCAGCAGTTAACGTGGGTGCACGTTCATGCATGCTCAGCGCTTGCTGCAGCAGGGCTGGTGCACGTCCTGCGCGGAGCAGCGCCTGCACACGTGTGCTCTGCCTTCCTCGCCCAGGCTGGAAGCCACAAGCCCGCCAGCTGCCTGCGAGCAGCCCCGCACCCTGATGTGCTCCGGCCTTTTCAGGGAGAGACTGAGCTGACAAAGTCTTTGTCAGTGGGATCTGTCAGGGAAAAGCTCTTTGTTCTTCAGCATTTGCTCTTGCCTCCCCCTCTCCAAACCTAAACTAGATGCATCTGCTTTTGTTTTCTAAATACAGAATTAGGGACTGAAAAGAGCGCCTTTGTAGTGGGGAGGAGGGGAGAGCTGCAGATCTTTAACTGGGAAGGCAAGGTCAGGGGGGAGCTGCTCTATTGTGCTGGGACTCCCCTCCTCCAGCTCAGCCCTTTCTGTGCCCCCTCTTCACACTCCGGTTCCCACTGGAACCGCTCTGGAGATGGAGAAACCTGCCTGGGTGGGTGAGGGAGGGCAGGCTGCTCCCCCAGCCCCAGCGCCAATCGGCATACCGGCTGCTGTTCCTGTGCCAGGCTGTGGGGATGGTGTGGATTCACCTCATGAGGGGTTTGCTGTCTCGTGATGCTGCAGCTGGCACAGAGGTGGGCGGCAGAGGAAGGCCACTGCGCGGCCTTGGGGTGGGGAGGCAAAGGTGGGCAGCCTGGCAGCGCTGAGCGTGTGGACGTGCGCACATGGAGCCCGGAGGGGGGATGTGTGTGCACACGTGTGTGTGTGTGTGATCCTGTACAGGGATGCAGATGGGACAGTGCAGGTCTGGGTGTCCCTGCGGGCAGGGTACGAGGTGCATGCCAACAGACACACCCCATGCACCCTGCAGTCCCACGCTGAGGGAGGGAGGAGGGCTTGCAGGGAGGCTGGGAAAGCTGCGTGCTCTGGGAGTTGCTCCCCAAGTGCCTTTGTTCCTCCACAGCTGAGGCAAAACCCTGCAAGCCCCGGCCTCCCAAGCTCTCTCCCCGTCCCTTCTGTGTCAGGGCAGCTCTGCAATGTGCTTCCCCCTTCCCAGCCACCTCCCTGCTGCTCTCCCAAGGAGGGGGACGATGCAGAACCACTGCCAGCCTGGGGCACGGTGGCACAGTGGCCATCCCGAGGCCAGAAGTCCCTCTGCTGAGATGTGGACCTTCCCTGAGACGCAGTGGGGACATCTCCCCGTGGTGTCCGTGCCAACCTGCCGAAGCTGCTTGGGGCTGGAGGTGAGCAGCTGCCCGGGGTGCCCCAAAGGTACACGGGGTGGGCTCTGCTGCCCAAAACTCTCCCCATGTGCAGCTTGCTGGCACAAGAACATCCTGGCAGATGTGTTACCTTCCCCCTTCTCCCTGTCTGCACATCTGGCATCCTGGGAAGAAAACAGTCATGGGTCTTGGCATGGTGAGTGGAACAGTTGCCTGAACCAGCAAGAGGGCTGCTCCCGGAGACGAGTGCCCAGCATTTGGTTCAAATATAGCTCTGGTGATTGACAGGGCTAATTCAGCTGGTCCTCTTCCCTCTTACGACTTAATCACTTACACATTGCCTCACGCAGGTCTTTCGCTGCCAGCCAGAGATGTCTTCATTCTGGGATGCTCTGACTCAGGTACTCCTGTACTTGTGTTTCCTGCACGGAGGATGAACCCCATTGTGTGACCTGTGCTGCCCCAAGCCAGCGCAGCTCTGGGGGAGCTCCAGCTGCACAAAGTGGGGCTCTGTGGGGTGGGCTCACACGTGGGAGGGCACAGGAGACAGGCTGGGTTCCATGGCCTGGCAATATCCCACCTTGCCCTCTGGCTTGGGGACCTGGCTGCGACCGAGTAGAAGGTGCCTGTAGAGGGATTTTGGGGTGCCCACAGCAGAGCTGCCCAGGTCCTGCTCCACACCTCAGAACTCCTGCCTGATGTACACAGGTGGGCAGGGCAGGCACTGCAGCGGGGGTGATTCCTGGATTCCTCTTGGGAAGGACTTGGGCCCGGCAGCTCTTTATAATCTGCTCACAGATGATCGGTGCCCCGGGGCAGAGGTGCCAGGATGAAGGCTCAGGGCTGCCCAAAGCTCTTGCCACCCCTGCTGCTTGTGTGCTGCTGCCTCTGGGCAGGGAGAAGAGTGGGGTGCAGGCAATGCCTTTGCTCCTGCCCGTTCCATGGGGTCAAGAGCAACGGGGTGAGAACAGAGTGGAGCATCCCTGCATTTCTGCAAGTGCTCCCTTCACCCGTGCCTGCTCCCTGGGCTCGGGAGCAACGGGGTAAGAGTGGCGGTGAGCATCCCTGCACCTCGGCATCCCTTCGCCCCTGCCTGCTCCCTGGGCTCGAGAGGGACAGCGCGAGAGCGCGGAGTGGAGCATCCCTGCATCCCTGCTCGGTGCAGCCCTAGCTGGCCCCGGTGCCCCGCGGGGGGAGGGGGATGCTCAGGGCGGGGGCTGCAGCCCGTGGTGACTACAAGCCCCATGAGCCTCGGGGCGGGGGCGGGGGGAGCGGGGCGGGGCGGGGCGGCGGGAGCGCTCGTGGCGCTGCGGGGACGCGCGGGCAGCAGCGGCGGCTGCGGTGGCTCCGCTCGCGGCTCCGGTCGCGCCTCCCGCGGGCAGCGGCGCCGGCCCCGCCGTGGGGCGGGCGCTGTGAGCGCGGCGGGGCCGGGCGGCGCCGGGACCCCCCCCACCGGGAACCCCCCCAATCGTTCGGGCAGCGCGGGCGCCGGTGAGTGCGGGGGCAGCGGGACCGGGGCGGGGGGGCTGGGACACGGGAGAGACCCCGGCACGGGGGGAGACCCCGGCACGGGGGGCCCCGCCGCCAAAGGAGCCCCCTGACCCCAAGGTTCGACGGCGGCTCCGGATCGCGGGCACCGGGGCTGGGGGATGACTCCGGTTTGGGCTGGTTCTGGTTTAGAGGGATCTGGTTTGGTGGGCTTTGCTCTGGGCGGGGAAGGGGGGCTCTGGTTTGGAGGGATCCGCCTTGAGGGGCTCTGGTTTTGGGGAGGCTCCGGATCGGAAAGGCTCTGGTTTGCAGACCCCCCTTCCCCCCCAGGGGGCTCCGATTTTGGGGGGGATCTGTTTTGGGAAGGCTCTGGTTTGGGCGACTTTGGGCGGGGGGGGGCTCTGGTTTGGGGCCACCTGAGGCGGGGGAAGGGCTCTGGCTTTTGAGGGGTTCCGATTTGCAGACCCCCGGGGGCTCCTGTTCGGAGAGGCTCTGGTGTGGGGGTCCCCGGGGGGGCTCCGGTGTGGGTGGGCTCCGGTTTGCGGAAACCGGGGGTTCGCGAACCCCAGGCGGGAGGGAAGCCAACGCTTTGGTTTGCGCCCCCGCCGGGGGGAACTGATTTTCGGGGGCTCCGGTTTGCAGAGGCTTCGGTTTGGGCGGGCTCCGGTTCGCGGGCGCTGGGGGTTGCAGACACCGTGCTTGTGTTGGGGGGGGCGTTTGGGAACACGGCGGGTCGGAGCCATCCAGCCCCCTCCTGGCTGGGGGGCCTGGGGGCTCTTTGCCGAGTTGCTGCCTGGCGCCTGGTCCCGAAAAAGTTGCTGAGCGGGAGCCTCCCGGCTTCCAGAAAAAGATGGAAAAGGATCCGGGTTCGGTTTTCGGATGCTGGGGCGTTGCGGGTGGAGGGGCTCGGGATAACGCGGTCCTGGAGTTTGCGTCTCCCTTTGTGTTCGCACGCTGGTGCGGGAGCTGGGGGGCTCCGAGACCCCCCGACACCCTCCTTTATCCCAACTCTTTGGGTTCTCTGGGAATCGCGCTTGTTCGGAGATGGCGAAGGCGTGGGGAGCGCGGCGGCGATGCTCGGTTATGGGGCGTGCGCAGCGCCGGGGCGGGATGGGGTTCGGCTGCAGCGTTTGGGGTTCACCTGGCAGGTTCGGCTGCGGCGTTTGGGGCTTGACTGTGGCATTTGGGGTTCGGCTGCAGCATTTGGGGTTCGCCTGAGGCGCTTGAGGTTCACCTGGCCGGTTTGGCTGTGGCGTTTGGGGTTCACCTGTGGCATTTGGGGTTCACCTGACAGGTTCAGCTGCAGCATTTGGGGTTCATCTGTGGCGTTTGGGGTTTGCCTTGCAGGTTTGGCTGCAGCGTTTGCAGTTTTCGCTGCCGGGGCCGTTGGCCGCGGTCGCATCCAGCTGGCTTTGTGCGAGGAAGGAGCTGAGCTGCAGCGAGCGCTGCGTGTCCATGTGCGACGCGTTTGGGTTACAGCGAGAGGCACTGAAGCCGCCTGGCGATTCCCGTCTCGGCCCGGATTGCTGAGTTACTGCCCCGTGTCCCCAGTGTCACGGCTGGCTGGGGCAGCTTCCTTCCTGTCAATGTTTAAATCCAAACCCAACCTCTTGCGTTAATAAACCAGGCGGGCTTGGAGGCGGCTGCTCTGCCAGTGTCCCAGCTGGAGTGGAACCGGGATTCGTGTTCAGGCGGAGGCGGTGATGTGCTCTGGCTGGAGAGCCCTGGGTGCTGCCCAGCTGGATGCGAGTGTGCAGGAGAGCAGGGGTTTGGGGGCGGCAGCAGCCAGCCCCATGGGTGCTGCTGGAGCACGGACCCCACGGGCCCTTGCTCTGGTGCAGATTCCTGGGTGGTGCCCAGCTGGATGTGTGCAGAGGAGTGGGGGGCACCTTGCCCTGCCCTGGGGATCCCGCTGGAGCGTGGACCCTGCAGACCCCTGCTCTGGATGGGGATCCCTGAGTGCTGCCCAGCTGGATGCGTGCAGAGGAGTGGGGGTTCAGGGAGGTTATCTCCTGGCCCCAGGGATGCTCCGGGAGCGTGGACCCCACACACCAGAGCCAGCAGCCATTTCCCCCGCAGGAGTGCTTCCTCCCCTAATCCCTGCGGTGCCTGGCATGCACCGTTGCCTTCTCGTTGTGTTGCTCAGAGAGGATTAAAATAAATTGTCCCTGCCCTGGTGGGGCGAAGGCGCCGCGCTGTTGCGAAAGCAGCCTGCATGTGCATCCCTCGGCTCCAGGCTTTGCTGCACGCAAGGTGCCTGCACTGGGGGCACTGGGAAGGAGCCTAGGCTGCTTTGGGGTCTACTTAAAACCATAAACTGGACTGGGAGCTGTTTTCCCACTGGTGCTCCCAAGCCTGGCTGCTGGAAGGGGCTGCTTTCTGGGACTGGGCTGCAGATGCGCGTCACCGCGGTAGTTCGGCTTCCTGCCCTGTTGGGGACCTTCTGCTCCTGGGGGTGCACGTGCTGGCTGCCAGCAGCTTCCCTGGGGGAGCTGAATGGAGCAAAAAGCCCATCCAGATCCCTCCCAGGCCTCACTGCCTCTGCCAGGGCTGTGGTTGTGTCCCAGTATCCCTGCCCTGGGGCAGCCAGTACCAAATTTTTGGGTACAACAGATGCTCTGCGGGTCTGAAAATCAACCCCTCGAGCAGAGATCCATGGATTTGAGGATGCTTCTTAAACCAAACCGGTTTTACAGGGATCTGTGGGTGAGGATGGGCCTTTCCCCATCCTTCCTGCCCCACGTGCCAGCCCCCTCCCCACTGGATGCCCACGGCATGCAGTGGATTTAGTGCCAGAGATGCCCTTGGTGGCTGTAAGACCTCGCAGCAGGCTGCAGCGCGCATGGCCGGGAAGGGTTAATGCCGTATCTGCGCTGCACGGTTGGATATTTATTTTTCCAAGCATGGGTCTGCTTTAAGCATTATGGTTTTCCCCTATAGTTACATTTGCAGTTGTGTTTGCTTTTTGCTTCAGCAAATACCTGGTTCCTGACCCAAGCCGCAGGCTGGGGCGAGGAGCAATGGGAGAGGGAAAGGCTTTTCTCCACGTCCTCTAGGAATTCTGCCGTTGGTGGGTACTTCTGTCCCAAGGGCGCCTTCAGGGCTGCTCATGTTGAGCCTCAGGGAAGAACTGAGTCTCCTTTCTGTGTTTTGAAGCTGGAGAGCATCTGTGCGGAGCCAGCTCTCCCGCTGGCAGCCACCGCCTCTCCAGCCGCGGGACATGTGCACCGAGCTGGATTTGGGCTCCTGAAGCCCTGCAGCCCTGGGAGCCGAGCTCAGGCTCTTCTCCCCTCTCAGTTTGGCCTTGCCCTGTTGTTTTTCTGCCTGCTGTGCTACACGGCGGCTGCTGGCGCCGCGGCACCCTGGCTCTCGGCTGCCTTCGGGATGCTCTGACATGGTGGGTGCTGCGCGGGCCAGCTCTGCTCCAACGGGGAGGCAACGGCTGCGTGAGCAGAGGCAAAGCTGCCCCAGTCCAGAGCCTGCCCAGTCTCACTGAGCCACCAGGATGAGCACACGGAGCGTGATCCCAGGGACTGAGAACACAGCACTGGGCTCTGACCCCCAGGATGCACCAGCCAGGCACCCTGCTCTGCACCGGCTCCAGCTCTTGGCACCTTGGATGCATTCCTGGGGATGAGCTGTGGGACAGGCAGGGGCTTCCCCGCTACACTCAGCTCCCAAACGTTTGGCACAGGCTGCTCCCTGACCATGGAAGGTCCCACGTCCCTGGGACAGCTCAGCTAGGTGACTCACGGGTGCAGGAGAGGTGAAAGTGCGGCCCTTGGTGTCCCTGAGGACAACGGGGAGACAGGTTGGACTCCTCATGGACGCACTGGCGTGCAGAGGCTGCGGGCAGCATCTTCCCTGGTGTGCAGGGAGCGTGTGCCCAGGTGGGGACAGAGGTGTCCGTCACCGCTCACCGCTCTGGAATAGCTCTGTGGGTGTAATTGCAGGAGACAGGGCTCCTCGGGGCGCTCAGCCTGGCTCCTCTCTCGCTCCTTCCATTTTTAGTTGTTGAGTCCAGCCCTGAGCAGCAAATCACAGTGCACTGGGGAGCGGGGATGGTGGGAGCCAGAGACCCACCCTGCCCGAGCTGCCGTCCTGCCGGGCGAGCGCTTTCCTGTTGGGGTTTGCATAAAAGCTGTGCACGGGACGGGTGATGCTGTGGTTGCACAGGTAGGAGCCCGCTCCTCGCTCCCTCATGGGCACAGAGGACCCCCCGCCATGGGAAGGAGGGAAGGGTCTGCACTGCCGCTTCCCGCCAGCATCCACTCCTTTAATGCCAGGATTCCTAGGGTGCCTCTGAGCTTGGCCGGGGGGAGCTGGCAGGATGCTGGATTTGGCCCCCTGTGCGGGATGTGTCCCTGTCCTGCACCCCTGCCTCCCAGCAAAACTGGAGCTGCTTCCACCTCCTCCTCTGCCCTGGAGAGCCCGGCATCGGTCGTGCACTCCCTCTGGATCTTGGCACGCGTCCCTCCCTCCCTGTCCCTCCCAGAGACTCTCCCAGGCGCAGGGCAGAGTAATCTGTACACCATGGAAATTTGCTGCTGTCGAGCCCCTGAATCAGCTGGAAGGCGCCCGCTCCGAGGTGGATCTGGAGAAGGGCTTTGCTGTGTGCGGAGCCAGCACTGACTCATTCCTCAGCAACTGCCACTTCTGGAGGCGCTGTGCTTCCCTCCTTCCTTCCCTCCCTCTCCTTCCTTCCCTCCCTCTCCTTCCTTCCCTCCCTCTCCTTCCCTCTTTCCCTCCCTTCTTCCCTCCCTCTGTCCCTGCCGTCGGCGCGGGGCTGGCATGGAGGCCCCCACAGACGCTCCGCATTAGGACGAGTTCTGGGGAGCGCGTGCTGTCGATAAACAAAACCACTCAGAGACAGAAAATAATTTCCAGAAATACCAAACTTGTTTTTCCTTTCTTTCTTTCTTTTTTTTTTTTTCCATGAAGAATTCCACCTCCCCCTCCCAGATCCTGATAAATTGTTCACATTCAGTAACAATTCTGACTCGCGCTGCCTGGCACCTGGGCATGCTTTGCGATAACGCCGGTGTTTGCTGGGTGCTGCGTTTCCCTGCCCGGCTCCTTGTGTCAATACTCTGGGAACCAAATGCTCCTGCGCCAGGCGCAGCCGGAGCAGTTGGGGCAGGGGGGACGCAGCCGGCGCGCCCGAACCTGGGGTTCTGTGGGGTGCCGAGGCTGTGCCCGGGGTGCTGAGCTCCCTGGGCAGCGCCCGCTGTGCCTCGGAGCCCTTTGGAGGCGGCTGCTCAGCGCGTCCCTGGGGAAGAGCCGGCGCGACGGGGAGAGGAGCGTCTGGCTCGTGGAACGGGAGAGGTGGTGGCAGAGCTCCGGAGCGAGTGCGTGGGGAGGATGAGTGGCGGGTTATTACTCACTGCAGTTGTTACTCACTGTTTTTAACAGCACATCCTTCAGACAGGCTCCGCACGGCACAGGGGTTGCTCCTTCACGCGCCCGGTTGGGAACCGCTCGGCACGGGGCTTCGGGGAGCAGAGACGAGCGGGGTGAGCTCAGGATACTTGGCACGGGCCGCGGGGCATGGAGGTATGGCTGCACCCCGAAGGGCACTCGGCCGAGCCTGGATGAGGGTTTCAGGGCTGGTATCATCCTGTCCACACCCTGGTCCTTCCACTTCTCCCGGAGCACCCGTCAGCAGCCGGTCCTGGTCCAGCAGCGCCCTGGCCGGCTCGGCGCAGCGTGCACGGGTTGTGCAATGGGCTGGGCAGGGACCGCGCTGGCGAACGCCACGGCACAGCCCACTGGGACCATTCAGGATGGCCGGTGCCGGGACCGCCGTCCCAGGCTCCTGCAGAGACGCGGCGTGGGGGTGCGGCGCAGGGGTCTGCTGGCGTTCACACTGCTGGGAGCGCTGGGCTTGGGCCCAGCTCCCATGTCCCCATAGGATGGGTTTTGGCAGAGCTCCGAGCTCCCAGTGTGGTGGGGAGGAGGGATGGTGGGAGGGATGGAGGGGTGATGGCCGTGGAGAGCACATCCCTGGGGCACCCTGAGCTGGGATCGGGATCTACTGGGTCTCCCGGTGCCAGAGCCCGGCTGCGCTGCCGCCCTGTGCAGAGTGGTCCCCTGGCACGGGAAGGGTTGGGGACGCGAGAGGACGAG
The DNA here is from genome assembly GCA_033558235.1 of Neomorphus geoffroyi. Classification (NCBI taxonomy): domain Eukaryota; kingdom Metazoa; phylum Chordata; class Aves; order Cuculiformes; family Neomorphidae; genus Neomorphus; species Neomorphus geoffroyi. The sequence continues at coordinate 600,536 of JAUMJM010000056.1, forward strand.
CAGCTGGCGAGCCCGGCGTGAGAGCTGGCAGGGAGGAGAGCAAATTGCAGCGCTGGCCGTGGAAGCCGAGGGATTTCTCCCTGCTCTGAAAACAGCTGTCGGTGGAAAGAGATCTGCGCACGTGGGAGCGGGGCCAGCGCGCCCGCTAACCCCTTCGTCTCCGGAAGGCGCTTCCGTCGGAGGTGGCTGTGTGCATGCCCTGTGGATCCTGTAGGGGATGGAGGGGGTCGCAGCGGGATGTGCTTCGTCAGGAGTGTGTGGTGCCGTCGATGACATCAGAGTTTGGTCTGGATACGTGGGATTTGCCATTGCCAAGCCTTGGCTCGGCTGCAGCGGAGCGAGACGTTGATGATCCTGGGCTGGGTCCTTGGCAGATGTGGAATCGAGGGGGAGAGGCAGGAGGGCATTTGCATGGCAGAAGTGGCCTTTTGGAGCCCAATGGGAACATCTCTCCTGTCCCACAGGACCTGCTGAGATTGTGAGGTTGTTTTCCATCTAGGAAATTCCTGGGAGCTGCCACGCCATGAAGACCCAGCTTGGGTCAAGGGAGGAGTTATTTCGAAAGTTCTGCAGCGTTTTGGCCTGTCTGGGAGTTCCCCTTCTCAGCACAGACTCAGTTCAGGCAGAGGAACTCAGGAGAGCAGAAATCTCCCTCTCGTTACCCGGCGTTTGGAAGTCTCTCCCAGAGTTCAGGGAGATTTTGCTGTGCTCCGTTCTGCTTCGCCAGCAGTTTCACTCTCACACATCAGAGCTTTTATGCAGGAAAACATAACCCTGCCCGTCAGCACTGGGGCAGTTCAGGCCGCAGAGGGGTCCGTGGGGACCTGCCACCACGGGTCCGGGGTGCCCGCTGGCAGGGCTGGATGCTCGAGGAGCGTCACCCGCGAGGGCGAGCGTGTCCCGCCCATGGAGCCGTGCTGGGCACAAAGGGGCTGGATGGTGAAGAAAGGGGTGGAATGTGGGGTTGCAGCTCGCCCTGACTCCAATTTCCTCGTTCACAGCTCGGAGGGGCTGACGGCCCAGCGAAGACCCCCCTCGCGCCCGCCCGGGGCCAGCCCGGGGTCCCCATGGAGTGGGAGTTGCGCAGCCCCGTCGCCGAGCAGTAGCTGCAGCAGTGGGATGTTTACCTGGCGGTGCCTCATCCTTTGGGCTGTGCTGGTCACAGCCTCGCTCTCCGCTGCCAGGCCGGCCCCGACACTGCCCGACCAAGGTAAGAGGAGCGAACCGTGCCAGGAGCGCGCACCTCCCTCGCCCTTTGCGTTTCTCCAGAGCAGCTCTCCCGACAGGAGAGGCAGAGGCTGGTGCAAGGTCCAGCTATGGGGGCTGTGGTGAGGGCACGGCCACATCCTGCGGTGCCGTGTGACCACCTGGGAGCTGCTGACTGGGGCTGGTGGGGACATGGTGTGTCTTGTTGGAAAAAAGGAGTTTGTGTGGGCACAAAAGTGCGTGCGCGGTCCCAATGTCAACTGTGGATGGTTTAAGCCTGGGGGAAAACTGTGGCAAACCCCAGCGCTGTTGGTTTGGAGGATACAAAGCTCTGGGGCTGCGTCCTCAGCGCGGAGTCAAGGCGTGTCACCACACTTCAATCCTTGATCTGCGTCCCGACGTGTGCGTGAAGCCTTCACCCTGCTGGACACTGGGGTGACCCTGGGCTCAGCAGGTGGGGATGAGGATTTGGATGCAGGGTACCTGGGCAGATTTGCCCAGCTGGTAGTGCCTGGGGTGAACGCACCCCACGGAGACCCCCAGGGTGCTCTGGCATTGGCAATGCCCACAGGGCCAGGTTTGCCATCTTGCAGGGGAGGGTCCCTGCTTGTCGCAGCTCCCCGTGCAGCCCCGCACAGAGCACCCTCCACGCTGCCCCACTGCAGCCCCGTAAAGCATCGCTGGGGCTGGAGGGGGCACGGCCCCAGGGGAGGGCATCCCGCTTTTCATCGCTGCCCTCCCCTAAAAGCCTTGCAGGGGGTTGTGGCCCCCGGTGGGAGCTGGGGCTTTGCGCCCGCGAAGCCCTGGCGCTGCTGGCACCCCGAGCAGCGGTGGCTGGGCTGAGCAGGGCACCGGCCCTGGAGCCCCAGCAGAAAGCACCGCTCTGGTGTTTCAAAGCCTTGGCTTTCCCCTCGCTGAGGCGGAGAATAAACAGAGCAGGCAGCGCCACGCGGGCCTCCGGACTTGCTGCCGTTTGGTTTTAATTACCCAGGAATGTCTGGTGTGGGGCACTGCGGCTCTGTTTAAGGCTCGCTCCCCCTTCCCTTTTCCTCCCACCAAGCCCCGGTTGCTGGAGCTGCCGGTGTGGGCACGGTGCTGCGTGGTGCCCCGGTGAACAGCAGCGCTTCCCATGCCCGCGATCCCATCGCAGCTCGGGGTGTGGGACGGGCTGGCAGCAAACCGCGCTGCGGCTGGGGTCCCCGCGCTCGCCGCCGTGGGACAGCCAGGAGGTCCCAGCTGGAGGGATGCTGTGATGCCCCACTCCAAGCAGCGGGGACCCTGGTGGCAGACACGTCCCAGGAGGTGGCTGGAGCTGTGCAGGGTCCCCGGGGGCTGCAGGCTCCAGAGAGCATCCTCGCGGGGACCAGCTCTGAGATTTTTCCATTGGCACACTCACTGCCCGCTTATGTAAATGATGCGGTTGACAGCAGTAAACATGTTTTTCTCGGGAGATTGCTCTTCCTGGAAGAGGTTTCCTGGTGGTGTCTGGGTTAGGGATGGCTCCGTGTTGCTGGGAGAGCAGTGCTGCAGACCCAGCCCCGGCTATTGCGTTGGGAAAGCTGTCCTGGTGTTCGAACTCGGGGGGGAGGGTTGGGGTGCTTAAGGAGCCCCAGAGCCCCTGGAGGGTTTGGGGAGCAGCATCAGGCGGTGGTGGAGGAGGAGAGGTTGGAGAGGAGGGAGCTGGTTCCTCGCCAGCCTCATGCCAGGGCTAACAATAACTCTGGAAAGGATTCCCGGCACGGTTCTCACCAGGGCGGCCCAATTAGTGCCACAGCAGGAGCCCGCCTGGGGCAGAGCCCGGCCCTTGGCTCCAGGGCTGGCTGGTGGGAACAAAATGTTCCCAGCAGGACGTGCAGGATGGGAAGAGCTGGTGCTGGGCCAGGACGCGCAGCGGGGGCCGTGCCACCAGCACCTTCCCAGTTGCCTGCCAGGATGGGCTCCGGCTCTGGTCCTGGGGGAGTTTGGGGGCTCAGCTCTTGTGCCCTGGGGCATCGTGGCCGCAGGCGTCACCACTGGCCCACGAGCATCGCCATGGGCTCATGAGCATCATCCCTGCCGGCCCCGAGGGCCGCGGTGGCCATACTTGGGTCCCCTCTGCGACGGAGGCAGCAGCTTTCCCGGACTTTGTTCTGGATGTTTATGCGGTTTCAGTTTACTCCTGGTTCTGAGGCCACTAAGCTCCCTTCTCCAGGAGCGAGTAATCCCCCGCGCCCGGCCAGCGGCCCCTGCCTCGCCGCGGAGGAGGATTTGCAGTGGCCTCGTGGCGTGGGGAGGGGGCTCGGGAGCTCTGCCTTTGTCCAGGGATCGCTGCTGCGCCTGAAAAATCTGCAGCAAATAAAATATTAATGGGCACTTACTGCGTTTTACAGTTACCTAAATTTGGAGGTGGTAAAAAAAAAAAACCCTGGTTAAGGGGAAAAACCAAGAAGTTTCCATGAGCAGCTCCCTCACAAAGCCGCTCTTTGTCTCCAGGTTAAATAGAAACCTGCAGAAAATTGCCGAGGGGATTTTTTTGCTCTCTCCTTGTCCCCTATTGTCCTCGCTGCTGCTGTGCAGGCATTTCCAGTGCTCGGGCTCTGCCTCGTCCCTGCGTGGGGGGGCTGGGGGTGCAAAGCAGCCGAGTGGGGAGCAGGGTCTTGCTGTGTCCTGGGGAGGGGGGTCCTGCTTTGGGCAGCTCGTTTTGGGGTGCACTGAGCCCTGATGGCCACCCTGGTGAGGCAGATACTGTCCTGGGGGATGAATCTGCCCTCCAAAGCTGGAGGGATGGCAGAAAAGCCCAGAGCCCAGGGTGGGGGCGCAGCCCCCTTTCCCAGTGCTGCTGCTGCCCAGCTGGGCACAGGCTTAACCTCTCCCTGGTCCTGTTTGCGGGGGCTTTGTTGTGCCCACCTCATCTGGGGGGTCCTGATTCTGACTCAAGGGCTGGAAGCCGGGGACCCCTGTGAACAGGGGGCTGTGCTGCCTCACCCCAAACCTCGCTCAGAGTTGCATGTGGACCTGGGGGCCTCAATCGGCCGCCGCCAGCAGTGATGGTGCTGAGGGCCCTTTGGCTCTCACCGGCCGCAGCATCCCCAGAGGCAGCACAGCGAGGCTCCTCTGCTTGTGTGCCCCTCCTCGGCTTTGTTCTCCCATCCCCATCTCCCTGCTGTGTCCTGTCACCCCCAGCCCTTGTTTTTGCAGCTCCCGGTGTCTCCCCCAGGAAGCCCCAAGGGATCAGATTTGGAGTAGCCAGCACCTCGCTGGAGCCTTCTGAGCAGCTTTGAGATCCCCTGCCAAGCCCTGGAGCCTCCTGCACTTTTGCTGTCGATGGCAGCGGCGCAGGATTGTTACTGGAGCTCAGAGAGACCCCTGCAGCCTCCACCTGCACTTCTGCTCCCCCAGACCCCGATTGCTGCCGCTCGGTCCCCAGCATCGCCGTGTCCTTCAGGGCATCGCGCCTGCCTTCCCCTCCCAGCCTGTGGAGCAGGCATTGTTCCCCGCCGCCCGCCTTTCCACTCGGATGCTGTCACTCTGGCCCTTAATTGAGGAGGAAAAAAAGAAATACGAGTCTTTGGGAAAAGCAGGAGCGCTGGGCTGGAGCCTGGGCTGCAGAGCTGCCCCACGGCCAGGGGGCGCAGGGGTGTCCGTGGGGCTGGGGGCTGCCTGGCTGTCAAGCCCCTGTGTGCAACAGCCCCGGGGCTGCTCCGCAGGGATGTGGGGAGAGGGCTGGGAACTGCTGCAGCGCCCGCGAGCCAGGGCCCTGGAGAGGCTGTTGGTTACAGCACGAAGCTGTAGGCACATGTGCGGATTGGGGTGTTTGCTTGTGCCCCCCCAGGATGGGCAGGACCCCCAGCTGTCCCACATCTGGGCAGTGTCCGTACCCCAGAGCTCAGAGAGTGACCGGGGGCATCCTGGGGGGGAAAGGGCTGGATTGATTCTGACAGCTTTGCAGACTCCCGACATGCCTGTTAATTAAATGCTGCTTCGTTTGACGTGCGGGCTGGGCAGCGCCGGCAGCAGAACGTAAATCCTTGTTTCCCTGACAGAGGAGGCATCTGGGGTCCCGAGGGTGGGGAGAAGCTGGCTGCCTCCCGAGCTGGTTTCATCAGGAAGAGCCAAGGATGCTTAGAGCCCCCCAGGAAGAGCTGGGGGTACCTTGAACCCCTTGACACTGGCATCTCCTGGCTGCAGCCTTTCCCTGGGGAAGGGGCGTCGAGCTGTGGAGCAGCTGGGGTGCAGGGATGCTGCTGAGAGCATCCCCCCAGAGCAGATGGGGTGCAGGGATGTTACTGGGAGCGTCCCCTGGGAGCAGCCGGGGTGCAGGGATGTTACTGGGAGCATCCCCCCCGGCACAGCCCGGGCTGCAGGGAGTGCAGCGCTGCGAGGAGCTTTTTAAATAAGAAAGGAGCCAATCCCCAGGTCCTGGTAAGTGCTTCCTGTTGGGATTAGCGGGGCTGCCGGGCATGTGTGTGCTTTTTCTTCAGGAAATACCTTCGGAAAGCCCCGCTGGGGTCTCCAGGGCAACCGGCGGCCGTGGCCCCGCGCCCCCTGCCCGCATTGTCCCCGCGCCGCATTGTTGGCCGCTTTATTGGCATGGCCATCGCCAACCCAGCCGTGGCTCCCGCCGCCCCGGGGGGCTGCACGCCGGGATCCTCCGTCCTGGGGGGGCTCGAGCTCTGTGGAGAAGGGGGGATGAAGGTTCATCTGCCCAGGCTGCTGCCCCGCATCTCTGTCCCCAGCCATCGCCAGCCCCAGGGGACCGGTGACATTTATACGCACTTGGTGACACTCTCCATCTGCCCGGCAAGCGCCGGGCTCGGCTCTGCTTTCGGTTCCATTTCAAAGCTGGAATAAAGTCATAAACCCAGGGCAGGCTGCTCTGGCTCTTGCAGCTCTTTCGGGGCTGGTTTGAAAGCAGAGGCGCGATCAGCCGGGGCTGCAGCTGCCCCAGACCTCACCCAGCACCCCAGGGCTCCCATCCCAACTCCCTGGGATGGGCTTGGGCTCTGTCCTGCGGGATCCAGACGAGGATCTGCTGCTGCCTCCCTGACCTGAAGAGTTTGGGTTCAAAAGGGAAGAGCGGGGAGTTCAGGTGTGCAGTCCATGGAATCAGGGAACAGTTTGGGTTGGAAGGGCCATCAAAGCCCACCCAGTGTCACCCCCTGCCATGGGCAGGGACACCTCCCACTGGATCAGGGGGCTCCAACCCCATCCAGCCTGGCCTTGAGCCCCTCCAGAGATGGGAGAATCTAATGTGCATTTTGCTCCTTCCTCCAGGCAGGCGAGCAGCAGGCGCTGCTGCTGGTTTGTGTGTTCTCACCAGGGCCCTGTTCTGCTCAAAAGGGGCTGTGAGCGCCCTGCAGCCACGCAGCTCCTGCCTGCGGAGAGGAATCCTGGATTGCCCAGCGCTGAGCGACCTTTGTGCGGTGCTGGGAACATCCAGAGCCTCGCCGCGCAGCGCCAGGGCGGGCAGGGGCGCAGGGAGCAGAGCCAAGCGTTTGTCTGGCTGATTAAACTCCTGCTAACGTGGCCTGCGCCGGGCTCGCTCGCGCTGCGCCGGGAGCAGCCGGGCGGCTCTGCAGAGCGACTGCACCTGGTGCCGTGGTTTAGGTTACAGAAAGGCAGAACCTATGAAAGAGACGTTTCAAGCTGATGAGTCCAGTGATCAAACGGGCTCGCCCCAATTAACAGACGTGGGGGCCACGCCGGTAACGCGGCTCTCGGCCTCGGCTGCTGCCGGACAAGGGGTAGCTCCCAGGGCAACCACTGTGATCCAGGCTGCCTTTCCAAGGGGAATTCTTTGCATTGGCTGCTGCACGAGCCGAGCTGCCCTGGTGCCAGTGAGGCCATCCCAGCAGCCGCGGTGCTGTCTGCCTGCCAGGGCTACCCCACGGCAGCATCACCCCAGCGCCGCTCCTGCCCGCGGGCTGAGCTAACCTGGACGTGCTCGTTAGGCTGTGAATTGGGTTTTGGGCCGTTCCCACCATGCCGCGTTTTCCGCCTTGTCCCCGAGTGCCAGAGATGTGCTTTGGGTGAGGAAAGGGCAGGGTCCTGCCTTGCCCTCTGCCTCCCCTCTCCCGTCCATCACGCTCGACGCCTCCGCGCGTCCCCGTCTCGCCGCTAATGCGGAACAGCCTCTGCCTCCACGGGGCTGGGGAGGGGGCTGCTGCTTTGAAAAGCGATCTGGCCGAACCGCTGGCTCCTCAGCGGTTCGATGGCCTGGAGGGGTCATGGCATTTCTACCAGGTACCCACGCGATGCTGAGCCTGGGATGCTGCCCCCCCCTCCCCAAACCCATCAGAATGTGGGTGACTCTGCGTCCCTCCCTCCTAAGACCTTTTCTGCTCCTAGGACACCTCCTCCGCAATCCATGGATCCATTGAGAGGTGTTTGTGGATCAGGAGCGCCAGCATGGGCAGGTTTTCCGGCACAGCTTTCTGCAGAAGCTGATGGGCAAGAGCCCAGTGGTGCCAAGGGCAGGCTGGGTGAGGAGGTGACCTGTACGAGCTCTTGGAGCACTGCAGTGCTCCTGGCCGGAACGGATCCTGTGCTGCACCCCAGACCTGCAGGTGGCCTGGGACAGGTGATGGGGACATGGGTGGGCAGCGGGTATCCCCCTTCTGCAGGTTGTTCTGTTGGATAAGGAGCGAGTTTGTTGGTGTGTGGGGAAGATCAGCCCTGAGCGTGGGGGGTGGTGGAGGCAGTGAGATAAGGAGCAGATACGGCTGCAGCTCCGCGTTCTGTGTTGATTGGGGGTTTTGTGGCTGTTTATCACTTGCTGACCTTGCTCTGTTTGAGAAGGGAGTCGGGACGGACAGGAGGACATTGTGTTACCGAGTCCCGCGGTGCTCGGCCGGCGACGGGACATCGCCGCCGCATTGTGTGCATTGGAAGATGCCTGTGACTAATCACTTGAAACACAAATCAGAGCTGCCAGAAGCACCCGTCCTGCGAGGCTGTGAGAGAAAACCAAGGGGAAAACAGGATTGCAAAAGCCAGACCCTTCCCCCACCACCTAAGGGGCTCCCACCAGCCTGCATCTTCCACGTTGGAATGCTTTGTAACCTCGTCCTGACGGATCTGGAGCGCTGGGTTTTGCTCTTGCAGCAGAGGAGAGGGGACTCTTCCCCAGCACGCGCTGCCATCCTGTGGGTGCTGAGCACAAAAGAAAGGAGGAACTCCCGAGCTGCTTGTGGATGTTTTCCTCACGAAGCTTTTCGTCCGTACAAAGAGAAAATTGGCCAGAAAGCAAAGTGCAGGTCACGACGTGGAGTTTCTGGAGTGCTGAGCTTTCATTCTTGGCAGTGCGGAGCTGCTGGTGGGTGCTGGGAGGAGCGGTGCCTTGCCGAGGGCCCTGCGCTGCCAGCCTGCACTGGCTCCGCTCACGGGGTGTTCGACCAGGAGAGTATGGTGTGGGCAGAGCTCTTGTGCCACCTTTCTGCGGCTGCTGGGCTGGGGACAAGCTGCTCCACGGCTGCTCACAGGTACCTGCAGAGGAGGGGAGAGGATGTGCTTGCCCGGCTCCACGGGCACCAAGAGGTGGTGGTGCCAGCAGGTGTTGGTTTGCAGTAACACAGCCTCTCCAGCGCGCTCGGATGCTGCAGGCACTCGGAATTCATTGCTGTTTTGCAAATTGTTGCTCCTGGCTGGGGCTGCCTGGCTCCCAGGGGAGAGCTGTGGCTTTGCTCTCGCCCCCGCAGCCAGAGCACGGTGCCTGCAGGTTCTTGGGGAGAGCAGCCCTCGAGCTGCGGATCAGCTGAAGTGGGAATGCTTCCAGCCCTGCTGGGCTGCCTGTGAGGGGATTGTTAGGATTTCCCAGTCCCATGCTGGACCCCTCTGATGCAGAGCAGTTGCGCTGTGGAGAGCTTCGGCCGTGCCCCCGCAGCACTGTCGGCTCTTGCCCTCAGCCCCACCAGCCCAGGGGTGCAGTGGAACCACGGTGCCTCCTGCCAGGAGGCTGCTGTGCAGCTCTGGTCCCCGAGAGCAGCATCAGTGCCGTGTGATCAGCACCGCCTGCGCCTTCTTGCTGCTCAGGACCTGGAGCCGTGCATGGCAGCCCATGGTGCTCCTTCCCGGAAGGATGCTTACACCGCATCCGCCCCGCACCGTCGCAGGGAGCCGCAGCACCTGCAGAGCTGCAGGAGCCTGCGCCCCTCCTTGGGCTGCGATGTTGGAAGAGACGGTTTGAAACCCTGAGGGATGGGGAGAGCCGCTCGTGCCCCACCGCCGGGGGTGGCGATTGAGGATGGAGCTGTGTCTGCACAACCAGGGCCAGGAGAGACAAGCAGAGAGAAAGGATCTTTGTGCTGCTCACACAAGTGTCGCATCAGGAGCAGCTGCGGCTCTGCCTGCCCAGCGTTGCCGCAAACAGGAACGTCACGGCCGGCACCTGTTTGGCCAGAGCTCCCCTGGGCTGACCTTTCCCAGTGATGCCGCTCTTACAGCCCCTCGCTCCCTGCTCCTGTCCTGACACAGATCCCTCATCTCCCTGAACTTTCTGCCTCTGCCTCAAAGCGCTTTAACCAGGGCAAGGCGTGGGCACCCTGGCTGCTTCGCTGGCTGCCCGTGCCCGGCCATCGGGATCCTGGGACCCCTGCGTGGTGGGAGAGCTGAGGAGGCATTTGGGGAGCTCCTGGGAGAGGCTGGGTCCTGCCGAAGAAGCCAGTGCTGCTTGGGTTGTCTCAGGCTGGGGAGGGGCTCTTGATCAGGAGTGCAGGGATAGGACAAGGGGGAACAGTTCTGAGCTGAAAGAGGGCAGATTGAGATGAGATCTGAGGGAGAAATGTTTTGCTGTGAGGGTGGGGAGGCCCTGGCCCAGGTTGCCCAGAGCAGTGGTGGCTGCCCCATCCCTGGAGGTGTTCCAGGCCAGGTTGGATGGGGCTTGGAGCCCCCTGACCCAGTGGGAGGTGTCCCTGCCCATGGCAGAAGGTGGCACTGGGTGGGCTTGGAGGTCCCTTCCAACCCAAACCATTCCCTGATTTTATGAAGCAGCTGGTAAGAAGAAAGGTAATGAACTCTTCTGTCAGCAGCAATTCTGTAATTACTGTGGGTTTTAGTAAGTGCTTGGTGCTGCTTGGGGCGCTCCCAGCCTCTGCCTCTGCCTCCCCTCTGCTCTGCAGCCGCTGCCAGCTCCTCTCCCTGAGCTCCTCGGGGCGGCCGGTCCTTGGTGCTGCCGCGGGAGCATCCCCGCAGCGCATGTTGCCTCATTAACACCGAGCCGTGGCGGCAGCAGCAGCAGCAGCAGCAGCAGCAGCAGCAGCAGCAGCATGGTTTCCTTTGGTCGCTATTTCTTTTCTCCTTTGTTTCTCTTCTTCTCTCTCCTAACTCCTCCAGTTCTGCCCAAAGCAAAAATCGAAGTGGAGTCCTACTCGGTGCACCCCGGTGACCTCCTCCAGCTGCGCTGCCGGCTGCGCGATGACGTCCAGAGCATCAACTGGGTGCGCGACGGCGTCCAGCTGGCTGAGAACAACCGGACACGCATTACCGGGGAGGAGGTAGAGGTCAGGGACGCGGTGCCCGAGGACTCGGGGCTCTATGCCTGCATGACCAACAGCCCCTCGGGGAGTGAGACCACCTACTTCTCCGTGAATGTCTCAGGTTTGTAGTGGCCCTGGCGCGCAGGGAAGGGGCAGCCGCGGGCCTGCGGAGCGAGGAGCAGGCTGCCCGTGCACGCCTTTGCATGCTCGCGGACACACGCGCCGGCCACGCGCGCACCGGTGCGGCTGCGCGGTGAGTTTGGGAAGGGCCTGTGGATTGGAGGTGCCCGGAGGCATTCCCTGCGCGGTGCGATGCCTCCCCGCCCACTGCGGTGCAGGGAGAAGCAGCCAGAGGTGGTACCTGTTTGTCTGCACGCGGCTGGGGGCTGCGGGGTGCCCGCAGGAGGGGGCACGCGAGGCATTGGTCACGTTGGTGTTGGTGGAGCGTGACGCTGGAGAAGAACAGATGCTCGAGGTCAGGTGTTTGCTGAGGCTCGGGGGCCGTTCTGTGCCCATAGGGGCTGAGTTGGTGGTGGCACGGGGTGAGGAGCAAGGAGCCACGCTTGGGCACACCGCGTGGGGCTCTGAGGTCACCTCCGAGGGCAAATCACTCCTCAGTGTGCACGGGCTGCGAGCACTGGGATGGCAGGTGCACAGCATCCGCCCAGGATCCCTGCGCCTCCCCTCCGTGCAGCCGCGCTGCCCCGGCCGCCCCACTGGGCACAGTCCCCATGCCAGCCTGCTGTGCCCCAGTTCCCTCTCGAAGGGAAGGGTCCATGCACGGCTGCTCAGCGGGGCTGTCTCTTCTCTTGCAGACGCGCTCCCTTCCGCAGAGGACGATGATGATGAAGATGATTCCTCCTCGGAGGAGAAGGAGACGGATAACACCAAGCCGAACCGTACGTGTGATGGGTTCTCCCCTGGCACTGCCCTGGTGGTGGGGTGAGGGGGAGCTGCGCACGTGTGCAAGCGTCGCCCAGGGATGGAGAAAGGCAGGCGAAGGTGGGCAGGGGCTCCCGCTCCAGCCCAGAGCACCTGGCGCCGCTGAGGGCTGGGTGTGGGGCGTGGGTCTGGGTGCACCAGAGGCAGCAGCCTGGCAAGAGGATGCGGGCACGGCTGCACTGGTGCAACTGCTGCTGCAGCCACGTGTGCTGAGCATTCAGCTTGCAGAGAAAGGGCCCTGCAGGACCGCTGTGATGCCTGGGCAACACCTTGTGTCTGGGACCTCCCAACCCTGCCAGAGCCAGGCTCAACCGCCTGCACCCCCCGGCTTCCCAGCTCAGCCCTGCCCTGGGCATCCTTGGGGTAAACCAGGAGCAAAACGCTGAAGCCCCGATGGCTTTGGCCGCTGGGTTTCAGTGGGTGCCCACGCTGGCTGGGCTGAGCCCCCCCCTCTCTGCTCCCCAGAGGCCGTCGCTCCCTACTGGACTTATCCCGAGAAGATGGAGAAGAAGCTCCATGCCGTCCCCGCCGCCAAAACGGTGAAATTCAAGTGTCCATCGAGCGGGACGCCCAACCCCACCCTGCGCTGGCTGAAGAACGGCAAGGAGTTCAAACCCGACCACCGCATCGGGGGGTACAAGGTGCGGGGCTGAGGGGGAAGCAATGGGGGCAGCGATGGCACTGCCACCGCCAATGCTGCCAGCAGCTGCTCGGGGCTCAATCCGGGCTCAGCGCACACCTCGAGGGGCTGGAGCTGGGGGGGGAGGATGGTGAAGGGGCTGTGCAGCTTAAGAGGCACCGAGCCCCCCGTGCGCGGGGGCAGATGGGCCCCTCTGACATTCCTGTTGCGGTCGCCCTATGGCAGTGACCTGCTTCTGCAGCCCCTGGGGGAGGGGGACGCGGCCAGGCTGCCTGCGCCGCCTGCGCCTAATCCCCCCGCCGAGGACAGGGGGTCTCGGCGTCCCTGGCAGGCGCGGGGGCTCCCGGGATCTGCAGGGGTGGATGGGCCCCTCCATTGCCCAGCGGTGGTGGGCACAAGCTGTGCCAGTGCCCAGGGGTGCCCTGACCCACCGACGGGCCCACGTTGGCTCCCAGAGCTGAGCCCCCTCCCCTAGCACTCTTCGCAGGTCCCTCCAGGTGGGATGGGGGCTCGGCTTTGCCCATCTCACGGTGGGGTTGCTGCTGCTGCCCAGGAGCCCCAGCGGTGGGACCAGCGTGCCAGGACCCCCCGAGCTTCTCCCTTCCCCAAAGGAGAGCACGGACCACACGCCTGCAGCTGCCATCAATCCCACTGGTGGCAGCTCCAGCGCAGGGACCCCTGGGTGACCCCGCAGGGAGCACCATCCCCACATTCCAGCTCTGTGCGATGGTTCTCTGGAGCGGGGCTGGGTGCTTCGCACCCTTGCTCACCAAGTCACACCCTGCATTGCGCAAATGGGATGCGACCGCGGGCTCCAGCAGGTGCCAGGGACGCGCAGCAGGAATGCGGCCACGTCACAGCTCCGGGCTCTGTGTGGCGCGTCCTGAGGAGGGATTCGGGCTCACGGGCAGGAGGAGAGGGGCTGCTGGCAGTGCCGCAGCTCCCCGGCCGGGCGCAGCGTGCTGACCTGGTTGGCAAACGGGGCTGAAATGCAGGGCTGTGCAAACAACCCATCTCCAGCTGGCAGGGAGGAACGCAGCCGTCCCGGCAGGGAGCGGAGCTTCGGGAGGTCGTGCCAGGAGCCGGGGCTGGCAGTGGCAGGAAAGCCATCCCTGTGCCCTGTGGCCAGGGAGGGACCTGGGGAGTCCTCACAGCCCACCATACCCATCCCAGAGGGAACATGCTCGATCAGCAGCACTCACAGAGGGGTCCAGGATGCACGGTGTGAAATGCCCACTGACTGGCATGGTGCCCTCTCACCGGCAGGACTGGCTGTGGGCAGCGCCGTGGGGCTGAGCCCTGGGGACACGGCTCTTCCCGGGCTGCGGTGATGGGGAACAAAGCCAGTCTGTTCCCTCCGCACGCTGGGGCTGCCCCAGAGGGGTGTCCTTACGCTCCAGGCGAGCCCATCACGCTCGGCTCCCAACATCTGCTTCCCGGCACAGTTGGCTCCGTGGCGAGGCCGTCCTGGGACAGCTGGGAGCAATTACGGCCCCTCTGTAGGGAAGGGGAAAGGTGACCTCAAAGGGAGATTTATGTAGGGCGGAGGCCAAGGGGCTGAGCCAGCTCTGATGGGGACGGGAACGCGGGCTCCTGTGCCCCAGCCCATCGGTGCCTCGCACGTAACCGGCCGTCCTATCCTCTGCCCTCAGGTGCGCTATGCGACCTGGAGCATCATCATGGACTCGGTGGTGCCATCCGACAAGGGCAACTACACGTGCATCGTGGAGAACAAATACGGAAGCATCAACCACACCTACCAGCTGGACGTCGTGGGTGAGGAGCTGGGGCTGGGCATGGGGAGCGTCACGGGGCCAGGGCTCGCTCGCCGTCCCCGTGGCCGCGAGCAGGCGGGGCGGAAGGTTCACCACAACCCGGTCTGGGGATTTTTAATTGTGGTGGAAATAATTTCATAGACCAGACAGAAACTTTTTCTAATCGCCTTATTAGCCATAATTCCCAGCTGGGAAGGCTGGTCTGAGCAGTTCCACATGTGGAGCTGCTCTAAATGCCAGTAAATGAACCATTAAAAATGTGATTTAATTTGATTACACTGAGCAAACTGAAGGGAACAGTCAGCGAGGTGAACAAAGGGGTTTGTTAATGCTGACTCACCACAGTGGCAGCCGCTTTGTTAACGGCCGGGGCCCTCGTTAGGTTTGTTTGACCTCTGACCCCCCTGAATAGGTACTGATGTCCCCATCCCTGTCCCCCGCACTGGGATTTTACCTGTCCCTGTCCCCAGCCCTTCCTGGCTGCTCCCACCCCACTGTGGAGTGGCCCTGGGCACGGGGATGCTGTGGTTCTGCTGGGCACATCGGTGCCTACCCTGGATGGGGGTCTCCATGCATAGGGGGGGCTGCAGGGTGCAGGTGCCCCCCGAGCCCTGTTTTGAGGTGCCCCATGTGCCCGTGTCCTGCAGAGCGGTCCCCGCACCGGCCCATCCTGCAGGCAGGGCTGCCGGCCAACAAGACCGTGGCCCTGGGCAGCAACGTGGAGTTTGTCTGCAAGGTCTACAGCGACCCCCAGCCCCACATCCAGTGGCTGAAGCACATCGAGGTCAACGGCAGCAAGATCGGCCCCGACAACCTGCCCTACGTGCAGATCCTGAAGGTAACACCGCGTGCCAGGTGCCCCACCCTGTGTCCCATAGGGCAGGAGTGGGGCAGGGGCAGGAGTGGGGCAGGGGAGGGTTGGTGGGCGAGAGGAGCCACCTGGGGCTGGGGACCGTCAGCCGGAGGCTGTTGGAGCCCCAGAGCCGTCGCCAGGTTGCCCAGCTCAGTGCTGGGGCACCCTGGAGGAGCAGGGGGTGAGAGATGGGCAGGGAGGGCCACGTCCAGGCTGTGCAACCCCTTTGGAGCCCTGAAGGCACGCGCCGTGGGGCTGGGTGGGCTGTCGCGACGAGCGAGCACGGCGCTGGAGGTGGGGAGCTGAGCCCCTGATCTGTCCTGGTGAGAGCAGCTCCCTCCGCGTGGCAGCGGTCCCGCTCACAGCGAGCAAAGGGGCTGCTACGGAATCCCCGGGGCACAGAGCTGTCCCCATCCGTGTCCCCAGGGCCCACACCCATCCCCAGCCGAGCCCCTGGATCCCAGGGTGCCCGCCCATCCCCAGCCGAGCTGCTGGTCCCCAGGATGCACACCCATCCCTGGCTGAGCCCCTGGGGTGCTCAGCCATCTGCATCCCTGCCCCCAGCACCTGGGGTGCTGGGAAAAGCAGGATTAGACCCCTGTGACTGTCTGCCCCTGCCCCCTGTGTGCAGCCCCATCCATGCCCCTGGTCCTCGGGGTGCAGGGAGAAGCAGGATTACACACCCCTGACCATCTGCCCGTGCCCGCCGTGCGCAGCCCCCTCCCTGCCACCCGGCAGAGGGTACCGAGGGCAGAGCCAGTGCCGATGCTCCGGGTGCCGCGTTGGTGACGGTGTCGATGTGACTCCTTGTTGTTGGTCTGTTCCAGCACTCGGGGATTAATAGCTCAGACGCGGAGGTGCTGACCCTGTATAATGTGACAGAGGCGGAGAGCGGGGAGTATGTTTGTAAGGTTTCCAATTATATTGGCGAGGCCAACCAGTCTGCGTGGCTCACTGTCACCAGACCCCTGGCACAAGGTAATCGGAAGACTGCCCGGCGGGGTGTTTCCTCGCACCGGCGGCGGCAAACAAAACTCTGGGCTCTCTGGTTTCTGCTGTGTTTCTGGTGCGACAAGACATGGAAAAATGCTCGGCGGGGCCGGCCAGGCTTTGTGTTTCGTTTGTGTGTGTGTCCGTCCTGATGTTCCTGCTGTGCTTCCCACCCCGTCACTGCCAGAGTGGAAGTGCCAGGACCACCGGGTGCCTGGCAGGTCCAGCATCCCTGAGCTTGGGTGCCCGCACCCAGTCCAGGTGCCCGGTCTGCGCGTGGCCGGGGGCGGCACAGCTGCATCCCCTGTGTGTGCTGCCCTCCCGTCTCCGTCCTCGTGCCTCCCCGAGTCCTGTGTCTGAGCCAGCCAGCTCTGCCTGAGGTCCATTTTTCCATGCAGCCCATCCCGGCATGCTCGGATGGGCAGGACACTCCGTCTGGTGAAGGGTTGTTAACCAGCATCTCCTTAGGTCCACCTGGATGAGTGGTCATCCCGAGGGTCTCTCTCGCAGGTCTGCTGGGCTCTGTCTGCTACCCGGGGCTCTGGCAAATGAGACTGGGCTCTCCCTCCTCTCTGGCCTCCTTCCCATGAGATCTCATGTCGTTTGCTTCTCCGTTTTCTGCTTCCATTTTTCCTTCCAGACGGCTGGCGTTAACACAACAGACAAAGAAATGGAAGTCCTTCACTTAAGGAATGTCTCATTTGAGGATGCTGGGGAGTATACATGTTTGGCGGGTAATTCTATTGGGATCTCCCATCACTCTGCATGGTTGACAGTTCTCGAAGGTATTTACTCCTCTTCCTCTCCCTTTCCTCCTTCCTTTCCAACGTATGCATCGTGGTCAGGGAGAGAGCGTTCCTGGTCCCTGCCCACGCGCTGCGGGTCCCTGTGCAGCAGCAGAGCTGTGGGGCTGCTCCTGCAGCCGCAGCGGGATGGGACGCGCATCCCCCCGCTGCTTGCACCCCCTCCACCCCCAAATTGGGGTCTGCCCCCTGCTCTCTCCCTGGCACGGGTGATGCATACCCAGGGGAACTTAACCAGGGGCTGCGATCCCGCACCGCAGGGCACGGCCAGCACTGCCCGTGCAGGGGGGCTCAGGGCTCACGGGGTGCTGGCAGCGCTGCTCCCCTGCCAGGGAGTTGGCCTTGCCCTGCAGCGCGGGATCCATGCCGGGGCTGTGTGTCGCTTCTGCCGGGGACGGCTGCCCCGTCCCCATTGATGCTGCTCTCAGGCATCAATGCCGCACGGACCAAAGCCTGATAACAGCAGCCAGGAAAGTTTTTGGGGTGCTGCGTTCTGGTTGCTTTCCAGCCAAAAACTTTCCTCGTTATCAGCCACTGCTTTGTCAGCCGGGTGTGCTCGGAGGTGGGACGGAAACCTTTGATTCCCTCTTACGCCTCTCTCTGAGGCTCTGTTCTCTGGGGGGGTCAGGCTGGGGGGGAGATGCAGTGGTTCACCGTGGTTCATGGCTGCACCGGACCAAACAGAGCTGCCACCTCCTCTGCCACCGGTGGCCACCAAAGCAGGGACTGCCTTGTGTGCGGTGGGGATGGGACCCTCCTCCCGGCAGCCTAGGGTCCCACAGCAGATCGAGGTGCTTCTGGCTGCTCTGCCCCAGCTCTGCCCGGTCGTTGTCCCTAACGCCTGGACTCGCACAGCCCCGGGCACCGCTGGACGGCCCCTCCATCCCACTGGGCTCAGGGTAATCCCCGGACCCCAAGAACTCACGGCTCCAGGCATGGGCAGAGCACAGCAGCTGGGATGTGTGGCCCGGGATGCCCCGTGCCTGCGGGATGGTGCAGGAGAGCATCCCCAGCGCAGCCCCGATGGGAATGCTCCGCTGCCTTGGTGCAGCCGGTGCTGCTGTCCTGCACGGCCCTGGCTGAGGGGACACAGGCACCGTCCCCCACACGTCACGCCTTCCCCAGCCCAGAGCCCATCCCGCCCCAGGCGCGAGCTGTGGATGCGCCGAGGCTGCCGGCTTGGGGAGCCTGGGGTTACGCATCCACCAGGATGGGTGGGCAGCCCTCCTCATCCCTTCTGCACGCTGTGCCGAGGCCTCCAGCGATGCCATGTATCCCCAAAGCTGAGTGTGTCCCCAATGCCGAGTGTGTCCCCATCGAGCACAGGGAGGAGCCGGGGGGGGGCTCCCCCAGCGCGGCTCCGCTCCTCAACCCCGGGTGGGCTCGCGAGTGCTAACGCTCTGTTCACGCTGACCCAGCTATTGAGGACACCCCAGCCATGATGACGTCCCCCCTCTACCTGGAGATCATCATCTACTGCACCGGGGCCTTCCTCATCTCCTGCATGGTGGTGACCGTCATCATCTACAAGATGAAGAGCACCACCAAGAAGACGGACTTCAACAGCCAGCTGGCCGTGCACAAACTGGCCAAGAGCATCCCCCTGCGCAGACAGGTAACAGAAAGTAGAGAGGGGGTTTGTTTGCACCTATTGCCCCTCCTGAGAGACCTGCTCTGCCCCAGGGGGTGATTTGGGGTGAGGATGGATGATGGAGACCTGGGACAGCCTCGCCCTGCTGCATGTGCCGCCCTTTTCCAGCCTTGAGCCGGCACGTGATGTGGGCTGGGGTCCCTCCATGGGCTCTGCCCCAGCACAGCGAGCTGAGGGGCTGCACAGCCCCTCCTTATCCCCCACTTGGGGGGGCTCGGCAAGGGGGAGGAGCAGAAGGATCTACAGCGATTTAATGTTGGAGCAGAAGAGCGTATTTCACACGCTGAGGAGACAGGAGGACTCCCGGGCTGGAGGTTTTGTGGTATCAGCGTGCTGGAAATACCTTGAATTTTGGGTTCAGTTTTGGGCCCCTCGCGACAAGAAGGACCTTGAGGGGCTGGAGTGCGTCCAGAGGAAGGAACGGAACTGGGGAAGGGGCTGGAGAACAGGGGTTGTGGGAGCGGCTGAGGGACCTGGGGCTGTTTAGCCTGGAGGAGGCTGAGGGGAGACCTCATCGCTCTCTGCAGCTCCTGGAAAGGAGGGTGCGGTGTGGCGGGTGCTGGGCTCTGCTCCCAAGTGTAAAGCAATGAGAGGAAACAGCCTCAAGTTGCGCCAGGGGAGGTTTAGATTGGATTTGGGGGAAACTCTTCACTGAGCGAGCGGTGAAGCCTTGGACCAGGCTGCCCAGGGCAGGGGTGGGGTCTCCGTCCCTGGAGGGGCTCAAAGAACGTGTAGAGGTGGCACTTGGGAACAGGGTTTAGCGGGCACGGTGGGGCTGGGCTGAGGGTTGCACTGGGTGAGCTTGGAGGTCTTTTCCATCCTCAGTGATTCCATGATTCTGTGATTCTCTGGAATGAATTAAGCACTGTTTAGTCCGGGTGCGAGGAGGCAGCGGTGCTGCTGGGGCCTCGCGCCCGCAGGCAGAGGGGGCTGCAGGCAGGGTCGGGGCGCAAGGGCTCCTGGTCAGCATCTTCCTCGCAGCGGGGCTGTGGCCGTGGCACCTGGCGCTGCGAGAAGGTAACCCACATCCCCGCTGCAGGTGTCGGCCGACTCCAGCTCTTCCATGAACTCGGGCGTGATGCTGGTGCGGCCCTCACGGCTCTCCTCCAGCGGCACCCCCATGCTGGCCGGCGTCTCCGAGTACGAGCTCCCCGAGGACCCACGCTGGGAGCTGCCCCGCGACAGGTAGGCGCCATCACCTGCTGCGCGGACAGGCTGCCGGAGCAGCGTGGGTGGGGATGGCGCCATCACCAGTCCTGTTTGCCAACGTTGGCAACCAGCGTGCTTCGCCACTTGCCAACACCAGGGTCTCCTCTTACCAGGCTGATCCTGGGCAAACCCCTGGGAGAAGGATGCTTCGGGCAGGTGGTGCTGGCGGAAGCCATCGGCCTCGACAAGGACAAGCCAAACCGCGTGACCAAGGTGGCCGTGAAGATGCTCAAGTGTAAGTGGTGGCGACAAGGGGGTGTCCTGGCACCCCCCTGGCTGAGGCCAGGTGTGCAACTTGGGGGGACCCAGTCTGGACCCCTCCAACCGCTGCCTTCTCCGCCGCTTTAGCCGATGCTACGGAGAAGGACTTGTCTGACCTCATCTCTGAGATGGAGATGATGAAGATGATCGGGAAGCACAAGAACATCATCAACCTGCTGGGGGCCTGCACACAGGACGGTGAGGGGGCATGAGCTGGGAGGGGGCGACTACACCCACAGGGATGGGAGCCCCGCTCCGTGGTCCAGCCCTCACCCCTCCATCCCCACAGGACCCCTCTACGTGATCGTGGAGTACGCGAGCAAGGGCAACCTCCGGGAATACCTGCAGGCACGGCGGCCCCCCGGCATGGAGTACTGCTACAACCCCACCCGTGTCCCCGAGGAGCAGCTCTCCTTCAAGGACCTGGTCTCCTGCGCCTACCAGGTGGCCCGGGGCATGGAGTACCTGGCCTCCAAGAAGGTGAGGAGCTCCTGGGGAGCTGTAGTGGGGTGGGGATGCACCCAACCCCTTTTAGCGTGGGAACCGGGGTTTCGGGGTCTGCCTGACGGTGCCGCATTCGGTCAGTGCATCCACAGGGACCTGGCGGCCAGGAACGTCCTGGTGACTGAGGACAACGTGATGAAGATCGCTGACTTCGGTCTGGCCCGCGACATCCACCACATTGATTACTACAAGAAGACGACGAATGTGAGCGGGGGGCGAGGGGCTTTGCTGGAGCGGGTGAGGGGGCCCCAACCTGTGCAGGTGGTGCCGTGGGCATGCAGGGCTGTGCCCACCCCAGATCCCACCACTCCCTGGCAGCGCAGAGCTGATGTGGGGCTTTCTTGCGTCGCAGGGTCGCCTGCCGGTGAAGTGGATGGCCCCCGAGGCTCTGTTCGACCGGATATACACTCACCAGAGCGATGTGTGAGTAGCGGCAGCGGGACGCGCGCCCTGCCCGCCTTCGCCAGCCATGGGCTGGGTCTGCGGATACAGGGAGCCAAAACTGGGGGGAACAGGTTCCCACCCAGCACAAGGGGAGTCATGGAATCATTAAGATTGGAAAAGGTCATCCAGTCCAACCGACCCAGCCGAACCCTTGATTGTGGGCTGGTTGGGTTGCTCTGCTGTGCCCTCTCGGCCACCCCGTCCAGTGCTCTCACTGTCTGCATCTCGCAGCACCTTGATGAGGCCCCGTCCTGCTGCACCTGGCGATGCAGCACCCTGCGCCCGCTGGCGAACACGCTGCGCCGCGGCGAAGCGCAGCACCGGGGATTTGTCTTAATTTAATGAAAATATAATTCCCGTCAACAGACAAGAATATTTTGAATCCAAATTATATCTGGTGCTGGGAGCCGTTTGTCTTGCGGAGCAAATCAGGGCTGTTTGTGCTCCTCCCTCCCAGCAAACAAACTCCCAGCTGTCCCCGGAGCTCTGCAGTCGGGGTGTCGGCTCCCCGGAGCCGCGCGCCCCAGCGTCTGCGCTGTTTGCCCCGGGCAGGTGGTCCTTCGGCGTTCTGCTCTGGGAGATCTTCACGCTGGGCGGGTCGCCCTACCCCGGCGTGCCCGTCGAGGAGCTCTTCAAGCTGCTGAAGGAAGGGCACCGGATGGACAAGCCCAGCAACTGCACCAACGAGCTGTGAGTGCGGCGCTGGGACAGTGAAGAGGGGGACCCTGGCACCTCAGTGCTCCTGGCACCGTTTCCCCTCCCTGTGCGCCGGGCGCCGGGTCAGGAGGCTCCGGGTGCGGCTGCGGGCGCGTGCAGGGGGACACAGGCTGATGTTCCCAGGTGCTTTCTCGGTGGTTCCCAGCCCTGCAAGAGCATCGCTCAGTCTGTTTGCAATAAGCAGCGGCTCCCTTCGTTGCTTCCTGACAGGAGCAAATCCCAGGATGACCCCAGAGCAGATCCCCGTGCTTTCTCCTCCCAGAACAGCTCCACATCCTTCCCAGCACCCACAGCCAGGAGGGAGGGCAGGGAGTTCCCTCCTTTCCGTGCAGGGATTGGCCCTAAATCCCTGGAGCAGCCTCTGTGCTGGCGTAGCCCGAGTGTTGGTGGCCGTGCCCGGGTGCTGCTCAGCTCCCATGGGTGGGAGTTCAGCACCCGCCTCCCCTCTGCCCCCAGGTACATGATGATGCGGGACTGCTGGCACGCCGTCCCCTCCCAGAGACCCACCTTCAAGCAGCTGGTGGAAGATCTGGACAGGATCGTGGCCATGACCTCCAACCAGGTAGGAGAGGCGGCACCCACGAGCCAGCACTCCCCTTGCCCTTGGCGGGTTGGTTGCTCCCATGGCGATGCCCGCTGCCCACCTGAGCACATCCTCGGCGTTCATCCCTACCAGGAGTACCTGGACCTGTCCGTGCCGCTGGACCAGTATTCCCCTGGCTTCCCAGACACCCGCAGCTCCACCTGCTCCTCTGGAGAGGACTCTGTGTTTTCTCATGACCCCCTTCCCGACGAGCCGTGCCTTCCCAAGCTCCCCCCTCAGCACACCAACGGCGGACTGAAGCGACACTGAGGGTGGCAGTGCCCGCAGGGACGGCCGTGCCGTGCGCCTGCGCTGCCGGCGGACGCTGCCCGCGCAGCCGGGTCGTGCTGAGCCCTTGCAGAAAGGGTTCCGAGACAGCATGTCACGCAACCAAACCCACCCACCTCTCCTGCCAGCTTCTCCTGCCGCCGTAGCCGTGTGCTCCCTGCAGCCCAAAGGGTTTGTTCTGGTGTTTCCTTGGTGTTCCCTGGTTTTTAAAAACCTCGTCTCCGTGAAGTCTGTGCTTGGATGTTCCACTGGGTTAAGCCCAAACCCTGGCTGGGGGCCAACCCCCCGCCCTGGGGCAGCGCATCCCGGACAGGTACGGAGAGCTGGGCTTCTCTGCGACCTGGAGAACTCACAGAGCTGAGATCGGTGCCGAGGCTGTGCGAGCCGGGCACCATCGGCTGGCGCAGGCAGCGCAGGAATCCTGCCGGAGATGCTCTGCTCAGCACTGCCAGCACTGCCAGGCTTGGCTGCCCAAACCCCAGGTACCTGGGGCGTGGAGAGGTAGCACGGCCATCGCTCGGCGCTCAGAACAGAGGCAGCCAAACCAGTGCTGAAAACAAAAGCCCTGTGTACATAGCTAAAAATATGTATAAATATGAATATATATTTACATGTCTTTTTAAAAGGGTTGTTACCAGAGCTATACCAGTTTGGTAGTGAGGTACTAGTGGCTGGTAGGTATCAGTTGCTATAAAAACAAAGTCCATATATTTTGCTACTTTTGCTGTTTTTATTTTTTTAAATTATGTTCTAAACCTATTTCAGTTTAGGCCCCTCGATAAGAATTGCTGCTGCTGCTTCAGTTTTATATGGGGTTGTATTAAACAATAATAATAATAATAATAATAATGTGCCGATGCCTTTTGGGAATACGTTGTTATGTGCCTGGCCTTTCCCTGGCCCCGCGTGCCCCTGAGCCCCTCGGGGCTGGGGATTGTGGCACCACATTGGTGCCCTGTGTTTTAGGCGGTGCCAGTGTGGGGTTGGGATGGAGCAGGGAGCCCAGGGTCACAGCTGCTGGGACACTGTAGCAGTGCCACGTGGTGCCAAGCCCTCCAGCCCTGCTGTGCCCCAGCCGGGGGCCGCACACCCTGTGCAGCCCCTGGGCCCCGGGCGCTGCCCACCAGTGCCTTACCGGCTGCCGGGGGAGCATCCTTGGCCGGGTACCACATCTCCCAGCTCTGCCCATCCGTACCCGCTGGGCTCCCCCCAGAGCTCTGCTCCACGGCGCTGGTGCCGGTTTGCTGTGCCAGGGGCACTTCCCTGGCAGCCCCACGTGGGGAAGGGGCCGCACGCGCCCCATCCCTCCTCGTCACTGGCGTTGAGACCCCAGAGCCAGGACACTGTTACTTGAAAAGTTTATTTTGCCTTTGTATGGAGAAATATTATTTGTTGTAAACTCTTCTGTAATGAATCTGGAATTCTTGTAATTATTAAAGACTTTAACCGAGACTGCGCCAGCCGTGACCCCGTCCCTGGGAGGGGGGTGGGGGGAGATGGGGCAGGGGCTGGGAGGGGTCTGAGTGCTACAGCTCATCCGATTGGGAGCAGCGGCTGGTTTTGTAGGAACTCTTTTTTCACAGCGTCAACATTTCCCGTATTCTCCCGGTCAACAACTCGAATCCCTTCACCTCCTGTTTGCTACCAAAGTGACGGTGTCAGAAGGGGTTCCTGGTGGGTCCCTTCCTGGGACAACTCCCTGGCTTCCAAGGGACTGCGTCCTGCTGCCATCACGCCACCCTGCAGAAGGTGCCACCATCCCCATCAGCTTGGGGTGATGCAGCCTTGGGATGGGGGTCCAGCGGGTCCCTCCCCTGCTGTAACCACTGCTGCTCTGCTTCCATCACTCCACTTTTCCTGTCCTTTTTTTTCCTCCTCCCAGGATGGATCCGGTCCCGGCCCCAGCCTGGGGCACTTAAACCTGGCCTGCTGCCTCCAGAATCCACTGGCCCTAGAGTCGTGGAACCATTAAGGTGGAGAAGACCTCCAAGCTCACCCAGTCCAACCGTCAGCCCAACCCCACCGTGCCTGCTAAACCCTGTCCCCAGGTGCCACCTCTACACGTTCTTTGAGCCCCTCCAGGGACGGAGACCCCACCGCTGCCCTGGGCAGCCTGGTCCAGCACTTGACCTAGGAAAGGCGTTCCAGCCCCAAGAAGCCCAGGGCGGGTAAAGGCGCTGCTGAGGACCCTCGGTTGGGGTATCATGGGCACGTCCTGTGACCCGCGGCTCCCCAAGCTGCTCAGGGCTGTGGGGGCAGGGCAGGGGTCCCAGGGTGGTGGCTCCTTGAGGGGGCTGGAGCCCACCAGCCCCTTTAACGCTGAAATAGTTAAGATGAAGCTGCAGCACCAGGGCCTCACAGGCGCTTTTAAAAGCATCTGCTTGTTCCTCTTTCCTTGTGTAAATTAAATCGATCAGCTGCGCTCTGCCCCCCCTCCTCCCCACCCCCTCCTAAATTAAGTAGAGCTTTTAATCAAGTGATTTATGTTGAATTCACAGGCCTAGATTAAACTCACAGCCCAGGCAGCCGGGAGCAGGGGGTGGGGGCCGGGGGGCTCCATAAATCACCGCTCGCCCTGGGACTGGCTTGGCGCGGTGGTGGGAGAGCTGGAGCTCGTGTTTACATCTCCAGGAACGGCTGCTATCACCATCTTCTGCTCATTTCCTGGGGTTACCAGGAGGGCAATTAAATATGATAATAAGCAGAGCGCTGCTAACGTGCATCACGGGGCTGGGGGAGGGATGGGCACCCACAGCCGGGTGCCCTCTGCATCCCTTGGGGACCCAGTGCCCCGGGACCTTGAGTTACCTTAGATGGAGCCAAAGCCTTGGAATTCAGCAGGGAGGGCGCTGCCTGGACGCTGGATCTGGAGCAGGGAGACCTGGCTCCTCTCTGCTCTCCCTGGCACGGCATCTTCACGTGGGCAGCTCCAGGTGATAGCGGTACCCAGAGCTGGCGTTAGCGCCCATCGCTCACAGAGCCATTACGGAGCATGATGCGCAGCCATCAGCCCCAAGGGTGGCAGCGAGCCCAGGACAAGGCTGCAGGAGCTCATCCTGCACCCCCTGTGCAGCTGCCCTGGCATGCGCTGCCCAGGGCTGTGCGGGGACCTGCAGGACCAAAGCTGTCCCCATTGCTGCAGGGTCCCTGCCCGGGGAAGCTGTGGCTCTTCCAGCGCTGTGCGACTGATCCCAGGAGGGGGGTGGGATGGGGGCCCTTGGGAAATGACCCCGAAGCAATGGGGGGTTCGGAGCTGCTGCCTGCAGGGTGGCCAGGAGTGTCGAGTGTTGGTGGCTGCCGAGCGCTCAGCCCGCGCCGTCGCCTTTGGCTCTCGCAGCGTCCTTTGTCTCTTCCTCTCCTCGCCTTCCTCTTTCTCTCCTTTTAAAGCCCTCTGGCTGTGCGGGTCCAGACGAGCTCCTGGCCCTGGCCCAGGCCCTGGCTGCTCCGCTGGGCGCGGAGCCGGGCTTTGTCCAGCCATGGCAGGAGCCCTCGTGCTCCACCTCGCCGCGGGCTCCCAGGGCCCCCCTCCCGGCACGCTGGGAGCGACCCCGATGCCCTGCGCCATCGCCCTGTGCCCCACGCGTCCCACCCAGCTGCAGGGCTGGCAGTGAGACCCAGGGCCCCCCCACGGGCAGAGCCAGATGTGCACAGCTGTGCCCCGCGATGGGGCACGTGGCTCCCCCCCAGAACCCTCGCTGTGTGAGCGGTGGCACAGGGCAGGCGGCCCTCGGGGGCTGCTGGTGGGCACAGGGGGTGCAGCAGCCCCTGGCACCACATGCTCCCACCCAGCCCCTCTCCCAGCGTGGCCACTGGCGAGGGGCGCGGGGTGGAGGTCACGGCAGCAATGCCAGGGCAGATTCCTGGCCATAAATTGCTGGAAGATTTGGAGGAGATGGCAGGAACCTCCCCAAAATCCTGGGGAGGGCCAGGAGCCCCTTTGCCCCCATCCATGGGGTGGGTGCTGGGCAGAGGCAGCGCAGGGCAGCGCTGGAAGGGGCTGCTGGCAGCGGGGTCTGTGCCCCTGCCCTGGCGGCTGTGGCGTCCTGGCACATATCTCAGCCCCGGCTGCGCCTCCCGAGGTGGGAACTTGGCACGGCTCTTGGCAAGGCTCCCCTGCCGCATGTCACCGTGCTGGCAGCTCGCACGCCAGACCCTGTCGGACACCGCGGATCGGCTTCGTTTCATCCCAACAAAACATTGGTTCTGAGCTGGGGCAGCCACAGCCGCTTCCCGCACCCAGGGGAGAGGCAGAGGCAGCACCCCGGGGGTCCCTGGAGCTGCCCCACTGGTGGGGATGGTGCTGAGCAGCCCTCCAGCATCCCCGCACCGTGCCCGGGGTTCCATCGGGAGCAAGGACGGGCACAGGTGGGACAGGACCATCCCTGGCAGACGGCCTGGGGACGAAGCCGCCTGCACCCCGTTCCTGCTCTGCCCAAGGTCTGGCTGTCGCACCCTTGTTCTGCGTTGCTTTACGCTGGCGTTAGGTTCCGTCTCCTTTGTTGCAGAGCTGTTACAGAAGAGGAATCCTGCTAGGAACGCGGTGCTCGAGTACGGGAGGCTGTAAATCTCAGCCTTTGTTGTGCTTGGGCCTCACTAACTCAGCGCTTTCCCCTCGGAATATTAATCTGCTGTAAAAGTGCTGATCAGGCACCTTTCCCCAACAGCTTTCTGGGGAGGAGGCTGACGCGAGCAGCAGGGCTGGCTCTGGCACGGGACAAGATTCTGAATCCAGCAGAAATCCCCCCATCCCCCCATCTCCCCGGCGAGCCGCTGCCCTTGGCACGGTGTGCGCTGGCAGGATGGCAGCAGCCACCGGTGCCCCAACACCCGGAGCAGCGACAGCGCCGCGGTGCCCAGGGGGAGGACAAACCAGCCGAGGGGAGGGCTGAAAGGTGTTTGGCACCAGCACGGCTGGAAAAGCTCTCGCCACGCCAAAGCACACACGGCCTCGGAGCTCTGCAGCGCTTAATTTGCCCGACGGTGCAGAGCAGAACCCAGTGATTTATGGGGCTCCGCTGGGATCGTTTCCTCCCCGCGCTCGGGGGCTGCTGCGGCAAAGCCGCTCTCTCGCCCCTCTTTGTGCCCAGGGGCTGCGGGGGTGTTGGCATGCGGGGCACGGCCAGGCCTCGGGCACACGCAGGCACCTGCCGAGGGGCACAGGGAGCCAGAGCTCCTCTCTGCAGCTCTGGGACACAAACCCACGTGGCAAGGATTCCCCTCTCCCCGCCGGCAGCTCCTGGGGAGGAGGTCGGGTCCCGACACACCAAAAGCCCCGCAGCAGCCAACGCCCTGCCAGGGCTGGGGGGGGGAGCAGGGATTTTGGGGATGGAAATGGGTTTGTTCAGGGATTTGTGAGCGGCCTGAGGCTGCTCTGGGTTCGCCCCTCACCCCCCCACCCCCTCCAGCACCCAGCTCCCTGCAGGGAAGGGTGGGGATTGCCCTGTTTCAGGCAGAACATCCAAGCTGGAGGTCAGAAAAACCAAGGGAGAGCAAATCCCAGCTTCCAGAACTTTCTAAATTAAAAACACAGGAGGAAAACAGGCACAAAGTGAGCCCTTGCACACGCCAGCACGGATTGGCCACGGCAAAGCGCGGCTGGGAGGACGGGGCGGCGGGGAGGACCTTCACTCACCCTTGACTCACCCATCAGAGAATCATGGAGTGGATTGGGTCCTCAAAGAAGGGACCCCAAAGCCCATCCAGTGCCACCCCTGCCATGGGCAGGGACACCTCCCACTGGATCAGGGGGCTCCAAGCCCCATCCAACCTGGCCTGGAACACCTCCAGGGATGGGGCAGCCACCACTGCTCCGGGCACCCTGGGCCAGGGCCTCCCCACCCTCACAGCAAAACATTTCTCCCCAAGATCTCATCTCAGTCTCCCCTCTTGCAGCTCAAAACCCTTCCCCCTCGTCCCATCCCTGCCCTCCCTGATCCAGAGCCCCTTTCAGCACTGGGAGCTGCTCTAAGGTCTCCCCAGAGCCTTCTCTCCAGGCTGAACAACCCCAGCTCTCCCAGCCTTTCCTGGTACGGGAGGTGCTCCAGCCCTCGGATCATCTCCGTGGCCTCCTCTCGCCCACGGCCAGGCAGCCCCAGCGCAGCCCCAGGTGATGCCACGGGCTCCCCGCCAGCCCCTCTTCCCTCACCATCTGCAAAACCTCTCAGCAGAAGAATGCGCTGCTCCCTCATCTACAGGCATGGGGCGGCTCTGTCTCGTCCCACCCTGGACACCCCAACAGCCTCCTCCTCACCAACACCTCGAGCAGGGGATGCCAGGCAGGAGCATCCCAAGGAGCCGCTGTTAGCTGGGGCTGAGCTGAGCCCCAAGGCTGGGTTTCCCAGCTGCTGCTTCCCATGTCAATCACTGCTAATGGCCACAAAACCAGCCTCCTCATGCTCCTGTGCCCCTGGTGAAGCTGATGAGGCCGTGGAGCTGAGCACCTCACCCGGATCCCCAGTCACCTGGAGGAAATACACTGTGATTAAGCCCCCATTTAAGTACGGTGGCAGGGGGGGAAAGGTTTGGATGGCTGTAGGGACACCTCATCTCAGCAAGAAGCTTTCCCCAGCCAGAAGGCATCTCTGGAGCAACATGGGATGTTCAACAGCTGCTGGACCTTTCAGACAAACTTCTCCAGAGCCACCAAAGGAGCCAGAACCTGATCCTTTCAGCTCAAGCTTCCTCAGCCAGGAAGAGTTCAGCAGGTTCAGCAGTCGGAGCTGATGTGGGAGAACACGACTTCCCTCGTTATCCTGCATTGAGCGGTATGAGATGTCTCCTCAGGTGTGTTTGAGGACTATCAGAGCAGCAATTTTTCCAGGGAACATTACCCATTTGCAGGAAATTAAGGGCATTATCTCAGTCATTTTCTGCCCACCTCTTGCACCGGCACTGGAAAAGCCCCTGACAGTTTGAAAATCAACTCCAGCTTTTCCAAACACCCTCAAATCTTCTGAGGCTGCTGAAATAACGCAGCACGCGTCCCTCGGCCGGGCATCGTCCTGGTCAGCGTGAAGTCCAGTGGAGAGAGGGGATCCCACCTCGAGGTGGGGACGCTGGGGGTGGTGTGGGCTCCCCGGGTGCTGCCTGGGCTCTCCTGGGGGCTGGGACCTCATTCTGGTGACTCTGGGAGGGGGGGATCATGTCTTTGCCCCTCAGTGGCCAAAGGGCTGGCAAACAGCGTTCCTGGGCATCGGGACAGAGGGGGATGCAGAGCTCAGGAGGAGGGAGAAAGGCCTCGAGTGGCCACGGGTGCTTCTCCTGGTGGGTGGGTCATGGGCTGCGTGGGGCAGGGCAGCCCAGAGCTGGCTGCAAGGGCTCGGGCAGGGCACGGCTCCAGTGCGGGCACCTGGGCAGGAGCAGCAAGCAGGCAGTGATGCCCATGTGTGTGTTGGAGCCTTGGGGAACCCATCCCAACGCACCTGTGCCCTCACCTTCGGGGCAGCTGGAGGGGCAGGAGCTGGTGGGGAAGCTGGGCAGGGTCTCCCCACTGCCTGCCCTGCCCGCGGGCAGCGCTGTGAAGCCCAGTGCCAGCTCTGCACACATGCCAGTGGGCTCCGTTTGCCTCTCTTGGCCAGAGCAGGTATGGCCACAGCGCTGGGGTTCGAGCTTTGAAGCTGCTGCAGGCTCGGAGAGAACAGAAACCTTTGAAGTCTGGTCGGTGCGGAAAACACTTCATTACCCTGTGCTAATGAACGGCTGATTCTGGGAATCTGAAATTCCTCAGCCATGATGGGTGCCCTCAGACAGGCTCCAGCGAGAGGGAATTTCTGGGCAACGCTCCCTCCTGTGGCTCTCAGTTGCCTCTGGAAATAAAAACAATTCCTCCTCAAAACTTTGCCTGCCCTGACGCAGGCACTGGCGGCTCTTGCAGGGCTGCGTGTGAGGACCGGGCTCTCTGTGTGCTGCTCTGTTGTTGCAGGGCTGCAGCCAGCTCTTTAAAATGAGAGAGGGCTCACAACACGCCTCTACATGTGGATTTTACGTGCTGCTCGTGGAGCTGGAGCTTGAACCCAGGGCTGTGGGCTGGCTGAGCACTGCAGGGGGGAGCTGCGTGTGTGGTTCTCCTGCATCCAGGCTGGGTTGGACACCAGGAATCCCAGTGCGACTGGGCTGTACAGGACCAGAGCGGTTTCAGATCTGAGTGACTGGAGCCTGGAGAAGAGAAGGCTCTGGAGAACCTTCCAGTACCTAAAGGGGCTCCAGGAAAGCTGAGGAGGGGCTCTTGATCAGGGAGCACAGGGATAGGATGAGGGGGAAGGGGGTTGAGCTGAAAAAGGGGAGATTGAGATGAGATCTTGGGGAGAAACGTTTTGCTGTGAGGGTGGGGAGGCCCTGGTCCAGGTATCCCAGAGCAGTGGTGGCTGCCCCATCCCTGGAGGTGTTCCAGGCCAGGTTGGATGGGGCTTGGAGCCCCCTGACCCAGTGGGAGGTGTCCCTGCCCATGGCAGGGGGCTGGAACCACATGCAGGCAAATCTGAGGAGGGCTCAGCCCCACGCTGTGCAGCAACCCTGTGGGTTCCTGCTTTTCCACTGCTCATATAGCTCCGTGAAAGCACCCACAGCCTGCTCTGGCTCCTGCATGGATACAGCAGCTTCAGTGGCTCAAAGCTTGCCCAGCTCCTGTGTGGCTGGACTTGCCCTGGTCCTCACAACAACTCAGGATTATTTCTCTTGTCACTTCCTTTCTTTTGCACTTGAAGAAATCCTATCCGGTTACTCCTTCCTAACAAAACAAAATTTCCCCCTGCTGGTGATGTTGTGGCTTTCAAGCGGTTCAGTGACCCAGGTTGGCTTTGCAAGTCCAGTTTGTGTGCTTTAACCCAGGGAGACTTTTCCCTTGGGTAGCTCTTCCCACTTACCTCAAATTCGGGAATTCTGTCTCTATTTATGCCCTTTAGTCATAATGCAGAAATCACGGGCGTTCTTTTACTTCTGGAACATCCCTGCTTGCCTCTTGAGGAGGTGAAACTCTGTTCTGAAAGCAGCAGGCTCCACAGATCAGGTGTTCAAACACCACCAAGGAGAGGAGGCTCCTGCGACACAGAGAGCGGCCAACACGGCAGCAAAGCAACGGCTACTGGAAACGCCTCACCCATCCAACAGAGGCAGCGACAATGCGTGAGCCATGGGGTTATTTTATTGAAATGTGTTCTCCTTCACTCACCACCACACACAGATCTGCAGCAGGAATGCTGGCTGTACTAACGAGGCAGGGGTGTGGGTACAGAAATAAGAACATGGGACAATTGCAGCACCCTTCCGCAGGCTGTGGCTGCACTGCTGGAAGAGCCGGGAGTCACGGTTAAAGTGCTGACAACACCAGCCTTGGGCTGACTGGCTTTGGGAGTGGGACTGTTCTCCATGCTGTCTGACCTCTAGAAAAGACATTTTCTATGAATATTTTATTCTACTTAGCACCAAGTCTAACTTCAATTTTACAGTAAGTATAAATATACATATTTAAAATCCATGATGTGAGTAATTTCTGAACACTTATATAGGACAAAGTAAAAAACTAACAAATGCTAAAAACAGCCTCTCAGGATCTTCCTATGGAGTCTGCCAAAGCCCAGGCAGCCCTGGAGTGTGTGCAGAATCAATTTGTACAGTACCAGCAGTCGGAGCACTTGCTGACCTGCAGCTCTGAGCCCCGGAAGGTTTAGACAAGTCTTCCATCAGACTTGGGAAATGCGTTTGGGTCCCCAAGCTGCAACCTCGCAGGACCCAGCAGGATCTTAAAACTGCAAGGCTCTGCTTTCCGTAACAGCCCTTGGCACGGGCTGCAGCTCCTACTGATGAGCACAAGTGGTCACGCCGTGGAAGCTGTCCTCTCCGCTGCTCTGCTCTTCTCCAGCCATGGAAGCTGCTTTCTTCACCGCTTTGCTCTTCTCCAGCAAGTTCCATCTTTCTGAGCAGCTCAGTTCAACCACACCAGAGCAAGCACTGGTCCTCCCTTCGCTGTGGTTATTCTCCTTGGTACAAACGTGACCAATATATGCAATAATTACACGGGTCTGGTTATTGGTTAAACCACGCTAACTAGGATCAAGAGCTTGAACTTCCAAAGCTGCAGCAGCAGGGAAAGCTGCGAGCCCTGGATGTGTGGAATTCCAGCCTACCCCTACCCAAACCCAGGCTTTTACGACCGTGAGGAGATGCCTTTCCTAAGGTTTGAAAGCATAAACGCTGCCCAGCACCAGCATAGACAGCAGCATCATTATCAATATATTTACAACATATATTAAAGTGGCAAGGATCCACTCAAAGTGCAAAGCCAGTGCTATCCTGAGGCTATGGACATCTTTTTTGGTCCAGCAGCCTCCCGGAAAATCATTCCTCCCTGTAAGGAGGTGCAGAGATGAAAGCTCTTCTCTCCCAGTGTCAGCGTGTCCGTGCTGACTCCGGACTAGACTCCATTGGTGCCGGCCTTGCTGCTCTGAGATGCTTCCATTTTACTCTAGGTGTAAGCAAAATAATATTTTAGGCAATGCCAGTACAAACGCCTCTGAAAATGCAAAACCTCTTTTGAAGAAGGTATCTTCCTGTTTACTATGGGAAGCTGCTCTAGAGAATAAAAGCTAAGAACAAAGCTCTTTGGGGTAAAGGAGAATTCTTCTGTTGATAAGTCAGATTGGACTCCCAATTGCCCTAAGTGGCCATCCTAGATGTACAAATGAGCAGCTAAATCGGAATAAAACACCCACAGAAACAAAATGGGTGAAAAAAAAGGCAAAATTGTGAGATACAAATGGCACCTAATGCTACAGTGGTTCTGATGGAAGGCTGGTCTATCTTTGTGGTCCAAAGCAGGTTGTTAAGGAGAAGGAGTACAAAGAATGGACCTACAGGTAACTCCCCACAGTGCTCTGCTGCCTACCCTGGTTTGACTGCAGTCTCGCAGTCCCACGTGCTATTTTTGTATTTAACAGCCCTCCATTCAGTTCTCATCCACAGATTCTCCAGTCACTCCTTGAACTTAGGACCCAAAACATCCTGTGGCACAGATTTCCACAGTTTGTCTGCAAGTGCGGAACAATCCCCTTTGGGAAGCGTAAGGATGGTGCAAAGCTTACTTCTCGTGGGGGAGGCCGAACGGATGCTTCAGAGATGGGCAATTTCTCTGTTGGCTGAGATACAAAGTCTTCATTCTTTAAGGAAAAAGCAGGGGTAAGTCACAGCACCCTCTCGGAAATCAAAGCTCCAGCTACAGCCCATGCAGTCCCTTCTCCTTTCTGAATATGGCTGCTCCCGCAGCGCTTGTTTGTGAAAGCCGTGTGTCAGCATGTCCATCGTTTCCCCTACGCGATTTAACAGAGCTCTGTGGAAATCTCTCTAACAGTGGACACAGCAGTCTCCTTTGATGTCTGCTGCTTTTATCGCTGGAACTAATCCAGGGAGTTCACTCTAGCTTTATGCTGAGCACCATACGCTCTGGCTTCTTTACTCCAGGTGTTTTGCCTCTTTTTGTCCCAGACTACTCACCCCAAATTCTCTAGGAGAGCTGAAAACAAGCCACCTTTAACAGCCTTCTCTGAGCTAATTGTGCCCAGGTTGAGGTCTCTGTATCTATGTGAACACAGCAACTTAGAAGCTTCAAGTGCTCCTCTGCTGGACACCAGTAACACAGTGCTGAATAACCAGCTGTTTCCAGCAACAGAACAAGACGTGCCACGGCAGCTCTCTGTACCCTTTCATTGTCTTGAACTCAGAATACGTGCTGAGGCGCTCAGGTGAAAACGTGTACGCAATGTAAGAACGTGCACTGCTCGTGTGCTCTGTGTGATTGTGTCACACATCGGGTTCTCTCTGGCTTCAGAAAGGTATGCTCCCACTCTTTCCAAGAATTACAGCTCTGTACACTCATTCTCTACTCACAGACTATTTTCTAACCTTTCTTCCCTGTACAATGGGGGCAGGATCCACCAGGGCCTCTTGACCATCAGGAACAGACGTTACCATTTCAGCAGCTTCGCCTCTCTACGGAAGAACAAAGAGTTCAATACAGTTACAGCTTCAGTCCACCTGGACAAAGAACCAGATTCAAGTCACAGCCCTTCATTTTTATGATGTGTAATGGTTAAACTATTAACCTAAAAGTTTTATTCAAACAACTCGCCTTATTTTGTGGAATGGGAACAGACTGTGGCTTTACATCTATTAAGTACAAGGCACGGGAAAGCAGGAGCAGAGAAGGTGGAACGTTCTCTTTTAAATGCAGGTCCAGCCACTGTTAGAAGAAAACAGAAGGAAAAGTTATTTCACAGTGGCTCTTTGTCAGCACTTATTTATATAGCAATCTTTGTCCTTAAAAGATCTTAAAGCTATCTTGAGTTTGGCTAATACAGTTTTAAGTTACCACAACGAGAAGAAATCGCTTTGAAGGGTTAAGAATACCATATGGAACACATGCCAGAAGTTTCCAGCCACCACTGAGGTACCAACATCACCACCCACCAAACAGCCAACAACAAAAGCAAGGTACTCCGAGTTATCTACAGCTGCTCTGAAATGCAGCACCTGCAGCAGGGTCTGTAACCTGTTTGAACGCTTATAAAAGACCAGTGTTGGTTCTGCTACGATTCTCAGCTACGTCAGAAGCTTAAAACATATTCCACCCTGCAGCTCCATCTCGCTTCCAGCTGGCCCTGATGCTACTTGGTTTTCCCTTTAGTCAAAGATATAACCTGGATACTTCATGCCTTAAAGCTCAGTTACGCAGGTAAGGATCCACTCGGTGACAGCCGTGCCTGCTCTGTCTGAACACTCTGTTCCATCCTAGCAGAAATGTTGTCAAATGAGACCAGAGCAGTGGGTACTTGCCTGTCCAAGCTGTTCTTTTAGTTGCTCCTCCGAGAGACCCAATGATCGCATTCCTCTGGCTCTGCATGCGCTCTGCAGCTCAGACACACTTAGGCCATTGACTCCTTCCTTGGCAATCATCTGAAATGAAGAGGAATGTCTAAGCCAAAACCCTGATGTACTTGATCAGCTTGAGTCCTAAGAAATGTCTGTTTAGGTCAATGAGCATAAAGTCCCACCAAAGCAGTTACAGCTGCACTATTTTAAACTTACTTCGTCATCCACCTTAATAGTTCTGAGTCTCAGCAGGAGCTGAAAGCGGAGCAGATTGTTGGTGCCAATGGGCTGCAGCTCAAGCAATTTGCAAAGAGCCACCAGCTGCAGCCGTTCCAAGTGCTCCAGGGTCAGCTCGTCCTCAAACAGCTTGGAGAAGCGTACGATCTCCTGGGTACTGGGCTGGTGGCCGGTGTGACGGATCTAAGGAAAGCAGAGACATCGGGGCCAAAAGCCAAACTACAACAGAGCCACAGCTTGTGAGTCCTCTTCCCCCTCCAAAGAAGCCCTTCCTGTTCCTCACACTGGCATTCTCATCTCTTGATGGCAACAGGATGATATTGCTAAAAGGCCAAAGTGAAACAGTGGCTTTGAGTAACAGCTTAAAGGATTTCCTAGGGTAAAAATTCCACTGTTGTTCCCAGATGGCAACGCTTGTCTGTGCAGGCAGCTCTGAGAGAAGGCACCACTGCTAGCTCCCCAGCTATCAGCTGCGAGGGGGATCCAGGGAACAAGGACACCCACAGGACAGCTCTGTGCTGTCGGATCTCCGCAGCCTTTGTACAACACCTGCGCTCTCTGCCCAAACCAGCACCACTAAAGCTGCTGTGAGCCACCGCGATCTAATTCTGGTCTCAGTCCGATCGCTGCCGTCCTCAGCGCAGCCCCTTTACCTGGTGCACGTAAGAGGAGAATTGTTTCCCTTGTCCCGTATCTGCTTTGTTCCTTTTGGCCATCTCTGCAATTGTCTCCCGCAGGAACTTTGCCAACTCCAGCTTTGCATTTAATTTCTTTTTCTGCTTTTCTTCCTTCATTTGCAAAAGAAAACACAATTAGAAATTCCACTTGAAAATCAGAAGGGAGAGGATTCTGGGAAGGAGATCAGATATGGCTTCAGTACTGAGAGCAAACAGGTCTTGGCTACTGTAGAAAATGACACTGCTGTGCGCTTTCTTACTGATCCCTGTTTACACAACCTTTAAGTTCTGCTGTCCCGACTAGGAACAAGGTAGGAACGCCTGACCTTGGTGTGTGTGTGCAGCTGGTACTCACCCGCAGCAGCAGGCAGGAAACAACAGCTCTACATGGAGCTGTGCAGATGTTCTAATGAGCTGGAGGCAACAGTTGCATCTCCAGAAAGGACACAAACCTTTTTTGACTCAGTTTCAAACGTCGAAGGCAGCATTTCAGGAAAGAGCTTCAAGAACACAGGCAACAGGAACTCCATGAAAGGGACAATGATGAACACCAGGAAGGGAACCAGCCGGAAGAGATCTGCACAGGTTCTCAGCAGCTGCATGGAGAATAGGACAGAGAAATTAGTACTCAATCAGACACAAAACCAACTGTGTTCCAAAGAAGTGTGGAAACACAGCAGTTCAACTTCTTCCATTACACTAAGCTCTTAATGCATCACACAGCAGTGGCCCAGGTGGCCAAGAAGGCCAAGAGCATCCAGCTTCTATCAGCCATCGTGTGGCCAGCCGGAGCAGGAAAGGGATCGTCCCCCTGGACTTGGTGCTGGTGAGGCCGCACCTTGAATCCTGGGTTCAGTTTTGGGCCCCTCACTACTAGAAGGAAGCTCAGGGGCTGGAGCACGTTCAGAGGAGGGAAGGGGCTGGAGAAGAGGGGTTCTGGGAGTGGCTGAGGGACCTGGGGCTGTTTAGCCTGGAGAAGAGGAGGCTGAGGGGAGACCTCATCGCTCTCTGCAGCTCCTGGAAAGGAGGTTGAGGTTGTGATGAGGTGGGTGCTGGGCTCTGCTCCCAAGTAACAAGTGATAGGACAAGAGAAAATGGCCTCAAGTTGCACCAGGGGAGGTTTATATTGGATATTGGGCAAAATTTCCTTACTGAAAGAGTGGTGAAGCATTGGACCAGGGCAGTGGTGGGGTCTCCACCCCTGGAGGGGTTCAAAGAACGTGTAGATGTGGCACTTGGGGACGTGGTTTAGCAGGCATGGTGGAGTTGGGTTGACAGTTGGACAGTTAAGGGATCTTTTTCCAACATCAATGATTCTATGATATCATCAAGCTGTTGCTGTATCTGCCTCTTACCCTTCGCCTCTCCCTCCGTGTGAGGACCTGGCCGTGTAACAGCCTCCACACCATCCTCGCAGCCACTTTGGTGTCGATCCAGAGCAGGTGGAATCCATTGTAATAGTGCTTCAGTTCATCCATGATTCTCTGGCGTAAAGGCTTCTTTCCCAGGGGGCTCTCTAAGACTTGTTCTGTCGGGGTTTTAGCCTGCTCACTGCCCTGGTTTACAGCACTGCAGCGGGGTGGAGGTTTCTCCCGGAGCTCCTGATGCAAGCAAGCGGCCGTGTGAAACACTGGCACAGCTCCAGGTGGTGAGGGAGGCAGGGCAGGGCCCAATGGCGTGCGGTGCAGCAGTGGCTGGTCAGCTCTTACGCAAGTCCAGTGGAAATGAGAACCCAGGAGGTGGACAAAAGCAGCTGCTGGAGAGTATTGAGGACTGGAGTGCACAAGCAGGTGGAAGCCTCGCAAACTGGAGAGGGATTTAAGCAAGGAAGAGTGAATTGTGGCCAAGGTACCAAGCATTACACAAAATTAATGTTCTTAGGGCCAAATGAATCCTATGAAACTGATCTTGTGGCTGCACCAGTGTCAGATTTGGATCCTTCAGTAACAGATCAAACATTGAGGACTTGTCCCACATGAATGACTTTTCTCTTGAGGAGGACAACTCAGGACTTGAGGCTGCCTCTGGGAAGCCATACCACAAACTGCGCTGGCTAAGACTGCCCAGTTGCAAACAAAGAAAAAACAAAGGTGCTTCTTCTCTCACCATGCATTTAAAAGAGCTCGCTGTACTCCTACCCCTTCCTTCCCCGGAAAAGTTGGCTGTAAAGACAGGCTGTGCACTGCACACAGGCAAGCGTTAAATGGTTCATCTCTCTTCATAAAGCAGCCAAGACCTTGCAGGCTGTTCAGCACTGTGACAGCTTCTGAAACCCCTCTGTTTTACACAAATCACTGTGTCTCTCCTGTTTTCCAGGTAATCTGTTCTGGAAGCTTGCAGAAGGGCTCTTGCTGAGAGCACCGATCCTACAGGAACACATACACCAGTGAACGTGAGAACAGCACTGGTGACTGTAAATAAATTGCTGAGGAGAAGTGTTGGTCTTGGGCCAGGGAGGCCTTGAGCCCCCTCAGCTGCGAGGCCCCGCAGCCTGTTCCACCTTGAGCTCAGCACATGGAAAACCGGGAATGCTCCATCATGGAGCAGAGCACCCAGCGGAACCCGTCCCCTCTCGGCACCGGGACCCTCCCCTCTCACTCCCAGCTCCCGACCCCCTCGCCCCCGGTCCCGGCCCCTCTCACCTCGCCCGGGCCAGGCCTCGCAGCGCGCTGCAGCCGCACGCGGCCATGGTGTCCGGTGTCACCGTCCTTGCGTGAGTCCTGACAAGCTTTCATCGCCCCCGGGCTCGGCCCATCACCGCTCGCCGCTGCCAGGGGAAGCGGGAGTGGCTGGGAGGCCCGGCCGGAGCGTTAACAGCACCGTGCGGCCGGGTCCCTCCCCGCCACGGCCGTCCGGTCCGCCAGGCCGGTCCCATCGCACCCCGCCCGCGCCGCTCTGCCCGCTGCGCTCCGCTCCGCTCTATGGTCCCCTGGCGTTGCGTCACAGCCCGCAGCCAATCAGAAGGCAGGACCGCGTCGCCGCCAGCTGGCTACCCAATGGAAGTGCTGCGGAGGCGGGGCTTGGCCCGAGGCGCCCTCAGACGAGGTCGCTGATTGGCTGAGCGGGTGGCGGTGAGGTGATGTCACGGGCCGGCGCGTGGCGTCATCACGGGGAGGGGGGGGCTGTGTGTGACGTAAGGGGGGAGCCCAGAGATCATCTCAGGCTCCGCTCTTTCAGTATAAAACTTCCCCTCACCCTGTCCCGATCAAGAGCCCCTCCCCAGCCCCTTTCAGCACCGGACGGCCTCTGTGAGGTCTCCTGGGAGCCTTCTCTTCTCCAGTCTGGATGAAAGTGAAGAAAGCACGGGGGAATGGAAAACAAACAAAGGGGAAGATGAGATGACAGCTGTACCAGGAAAGAACCCGTCAGACAGTAAACCACGAAGGGTTACCTAGAGACAGGCGTGACCCAACACGAAGGAGGAAGCCGGTGCCACAAGCCCTGCCAGTCCCTGGACAAAGACTGAGCCAGGATTCCCAAACACGCAGCAGTTCCTGCTGACCAAAAAGCAGGGGCTCCATACCCGCATTGAGGGGGCATTTTCCTTGTCTATGGGAGGTGGAATTACTGTAGTAAAGTGAATTTAAAAGGCGACTCCACTCTTCCTCCTGGACGCTTGGTACAGTGCAGGGGCACCCACCCACCAGGCTGCTTTGAAAATGGGAGCGTTTGAGCCCTCGTGCACACAGCAAAAATGCTTGGAGACATCATCAAAATATGGTTAAACGACAGCTTTGAACACTGCGAGATCAGGAAGGTCAATAAGATCCAACAGCCTCCAGTCCGCGCAGCCTCAAAACCCCTCAAAACTTCACCTTCGAGACAAATGAGGAGACAAACTCAGCGCTCTCGATTCTGGAAAGCTGGAGTGCTAGGACTGTGAGGCAGGTGGCCAAAGGCCACCTTCCCAAGCTGGGTTTGGAGGACAGGAGCCTGTGTTTGCCTGCTCATTTGGTTTTAATTCCCTGTTCTGTCACTTCCTCAGGCATGACACTCTCCCAAAGGAAAACCCCAAACCCCTCCTCTGCCATCCCAGAACGTGGTTCAGCAGAACCAACTCCAGCAGAACAAAGCGCACATGAACTAAATCACTACATTCCACGGTCTGCCTTTACACAGTAACATGGATTTGAATAAATGGCGGGGTGGGGTTTTCCCAGAATTTAAAGGACTTGCAGATCAGCTCTTTATGGGAAATGTGCTTTCCAGCTGATGGAAAACAGCAGTGTGCTGACAGCTTGGGTTGGAACCTCGGCAGCGCTCTGTCCCGTTTCTTATCCAGCTTTTCCAATTTCATTTCCTACTTTTATAAAATCGCTCATCTGTTTTGGGCACTAAAAGGTCACAAACCTTTTTCCTGTGTGCAATAAAATGTTTTTCCCTACTCAAACACAAAAGACATTCTGAGAGACTGAGTCTCCCATCACCCACCGAGAACGTCTCTCCAGCTGCCTCCATGTTTCATCATCCTCACAGTCTTTGTCTCCAACACGTCAGGGCTTGAAACTTCCTTCTGACACCTAATTGCATGTGAATCTGTCCTCAGGGGATAACGCAGAGGGACACTCGGCTCCTGCACACCCTGTCGTACAGGTGGCTGCCCATACCGATGGCGTTTGGCCTTCTCAGACCCCTCTAGACTCACTGACACGCAGAATAACAACTTTACAACTTATAAAGTTATAAAGAAAGATATGTTTTATTGCAGCGCTAGGGTCACAGGTCATTCTTCCAAAGACATGCCCAACTCACCAGCTACTGGTCCCAGTTTAAATGCAATCAAACATTACATATTCGTATGATTACCTAATACACCTATACATATGTATCACCTGTTCCTGCTTCGTATTAAAATTAGGTCTCCTCCCAGTCACGCTTGCGCAGTGTTCTCTGTTGGTGGTCTTGAGGATGAAGTTAAGTAGTCATCTTCAGGGTTGAACGTTTTACCTTTCTGCTTTGCGCATGTCCGGTTGTGTTTTGGTTCCTTGCCACTTCTGCATTCCAGAGCTGACCAGTTTTCAGACCTTGGTTCTTCCTTATCTCCTGCTAACGATGTATTCTGCAGTCCCGTCTCAGAGCTGAGTGCTTACTTCATTGGTTCTGGACAGAGCCCTTTTGGTAAAAGATATCTCGCTTCTACGTAAATGGTTACTTCAGCAATTCTGCTTTTTAAACTGCTTCTTAAGTTTAAACGCCTAAGTCTTAGAAGTCTAAGTCTGGAGACCCCAAAATCTAAATCTAAAGACCCAACCCCCCTCTCTTCACAAGATCTAAGATTTATGGACCCCCTCTCTTCAGCACCAGGAAACACTCAATGCAGCCGCAGATCAAACAGCATCGGTGTGTGAGGTGGTTGGGGTCAGCGATCGACTGCAGCTCCATCAGCGACAGATCCCAGCATTCCCACGCGCCATAGTACAAAGGGTGGGGGAATGGATGGGGTCCCCAGGGCCCTGTGGGCTGCACCTGCCTTCTGCACCGGGCTGGGGCAGAGGACTCAGTGCAGGGCTCCCCTCAGGGCTCCCCTCTGCTATGGGGACAGTCTGGGAGTTGGGGTTGTTCAGTCTGGAGAAGAGAAGGCTCTGGGGAGACCTCAGAGCAGCCTCGCAGGACTGAAAGGGGCTCCAGGAAAGCTGGGGAGGGGCTCTGGATCAGGGAGGGGAGGGATGGGACGAGGAGAAGGGTTTTCAGCTGAAAGAGGGGAGATTGAGGTGGGATCTTATGGAGAAATGTTTTGCTGTGAGGGTGGGGAGGCCCTGGCCCAGGGTGCCCAGAGCAGTGGTGGCTGCCCCATCCCTGGAGGTGTTCCAGGCCAGGTTGGATGGGGCTTGGAGCCCCCTGACCCAGTGGGAGGGGTCCCTGCCCATGGCAGGGGGTGGCACTGGGTGGGCTTTGGGGTCCCTGTGATTCCATGATTCTGTAATTCTGTGACTGATTCTGTGATTCTATGATTTATGAGTCTGTGATTTATGAGCCTGGGTCTGTGACTCTGCGTCTCTGACTACAACTCCCATGATGCCCCGCGGCGCGCGACTGGCCAATAGTATGTGATCTAGCGGGCGTGGCCTGCGCACGCGCGTGCGCGGTACGTGGCGGCGGCGGCGGGGGGGGCGGAGGCGGAGGCGGTGGAGCGGGGCCGGGAGCCGGGCCCGAGCGGCACCGAGCGCCGCCTTCCCCCGCCGCCAGCGCCCGCCCGCGCCCCGCCGAGCGCCTCCCCTGGGCCGCACCGGCCGGGAAGCGGGCGGCGGTGCGGGGGGGGCGGGGAGGGCGCGGAAATCGAGGCCGGGGCTCGGCCTCGGCCTGGTGGAGGAGGAGAAGGAGGAGGAAGAGGAGGCGGGCAGGCCCGGCCCGGCCGCCCCCGCCGCCTTTGTCTCCGCGGGGCTGGGAGGACGCGGCGGGGGCAGTTAGAATGGAACAGATTGAAGGTGAGCGCGGCGGGGGTGGGGGCGGCCCCGCCGGGTGTTAAAGGGGCCGCGGACGCCATGTTTGGGGCCGGGGCTGCGGCGCGGGCCGCGGGGCCGCCAGCGCGGGGGACGGGACCGGAGGGGGAGAGCGGCGGGGGCAACCGGGCTGGGGCCGGGCAGGACTCGGGGACCCGCGGAAAGACCCGCTCGC
Organism: Neomorphus geoffroyi; assembly: GCA_033558235.1. Taxonomy (NCBI): domain Eukaryota; kingdom Metazoa; phylum Chordata; class Aves; order Cuculiformes; family Neomorphidae; genus Neomorphus; species Neomorphus geoffroyi. The sequence continues at coordinate 643,241 of JAUMJM010000056.1, forward strand.
CTCTCCCAACCCTCTGGGTTCCGCGCAGGCGGCGACCCCAGCGCCCGTTTCCCTCCGAGCACCGGGGGATCGGTCTCACAGCCCCCCACTACCTGGTTTTCCCCCTGGGCCCCGAGGGGACAGGTCTTGGTGAGCCTCCAGCGTCCGATTTCTCCTCTGGGCACCGTGGGAACGGGTCTCGGCGAGCCACACGCTGTCCAGTGTGGAGAACCTGGGGTCGGAACGTGCTCCGCAGTCCTCGGGGTCCAGACAATTCACTGTCGCCTTCGTTCGGGTACAAAAGCTGCTCTGAGTGCAGCCTTGGGAGCTCCGTATGAGCCTACTGCTCCCTGGAGGTTTGGTTTGAGGGGCTGTTGCTTTGCACTCAGTTCTGTTCGGCGTCCCATGCTGAGTTTTGCCTGTTGACACATTTGGCAATTTTAGCACAGGTTTAAGATTGTCGGTTTGTTATAAAAAAATTCTTACTGATAACAGTTGCATTTGCACCAGCCAACACAAACAGTAGTGTAAAACAGCCTGGAATCGTAGCTGAGGGAAGAACTGTAGCGTATTTTGATGACTGCTCAGGTCTTCCAATGGTTTCTTATAGAGATGCACAGAGAATGCTTTAGCTGTTCTGTTTTTTAAAAAAATCTTTTAAGTGAGCTGCTTGGAAAGGTTTTGTTAAAAATAAGTGACCTTGTACTTGATGAAATTAGGGACTAAGAGTAGAAGGTGGTAGTCAGAGACCAAATGTTTTGTTTTAGTGCAGCCAGGCTTTGCGCTTTTCAGGTTGCTGAGTTTGAAGGAAGACGCGCGAGGCTGTTGCGGTAGTTACGCTGGGTCTGGTTTGTGAGAGCACATCCTGACTGGCAGTATTTGCCGTTGCCAAAGATCTGACCTCTGGGTTTGTGTTGATATCAGTCCGTGTTTCTCCCTGAAGAACAAAAGATCTTTGTCCACATTCTCTGTCTGAGTCCCAGGGCTCCAAAATCAAATGAGCCCACTAAGCTCATCTTCAAGACAAACCGCTTTTTTCTCTTTTTTTTCCTCTTTTTAATGCCCAGCATTTCCTTGCTGCAGTCCGAGCTGCTGCTTCCTACGTCACTATGGAAAACTTCTTAAAAGCAGCCTTATCGAAACTGTGTCACAGACATGACTGTTTCTTCTGGCATTTAAAAAACCCCAAAACACCTTTAAAAAGGTACTCGGGGCAGTAGTCAGCCTTACCACGTGCTTTAAAGTTTGTCAGAAGGCCTCTGATTCACCAGCAGCGCCTGCCAGGAAAGGCTGCGCAGGCCAGCTGAAGGTGGTAGAGATCCACAGGCTGCCTGCAGCTTTTCTCCTGGTGGAGCTACGAGCTGCGAAAAACTTGGCGTTGTATTAACGTGTGGAGCTAAAACTTTATACACATGTTGTGGTAGGGATCTCCAGAACGAAACAGCATGGAGCAAGTGGCAAATGCTGAGCGCAGGAATCAGTAAGAATCATTCTGTTAGTAATGTGAGCACGGTGCGATGCTGTAGCAGTTGATAAGGGTGGCCTTCCGGGTGATTTGTGACCTGTCTGTGGACACAGCGCGGGTATGTTTGGATCTGGCGAGGAGTTCGGTGGCTGGTGCGTGTGCTGCCCCGCATTGAGAGCCACAGCCTGGTTCCCGTGGTTCCCAGTTGTGGCAGTTTTGAGGGGAAGAATAAACACAGGACAGAAGTTGATTGCATCACTTAAAAATCCAGACCAACACGGGCTGTTCCAGCCGCCTGTCAAACACACATGGCAGTGAGTGTCTGGTGAGAACAGGCGCTACGTGGGTCAGGCGCTGGAGACGGATATGGGCACATGTGGGAATGGAGCAGCGCAGAATGTGGCAGTGAGTGTGTGTCTGGTGACTCAGGTGATGGAGACGTGGTGGGGCATGAACAGACCCTTGAATCCCTCCGAGTTAGGTCTGTGTGGAGAGGAGCTGAGTTGCTGTTTATGTGAAGGTGGTCTAGAACCTCATCAGGTGACGAGGCAGTGACATCCCTTGCTGAACACGCAAGGCTGACTCAACCTGCCGCTTTTCACCTCGGTCAGTGAGGCAGTGGGACACTTCTCCCAGCAGATGCTTTCTGTCTCTGTGAAAGCCTTGCTTCGAACGAGCTGAAACCCAGCTGCTTCAGGCCTGGCCACCCACCTGGGGACTGTCAACAGGAAAGGGGAAAATTAATGCAAAAAAAGGGTTTGTGGGAACTGAGTTTCAAATCTGTGCATGCTGCGCTTGGTATCAGTGGTTGCTGTGCCAGCTCCTTGCTGGGGCCATCACCAGCCATGAGCCACCGGCCCTCTGTGCCGCTCCTGGCTGGAAGCAGTGCGCAGAGGTGCACAGAGCCATTCAGGGAAAGGGCTGTCGTTCTGCGCTGATGCCTGGCTGAGTACGGGCAGTTCCTCCAAGTTCTGTGTCCCACGGGCTTTGGAGCCAGCTCTCCCTCCTCCTGCTGGGAGCTGTTACCTTGGGCTAGTGAGTTGCAGTGGGTGCCCCTGACCTTTAGAAAATTTCTCTGTGCGTTGCGTAGTTCCCCTATCTTTTGTCACTTTTTTGAGCTCTTCCTGGTTGAGCAATAACACGGTGGATTGATGCACGCCTGTCTGTTTGCTAGGCCAGTTCTGGGCAAAACTTTCTCTCTGGGAGGAGGAAAGGCTTCCATTGGTAATAAATGGGATCAGCAGGGTTTGACAATCTGAGAGGTTGGTTCTTTAGTCTGCACAGCAATGTTTGAGAACTTCATGTATATCTTGTTTTCTGAGAGTGAAGCTGCAAAATATGCTAAAAATGGCCACAGGTAAGTGTTATTGTTGGTGAAAACTGTGAGCCCAAAGGATTCCTGATCTCTCTGAAACTTTCCCACGACCGAGCGCTCGCCGTCGAAGGTGCAACTGGTTGTTTCGAGTTGGGTGCAGTCAGGCTGAGAAGCTCGAGGTGGGAAGTGAAACAAACAGTAGCTCTGTGAGGCTGAGCTGCCCTCCTTGCACTCTTACCTTCCTTATTTCATTTACTTTTTCCTCTGATCCTTTGAGTCGCGACTCTCCATGGGCACCATGAAAATGTTTGCTCAAACAGCATCTGTGTGTCTGTAAACAGCCCTGTTCCCTGCTCTGTCAGGAGATCCTGCAGCCATGGGAAGGGCTGAGTACAGAATGCCTGCTGCCTGGTTTTAGGGAACACGCTTCTTTCCCTCATTGAGAAATTCAGTTGCAGTTGTAAAGGAATCCTTGATTCCAGGTTGTTTCCAAGCGGCTCTATAGTATCCATTTCCTATAAACCATGAGAAAATTAAATCACTTCATTATCTGTTGTTTGAGTTCCAGTTCCGTATCAGCGCAGTGTCTGCTGTGGGTCAGATTTGGAAGCTGAATTCCACAGGCTACGGGAGGCTGATACTGTAATTAAACAGTTTAATCTGTAGTGAGAAGAATTTATTCCAAGATACTTTTCTGCACGCTTACTGCAAATCCCGCTCACTGCGGGTGTAGGTAGCACTCCTCGGCTGAGGAAAGGTAGGGCGGCTTCTGCATCTGCTCTTGATGTTTCAGCCACAGTGGGATGCTCTTTGCATTAGGACTTGGGAGCAACTTTATAAAGTAATCCTTCCTTCGGGTTAAGTGCCGAGATTCCTGTAGGTCCAGGATTCGTGGTTCTTTTGTCTCGGTAGCTCCAGGGGCTGCCCTTCGCCTGTATCACAGCCCCAGTGCCACTTCCCTGGGTGGCAACTGAACAAAGTGATGTGGAGTTTTGTTGAAAGGAAGAAGGGTGGGAGAATCTGGGTATATTCACCGCGATGACAGAGAAAGGCTTGGAAGGAAGAAGCTGTGGATGATGTCAGCTCTGTGGGAGGAGAACAACTCCCTGCGTTTGAAGGCTGCTGAGAGCAGCAATCCAGTTACGTGCTGACCCTTGCGGCTGCAGCCGGGCAGGGCAGTGATGAGGCAGGGAAGAGATTGTCCCGCCTGCAGAGCACAGGCTGGCACCAGGTCTGGCTATGCAGGTGAGCGTTGGAACAGTTTCCTTATGCTTCTAAGTCCTAAATCCATTGTGAGTAGGGTGCTTTGGAGTTTGTGAGTCCACAGCTGGAGGGGATGCGAGGGACTGGACACTGTCCCACAGCTTTTGGGCTCTGCCAGTGCTGTGTTGGGATCTTATTAATGCCAGTGCAGGAGTGGCTGTACTGGGGTATCAGTGCAGAGCTTCTGCATTTCACTGCTGTATTTCAACCCTTCTGAGAAAGATAAGCTGTTCTGGTAAGAGCATTCTTTGTCAGTGTACAGGGAGGGACTTTGCTGGCTATGTTAATCAGGTGTTGCCTCTTCCTGGAGACCCAGATGGACGTGGCTGTGAGAAGGCTGTAGTGCCATCGTGGCTTTGTGCACTCGCCTTGTGACAGGGAGTTTTTCCTGTTGGGAACAGGGCTGAGGCCCAGCAACAGCCACTGTGAAATCACTCGGCAGCCTGGAGACCGTCACCTTTTGGATGAGGTTTGTGGATGCTATTAGAGCAGGTGAGTGTGAACAGCTAACACAGCACATTGTCATCAACCAGGTACGCACTGGTGACGTCCCGGAGAACAAACCAACCTCTGTCTCTCGCTGAAACACTGCACAAAGTGGTTTGGGTTCTATCCTGTTTGGGTTCTAGCCTAACTTTTTAAAGTGTGGGAGCTCTTTTAAGGAAACACTGAAATAGGAAATATTTCAGTGTAATAGGAAAAGATCTGTAAGAGACAGGACAGGGCCATGCTTCTGCACTCAGGCTGTGGTGCGATTCCAGTGCCTCCCAAACTGAACTGTTTGGCTGTGGGGGCATGAACAGCTCTCCAAGGCTCTGTATGCGGCCTCACGTGATGTCATGGCTCGATTTTTAGGGAAGCTGGGCTGTCAAGTGGGATGAGTTGCTTGCCTTGTTATTGGACATTGTAAGGAAGGCCCAAGAACCTGCACTTGGGGAAAAATGTCTTTTAAAGGAATTACCCTTTCTCTTCCCCCTTGAGAGAGAAATGAAAGCATTATAATTATTTTACCATTTCAGATTAGCATCCTCCAGCAGGACCCACAACTTGCCAAGTTCCCACTTAGTCAGACTTGTAAGCACGAAAACAGAAAGCATAATTATTCAGATGCCGTGTGACCTTAGCAGAGCTGTTCTTATGGAGGCACAGAACGCTGTGGAGTTTTTTGTTTTATTAAGTTTCACTTTCTGCAAGTTGATTTTTGCTTTTTGTGGTTCTGGTGTGGCCTCAGCAAAGCTGGGTCCTGGCGTGATAGACTTGAACAGAGACCTTATTTAACATTCTGGGGCTTGGTCCTACTAAACCAGTCCTCTGGGTGAGAGAAAGTGATTTAACTACTGTTGGAAGAAACCAGCAACAATAAAAAACTGTGAAGTCGAGAGTAGTTCTCAAATTAAACTGTTTCTGCCATGCCTCTCTCTGTCCCTTCAGCAGTGGGTGTGACTGAAACACTGGTGCAGCTTTGCACGTTAAGGGGATTTTAAGTGTCCAGAAGGGAAAAGAAAGGATTGAACCTGGTTTTAGTAAGAGATAAAGCAGCCCACAGTACAGTTTCTGGCTGGTGTGAGGGATCTGCTGTTTGTTCTTGGTTTGGCAGATGTATTGAGCAGTTAATTTGTACACAGTACGAGCAATCCTGCTTCCCCTTCCTAGAATGGGGGTGGTGATGTTGTTCCGACTTCGGCGCTCAGCCCCGCCTGCCCCACGTGACGTCCCTTGGCGGAGGCTGTTTGTGTTGGTTTGCAGCCACTGGAGAGAAGGGGTGGCTCTGCAGCCACGGGATTCACCCCTTACCACAAGCAGGGAATTCCGCTGCGTAGTGCTGTGCTGTTACCCTGCTTCCCTAAGTCGCTAATTACGGTGATGAATGTGCCCCTCGTTGACTGCACAGGGCAGTGAAGATGAACACAAACATGGATGCAGTCTGAGTATGGAGTCCACACAGCACAGAGCAAACTCCTGGTCGAGTTCTTCTTGCTGTTATCACCTCAGTTTCTCTCAGCAGCCTCGAAGGAGGGAAGGACTCTTGAATGTTCGGTGAGATGTTGGGGTGTGCTGCACTGTGAGGGTGAGGATCCGATGTGTGCAGGGTTCTGTGTAGATCCTCATCAGGAGAAGTGTTTGTGGGATGTGTTAATGTTGCCTCAAACCCTGACCAAAAGGGCACGGTAACCCCGCTTTATGCCTACAGGGACAGAATAAACACTGTAGAGCTGTGTTTGCTTTGGAAGGGCCAAACTGATCTCACCTGGGAGCAGCTTTGTGATTCTCACCTGACTTTCAGGTCACTGGGTATTTTTCTGGTTGAACATTGAGATTATTTAGGCAACTGCAAAAGCCTTCTCTTGAGCCAGTAGTTGAGTTTTGGAAATCTAACTCTGATTTAGTTTGATTTTGGTGTTTTAGTATGCAATGAACACTTGGAAGTGTGTGTGACACCTTCGTCAGCTCTAACTGAGTTCTGTGTGTGACCTCAGGTTTGGGAGATGTCTTGATGCCAAGGCTGTTTTTCTCAACCAGAACTATACGATGTTTAAGCCCAAAGTGTTTAATATTAAAACAAGGCAGAGAGTGAGAACGACCCTTCTCTCTTGGCTACTGAGAGCCAATGGGTGCAAACTCTGCTCTTCTGGTGAGGGAAAAGGTTGGGAAACCCCATCTAAGGCTGTCCTGCCTCTGGATGGGTTTCCCAGCAGCTGAGGTGGAATGGCCCGTTCCCGTTAACTGTGCCATGTTCAAAACACCCGTGGTTTGGGTCTCATGCTGGCTAAGGGCTGTTCATCTATCTCGGGTTTTGGAAGGAGGAGGTTTCTGTCTCATTTGAGTGGCTGTTTCAGGGTTGTTTCTGGTTTGTTCAGTTTGCAGTGACCACGGTGTCAAGGGAGTTTGGTGTCTTCCATGTGCTTGAGGATCAAAGTTTGCTTTGTATTTGAATAATGCTTCCTAGCATCGGACAAGGGGGGCTTTAGGGAGTGGCTGGAGTTCTAGCACCATTATTCTGACTTCATAACGCTCGGGCTCATTGTTTTTGAGCACCCCTAGGTGCTTATAACATTTCTTTAAGTGTCTTGGGAAAGAAGAAAGTGGTCACGTAAAAAAGCTGTTCTGCAGAGCTGTGTCCATCGCCCGTTTTAAAGAGTTGGTCTTCAGATCTGTTTTTCTCAGCTATTTCATTTGCTTAATTATTGTCTTTTGATTCATACTGACTTCTTGTTTCCTTCCCCCACCTCTAGGCCCTATGAGAAAAAGGGAAAGCTAAGGATGCTGGAGCAGAACAATGGATTTCTCTTTCTCTTTCATGCAAGGGATCATGGGAAACACAATTCAGCAACCACCTCAACTCATTGACTCCGCCAACATCCGCCAAGAGGATGCCTTTGATGCCGGCAGCGACATCACTGAAGGTGGTGGCCAGACGCCGTACGAAGCTGCCCTGCAGCAAGGCTTCCAGTACCCCCCGCCCACGCCAGAGGAGCTCCCCCCCATCGCCAATGGCTACCCACCGGCCATCAACGTGTACGAGCCGCAGGTCAAGTACCAGGCCTACACTCAGTATCCCAACGGCTCGGCCAACGGCTTTGGGACAGGCAGGAACTTTAGTCCCTCCGAGTATTACCAAATGGAAAACTCCAATGGAAGGCCGCACGAAGTCCTGGAAAAGCCTTCACCTCCGCAGCCACCGCCTCCACCACCCCCCTCAGTGTCACAGACGGTGATTCCAAAGAAGACTGGCTCACCAGAGATCAAATTAAAAATAACCAAAACTATCCAGAACGGCAGGGAATTGTTTGAGTCCTCGCTGTGTGGGGACTTGCTAAATGAAGTCCAAGCGAGTGAGTATGCTAAGGCAAAACACGAAGGGAGGAAGGAGAAAAGGAAAAAAAGTAGCAAGCATGACTCTTCCCGATCAGAAGAGCGCAAGTCGCACAAAATTCCAAAATTAGAACCAGAGGAACAAAATGTAAGTGGAAACATGGTTTCGACCATCTGTTTACTGATGTTGTTGTGGAGAGTGTGTCTCCAGCAGGTGTTTTTCTTCCTTTTAGCTGTGTGTCTGCTTAAAGCCGGGATGTTTTGTTTGCCACTCAGGTGCTCCCTGTTAGGTTTCTGGAATTGCCTTGCTGGGACAACACAGTTCTGCTTAAATAATTGCAAGTGAAAAATAAATGTTAGAACAGGTGCTAGCATATTTTTTCAATGTTATTAATTGTTTTATCATGTTTGTGCTTGCTGTGCTTTGGATGGTGTTGGAGATGGAGCTCTGGGGCAAAACCAGACAAGGATAAGCATTCCTAAAACTGCCTCTCGAAGTAACGCTGGGTTATCCAGTGGAAAGTCAGGTGACGTGTGGTACTCACTGCAGCTGTTAATTAATTTTTGAAAGATATTCTAAATACCCTGAGGGTATACAGAACCCCAGAGCTACACAGCGCATGTGGAGGCCAGTAGAAATCGCTGTTCTAAAACAGACGGTGAATTGGAGGAACCAGTGACTGGGGCAACTTTACGGAAATTCAGTATAGATGTCTGTTACCGTTTCTTCCAAGTTCTGTCACACGGTTGTGCACATATGAGGGGGCTGTGTGTGTGTGTGTTGGTTTAGGCTAAGTTCAGAGACAAAATCACTGGTTTTCAGTACTCTCAGCTATTCTTTTTTTTTCCCACTTTTCTAAGCCACTTCATTACCCCTGTTTCCTTTTCTCTTGCAATTCCTGTCATTTCTGCAGCACTGGGTTCTGTATTTCCCAGCTGGGGGATGGTAGAAGGGAGGGTATGTCAGGAATAGGGAAGTGGCCATCTTGGGCCAGGACAGAAACAACCCGACAGGGCAGGGCTGGGCGGTTACAGCATAGAGCGGGGTTTCCTGTAGGTTCAGCGCTTGGCACTCTCTGCTTTTGAAGGTTTGTGAGTAGATCCTGTCCTGTCAAGATCAGGACTCTGGTCTGATATAGCAGGTTGATGGATTATGGTGATTGTTCGTAGACATGCTGGTTTCACACCCCTCAGGAACATTCACAAGTTTTAGGACTGTTCTCCTGTCTCTGAGTGGAGCTGTCCCAGAGCTCGACTTGGGGACAGATCAGGGTTTTGAGCTGCTGCTCTGTTTGATCACCCCAGCTGACTCTGACAAAACTCAGTAAGGTCCTGGTAACCGCTATAATCCACGAGTGAAACAGACGGTCCAGCTGAAACCCGAGTCATGTCTGACAGCAGTTGTACATCATTTTCTTGATCTTGGAAATGCCATTTGGAGCTGTTTCCGAGCGGTGGTACCCACAGACCTGTCCTGCTGGCAGTCTGCTACCAGGAGGCAGCAACAGAGGGAAGAAGCTTCAGCTGTGCCTGTCCCTCTACTTGCCTGCTGCCACTTGGTTATCATAAGAACATCACCATCTGTTTTTCCCAGCTTGAACTAAAACCTTGCCTCTCAGATCTCGAGTTCTGAGTCGTATGTGTCGCGCAGAATTCACTGGAAATCTTGGTCTCGCTTTTGTCCTCCTCATAGCTCTCATTTCCCGTTCAGAAGGTGCTGTTGCATTAGGATCCTCCCTGTTCTTCACCTGTGCAAACAGCAGATCCCTTACATGAACAGGGTGTTGTGCTACTGGGTTTCAGTATGAATTACCCAGTGCAGTCTGGTTCACCTTTGCTGGCAGAGGTTCTACTCAGTGTAGAAAAAGAAAGGCAGGAGTTGTTGCCGTGCTCCCTGCTGTGCCAGGTCAGTGGTAGATGATGGTTCCTACAGACAACTCTAGCTAAGACAGCAGCCAGAGCAGACCCCAGGTGTTGCAGGTGAGGTTCACATCTGTGTTCTGAGTCTCTCAATGCTGAAGCATCTGGTATTGACTCACGCAGGATCTTTGTTTTGAAGGGATTTGGTACAATTTTGGCTAACAGCAGTGCTAGTGTTAGTTGCCCAATGACTTCTCCTCTGCCAGAGGACAAGTGAATGCCTAGTCTCTGTGTCATTCGATAGCTTTCAGCCCAACTCTTCTCACCAGCTGTGTCATCAGTCTGCCCATTCTGGCCCCTCCAACCTGTTCCTGTCCTGCTCTGCCAGAGCAGATTGTGCGTGTGCCTCAGTGCGTTGTAGGCTGTGGTTGCTGACTTTTGATCCTCCGATTCTGACTGTAAATCATGTGCAGTTTAACATCAGTTCTACAGATCTCACGTTGTGTATTTAATATGGGTTTTGTAATGGAGTTTTAGCAAACACCTGCTTTACAGCAAAACTCATCCTGATGCTATGGAGATCCTTCATGCATTCTTCTCTGTCTCCTTGCAACTGTGTGTTCTTACATAGCCTGTACAGGAGAACAGCTTAGGACTGAGGGCAATGTAAATGGCACAGGGGGTTTGATTGTGCTGCGACTGTGTTTTGATTTGGGCGTAAAAAGGCATCATATTCATATTTTCTGGGTTCATGGTTGCCCTTCTCTCTGTGAATTATTTTTTCAGCCTGGTTTCATTCCTATGCTTGGTTTTGGTTTACTCTCCCCTTACCTTGTGTGTGTTTGTTTTCCTTTTCTCTCTCCATTGTTACCCATTTCCTAGAGACCAAACGAGAGACTTGGCTCGCTGTCCGAAAGGCCCAGAGAAGATGCAGTGCTGGAGGACACGCCGGTTAGTACCTACATTAACACCTTAGAACTTCTATCCTGTTACTGTTGTGGGCTAATTATCACATGGATTCTTTAATTTGTCAGATAGGTCAGTTGCCATTTCTTTGAAACTCTTACTAATCGTTGCTGCTTCAAAGCATCTTTTTATTTATTGCTTTATTGTGTCCCAAAGGCAACATCCTTAAGTTGATGAAGCAACAGAAACATTTTTGGGGTGGTTGCTGTTGTGTCTTTGTTTGCCAGTGACTCTTGAGTAAATCCTACTCCCTTCTCTCATGTGCCTAAGGAATATTTTACTCATGTTAGATTATCAAATACCAGGGATACCAGAGCTAAAAATGAGTCCCCGTGGGCAGAGCGTGTGTCTCTAAGAGCCCTGAGTTATCTCCTGTGGCTTCAAGCTTGCGTTTTCTTTGCAGGTCCAGCAGCTTTTGCCATCTCTTCCCACACAATTCAGCCATGACGTCAAGTTTCAGGTTGGCGATCTGGTTTGGTCCAAGGTGGGAACGTACCCGTGGTGGCCGTGCATGGTTTCGTGTGACCCGCAGCTTGATGTTCATACCAAAATCAACACAAGAGGTAAGGGAGGGAGAGCCTTGCCAGAACGCATCTGGTGTCTGTGGTCGTTCCTTTATTGAAAATATATTATCTTTGAACTCCCTTTGCAGGGTGAATTCTGCTTCTTTATGTGCTGAACAGGGTATTCCTGAACTGTATAAAACCAGTACTAATGAAATTACCTCTGCAGATGAGTCTGCACAAACCAGGCTGTGCACAGCGGCGCCCACTTTTCTCAGGTCAATGTATTAATGAGAAGACACTGATCAGTGAGAGAGTGCTGTGTGGGCAAGGCACACTTATCTTCCCATCTTAAACCATTCTATACCTAGGCCTGCCTCCTTCTAAACTTCAGCTGGGTGCTTCCACCCGCAGGATCTGAGCGATGTGGAGGAGGAAAGCGTATGCTAAACCAGCGAAGCGATGTTGGCGAAGCTGCTGACTGGAATCTTTCACTTTCAGGTGCTCGTGAATACCATGTTCAGTTTTTTAGCAACCAGCCAGAGAGGGCGTGGGTGCACGAGAAGCGGGTTCGGGAGTACAAAGGACACGAGCAGTACGAGCAGTTACTGGCTGAGGCTGCCAAGCAAGCCAGCAACCACTCCGAGAAGCAGAAGGTACGGTGAACATTGATCATGTTGAGGCTTCTCTGCAGGGCCTGTGCAAGTGAAACTCATGGGGCAGTTCTGAAACACAGCAGTTCTGTACCCTGTTTAGGGCTGGCGGCGTTTCACTGGCAGGAATGTTTTTCACAAAGATAACGCCAATGTTGCCATACTTTCATGTGGAAAGGCTGATAGCTGGGCCTGCGTTATTGGCTCCTCCTGGTGGCACCCTGGGCATGGGAGATAATTTCACATCTGCATTAGAATATTGATTACCAACACTGTCTGTGTGTTCACTAGGAACCTGTTCTTTGGAGAACACAGTTTTTAAAGGACACTTTCAGCCCCCAGTACTAGAGGTTATGTTATTTTCCATTGTTTTATTGGAAAGAAAGCAGCTACAGGCATTCCTTGCTCTTGGATGTACTCCTTCAGTCGATAGTTGTGCTCATCAAAATATTGATGTGGAAGGAAAAGAGTGTTTGTTTAACAAGTAGCTAAATTAGGATTAATGCTGTGTCTCATCACAGAATAGGCTTGAGTCCTGCCTGTTTCTGTATTTAGTGAAGTTGTGGCTCAGGGCAGACACTTATAATTGCGATAGTCTCATGATCCAGCTCAAGTGTCTGCCTGTGCTCTGAGCAGGAGATTCACTGCCTGCCTTCCTGGTAGATGGAGCACAGATGTAGATCTGCTGCCTCAGAGACAAGAGTAAGAGCCTCAGGATTGCGTTTATGTGCTATAGGTGGCAAAATCTTCAGTGTAATGAGCTGCCTGTCTTTGTTCCTTAAGATTCGCAAACCAAGGCCGCAAAGAGAGCGTGCTCAGTGGGATATTGGTATTGCCCATGCTGAGAAAGCGTTGAAGATGACCCGGGAAGAGAGGATAGAACAGTACACCTTCATTTACATAGACCAAGAGCCAGAGGAAGCTTTGTCAAAAGCCAAAAAGACTGCTGCTTCCAAATCGGAGACCAAGAAGAACCGGCGGCCGAAGCCAGCACTGAATGCCCAGCCGGAACACACCAACGTTACAGCATCGCCTTCAAACACTGAAGTGCGAAGACAGAGCCAGCGGAGACAGTCAAGTGTGGATGAAGAGGAGCCACCTCCTGTGAAAATCACCTGGAAAACTGCTGCAGCTCGGAAATCCCTACCAGCGTCAATAACCATGCACAACTTGGATCTCCAGAAATGTAACATGTCTCCAGTGGTTAAAATAGAACAGGTTTTTGCCCTGCAGAATGCCGCTGGGGATGGAAAGCTCATCGATCAGTTTGTTTATTCCACTAAGGTGCGTGCTTTGTGTGGCCACCCCCCTTGTCCATGAATTACCCTAGTCTGCCTCACTGCAGAGCTTAAACTTGTGCCCACCAGGCTTTCACGATACATGATTCTTTCATTGGAGAGATCAAATCAAACACAAGACATGTGAGAACAGAATCCTTTAGTGCACTGAGCTGATTTCAGCACATCCCAGAGTCTGGCAGTAACTGTTTTGAGGGATGGCAGAGCAGCTCCCTGCGGATGGTCACGTTTTAGCTCATAACACATTCAAACTGTTAAAGCTGTTGCATTCCAGCTTCTGAATTGAAATAATCTCTGTAAATCTTAAAACTGGTGGATTTGTGGGAATCAGATGAGATAACGAAACTGTTAGTAATGTTCTAAAAAGTGATGACTCCTTTTTGTGTGACAGCCTTTCACAATGAGTTCTGCCTCCCAGCTTCCCTCAGGTGCAGCTTCTCACAGTCAGTGTCAGGAAAAGGTTTAGGACTATTTCGCTGCCTCCTTCTTCTGCCTCTCCCCGGAGGGTGTTTATTGCAGCCTAAGCATTAGAGAGAAGGTAATGTTTAGAAAAGTCACTGGAATACTTGTTTTTAACTTGTGTGTAAGGGGAGAGTGAGAGGAATGGGAGGTTGTGCAGGGAAGCAGCTCGGCAGCGTGTGTTGCATTGAACAGCACTGAGTGTTTCTGTTCTGACACTTAGGAGTAGATAATAATGCCTCTTGGCAGCAACGCGTGTGTAAATAGGTTAAGGCAATCTTTTCCTTTTTTTTTCTTTTCAAGGGAGTATGTAACAAACCAGAAATAAATGCCAGGGGACAAGAGAAACTTAATTCTTCATCAAATCAGAGGAGTGAGAAAGCAGCAGTGCAAAATGTGTCCTCTCCTGAAACGACTCCTGGGTCAGCAGGTAGGAAAAATCACAGAACACTGCTCTGAACTTCAGCATTTAAACTCAAACAGTAAACCCAGTATCTTCTCGTTAGTTAGAAACGATCATTAACATCTTTCTGTTTATGTAATAGCTGTAACAAGCACGGCTGAAGTCACACATGATGAGCCCAGAGGCTCGAGAAACGGGAGGTCTTTGTGGTGGGATGAGCTGGTTTGTCCTCTGAACTTTAGTGTCTGCACCTCACAGTCTCTTAAGTCAGCACATCAGCAGGACGGTGCCTGATGAGAGGTTGGTTTAGAGGACAGCATAGTGGATGTGTGTTAGCAGAGCATTGTAATGGCTCTAGGTACCAAATGTAGAGTGCACCTGCTGGGATCTAAGGAGGAGAGTCTGGAAGTGCATGGTTCAGTGCGGAATGGCTCTGAATCAGGATGGGTGCTGTCCTGGACTTCAGTGTTGTGTTCCTGCGTGACCTTTGTAAATGATAGTGATCTTTTTAAACTTCTTCAGCTAACTCCATCAGCAAAATGAGGTAATGCCTCCTGAAGGCGTTTCAGGGGCCCCGCCACAATGCACTGAGGTTTGGGAGTGTTCTGTCTGAGGGAGAAGAAGCAAGTGAAGCAAATAATGGAGCTTGAGGCTGCAAAGGGAAGGCCTGGAACAAGCTATTTGATGTTTAATGTGTGGTATAGTAGTGGAGAAGAATGAGAAAGATGAACAAGATGAGGGCTTTCTAGGCTTGAAAAAGAAAAGCAGCAGTGTTTCCATGTTCTGATTTCCAAGAAATAGCAGATGGGAGGCCTTCCCAAGGGGCTGAGATTTGCCCCAGCAGCACGAGTTTGTCTGCAGTTTGTCCTCCTGTCATCCTCAAGAGGAGAAGACGCCCTTTGGGGAAGGGATGGAGGTTCGTGAAAAGAGACAGCTTTGAGTCATCCTAAACCAAGAGCTTCTCCAGTTCCTCCAGCTCCTGCATTGCCTTGCAATTTGATGTAAAATCCATTAACTGTGCTTGTTAATGGTATGGTGTCAGACAGGTACAGTCTCAGACAAGCTCAGTTTTACATCGACCATGTAAAAATTAGTTTCAGGTTGCAGTAGGTCCCCTTGGTTTTCTCTCCCAGTGGGATATGCCAATGCTTATGGTACAGAAATGCAGAAAGACAGAGGATTTATTCCAGTATGCATGCTAAAATCCTTCTTCTTGAGAAAAACCCTCCTCACGTTGCCAAGCGTCACATCTGCTTTAACTGTCTGTCTGTTTGGTTATTAATGAGACTCCAGGTCAAAAAACTCAGTGGTCAACAGATCACTGTACTCTTAACACGCTTGTGTTTCTGCACTTGGATGGTTTAGGGCAGGCTTATTTTTATACACGTTGTTTTCTGGCCTGTGTTGGGGGACATTGCAGCCCAGGCTGAGCTCTGGATGCTGTGGTGTGAGTGAGGTTTCCTCTGGTGCGGTCTTGGTAGTTCTTCCCAGTTTTGGCTGCTGTCGCTGCTTCAGTTTTTCCGAACTGTTGCCACTTCGATTGCCTTGCAGCAGGAGAGGCGATCGCTGCTTTGTTTCTCCACCTGGGAGCTAAAGGCTTCACCTTCACGATGGCTCTTCAGACATGGGGAGGGAGAATTCTGAGCCTCTTTCTTTTAATTTTCTTAGGGGTTTTGGCTTTGTAAAACTCCACCAGTGACACCCTGTAAGTATGCGAGCTTTACTTCAATGCTCACTCCAAACAGTCACTTTCAGAGCCATTTCCAAAGCCCAGACAATTTCTCTCACAGAACATAACTGCCAAGTCCTTTTTTCATATTTAAGGTCACCGGAATTTCAGAATGTCCTCAACGGTAAAGTATTTTGGAAAATGACTTTGGGAGCCCTCACTGATGATCTGCAGTTAGGTGTCCAGAATTCTGTAATGCCAGGAAAATAGTTCTGTAATCTTGAAAAGTGAGAATAAGAGACCAGCTGTGGGATTTCCTGGTGCCACAGTCTGCACATACAGCTGAAACAAGATTGACCTGGCCAGGAGATTGCTGCTCTGGGATCTGTCCTGAAACTCTGGATTGAAGCATGCATGAGAATGGGATAGAAGTGCTGAAGAGGCGAGGGTGTCCATTGTGTTGGGCAAATGTTGGGTGCAGTGATCCTGGAGCTTCTCCTCTGGTACAGGGCTGGCATTTCATTTCTCTTCCTTCAGTGGCGGCAGCACAAGGAGCAGATCTGTCATGGATTGAATGAGTTGTAGGTGACACTCGCCTAGATTTGCTTTCAGCTGCTGCTCGTGCACTTTCCTTCCCAAGTCTTTAGCTGAGTCATCAGGTTCTGTACTGTTGGCACATGTCCCATTGTGGTTCTTGCTCTAAGTTGTTGTGTTGGGCAGTTCTTAGAGGAGGCTTCCTCCCGCAGAGCAGAGCCAGGGAACTGGGGGCTTCAGGGAAAGCCCAGAAGCTGTTTTGCGTCTTAAATTCCTGGCTTGTTTTAGTTCAAGAAGTTGATTGTGGATGCCTTCCTCTAAATACCAAAGATGGGCGGTTTGGTTAAATGCTACCCAAAGTGGAAACTGCTTGAGAGGGGCATTCTGAAAGTGTGTGCCCTAATCTGGATCCCGGCTCTTTGTCTCACTCTGTTTCTGGTGTCTCTTTCTGAAGCTGATCCCTATGGAATCGGAATGTGCTGTCTGCAGCCCTGGCACTGGCTGGCAGATAGCTTGGAACTGGAATGAAAAATAAAGCATTCAAAAGAGGACAGAGTCTTGGTTTTGTTACTCTGTGTGTTGATCGGTTGCTGGGCATGTTGCTGTGCCTCAGAAATACAGGGAATCACATAATGGAAACCTTTTTCCTTCTCCAGGTTCTCTAGAAAAGAAGCAACAGCGAAGATCGATTCGAACCCGCTCCGAGTCTGAGAAATCCACTGAAGCTGTGCCAAAGAAGAAGATCAAAAAGGAGCAGGTTGGCTTCCTCCATGTAGAGAGTTAAATATATATCGTATTCATAAATGTTGTGGCTTATATTGGTGCCTTTTTATTTGTCTCCATTTCCCCACCGGGTTCCGTTTCGGACTATCCTCCATGACTCCCCCTGTCAATGCCATTGCTGTCACTCTGCTACTGGCGTCCGCGCAGTATCAGTCAGGCGATGGAAAATGGGAACGCAGTGATGCAAGACTCCTAACGAACCTGCCACGTTTACCTTGAGATTTCTGTTATGAGCAAAACAATCCTGTTTCAGTAATTTCTCTTTGATTGAATCGCCACTAGGCTCCTTCCTTTGCTCTTGATTCAGCTGCTGGTTTGTACCGAGGTGTTGTTTTTAGACTGGTTAATCTGAGCGCTTCTGAAAATGGACTCTAAGAATGATTTCACTTCACAATGAGTAGTCAGGCTTTTATCAGCCAAACAGATCCTCTGGGCTGTGTGGTTTTTCCTTCAGTAGATCTCACCTGTACAGGGCATTCCCTCAATCCAGATGTCAGACACACAAATGTTGTTGCTTTACAAAAAATTGCAAACAATTCCGCATGGAAACAAGTAGGGGAGTTCAGGGGATGGACACGAATATCAAAAAACAAATGTGCTTTTTAACAGGCACATCAAAGTTGTTGGTTCTTTTCCTTACACGGTCAATTTTCCTCTGCAAGAGCCTGTCCACTTGGAACCTAAGAGTTTTATATTGATGTTTGATAGCATAGATTTACCAGTGAGGGCTTTTTAAAAGGGACAGTTATGCTAAAGATTTATATGGGAAGAGGGAAAATGGGGTTTATCTTCTTTATTTTAATTTATTCTTTGCCCTTTACGCTTTGTTTTGCACTTCATTCACTTCCGAGATGGAAAGTGGACCCAGTTACTTGATTTTTCTTTGGATGCCGTAGCGTTCGCATCCATGTGCAGCAGCAGAACGCTCCAGCTCCGGAAAGTTTCTTGCTGAAACTTTAAAGTGACTTGGAAGTTGGGTGTGAGAACCTGGCGCGGTCCCTTCGGCCTCTCGGTACGGGGCATTGCAGCCTCCGTTTCCAAAGGAGATCTGTTGTATTTGTTTCTTAATTTAACAAAGGTAGAAGAACCAACAATACGACCTTCATGGATCCCCGTTAGCTTTGCTTGCTGATTTTCCCCAGCTAACGACGACTATGAACGTGAAACTGCTTTTCTCAGGAAAAGTATATGACTAAAAATTATTCCCAGCGCTGTAACGCGCTTAACCCTGAATGTATTAAGTTATAGCTAAAGAAAAAAATTCTTACTAACTTCTTACCATTGTGCAACAATATTTGTTACCCAAAGTCAAGTTTTCTTGCAACTGATTCCCAAATTAGTCTGCAACAGCTTGGTATAAAATTATAACTGGAACGAGTACAATTAATGGGACAAAAAGATGTTAATGCTACTGTTACAGTGACGAGTGGAGAAATAAAAGTGATTGTTTAGATTCTATATTTGTATTACGAAATGTATCCTATACGAATCCTTTATTGTATGTTTTTACCTATTGTACAACGAAATAAAATATTTTTTAAAAAAATTATAGAATAATCCTTAAATATTTACGGAACGTGCTTGTACCTGGCCATGTAACTACCCTGTAAGGAATAACTTGTAATTCTTAACCGTAAACCAGGCTTCTAGGCAGCCGCTTTCTTCTAGTGTTCTGCTGCGGTCGCCAGACTCTGCCGTGTTCCCTGTGCACGGGCAGGGTGGTTTCTGGATGTGTCCTCCTGCTGCAGGGCCGAGACCGGCGCTGCTCTTGCACAGCTACAACTTTGCCTGCTTGGCACCCACCGCTGTTGAGATTCCGGCTGTATAGAGCGCTGCAAGGCCCTGTGTGAAGTCTGTCGCGGGCGCCTTGCAGCGCCCTATACAGGGAGAAAGCCTGGTCCCAGGAGCTGGAGCGCCCGCGGGGTGGAAGCGCCTTGGCTGGCGCTGCATTCCGAGTCCCAAACCCAAGTGTCGAGCCTGCCAAGGGGAGCTCGTGCTTACACAGGCGCGGGGTTGTACAGAGGCGTCAGGGCTGGCTGCCAACTGAGCCCCGCTCCTGCCTGCTGGACACGGATAACGCTTTCCTGACATCTCCATGCCCAAAGAGTGATTGGAAAGGACCTTATAGAGAACATGTGGCTGCCTTCTCTCCTCGTACTCAGCATAGGCAGCTAGGATTAACGCCAACGGGACGCGAAGGCTAAGGAGGGGATGGCAGACTCCCTCAGGGCTCAGAGATGCTGAACGCTTAAACTGAAATGTTTTCTTTTTAATACTAGGGAGAAAAGTTCCTCTGGTTTTAACTGTGGATTTTCCTATTCAAACAGGTTGAGATGGTTCCGCTGGCAGCGGTCAAGACGGGACTGCAGAAAGGTGAGTTACACATGGATATCCACGTAGCTCATCATGCTGCAGCAGTGATTTTGTTCTGTGTAAACACAGAGGTGAACGCTTCCTGGTGATGAACCGGATCGGGGCTGGGCTGAGTTTATGTTGTTTGCTTGTGCATTGCTAGTTGGAAAGATGGGGTTTGTTACTGTGCTGTGAACACGTGAGGTCAGTTTTGGACGTTGCCTAACAGTCTTTGCTAAGAAGTCTTTGCTTAGCCATAGTTTAACAATGAGCAATGAAAAGGCCCTCTCCTAAGGCTTCATCCTCTGGTACAGACAGTGCAGTAGCTTCTTCCACTGTGTCAGCATGTTCACGGTGTGTCAAAAGGTTTTCCCAAGGCGGCTTTCAGTTCATTAACTTTTCAGGGAGATTTACCGAAAATTAGGTAGAATTTCAGGCTGTCTCTTGTCTTTCTTTTTCCTTTATTATAAGCAAAAACTTGAGGACATCTATTAAAACTAATTTCAGTGTGTTGTGTTAAGGTGCCAGCGAGATTTCAGATTCTTGTAAGCCTTTAAAGAAAAGGAGCCGTGCCTCGACCGATGTGGAACTGGCAAGCTCAGCCTACAGGGACACGTCCGACTCCGATTCGAGAGGACTCAATGACCTGCAGGTAACAGTGCATTGTTTCTCACAGGGACTCGGTCAGTGGAATAAGCTTTTCAGTGCTTATCATTAAATCTCTGAACACTGTTTTCTACAGATTTCATGTCTTTTCTTGCCTAGGAAATAACCCCAGTCTTTATCTTCCTCACCCCTTCCCTTGCCCTGATATAAAAAAGGCACAACCTTGCTTTACAAATTCTCCTACTTTGGCAAAACGTCAGTTTGTTCAGTTTGCTCTGTTGGACGTTGTTGGATTCTTCGGGAACTGGGGAATGCAGATGTATTTTGGTGTAAACTTGAGAGGTGTCTTGAAAAAGTGAAGTAGATACAGGTGGTTTTTGGCTTGTACAGGTAAGAAACGTTGAGAAGGCAGTGCTTTCATTGCTGTTACAAAGTTCAGCTTTCAAGGACCTTGGTACCTCTTGACATATTGAGTGATCTTCTCATCAGTAGTGACCTGTCTCTTTTGGAACATGATTATCCTTCAGAAGTGCCTTCTTTTGAGTGCCTTGGGTTTTCCTCTTTGTAGGGCAGTTTTGGAAAGCGTTCAGACAGCCCATCTGTTACTGCCGATGCTGATGCTTCGGACGTACAGTCGGTGGACTCCAGCTTGTCCAGGAGAGGAACTGGAACGACTAAAAAAGACACTGTTTGTCAGGTAAATGGTGGTGCTGTGAAGGAGTGAACACTAGAGATGTGTCAAATGACAATACTTGGTGTTAACCATCTCTCATAATGCAACATCTCAGATAAAATATCAAGGTTTTTGGGAGTTTTTATGTTCTGGAAATGATTCTTGAGCCCTCCTGCATGCTAGAAAGCTCAAAAGCTAGAAAGTGGTATCTAAGCCATACTAAGCATAAGTAGAAAAAGTAGAGGCTATTTTCTGCTCC
Source organism: Neomorphus geoffroyi (assembly GCA_033558235.1). Lineage (NCBI taxonomy): Eukaryota > Metazoa > Chordata > Aves > Cuculiformes > Neomorphidae > Neomorphus > Neomorphus geoffroyi. The sequence continues at coordinate 664,094 of JAUMJM010000056.1, forward strand.
ATTTGAAGATTTCAGATAGGGCAGAGTGAGAATTTTCCAATGTTTAGGAGAGAAAATCCTGAACTCTTCTGGCTAGCTTTCTGGTTGATAGTGAGGGAAGAAGCTGCTCTCGCTGTTCAGGTGCTTGAGGAAATGAGGAGTCTGGATGGGTGCTGTAGTGCCTCTCCTGTCTCTATCCCAGCTTGCGCTGTTGTGAGAGCAGGATGCAGAAAGCACTGGGATTGTGTCTGGAGCCTTGCTAGGCTTGCCACGGGATGTAGGCCAGTTCTAATGCCTTATCCTGACTCTGAAGAGTTCCCAGTCAGTTTCTGTTCTTTGTGAACACCTGCATTCCTGCGTGTCGTGTATCTATTGTTCTCTGACCGGCTTTCTGTCTGGTTTAAGATCTGCGAGAGCTCCGGTGAGTCCCTGGTGTCCTGTGAGGGTGAGTGTTGCAGCGTTTTCCACATGGAGTGCCTGGGCCTGAAGTCGATGCCCGAGGAGAAGTTCATCTGCACCGAGTGTAAAAACGGTGAGTCTGGAAAACAGGGAGGGATCCCTGACTTTGAGGAGTCAGAGATTGTGAGTTCCCAGGTTTGAGGAGTGTGCTTGGGTTATTCTGTTACTTTTTTAACCTCTGAGGACAGATTCTTATTTGCCTCTTAGGAAATGAGGAGGGGTTCTTTATCAGGGAGCGCAGGGATAGGACAAGGGGAAACGAATTGAAGCTGAAAGAGGGGAGACTGAGATGAGATATCAGGAAGAAATGTTTTCTGGTGAGGATGGGGAGCCCCTGGCCCAGGTTGCCCAGAGAAGTGGTGGCTGCCCCATCCCTGGAGGTGTTCAGGGCCAGGTTGGATGGGGCTTGAAGCCCCCTGACCCAGTGGGAAGTGTCCCTGCCCATGACAAAGGTGGTGGAACTGGATGGGCTTTGAGGTCCCTTCCAACCCAAACCATTCCATGATTTTATGAAGCACCTGGTGAGAAGAAAGGTAATGAACTGGGACTCTTCTGTCAGCAGCAATTCTGTAATTATTGTGGGTTTTAGTAACCGGCTTCCTTGTTCGAAGGGACAGAGCCTGTGCTGCTCAAACCAGTGTAACTGTTGGCCTCAGAATGTTTTTAACAACATCTGTACCTCAAAGACTTGGGTGTTACAGTTGGGCTTGCTTATTCCTTCTTTTACAAGGAGAACATACGTGCTTTTCGTGCAAACTTCCTGGCAAAGACGTGAAGCGCTGCTCTGTCAACACATGTGGTAAATTTTATCACGAGGCCTGTGTTCGCAAGTTTGCCACTGCCCTGTTCGAGTCACGAGGGTTTCGCTGCCCGCAGCACTGCTGCACTGCCTGCTCCATGGATAAGGACATTCATAAAGCGAGCAAAGGTGAGAGCGGAGCGGGCTGTGGGCGCCAGGCAGGCACTCAAATGCGTCATCGCAATAACAATGCGTGTAACTCTGCCATCTGTGATGCAGCATGGAATGAGGGTTTCCTCATTACTGAGGTGATTAACCTTAGTCTGTCCTGGGTGAGAAACAGCCTGACACCATGCCTAAGGATACCTGGATCCACAACACCAAAATCATCTGTTATTGCTGGTTTTAATGGGTTGGCAGTGCAAGGCCAAGGAATGGGTTTGTTAAGAGATGTTGGCAGTGGCCTTTAGAGCAAGTATTTGTCATGAAAAAGATAGTCCTGTAGAAATTAACCAAAATACTTAAAACGAGCATGAAGTGATTTAATTCGTGTGCTTTTTCTTAGCAGTTTTGAAGTGAAAGTTAAAAGTGAACTTTTGTGAAACTTTCTTTTTTTAAAGTTGTAAATGTTTCTCTTAAATCCAGTTCTCTGTCTGGGATAATTACTGTGATTGCATCTCTTGGTGGTGTCCTCTGCCATATCCTGACTGCGGGCGCATTTCTCTGCGTTTGTGTTGCCCAGGTCGCATGGTGAGGTGTTTCAGATGTCCCATCGCCTACCACTCAGGAGACGGCTGCATTGCTGCAGGAAGCTTGTTTCTGTCATCCCACATTCTCATCTGTAGTAACCATTCCAAAAGGAATCACTCCTCATCCGCTGTAAATGTAGGCTTTTGTTTCGTTTGTGCAAGAGGTGAGCACGCTGGTTTTTCCCTGGTTTTATAGTTCTGCTGAGGTCATTTTTGCAGTTTAGTGGTAAAAATATTGTATTCCATAAAGAAAAAACCCCTTAGAGCTCTCTGGGGTTCAAATGCTGCCTGTGATTGTTTTCTTTCGGTCAACAGTTCTCATGAGGTTCCCATTCTGTGTTTCAGTCCATAATGTTTGCTACTCTGGCACAGCAGTAGGTACTCAGGCCAGTGTTGCCAGTAAGAAAACGTGGATGCGAGCCCCAATTCCAGCCACTGCAAGCAGAGCATGGACACTGTGTTATTATTCACCACTCATTAAGCAGAAAGGGAATTCTTTCACCACTCACAAACATAAAACTTTAAATCTTGAAGGCTAAAAGATTGGATTTACTTGTGAACTTGGAAAAACTCATTTCAATTTATAATTGCCATCCCATTTGAGAACTCTGAAAAAAGAACGCTTGCAATGCCATATAAACATGTTTCATGTGGGATTCTCCATGTGCCAAAGTTCTCCTTTGTTTTTTGTGTTCCCTTTTTTCCTCTTTTCCCCCACGTGTTGCTGTCATGACCGTTAATTCACTGCGTTCTGCCAGGCAGCAGGCAGAAAAATCTTTGGGGCATCGCTTGCTTCAGTCACACCAGGCACAAGTATCATCGTTCTGCCAGGCCATTAAGTGACACATTATGCGTTTGAATAATAACATGTATCTTAGGCAGTATTTCAGGAGTCTGTGTTGGACGTGTGCTTTTCACCAGCTCTCCGAGTCACCGATAAGGAAGCGTGAATGAGGTGGATCCCACAGTTATGTTTTTTTGCTTGTGTCCACTCAGGTGGAGGTTTAGTACAAAAAGGATTGCCTGGGATTTGGAAGAGCAGAGTAGGAATTACAGACCTTTGAACAGGAAGGGAAAGATGGTACCAGAAGAACTTGCCTTCTGCCTCTCTCGTGTCTTACCCTTTCCTCATTTCAAAGCAATTTAGAACCCATCACAAAGAATCAAGTTTAAGGTAAATGTTTTTACAACCCCAGCAGCTCAGAGAGAAACAGTGAGAGTCACGTGGAGCCTTGGAAAAGCTCCTCTGAATGTGTAGAAAGACATTGACAACATGGGTCAGTGTTTCTCCCTTTGTGGGCTTATCTAAACATTTTGAGGCCACGCCAGAACAGAACAAGCGTGGTGTGAATCCCAGCAGCACTGTGTAAATGTGCCTGTGCAGACTGGACATTGGACGTGTCTGTGCCCCTTATGTTAGCTTTTAGAGAGCTCTTTGTGTGCTTTGTGTTTAATTTTGGTTGATGTATCATTATACGTGCAAGCAAGCACACAGTCTGAACAACAAACCCAACCCACTGCTGTGTCCGTGCGATAGAGCTGGCGGAAAGCGCGTGCTGCAGCATCCTGTGAACAGAGATGCCCTAGGGTTCCGCATTGATGGTGCCGCGGAGGAAAACCAATACCTGTCCTGTAGGGTCATTAACAGAAGTGTCCAAAGCCCAACATAATGCATGGAAATGAGTTGTTCGTTTTCTAGACTTGGAGTAGAATGGCTAAAACAAGTTTTTGCAGTAGGCAGAGCAGTTCCAGAATGTTTTCAGCCCTTTGGGTTTATGGTTTTTGTCTCAGCTGTCCGCAGTCAGGTTGGTACTGGGATCAGATACAGAGCTATGGCAGAAAAGCTTCCGTGGATTTTCCAGGGTTTGCATGTCAGGTTAGGAATGTCTCTTGGCAAGGCCCAGCAGTGGCTTTAGTCAGTCCCTGAAGAATTCGGTGTGGTAGGATGCTGTCTGGTCCCGCTGCCCTGCTCTGACATGAGGTAGGTCACAAGGTCGTAGCTTTAGAGACCTGCACTGGTGGGAAAGGCGCTGGTCTCACTTGTGGAACCTGTGTTTGCACTGGGATGTGGAGAGGAAGCAATGGCAGGCTTCTGCTGCTGGATTATCCTAAGTATTTTCTTTCCTACCACTTTCAAGACTCTCTTAGGCTGTAGTATCAAATACCTCACATGATATAAACCAGCAAAATCCATTTCTTTGGACATGCCTTATCTACCCCATGGCCAACTCCTGCAGGTGCCTGCAGCTGACTTAGGTCCAGATGTCACAGAGGAACCTACTCCAGGCTGTAAATCTGTAATGCTTTGTTAGGTACACATGGAAGGGAATCTCCTTGGGAATTTCTTCTCCGGCTTTTGGCTACTGCGTGACACAAACGTGTAAAGCAGAAGCCTCCCATTTGTCTTGGGCAGAAGCTCTTCAGAAGCTTTATGAAAAGGAGCACCTGCTATTGGGCATCCACCTTATGGATGTGGCACAGGAATCGGGATTTAGGAGTAGGATTCCAAAACTGAGTCTGAGGGAGTCCTACACTTTCTGAAGATGCAGACCTGCATCTATTTCTGAACAATGAATGAAGTGCAGAAGAACATTTTCATGCTTCCCTCCTGCCGTTTGGCATTGCTTTAGTAATTCTGTTTATGCCCAAATCTGGCTCAGTCACATGCACGGACGGTGTTTGAACTGAAGGCAGACAGGAGAGCAGGGAGCGTGGCTGCTCCAAGGGTTGGATTTGGCAGCTGTGGGAGAGCAGAGAGCTTCACTTCAAAACATGGCATGTAGGGCAGAGCCTTCATCCCTTCTTTCCTGTCTGGTGCCTTGTAGAATCCCTGCCCCGTCTGTTGTTTTTACCACCACCATTATAAAGGCAAAGCACTCTCACGGAAGGTCTTGGGGCAGATGTGTGGCTCGTGGGATGCTCTCTGGTCTGTAGCCCCAGCTTACGGCGTGGCCTTGGCCTTGGCTGTGGCCTTCACCCCCAGCTCCTTGCACCAGCTTGAGCTTTCCGCTGGAAGGGAGGGCAGCTCACACAGACAGAAGACTGATTGCTGCTCCTGTGCTTTTCTATTATTGCACAAATTAAGGGCCAAAGCACAACTGAAACTCCACTCAGCAGCAGCTTTTTCGTGGTAGGGTTTCCCAGTGACATTTTAGTCTCTCAAACGCAAAACTTATTTCTTAGTGAAGAACCTTCTGTCAGACTTTTCTTTTTCTTCATTTTATCCTTTATCCATTCCCACACAGATGCATTAGTGGTGTCCATTTGGTTTGTTTTATGTTCTCCTCGATGGAATCATGGGTAGTTTCATTGCAACTCACCTCTCTCTGTTTGTTCCGTATAGGGCTGGTAGTGCAGGACCATTCTGATCCCCTGTTCAGTTCCTATGCCTATAAGTCCCACTACCTCCTGAACGAATCAAACCGGGCTGAGTTGATGAAATTACCTATGATTCCTCCTCCTTCGTCAGCTTCCAAAAAGAAATGTGAGAAAGGTAACCAAAATAGTTTCTTTCTCTTTAATTTAATTTCACTTTCTCTATTTCTCTCTCTCTGACTCAAGAAATGCCTGCTTGTCCAGCACCACTTGCTGCTTTGCAGTGAACTTCACTCATTGGTTATCGTGAGCCTGTGTTCATGTGGTTGGCAATTTTTTTTTAATTACAAAAGGGCTTAAAATAATTACTGTCACTAAATTCTCCTTGAAAGAGGTTAAACCCCTTTGTACTTAGAAAATACCTGGCCTGGGCTATTCCAGCTCCAGGGAAGCTACGGACCCAGCAATGGGAAGCGGTGAATGGAGCTTGATATTCCAGCAGTGAAGTCCTTACCAGCTGCTTAAATGGGTTTTATGTAGGGAGGGAGAGGAGGGATGTTCTGTTTCAGAGCTTTTAGGCAGCATATGCAGAGCCAGAGAGAAGGAAGGGCTGAACGCGGGAGGGTCCTGTTGTCACTCCAAGGGTGTCCGAAGGGGAAGGCAGAGAGGTTTTGCACGGGTACGAGTCCCTCAGTCCTTGAGTTGCACATTCCAGCTCTGCCAGGTTGGGACAGCTGGTGCTCCTTCCCCTCCTGCATGGGCACTCGCATCCCGAAGCAGTGTGGGTGTGGGAATGGTGGGAAGGGCTTTCTGTCCTGTGCAGCTCTGGGGAGAGCAGATGTTTATCCCGGTGTGATGGAGCTGCGGCATCTCGGAACGCCTTCCAGGGAGGAACCTGCTGTCTGTGTAACATACTCAGATGTGATATTTTATTCCCCACAGAGTGTTCAGAACTGGTGCCCCATTAACCATTCTGAAGTCAGGTCCCTGTGAGCGTTCCTCGGTTGAGGCTTTCCATAGTTCCCATAATTCCTGGAAACAACAATTATTTTGAGCCCTCTGCTTAGCTTGAGCAACACCTTTACTAATGCATCCTGAGAGCAAAGTGTTGGTGATTTTCTTGCTTAGCACTGGAATTTGTGTTTGGTTGTGTTTGATTTTGCATCCTTTGGCATTTGACAGTGGCCGGTGCCTTCCCAGTAACTCACCCTGGGGCTGTATTTCCTCTGAAGTAACATTCACAAAAAAACACACTTTAAAAGTTAAAATGTTACAGGTTTGGGGAGCTCTGGAAAATCTGTATGGTTGTATTGGCCTGGTTTGAGCGGAGGAAATACAGTGTTGGCCATGCACCTGATTTGACTAAGGAATGCTTTCTGTGACTGCAACAATCAGTATGATAGTTCTGAAAGTCTATAGGTGGACAAAATTTTCTGATGAATGTTTGAAAGTTCTTTCAATATTGTAATTGAAAATGGCTTTAAATTCTAAAATCCCTCTCATTTTCCATCTGGGACACAAAAACTTGTTAATTAAAAAAAAATTGTATATAAATTGTGAATATATATTTTATATACTTTCATATATAAAATATTACAGTGTGCGATGTATAAAGGCCTGTCATGTGAGCTGCTGTGCCTGCTGAGTGGCTTAGAGCTGTGCTGTGGCTCCACATCTCATACACCTGCCAAAATATCCACCAGCCAAAACCACCTTTGCCCAAATCAGTGTAAACTCAGAAATCGCTGTTAACGCTGCGCTAAGGTTTCCTTTATGCACAAAAGGAACGTTGGAGATGGGGATGACTGCACGGTGTCTCATTCTGCCTTGCGTACTGTGCTGATGCTGGTGAACTCTTCACGTTGTGGGATGAACACCCTTACTGCAATTCTGTGCTGCCCTTGATACAGAAAAGCGTTGATTGACCTATAGGCTGTGGGATTTGATGCTCGATAACAGATCGCTGGGGGATCCAGCCATAACAATGTTGACTGGAAAAGCGCTGCTGAACAATCGGGCTATTTCTGATGGGTTTGGCTGTCACCAAATACAGAAGCAAACAGCACTTGTTTGGATGTGATGCTTCCCTTGGGGGCGGTGCTGTCCTACCAGCCCGCTTCGTGTTTAACAGACATCGTGCTGCTTTGCTGTGCGTCGTTGATGTGGCTGAGAGTCACAACCTGCACGCGAGGCTGCACTGCCCAGCTCCATAACCAACATTGTTAAGGGCGACTCGATCCCTTTCTTTTGCCATTTTTTCCTGTGGGGCACACGGGAGTGTGGAATGGGTGATGTCAAATTCCTGTCCATTGCTGTGCAGAGGGGAAGAGAATCTTTACGTCTATAAACCAAGCAGGGTTTCTTTGTTTAAAGGTGGAAAACTGTTGTGCTGCGAGTCCTGCCCAGCTTCCTTCCACCCCGAGTGTCTCAACATAGAAATGCCTGAAGGATGCTGGAATTGCAATGACTGTAAAGCAGGCAAGAAGCTGCGTTACAAGCAGATCGTTTGGGTCAAGCTTGGGAATTACAGGCAAGTTGGCTCTTGATGGTTTTGATGCTTTGGATGTTTGTAATGCTCTACAGAATTACAGGAAGATAACACAATGCAGCCTTCGTGAGCAAGAACTGGAATTACAACCATTCCATCTACTTCTGTGTGAGACATCCCCATCGCCCATTAAATTAAACTGTCCTGCTTTTTCCAGGCGATGGTGGGTGCTTGGTTGCACTTGTGTTTGCTCTGTAGAGCACAAGAGGGATATAGAAAGCCAGGGGCTGCCTCACAGATCTGAGATGTCCTGGCTTGTTTTTGCTGTCGGTCCCCTGCAGGAACAGGAGCATTTGTCGGTTACATTAGAAACCCTCTCACGTGCTGCCCATGTTCTTACAAGGCTTTCCGAAATCTGGAGTGAGAACTGTTGTGGGGTTTTGCACGGTGCTGCCCAGGTATTGCCAGAGCGAGCCTTGACTGCATAAGGAAGTTCATTCCTTTAAGAGAGGAAAACTGGCTTTTATTTCTCAGTTGGGCCAGGCAAAGCAGGAAGCTGAGGCTGTGGGTCAGGAAACTTATATCCTTCTCTTTTTCCCTGCTTTCCAGGTGGTGGCCAGCAGAGATCTGCAATCCCAGGTCTGTGCCTCTCAACATACAGGGCCTCAAACATGATATCGGGGACTTCCCAGTATTTTTCTTTGGTTCACATGACTACTATTGGGTACACCAGGGCAGAGTTTTCCCTTATGTTGAAGGAGATAAAAGCTTTGCTGAGGGGCAAACTAGTATTAACAAGACCTTCAAGAAAGGTAAAATCAAACAAAGTTTATAGCGGTTTATGACAAAAATTCCACGTGTTTGTGTCTCCATCACCACTTAACCTGCATGGGAATATGATGTGACTAGTGTTCTGTGTTCACATACAATTGCAAATATTATGTAGATCCCTTGACTGTGGATAAAATGTGTTTCTTTAAGTGCCTACTCGTTGTGGGCAAGTTTAGTTCTTCCACAAATTGGGAAGTGCTAAGATGGAGCTTGGGCTCTGCTGCATGGTGTCATTGTTTGGTATCTCGGTACCTGGCGATAGATTCATGATATACTGCAATAATTCATTTTTAGTTTGTGTTTTTCTTTATAGAGTTCTATTCCTAGCATTTAAAGTCATATAAATGTGCATAAATGTGTACAGTCAATAGACAGCAGCTGGTGCTAATGGCTCCCTATTTTGAACTCCCTTGCACAGCACTTGAAGAAGCGGCAAAGCGCTTCCAGGAGCTGAAAGCACAAAGAGAAAGCAAAGAGGCATTAGAAATTGAGAGGAATTCAAGGAAACCTCCACCTTACAAACACATCAAAGTGAGTTGGCTTCTTTCTTTTCCTATTTTTATTCTGCACATGAGTAAGGTATGTGTTCAAACCAGCATTCGCAACAGTTCCAGCTTGGGGAGATTCAGATAAATCCTTTGCTACTGTTCTTTTCAAGAATCTTTCATTCTATGTTATAGCATTGTAAAACGTTCTTTTAGCAGAGTATTTGTGAGAGTTAACAGTTGAACAGTTTCACTTAAGCAAGAATTTTGCTGTCTGTAGTCTTGTCTTGTGTCTTAGCCACACGCTGGCTGGTACAACTCACTGAACATTGTTAACGCTGAACTCTGTTGGCAAACTAACAGCTCACCCTGCTATAGAGTCTGGACTCTTGCCAGTGGTTTTGGAGACACGGTGCTTGGTGGTGTTTCTGTAACATCTTTAGCTTTAATTGGAAGAAATCTCAGTGAGGTGCTCTAACCTTGGTATGCTTGGGGTTACTGGAGCAGGAATTTTGCTGGGGAGAGGCTCCTGCTCTACTGTCTGGAGTGATGAGTTCTAAAGTTCCTCGCTCAAATTGATTGCTGTTGGCATCTCTGACCAGTTGAGTAGCAGTGGAGTGGTGACTGCCAACTCTGAAAGCCCATGTGCGTTTGCTGCTGAACTGCAGGGGCTGTACTTGTGACACGCGACCCTTGACAAGGGTCTGGAGGAAAAAGAATGATATAACCATTATTTTCTTGCTTTCTCCTCTCAGTTATGGTTGGCCTCCAACAAAGCTGTTAAGTGTGTGTTTTCTGTGCGTTGTCTTCATCACGTATTGTGTTTTTCCTTTGTTCTGCAGTCCAACAAGGTAATTGGGAAGGTTCAGATCCAGGTGGCCGATCTGTCGGAGATCCCTCGCTGTAACTGCAAGCCATCGGACGAGAACCCCTGTGGCCTGGAGTCAGAGTGTCTGAACAGGATGCTGCAGTACGAGTGCCACCCCCAGGTGTGCCCGGCGGGGGAGCGCTGCCAGAACCAGTGCTTCACCAAACGGCTCTACCCAGATGCTGAAATCATAAAGACCGATCGGCGTGGATGGGGGCTAAGAACAAAAAGGAGCATTAAAAAGGTAGAATCACAAAGGTTGTGGTAGCCATCAGGGTGGGTTTAGGTGAAAACATTGCAACTCTGTGTACATTAAGCACATGCATTAAAACATTTCAGTACTTTCAAGTCAAAGCTTTGTGGTAAACAGACACAGAACTGCTGTGGGTGCAGCAATACTGGTGAAATCAGCTGAGCTGCTTTGCTGAGCACACTTTAACCTTCATATTGACTTGCAGAAGGCAGTGCATTCCAGGGGGCTGTGAATTTGTGAGTTCTGTTGGAGGAGAAGTATGACCATCTCCTGCTTCTAGGGGGAGAGGGCGTGTTCATGTGTGTGGGTGCTCTCACTGGGCAAAAAGGGAGGCACCAGCCTGGGAAAAGGCAGTCAGAATGATGGCTGCTTTCCCTAAAAAAGACCATTGGAGATGGAGAAATCTAAGAGGGCAAAATAAGTCGCCTGTTCCTCCTCTTTTTCCTTCTCTTCTCCCTGTCCGTACCAGAAGCTGGCAAATGCCGATCATGCAGTACAAGGAAGGCTCAGGCAGTGGGTGGAGGCAGCTGGAATCACAAGCCCCTTTTTGGGGGTTCCTCAAGTCTGTCCTGCTGCCTTTTGTATTTACACAGGTTGCTTGCCTGTGAGATGGTTCGGTTTTAACGCTTTTTGTGATGAGTAGAGTACATTTTTATAGGAAATCCTTTTTTCTGTGCTGCTTCTCTGTATCATCATAAGAAGTAATAAGCGTGCATCTCTTATTTTTGTTTTCCTTTACTCTTCAGGGTGAATTTGTGAACGAATATGTTGGTGAGCTGATTGATGAGGAGGAGTGCAGGTTGCGAATCAAACGTGCACATGAGAACAGCGTAACCAATTTTTATATGTTAACCGTGACCAAGGTGAATATTCCAGCTTGTTCACTGCGAACTGTAGGTGGTTGGAAGCAGGGGAAAAGTGCTGGCAGAAGCGTCCTTCCAGGGTTGTTGATGTCCTCCTATGGATGTGCGGGTCGGGGTGGGACAGTCACATCTGTGTTTCCCGTTACTGGAACGGGTGAAGAGATGGAACAAAAAGCTGCATCTTGGGGGACGCACGCTGTGCCTGTTTCACTGCTGTAAGCACAAATACTCAGACACTTTTCCATACAACTCTCTCTTAACTAATCCACAGTAAGCGTGTTCTTTCTTGCCTTAGCTGTTAGTAGGCACTTGTCAGCAGGAAACTTTTTTTGTTTGTAAGTACTAAATATGTCTTTGTCTTTTATTGGAAGGACCGGATAATTGATGCTGGCCCAAAGGGGAATTATTCTCGCTTTATGAACCATAGTTGTAATCCAAACTGTGAAACACAGAAATGGACAGTGAATGGTGACATTCGAGTGGGGCTGTTTGCTCTCTGTGATATTCCCGCAGGTAAAGATGATGGCACTGCTTTGCATGTGTACTTTTTTCTTGAAACAGCCAAGTTCCTGACTTGGCCAGGTTTTTTTTCTCTCTGAAGTTGCCTCATACCTGTGACATTTATAGGGACTTTGCCATTCAGTGGAGTGGAGACAAACATTTGAGTTCCAGCACTTACCATAGCGCCGATGCTTTCAGCAGTTACCTTTCTCTGAGCAGCCTTTCACCTGGTCTCTCTTTTCCGTGGGTCGCTGTGACTGTAGAACTACCCCATATGCCTGATCTCAGCAGAATTCACTACTTCCAAAGCTCCTTAAACCAATGCATGAGGTCAAGCTTACCCTTTTGAAACATGTTGCTGCTAGATCTCACAGACCACAAAGAGAGAAAAGCTAAAGAAATGCTGTTGTCACCAGCCTTTCCTCAGTGTTTTTGTGGGTGAATTGTTTTCCTTTATGTTTTAGGGATGGAGTTAACATTTAATTATAATCTGGATTGCCTGGGCAATGGTCGGACTGAATGTCATTGTGGAGCAGAAAACTGCAGTGGTTTCCTGGGAGTGCGTCCGAAGGTATGTGGGTGAAAACTGAAGTTTCTCTTCCCAAATCCAGAGATCTATGAGAGCAGGGCAAGGAGAGGATTTGGTTTATTTAACATTTTACTTTATGTAATACTTTCCACCTTTGAGAGTCCCTGAAAATTTTACTGTAAGGCTGTTGTGTCGAGGGTGAGGTTATTTCACCAAAGTGTGTTGCTTCTAATACTTGTGGATGGGCATTTCTGGCTTTTATAGCTTAAAAACTTCTTTGAGTGGATTTAATTTAAGCATAGGTCATGCAAATAATCACCTGAAGTTAATTCTAATGCTGGGGATTTATAAAGTGACTGTGTGCTGTGATCTTTGTCATTGCTAGACAGCATTTGCAACAGCAAATGAAGAGAAGGTGAAGAATGCGAAACTAAAGCAAAAGAAAAGGAAAATAAAAACAGAGCAGAAGCAGATGCACGAAGACAACTGTTTCCAGTGCGGAGATGGGGGAGAACTGGTCATGTGTGACAAGAAGGACTGTCCCAAAGCGTACCACCTCCTATGCCTTAACCTGACTCAACCACCTTTTGGTAAGAGCAGTCTCATGCCTTCCTGGTCACCTTTTCATTCCTGCAGCCAGACAGTGCTTGAGCGAAACGCAGTCTTCACTTACATTAAATGCAGCACATTTGCTTTTCAATACCACTCATCTTTTAGAAATGGATCAGATGGCAGCGTTCCTAGAAGAGAACCCGTGGACAGAGAGGCACTGCAATACTTTTAATGTTGTTCTTGTTGGATCTCTTTCTTGAATTACTTTTCCTCCTCTTAATTTGATTGAAATACCAGTATCATCTTGGTGCCCCAAGGTCACCAAGTGCAAATCAAATGACAGGTCAGACCACTGACAGAGCAAAGCCCCAATTAATCACTAAACGTGGTTAAATTATTTACTGCATTCTGATGGCTCACAACTTCCATTTGACTTTTCCCATGCTAAGGCATAGCTTTTTCTAGCTGGAGCTCACGTTATTCCACAATACAGCATCTTAATCCCATTGCAGGATTTTGTAAAAGCCTTTAGCTCTTTAATCTTCCCAATTCCAAAGACTTTAGTGAAAATAATTGGAAGTCCAGATTATTCTATGATTAAATTACCCACAGGGCTGCCATGAGTGAAGCTGAATCTGTCACCTGCCTTTTCAGCATGTTATAAACATGGAAGCTACGTTTTCCAAAACCACTTGCACTGCAGCTGAACTAAAGTTTCGTTTGGAGCGAGGACTGTGTCCAGATCAATAAGAGGTGCTCACTAATCAGCAAAAAGTCCAAAACAGACTCGCCACCTTGGTCTCTTGATGCCAGAGGAGGTCGATCTGACGGTTTTAAGCTCTAGTTATGCATGCAGTGATGTTTTGAGACCTAAAAACGTAGAATGACTAAGAACTGTTTCCAGTCAGATTCCTGTGAATGGGAAGCAGAAGCAGCAGCTGGAGTGAGAGCCGATGTCTTCTGAACATTCTCTGCATTTATCTGAACGGTTACAACTTGGAGTAGGGGTTAAAGGGCTGCACTGTCCCCAAAATGCACTAATCTCATCTTCCTCTCTCTCTTCTCTCTTCCCCTCCCATCCTCAGGAAAGTGGGAATGTCCGTGGCATCAGTGCAACGTCTGTAGCAACCCTGCAGTTTCATTCTGTGAGTTTTGCCCTCATTCCTTCTGTAAGGATCACGAGAAGGGAGCCCTGGTGGCCTCGGCGCTGGACGGCCACCTCTGCTGCTCCGCACATGACCCCAAATCTCCTGTGGCCCCTGAGTACTGGAGCAAGATAAAGTGCAAATTGGAACCGCAGAGTCCTGCCGAAGAAGGAAAGGAGTGAATTTGATTAAACACAAACAAGGGAGGGGAGAAGAGGGGCAAACAGGCGATGAACTTGGAGACTGCTATGACACATTCAGTCTTTGTCACCGGAGCCGTCGCATGTGAGCTGGGAACGGGACCATTTAACCTTAGCGAGCAGAAGCAGGCGGCGATGTTGGGTTTTTGTTGTTCTATCTTTCTTTTACCCTTGAATGTGCTGCAGCAGCTCTTGCCGTTGGAAACCAGAAACGTCTTGGCCTTCAGAGGAGAACGTAGACCTTTTGACAGTGAAAAGAATATTCTGTTTAAAATATGTTCCTTGGGTGTAGAAAGCGAAGCATAGCAACATATTTATTTATTTAATTTTTAAAGGGTGTTGAAGATCTGGTTTTGATCAGTCAACGTGTCTTTAAAAACAAAATAGCAAAGCCAACGTAACTTTTATGTCTGGTTTATGGCAAGAATAAAGTCTCCCCACTCTGTAACGTTGAGATGCCGTAAAGGCAGGTGTGGGTTTCAGACCAGGTGACCCCCAAAATGCCTCCGTTCCCGTACTTGTTTTTAAAGGCATTTTGAGAAGGAAGGTAATGTATCACGTTAACTTATGAATATTATTGTAGAGCTTTTCCTAGGAGAAATCAGGTGTGTGACTTCCTGGAATTGGTCGTAACACAAATCTGGTGTTGTTTGAGGAGGGGAGAAATCATGGTTGCTGGCTGGAGAGCTGTAATCAGTGTTTGAAGACAGGTGGAAATTCAGAAAGAGCTTCATTGCGAGATGGTAATTCCTTTATCCTTCATAATTTGGAAAATCTCCACAGTCAGGAGAGCTGCCTGGCCTCGGTCGCGTCCCGCAGTGCACTGGAAACTGAAACCTCTGCGCTGCTGGTGGGCGCTCTGCCACCGAGTTCTGCAGATGCAGGGTTGTGCTGTGTGTGCAGCACCTGCCCACTCTGCCCTTGTTTCATGGCCGTTATCCTGGTGGGATCCCTTCCTGCTGCTTTCTCAGACTTCCCTTGGCTTCCAAGGAGACTGGAGTGCTTACAGAATCCAACCCCTGTGTATGTTTGCTTTGATGGAATGTTTGGGTTATTTTTGCTGAGGGAAGTCTTCCAACTTTGATTTTCATTGCTAACGGAGGGAAGAAACCCCTCTTTTTTTCAGTGAACAGCGTATTTTCTGTCTGGGTAACGAGCTGCAGTCACAGCAGCCTCGTGAGACAGCGCTCTCCATTCATCAGCAGAGACAGGCTCCTTCAGTGAGGCTTCTGAACTGGCTTAGCTCCGCTACTGCTCCAGGTTTTCTTTTCCATACCTATTTTCCTCCATCTCTTGTGCAAGGAGCTCGGGGAGACCAGTTATCCCAGGATGCCATTAGTCCTTGGTGAACGTCCTGTCCTCGCCCACTGTCTTACAAAGCACTGTGCATCCCCATGCCCTGGTAGCGTTAGAGAGGACTGGAGGCTCGTGCAGCGCTGCTCGGGCTGGCTTTGTGCTAATGGGCACTGGAAATAATCCTGAATGAATAGAATTAATATCAGGTGTTGCTGGCATTGGGCTAAATTAAGCTTTGAATTAAAACCCTTGTCTGTTAAAACCCTGCAGGAATGCGCTGGCTTCTCAGTTCAAGAAAGCAGCAGCTGGAAAAGTCCCTGTGGGGTTTTAGGGCATGTCTTGCCTCTGGCTGCTTCCTTCAGTTTATTGATGTTTTGTGAAATGTTTTGTGTGCAGTTGTAAAACCCCAAAATACACTACAGTCTCTTCACACAGCTCCTGTGCTGCGGAGCCAGGCTGGCAGGTCCCTCCCGGAGGCTCCGCACCTGCCTTGCCCCGCACTGTGGGATCACGGGGCCGGAGTCCCGGGGCTCGCTTTATGGTGCTGGCAGGATCCTTCCTCGCGGTGCTGCTGCCGCGGCTGTCGGAACACTAACCTTGCTTGGAAGCAGTGCTGTATTTTAGTATTTTTTCCAAAGAAAATTTAAAAAAAGGATTTTATTTTTTCGTAACACTCTGCTTGAGAAATGTCGCTTTTTAAGCTCTTATTGGGGTTGTTGAACCCCTGCAGGATTTCCAGCCACAGCTCTCGCTGCAGCGCTGGTAAGGCCCGGTGGGTTTACCTGTTACTTATTAGGCTCGGGAATATTGAAATTATTTTCTCTTGGGCGTTCGGAATATCGTAGATAGGCGAGTGCACCTACATTCTCTCTTCATTCCACGTCCATGGTGACTTGCTGACTGGAAACAGTGTGGCAGCACCTGAATGCCCTCACGAGTGTCTGATGAGTGTTGCCACGCGAGATGCGCTGCCGTGCCAGTGCACCGCATACTGCAGAACACGGGGAGGTGCGCAGAAGGCTTAAAAACTTGTGAAATGCTGTGAATTGAGGCATGCTGCTGCTCCGGTGCCATGGCACTTGGTGTCTTGGGTGACTTTGTTTTCAAACTTCTTACAGGTGCTCCTTTATTCCACCAAAAATAAGATTGGTAACAGCCAACAGCCGGGCTTGGACTTTAAGGGAAAATAGGATACCAGTTTATGAGCTGGTACACCTTGTGAACAAAAAGTCTGAACTGGATTTCATGCTGTTGGAGAGGAGGTGAATCTTTAAAAACCCTTAACATTCCAAGATAATACCCAGTTCCGAGTGTCTTGGTGTCTGTAGGGCGGTTGTTCTTTATGCCAAACACAAAATGTTAAAATATATGTTTTAGTTATGTCTTTACAAAGTAACTAACAATAATGGGATTCCTATGTAAGGACAAGATTTCACAGCTGGGGAGGGGGATTTGACATAGGGGCAGTGAGCTGCTTGGTGATGTTTGTGTGCTCTCTAAGGTGGGATCAGTAACGGCGGGCAGTTGGGTCGGGCTGAGGCCGGGCAGAAATCCTGCTGCTGATTTCCATGGGGAAAATCAGTGTTCAGTTCAAGGTTTGGAACACACCATCACCCCTTTCCCTTTCTTCTGTTTGATGTTTCGGGGAGGCAGCAGGGATCACTGAGTCCCTGACCGGTTGGGTTTTTCCAAATACATGGTGCAAGCAGGAGTGATTGTAGCTTCCAGATTATCAGTGTGGACCTGTCCTACCACCAGGCTGCTGAAGGTGTTTGCAGCTCAGGAAGGATGATGTAAAGGCAATTTAGTGGGGAAATTACCTTCTCCGGTCACCGCCGTGGTCTTGAGAATCTGTTAATGTGGAGTCACAGGGCTGGAATGTTTAATTTTGGCCTTTCTTCTAAAAAACCTTCTTGTATCTTAATTTCAGGACAGAATGAGAAAGACACAATTACCAGGTGTAATTAACAGTGAGCATAAAATCTGTATATATTGAACCTTTACAGAAATACGGGGTGGGGGGTGGGGGGTGTCCAGCGCTGGTACGAAGTCGTCACTTTAACATGGAAATCTCTGCCTCATTGAATTCAGGGTTTAATGTACTTGAAGCTCTGCGGTTCCTTACACAGCTTTTTTATTTATACATGACTTGTTTTGTATCCATTGACAATGTCTTTGACCTCCCCGAGGTTCCTTTCTGCTCCCGCTGTACAGTGAATCTATGGCAAATGGGAGAATTTTCCAAAGCAGCTGTCTCGGACCCATGTGTGTTCCCGTGTTGTGCATGCGAGACGGCGGCTCAGAGCGATGCTGTCCGTTTGCGTTCCGTTTTCCATTGCCTTTCCCCCTACCATTTACCTTTGTGTAGCAGAACCATTTGCACTTACAGTACACTCCTACACTTTGGGTGTGTTCGCAACGTTGTTCTAAGGAAAAAAAAAAAAGGAAAAAAAAAAAAAAAAGGAAAAAAAAAAGCTGTTTGCTATTGTATTCGATTCGTGCAGCTCGGGTCCGTGTTCCCCTGCGAGGGAGTCTCTCCCTGCTCTGGAGGACGGGAGCTGTCGAGCTGGAACTGTCTGCGCTTTGCCTCGAAGGCTTCTGTAATTAATGTGAACTCCAAAAGGGAAAACGCGTGTGAGTTTGCCAAAGCCATTGATCCCTTCATTCCCTGTTCCTGGTGTGGTGGCTGTGCCGTTCCTCGGGTTGTCCTCTCCACCTTGGAGAAGATGCCGGTGAGTGGTCCTTTCCAGCCATCCTCGTGCTGCCGGGCCCTGTGGAGCAGTTTCAGTTGCTTTGGGGTTATTGACGGGCTGAATGGGGCAAAGGCTCCTCCTCACCGGTGGAGCCGAGTCTCGCTTCTGGTGTGGCTGTTCCTTTCCCGATTTGCTGGTGGTGCTGCCGCAGAAGCCGAGGTGATCCCACGCTGCTCCGACCGGCAGGAAGGGTTTTGTCGGGCACGGGGCTGCGTGCATACCCGGGGCTGCTGTTGG
The DNA here is from genome assembly GCA_033558235.1 of Neomorphus geoffroyi. Lineage (NCBI taxonomy): Eukaryota > Metazoa > Chordata > Aves > Cuculiformes > Neomorphidae > Neomorphus > Neomorphus geoffroyi. Next base: position 682,336 of record JAUMJM010000056.1, read on the forward strand.
AAACCAATGCCGCCGGTTTCTGCGCGAGTGATGTTGCACAACACGGATACCTGTGGATTCCGTTCCCGTGTACTCTGTAAGGATAACCTTTGTAGAGTCGTTATTTCTGTAGACTTTGTTTATCTGTAACAAACTTTGTAGATTCTGTGAAATGTTATTTTACCGAGATCACTCAGTCTTCACTAGCAAAGCATCGATATTCACCGACATCAATAAGTTGGGAGTTCTTGGAGGTTGACTGGAAGCTCTTGACACTAACGAAGTAGCGTGGAATTCCCTGGCGCTGTTCCGCGGGGGCATTACCGTACCATGACTTGATGTTGCCGCATAGACTTTGGGATATACGATATTTTGGGGGTTTTGTTGTTCGGCCGATGTTCTCTTGCCTCGTGTGAAGCCCGTGAAGCCGGGATCCCTGTACATAGCCGCATCCCGGCGCCTGCGCGTAGCGTCCCTAGAGCTGCCTGTACGATTTTAGCTTCTCCTCGGTGTCCGTGATGGTAGAACATATAATTTTTGTACATTATATTTACTGAGATGTCGCCCCTTTTTTTATTTTACAAATACTTTGGAATTCAGATGTGGTTTTTTGCTTCCCGTGAGGATTCATTTGGAAAGGTTTTTAATGACATTCCACTGATTTGAACGTTTGCTTGAGGTTGACTTCAATAAATCGTTCTGAATGTGCCGAGGTCCGAGCGCTGTTCCGAGGTCTGAGCGCTGTTCCGAGCTGAGGTGGGGAGGGATGGGGGGACACGGGGGTTCCTTGTTCTTTCTGGGAAGGGATGGGAAGGGAAACGGAAGGGGTGAGAAGAGGTGAGAAGGGAGGGGGTGGAAAGGGGAAGGGTGAAATAGAGGTGAAAAAAGATCGGTTGAGATGGGAGAGGAAAGAAGGGGTGAGAAGGGAAGAGGTGAAAAGAGGTGGGAAGGTTAAGGAAAGGGAAAGAAAGGGGTGAGGTGTGAAAGGAAAGGAAGAGAGGCAGAGAAAGAGTGAGAGGTAAGGGAAGGGGTGGGGAGGGAAAGGAAGGAAAGGGCTGAGAAGGAAAGGGAAGGAGTTGGACGGGGTTGGATGGGAAGGGAGGGGAAGGAAAGAAAGGGAGGCGAAAGGAAGGAAAGGGAAGGGAAAAGAAGAAAAAGGTGAGATGGAAAGGGTGGGATGGGAAGGGGTGACGAGTAAATGTGAGCTGGGAAGGGAAGGGAAAGGAAAGGAAAGGGTGCGCTGGGCAGGGAGGGCAGGAAGGGGCGGGAGGGCAGGAAGGGACGGGAGGGCCGGGGCCGCCATGGCGGGGCCGGCCGCCGAGCTGGGCGTGCGGGTGGCGCTGCTCGCGGCCTTCGTGTGAGTGAGGAGGGCCCTGCCCGGCCCCCAGAGCCGCCGGGGCGGTTGGGGCCCCGCGCTCAGCCTCCTCCTCTCCCTCCCAGAGTGACGGAGCTGCTGCCGCCGTTCGAGCGCGCGGTGCCGCCCGAGGAGCTGCAGCGCTACCGGAGCCCCCGCGTGGAGACCGAGCACGTCCCCACCCTCCCCATGGCCGTGAGCGCAGAGCCTCCCCTCACAGAGCCTCCCCTCGCACCCAGCCTGTTCTGAGTGCAGAACCTTCCCCTCGTGCCCAGCTTGCGCCCCAGTTGCTCCCAGTTCTCCCTGGTTGGCAGCGATGGCTGTCGTGCTCTGGTGAGGGCACTTCCTCACGGCACGCACTGAACATTCTTGTTTCATGACAGCTCATCACATTCCTGTCGCCCTCGCTGCTCATCGTCCTGGCACGGGTGTTCATGGGCGCCGACCGAGAAGACTCGCGGGAAGCCTGCCTTGGTGAGTTGCTCCATGCCCAGAGAGGGCAGCTAGGGCCCTGCAGACAGGTCCTTTCCTCTGGCCGGGGCACAAGGCTTGGGCCCGGGGTGTCAAACCCGAGCCCTGCGGCTCCAGCTGAGATTTGAGCGCTGCCCGTGCCTGGAAGCTGCACATTGGATGCGATGCTGACATGACCTCTCTGCTCTCTCCTAGCTGCCAGCCTTGCTCTCACCCTGAACGGGGTTTTCACAAACACCCTGAAGCTCATTGTGGGGAGGTGAGACCCTGGCTCCTTCCGAGCTGCACAGTGTGGAGAGGGGAGGGGCGCAACAGCAGAGCTACAACAGGAGGAGCAGGCCCAGAAGCTGATGTTGGACTCAGTCTGGCAGGAATGTGGTTTTTCTAACTGTAAAGACAATTAAATACTAGAGCAAACACCATCAGGGACCTGCTGTGTCCAGGCATCCTTTAGACAGGCTCATTGAGGCCTGCGCCAGGGGGCAGCGCCTTGGAACGCGTGCAGGGAGCGCATGGGACGGTTTAATCACCCCAGGCCTCATGGCTGGTGTGGCAGAATGTTCCGTGTGTTGAGGTTTGGCATTGAGGCTGCACGGGAATTTGGTTCTTGATGCACCTGGACAGGGAAAATCAGTGCAGCGCTGATCCCATCTGCTGAGCCCAGACCAGAGCGGAGCTGGGTACGATGCTCAGTTGGGCATTTTGGGCAGCCTAGGTTGTGCTGCCTTCCCTTTGCACAAGGGAGGGAGCCGTGTGAGGTGTCTGGTGGCTGTGTTCGGATGTGGGTGCTCCATGGGAGGGCTCCCTGCTCAGATGTCTTCTGACCACTGCATGCCTGAGAGCTGCGTGCTGTACTTCTCCACTCTAGGCCACGGCCGGACTTCTTCTATCGATGCTTCCCGGATGGACGAGCAAACGCAGAGCTGGTGTGCACAGGCGACCCTGGCACAGTGACTGAGGGACGCAAAAGCTTCCCCAGCGGACACGCGTCGTGTGAGTTTTCCATGTCCGTTTTTCGGTGCAGCCCTAGACAGCGACCTCTGGGGAGCAGGAGCCCCTGGGGAGGGCAGCTTGGGTTTGCTTTCATGCACCCTGCAGCTCTGCTTACATTCACTGGCCTGTTTGGGCACTGCGGCTTTCCCTCTGCAGAGCAGCATGGGGTGAAAAATATAACCCGAAGCTGTCTGTAACTCCTGGGAGGAGGGGTGCTTGCTAAGTACCAGCTCCTCGGCTCCTCCATCACTCAGGAGCTGCTGCTCCCCTTGGCTGCCGTGGGCAGGGCGCACGTCCTCTTTCAGCCCTTCCACCACAGCAGGGGAGAGGGAGAGGATATGGCCGAGGGCCGACAGCAGAGCCCGTAGCTGTTTCTGAAGCGACACGTGTCTCTTCCAGTCGCCTTTGCAGGTCTCGCCTTCTGTGCCTTCTACATAGCCGGGAAGCTGCGCTGCTTTGCGCCTGGCCGGGGAGGCAGCGCTCTGCGGCTCTGCGCCTTCCTCCTGCCGCTCTTCCTTGCCACCCTCATCGCCGTGTCCCGCATCTGCGACTACAAGCACCACTGGGAAGGTGGGTTGGCATCTGCAGACCTGGACGGGGGCACTGGGAGCGTGCGGGGGGTCTGCAGTGCCAGAGGCATTCAGAGCTCACTGTGGCAGCTTCTCTGGGGGTAATTTTTTAGTTACTCTCCTCCAGGGGTCATTTTTTTTGCTGCCTGCAAGGTGCCAGTGCCTTTCTCTGTGTTTGAAATAAACACCAAACAGTTTCATAGCCAAGGGTCCAGTGGCTGATCCAGGCTACAAAGCTGCCCACAGGAGAATCTAATGAGGGTTAGGAGGGTAAAGGGAAGTCAGTTCTTCTCCACTGTTGCCCACAGATGTGTTGGTTGGCTCAGTGATGGGTTTCGTGCTCGCCTACCTCTGCTACCGGCAGTATTTCCCTCCTCTGACGGACTCTGCGTGCCACAAACCGCTCCTGTACAAAGCCAAACAGCTGCCAGTGCACCAAGAAAAGCCGACAACTTCCAGCTTTCTCCTGGATGTGTAGCGACGAGCTCTGCCAGCCACTCTCCCACTGCTCCATGGGTGCTGGGGCTGGGAAAGGCCCGGGGGGAGGTCGGTGGTGCTCTGCGAGAAGGGGCTGCAGTGAGGATGGGTCTGAAGCCCGTGCGGTGCTGGTGAGTTCTGCTCAGGGGCCTGTGCGGCTTTGTTAACTGGATTTTCGAGGTGTCCCTCCCTCCAGGCTCGCTGTGAGGTGAGCGAGGCTGTGGGAGGACAGCGCGGTTCTGAAAGGGGCTGAGGTGAGGGCTGGATAAATACAGCAATCTCGTTTGCCCCGCGGGCATCCAGGCCAGGAGGCACCGGCAGTCGTCTCCCCCCAATCCACCCCTTCTCGTGGGAAGCGTTTGTCGAAATGAAGGGCAGGACGTGCTCCTGGTGCCATGTTAAACCCATCTTTTTGATAGCAGCTGAGCTAATTTGGAGTAATGAGCAGGACTTGGCAGTCTTCACCCACAGATTTAAGTGGGGAGAGGGAAGATGGAACTAGCGGGATCATTTTCTGTGTTATTGTGCCAGCCCTGATTTTTTCTAATTTGCCAAATAAAGGAGTGTAATTTCTTTTAACCACCTACGGTACCAAAATCTTTACTGCAAGGATGAGGTTTAGCGCTGTGTGGATAATTTCCTTTGGTCTGTGTAGACCCTTGTCTGCAGGGGTTTCTAGGCCAGGGTTTATTTTGTGTCTCTGTCCTTGCAGCTTTAATGCAGCTGTAAAGAGGTGACAGCAGGCAATGAAACGGTGTTAGACAGCATCCCTTGTGGTGCTTTGTTTCCCTGTGCCATGGTTTGTTCTCAGTGAAGGGCAGAGCGGTGCTGGGAAACCCACAGCATGGCTGGTGTGAGTAGTTACTGTCACCCATCCCCTCCGTAGCTGCGCGTGTTCTAGTCAGGAGGCTGGAATGCAGAGAGCGAAGGTGAGGCCGTAGCAGCGAGGCGCGCCCGCCTCTGCCAAGCTCGGGACACGACAGCAATGAAACTGCCACCCCTTATCTTGGTCCAGGGTGCTCTGTGACCCTGCAGCTTCAGCAGAATTGCAGAAACAGCTTTATTTTCCTCTAGAACTGTGCACAGGTGAACTCTTCAGCCCACTCCCAGTGCCCTAGACATGCGCACACCACAGTCATCTACTTATTTATTTTGGCTTTTACTGGAAAAGACATTAAATTACATTTAAAATGTATTTAACTTTGTTTTTTACAAAGTGCACAACTTAAGCAGCTGATCATGAGTGTCCCAAGTTAAGACCTTTCCTGTTCCTACCCCCGTAGGAGACGCTTCAGCCATCAGTGAGCAGTTGAGGCGCTGGCTGAGCAGCGTGGCTGTGCCGTCCAGTAAAAGAACAGCTGCGGTTCTTGTGGGATGGGAGGAGGGGATGGAGGCTGCAAACAAAACCCTTCAAATAGTGCAAATAATGCAGCACAACGGAGGACAAACACAGGCGGTGGGGAAAAGGCTCCTTACCCCATGCAGGGCAACAGTCGGCGGAAGGAAAGGCTCTTGCCAAAGGCTGACGCGCGGCACTGCAGCACCCGCCTCTGCCTTGCCCAGAAGCCCCAGGCTCAGCCCAGCCATGGAGCCAGCCTGGGGGGTTTGGTGGCCAGGGAGGGACCACCAGAGCCTCCCCATTCCCTTGGAGCAGAGCCAGCGCGACACAAGCTGAGCCACCTGCAGAGCTGGTGTCACCTCCTCAGTGGGGTCACGGCGTCCCAGCCCGACAGATCCGGGCCTTGACTTCACTGCTTGTATTTTGTGTATTTAAAGCCAAAACCAATACCTGGAGCCTGGCTGGTGTGAGATCCCTATAGCTTCCCAAGCCACACCGCAGCAGGATGCGAGCGTGGTGCCGTGCCTCTGCGCAGCCCAGGGCTGTCCCTGTGCCTCCAAATGGCCTGGGCGCTGCCGAGGAGCAGCTCCTTTCCCTGGTCCAGTTTGAGGTGAAGCTTGATGCTACACGCGATGCAGGCAGCACCTTGGCGAGGGCCGTGCTTTGCTGGTGCCGTGAGGATGCTGAGAAGTCGCATGGCAGCAGGCAGGAGCGCTGTCGCAGGCACACAAACACCGCTATCACAAACTGGTTTATGTGGCTGGCACGCCTGGCACACCCGCGGGGGCACAAACCACGCAGCAGCAACCCAAGGAGATGAAGATGCTGGCAAACATGTTCCTGCTCGCGGAACAGCAGCTGCCTGTGCCCCAGCTTCAACTCCCAAATCCGCAGCCCTCACGCCTGGTGCTCCGTGTCACGGCAGGGAGAAATGCGCAGTCTCCGCTCTGCGAGGCTGCTGTAGCTCTCTCCACGCTGTTTGTTTAAGGCTTTTGTTCCTCCAGGTCACGAGCTGCGAGTCTCCTCGCTGTGCCAGGAGCAGTCAGGCCCTCAATGCCAGTTCCCAGTCCCGTCTGCTTCCGTGCTGGAGGAGCTGGTACGGTAACTCACGCAGCGGAGGGTTCAAGTACACGTTGCCACAGGGAGTCACGGTGCAAGTGCTGGGTGTGTTCAAGCAGAAGTGGTTTCTCTTGGTATTTTTTCCCCCCAACCCTACTCCAAAGGGAGGAAAATCATCCTGGTCTCCAGGTAGCAGCAAGTACTTGGGAAGCAGCATGCGGGACACAGCGACAGCGGAGACAGGAAGGCAGAGACGAGACCTGGACTTTCCTGGTGAGTGCTTGGTGGGACTGGACCTAGGAAAGCAGAAGGAGAATAGGAACAGCACTAGGGCAGACCAGAATCCACCCATCCCAGCCTCCCATATCCAGGAATTACCAGCACTGGGTTCCGAGGGCAAGAAAACAAAGGATGCACCTTATCCCCACTCCACCCCTCTGCTAGAAATGAGCAGCAAAAAGGGGCCCCTGCTCTGCCCCCCCCCCCGCCTGCCCTTATCTGCGCCGCCAGCACTTTATTCGCTCTCCTCGTGTCGGACAGCACTTGTGCAGGACGAGGGGAAAGAAGCCAAACGTGCTGGCAGATCAAGGCAAAAAACCCGACCCAAACTCCTGCCCCAGACACGGGGCTGTAAATAAGGAATGTTGTTCCCTCGAGTGGCCCAGGCGTCCTCTGAGGAGTCCTGGAAATTCAGAAGGAGGTGCAGGCGAGGTGACTCACGTCACAACGGCGCAGGGAGGTCAGTGGCTCCCTGGCAAAGCCTGATCCAGTGTGATGCCTTGTGTCTGGTAGATCTCCTTCAGAACCAGCAGAACGGTGTCTTCCGACTCCCTGGAGCAGGAGGAGATGGGAATTAGAGGGAACACTTCCCTCCAGGCAGTACCTGGCAAGAACCACCCCATGCCCTTCCCCTGTCCCTGTGCACCCTCTGTCCCTGCAGAAGCAGATCCTGCTGAGATCAGACATGAATCTGAAGCTTTGACGGTTACACAGAACCTTACCAATAGCAGAGATGCCCTTGCAGTGCAAATAAATACTCGTTAAAGCTCTCTATTGGCTTCTCCTGCAGCACGTAGTCGATGCGGTTCCCTCCGTTCAGCATCCCCACGTTGATGTGGGAGGCCTCTTCCTTCACCGCTGGCGGGGGCTCCTCTGGCTTCGTTTCTGAGGGAAGGGAGAGCCACGCGGCTCTGCCAGGGGGCACCAGCAGCACCACCGAGCCCTCCCTTAGCTCTGCGCTCTCACAGAGGAGAGGTGGGTAACACACTCGGGCCTTCCCACAGGGTTTTCTCTTGGAAAACAGCATCGCAAGAGACAGGCAGAGAAGGGTGAGGGGCTTCCTAGGCTGTTCCCGACCAGGCAGGCTGCCCCCTGTCCACCTTCATCGGGCAACAGCAGGGAAGATCACAGCGTTTGGAGAGCCAAGCGCATCCCGCAGCTCAAAGGCAACCCCTTTGCTAAGCACCAAGGATGGCAGCAGGTTGGATGCCAGGCTGGGCACCTCGCTGGTGTGGCCACAGCTCTGGGGGCAGCTTGTGACGCTGAGCTCTTCTCTCTGGTGACCAATGACAGGACCCAAGGGAACGGCTGGAATTTGTGTCAGGGGAGGGTTAGGTTGGACATCAGGAGAAGGTTCTTCCCTCAGAGGGTGGTGTAACACTGGAACAGCTCCCCAGGGAAGCAGTCACAGCCTGACAATATTCCAGAAGCATTTGGCCCTCAAACACACAGTGTGAGTGCTGCTGGTTGGGACAGGAGTTGGATTCAATGGTCCCTGTGGGTCCCTTCCAACTCGGGTCGTTCTGTGGCTCTGCTGTGTCCCCACCACCCCGCGCACCCACCGACCTGGCTGCTGCTCCAAGCTGGCCTCAGCTTCGGCCTCAACCTCCGCTTCAGCATCGGTGCCACCCGCCTCCACGGCTGGGAGCGGGGCCCGCGTGAAGGACTGCCAGGCGACGCGCAGAGAGCCCAGCAGGTTGTTCTTCAGGTCCACACTCATGCGCGTCAGCCCTTCCTTCAGCTCTGCAAGGTAAGGGGCGGGGGGGGGGTGTCAGCGTTTGGCTGGGGCTGCAGCGGCGCCTGGGGAGGGGAGGGGGCTGCCCATCACCTTACCCAGGTGCATTCTCTTCCTGCCTTTGTGGTGAGGCAGCAGCATGGGCTCAAACTCCAGATCCGGGACGATCATGGGCTCAATCCTGTACGCCACCGGGTCGAACTGCACGGAGGAGGGGGACGGTGAGGCAGGACTCGTTTCTCACACGTCCCAGGCAGGAAGGCTCTGGCTTTTATACCTACAGGGTGAAAGATGTTGAAGAAGCCTTTGCAGGTGGGCAGGCTGTAGTTGGGGTCGATCCGCTTCACTCCTCGCACTGTGAGAAACATCCCGATGGGGGACCCAAAGGCAAAGAAGATGGTGGGCTTGTAGTTCAGCTGAGGGTAGTTGGCTGAGACCTAGGAGAGAGGAGGGTCAAGTTTGTTCATCCTTGCTGATGTTATGAGTGCCTCATCGCTGCAGTCAGCGCGCGGGAATTACCTGTCCTAAGCCAACGTCCCGGTATTGGCAATTCCTGGCATCATCTGTGCTGTCCGGGTCGCGTGGCAATGGGGACCCAGGCTCGGCTCCGTGTTCCCTGCTGCGCCCGGGAGCTGCTGCACTCTGGTCCTGCAGCAACACAACCGGGAAGCCCCACTAGCACAGCTCCCACAGAGCCCAGGGCGCGTCTTGTTACAAGAGGCAGCAAACTGCCCGGCATCCCTCGTCCTCCAGAACCAGCGCGGTGTTGGCAGCCTCCTCCCATGCCAGCCAGCTCCCTCTCTCCCTGGCATCACTAACTCCGGTCTCTACCACTGTCAATGAGTCGCCTGTCTCCTTCACAGGCCATGGGATAAAGTGACCCTGCAGTGGGGTGACACCAGCGGAACCCGTGGGAGCAGCTCTGCCACCAAAGCCAAGCCCGTGAGAGCTGCTGGAGCCAGGATGGCCAGGAACGAGGGGGTCGGGGTGCTCGGGGACTGAGGTTCCGCATCCCTGAGAGTGACGGGATGCGACCTGGATGAGTACAAACCGTGCAGGAGACAAACCTGCTTCTCCGGCTTGGAGCTGATGTAATGAAGTATCTTCATCCTTGGTCCTAAGGGAATTCCCATTTCTTTAAGGTTTTCCTCTGTGCACAAGAACTGGAAAACAAGGACCCACATATCAGCACAGAGCAGGGCTGTGCAGTGAGGAGTTCCTGCTCTAATCCTGTTCCCGCTGCGCTCCCGAAAGCAGGCCTGTGTGAGCTTCCCAGGACCGGGAAGATGCCAGGGTGGGAGAGCTGGGGAAGAAGCAAAGAAGAAGCAGGAGAGACAGCAAAGAGGATTGCTCCTTACCAGTGCCTGCCTGTCCATCTTCTCCTTCTCAAAAACACTGCAGTATTCAGACAGCTCCAGTTTCTGTAGGATTTCCGTCACCTCCTCAGCGCTCCTGCTGCCGGAGGCTGTCCCGGAGCCCTGGGAACAGAGCCAGCGGGATCAGGCTCGTTTCCCTCCATGCATTTTGGAATCTTTCCCCCTTCCCCAAGCAGCCACAGGAGCAGGAGGGCACAGGTCCCCGTGCGAGACCTATGGGTCGGGAGAGCATGTACCTCTCTGCTCTGCTCGTCCTCCTCAGGCTCAGCCTTCTGGTTGGTCAGGAGATCAAACAAGATGAGCGACCCTAGAAACCAGGCACAGGCAGAGCATCAGCACCTCAGCAGGACAGGCTGGGAGAGCTGGGGTTGTTCAGCCTGGAGAGAAGGCTCCAGGGAGACCTCAGAGCAGCCTCCCAGTGCTGAAAGGGGCTGCAGGGAAGCTGGGGAGGGGCTCTGGATCAGGGAGTGCAGGGATGGGATGAGGGGAAGGGTTTTCAGCTGCAAGAGGGGAGATTGAGATGAGATCTTGGGCAGAAATGTTTTGCTGTGAGGGTGGGGAGGCCCTGGCCCAGGTTGCCCAGAGCAGTGGTGGCTGCCCCATCCCTGGAGGTGTTCCAGGCCAGGTTGGATGGGGCTTGGAGCCCCCTGACCCAGTGGGAGGTGTCCCTGCCCATGGCAGGGGGTGGCACTGGGTGGGCTTTGAGGTCCCTTCCAACCCAAACCATCCCATGATCTCACTGAGAGAACAAGCCCCCACCTGCTTTGCCCTCTCTGCTCCCGTAGCTCGGTGACACCAACAGTGGGTGACACTGATGGTAGGTGACACCCTTGGTGGGTGACAGCCCTTACCCAGGCTGTGCCCCGCAATGGAGACCCCCCCTTTGTAGAGGGGGTTCCTCTGGAGGAAGAGCTGGTAGAGCCGGTTCATCTCGGAGGCCACGGTGTCCACGATGGTCTGGCAGTAGGTGGAGCTGTTGTAGAAGAAGACGTCCAGGATGGTGTCGTTGATGAAGTGACGCAGGCGGTTGATGCTCGGCAAAGTGATTCGCTCCAGGTCACTGCGGGGGGGGGAGGAGGAGAGAGGGGGGAGAAGAAGAAGGGGGGAGGAGGGAGAAGAGAAGGGGGGAAGAAGGGGGGGTGGTAGAAAGAGGGGAAAGGGGGGGAGAAAAGAAGAGAGGGGAGGGAAACCGGGGGGGGAGTGGGGGGAAGAGGAGAGGGAAGAGAAGATGGGGGGGAAAGAGGAGTGGTGAGGGAAGGGGGAGAGGAAAATAGGAGAGAGAGGGGAAAAAAGAAGGGGAGAAGGGAGGAGAAGAGAAGGGGGAGAAAAGAGGAGGGGGAAGAGGAGGGGGAATGGGGGGGGGGGAAGAGGAAGAAGGCGGGGGAGGGAGGGAGACATGGGGGGGAAGAGGAGAGGGAGCATCACAGTTAGAGGTGCCAACCAACCCCACCACCTTTCTAAAGCAAAATCTGAGGTCCGAGAAGGGTTGGCACTGACTCGAAGGGCACATATGGTCACCCAGACCATGCCAGGAGCCAAGGCAGAGCGCGTCAGGCAGGAACAGGGGGCCTGGCCCTTCTGCCCCAGGAGCCAAACCCACCCTCACCCTTTCCCTGGGCGCTGCAGAGCAGAAACCGGGCACTCAATCTCCTTCAGCTGGTGCGGATGCCCATGGCCCCTCCTGACCTCTGCCAGGGAGAGGCAGAATTCCCCTCCCTGGATGTGCATCAGGGCAGGTGGTGGGGAGGGGGACTGGCATGAGGACCCCATGTGTCCTGCTTCCCCTTGCCTCTCCCAGCCCTGATCACTCCGAGCTCCCCCTGCGCCTGCAGAGGCCTCCAGAGAAAGCAGAGCTGACGTAAGATGAGGTGGGCTGTGTGTGCTGCCGTTCCCAGGGACACGGGCCCGCAGGAGACACTCACACGTCCACGCCGGTGGAGTGCAGGGCGCTGTGCCAGTTGACGGGCAGGAATTCTACGCGGCCAATCTGCTGCTGCTCCTGCGCCTTCCTGAAGTGCGCCTGCAGCATGGCCAGCGAAACGCTGCGGAAGTCGTTCACTGCAAAAAGAGCACGGATCTGAGCCCCGGCTGCATCCGCGCCGCTTAATGGGATAAAGGGAAAGATCATTACCAGGGGCAATCCCACCGGGGTCTTTAAGCTGCTGCTGCCACCCTAAGACCTTGCATCCTTAGCTACAAGATCATGGAAGGCTCCGTGTCCTCACGTGTGTGTTTACGAGACTGCCCATCTGCAAGGAGCCTCCTTCCCACGGGGACAGGGAGCAGGCAGGGTAAGAAAGGCACTTTTAGGAGTTTAAAACAAATATATCAAAGCTGCCTCTGTTAGGGAATGCTGAGGGGCAGAGGAACTTGGAATGACTCAGTCCTGAGGGGGAAAGGCTGATTTCTTTCATTTGAAACGGTTGGCAGCCTTGGAAATAGTTTCATCGGACAAACATAGAGAAAAGCAGCCTGCATTGCAGCTCAGGGGCACCCACAGGAACTAAAGATTGCTGGGAAAAATCCCAGCTGCCCGATTTCCACACGTTAAATCGTGCTGGGCTTCCCGGCAGCACCAGCGATTGCCTCCCTTGCGGAGCTGAAGCGCCTGACACGAGCAACAACAAACAGGTCCAGCCAGAGCGACTGGGTTTGGTGCCCCGGCTCCAGCATCGAGTGACAGGATTTCCTCAGCCAGAAGCAGCATCCCTGCTTTTGCTCCAAAAATCACATGGATGGGGTGTTGCCTGCCAGGCTTCACCCAGTGAGATCAACCCACAGCAAGAGGCTGCAGGGTATTCATTAGTTCAGCAGGTTTAGGCAGTCACTTGGGATATCTGCATCCAATTTGGGAAACTCACTGGTTTGAGCAGCAGCAGCAGCACAAAGTGGTGAAAAGGGTTGCCCAGCCCTTTCCAGACAGTAGAATTTACTGGATTAGCAAGCGCTGCACTCGCGCTCCCCATCACAGTCAGCAAATCCGACCGCGTGGATTGCCGGGATGGTCTGAACGTGCTCCGCGTTGTGCGGGCACCCAGGGGGCACTGGCTCTGCTAAAGCAGCGCCTGGGAAGGGGATCCCGTCCGGGCTCCGCGCCTACCGCACTGCACGATGCTCCTGAAGCGGATGTCGCACGCAGGGCCGATGCCGTGCACCACGAACACCAGGTGATCGATCTGCAGCGGCTCTCCTGGGGAGGAAAGGGAGTTCAGGGTCCGGGCAGGTGTGGGACGGCCCTGAGTGGGGACCTGACCTGACACAACCACGGGCTTTGAGAAGAGCGGAGCCTCCCATCCCCACCTGAGCCCAGGTACAAATCCCTTGGGGCAGCGCAGGGGTTTTGTGCCCAGAGGCCACTGGGATTTCTCACATTTCCCAGCTGTTTGTGCTGCTAAACCCAGCTGCTCGCCCGCGCTCGGAGGCGCACCGACAGGGCAGGGCGGGCAGGCGAGGCAGCTCATCCCCACTTCTGTCCCCATCCTCATGCCAGCGGATTCAGCGTGGGAGAGGAGCTGCCACCCAGTGCCCAGCCCGCTCCGCTGAGCCCGGGCATCGCTGCAGCTCCCATCCTGTCCTGCTTCCCACACACTGCACTTCGCAGGCAGGCATGGAAAATGAAGGGGTTAGACAGGAATAACCACCCACCCTCACCACAGGGACAAGTCCTGAGGCCTGACTGGGAGCGTGGGGACAGCTGGGAGGGCACAGAGCTGGCGCACAGCTTGGAGACATGGAGAGCATGTGCACCAGGGTCACCTGCACGTCGGTAAGTGACAAAGCCCCGTGTCCCTGCCTGGTGAGAAACTCCTCCTCTAGAACACCTGCCGAGACCCAGGGGTGATGAATGGCAGGCACTGCAGCGCTTGCGACAGAGCTGGAAGCGCTGCCTCCTCCCCTGTGTCTGCTGCCTCTGCTGCCAGGAAGGTTCTGAAACCCGTTCAGTTCCTTTCGGCACAAGAGTTTTAGATGTGCCCTTTATTTAAGCGGTTGTGGACACTTCCACCAGTCTTTTTGGGAAAACAGGTTGGGAATTAATTCTCAATATGTATTGTGTCCAGTTCTGGAATCCCCAAGATAAGAAGGAGATGGAACTGTTGTCCCAGAGGAGGCCACGGAGATGATCCGAGGGCTGGAGCAGCTCCTGTACGAGGCCAGGGTGGGAGAGTTGGGGTTGTTCAGCCTGGAGAGGAGAAGGCTCTGGGGAGACCTTAGAGCAGCTCCCAGTGCTGAAAGGGGCTCCAGGAAAGCTGGGGAGGGGCTCTGGATCAGAGGGTGCAGGAATGGGACGAGGGGGAAGGGTTTTGAGCTGAGAGAGGGGAGATTGAGATGAGATCTTGGGGAGAAATGTTTTGCTGTGAGGGTGGGGAGGCCCTGGCCCAGGTTGCCCAGAGCAGTGGTGGCTGCCCCATCCCTGGAGGTGTTCCAGGCCAGGTTGGATGGGGCTTGGAGCCCCCTGATCCAGTGGGAGGTGTCCCTGCCCATGGCAGGGGATGGCACTGGGTGAGTTGTGAGGTCCCTTCCCACCCAAACCATCCCACGGTTCTATGAAACAGCTCTGGGTGGGAGGGAGGGGGATCGAGCTCACCGTTGGGGATCTCGACCGCGATGTTTTCTACTCCTCTCTTCACAGTCCGAGGCCGTCCTTGCTCTGTAGGAGTTGAGCCCCAGTCGTCGGAGGCGGCAACCGGGTGGTAGTGCACCATCAGCTTGTGAAGGACAAGAGCCCGTCAGTAACCCGTGCCACGCGCCACCATCACGCAGAGGGGACATTTTGCTACAGCCGCGGGCGGGGACACGAGGTGGTACCAGACTGTGGTGTTGAAGCGCCCCTTGCACAAGGAGAGCAAAACGTGGGCTGAAACGGAACACGAAGGTGGGAAGCAGACCCGAGCAGGCAAGAGGAATGGTGTTTGGGTAGAACAGATTTCTCAGCAAGCATGAAAAGAAAGGCCCTCGAGAGGACTGGAGCGATTCCCTGCTGCTCAGACATCACCAGGTCCTGCTCACCTTTGGGTTGTGCAGGATAATGACTTCCCTGTTAGGAGACTCCAGTTTCTTCTTCCACTCATCCAGGGTCACAGCAACCATGTAAGCTTCCTAAGGCAAAGAACACCCTCTGTGAGTCAGCTGAAGGAACTGCCGTGAACGTTCAACCACGCGGGACATTCCTCAACCCGTTTCACGGTGTCTCCTGTCAACACGGTTTGCGAAAGAGAGGCAGAGGAATCATTCAGGCCAGGCTGGAGGAGCAGCTGGGGCCTGGGAGCTTCCAAGAACCCACTGTTCACAATAAGGGTCGTAAGTGACTTCCCCATCAAGTGGTGGCTGCCCCCTCCCTGAAGGTGTTCCAGGCCAGGTTGGATGGGGCTTGGAGCCCCCTGACCCAGTGGGAGGTGTCCCTGCCCACGGCAGGGGGTGGCACTGGGTGGGCTTTGAGGTCCCTTCCAACCCAAACCGTTCCATGATTTATTCTGTGATTCTATGATCAACTCAGAACTGTCTTTTTCAGTACATCAGAATACAGATCGTTGTCAAGATGTATATTTTTAAATGTATTTCTATTTATTTCCAAAGAACAGTCTCCAGCTGTTCTCCGCGTTGGTCTCTAACACTGCTCAGTGGTGCCCGTAACGATGATTTCTGTCTGCTGCACTCACAGCTCCCTTGGCTTTGGTGAAACCACGAGTGCAGTGAGGACAATTCTCACCAGCAAAGTCAAACTGAAGGGACAGCAGGCAGGGACAGGCAAACACAGAGCTGCACAGCGTGCCGAGAGCACCCAAACGTGTGGCAGGAGGACACCGAGGCGGCCGGACGATGGCAGGAGGACGGAGAGGCTGCCCAGCTGCCGCCGGCGGGGAGGGAGACAGCGGCAGTGCTCACAGTGAGGTTAATCAGCTGCGAAAACGCCGCGCCAAAGCCTCTTTTGAGTTCATGTCCTCAGGAGTTTGGTACATCGGGGCCAGCGTTTGACAACGAGAAGCCAAGATTCCTCCTGGCAAGACCGGGAACGGCGTGTTTACCTCCAGTTCTTCGCTGAAGGCCTCCGAGTAGGGAATGTACTTGTTGTCCTTGTCTCCCTTGTAGAACCAGGTGCAGCGTCGCACCTCAGACACCTCCTCCTCCCAATACACTGACACGCGCTGCCTCTTCTTCAGGTGCACGTCGTACCTGCCCCCCGACGTTGGGACAACCAGGTCTTCGTCATCTTTCCCTGCAGGAACCAAGGCCTGAGATTAATGGCGAGAGGACCAGAGAGGCAGCGCAGCCGTGGAGCTGTCTGCAGCGCCAGGGCCGAGGGATGAGGCCGGAGCATCCTCTGTGGGCAGCACACGCAGCAACGGTGGTGGACACCAATGTTCTCCATATTCAAGCACGGAGAACAGCCTTGATGGGCATCCTAGGAGAGATCCCCAAGCCAAACTCCCCTGGAGGCAGAAGGTAAGATGAAGGCATTGAAAACTGCCTTCTTCTATACTTGAGGCGTGGGCTTACAGGGACTCGCTGCCTCACCTGGGTGGTAAAATGTGAGTTCCTTAGGGACAGGGTTTAGTAGGGAGACAAGCACGGTTGGACTTGGTGATCTCAGAGGTCTCTTCCAACCTTATGATTCCATGAATTTCACTGAGGAAGTGCGTTGCCTAACGGTGGAGGTGAGGGTCCTCTGGTCTCTAAGCCATTCCCTTCTCAAATGGAGAACTCTGCACAGATCCCAACATGGCCTTCAAACCCTATTAATCCCACTGCCGTTTGGGTCTGCCTGCTGGCCGGCAGAGTGCCCGTGCCAGGCTGTGCTCGGCTCTGCTGTGGCGCCGAGCACCAGCAGCACAGCCTCGAACCCAAAGGTTCTGGGACAGGGAGGATGGGAGCCGTGCCCAAGGTGCTGCCGGCACAGAGCACCACAGATCCGCAGGGAGAAACCTCCCGGGGGGAATTTTCCTCTCATACAGCCTGGGAGAGTTGGGGTTGTCCAGCCTGGAGAAGAGAAGGCTCCAAGGAGACCTTAGAGCAGCTCCCAGTGCTGAAAGGGGCTGCAGGGAAGCTGGGATGGGGCTCTGGATCAGGGGGTGCAGGGGTGGGATGAGGGGAAGGGTTTTGAGCTGAAAGAGGGGAGATTGAGATGAGATCTTGGGGAGAAATGTTTTGCTGTGAGGGTGGGGAGGCCCTGGCCCAGGGTGCCCGGAGCAGCGGTGGCTGCCCCATCCCTGGAGGTGTTCCAGGCCAGGTTGGATGGGGCTTGGAGCCCCCTGATCCAGTGGGAGGTGTCCCTGCCCATGGCAGGGGGTGGCACTGGATGGGCTTTGGGGTCCCTTCTTTGAGGACCCAACCCATTCCATGATTCTACGATTTCCATTCCTGGTGGGCATTCCAGGTCCCTGCCACGGCATTCCCAGTTCCTGTGGCACCCCTGGCTCCCGGTTCCCAGTCCCGGTGCAGCATCCCTGGCTCCGGGCTCGGCATTCCCGGTCCCTGCGGCAGCATCTCCGGTTCCGTGTTGGCTCCCCGGTGCCGGTGCTGCATTCCTGGTTCCCAGAGGGCATCCCCGGGCCCGAAGTGACATTCCAGGCTCCGGGCGTGGCCTTCCCAGCTCCCGGTGCAGCGTCCCGGGTCTCGGGTGGGCATTCCCGGTCGGCATTCCCGGTTCCCCGTTCCCGGCGCGACGTCCCCAGCGCCTGCCGCGGCATCCCCGGTTCCCGGTGCCGCATCCCGTTCCCACCGCCGTCCCCGTTCCCAGTACCTGCGCGGTGCGCCAGCTCCAGCCGCTCCGAGTCCTGCGCGCTCAGCGGCTCCCAGCGCTCGCGGGAGGCACCGGGGTCCCTGCGGTGGAACCAGTGCGGGGCCACCGGCTCGTACCGGGGCGGCTGCGCCTCGGCCATGCTCCCGGGCCCCCCCTGCCCCGTGTCCGAGCGGCGGCCCCGGCGGCGCAGGCCCCGCTGCGGCTGCGGCTGCGGCTGCGGCTCCGCCTGCGGGGGGGCGGGGCGGGGGGCGGGGCGGGGGGCGGGACCGGGGGGGACAAGGGGTGGGAGCCTGCCTGCAGCCTCAGGCTGGGAACCCTGGCGCGCAAAGCCCGTGCCTGGGACCCCCGGTGCAAATCCCCCACTGCAGCCCCGCAGTGGAACCCCGGTGCAAAACCCCCACCTGCAGCCCCGCAGTGGAACCCCGGTGCAAAACCCCCACCTGCAACCTCAGCCTGGGACCCCCGGTGCAAATCGCCCGCTTGCAGCCCCGCACTGGGACCCCCGGTGCAAAACCCCCACTGCAGCCCCGCACTGGGACCCCGGTGCACAAAGGCCCTGCCGTGACCCCTGCCCGCAAGCCCTTCCTGCAGCCCCTGCCGACACCGCTGCCTCTGCCCCTGCCTAGTGCACAAAGACCCCCCCGCAGCCCCTGCTCTTGGCAGCCCTTGCGCTGGCAGCAGCCCGGGTACCTCCATGCCCACCATGCCCTGGCAGGGGGGTGATGCCAGTGCTGATCAGGACTCTCCAGCCCAGGGCTCGGCTTCGGGCTGGCCCTCGTGCCCCCAGGCGGATGCAGGTGGGCAGGGTGCGTGGTGTGGGCACGGCATCGCGTGCGCCTTCGTGCCAGTTGCCTCCCACGTGCAGGGTGGACAAACACCAGAGCATGGGGCGCGCTGCGGCACAAGCCACGAGACACTGATTTAATGTTTGTTTTGCAATCCCTCCGTGCCCCTTTTGCCTCGGTGGCGATTGAGAAACCCTCTCCGATGGTGGGAGCTGCTCATGGAGGCGAGAGGCAACCCCGGAATGAGGGTTTGGTTTCTGTAGAGATGAACCTTGTGATAAATCCAGACACGCTTTCTAATTTAGGGGTTTGTGCTGTGGGCGGCTGCTGTAGGATAAACCGGTTGCCAGGAGTTGCCATCTGTGTTCTCCACCGCCACGGTTACTGGTGAGGAAGATGGGATGGCCAGAAGCACTAAAACCCTCAGGTTTGTGGTTGCAGACCTTGTCCAGGCAGCTTTCCCTGTGCAGGGCCCGCGCCGGCTCGGTGCTGCGGCAGCTCCTGCCCGCGCTGCCGCAGCGTCGCTCTCCTCCCAGATCGCCATCCCAGCCCTGACCCACTTTGGTCCCGCTCTGAAGGAGCCAGGAGGCAGCGGGGACGCAGCGGCGATGGATGTGGTTGTGGCCGCAGGGTTTCCTGCCGGCTGCGGTGTGGAAGGTTTGCCCTGATCGCCGCAGCTGGGGGGGACACAGAAAACCCACCCGCGCCCAGGGGATGCAGAACCTGCAGCTGCAGCCGCGTCTCCTCGCTGAGCTGCCAGATACCCAGCCCCACCGAGATAACCTGAAGATTTTTAATGTCCTTCCATGTGCTTTTAGACAGGGATTCACACAACCTGTGCCGCCCCCTGAAACTCCAGAAGAGGAAATATTGCACAGGAATACGTTGCCTCGACAGGTTCAGCCCCAAAAGACCAAGGATGAACCCCCACCTCCCAGACTTTGCCTCCTGCGCCACGCAGGTGCTTCCAGTTTTCCATAGGAACAGATAAAGGAATCATTCCTGTGTGTCTCCAGCTGGAAACCTTTGTCCCCATCCGGAGCCCTGGTGACAGAGCCGGCTGCTCAGCGTTCCCTCCCGGCGCAGGCTTTGCAGCACCGGAGGCTGCAGGGATCGGGATTGCTCCACGCTCCCTGCTCAGCCGGGGCCTTTTTTCCCTTGCAGGGGAGGGAAGGGAGTGTTGGAGCCAAGAGGATGCAGGAAACAATGCAGCTGTGTTCCTGATGCAAAACAAAAAGGGAAAGGGAAGTTTCAGCTAGCTCGTAGATTCCAGAGCTGGGGGCTCCTTGTCACCCACCTGAAAGCCAGACGCCGCAGCCAAAGCAGCAGGGCTGGTGCAGCCGTGCCTGTTTGCGTGCTGGCACCTCGCTCAAGTGGCAGAAAGAGCTGCGGGAGCCCATGGGCAGTGGGAGGGAGCCCTCACGTCGTGCTCCTGTAGCAGCTCTGGGGGGCACGAGGTTGAAGTTCAGCTGCGGTGCCCCCTGTTCTCGGTGTGGTTTTATAAAGGGGTTGATGTGCCCGCCTCTCCCGAGCTGCCCTGTGCGGCTCTCGGTGCCACCGGAGTCACCGCGCACCGAGCAGTGACCTGAGCAGTTTGGTTTTCCCCGCTGAGGGCTCCTGGCACCCACCAGCTCCTGGCACAACGAGTCACATGGAGGGGATCCAGGCCTTTATCCCAACAGCCGTGCCAACCAAACCAACACGCAGATGTGGCAACAGAGGGCGAAATGAGCCCTTTGGTAACTTTGGAGCACAAATGTGCTCAGAGCGTGGCCTGGATGTGGTGCCAAACCTGAACGGACAGAGAGCAAAGCACAGGCACACTGTGCTGCCCCCGTCCGTGCCCTCGGCCGCTGAGGATGGGCACAGCCTGGCACTTCAGTTATGGGCAGGTCTGGGTTACATAACCTTGCCCACAGCTTCTTTGTAAAGAGCAGAGACTTTGAGATGTCTTAATTACAAAACAACGTTTAAAAGTTGTCGGGGTTTATTATCTCGTCACACACAGCAATGATTCACTGAAGGTGATGGAACCAGATTAACAGAAGGCTGAGCCGCTCCCTGCCCTCCGCGCGCCGTGCGGTGCCACGGGTGCGGCCTCTGGAATACGGAACCTGCGGCGCGTGGAAGGAGATCACAATTAAAATGTGGATTAAAGCATTTCAAGCATCCGGGCTGCTCTGCTCCGAGACCGCTCCTCTGCTCATTCCCATCCTTCCCAGCAGCAGAGCCCAGATTCCCAGGCTGGGTTCCCGTGTCCACCGGGGCCTCCGGGGCCTGGATCTCCCATGATCTCCCATCGCCCGGGCCGCCAGCGTGGCCCTTCCCGCAGCGCTGCAGGGCAGCTCCTGGAGCCCGGACACAGCCCCACGGCGACGCACGGGTTTTCAAGGTGAGGAAGCTGAATCGGAACACGCAGGCAGCAACTGACGAGCCCTAGTTTGGGGCTGCGCGTTGTGGGGCTGCGGTGGCCACATCCGAAACCGCTGCAAGAGGCACCTGGGCCGGAGGGCTTTGCACATTGATTTTCCTGCCAATGAAGAGGACACGGATCCCCCCAGAGCCCTCTGCAGCCTCAGCACCTCGGCTGGTGCTGCTCTTCCAAAGCCTGGGACAGCCAAGCCACTCCGTTTGCTGCCTCGGCCCCGTCCTGGTCCGCCCGGTGCCACGTTACCCGCTGGGCTGGGCTCTGCGCTGGGCTCTTGTGTGGTGGTTTTGTTTTGTTTAACTCGGGGCTTATTGCTATTCCGTTCTCAGCAGTGCGTGGCAGAAAGAGCTGGGGTTGAACAGAACGAGAACTCTTTGGAACCTCAACAAAAGCCTCTGTGTTGTGGCTGATGTGCTTTCACAGTCCCTTTCTTTCCAGTTTTTCCAGTATGGCCTGAATTCTGTGGACGGACTCTTTCCTGGCCTGCCGGACACCGTCCTGGCCTCCGGTCTCGATGGAATCCAGCTCCAACAGCAGTTTGGTCAACATCTCCTCCAGCAGCCGGTAGGATTTATCTGTCTTTTTTCCTACAAACTCATCCACCTCTTGCTCCAGCTGCTCGGCCTCCCCCAACACCCGGAGGATCCGCTGGATCTCTGGCTGGACGGCGGCAGGGTTTGCTGCCGAGGGGTTGCCAAGTTTCGAGCCAGGCTCCCGGTTCCCAGCCGACAGGCGCCGCGTGGCGCTGTCGTAGAGCTGGGGCTGCGCACTGTACTGCACCCTGGGGTGGCACGGGGGCGCCTTGGTGCCCGCCGTGTGCTCATTCACCGTCCCGGGGTGCTGGTGGTTGGGATGGGAGTAGAAGTTGTGTTGGTTGGCGCTTTGCTCAGGGCAGTCGTACGCTGCATCCTGCAGGCAGGAGGGAAAAAGGAGCTCTGAGTGCATTTCCCTTCGAGGGAAGTGGGAAAAGAGAAGTGAAGGGAACCAGGTGGCACCGTGATGGGTCGCAAGGTGCACACACCTGGGAGACAGGGCAGACAGGATAGGGATGATGATGGCAGATGGGATGGGAATGATGTTACTGGGGACCCGGGCATCGTCTTCTAGAGGCTCACACAGCATGACATCACCACACACCGCGACGTCACCACGCACCGCGATGTCACCACACACCGCCGCCCCCTGGGCGGGTTCCTGAGGGAAATCCCAAGGCAGGACACGGGAGCCACGCTCCAGCCCCAGGGCCATCAAAGCACGAATCCCAGCAAGAAGTGTCTAGGACGCTGCACGAGCCACCGGACACGCGTTACCCATGGACAGGGGGGTCCTACACAGATTCCAGCGCGGCCCCACTTGGCTGTTGTGGAGCAGCCCCTTCCCTGCAGGCAGCACCCTTTGAGTCGCTCCCAAATACCAGCAGTGCCACCCCCGAATCCAGCCGTCGCCCCTCCAGGGCTGCTCAAACCCGAGGAAGCGGGGCTGAACAGACCCCACCAAACGCAGCCTTTCCTCAGGCTTTTTGCTTAAAACATTCCTTGGCAGAGGATGGCAGTGCCAAAACCAAGGAACACCGGAGTCTGGCCCCGCGCTAGGCATTCCCGACAGCTTTGCTGCTGGAGAGTAACCTGGACACGCGAGACGGAGTCTGACCCACTCCCAGCCCTGCTCTGGGTCATCTGGGACCTCCAGTGCCTTTCTGGAATTACAGCCATGGATTTTGGCCCTCCGTAGGCAACAGGTTTTCCTGGCCGTGTGGCTGCTTTGTTCCTACCTAAACCACCCGTGCTGGCAGGAAGGTGCATTCCCAGGATTCCCGTATAATCCAGGGGGTCTGTGTACAACCAAGGCCTGGCACAGCCGGCGCCGCGGGATCATCAGCCGTACCTTCGAGTCCCACACAGGAGGGTGGGAAGGAGCTCCGCTGCCAGGCCAGGACGGGTGGGAATCGGAGACGAAGGGGTTCCCGTGCACCGGAGCTGCCGGCCACGCGTAACGTGGCTGCACCCCATAGATGGAGTGAGGGGCCCACGACTCCTCCGCGGCTCTGGGCTGCGGCGGGGGGCCCTGCGGCGCCAGCCCCGCGTTGCTGTCTCCGTATGGATACTGCGGGATGGGCATTCCTGGGGTCTGCAAGGAACAGGGGAAACAGGCATTACCCATGGAGCCACCTGGAGCCCCATTCCCAACGGGCCTGGGAACAGCCGTGGCGCCACACTCGCTGCACAGTTCCCGCTTTCCTAGGCCAGGAGCTGGGAGCTGCTGGAAAACGGGGTGACCACGAGTTTGTAGGGGAATAATCCAAGCAGCACACGCTGCCCAAGGCACGAGAGCCACTGGGACCCACGGATCCATCGGAGGAGGCACCGCAGGCTTTCCCTCTGGCCCCATACAACAACCCCTGGTGCCCTGGGAACTGCATCCACCCCAACACCAGGCTGGAGCGTCCCCTCTCACCTGTGGTGGGGAGTAGCTGGGAACCTGCTGCCTGCGGAGCGCGGACCCCTCGGTGGGGCCGTCCGGCGCGGTGTAGCTCCAGGGCGGCGCGGGCGATGGTGGGCGGTACAGCCCCGCGGGTTCGGTGGGGTAAGGGGTCCGGGGGGGCCCGGAGCAGTAGTACCCGCGCGGCGGTGGCGCAGCAGCGTAGTGCGGGGTGGCCGGCGCGTACGGCGGGCTGTAGGCTCCGTTTGCGTAGGGAGAATCCATTGCCTGCA
Organism: Neomorphus geoffroyi; assembly: GCA_033558235.1. NCBI lineage: Eukaryota > Metazoa > Chordata > Aves > Cuculiformes > Neomorphidae > Neomorphus > Neomorphus geoffroyi. The sequence continues at coordinate 705,629 of JAUMJM010000056.1, forward strand.
GAGGAGGGAAGAGCGGAGGAGAGGGGATGGGATTGGGGGATCTCCAGGAAGGAGGGCTGGCAGCGTTCAGTCAGGGGTTCCTCCATCCCAAGCCAATCCGCCCTCGTCTGAGGTTTTCCTGGCTTTCTGTTGGACACCGGCAGCGAAGGCCGGGCGGCCTCCAGCTCTGATCCCGCTGCCAGGCATCACAGGGGCACGGATTGCTCTGGAGAATGGGAAGAGGGGACACGCTAAGCCCAATGATGCTTCGGCCTCGCGATGCCCCGAGATGCAGCAGCTCGCCGGCGCTCCAGCCACTGCGGGAAAGCCCAATTCCCGTCTCCGTCTGCAAACAGGGACGATGCACGCAGCCAGGATCCGCCGGTCCCACAGCGCCAGGAGCGGGGTGCTGGGCTCCCGGAGCGGCCGCTCGTGCTGGGACTCGTGTGAACGGTCTGGAATGCTGGGGAGATCGGTCCGAGTGCACCCATCCCATCGGCCGCAGCGGAGATAATCGTGCGCCAGGATTCCAGGGTGACTCCCTGTAGCTTTGGGCAAGGCAGTTTTTTGCCCACAAGCTTTCCAGGGAGGAGCGGTTGTATCACCTGGTGCCAGGAGCTGGGAAAGCGCCGGCCCAAGCCCGAGCATCCCAGAGGATTCACCCAGAGCACGGTTATTCCGGACAGCGTCCCTGGGGAGAGCAGAGCCATCCCCGTCCCACAGCACTTGCGCAGTGACCCCTACAAAGCCATCGCTGCGATAAATCCAGCAAATAAGGGATCCTGGGAAGAGCAAAGCACGGGAAGGGGCAGAGCGGGACCGGAACGCTTTTCCCTGGAACTGGGGGCTCCTTCCCACTGGAGGGGGCGGGGTACAAATGCCACCACGGCATCTCTGGCCTCTGTGCTCCGGCGGAGCGGGATGAGGGGATCGGGTCTTTGGGATGGGCGGTTGGGGACGTTGGCTCGGGGATGGCTGGCCGTGCCGGGCACGTCCCGGGCAGCGATGCCCGGCTTCCCACCCCCTCGGCAGCTGCTTCCCGGCTCTCTTCCCAAAACACAGCCCGGCAATGGGAGTTGGGATGGGGAATGAAGCCCCGTGAGCTGAGACAGCACCTGCATCCCACGGGAGAGGGAATTCTAGAGATGAACGAGGGGTACCGGTATGGGTACCACGTCCCCGTGGGCATTTGGGGTGAGTGACTGGTACCGCAGGGCTCCGGCCCCTGCCGGGGGACTGCCCGTTAGCGAGGGGTAGGGATGGGACGGGGGAAGGGACGGGGGAAGGGACGGGGGAAGGGACGGAAAGTGGGATTGCGATGGGGGTGGAGCCCCCCACCCCGTTACCTGCGCAGCCGGCGGGCGGCAGGACCCGGGGGGCCACGGCGGGCCCGGCGCGCGCCCGCGGGGCTCCATGGCCGCCGTCCCGCCGTCAATGCCCGCCCCCACCAATCAGCGCCCGCGCCGCTCCGGTTCGGACCAATCAGCGGCCGCGCTTTGCCGGTATCCGCCAATCACCGCCGCAGTAGCGCCCGCCAGTCAGCGGCTGCGCCCCGCCAGCTGTGGCCAATCAGCGGCCGCACCCCCTCGGCTCGGACCAATCAGCGGGCGCCCCGCGGTGGCGGCGGGCGCGGGTTAAAGGGGCGGGGCGGGCGGCTCCGCCCGGCGCGGGGCGGGCGGCGCTTCCGGCGCGGGGGCGCCATGAACTACATGCCCGGTACCGCCAGCCTCATCCAGGACATCGACAGTGAGTGCGGACACGGGGGCTCCGGGGGGGCGCGGGCACTGTGGGCCCTGGTGGCCGTGGTGCTGCTCTGATGTGGGGTGGCTGGAGCTCCCGTTCCCGAGGGTACCGCTCCCCCGTGGGGCAGCCGGAGCGCCCACTGCCCGTGGGCACCGCCACCATGGGGCAGCCGGAGCCCCCGTTCCCCGTGGGTGCTGCTCCCTTTGGGGCAGCCAGATCCCCTCTTTCTGGGTGGTCTCTGCCCCCCGTGCTCCTGTGCGGAGCTGCTGCAGAAGCGTCCTCGCTGCCGGGGCCGTTACCCACCCACCTCAGCTCCCCCCGTGCTGGTTTTGGGGTGGGGGTGTCGGTGCTCCCCCGTGGCCCTGTGTGACCCCCCCGCTCCTCCTTTCTGCAGAGAAGCACCTGGTCCTGCTGCGGGACGGCCGGACGCTCATCGGGTACCTGCGCAGCATCGACCAGTTCGGTACGTCTGCACTGGGGTGACGCTGCCGGGGGCGCTGCCCAGACTGGGCCAGGCTGGGGACGCTCCGGTGTCCCTGCTGCAGGTTCTCTGCCCGGCTGGGACGCAACGCTCTTTGTAGCTGGAAACATGGTGAAAAATGGATTATTTTTCCTCTCTCTTTCTCTCTCTCGATCGCTGCAGCAAACTTGGTGTTGCACCAGACTGTGGAGCGCATCCACGTGGGCAAGAAGTATGGGGACATCCCTCGGGGCATCTTCGTTGTGAGAGGCGAGAACGTTGTTCTGCTGGGGGAAATTGTAAGTAAGAGGCTCCCCCCGTGCTGGAATCCAGTGGTGCAGGGGCTGAGCTGGTGGTGGGTGTGATACTGTGACCAACACCGTACTGGGTGTCTGTCCGTCTGTCTGTCCACTGTGAAATGTGGTCACTGTCACATTGCGGGGGCTGAAGTTGGAGCCTGGGGCCAGCTCAGGCTGAACCATTCTGAAAATGCCCTGGGTATGCATGGGCAGAGGTGCCATCCAGCAGCTGTCCCGGGGGTTCCTGCCCACATCCCCACCTGTCCAGGTGCCTCCAGCACCTCTGCCTTGCATGGCCTCTGCATTTTGATGGGACTCTTGGGAGATGTGTGCCCGTGTGGGGTCTGGGGGCTCTGGGACTTGCCTGGAGGTGACTGTGCTGCACCTGCAAAGCTGTGAGCATCACCCCGGGGAACCTGGGCATTCCTAGAGCCAAGTTCCCAGGCTGCTTCCGAGCTGGCAAGTGCAGCGCTTGGGATGCAGACCCTGACACAGCTCAGCCACCTTGGGAACCATGGTGGTCCAGTGACTTTGGCAAGAGCGATGGAGTGTGTTGTCCTTGGCACCGCGGTGCTGCTCTCCCCGGAGCGCAGAGCCTGGCCAGGCGCTGGTAGGAAGCGCTCGGATGTCACCGAAGCCCAAGTAGACGAGAGGGAGGTGCGTTAATATCCTGATGGAGCTGGGAGTGCAGATCCACCCTGGACCTTTGCTGTCCCTGCTGGCTTCGGAGCCCTCCAGTCGGATGCTGCCCTGACCAGTGGGGTGTGCTTGGTGGAGACAACAGCACCCCAGCCCAGCGCGTTCTGTGGTGGAGCAGCACCCGGAGCGTCCACGAGCAGAGCTGCTGCTGCGGGAGCTGATCAGGCTGTTTGCCTTGCAGGATTTGGAAAAGGAGAGCGACACGCCTCTGCAGCAGGTGTCCATCGAGGAGATCCTGGAGGAGCAGCGTGTGGAGCTGCAGGCCAAGCAGGAGTCGGAGAAGCTGAAGGTGCAGGCGCTGAAGGAGCGGGGCCTCTCGGTCCCGCGGGCAGACACCCTGGACGAGTACTAGAGGTGCTGGACCTCTCCTCCGCGGCAGAGCCGGGGGTGCCCTGGGATCCACCCGCGTGCGAGCAGATCTCCTTGGCAAGGGATTTACGTTCAGATTGTGTTTTCTGTGGTGCAGATAACCCAGAACATCATCATGCCTGTGGTTCCTCCTCATGGAGAAGGAGCGGGGCTGCCCTGCCAGGTGGGCAGGGGAGCGCGGGCGTTTGCGTTCAGGAGGCGAATGCCTGGTCTTTTGGGTTTGGTTGCTTTGTCCGCCTCGTGACTCTTGGTGAGGGTTTTCCTTGACGTGTAAATAAATCCTTGATCAGCAGCGATGGTTTCACCTCAGTCTGGGACCTGGGCTCTTTGGGGATGCTCGAGGTGAGGCAGGATGCTGGCACAGGCTGCCGTGCATGGGCACGAGGTGATGGAGGGGCAGAATGTGCCCAACCCCAACCGTGGCAGCTCCCCAGCCCCACGGTGTGTCCAGCCTGTTCTGGAGAGTCCTGCTACACGACCACTCCCTCTGCACCACCACCCCCCCGGCCCCCGCAGCTGTTGCCAGGGGAAGGGGCCAGAGCAGGGGACCTATTTTTGCTGCGTTTGAGCCTGTTATCTTATCGCTGGCTCGGTGCGTGACCTCTGCAGGCGCAGAAGGGGCTGTGGGTTTATCTGTGCTCTCCGAATAGAAACCAGGGCAGCCTTGGAGTGGGGGTGCCCCTGATACCCCTTGTGCTGTGCTATGGGGACCCTGCAGTGGGAGGGATGGGGGTCACCCGGGCAGAGCCCCCTCCCCAAGGGAGACACGGCCTCCCTGTTCTTGCTCCAGCTGCTGCACTGGGAGTTGGGCTCAGAAAGGGAATTTCCCCTGAAGTGGATGGGCAAGGGGGATCCTTCCATCTGCACAGGGCAGCTCAGCGAGTACTGGGGCTGGTGAGGGGCACAGTGCCCGTGGGGCTGGGGGAGCGATGGGCAGCGAGCACGCATAGGTGTGCAAGGGGCAAAGCTCATGAGGGTGTGAGGGACCCTGAGGGGCGTCCAGAAGAGATGCTGAGGTCACATCAAGAGCCTGTGAGGGGTTGGGCTGGGGGGTCCCCATTAACCCCCTCCTGAGGGTCCTGGGTGCCTTTTTGGCACCACTTCCCAGAGGCTGCAGGGCTTGGCGTGCCGCTCTGGTTTCACGGTGTGCACGACTGTGGTGTGCGCTGGTCCCTGTGTCCCCTCCTGAGGGGCGCAGGGGGCTCGCACCCCTCCACCCCCCCAGCCTGGAGACAGAGGGGCGGCTCTGCCCAGGCTGTTTTGGTTCTTCTCCCAAACCCCAGCGTGTCCTTGTGTCGAGGCCTTGTGCCCAGAGCTGCTGCTCCAGCTGGGATAACAGCGGTGCCGGCTGCTTCGCAGCGGGGGGGGCTCCCTGCCGCCTGCTCCCCTGGCAAGGGGGGTCCATGCATTGCACTGAGGGTCTCATCTGCCCTCCTTGGACCCATTGGTGCCCAGTGTACGTTTGGCACCAGCTCCAGGCTGCAGCACTGGGAGCTCCTGGCAGTGGTTCAGGGATTCCGAGCCCTCCTGATGTTTTCCTGCCACCGAGTGCAGGTGTGGGGGGACCAGGTAGATGAAGCCCAAGGAACCCTCCCAGCACCTGGGCTGCAGCACCGGTAGGTGAGCGGGAGCGTGGCTGCGATGGAAATGTCCCAGTAAACCTTTGGGAAGGGGATGGTGCAGCCTCTGGCTTCCTCCTGCTCCTACCAGCGTCTCCATCTCCTTGCGCATCGCAGGTGTGAACGCGAGGTGTCTTGTCTTGGTGGAGAACGGCAACCCCGGTGCTGGGGAGCACTGGGAACCTTCCCAGCTGCCAGGTAGGACCCAAACCATCCTTTGGGGTCTCACAGGCTGGGGGAGGCGAGGGGCTCCGTGGGGTTGAGGCGCCGACGCAGCATGTGCTGACCTCCCTGTTGGCCAAGTTGTTGCGACAGCGGGGAGGAAGGTCAGGATCCTCGCGGGAGGGCGCGGGGCTGACGTCAAAGGAAGCAGCTGGTGATTCACGGGTTGTCAGGAGCGCTGCTCGCCGGGGCCGTAACTCATCCCACAAAAGTCATTTCATCCTTGACTCTTATTGCTGCTCTGCATTGCCCACTGCCCCCAGCCCCAGGGTAAATAAACCGGTACGGGGCTGCCCCGAGCTCCCGGCCCCACGCGCAGCAACTTGATATCCTCAATATTCAGCTTTATTCAGGCTGAGAGACTGGTGGTGCCAGCGAGGGGCTCTGCGGGGCGCGGGGACGTCTGCGCGCCCTCCAATGCACCCTTGTCCATGTGATGCATGTGCAGCCGCCCCACCCATGCGCAACCATCCCCGGTGCCCACTGGTCCCCATGTGTTTGCAGGTGCTGGAGATGCCAGGAGGTTCCACTCTGCAGGGTTTGGTCTCTTGTGCTGGGGCTTCAAGGTGCCAGCACAGCGAGGGCTCTGCAGTGGGGTCTGGTCCTGGGGAGGGGAGAGCTGTCCTGGTCCTTGTGTCACAGACTTATGGGTTGGGGTGGAAGACACCTCCAAGCCCACCCAGTGCCACCCCCTGCCATGGGCAGGGACACCTCCCACTGGGTCAGGGGGCTCCAAGCCCCATCCAACCTGGCCTGGAACACCTCCAGGGATGGGGCAGCCACCACTGCTCTGGGCACCCTGGGCCAGGGCCTCCCCACCCTCACAGCAAAACATTTCTCCCCAAGATCTCATCTCAATCTCCCTCTTTCAGCTCAAAACCCTTCCCCTCATCCTATCCCTGCGCTCCCTGATCCAGAGCTCCTCCCAGCTTTCCTGCAGCCCCTTTATTCGGGGCTGGTTGTGCTGTGAAGCAATATTATCCATCGTTATCCATTGTTTTCCACCTCTCTCTGTTGTTACCCATCGTAATTAATCGTTACCACCGATCCCCATGGCTGACCCGCGTGGGGCAGGACAGACGTCAGGCCCGTGCGTAGCAGGTTTGTCCCTGGCACAGGGCTGACGCCAGGCTCTGTACAAGCCCTGCAGGGAGGTTGGGTTTTGTTCTCCTGCCTTCTCCTCGTTTCGGAGCTCCTGGTCTGTGGGTGGGGGGGCTCTCATGCAGCTCCACGTGCACCCCCGAGCTGGCTGCGCCAGCAGTGCCCCCGCGGCCCCGGCAGCTGCGCGAGGAGCCGTGTCCAGCCTTGGCCCCCCGTGCCCTGCCATAAGTGATGGCTCTTATCTCCCTGCTGACAAGCCAGCATCCTTCAGCCCGCGCATTTAAGGCCGCGTGCCCGCAGCGCCGGGGCAGAGCAGCGCTTGCCGCACAAGCCCATCGCCCGCAGTCCACGGCTCCTGCCCCACCGCCGAGATGCTGCCCGCCACGTTCAAGCTCTGCGCTGCCATCTCCTACCAACACCTGCGCAACATGACCGGTGAGGGGCTGGGACGTGGGGCCCAGGAGCCCCCGCTCTGGGCTGGTGGGGCAGGAGAGGGCTGGAGGCTCCAGGGCTGCTCACCCCTCCCCACACCCTGGTGCTTTTCATGGATTTGCTACCAGACCCATTTCTGTGTCCGAGGGGCTCGGTGCCACTGCTGAACGCGGGGCGCAGGTGAAGGTGACGCTCTGCTGCCCACAAGGCTTTTGTACCCCTGTGCTCCATTCCAATGGCTTTTCCTGAGCAGCCCCGGGGTTTTTACGGCTGTTGTTGTTCCTCGTGTGCTGCGCAGCTCGGACCTGGAGCAGAGCCCAGGTGTGTGGGACAGCTCTGTCCCCGGGCAGCGCCCCAGCGGGCAGGGGCTCACAGAGCCCTTGGGGAATTCAGGGAAGGAAAAAGGAGGCAGAGAATTTTCCAATGTCGTGTGGTTAAATTGCAAAATAAAGAGCCAGTGAGTGACGCTCTCTCTGCTCCCAGGGCTGAGAAGACAGGCTGCGGTGGCCATCAGCCAGGAGCTGGGCAAGCTCACCTGCCACAGGACGGGACCCAGCACGTGGATCAACCAGGTTCGCAGGAGGAGCTCCTTGCTCAGTAAGTGCCCAGCGGACGGTGGGGCCGGGCAGTGACCCTCGCGGGTCAGGGCTGGGAGAGCGGGTGGAGGGAAACCTGCTCGTGGGTCACCTGTGTTTCTGCTGAACAAGTGGGGCAGGCAGGTGGCGGGAATTAAATTTATTTCCCCTCCCCAGTGCACAGAGAAATGTATTTGATGTAGATAAAGCTTATAGGATCATTAAGGTGGGGAAAAAACCCTCTACCCAGTCCAACCCTCAGCCCAACCCCACCGTGCCTACTAAACCACGTCCCCAGGTGCCACCTCCACACATTCTTTGGGCCCCTCCAGGGATGGAGACTCCCCCACTGCCCTGGGCAGCCTGGTCCAAGGCTTCACCACTCTCTCAGTACAGAGATTTTTCCCAATATCCCATCTAACCCTCCCCTGGCACAACTTGAGGCCGTTTCCTCTCATCCCATCACTTGTTACTTGGGAGCAGAGCCCAGCACCCACCTCATGTCAACCTCAACCTCCTTTTCAGGAGCTGCAGAGAGCAAGGAGGTCTCCCCTCAGCTTCCTCTTCTCCAGGCTAAACAGCCCCAGTTCCCTCAGCCGCTCCCGGAATCCCTGGGCTCCAGCCCCTTCCCCAGCTCCGTTCCTTTTCCAGATACGCTCCAACCCCTCAAGGTCCTTGTTGTCGTGAGGGGCCCAAAACTGAACCCAGGATTCCAGGTGCCAGCGTTGAGTTGGCAGTCAGTGTTCTTCCACTCACTCCTGCTTTTCTCCGCTCCCGTGCAGGCTCCAGGCTGGAGGAGAAGCCCTTCAGCGAGATAGAAATGTCTTACATCAAGCAAGGAGAAGAAGCTCTCCAGAAATCGCTCGGCATCCTCGGGGACCAGGACGGCTGGAAGACAGAGACGGTGGTGGTGGGTGCTCTGCTGCGCAGCAGACGGACTCGGTGCTCCTGTACATGTCCGTGATGTTAATTCCACCTTCCCTTCTGCAGGGTAACGGGGACAAAGTGCTGAGCAAGGTGCTCCCGGATGTGGGCAAGGTGTTCCGACTCGAGGTGGTGGTGGACCAACCCCTGGACGCGGTGTACAGCGAGCTGGTGGACAACATGGAGCAGATGGGAGACTGGAATCCCAACGTCAAGGAAGTCAAGGTAGGAAGCGCATCGGCCCTGCCTCAGCCCAGGGTTGGCTCTCGCGTGCTGCGCTGCCTCGTGTCGGAATGGCCGAGGAACGGCTTTGCCCATCGTGATGGGAGCACGGGGACCCTCCATGAGAAACCAGGCTTTGTCTTGTCTGCTTCCTACTGTGGATGCGGCGCTTGTTCTGCAACAACCACTTCGCTGCAGCAGCGAGTCTGGCTGTGCACGCAGGGCTGTGCGGTCCTCACTCCGCAGGGAACGCGCTTGGCAGGTGCCGGAGCAGCCGGTGGTTAAATTCACCCTCTTAGTGGAGGAGAAGCAGCACAGTGCCCCCACGCGCGGGGAAGAGCCTTTGCCACTCCGCAGCTCGTCTGGAAGACGACAAACACCTTCCCTTTTCAGTGTTAAAAACGCACGTCCTGTGCTCTGGAATGAAGTGCGACTTTGCCTTTTCTCTCCCTCTCAGCCCCAAGTTTTTGTAGGAGCACGTATTCGACCCCACACACACAAAGCCAGCCTTTAGCTGTGTCTGCAGTAAATTAAATCAATGGTTTGATTCCGACCCATCCAGATCCTCCAGAAGATCGGAAAGGACACGGTGATCACCCACGAGAAGGCGGCCGCCACTCCTGGCAACATTGTTGGACCACGGGACTTTGTGAGCGTGCGGTGCTCCAAGAGACGCGGCTCCACGTGCGTCCTGGCCGGCATGGCCACAAAACACGGTGCCATGCCGGAGCAAGAAGGGTTCGTAAGGTAAATCGCCCTCGGCATTCCCTTCTGGGACGTTTTGAGAGCCGGATTCACAGGCTGGCTGTTTATACCGGCTTGGAGCAATTAGCTCTGCTCCACAGCAGGAGCTGGGATTCGCAAAGCGCTTCGGCACAGCTGTAATGTTGAAGCTGAGGAGTCAGACGTTGCTTTCTCACCCTGCGCTCTTGCCCTCTTACAGAGCCGAGAATGGTCCCACCTGCATGGTCCTGCGCCCGCTGGCCGGCAGCCCCTCGCAGACCAAGCTAACGTGGCTCCTCAGCATCGACCTCAAGGTGAGTTTGGCAGCGGGCATTTCGGGGCAGAAGCAGGCTTTGCTGCCAGGGCAGGGCTCGCTCACGGGCGTTGCTCCGCTCTCCCCAGGGCTGGCTGCCCAAGACCATCATCAACCAGGTCCTGTCCCAGACGCAAGTCGACTTCGCCAACCACCTCCGGGAGCGCCTGGCCCACACCACGGCTAGGACCTGCTGACAGCACCCACCAGCCTTGTAATGCCTCCTTCAGGGGTAAAGTAGGGAGTCTTCTAAAGGGATAATTAATTAATTACAGCCTCTACTAATTAGCCAAGACCTTTAATAGCAGACATCACTAATAAATGAAGCTTTATTGATTGAAACTAATTAGTCAGGGAGGTCGCAGGGGCCTGACTGGGCCAGCATGAGCTCTTTGTGCAAAAGCAGGACCAAAAATTCGAGCTGAGCCCTGCTTTTGCCCCACTTGAGCAAGTGTTGACCCAGTCAAGCCCCTGCAGCCTCCAGCACTAATGAGCTTAGAAATAAATAAAGCTTTAATTAGTGGTGTCTGCTGGTAAAAGTCTTGGCTAATTAGTTGTCAGGGAGCTCCCAGACACTTGACTGAGAAGGCAGGACCAGCACATGCTCCATGGGGCAAACACAGGATCACCTCAAGCTTCACTCCCTCCCTTCCCTGAAACACCACCAACCTCTTCCCTAAAGATTCTTTTCCCTCTCCCCCTGTGAAGCAGCTCTAATTTATTTTTCCTGTACAGACACAGACAAAGTATCAAATTATTTATTCACTCCAAGCTCCGCACTGATGATCGCTGGCAGGAGGCCTTGTGTCACCTGTTAATGCAGTGAGCAGGACAGCCTAAAGCTGAAGGAGCTACTTTGAGTTTAAATCTCATTCATAAGACAAAAAACCACAGAAGTAAGAGATAAAGCCTTTATTTTTAAACTGGTTTCCAGTTTGTGGGGGGAAAAAACCCAATACAGTTTGGACGGAAGCCCAAGTCTCAGTCCTACGTGCAGTAGTCTTGTCACAACCCACTCCTCCCAGCTGGAGGCTGTGGTCACAACTGGCCCTCGAGCAGAAGTGTCGGTGTTGCTGTGTCCAGACAGCAGCCGGCCCAACCGGAGGCTGCTCTCGCTGAACAAATGGCTGTTACAGCCCGGGTCCATCACACGAGGCGTTACGTCAACACAGCGCTCGCTTCTCTGGTTCCTGAGGACTCCAGGAGATGCCCACAAACAGCACAATTCTGACTAGAACTGCACTCACTCAGACTCCGGCGTAGGGGTAGAGCGTGAATCTTCCGCGGGTAACAAATACACGTAACGCCTGCCAGCAAGGGCTTCAGCCTGTCTGCGTGTTGGCAGATGTTCCTCTAGAATAAAAACCTCTTGACTGGATACCCATTGTCTCTCTTCCGTTAACGCCGTGCCGCTGCCTGCTCCGTTTACGGCTCCCAGGGTGGGCTTCGTCTCCCGTCCACCTCCGTCTCAACGTGATACAGCACATCTGCCAGCGTGTGCTCCACAACGGCTCCCCAGCCCATGTCACTCATCTACAACAGGATGGGAAAAGAGACAGATTCGGTCATGGAGCAAAGGCTCAGGCTCCTGAATTCCAGGACTGAAAACACAGGGAGGAAATTTGTTGTTAAATCAGAATCCAGCCCTCTCACTGACAGAGGCTGACACAGGCAGGAAGAGGGACTTCATAACCCTCCAGGAGGACAAGACAGCGTGTACTATTAAACTAAAGGCCCTGTCCTTACATATTTTTAAATACAATCCCTCAGACACTTTGTCCAAGTACAAAGTCTGAAGAGGACAGGTAGAGGCTTGGTACAAACCAGCTCCCACCATCTCAGGCACCTTCGGTTTAAATACTGCAAAGTTACTTACTGGCCGGTAGGTGATGTCTCGAGGTGGGTACTTGAAATAGGGCCCAAAGTTTATTGAAACCTGTTGAAGAGACATTTGTCATTAGGTACCAAAAAACCAGGCAAATTCCTTTAGTCCCCAACCCTCATCCCTCCTGCTCCTGAGCCTCCCTGCCCGCTGCACGAGACCACAGAACAGCCTTAGCATGAACGGAGAGCAGTTCACTGATTTGACAGTTCCACCTCACAAACGAACAGGGAATTCTCTTTTAAATATACCTTACTTACCGTGCAGCCTTTGTACAAAGAAATAGCAGGAAAATAAACTCCCTCAAAGATGTCTTTAAAGGCAACTCCTTGGCTGGTACCATTTTTGAAGAATATGATCTGAAAAGAAAAACAAAGAGGTTTTTCTCCCCACTAATGCTTAACTACACAGCGAGCCTCAGGAGGCAGCTCCCGGCACCCACGCTCCCCTTCACCTGCTGCCAGATGATTCCCTACGGGACAGCGATAACACGGCAAGCCAAGGGTGCAGCTGGTTTGCTAAGTCTGTGTTTATTGTTGCTTTAATAAAATATTCTGGTTTTTGATGAAGAACTAACTATCAGCCTCCCTTTGTGCTCGCTAAATGCAAGTCTCGGTAGGCTCTCTGCTCTTCTCGAGGTTCCGCACCCTCCACCTACGAGCGCCAAACTTACCTCGCTCCCTGGTGCTTGCTTCAGGCTCTTCTCTGCTTTGTCCACGAAGTCCTTCTCTTCGAAGTACAAATAGCTTTTGAATTTGATCAGAGCCTGAAACAATAGAGAAAAAAACACTCAGAAGTAATCTAAAAAATCTTCTTTAGGTATGAAAGAAGAGCAGACGGAGGGGAGCCCTGCTCCAGGACAGACCTGTCTGTTGTGTCAGAACACCCCTGAAGAGGGAGTCACACGTCTCATTTGAGAACCAGGAGGGAAACAGGAGATGAAACACGATGTGGGCTCTCTTGTTTTGCAGTCCATGCACAGCCCTCCCTTGTGTTGGTGGCTCTGGATGTCCTACGCTTCAGACCTCTCCACTAAGAACCCCAGCAGTTACCCAGAGGCAGGATGGAAAGGATGCACTCGAAGGGGGCAAGAGTGAGACCAGAGCAAGCTATTTCCACTTGTCCACCCAGCCAACACTTAATCCCATGGTGAACTCAATACCTCACCTTGTCTTTGTAAGTGTCAGGCAGAGATTTGGCAGTCTCGGTGTCCTCTGGGAGGCTGATGTAGAATCCCAGCACATCGCCCTGTCCGTAGCCGGATGAATAGTGCTTCCCTATTGACTGGTGAAATTTTGTTCCCTTTTTGCTGCGCCAGGAGTAACTGAACTTGTCGTAGCCCAGAGGAGCCTGGAGGTTCCCTGTGGAAAGCAGCGTTTCCTCATGAACACACAGCACAGCAGAAGCACTCTGTGTGTCCCACATCAGGCTTGGAACAGTAATCACATGCCATTAACAAACACGACTGTGTCGTACAAACGTGTTGGCTACAGTGCTAGAAAGGGCCTGCCCGTACCATGATTCCGCTCACTTTGGATCGCCGGCAGAAAGCATTTCCCTTCAGAAAAGCAGCAAGGAAATGGGCAAGCTGAATATGACTCGCCCTCCCTAGTCTGAATTACTGGGGAAACAAACATAGAAACCAGTTGGAATCCACTGCAAAGAAATATGTGGTAAAGTGATTTATTTACCTAGCGGCTGGGACCAGCCCAATCTGGCAGCTGTGTCGGGAGGCATCTCATCCATGGATATTTCGAAGTACCATGCTCCTTTCCGCACACCGTGCGAGGCTCGTACCATCGAATAGCCCTTCTCACCAATAACGGTCAGTCTGTCATCAGAGATCTTTAACTGAGGAGCTGTGGTGGACGAGAGAAGATGGTAGCGATGGTTCAGGTGTGATGACATCAGAAGGCAAGCAGACACACAGAAGTGGATTTAACACCTGCACCACTTAAAGTAATTATGTGCAAACCCTCAGTAAGCTGTGACATGAGCTTACAGACGACAGCCCCTTGTAAGAAGAGCTGGCTATACAACGTGTGTATGACCAGCGAGCTCTGTACCTCGGTCGTGCAGCGCTAGCAGGACCCGTTCGTACAAGCAGGCTCTGTAGAGGTCCCCAGGAATGGGCTTTCCTGCCCAACAGTCCAGCTCCAGCTTTTCCGGGTCAGGTGCGTGAGGGTCAGGCTCGGCCAGGATGTAACGATACCCGTCTTTGTTGAAGGGGTGTTCCAAAGGGTAACCGTGGGGCGGTAAGCGCTGCGCGGAGAATAGCGGGTCGCTGTGGAACACAAAGAGGACAGGTTGGCATCTCAACAGTGGCTGTGGTTCAGTCAGAAGCCTACCCAGGACAATCTCTCATGGCTCGCAGACCACTTAGCTTCCACAAGAGCGGGTGCTCATCCCTTTCAGATAATTCCATCAACACCATCACAGGGTTACAGCACAATTCCCCATGAATCTATCTGGAAGGAATCAACTGAAGGCACTGAAAGTCAAGCTGTCCCTCTGACTGGCTCATTGCTGTGCCACATCCTTCCTCTTACCTTCGGGTTTTCTTGGCTGTGCCTGTCGTCCCCCCATCTTGCTGCTTGCGCTTCGCTCCCCGTCCCTTCCCGCTGCTGCCTGCAGCGATTCCCCCTGGACACAGAAACCACAGCACGTTAGGCTGGTGATGATCAGTGAGAGCCCCTGAGCATGGAATCTCCACAGACAGAAAAGGGGCAGAAGCAGCCAAATTAAAACCGGATCATGAGCTCAAGTGCCCCTTGAGTGAGATTTATCAACAAAACGAGCTCAGTTCAAGATTTCAAGATGAGAATTAAGAATCTTTTCTGTCATCAAAGGATCTCCAAAAGCAGTATTGGTGGCTGTCATGGAGATTCCAGTCCCAACTCAGATTTATTCCTGCCCAGGCAGCGGAACCCCCAACCTGCAGCACACACGCGTCTGATTTTAGGCAAAGGCATCACCCCACGGCACACTCTGCGGGAGAAACACACCAACACCAGTAAGCAATAAGCTCTTAACATTGAATTTCCATCTATAAAATAAAATACACCCAAGTTGAAGAAAACTCAAAAGCAATGGAGGTGTTTCTCTCCAGTATGACCAAAATCAGCACTGCAGCCCATTATTCTGTGTGACAGCACTCGATTTTACTCATAAATAAAACTACAGTATAGGAAAAGCTATGCATCAAGTGTAACCAGACCGAGAGCAGTGTAATGTGTTCATGTGTTGTGTGTGTTTTATCGTTACACTGCTTCAAAAAAAGTCATTATTGATTTAGAAGGAAAACCGATAGAATTTGAATGTACTGTAGATAAACACCTTTACGCACTGCGTACAGTACTGTAACTAAAAATAATCAGCTTTGAAATATCCAGCACTCCCCTTCAGGGGTAAAAGATTCAAACACTGAAGAAAACCATATTCTGCACAAACACAACGTGATCTCAGCTGCACCAGCTGGTTTTAGTGCAGACAAACACCGGGGCTCTCCAGTTCGTCATCAGTTATTTCCCAAAGCAACCAGAACATTGTACCAGCTCACAGATTCTGACTGCTTAGTTAGGCAGTGAGATTTAAATTAGGCCAAATCAATAAATGTAAGTGAAAATAAAACTTTAAACCTGTCAAGTAGGGCAGAATATGGTAATGAAAAGCTTCTAATGGCTAAAGATTAAAGAGTAAAATTGTTGTTTCATACTAAAGTATTACTGCAATCACATCAGGACAGGCTTCTGATTTCTAATTGACTTTAACTTCTAAGGTAATTCAGCAAAAAAGCTTTGCAAACGGCAATACTTATGGTTTAGAAGCTGAAAGGTAAATATTCACCTCCCAAAGAGGCTCCACCTGCAAGAAGTGGCACCAACACATTCGTCAGTCTTCCCGGAATTAAAGGAGAAACCACCAGTGCATGGAAGGGAGACAACGCAGCCTTAGAAATCTCCAACACAGATTTAGAAAGCCCAGACACCTCAGTTGGGTGCTGTCTGATGTGTTTAACACAGAACGGTGTAGCCTTGCAGACGAGGAAATCTCGCTGGCAGTTAACGTGACCACAGTAAATTTACCAAAGGGAGTTCCATCCAGCGAGCTCGGCAAAGTGACAGCACAGCTGCCACTCTGCAAAAAGGAACAGCAGGAAAGAACAAGCAGCGATTACAAGGAATAATACCCGCCTTCCCCAACTACTCTCAACTCTTGGAGGGAAACAGGAAATCTGAGTTATAAAAGCTGGTAAACTAAGATCATTATGGAAGACAATTGCCGAGCTCAGCTCTCTTGCCAGCACCTCGATTCAGCTGGCAGCCGCGATGAGAAAAGCTGGACCTTCTCAAGGAAGCAGAGTTAATCTCTCTCTCTATGGAAAGGCACGGTGAGACCGGCTGAACGGGTTTTGAACGGAAGGAGCACAACCTCAGTTCAGCTGACAGCTTTAACCACAGAACCTCAGCTCACACACCTGCTCTGGTGCCCAGCTAAAGGGTGGGGAAACACAGCTTAATCCGTAACTGCCCAACCAAACAACTTGCCGTTTAAGCTCCCGCTTGTGGACACAGCACTGTTCTGTTTCTGGTTGTCATAGGCAGGACCAATATTGGCAAGATCCTGAAAGAGATAAGAAATACAATGCATGGATTTAACTTTAGAAGCTGAACAGTAAATATAAATATCCCAACCCATCGCGGGGCACAGCACAGGCTCCCACTGAGTTAATTTTTGTTCACTTGACTGAGCGGAAGCCACCAGCAGAAGGAGCCACTGCTCCTTCCTCCCAGCCCCCTGGGCATGCTTTTCGTCCTTCCCCAATCACCTACTTGGTCAACGAGCCCAAACTTGGGGTAATCCTCTTCCGGGTCCTTACTCCCTGGGTCTGGATGCTCCTTCACCAAGAACACATCTCTCTCTTTACACTAAAAGAGCAGAGGAGTTTAAGTTACACAGGATAAGACCACATCAAGTTCATTAACAAGGGCTTAAACCATAAAATGTACTATTCTTATTAAATTCTAATTAGTATCTATATTAACTACATAAGAAACGTTGGATTCTCCCCCTTTCAGCTCTAAGTCCGGGCCTCAGCACACATGAATGTCACATCAGCCACAGACAATCCTTTCCTCCCAGTACTCACCATGGTTTTGACAATATTATTTGGCCACGTCATTTTCCCGGGTCGCTGCCGCGTTGTCATACACTCCCAGTACTTATCAATAAAGGGGATTATTTCCTGTTAAACAGTAAAACAGAGTCTAAGCGGGGTGGCTCTGCAGGGCTCACTGCCAGCGCTGGTTTGAGCTTGCTCTTCGCTGCCATCCACACTCGTGTAAAGGCACGAAGATTTCTGCAACAGCCGTACCTTATCTTTCGAGAACAGCGTTTTCGGGTGCTCATCTTGCGTCCTCGACTGCCACGTCAGGTTGGCCAGAGCGCTAAGGCACATCTCCTTGAGATCTTCAAAACAAGGAGACACCGTTACCCTCCGTGGGGAAGATCCACCCCTCACGTACAGAGTGACTGCAGTCGAACCAGCGCCCGTGCTGCCCTGAGCAACAGTGAACCCCTCGCCAGTTCTGTGCAAACCCAGCAGCTCGTGCTCAACACAAGATTCCCACCACCTTCACGTCAATGGCAAAACATTTTGCTTATATGGGATTTTTTGGGGGTCGTTTTTGAAGAGTTTCAGCACACCCCATTCCCCGACTTCAGGTAAAGGGAAACCTCCGGGATTATCCCACACACAGTTTCAAGGGATGAGCTTTTGCACTCACTCGCTTGTTTCCTCAAGAAGTAGGTGTTCCCGCTGTGATGGCAAACGTTGCAATGGAAACTGTAGTTGGTCATGAAAGGCAGGCAGGAGCTGGAAAAGAGCAGGCCAGGTTGTGAGTTCCGGTGCACGCCTTGCTGCATCGAGTCAAGAAATCAGTATTCCAGATTAACAAATCATCTGTTCTCTCTCTCCAAACCCAGAAACACCTTACAGGTTCGGTAACACTTTAGGTTTATTGTGAGCATTGAGAAAGGCCACAAAGCTCTTGAGAAAAATGTAAGCAAGGTTAGAGAAGCCCTGGAATTCACTCAATGAAATCAGAGTCAACAACCCAGAAGTTCTGGATGAGGAGCTCTATCAGAGCCCACTAATTAATTGTAACGGGATATCTAGAGTACTTTTCAAGATAAACCGCACCCAAATATGTTAGGTTTTTGTTAATTCCTAAGGTCAGTCCCACACGGGTTCTAGGAAGAACTTTGAGCTCTCTTTTCCCCAGCAGGAAGACGCTATTGTTGGTTTACCCTGATTGAAAATTCCTGCTGCAGCCTCCTCCATAAGGCTCCAGGCCTCCACAGCACCCAGTCTAAGGCACATCTCCTGGTATTTACACACCACACTGGTTTCCACGAGTCAAACGACCCGGACCCGGTCCTGTTCCATGGGAACTTGCACTCTAAGACACCCATTTTTGCCACCCCAAGTTTCATGCCCAGCATTAAGCAGCGCTCACGTACGTGGTGTCGATGCCGAATGTGTCTGCCGTGAACCACTTGGTACAAATTCCACACTGCAGCTCGATCTCACCGAGCTGCCGACCGTTCTCCTCATCCACTGAGCCCGCCTGAGCATCCATGGCCTCGGAGCTGTCCCCGGCGGCTTCCTACAAGCACAGCAGAGCAGCGCATTTGGACCAGCTGAAAGACTCAGACAGGAACGAAGCTTTGGGTGGTGAGTTCAAGGCAAGAAAACTTGGAAAGAATGCAAAGCCGTGCTGAGAGAGCTGGGATTATTTTGTGGATTCGGTTAGAGCCAGGATGGAACTACCAAAGTAATTCTTTAAAGAACTAAAACTGGACCCAGCAGGATGGAAAATACTCATCAAACCATGGGGATGTGCTCAAAGTTTTGACCTTCCCATCCCACCTTCTGCGCATTCATCTTACCCCTGCTTTAGTAATGCCGGAAAACCAAGGATGGTCCCGAGGTGTCAGGCATTGCCAGACCCGAGAAACATTTGATCTGCTGATAAAAACCCTATTTTTGCCCATTTTCTACACCATGCGGCTCTTGACGCATTTGCATCTCCCATCTCCTCTGCAAAGACCCTGATCGTTACCAAGCAAGAATCCTTTGGGAAAACGTCCTGGTGGTGATGGAAAAAGGACCCCAACTGAGAGAAGGGGAGCAGCCTGGAGAGGGATCAGCCTGCAGGGACCCTCGGAGGGAAGGAGGTCCCAGCTCTTGCAGAACCATCGCAGGGATGGATGGTGGCACCGAGGGCTGGCACGCTCAGCTGCGGGCGCTCCTGTGTCCCCTGCCCATCCCAGCCCCGCAGGACTTGCCCCACACTTCTTCCAAGGACCTACCAGGGGGTCCTTCCCATTGGTGGACTCGGTCTCCATGGCTGTGGTGACATCGACCAGCGCCGCGTCCCCCCTGTGAGAGCCGAAAGGAGAGCTGAGAGGGGCTGTGGTGAGGTGTGGACTGGGATAGCCTGGTCCCGGTGCCTGGTGTTGGCTGGGACAAATTGGCATGGCCTGGGACAGCTTGGACCTGGGGGGACTGGGACAAACTGGTGTGAACTGGGATGAATTGACATGGACTGGGACAGCCTGGCCCTGCCTGGGACTGGGACAAACTGCTTTGGGCTGGAACAGCCTCTTCCCGGCACCTGGTGTGGACCGGGATGAACTGGTGTGGACGGGGGCAGCCTGGCCCTGGTGGGGACAGGGATGAACTGTGATAGCCCAGACCTGGTGGGACTGGGGCAAACTGGCACGGACTGGGACACCCCGGCCCAGGGAACTGGGGACTGGGACAGCCCGGCCCTGGGAACTGGGACGGCCCGGCCCTGGGAACTGGGACGGCCCGGCCCTGGGAACTACCGCGGCCCGGAGGTTCCTACCCACTCTCGGCGTCGGTCGCGCCCGGCTCCGGCGGCGCGGGAGGCTCAGGCGCGGGAGGCTCCGAGCTGGGCTCCGCGCCCTCGGCCGCAGGGGTGGCCATCGCCGCCGCCGCCGCCATCTTCCCCGCCGCGCCGAGATCTCGCGAGAGGTCGCGTTCGCGGGGCGCGCGCGGGCGGAGGAGCGGCGCCCCCTGGCGGCGGCGACGGGGAGGGCACCTGCTCCGCCGTGACGTCACCGGCCCGATCGTGACGTCACGCGCTTAGCTGGGAGGTTTCTTGCTCTGCTTTGACGTCACCTTGCTCCACGGTGATGTCACCTGCTCTGCAGTGACGTCACCTTCCTCCGTTGTGACGCCACCTTACTCCACCGTGACGCCGCTCCTCCTGGCTGCGATGTCACTCTGCTCCACTGTGATGGCACCTGCCCCACTGTGACATCACCTGCTCTGCCATCGCATCACCTGCTGGGCTGTGACATCATCCTGTTCAGCCGTGACGTTGCCCTGCTCCGCCATGGTGTCACCGTGGTGTCACCGTGCTCTGCTGTGTCGCCACCCTGCTCTGCTGCGATGTCACCCAGCCTGGAGCTCGGTGTGGGGCACACTGAAGGTTATGAAGTGGGGTTCCACCGCCCTCCTGCAGCACCCGCAGGCTCCTCTCCGCACCCCAAAGCCTCGCACAGCCTCAGCCCCGCGCGGGGGGGCCGTGTGAGGATTTAACACGTTTCCCCCCTCGGAAAGGAGCAGCAGCACCGGCCACTGCGCTGCCAAAGCCTCTCGCTGGGAGGGCTTAGCGGGACCCCCCTGCTCCTCACACCTCTGGGACAGCTGGGACCTGTGTCCCCACTGCCGCTCCCGGTAGACAGCGTCACCCATCGCATCCCTCTGCCTGCCCAGCAGCCACGTCGCGACCCCCATGGATCATGGAATCGTGGGATGGGTTGGATTGGAAGGGACCTCAAAGCCCATCCAGTCCGACCCCCTGCCATGGGCAGGGACACCTCCCACTGGGTCAGGGGGCTCCAAGCCCCATCCAACCTGGCCTGGAACACCTCCAGGGATGGGGCAGCCACCACTGCTCTGGGCACCCTGGGCCAGGGCCTCCCCACCCTCACAGGGAAACATTTCAGATGTGAAGGGGTGGGAGAGGGAGAGGGA
The DNA here is from genome assembly GCA_033558235.1 of Neomorphus geoffroyi. Classification (NCBI taxonomy): domain Eukaryota; kingdom Metazoa; phylum Chordata; class Aves; order Cuculiformes; family Neomorphidae; genus Neomorphus; species Neomorphus geoffroyi. Next base: position 726,261 of record JAUMJM010000056.1, read on the forward strand.
GAGGGAGAGGGAGAGGGAAAGGGAGAGGGATGGGGATGGGGATGGGGATGGGGATGGGGATGGGGATGGGGATGGGGATGGGGATGGGAGATGGGGATGGGGATGGGGATGGGAGATGGTGATGGTGATGGTGATGGTGATGGTGATGGTGATGGAGATGGGGATGGGGAGGGCGGGCGGGGGGCAGCTGGGGGGGCGGGGGGGAGGGAGGACGGAGATAGGGACGGAGGGATGGGATGAGGGACGGGGAGCAGCGGGGCGGGCGGGGTGGGGGCTGCGGGGCGGCGCTCGGGGCCGCGGTACAAATAGCGCTGCTGCGGGCAGCCCTGCAGCCATGCGGGTCCCGCCGCCCCCCGCGCCCGCCCGGCTGCTCTGCGCGATCGTTCTGCTCCGCCTGGGCTGCGCGGCGCCCCCTCCCGCACTCCCTCCTGCTTCCATGCCCGCATCCCCTCCTGCATCCCTCCCCGCATCCCTCTCCGCATCCCCCCGAGTACCGGAGCCCCCCTCTCGCCCCTCTCCCCCCCGCGCCCCCCCCCCCGCGCTGCCCCGCGCTGATGCTGCAACTGCTCCGCTCCCCCCCCGCCCCGCTCCGCGCCGCCGCCGCCGCCGCGCTCAGCCTGTCCCCGCACGGTGAGTGACAGCGCCCCGGGACCCCCACGCGACCCTGTCCCCATCCCCGGACAGCCCTGTCCCGGGACCCGCACCGACCGCACGCATCCCTGTCCCCGTCCCCAAGCATCCCTGTCCCCAAGACCCTCATCATCCCCGAACATCCCCTTTCCATCCCCGGGTATCCGTGTCCCCGGGACCAGGACCATCCCCGAACATCCCTGTCCTGGGATCCGCATCATCCCCAAGCGTCCCTGTCCCGAGAATCCTTGTCCCTAGGACTGGCACTGTCCCCGTCCCCAAGCACCCCTGTCCTGGGAGCCCCACTGCCCCTGGGACCCGCACTATCCCCGGGCACCGCCATCCCTGTCCCTGTCACCTTCCCCAAGCAGCGCTGTCCCCGAATATCCCTGTCCCAGGACCAGCGCTGTCCCCGGGACCATCCCTGTCCCCAGCATCCCTGTCCCCGGGACCAGCGCCGTCCCCAGGTGTCCCTGTCCCCACGCCTGGCACTGCCCTGTTGTCCTGCTGGCTTTTGGGACTCGGGATGGAGGCAGCTGCTCCCCCAACCCTGCAGCTCCCTCAGCAGCGCCCGTGTCCTGGCACCCCGCGGAGGCTCCATCCCCTCCGGTGCCAGGTCTCCCTGGCAAAGCCACCGGTCCCCTCACCGAGCGCTTGGGTTTCAGGCTCGGTGCAGAACGGCTCCCGCTGGGCGCTCTCCTTCGACATGTCCTCGCTCTCCAGCAGCCAGGAGGTGAGCCTGGCCGAGCTCCGCGTCCACCTGCCTGGTGCCTCTCCAGCCCACGACATCTCCCTGGACATCTACCACAGCCAGCGGCGGAGGTGCCACCATGGGACCTGCCCCCACCAGCTCTTCCTGGGCACCGTGGGTGGCAGCCTCGGGTCCACCCAGGCATCATGGAAAGTGTTTGAGGTCACCAACCTGCTCCGGTCTTGGCTCCACCAAGACGTGGCCTCTGAGCACCGTGGTCCCACAGGAGTGGAGCAGTGGGAGGCGAGTGGGACAGCCATCCCAGCCACCACCACGACGCACTTGCCCACCTCCAACTCTGCTGGCCACATCCCAGCCACCACCACGACTCACTTGCCCATCTCCAGTGCCAGTGGCCATGGGGACAGGTCCCAGGACACGACGGATGGAGTCCTGCTGCTTGTCTTCTCCAGGGACAAGTCCCCAGGAGACCACAGCCTCATCAGGACTGCGGAGACCTCCAAACACGTCATGCGTGACAGCGGCTCCCAGGGCCTGGGGACGCGCCGGCATCGCAGGAACAAGAAGGAGAAGCAAAGGATCAAGGCGAGCGATGCTGCCGCGGCCGCCCCAGGGGAGGAGGGCAGGTCCCTCTGCAGGAGGGTGGACATGATGGTGGATTTTGAGCAGACCGACTGGGGCAGCTGGATCGTCTACCCCAAAAAGTACAACGCCTACCGGTGTGAAGGGCACTGCCCGTCACCCGTGGATGAGACCTTCAAGCCCACCAACCACGCCTACATCCAGGTAAGAGGGGGTTGCTGCCTCCACTGCGCTCCCGTACCCCCAGCCCCGCGGCAGCGGGTGATGCTTTATCCTTCCCTCTCTCCCCACAGAGTTTGCTGCAGCTCTACAAGCCCAACCAAGTGCCCTGTCTCGCCTGCTCCCCGGTCAGGATGAGTCCCCTCTCCATGCTCTACTACGAGAAGGGCGAGATCGTCGTCCGCCACCACGAGGACATGGTCATCGAGGAGTGCGGCTGCAACTGAGGGCAGCTCATCCCCTGCCCAGAAAGTGTCCCCAAGGTCTGGCTGCCCAACCCAGGACCAACGCGCAGACCAGGGCGGTGCTGAGCCCCCATCCCCTCCAAATCCCATGTGCCTGTGGGTCTGTGAAGCTCTGGCTGTGCCAGGGCAGAAGGAGCATGGTACCCACATGTTGGCAGCACTGCGGTGCATGGACACATCCAGGGAAGGACACCAGACACCTCCCTGCAGCGTTCGATGCCCGACGGCTACGCTGAGCCAGGAGCCACAGCACTGGCAGCCGGTGAGTGCCAGGGCAGCGAGGGCTGGTGCTGCTCCGCAGAGGCCGGAGCTGGGGCGTGGGGCTGAAACCATGGCAGCACCACTCCCTGCTGTGAGGGTTTCAGCGTTTCTCTTCAGATTTCAATTATATTTCTATTAAATCTATCAGATTTCTATTACAATTAACCCAAGTTAACGTGTTTGCCCAATGGCTGGAGCCCGCAGCCGGCAGCGCCACGCAGGACAGGGGTTCTCTGAGCCATCCAGGCTGAGCTGGGGAGGACCTGGCTGGCAGGGAGGCAGCAACCTCCATCCTTATGCTCCTCGAGCGATGCAAAAGATGGACCTGGGGCTCCTGCACCCCTGCTTCCACTTCCCTCTCCAAAGCATCATCTATTCACCTGGAGCCAGGGAGGGTTTGCACAGGCAAAGTGAGGTGATCCTGGAAAAAAGGTAGCCGTGTGGTCAGTCTTGGGAGGTCTGAGCATCCCCCAGGCCCTCCTTCCTGCCCTGAACATCTTGGCTCATGTGCTGCTTTCCTCTGTAGAAGAAAGCTTTGCTTTCCACAGCTTTGCTCAAATCTTTTCCACCACTCACTGGATGGGGTGGTAGGGAAAGGGTCTTGGTTGTATAAGTCATCAATAAATAATATATATATATTAACAACGAATGGTAGATGATTCTGCTGATTTCCACACCCATTTTTGCTGTCAAATGGTTTTGGAGGGTGCAATTCTCACCAGCTCTCTGGGCATCCACTGCCCTGGCATCATTTTTGGCTTTGTTACCATTTAAGCAATGCCATCCGGTAACATCCAGAGAACGGGGGCTGCCAACGTACCTCGCTGGAGCAAGGGGAGCCCCTCGAATGATGCAAAGGTTGCTCAACACCTCTGGGAACGGGAAAGCTGGTGTGAGATAACAAAGAAGCTGTTCCCACCCTGATGGAGTTTGCTCAAGAGCAAGCGGGGAAGCACCTGCAGCCTTTGAGGAGAAGGGATAAGGGGATTTTCCGCCTTTATTTACCCTGTGGAGATAAGGGGAAGGGGCAAGTTCCCTAACAGTGGTGATTTTATGCTGAGCAGAGCTGCTTGTGCAGGCACCTCTCCTTTGGGGTCCCAGAGTGGGACAGCTCCAGCCCCAGGTGATGCCTGGGGTCTCGAGTGTCCCTGGCGATGCTCGTGCCCTACATGCCAGCCTTGAGGGGACGCTCCTGTGGCAGCAGGGTCACCCCTGGATTGCACCCCCAGCCTCACGGCTGCCCCTTCCCACGGCCGTGCACAGTACACGTGCAGGGACTCACTGCCGGGCGGCCAGTGCAGCCGAGGGGATGAGCAGGACCGTGGCCATCAGGGCTGGCACTGCGTGCCCTGGGTGGCCGTGTGGGATGGGGCCATCCCTATCCCTCCCCATCCATCCCTATCCATCCTCATCCATCCCCATCCATCCCCACCCCTCCCCTCCTGGGGCCAAGCAGCCCCCGCTCCACATCCCCAGCCCAGCCTGATTATCCCCAATCCACATCGCAGCCGGCGGATAAACAAAGCGTGTCTGGTTCCCCCCGTGCAGACCCTCCCCCGGGCCGCTCACATATTCCAGCAGCGTTTCACACTGCGACCATCCCGTCATTAGAGGGTCATTTGCAGCAGCTGTCAAGGGGAGGCGTGGGGCCACCCCTGACAGGAGGCAAATGCACCGAAATGTGGTGATTTGGGCTCCTGATGAAACCACCTTAATTTTTTTCTGGCCTCTTCCTCCCTCTCCCAACTGCTGGGCATCCGGGGGGGTCCCACGCTCTCCCACGCCCCCCCAGCCCCTCGCCCCCCCAGCCCTCTCTGCGCGACCTCTGCCCCTCCATCACCCCTGATTGAAACCTGGCAGCGGGTTCAAAAGTTGTCCGTGGGGCAAGGGGGGAGGCGCTCCCTGGGAAGAGCCGGGTGGAAAAATAGAAGTTGGGATTCCAGGGCTGTAAGGAAAACATCAAAGTGTGGATGGTGACAATAAAGCTGCACCAGCTTCGCAGGGCTGGAGCTGCAAGCAGAGACCTAATCTGGAGCAGAGGGAGCTCAGCCTGGTCCTTCTGCCGCCCCAATACACATCCCTGCGGCCCCCAGGGAGCCCAGACACGTGGGACAATAAATCTGGGGGACAGCTCGAGCCTCTGGACCCTGCCTGCCATGGGGGTCCTGCCCGGGGCAGGCTGCCCTCCCGCAGGCATCACCAGACCTGGCACCCAGTGCATTTCCAGGGCACCCTGGGCATCCCGGGGCCAGAGGATGCTGGGCAGGGGCACTGGGACAGCAGGAACGGGGCACTGGGACAGCAGGAATGGGACACAGAGGCTCCCACCCAGGAGCCTTGCTGCCCAGCCAGGGAACTCAGAGCTGGCTCTCGCACTCAGAGATGCTCTCCTGAGCCTCACCTGGGAAGGAGGGACCAGATTCTACAACGGCTTCTCAAAGGGAGTTTCGCAGCAGAAACCCTGCCACGAGCATTTGGGCAGTGCAGCATCTCCGTGCCCTCCCAGAGGCATCAGGGAGGTGGCAGGGTCCCTGCTTTTGGGAGGGCTGGCTTGGCTTTAGCGTCCCTACACGCTGACACGGGAAGGGCAGAGCCTTCCCAACGCAGGGAAGGTTTTCTGTCAGGGTCAGTGCCCGGGGTTCATGGGAGCGCTGCCTTCCAAGGCTGCAAGAATTGGATTCAAGAAGTGACAGCTCAGGGAGCACCGAGGCGTGGGACAGAGACACGGAATCGTAGAATAGAGTCGTGGAATCGTTAAGGTTGGAGAAGACCTCCAAGCTCATCCAGTCCAACCATCAGCCCAGCCCCACCGTGTCTGATAAACCCTGTCTCCAAGTGTAGTGTCTACATGTTTTTTGAACCCCTCCAGGGATGGAGACCCCACCAGTGCCCTGGGCAGCCTGGTCCAGTGCTTCACCACTCTCTCAGTAAAGAAATTGTTCCCAATATCCCATCCAAACCTCCCCTGGTGCAACTCGAGGCCATTTCCTCTCGTCCTATCACGTGGTCCGGCTGGGATGAGGACGAGGAGCTGCTCCCCTCGTGCACAGGGCCAGACCCGGCATCCCAGTCGCTCCCTCCCCTCCGGGAGTCAGAGCAGCCCCCGCTGCACATGTGACAGCCGCAAGTCACAGCCACCGCCTGCCTGGATGTGAGCTGCTGCCCGCGCCCAAAGTTTACTTTGGACACATGAAGGAAAGAGAGAGTGAGGGCAAAGAGACCGCAGAGCTTATTGAAGGCCCCGGCTAATATTTGTACAAGGGGTGGACTGAGGCACTCACTGGGTCACGCGAGCATTGTTGGTCTCGTGACCGGGACATGGAGCAGGCTGCAGGCGTGCTGGGCGCACTGCTCTGCCCTGCTTGAGATAAAAAGGGACAAGGACACAAAATGTAATGACAAAGCCAAGAGGCAGGGACACAAAATGCAATGAGAAAGCCAACACTTGTCCCTCGGACCTCCCCGGAGCATCCCAGCTGTGCGAGGCAGCCACCCATGGCTGCTCCCCTCCCTCGCCAAAAGTGGCTCCTCAGCCTGTTGGTGTGAGCGCCAGGTGAGGAACAAACCCTGGTGGAGCAGGGATCTGCCCTGGGAGCACTGAGCTGCTCCTTGCACGGCTTAGGAAAGCTTGGAGCAGGAATGCACCCAGAAGATGGGTCCAAAAGCATCCATGAAGGATGCAGAAGCATCTAGATGTGTAAAGGAGGGAGAGGGACAGCAAAGGACCAGAGCAGGGGATGCTGAGAGTGCACGGTCACACTCCATGGATGGAGGAGATCAAGGTACGGGCCTGGGACAAAGTGCACCATGTCACCCCATCTGCTCACTCTGCCACCATGGCCCCAGGGCCCCGTACCGGGAAGCCAGCGGGAGCCCTGACCCTGCCGGACCCCCTCTCGCACCTGGCCAGGTGCTTGGCAGGGTGCTCACCTTCGCTCTGGATTATCGGCTATGAATCGCCCTCGGAGGCACCTGGCACTTTGATGCTCACCCCAGATCTGCATAAGCACGCAGATACCGATGCGAAGCTGTCACGGGCACGGACAAAATACTTAACACTTAAACACTTGTTACGCGCTGGCAGGGGGTGGGAGGGAACGGGAGCCGAAAGCATTGCTTGCGTGAGCTGACACCAAAGAAACCACACAACCACTTTCGTAACAACCTGAAATCCCAACATGACGAGGCTCTCGTTCACACCTGGGCAGAAACTCACAGCAAAACCAGCAGCCGGGCTGAAATCTGCACATTTCTCCCCAAATTGCTGCTTGGATTTGCAGACCCAGATGCTGTGCAGAAAGCCCTGCCGTTATGGTACTTTAAAGGTGGATAAAGCAGGTGTTAGAGTCATGGAGGAGTATTTCAGGACAGCAGAAGGGGTAAAACCCCATCCTGTTAGTGGAGGTCCTTTTCCAGAGAAGCCCATTTGCCTAGGGCTACCCCAGTACAACTCCAGGTCAGAGCCAGGCTCCAGCAGTAACCTCCAACATCCAGGACATGGAATCATAGAATCACAGAATGGGTTGGGTCAGAACGGACCCCAAAGCCCACCCAGTGCCACCCCCTGCCATGGGCAGGGACCCCTCCCACTGGATCAGGGGGCTCCAAGCCCCATCCAGCCTGGCCTGGAACACCTCCAGGGATGGGGCAGCCACCACTGCTCTGGCCAACTTGGGCCAGGGCGGGAGGCCTCACAGCAAAACATTTCTCCCCAAGACTTCATCTCAGTCTCCCCTCTTTCAGTTTCAGGAGAGAGCAGGAAAACAAGCTCCAGCACTGAGTGCTCAGACCTAATGTCCCCAGCTTTGGACAAATTCACATCAACCTGTCAAGTGTTCTTAAAGACAAGGCTTCTGCTGCCCAAAACCCCAAAGCTGGAGCTGCCACGATGTGTAGAGCCTGGAGCAGGAGGGCTCTGAGAGCAGATCCAAAGGGCTGCCCAGAGCTGTCAGCAGCACAGCCTGGCAGTGCGCTTTGTGTCTGGAAATATAAATTCAGGAGGAGAGAGAAGCCAGCGGCCACTGCAGGACATGGCATAACAGCAGCTCCTCTGCAAACCCAGCTCAGAACCAACCCCACAGCTGCCATGGAGCTGCAACACTGATAAAGCGACACCTGAGGGCAATAAATTGGGATCTGCTCCCATTAAGGATTCAGAGAAACACTTCATCTTATCTTAAAAAAATGCAGGTTTATCTGCAGCAATTGCTTTGTCTCCCTTTCTTCTGTTACTCATTAGTAAAGGCTTGCATATCATAATGCCACAATCCTGCTTAATTAGCAGATATTTAAATGCTATCTCCCACAGCTGATTTGAACAGACACCCATTGTCTTTTAGGAAGTCTGAGGTCCAGGTCACATCCTCCTCCTTCAAGATGCCTCAACCTCCAGCACCTCGTGCCAAAAGTATCATCTCTAAAGCAGTAACAGATTCTCTGCAGCACAGATTTCCTAAATTGCCCCAAGACTGGAGGCAAAGAAGCCTCCTCCATGGCTCCAGTTGAACATCCCACAGGAAAATTACTTTCTCAGGTGAAAGTTTCTGTGGAGAAGGATCTGGGAGTCCTGGTAGACAAGTTAGCCATGAGCCAGCAATATGCGCTCGTGGCCAAGGAGATCCTGGCATGCAAGGCCCGTCAGGTTTAAACACAGGTTTAAGGGAAACCCAAAGCCCAGAGTTTATCTCGGGGCCACGCGCAGCACCAGCCAATGGATTTCTTTGCCACAAGCCAGCAGTTCCCTGCCGGAATGACTACAAGACAGATGTGTTTATTGCATTGATCTCCAGATCAGGAGACTCCAAATGATTTTTATTTCTCCCTTATATTGCATTTCCTGTAACTTTTTCAGTATTAAAATGATTAACAAAAGCATAAAACTGGAAACAAAATCAATCAGTGAGAGTGTCTGCTCCGGCACTCCAAGGCCCATCAGCAGCAGGGGCAGCGCTTGTGCTGGCACCCACACGGAGAGGCAGAGGCTCTGCCCAGGTAACAGGATGCGCTCCGTTCTCGGAAGGGAAGAGACTGCCTTTCCCAGGAAGCAGGAAGGCACTCAAGGCATGGGCTACTTTTAAGCCTGGCTGGTGGGAATCCTCATGACAAGGTCCTGGTTCTTCGCTGGATAAGCACTCTCAGGGCGGATGCTTTAGATGTCCATGTCGAACTGCTCCTCCTCACCTGTTGAGGGGACAAAACACCCACAATGAGCCCCTAGAGCGCCACATCAAACATCAGATTTTCTATCACAGGAACAACCATCAGCTGGGATTCAGGAATGTGGCAGCTTGGACTTAGGAGCGGCAATTCAGGCATCAAATTTGATATGAAAACCACCTTGCACAAGCAAAATGTAAGCTCTGTCCACAGACGGGATCCTGCTCACAGACAGACAAGAGCAGGAGCAGGGAAGATGCCCTCTAAATCATAAATCATTACTCAAACCCTGGATTTCCTTGTAAAAAGTAATGTAATTGCTGACAGTGACTGGTATAACTGCTACTGGAGACCCAAATGCACATTTCGCAACTCCTGACCCACACAGCTGCCACCACGGCTCCTGCAGCCTGACAGGAGCTGTTCCAGAGAACAGGGCTCCTTTGGAAGAGGCTCAACCAAGCTGGCACCCAGCCTGCAGCTGCGCTGCATCCTGCCGGAGAATCCAGCGAGCCACTAAAGGTCACAACTGTGCGGAATAAAAAGCATTCAGCAATGTTGACTCTGGAAAGGTTTTTCTTAGAGTGAGCACAAAGCCAGCTGATGAGCATTCGGGTCTTTATTTTTAGCAAAAAGGTAAATAATCCTACTCGGCAGTTTCAAGTAGCTTCAAGAAGTGATCTCACCCAACCCGAACACTGCTCAGGGGCAGAACTTTCTTGCTTTGCTTCCCCTGGGCCTTTAGTGAAGCGCTCACGTGCAGAGCTCAGCCTCTGCTCTGCTGTGGATCAACCCCACCTTGAACATCCAACCCTGTAAGGAGAGCAGCCGGCACTGGATAATCGATGTGCACCGATCTGGTGTCGTAGCAAGAGTTACAGAAACAGAGCTCGTTTGTATCTTGGTGTCAGAAAAAGCCAGAGGGAATTTACAGCTCTGGCAGATCTTAAGCCCACAGACAAATCCCACTCTGAATTCCCATCAGACCTTGTTCAGAAACACGGAGCAGCTGCAGAGCGGCCCAGGATGGCGAGTCAGGCATAGCTGCAGCCGTGCTCTCACCACAGGACTATTGATCCAACAGCAGTTCTCCAAATGCTCAATTAGTGAAAACACAGTCATTATGACAAATTACATTTAATTAATTGAAAGAACACATTCCTGGGGACAACAGCAGAACCTGATAACCATGAGAAACTCATTATCCCATAACATCAACTTCTTGCTAATCAAACTCGGCTTATCAGGGCACTGACCGTGGTGCACAGGGATCTCCTGGCTCCAGTCCCTGTGGAAGCTTCGCTGTTTCTAGGAACAAGCACTGCCCTTGTTTTTGTGTGCACTCACCCGGGCTCACTTTCTCATCACAGTTTTGGATGTGGTTGTTCTCAATCTTCAACTCCTCCACACTGGGGCTTGTAACCCCTGGAATGTCCGGAAGGTCAGAAGGTGGTGTTTTGGCAACCGGAGAATTGCGGCACTCCATCAAAAACTTGCGATCATAAATAATCCTGGTACCTGGGGGGAGAGAACAACACTGTCAGCTTGTAGAGTCTGAACACAGCAAATACAGCTGGGCCACCTCCACAGGAGCGAAACAGGAGTCAGGAGCCTGGAGCACAGGGGAGAACAAGGCTCTAGGATGCTGCATGGGGCAGGGAGAAGGGGCTGGATGCAACTCAGGGTCACGGCAAACCTCAGGGAAACCATAAACTGAATTGCCTTTCAGCTCGTAACAGTAACGGCCTTTTCCGAGGTGTCTGGGGTTGAGAACCACAGAGAGACACAGGCACACAGACCGAGGTGGACGTGGCACTGCCTCAGAACACCCATCACCAGCTCCTACACAGGCACTTGCTCTCACATGCCAGGCACTGGCTGTCCGGCATGGCCACATCCACCTTTCGAAAGGCTGGGATACAGGGAGAGCTCATGGGTTTTAACAGTTACCCAGCTCCCTGCCAGCCCTGCCTGCCCTGCCCAGGACAAACAGGTTCCAGCACAGCACTGCGAGCTCTGTGGGAGCGGCAGGGCTCGGCTCCGGGCACAGACTTCTAGGAATGCTGCTGGCCTGAACAGCCTGTTCCTTATACAGGAGCTGCATTGGAAAAAGCTCAGAATTCCCAGGCAGACAGGGATCTCTCCTAACAGACCACAGCCTTAACCCAGAAACTACCGAAAAGCAGTTGTTCTTCCCCAAGAGGCAGCCTGCAAAGCTCCCTGGGCCCCTCCTCACTGCTCTGCTCCTGTTCCAGCAAGAGGGAAGGGCAGCTTCTCCTTGAGAGATTTTAAACATGCGTGCAGCGAAAGAGGCTCCCGTTAACATCTGTCCAGGAATGTTAAACTCACTTTATTTTGAAGCACAGCTATAAAATAATGTAGCTGCATATCACATTTCCAGGCAGTTCCAAGGGGCTCCCAACATGCTGGGAACCTTTTCACTGGAAGATTTTGGATTTGAGTTGCCCCACTGGATCCAAGAGGAATCCCAGTTCAGGGCCGGGGGCCGGAACAGGCAGCTGGATTTGGAAGGCAAGTGACAGTCAGAGATGAGCATTAAATTCCTGGGAGGCTCCCAGAGACTTCCTAGAAGTGCAGCTCATGTACCGAGTACTCTGAGCACAGTTCAGGCAGACACGAGCTTCCGTGCCCGGCTCACGTTCCTCTGACGGTCACTTAGGAAAGCAGACACCCTGGCTGCCAACCGCCACGGCGCGAGGCCATAAATGGGTTCTTTCCGACACAAAGTGGGTAAATAGCAGCTCTCCTTGGCTGAGGGAGTGTGTCTGGTACAAGGATTACATCCCATGGGAACTGCTCTGCTCCCAGAAAGCCCTGGTCCCACCATGCTGTCAACACCCGACAGCACTGTGCAACCGGGAAAATCCACATGAGAGCTTGGCGCTCCGAGTGTTTCCATCAGGATGAAACACCAGGTTTGAAGTGTCCAGTACAACACTTGGTTCCTCTCTCACTCACTGATGGAGCTGCACTGCTCCGAAAGCCAGCCCATCTCACCGGGAGAGCCAACAGCTCCTTCCAGCGCAGGCACCAGCCGATTGCCACCTGCTCCACATTGCTCATGGCAAACACCACGAGCTCCGCAGCTCGCCATGCGCCTTGGCTCAGGACCTTGCGTGCCCTCGGCAAGCAGGCGAGGAGCCAAGACAGGCACAAATGAATAGAACAGACTGTACTTAAAAGTCACACAGCACCTCTCTGCTCCCTCACACTGTTTTTTTTAACTACAGCTGTAAGAAAACCAGCTACGGCCTGTGCTGGCAGAGGACAGGGAGTCTGTTCACCCTGCCACCCTTTCCAGAGGGGATCCGAGCCCAGAGATCTGTGAAGGCAGCTGGAAAAGGAAAATCAAGTCCTTTCCTCTGACTGCTGGCACCAAACAACGCAGAGGGGCTCTCCCAGTCCAGGCAGTCTCGACCCCACAATCCTTACAGTGACCCTCGAGTGCACCAGTCTGGGGAGTTTGCTGCAAGACATATCGCTAACACTTTCGGGAAACCTCTTCCAGGCTGTACAGGATCAGGAACTCCTCGCCATAGCAACCAGGAAGGCAGCCGACCACCCCACAGCCAGTACCTTCCTGCATCATTCAGGGTTTTACAGCACACCGCGCCTGGATCCAGCCCGAGGGCGCTGGGCTCGGCAGCACAGGCTGTGGGCACGGAGTGCTGGGAGCTGCCAGGTCACACACCCGAACAGCAAACACCGTTGGTGCCTCTGCTCTGCGCTCCGGGCACTCGTCAACCCTCGCACCATGGTGATAATCCTGGAAGGCTCGTTGTGCTGCCCCGCGCCGTTAATTGCTCATTCCTGTTCTGTTATGCAGCGGGAAGGAATGGAACCAAGAAAGCCATCCCTGTTATCCCGCCATCCACAGCGCAATCACTGTCAGCACTGTTTGAATCCTTCAGTTCTTTGCTGAGACAAGAGAATGCACAGCAAAAATAACCCAAACCCTCCCGTTCCCAATCCAGCTTTTCTGCACAAACACAAAACCCCAGCGAGCCAGCGACTTCCCCTTCACTGCGAATCCCAAGCCGTGAAACGTGCTGCGAAGGGAACAACAACCGAGCTGCCGCCTCCCAGTCAGTTCGTTCTTTTGGCTGGGATTCAAGCAGTTTCATCATTCCCACCGCTCACATCGAGCTCTTGTGTAGCAGCAAGGGGGAAAAAACTCTTCAGGGTGAGAAAGAGTGATCTGGGGAGCACAGGCAGCAGGAACACACACGGGTGATCTGGTGCCGTCACCTGGAATGGTGTTTGTCTCCAGAGCCAAACTGCTCCAAATAAACACTCAGGCAGGTGCTGGGGCTGTGAAACCCTTCAGCTGAGGGAACCATGTGTGGGGACAGGAGACACTGACGACAGCAAGGAGGGACCAACCCAGCGCCCTTTCGAGCGCGGCACTCACACAAGGAGAAAAAACAAGGCCTCGGGGTTTTCTTGCTGCCAGAAGAAACAACAAATATTAGAGATTGGAATTAATCAGTAACCCAACAGGAGGGCAGGTTTGCTCCCTGCAAGGCAACACGAGAGCCCTGTTTTCTAGCATGGATGCCCTGGCAAAGCCTGGGGAGGTGGAAGCCCCCAGCTCCCCTGTTTTCCCTCACAGCTGGGGCCAAGCTCCCAGAGAATACTGGCCTGGGGGACGCCAGCCCCATCAACACTCGAAGTTCCTTGGGTCTCACTGCTTAGGACAAGGCAGCCCCAAAGGAAGGACAATCAGGCAGCTGCTGCCCAAATGGGAGGCAGGAGCCCCCCAACACCCCCAGTCCAAGCAAGAGCCTCCCTCAGCGAAACCAGGAGCTACCCCCATCCCCTTAATCCCCACCTAAGGACTCCCAACAGCCCAGAGGCAAAGCAAGGGCTACCACGCCACTTCCCACGCAAAGGGGGAGCCCCCTCCGCACCACTCCTCACGCAAAAGGGAGAGCTCCCCCTCTTTGCCACTCCCCCCCAAAAAGGGGAGCTCCCTATCGCTGCTCTCTCCCTAAAAAGGGGAGCTCCCCGTTCCTTTTGTCTTCCAGAAGGGAACAGCCTCCTCTTTGGTCAAAGAGGAGCCCCTCCAGCAGCCCCCCAGGTTCTCACACAGAAGGGTCCCCCCCACCTTTTCCCCCGAAAGGAGGAACAGCCCCCCTGCCCCGCACCCCTCCTCCATCAAAGGGGAGCCCCCCTCCCTTCGTGGCCCCCCAAACTCCCCACACAAGGCCTCCTCCCTCCAACGCAGCGCTGGGGGAAGCGCTCCCCAGCCGCCGCGGGGGTCCCGGCCCGAGCCCCCTCCCCGGGGCGAGGCCCGCCCCGCCCGGGCGCTCACCGCCCGGCGTGGTCCCGAACACGGTGCCGCCCGGGGTGGTGCTGTAGTCGCCGGGCGGCAGTGGGGCGCCATCGGGCAGCGTGAGGCGCTTGCCCGGGCCCGGGATGTCGCGGCTGGGGGTCTGGCCCTGGCAGCACCGGCCCGACATGGCAGCGGCGCCGCGGCCCCCCGCCCGCCTGCCCGCGCTTCCGGCCCCGGACACGCCCCTTCCGCCGCGGGACACGCCCCTTCCGCCGCGGGAAACCGCGCGGGGCGGGACTTGCCGTGATGGGGCGTGGCAGGAGGAGGCGTGGCTTAAGTTGAGCAGGGGGCGAGGCCTCAAGAGGGCGGGGCTGATGTGAGCAGGACGGGGCTTAGAGAGCGGGGCGGAGGCTGCAACTGGGCGGGGTTTATCTGGACGGGGCGAGGCTTAGTGTGAATGGGCGGTGCTTGAGAGGGGCGTGGTTTAGTGAAGAGCGCTGCCGGAGTGAGCAAGGGCCGTGTTGCGAGGGGGCGTGGCTTGGTGTAAAAGGCGTGGTCGTAAGGGGCGTGGCTTACTTGGGGCCGGGCAGGGAGCGTTCCCGGCGCACCCTGGGTTCCTGCGCCCGCCGGTCCTGGCTGCCCCCGCCCAGTTCCCCCCAGTGACCCCCACGGCTCCTCTGCCCCTGCCTCGACCTGACGGGGGTCCCTGCTCCCCTGCCCGCTCCCCCCCAGTGACCCCCCCGGCGGGGTGTGCGGTGTGGGAGGGGCCGGTGGTCCCGCTGGGATCCCTGTGGGGCCAGATGTCAGCCTGCCTGGGTGGCCACCCCTGGCCCAAATGGCTTTGCCACCTCCGGGGGGGCAGGGACCAAACGTGGAGAGAGGGAGGGACACAAAGCACCTGCACGAGTGTTTGGGACCCCCTAGGCTGTGAGCTGGGTGGGATGCTGGGATGCTCTGGATGGGATGCTCGGGGCTGGGATGCTGGAATGCCCCGGGGTGGGTGCTGGGATGCATTGGAAATCCACGGCTGTGGCCAGAGTTGTGGCAATGGTGTCCCTGGAAAGGGCCTGAGCTCTCCGGGCACAGGCGGTGGTGGGACTCCTACCCAAACCCAGCCACCACCCCAGCTCCAACAGATGGAGCTCGGCCACCGCACACCATGCTGGGCCCTGGCCCAGGGCCTGCAGCCACGGCCAAACCACCGGCACCTCCCACCTTCCCTCGCAGAGCCCCCAAGGAAGCCCAGGACCTCAGACAACTGTGGAGGCCCCCAAGGACCCCCAAGACGCTGGACAGGCTGTGGTGCCCCCCAAGGAGCCCCACGACCCCAGACAGGCTGTGGCACCAGACAGGTAGCCCTCAGCCCGCACCAGCTGCTGAATCGATTACCGGGCGCTGGGGCAGGAAAATAACATATCCGGCCTCGGCGAGTGACATCAGCAGTGACCCCCAACCCAGCGCCACCAAATACCAAGGCCCAGCCCCATTTCCTCCTTCGCCCAGAGAATGGACCATTACGGGGTGGAGGAGGCGGGAGGGTCAGGGTCAGAGGGCACTTCCTGGCCAAGAGCCCTCACTGCCCTTGGCAACTGGGGGACCGTGGCTCGGGGTGTGGGCTGGAACAGTAGATGTGTGGGGAAACGCTCCAGGGTGTTCAAACCCCCTGGCTTTGTGCACGGGAACGGAACCAACAACCACCAACAAGAGATGGAATGGAACATGGGGTTGACGTCCCAGATGGAGCATGGTGTCCCCAGCAGCACACGAGTGTCCAGGGATGCTCCTGGCTGGGGGTTTGTGAGGTGCCCCTGGACACCAGCTCCCAGTGACAGCCCTGGCAGGCAGGGAGGAGGCATCAGGTCCTGTGTTCGCCCGCCCACACCACCAGCACCCTCTGGTTGCACTGTGTTCATCCTTATGGCATCTTATCTGTCCTTTCTCTGGGCAGTTAGGGCTGGAAAACCCTTCATCATCCTCATGTGATACCTTATCGTCCTCTAAATGGGGAGCAGAAGTGTTTCTCGTAGGTGTCCATCCCTCCATACCAGCAATCGCAGCATCTTTGCTGCTGACCTGGTGTAAACCCCTTTTAGCTGCACAGGGCTGGCTTTTTGGAAAGCTCCCAAGGAGGAACATGTCTCGTGGCTCTTGGAAAACATGTCTTGTAAGCCATGAAATGCTGTGGTTTGCATTGCCCGGGCAACGGCGGGGGCTGGGATGGGACCACCCCCATCTCTGCTGGCGTGAGAGCAGCCCCTGGGGACGGGCAGTGCGGGGCAGCTCCTGGGGCAGTTCCTGCCCAGCCCTGGACCATCGCCGGCCACACTTCCACCAATACTGACAGGGCCACTGATTACGGGAGGCTTCGCTGCAGACAGGAAGAAAATAACCCAAGGGGGAGATAAACTTGGGCACGGTGGGCACTGGTGGCTTTGGTTGCACCCCATCCATCATCTGCTCAGCTTCGAGGGCTCATCCCCATCCCAACGCTGCACCCCTGCCCTCCCATGGCTGGAAAACCTCTTTCCAACCCCACGCAGGACTGGGTGATGCTGGGTCCCTGGGCGCTGCTGCCCATCGCCGCAACCCCCCGAGGATGTCCCTGTGTTGAGGCATTTCCACCCCATCTGTGTTTACATTCCCCTGCGATCGCCTGTGCCGATAACGCCAAACCCACATCCACTCTGCCCGCCCAAGGGCTGTGTGTGCAGATAAAAGTTGCCCCTGGTAAACAAACCCATCCTGCCCGTGGGAAGCGTGCCCCACCCTGCCCACAGGAGAACCCTCGCCAGGGCTCAGCAGGACTGGCACCCCAGTGTCCCCATCCGCTGGGCGCGGGTCGGGTCTGGCACTTGCTGGGGGCGCTCAGCACCCCAAAATGCACCCCTGGGATGTGCAATTTGGTTCACACTCTTGTAAAGGACATTTGGAGCTTCAGCTGGTGGGGCAGAGGGACCTGGAGCCCCTCACAGCCCTGGGGTTGCTGTCCTGGGGGGCTTGGTGAGGGCACAGGGTGCTGGGACAGCTTCTTCCAACACCTGGCCGTGAGCTCTGGGATAAGGCCAGTGGGGAGAAACCTTTTCCCATTTGCTTCCTTCAAGAAACTTTCTGAGAAATGCCAGGGAGACAGGAAAGGTGCATGGGAATGGCCACCATGGCATGGGAATGGCCACCATGGCATGGGAATGGCTACCATGGTATGGGAATGGCCACCATGGCATGGGAATGGCTACCATGGTATGGGAATGACCACCATGGCATGGGAATGGCCCCCATGGAGCTGGAGGAGAGCTGGAGAAGGAGAAGCTCCTGACCTCCTTCTCCTCCTCTTTGTTGTTGTTGTTGTTTTCCCACTCTGCAAACCCCCCGGGCTGGAAGCAAACCCAGCCCGGGACTGCGCAACCCAGGTCTCGCTGGACACAGGGTCAGGCTCAGGAGGGGACACTGGGATGGGGTGGGGGGACAATCCAGAGCTCCAGCGGATGGTGCCCAGGGCAGGGAAGGGGGCAGAGGAGGGGCAGGGGAGGCTGCCATGGAAACCAGCCACCGGCAGCACTGCAGGCTGTGGCACCACAGCGGCGCGTGGCGGCTTGGCCGATGTCCTGTGGCTGTGGCCAGGCTGGCAAGTGGCTCCACTCGGGGCTGCTGAGACTCCATCCCTTATCCTGTGCCCACGCTCATTGGCTTCACCCAAAACAGCTTTTTCTCCCCAAAGTGGGGCTGGACCCACTCCCCGCTGCCCCACGGTGGGGGGCAGAGCCAGGGAAACCAGCCCTGGGATGCTCCTCTCTTCCTTGGAACCCTCTGCCTGGAAGCCCAGCCATCGGTGTTGGTTTTGCCGCTGACATCTTTTCACGACACTTCCCACACTTTTTGTGAAATCCAACCCAACGTCATCGCAAACTTCTCCCTCCTTCTCCCCCCCCACCTCCCGCTTTGCTTTAGCAACAGCGGCAGGAAAACCAGAAACGATGGAGAAGGAGTTGTGAAAATGCCTGTGAAACCTTCTCAGAGCCCGCTGGCAGCACCAGGAACTCTGAGGTCTCCACGTCCCTGCAGTCGGAGGGAGATGGGGAGTGTTGGGAGTGAAAACCCTGCTGCGAGGGGCATTAAAAGTGGTAGAAATTGGGCATAAGTTCCCGCAGGCATCGCTCCTGCTGCTGCCACAGCCTTTCCCTGCAGCAACATGGGAAAGAAAACAACTTTATTACAGTTTTTCAGTTTTTAATCAGAAAACATAATTGCACAGGGATTTGGGGGGCAGAAGGACCTGAGGTTGCTTTAGCGTAGCCTTTGACACTGGCTGGGTTTCAGAATCCCGATGCTCCTTACCCTAATTCTCACAACACTACCACAGCCTCGTGCCCAGCCTCGTCCTGGCAGTGAGATCCCTGCCTCCATCTCCTCTCTGGTGGGAAGCGATGCCACTCACTACTGTGAGGGCTACCAAGCTGCGTTCCCTGTGCCAGGTTTCCCAGCCCTGATGCTGCTCACCACTGCGGGAGGTGCCAAGCTGCTCTCACGGTGCCAGGTTTCCCACTCCTCCAGCCCCATCTGTCCCCCCAGGCCACCCTAGGGTGCCCCAAGATAGGAGAAGAGCCCCCGCCAGCCCTGCCTGGTCCCATCCTTCACCCCTGAGGGCACCAAAACTGAGCGCTTATAGAGAAAACCACTGTGGGAACAGGGTAACAAACAGCGGGTGGAGTGACCTCAGCCCTGCCCTCGCAGCCAGCAGCAGGCTTTGACCTCGGTACCCAGGGTACACTCTGCCCCTTTCATCATTATCAATGCATTTGCTCCCAGGAGCTTCGCTTGGAAAACAGGGCGTGAGCGTGTCGGGGGGCCGTGTGCCCTCCGGAATGTGTGGGAGCTCGGAGCCTGCTGGGATGCTCCCCTTCCCACCACTGGGGAAGCAGGACTTGTCCTGAGCTGAGGTGCCAGTGCTGGGGCTTGGGTACTGGTGGGGCACCGGGATCACCCCTGTGCTCTGTCCTGGGCTGCCAGGGACCAGGATTGTTCCCGTGCTCTGCCATGGGATGGGGAGGCTGTGCTGGGGCAGCAGCCGGGTCAACGCGGCTACAAGACAAGTGATGGGCTACAAGGTGGCCCAGATGCAGTGCACCAACCCTGCTTAAACCCCCATAAAGGTGGGATCCACGCAGCCCTGCAGAGGGACATGCATTTCCCTTTGCAGCTACGGCGGGGTACGGAGTGTGTCCTGACTGCCCCACACTCTGAAGGCAGTGGATTCCAAGGGAGTCAGGGAAACAGCACATTTTTACCATTTTTTATTGTTCTGACTCAGGATTTTCCTGCCTGTGCCCGAGCCCTGGCTGAAGCGGTGTCGCAGCTCCCAGCGCTGCGCTCGCATTTCCCGGGGCAGCAGAGTTTATAGAGAGATGAGAGTTTATGTCCAGCTTCCTGCAGGCGCCCCGGGACAGGCAGTACCCCCCGGCCCGAGCTGCTTCCCAGCGTGTTTGTGTGCTGACAAGGAAACGTGATGACAGATAATCCCAAACAACTTCAAAGCAAGATCCGTGAACCCGATATGGAAACTATTCCTGAAGTCTCAGCGCAGAGAGCCCCACGCTGGTTCCAGCTGTGGACATTAACGGCAGAGCAGGACCCAGTGCCAAACGCCCAGCGCCGGGCCCCGTGCCCACCCCACCAAACCCCAGGCTCCCACCCTGCCCTGCAAGGGGATGTGGGTTAAAATGATGCTCCTTGAGCAGTTCTTGCTTAGGCAGAGGGATGAGCATCGCACAGTCCTCACCAACCTCCTGCGCTGTCCCCAAGTGCCACCCTGGACAGCCCCATCTCACCCCTTGGCTGAGTTGATGGTGAACTGGGGTTGATGGTGAACTGGGATGCAGCCCTTTCCACCTGGGAGGCATTTAGGGATTAGGGAGGGAGGGATAAAGGGTGTTGGGGAGGTGATGGGCCACCCTGGTGGCAGCCAGCACTGTGACAGGCAGCCTGGCAGGGGCTGGAGGTGACATGGGAGGTGGCTTTGTGCTGAGGAGGGCTCTGAGCCGGGTGGGTTTGCTGCAGACGGGGGGTCTCATCAGCCCCACAGAGCGCTGCAGGGTGATGTGGGTCTGGGGGATCTCCGGGCAGGACTGGGTCAGAGCCCCGGTGTGGATGGGGATGTGGGGAAGCTGTGGGGTCCTGGGCTGGTGGGATTTATTTATTTATGTGCTGTGGAGTGCAGCTCTCAGCAGTCCTGCCTGCAGAGCCTGAGCCTGCTGCCCTGTGCCCGCCTGGGTGCCCCCCTGGAGTGCTGGCATAAGGAAATCCTATCTTGAAGTTCTTAAGGGCTTTAGTGGCCACTCAGACTGGTGAGCCAGGACGAAGGGTGCCGTCACCTTACTAGAGAGGCTTCTTGGGAAAAGCTGGCGGGGGAACGAGTGCTGATGAGGCTGTTGGGCTGCGGTGCCCACCCCAGCAGTCCTGGCACTTGTGGCTCTGCCAGGCTGTGCTGGGGAACCTCTCCAGCTGCCCGTGCCCTTTGCTCTGGGCTGAGGACTCATGCCAGCACAGCTCTGGCTCTGAATTCCATGGATGGGCAATGCTTTGCCGGAGGAGCTCTGACATGGTTACTGGTGCAAAGCTGAAGGGCAGCTCTGCGGGTGCAGCAGTGCCTCTGTCCTGCTGGGGGGAAAGGCTGGGCATGGGCAGGCAACCCCTTCACACTCTCTGTTGGCAGCTTCAGTGCAAACCCCTGCTGCACCGGGTTTGCTTTCTGGCCCTCTGCTGCCATGGGGGAGCTGAGCTGAGCTGAGCCGAAGGGGAGCAGGGGATGCCCCGGGGAAGGGGGTGCCCATGTCCCTGCTGGTGGTGCACCTGCGGCGGTGATGGCAGCGAGCTGTGCTGGCTTTTCTCGCTCATTCTGTAACAGTGAGTATGCAAACAGTGTGCCAGGGGAGAGAGCAAGAGTTCCCAGCTATAAAAAGCTTCAGTTTTATCCTGGTGTGGCATCAGCCTGGCTCAGCCCTTGGCTGCGTTTAATGATGCTGGGAGGCAAATCTGGCACTTGCCCATTGCTTGCCCGGTCTCGCCTCTCTTCCCATGGAGCCTCAGCCCCTCCAGCCAGTTCTAGTGAGCTCACAGATGCAATTATGAGTTGAACACAAGGGACAGAGGATTAAAACTGTGCTTGATACCCGAGGTGGCAGGTCATGGGTGCTTGGACAGGGATCCATAGCTGGTTCTCTTCTTCCTCATGCATCGCTTGCCCAGGCTGGATTCGTCTCCTTGTGCTAGGAGAGCTGTGCTGCTCACTGCCTGCATCTCAGCCCTCCCCAAGCAAGGACCTTCCGTAATCCATCCTGATGCTCCCTCTGTATAGAAACAAGTATTTTTAAATATCCAGTGTTTATTCTGCAGCCAAAGGAGCTGTTCTGGTCCAGGGCATAAATGTACTTTCCCAGAGTTTTCTAAGCAGCCACTGGGCCCTCTGGCAGCCCTTCCCCGCTGGGGCTCTCCAGGGTCAGCTCTGCCTCCCCCTGCCCGCAGGTAGAGAGCTGGGCCAGGGGTTCTGGCCCTTGCTGGGGATGGGCAAGGGCAGAGGGTGCTTTCCCTGGGGTCCCAGTCTGGGCTGGAGGGGGCACCCAGGGGGCTGTAGAGCAGAGGGGATGGGCTGGGTGAGACCCAGCATCTCTGTCCTGCAGCTTTTCCAGCTGTTAAACTGGGACAAAGATACCGAGCCACGTTACTTCCCTTGCCTTGATGAACTGCTCAGGACTGTCCCTTCCTCTCCCCAGCCGGGTCGGCTCCTCGGGCAGCGAGGAGGGTGCTGAGCTCTCCTGCCTGGGAGTGGGAGAGTGCTCTGTGAAACCCCTGGGGCTGAGCCCTGCAGCCCTTTTGGTGCCCAGGAGTCAGGGCACAGCCCTGTTTGGTCGGGTGGGTGCCCGCTGGGGAAGCCGAGGCAAGGATGGGAATGGGGGGTGAGGATGGGAAGCAGGGATGAGAATGGGAACTGGAGCTGAGGATGGGAATTGGAATTGAGGATGGGACCCCCCAGCCCCTGGTCGCTCAGCAGGATGGTGACAGAGCTGAGAATCCTGCCCCCCATCCTGCCCCGTGGAGCCAAGCCCATCACCCTCATCACCCACAAACATTCCCACAGATGGTCTTGCTTTACTTTTCAGCCAAAATCCAGCTGTGGCTCTGTGTGCCGATGTCGGAGCCACCTGTGCAGCCACGTTGAGAGGACGATGACGTTCCAGCACACCCCTCCTTCGTGCCACGTGCCATACCCAGGCAGGGACAAATCACCCTGAAAATAGCAAACCCAGGGCTTGGTCCAAGCCCGCAATTAATGCCAGAGCTGGGAGCTGCAAGGGTTGCATCAAACCCTCGTCTGACTGCTTCGGAAAACCAAAACAGTCTTGTAAAGATCAAGCTTGTAAAACGGGCTCTGTTTTGTAGCTCATGAATGGGAAGAAATGCCAACCGGATAATTTTTTACACATATTTTTTCCCTCTTTGTCAACATTCCCCCATTTGGCTGAAACTTCAAAATGCCATATTTGGAGAGCGCCTGCCTTAGAAGTTCCAGTATTTGTATAAATAGCTGATAGTGAAAAAATTACCCGTGCTGGAGCCAACCCGGGAGGAGTGGAGGAGCCATGGAGCTGAGGCTGCTGGGGCTCCAGAGCAGCCCAGTGCTCCCAGTCTGAGGTGGCTCCCCGTTCCCGTGTGGGTGGGGGTCTCCAGAACCCCAGCACCCACCCAAACGCAGGCGGGGGGCAACAAAACTCAGCCCCTTCTCCTCTGTCAGCTGGGAAGGAGTTTGGGCAATAAATGTGGAAATGAAGCAGGCACTGTGCGGTGCCCTTTTGGAGTGGGGCTGTCGTCGTGCCATCCCTCTGCTGATGGTGGGGGGACAGGGGTGTTGGTGTCCCCACCCTGTCCTGCCCAGGGAGAGCCTGAGGGCTGCACGGAGAGGGGCTCCCAGCAAAGTCCTGGGGTGCACGGGGAGGGCTTTGGGGCAAGGGGTGCAGGGCGAGATGGGGAGGGGTGGGGAGAAGGACCAGAGCACGCAGTGAGGGGGGCACAGAGAGGGAGCAGGGCACACGGTGGGGTGCTGAGGCGGGCATGGTGGGGTGCAGGGTGCGTGGGGGAAAGGACAGATGGTGTGGGACGGCGATGCAGGGACGGGGGCTGGAGAGGACGGGGAGGGTCTTGGGGGAGGTTGTAGGGAAGGGGCACACGGAGAGGGGCTGAGGGGCACAGGGAGGAGTGCAGGGCAGGAGGGCATGGAGGACCTCCCAGGGTACGGTGAGGGTCTCGGGTGGGTTGCAGAGGAAGGGCACACGGAGAGGGGCTGGGGGGCACTGTGAGGGGCACGGGGAAAGGGGCTGGAGGGCACGGGGAGGGGGGCACGGGGAGGGTCTCCGGGCTGGTCGCGGGGGGGAAGGGGCACGCTCTGAGGGTCCTGGATGCTGTCGGGGCTGCCCCTGGGGACGCCGAGGGGTACCCGGGTGTGCTGCGGGTGCCGGGGAGTCCCCGGGGGCGCTGGCACAGCCGCCCCCCTGTCCGCGCTGTCGGAGCGGGGCAGCCGGGGCCGCCCCCGCCGCTGGCGGCTCCTCCTCCCCCCCGGGGGGGCGGCCCGGCCCCCGCCCCCTCCAGGGCTGCTCCGAGGGCGCGGGCAGAGCGCGGCGGGGGCTCCCGAGCTGCCCCCCGAGATGAGCCCGGTGCCCGCGGGCAACGGCAGCACCTGGGGGGCCACGGCGCTGGGCGGCTGCAGCGGGACCCCCGCCCTGGGCAGGCAGTGGGCGGTGGGCACCGCCCTGGGCATCACCGTGCTGGTCATCGTGGTCGGCAACTTGCTGGTCATCGTGGCCATCGCCAGGACACCACGGCTGCAGACGATGACCAACGTGTTCGTCACCTCGCTGGCCTGTGCCGACCTCGTCATGGGCTTGTTGGTGGTGCCCCCCGGGGCCACCATCCTGCTGAGCGGCCACTGGCCCTACGGCGCCGTGGTGTGCGAGCTGTGGACCTCGCTGGATGTGCTGTGCGTCACGGCCAGCATTGAGACGCTGTGCGCCATCGCTGTGGACCGCTACCTTGCCATCACGGCACCGCTACAGTACGAGGCGCTGGTGACCAAGCGGCGGGCACGGGCCGTGGTGTGCCTGGTGTGGGCCATCTCCGCCTTCATCTCCTTCCTGCCCATCATGAACCACTGGTGGCAGGACGGGGCGGACGAGCAGGCGATGCGCTGCTACAACGACCCGCGCTGCTGCGACTTTGTCACCAATGTGACCTACGCCATCATCTCCTCCACCATATCCTTCTACGTGCCACTGCTCGTCATGATCTTTGTCTACGTTCGTGTCTTCGCCGTGGCCACGCGACACGTCCGACTTATCGGCAAGGACAAGGTGAGGTTCCTGCAGGGGACCCCCAGCTCCAGTTCCAGGAGCAGCCGGCGGAGACGACCCTCTCGTCTTTTGGCCATCAAGGAGCACAAGGCACTCAAGACCCTGGGCATCATCATGGGCACCTTCACGCTTTGCTGGCTGCCCTTCTTTGTGGCCAACATCATCAAGGTCTTCTGCCGACCGCTGGTGCCGGATCAGGTCTTCCTCTTCCTCAACTGGTTGGGCTACGTCAACTCAGCCTTCAACCCCATCATCTACTGCCGCAGCCCCGATTTCAGGAGTGCCTTCCGCAAGCTGCTGTGCTGCCCGCGCCGCGCTGACCGCCGGCTCCACGCAGTCACGCAGGACCTGCAATGCTACCGCTGTGCCTTCAGCTCCCGGGGGGGACCCTGTGAGGGTGGCAAGGTGGTGGCCCCCGGGCACCCAGTGGAGGATGGTGACCCTCAGGGCAGCGGCGGCAACCGGATGGAGGAGACCGGCCAGCCCCAGGGCAACGGCCACCAACAGCGGCCCCTGGGCGAGTGCTGGCCACAGGGCACCCAGACCACACTGTGCTCACAGCTTGATGAGTAGGTACCCTCTTGCACTTATTCAGGGGCTCAGACCTTTGGGGTGTGACTCGGGGGATATGGATGGCGGGGCTGGGGTCTGACAGCGCAGTGTGGAGCTGGAGGGCAGGGAGACCCTGGGGTGTGTGGGAGGGTCGCTGGGGTGTGGGGCTGGGACTCCAGCTTTGCAGCCCACTGGAGGGGCTGGGGTTTTAGGGGAACCTAAAGGCGGAGAGCAGTGGTTTCCAGGCTGCCTCCAGGCTGCCAGGATGGGCTCTGCTGTTCCCGGGTTCACAGGGACAAGAATGTTTTCCAAAGCCTGAGACCTCCCCCCTCTTTCCCCCCTTCTCTCTCTTTCTGCTGGTAAAGACGGAAAGCTTGAGGAGCTGCTGAGGCAGTGGGGGGGTTGCTGTCGCCAGCCTGGGCTCTGTGAGTCGCTTTGCCCTCTGACAGAGTGTAATTCTGGGAATGGGAATTTACTTCATCACCCTCCGTCCCTCGCTGCCCTCAGCCCTGTGGATAGAGATGGGTGGGCAGGGTGGGCGAGGGCATAGGGCTGGCAGCGATGCTTATATTGCGGTGATGCCCATCCAGTGCCCTCACATGGGTCTGCACCTTCTGCAGGTCACAGGATGGGTTTTCCCCACATGAGTTTTTATTAGTGTGACAAAATTTGTATTATTTTGGTTACTGTGGACTTTGAATGGCTTTCTCTGGTCCAAAACCCCTCCTGGTACCCGAAGGCAGCAGAGGTTCCTGCCAGCACGTGCAGGCAGAGCTGAACAGAGCGAGGTGGAAGAAAGGGCTCTCTGAAGTTGTGTGTTGTGAGGAAGGATTCACCCACCCTGGGAACGTGGGGCAGTAAATGATGGGGAAGGTCAGGGCTCTTCATGCACTCTGCTCTCCCGTTTAAGGTTTGCTGGCAGAGAGATGCCAGCAGGTCCTTCCATCTGACCAGGAGCAGCCGAGAGCTGGGAGCAGGGTGAGTGTGAGAGTGTGCTTCCCCTCAGCAGGGTTGGGGCCATCATCCATCCATCCCTCGCAGCGTCTCCTCTGCCCGCCTTGGCCACTGCCATCCCTGGGGGAGCGTGGCCCTTGGCTGCCCCGCAGGCAGCTGCCCGCTGTCGGGCACGTGAGCCTGGTGTCACCCTGGCACCCACTGATGCCTCCCTACTTGCCCAGGGATGCTTTAACCCCCACCGGAGCTGCTGTGTTGGCTCACGAGCTCCAGACATTCCGCACGGTGCTTTTTGCCCTTCTCCAGTCCTGGATGCCCTCCCTGCACCCTGCGCCCCTTTTTGGTGGTCCGGTCGCTTCGGGTCCCTATCCCCAGGGCTGCGCAGTGAGGAGCGCGAGGGCTGAGCTGGGGGGTGATGCTGCATCACCTCCCACCCTGTTTTTGCAGGGCCAGGTGTTGCAAAGGAGACAGAGGAGCAGCTCTGGGGGTGACGGCGCTGGGAAGACCCTCCGGTGCACGCACAGAGCAGAGAGGAGAGGGCTTCCCTCAGGGTGACAGCAGGGCCCGAGGAGCCAGCTCCTCTGCGCTGTTGATGCTGGAGAGCTGGGGCCAGCTGGGAAAAAGCTCCTGAGCCTCTGGCCAAGAGGAATCCCAGCCTCAGGGACGTTGTCTGTGCTCCCTGGGGTGAACTTCCACCCTGGAGCGCTTCCTGGCATCGGGATGTGGAGCCCAGCAGCTCTGCTCTCCCAACACACCCCATCGTCCTGGGCTCGGCCAGGTTTCCGACAGCGCGTCGGGAAGGGCAAGAAGAGCCTCCTGCAGGTGTGAGCCCTTTCCAGGATCTCTGCTCCATCCCTGCCCCAGCTGCTGCATTCCCAAGGCTGGGGGTGATCCCAAGGCTGGGGGTGATCCCAGGGCTGGGGGTGATCCCAGGAGCTGCAGCGATACCTTCAGCAAAGGAAAAGCTCAGGGGAGCAAGGGAAGCAGGGGGAACTGGGCCAAAAAAAAATGTGAATTATGTTCTTATCAATCTCCTCCTGTTTCTCCCTCTCTGTTCGGGGCATCTGTCCGTGTTTCCATGCTGTTCAGGGACTGGGGGGTTGCTTGGGTGAAGCTGAAGGAGCAGCAGCAGGGGGAGCGCTGCAGGGGTGCAGCTTTCACCCCAAGGATGTGGAAGTGGGGCAGTGGGGCGAGGGCTGGGAGGCAAAGCTCTTGTTTAAACCTCTTTGTGTTGCCAGGGTGGGAGGCAGCAGGGCCAGCCCAGCCCCGAGACGCTGCAGTGACTCCTGCGTGCTTGGGGTGCGTGTCCGGATGGGCACTTGCAGCTGTGCCCACACCATGCAGCGGCGTTTGGGGATGATGTTGGTTGTAAATACATCACGGTGACTCTGAAGTTCGTGTCTGTTTCACCCTCTGTGTGAAATAAAGGTTTGAAACCCTGCGGTGCCTCTGAATCTGTGCCAAGCAGAGGGACGCTGCCTCCAGCTCCCCGCACTCCGCAAGAGCAGGGAGAACCAGCCCTGTGCCTCACGGGGGAGCTTTGTGCCCCCAGCAGGTTTGCCAGGGTGCCAGGGTCTCCCCTGCTGGGGTCCTCCCTTGGTGCGTCTTGCTTTCAATACCCAGTAAGGATGGAATCGCTGAATAAAGACGGAAACGCAGCTCTTGAAGCTCTTTCCATTTTAGAGCTTCAGGCGTCGGTTTGGTGGCTCCTGGGGTCTCTGATCTCTGCAGCTGACCCCAAGCACAAGCTGATCCGGCGTGTCCCCAGCCCCCATGGCCTCATCCTCCCCGGGACACCCTCGGTGACCTGCTGAGGGGACACAGCTCAGCACCAGCCCAGGGGTGTTCGTTTGCCCCCCAAGAGCCACCGTGTTAATGAGCAACTTCCCAAACAGCAGCCAACCCAGGGCAGGAGATGACGGGGGGCTGTCCCAGGGAAGGGCTGGTGTCATCTCTAATCAACTTAAAGCTGCCTCAAATGAGCTTCCCTGGCTACTGCAGCTCCTCTTGCAGGGTGGGTGTTGATGAGGGTGGGTGCATTGGTGCCACCTGTGCTCCTGAAGCACCTGCTCTGTGTTCCCAGACTGCACCTCCCTGGGTCCCTCTTCACTTTATAAGCAGCCAGGGGTGGGGGAGGCTGGTGCCTGTGGCTCCCTGGGTGCTTCTTGGCCCTGCTGGGTATGGGATGCTGGGCGGTGTGTGGTACAGGATGGGCTCTGTGTTCCCTGGGGCTGCTGGGGAGGGGCAGCTCCCCCTGACATCCTAGTTCCATGCTGGGTTGTATTTCTGGATTAAATGGTGATGCTGGCAGAGCCCTTTGTGCTGGTGCAGTGCTTGGAGGTCTTTCTCTGTACTCGATGCCTCCCTGAGGCTGTAGCTGCTCCAGTACTGGAGGATGCACCAACCACCCTGAGCTGCCTTTGCTTGTGGTGCTCCCTTGCTGCAGGGACGCTGCTCATCCTCTTAGAGCTGGGATTTTCTGTGAAGGCATTTAAGGGGCTTTTCCTTTCCCCAGATGGTTTTATAGCAGTGCTGCCCTTGCCAAAGGGATGAGGGTCCATCTGGTGCCCTGCTGTGAGCTGCCTGGATGCTGCTGGCACTGCAGAGTTTGCTCTCACTGCTCCAAAGTTTCTTCCTTGTGTTTCTGCTCCGTTCTCTCCGCTGTTTGTCTCGCAGGCGCTGGTTTCTGCTGCGGGTGTTGGTTCTGCTGGGGAGGATGAGCAGCTCTTCTGCCTTCTCCAGGTCGCTGTCAGAGGAGAGGCCAGTGGCTGCCCTGTGGGGTACGGACCTGCCCTGGGCGGCTTTGGTGGGAACTGATGGCAGGAGTGGGGAGGGGGACAGTGCCCATTCCTGGGGGCACCGGGGTGGGTGTGCATGAGGTGTTGCCCTCTTTCCCATGGTGTGCACTGGGAAAGCCTCCTCTGCTCTTGGCTCACCCGAGGCTTGTGCAGGGTGGGCAGCTCACATGTGCGTGGGCAATGCTGCGCCCTGCAGGCTGCCAGCTGAGCACAGACACCCGGAGCTGCGTGGTGCAGGAGGATGATGACCTCTTGGAGCACCTGGTCCTACTGAAAACGGTGAGACCTGACTCTTGACAAAGAGCCCGTTGGAAGCAGCCCGTGCCCCAGCAGAGGCAACAGCAGCTCGGGCTCCTCACCGTGGGGTCTGTGCTTGGCTCTGCAGATCTGCCTGGGGGCTGATGCCAGGGACGAGCTGCACGTGGTGGCCGTGGATTCCAAAAACACCTGTGGAGAGCACAGGCCGGTGCCCATCGCAGCGCTGCGGAGCTCGGTGCTCCCCATGGTAAGGGCAGTCAAACATGCAGCCCCTGGCCCTGTGGTGAGAGCTTCACCCTGGGCTGGGGTTGGAGGTCTCTGAGCTCTGGCTCTTTGCAGATCAGCCTCAAAGGTCTGGAGCTGGTCCCTCCCATCACCTTTGTGCTCAAGTGTGGAGCTGGCCCTGTCTATCTCAGCGGGCAGTACCTCACCCGTGAGTGTGCAGGGCTGGGGGCTGCACTGGGGAAGCTCTGTGGGTCTCACGGGGGCTTTAGGGTGGCTGGGATGGAGGGGTTGCTGGTCTGAGGTCTGATTCACGGGCTTGGCATGGTGATCCATGCCAGCTCCCCACTCTGCCTTTGCTGCTGTGGGTTGGGATGGTGCCTCTGTTCCCTCTCCCAGCATAAACTGGGATTGCTGGATGTGTAGCTAGGGGGCTCTGCCTCCCCTCAGTGGGTCAGGGCCACCTCCTCCTGCCCAGCCCTGCATCTCCTCTCCCCAGTGGAAGATGATGACAGGTCGGAAGCCCAGGAGGAAGAGCTCTCAGAGGAAGACATAAGTGATGATACTGATGCTGGAGCATCATAGAATGGCTGCAGCTCGGAGGAGACTCGGCGCGATGGTGGGGATGCTCTGTGCCAGGAGCTGCACGTGCCTCACACTGAGCAGGATGAGTCCTTGCAGGAACACACAAACTGTCTGGGGTTTGAATATCATCCATTGTGTCCTCTCCCTGCCCTCCCCATTCCTGCCGTGCTCCCAGAAATGTTCCTTTTTCCTCTTCTATTGCAGTAACAATGGGAAAGTGCAAATAGCCTGGAGTCAGACTGGGCTGTGCTCTGGTGCTGCTGAGCCAGCCTGCTCTGGCCTGGCCTGTCCCTCCCTGCCTGCTGCCTCTGGCTACTCCCTGCCTCCTCTTGGGAAAACACTCTGTGCTGTCGCCGTGGTGCTGGGCATCTGGGGGGGGCGTGGTGGTGGTGGGGCAGAGAACCCAGGCAGCAGCTCCTGGAAAGCTGAGGCTGCTCCTCTCCCTGTCTTCTGCTGGATGGGATGCTCAGGGCTTGCGTGTCCACATAAGCTTCAGGGGGAGGACACGATGCTCTCTGGCTTTGAGGCCCTTGTGCCCACCCTGCGCAGCCCTGGCACTGGTTATCTTGCCCGCTGCCTTCTAGTGGTCCCTTTGTGCTGGTGGGAATCACTCTGACCTTTGCCTGCTTGGATCGACAGCACAAAGTTGTGTTGCTGTCCTCGCGGCAGCGCTGCAAAATGTGGCCAACCCCACCCAGAACAAACAGACCCTGAAATAATATCATTATGACTCCTAATTGAGAAAATTGCCCAAGCCCATCATATGTCAGCTGGCAGCGAGGTTGACTTTAAAGGGGAGCCTGGAATCTGCAGGCAGGTGGGGAGGGAGCATGAGGGTCTTTTTTGGTTTTCCCCACTCACAATAGAAAAAGGCACCATGCTGAGCTGATGGGCGAGGGAAGATTGCTGTCATCAAGCTGTAATGGTCTGGAGAGGCTGGAGATGGACCGGGGTGGAATTGGCTGCCAGCCCTGATGGGCTGCAGCCTGGCAGTGCGTCAGCTGCCGGGGTGGGCTGTGCCCGGGCTCAGGAACACGAGGGGACACAAGAGGATGGGATCACAGGGCAGTTGCATGCAGGAGGAACAGTTTATCTGTGGTTTACAGTGTGGTCCTTGACACCTTCGCCTCTGGAAGGAGTTCCTTGGGCATCATCTGCAAGGCAAGTGTGTGCCTGAGCCCCTGCCCTGCCTGCGGGATGGGGGGTGGAAAGCAGCTGCTGTGCACAGCCCTGAGCTCTGGGAGTGAGAGAGGGGAAGAACACCAGTGAGTTTGCACTGTGGCCTCTTCAACTCCCAGCGTGTAGCAGGGGACAGCCTGGCAGCCAAGTGCCCAAGCAGCTGCTGTGGTGCTGGCTGTGTCTACAGTGCCTTTGTAATTACAGACTGGTGGGAGCCCAGCAGCTGGTTTGACTCCCCAGTGGGTGCTTGGGGACAGACCTGTCACCCCAACGAACCCCTTGCTGGACCCAGCTGCAGCACAGCAGGTAGAGCCCTGGCTGCAAGCGCAGCGTGGGATGCAGGAGAGCCACAGTCAGAGCTGGCACAGCCCTGGCAGCGGGAAAGGTGGGTGCTGGGCAATGCTGGCACAGCCTCCAGCAGCAGCATGCTCACCCTGTCCTGCACCCTGCACAGCAGCATCTCCTGCTTTGGCATAACCATAGCAACTGCCAGGTAATTAACAGAAGAGTCTCCATGTCATGGAAACACAACTGGCACAAATGGAGTGAGCCAGGCGTGGGGTTGCCGAGCCAGGACCCAGTGCAGGATGTGGCCCCTGGGTGCCCTGCATGTAGCTGGTGCTGTGTCCTCCCAGCTGGCACCAAAATGGGTTCTGTTCCCCCCATGGTAGCGGTGTCCCCTCATCACCCCACTGTGAGGGTGGCAGCCAGCATCCCCTGGGCAGGACAGGGTGTGAAGAGGCAGCTGTGCCCCTCGTAGCATTCATACCCAAGGCGGATGCGAGCCTGTGGCGCTAAAGCAGGATGGTTGGTTCTCAGTGCCTGCCTCTCTTTGGGGAATAACTGAGAAGAGTTTGGGCAGGTAATAGGGGCAAGAAGAATATTTTAATGTGGAAAGTGCTCCCATTAGGTCAAAAGCTGCTTCAGAGATCTCTTTCAGGCTGACTT
Source organism: Neomorphus geoffroyi (assembly GCA_033558235.1). NCBI lineage: Eukaryota > Metazoa > Chordata > Aves > Cuculiformes > Neomorphidae > Neomorphus > Neomorphus geoffroyi. Next base: position 758,249 of record JAUMJM010000056.1, read on the forward strand.
GTTCCCAGGAATCTGGGGGCTCTGCAGAGGGTGATGGGCACAATGGTCCCCAGTCACAGCTCCTTCTGCTCTGCAGATGCAGAAAGTTTTGTGCCTTTCCCTGCTCCAGGTACTCCCACACCTCCACAAGGCACAAGCTGCAGCCTCTCCTGCAGTTGTGCATGAACACCCGGTTAATAAATGCAGGAATGCCCATTTATTCCATGCATAAGTGGTCAATTATTTGATGCCTGAGTGCCCCATCAGTTCACTCATGAGTACCCAACTAATTGCGTGAGGGGTTAAATAGTGCAACCCTGAGCACCCAGAGAGTGCATGCATGAGCACCCCATTAATCACAGAATTGTGGAATGGGTTGGGTTGGAAGGGACCCCAAAAACCACCCAGTGCCACCCGCTACCATGGGCAGGGACACCTCCCACTGGATCAGGGGGCTCCAAGCCCCATCCAACCTGGCCTGGAACACCTCCAGGGATGGGGCAGCCACCACTTCAAAGAGCTGGTACAGAGAGAGGTAAATGGGGTGGCAAGTCCTGTGCTGGGGTTTGTGGAAACACCTCAGCTCAGCCCCCTGAGCTGGAGCAGCCATGAACCCTGCGCTGGCAGCTGCAGCCTTTGCATTTGACGAGAGCCTGGTTAACCTCGTTAAGGGGAGGATGAGTGGGTGCAGGCTCCTGAGGTGGAGAGCATCTTTATTCATTTACCCATTAATGTCCTTCGTTATTTCCAGAAACATTAGGAGCTCTATTCTGGCTCCGCTGCTGCTTCCCTTCTCCTTCTACAGCCACTGCTCCGTGCCGGCGGGGCTGGGGCAGGGGTGAGGCAAACACTTTATTTAAAGGAGAGTTGGTGAGGCCAGATTTTGGTAAGTGCTTCCCCTGAGCCCTCTGCTCTTCTCCCTCCCCTGTTCCCTCTGAGCTGGAACTGGTGCTGAGCCCGGGGCTGCCTCTCCCTCCCAGTTCAGGGCTCCCTGCCAACATCTCCCCTATTTTGAGCCTGATTTTCCATTTCCCTCTCCAGGATCCTGCAGGACGAAGCCCAGGAGCCTCCCTGGGTGTGGGGCAGGGGGGATACAGCTGCAGCAAAGCCTTTACGAGGAGTAAGGTGCAACCCAAGGACACCTGAAACCCCTGACTGACAGATTTTGGGGTGCTGAGGCTGGCCGGAACGTGGGGTTTCTCAGGGCTCATCCACAGCCATGGAGCTGGATGGGGACGGCGATGTGACCAACGTCACAGTCTTTGAGCTCACCCTGCAGAACCACACCATCGCCAGTGCCCAGTTCACTGGGGTGCAGCTCATCCAGTCCTTCAAACCCTTCATCATCCCCTGCTACGCCCTGGTTGTCCTCATCGGCATCTTTGGCAACTACCTGCTCCTCTACGTCATCTGCAAGAGCAAGAAGATGCACAACGTCACCAACTTCTTCATCGGGAACCTGGCTTTCTCCGACATGCTGATGTGTGCCACATGCGTGCCCTTCACCCTGGCCTATGCCTTCAACCCCCAGGGCTGGGTTTTTGGGAAGTTTTTGTGCTACTTCGTCTTCCTGATGCAGCCCATGACGGTTTACGTCTCCGTCTTCACGCTCACGGCCATCGCAGTTGACAGGTAAGGACGAGGGGGCGGGTGGCTTGGGGGTCTGGGTCTGCCCCCCGGTCCCCTCAAGTTGCTGCTTGCTTGGCTTGGGGTGTTTTGTGTCAAACACTCAAAATGGGAAAAGAAAACATCCAGGGGATCTTTGTGGTCCCTCTGCAGCCTTTTCTTTAGCGTAAGCAATCGGCCTCAGGTAAGGGAGGTGTAGTGGGGGTGTTTGCCCCCCTCATTCAGGGCAGGCCCTTGGTCATAACATGAGGCAGCGCAGAGAGGAGCAGAAGATGCTCAGGGAGGAGGCTGCCAGTACTGAAAGGGGCTCCAGGAAAGCTGGGGAGGGGCTCTTGATTCAGGGAGCGCAGGGCTGGGATGAGAGGAAGGGTTTTCAGCTGAAAGAGGGGAGATTGGGCTGAGATCTTAGGAGGAAATGTTTTGCTGTGAGGGTGGGGAGGCCCTGGCCCAGGTTGCCCAGAGCAGTGGTGGCTGCCCCATCCCTGGAGGTGTTCAAGGCCAGGTTGGATGGGGCTTGGAGACCCCTGATCCAGTGGGAGGTGTCCCTGCCTGTGGCAGGGGGTCGGACTGGATGGGGTTTGAGGTCCCTTCCAACCCAAACCATTCCCTGATTCTATGATTAGGCTGGCTTTTATCATCATTCACTGAGCTGGACATGGTCCTCAACGTGGGCTCAGAGACCGTGGCAGGTGTCCCGCTTCCTAAAACAGCAGAAGAGACCTGGTGGTTCCATGGACCCCACGGCAGGGCAAGGGGATGTGGTTGTCCCTCTTGTCCCCAGCCGGCTCTTTCCAAGGGCTCCCACAGCCCCTCGTGCCGGCTCTTCTGCCTTCTTTAAGTGGCCGGGAAGCGCTGCAAGGGTGGCCATGGATTTCCATGCTCTGTGGAAGCTCTGGGACTCAGGCTCCCCGTTCCTCTCACCGCAGGTACCACGCCACTGTGCACCCCCTGAAGAAGCGCATGTCGCTCACCAGCTGCATCTCTGTGGTCGGGAGCATCTGGCTGCTCTCCTGTGGGCTGGTGGCCCCTGCCATTGCCCACACCTACCACGTGGAGTTCCAGCAGGAGGGCTTCACCATCTGCGAGGAGTTCTGGATGGAGAAGGAGACGCAGCGCCTGGCCTACGCCTATGGCACCCTCATTGTCACCTACATCCTGCCCCTCTCTGCCGTTTCCATCTCCTACATCTGCATCTCTGTGAAACTGAGGAACCGTGTGGTGCCCGGCCACTCCACGCAGAGCCAAGCTGAGTTTGACCGCCTGAGGAAGAGGAAGATCTTCCGCCTCATTGTACTGGTGGTGGTCGCCTTTGGAGTCTGCTGGCTCCCTATCCATGTCTTCAACGTCATCCGGGACATCGACATCAACCTCATCAACAAGCACTACTTCCTCCTCATCCAGCTGCTCTGCCACTGGTTTGCCATGAGCTCCTCCTGCTGCAACCCCTTTCTCTACGCCTGGCTGCATGACCGCTTCCGCAGGGAGCTCCGCAAGATGTTCTCCTGCAAGAGGCAGACCAACCCTGCCAAGAGCTGCAGGGTGGCTGGTGTCGTGCTCTGAGACCGACGTCTCCATCCCTGGATGCTCCACGGACACCTGCTTCATCCTGCTCGTGGCAGAACTTTCCCTGCTGCTGGGGGGTTTGGGGTGCCCATCCTGCCCACGGGGCCCAAAGTGGATGGGGTTCTTCTGGCTCCAGGACAGATCCACCTTGAGCAAAAGTGCATTTACTGCAGCTCCTCCCTGTAAAGCCTCCCCAGCTGCCACCGGCTGCGCACCCACAACCCCACCAGCAGAACCTGTCCCCTTGTGAGGTCCCCACCTCCCAGGGGCACCCGCTGCACGCGTTTAATTTTGCTGGAAATTAAATTAATTAAATGGGTCACACGGGTGAGGGAAACGGCATTTCTGCAGCAGGGTTGTTTGCAGGAAGCATCAGTACTTCTCTGTGCACACCTCTGCGCACACACCTGCACACACCTGTACACATACATGCCCACCTGCACATGTTCCCCAACTCCTGTACACACCTGTACACACACGCTCACTTGCACACCTCTGTCATCCCCTGTTTATGTACATGCACACCTGTACATCCCTGCACACACCTGTAGAGCCCATGTATACACCTACACACAACTGTACATGTATACACCGTGAACACACCCCTGAACATGCACACACCTCTACATGCTCACACGGCTGTATATGCACACACACTTGCACACACCTGCACACCTGCATACCTATAAATACCTGTACACGCACCTGTACACACACACCTGTACATGTACACTTGCACATGCACACCTGCACACACCTGGAGGACCCTGCCCCCCGCCCCTTCCGGTGCTCTCGCGAGAGGGGCGGGGCTGGAGGGGCCGAGCGCACCGGGCAACGCTGCTCCCGTCCCTTTGCCGTTCCCGCTCCGCTGCCCGCGATGTCGCTCCCGGCCCCGGCGCCGGGCTGGGCGCCCACCCACGCGCGGGTGACGGTGCTGCGGGCGCGGGGGCTGCGCGCCAAGGCGGCGGCGGGCGGCAGCGACGCGTACGCGGTGATGGCGCTGGGCCGGCAGCGGTTCCGCACGGCGGTGGCGGAGCGGTGCCGGGGGCAGCCGGTGTGGCGGGAGGAGGCCACCTTCGAGCTGCCGCCGCGGGCCCCCGCGCTCAGCATCACCGTGCTGCACCGAGCCCTCGCCGGCCCCGACCGCTTCCTGGGTAGAGCCGAGCTGGAGCTGCCGCCGGGGGGCACCGGCACCTGCAGGTGGGGAGCGGGGGGCACCGGGGGTACCGGCACCTGCAGGTGGGGAGCGGGGGGCACCGGGGGTACTGGTACCTGCAGGTGGGTTACAAGGGGGCCGGAGATGCTGTCGGGGGACACCGTGGCGTGCAGGTGGGCACAGTGGGATGGGGGGGGCAGGGAATGGGGATGACGGGGAGGCAGAGGCACCACAGTTGGGAACTGGGGGGGCGCAGGAGGACCGGGATCTGCAGGTGGGCACGGGGAGGGCCCCGGGGGGAACGGGGCTGGGGGGGAGCGAAGAGGGGGAATGGAGGGAGAGGGGCCCCACAGGGACCGGGGAGGGGCACTGTAAGAGGAGAGAGGAGAAGGGGAGGCAGGGGAACGGGGTCAAGGTCCTGCTGGGACCGGGGAGAAGGGTGAGGGCACAGGGAGAGAGATCGAGGGGGGGTCATGGGCCCCGGCAACTGGAAAAAAGGGGCTGGGAATGGGTCTGTGCCCCGTGGGGCCCAGGGAGTGGAATGGAGGGACCTCTGTGCCCCACAGGGGCCTGGGGTTCTAATGGGGGACCCCGATTCCCCAGGGGATGTCCCTGTTCCCCCTATGTGTCCTCTGTGCCCCACAGGGCTGCGAGTATCTGTCAGGGACCCCCTGGGCCCCATGGGGACCCCCAAGCCCCACCAGGGCCTACGAGATGCCCCATCGGGGCAGGGTCCCTCCTGTTGTGGGTCAGCCCCCCCCCAGACCTGGGGGCTGTGGGTCCCCTGGAAGAGCCCGGGGGCTTTTTCAGCCTCGCGCTTGGCTCTGGTGTTCAGATATTTCCGTGTGTGCACTGGGAACAGCCGGATCGGCCCGAGAAACCTAATGTGTTGGAAATGCCTTCACCTTCTGACAGGGGACGAACAGGCTGCTGCCAGCTGCTTGTGTATTTTGCTTAATAAGTAGATTAATTAGAGCCTAAGCACGTGTAAGAGCAGGTAATTCAGTGTTGTGTGGGCCGGCTTCACTGCTGTGAGCAGGGCACTGAGCTGGGGGCCTTCTCCTTGAACACCCAGCGCCAGCTCTGTGTCATCCTCGCTCCTTTGAGTGTAAACACTGGGAAGGTGTGGGTGGTTACTGGGAGGGTTCTACTGGGAGTCAGCAGCCTTGTAATGTGGCTTGAGGTGGCCGTGAGTCACCTTCCTCTTCTCCCTCACCTGAGCATATCCAGGTATTAACGCTGGCTTGGCCAACGAGGCCTGTGTTGTGTTTCTGGACAAAGCCATCAACGCTTGTGAAGCCTTAATTATAACGTGGCTCTCATTAAGGCCGTGTCGAGCGTTGATGTGTTTACACTGTGCAGCGCGATGGGCCCTGGGTCAGCAGAGTTCACAGGGAGTCAGCCCTGCGGTACCACGGGCCTCGTTCCTTTGTGTCTGGGCCAAAAATAGGGCAGGGGGACAAACCCCCTCAAATTTGATGCTTCTGGGAAAACTACTTCTGGTTTAAATTTTTCTTGTTGTCCCTCTGGGCCTTGATTTTCTATTTCAACCTTGTTTCCTTTGTCATCGCGTAGCTGCCGCGGTGACGTAAACCTGTGCAGGGCTGGTTTCATTTGGAAAATGAGTGCGTGTTGATTGACAGGCGCTCGCTAACGTAATCAGTGACATTTATGAGATTTTGTACTTCGTAGTGTGACTTCCAGCCGTTCAGAGGCAGCGAAAGCCAGGGCCGTGTTTCGGTGCCAGGCTGCTTTCGCTGAGCACACACTTTGTGTCTCGGGTGCTGTTCAGCAGTGCCCGCTCTTTCTCCGGGGCAGGATGGATTGTGTGGCCCTGGCTGAGTGTGGGATGTGCCTGGAAACCACGCGATGTAGAAGTGCTGGCTTGCATTACAGGCAGAGGGTTTGTGCTTCCCTTGCTGGTGTGACCACGGGACTGCGGCTTTAGGGACCTGACAAAGCCTGACAGCACCTCATAAAGTCCCTTCCCTGGTGCTGGTGGCTCCAGGGCTGAATATTCAACTGTAGCGGAATGAGCATCCACTTCCCTGCGACGGGTTTCTCTGGAGTGGGTTTCTGAATTCAGCTCCTTTGGTTATTGCTCATTAGCTTTGAATTTTCTCTGGAACAATCGCCATTTCCCATTCTCTTTCATGGCTTCCATGCACCTTCAAAGGAACAAAGAGTGGATTTGATGCAGAGGCAGATTTGCATGCTCTGTTCTCTGCCTCTGTTTTCGTGTCTCAGCTGATGAGGAGGAAGAAGCTGAGCTTTTCCAGGCAGCCTTTCCTATCGGTTCTGTGCAGTCTGGAAGTCTGTGGCTCCAGTGATAGACAAAAATTCCTGATGCGCAGGGCTGGTTTTGTTCCTTGCCGGCCCTAACATGGTTGGAATGTTACCAAGGGATAACGAGCTGCGTTACCACTTGATGGTGGGAGTGCGGCTTAGGGCACTGTGAGCACTAAATTCCCAGTGCTTGATATTCCAGTAGCCACATTTCAGCAAGGGAATGGGACTCTGCGAGGAAAGTCCTTCCCAGTTCACTCTGGTCACAGCTCCTGGAGTTGAGTTGAATTTCCCAGACGGGCTGTAGGGCTGGGCTGGCTCACGCTGTGTTGATGAGGGGTTTCTTAGCGTTTGATAGCAACAGAGAAGTGGCTGGAATGAAAGGTATGAGGGCGTGGGGCTGTGCTTTCTGTACCAGTTTCAGCTCTGAGCCTGCTTCTTTCACACCCACTTCCAAGTCCCAGCCTTAGCTAAAATACAGGAATTCCACTATATTCCTTTTATTTTTTTCCCTCCTTTTTTTAACCCTTCCTGTTCTGGATTTTAAAACACATTTTAGTAAGAACTTTCTGATAAGAAATGTTTTCCTTGGCACCTGGGCCATGTGACTATGACGGAGCTGTAAGATTAAAAGCTTTTCTTTTTTTTTTCCTACATTGTAGGCTTATTTGGTTTTTAAGACACAAACACTCTTTTGTTCCAAATTCCCCATGCCTCCCAAAAACTTGTTTGTAAAAGAAATGACCTTGTTCGCACAGGTGGTACAAGCTGCGCTCCAAACCAGGGAAGAAGGAAAAGGAGAGAGGGGAGATTGAAGTGGATATCCAGTTCATGAGGAGCAACCTGACAGCCAGTATGTTTGATCTGTCCATGAAGGACAAGTCCCGCTCTCCCTTTGGCAAGCTCAAAGACAAGCTCAAGGGGAAGAAGAGCAGCGGCCTTTCCGACACAGCCTCATCGATCATTCCCAGCACGACTCACTCCCCTGCTGACAGTGAAGATGAGGCAGTGGAGAAGGAAAAGAAGAAATCCAAGTTCAAAACCCTGTTTTCCAAGCCTGGTCTGCAGAAGAACTCCCTCTCTCAGTCCATGTCAGTCCTGCCGACACAGCAGCCTGTCACCGAGAGGGTTCGGCTTCACCCCAGTGACTTCCAGCCGCAGTGGGACGATGAGGATTCTGAAGCCTCTCCAACTTCAGAAAGTGAGTATTGGATGTTCCACTGCACTGCAGAAGCACAAAGGCTTTCTCCAAAGGTTTGCTTGTGCTTTTCACCCCTTTTGGAGTAGGAGTTAAATTCTTTGTACTGACTAGATCGGTAGAAAGTAACTTGTGTGCACATAGGGATGCTCAGGCTAGCATAGAAACTGTGGGGCTGTGTGAGCTGTGTCCACATGTGTTGGTGGTGCGGCTTCACTGTGAGGGATCCATGGTGGGTTTGGGTCGCTAAGTGGTGCCTGTGATCCGTATGCTGGGGGCCGGTGGTGGTGGAAGCGTGTGGTGCAGTCACACTGTCGATGTTTCTGTTGTTCCATTAATGATGGCGAAGCAGTGAGGTGGTCAGCAGTGAGTGTTGGGGAGAAAGGATGTTCTTGCACCTTGAATTTTTCCCTGTTTATTTACTCCAGGAACCTTTGGAAATGCCTTGGAAGAGAAGTCCTCTCCTTCTTTATTTAAAACTCGTAAAACAGCCACTTTGGACAGCAGGCAGCTAAACCCAGGAACCAGTAGCCACACCAAGAAAGAAGGGCTTTCTCTATTCAGTGGCCTTAAATCCAAAAGCGATCCTGTTTCCAAGTCCAGTCTGTGTATCAATGGCACTCACATTTATATGGAAGACAGCACGGGGAAGGACAACACTCCGACCTCTTCCCCCTCTCCTCTCCACTTCAGGAGAAAGCAGCTCTTTGCTTCTGAGGAAAACCTGTCTTCCAGAGCTCCTAAAGGACCTGAAGAGATGGGAAGAACATCTCCTAGTAATGGTTTCTCCGGGTCTTCATCCTTGGAGACCTTTAAGTCTGTGAATTTGCCCTCGTACAAATTGCTGAGCAGTGAGGAATACTCGGAACCCAGCGTTCCTCCGACTGTCGAGGTTGCTAAAGAGACCAAAAAACCAGACAACAAGAAGTCCACCTTGCTCTCTCTGGTCACAGGGAAGAAGGAAGCAGTGAAGACTGTTGATGCTGAGAATAATCCTGACAGGAATTCCCTGCAGGATAGGGAAAACAAAGTTCCAGAAGAGAAGAGTGAACAAGAGGCCAAATGGCTTGAGCTTCCAGCAGATTCAGGCAGAGGAAGCCCTGCAGGTGACAGTCGCTGGGCAGAAGATGTCGTTGCGAATAAGCAGCCACTCAACCCTTTTGAGGAAGAATCAAAACCTGAAAGAGCTGCTGCACCAGCAAAGACCAAAGCTGTCAAGCCCAGGTCAGTTGCATTTGCTTCTGAGGTTGAATTAAGCAGCGGTGTTGAGGCTTTCAGGAGACTGCTCCCTGCCAGAGTAGTGCCTGTCAGCTTGGCGTCCTGTGTGCAGCAGAAACGTGTTGTTCTGCAGGGTACGTGGGGGTTTTAACCTGACCATTGCACGCTTTAATAACAAGTAATAACTCGGACTTCTCTCTTGGTGTGAAAAAGAGGTTCCTTATAACTGATGCTGGAATAGTGGTTCTTGGAGTGCGAGCATCTCTGCAGGTACCGTAGGGGTGTTTTTTCTTATTGGTTCTTTTGCAGGAACTAACATTCTTCTGAGCTGTGTGGCTTGAACAGGCCTGGGGTCTGAAGTACTGGTTCTAACAGCTCTGCTTTTCTCTTCTGTATTGGCTGTGGTCTTCAAAAGAGTTAATCCTAGGGCCCTTCTGCTATTGGCATAGTTCACAGCAGCGGGAGGGACATCTGTGTGAATTGGTATGCAGGGCCTCCTTTATCCTTCACAAACATATATAAAAAAGTTGTGTGCGTCTGTGTTTTTATATATATATAGGTGTGTCCTACTAATAAGGCTGTGGTTTGTGTCTGACTCCTTATTTTCAGTGCTTCTCATCTTGCATACAAAGTGTCTCACCTACTAATAACTGCTTGGGGTGCTGAAGATGAGAGAGTGCTTAAAAGCTGTAACCTGGGTGAACTCCGCAGCAGAAGGGTTCTGGCATAAATTAGTGCTTGTGAAGGTGCATTTACACATGTAAAGGCTGTCAGAGAGGCTCTGAGGTCTCTTGCAAGTACAAATCATCTCTGGTGTTCGGAGCTGAGGAGTCTGGTGCTAAGGCTTGTCTGTTCCCGCCTCGTATTGCATCTGCGAGTGACATGCAAGTTTTTTGTCCCTTTTTGCAGACTGGGCGCGTCTTCAGAGGAGGAAACCAAAGCCGTGCCTCCTACTTTTGCACCTGATTCCCTTCCTGCTTTTCTTTCTGCACACTATATCAGGAGTGACAATAATCCTTTTATTTCCAAACCAGGACAAAAAGTCCAAGTGCCAGACTCTGAAATCATTGCTACTTCTCCTGCATCCCTTACTTCTCCTCTTCCTTCTGCTGCAGAGCTTTTGAATGGCAAGAACCCCTTTATTCCTGAGCAGGACAGGGCATCCGCAGCCCTGGATCCTGAAGGCGTTGCCCGTTTCCCTTCATCCCTTCACCTCATTCCCAAATCACCTTTTCCTGGGCAGGGCTCTGGTAGTGCCAATAATCCTTTTGCTTCTGACTTGGGGCAGAGCTCGCGGGGCCAGAGTCCTGACTGCTCCGACACACAGCCTTCCCAGGGTCTCTCCTACTCACCTGCACCTTTTCTCCCCTCTGACTGTCACTTTAATGACAATAATCCCTTTGTATCCAAGCTTGGGATGGAAGCGGATGCGCCAGGCTTCAAACCTGCTGCTGGTTCTTCTCCTTTCTGCCTTCCCTCTGGCACAGACCATTCTGCAGCTGAACACCCTGTGGGGCTGGAGCGCTCTGGTCGCAATGCTGCAGGGAGCTCTGCTGCTGTGGCTGTAACTAACAACGCCAAAGCCGTGTCCCACCCTCCCTGCACCCTTCCTGACACCCCTACTCTGGCTCCAAAGAAGCAGCGCGATTCTCCCCAGCTCCAGGCTGAGATTTCTTTGCAAAGCAGCAAGCTAGGCAAGGGGAAGGCTGTGTCCTTTCTCCTTGGTGGATCGGAGGGTGAGGATGTGGGTGGGCAGGAAACTGAAGAGCAGGACTCTGATTGCAGTGAAGTGTTACTTACAGGTTCAGATGGAGCAGGAGCTCAAGCAGGGTTTGCTGGCGAGCTGGAAGCAGGGAGCTGCCCATCGTCAGAGCTCTCTGGTGACAGCGCAGGTCCTGTCCGAACCAACGAGGCTGCTGCTCAGGGTGATGTGGGCACAGGCAGGGTGAATACTGAGCCCTGCACAAAGGACAAGGGCTTTGCATCCCTCTTAAAACACAGTGATAGCCCCTTGCCAGAGACAGGTGCAGAACAGCCACCTGCCCCCAAGAGGGAGCTGAGAGAGGAGCAGGAGATCTTGGGTGGAAAGAGATGTGAAAGACGTGCACCCACGTTACAGCCCCAGGCAGCTCCACTCGATAGGAATGACTCCTCTTCCCAAGAAGGATCTGCCAGACCAACCGTGGGAGCTGGCACGCTGTCTACTCGGGAAGGCAGTGGAGGGAGGTCTGGTGGCGAGGTGTCAGTCACTCCAAAGCCAGCACCTCGGCTGAAGAGGTGCCCACAAGTTCCTCAAGCTGAGGGGTTAAGTGGTGATGTGCTTTCTTCAGGCTGTGGTCTAAAACCTGTGCCTCGGATTCCATTTGATGCTGACAAAGCCTCAGATGCTCATGGGTGCCTCTCCCAGAGCAGCTCATTAGAGACTGCTACTCCACCAGCAACGCTCAGAGATAACACCAGTGTCAGGCATCTAAAAAATGAAGATAATGATGATCTGTTTGATTGCCTTACCAACCTGAAGTCTGCCATTCCCGTTGCTGGAGACCGTGGTTTGAAACTGGCCAGTCTTCCAGTTATTCCAGAGGGAGGCTCTGATGACGAGCTGCTGGGTGACTCTCAGGAGAACCGTGGTGTTGCTGCAGGTGATGATAACGTTTCAGAAGCTGGGAAGCAGTCCCCGGGTTTAATGTCTTTGCATGAGAAACTGAGAGAGCACTCGGATAGCCTTGCTGCAGCCCAGGTCACCCCAGCTGCTCCGGGAGGAGTTGGTGCTCCTGGGGCTCCTTCTAAGCCAAGCAGATCGCCCGTGGATGCTCACCATGTCCGTGACCAGGTAGCTGACCCAGGTTTAGGTGTGACATCTTGTTCCAGAGAGCATAACGGTCATTTTAAGAAAGAACCACTGAAAATAAGTGCAGGTGATGATAAGCATGCAAAGTGTGACTTCTTTGAGCCTTCTGTTTCCTCTTCCTCCCTCTCAAGTCCTTCCCAGCCATATTCTTCCGCTCATTCCCTCCTCTCTGACACCCCAAGTCATAGAGCAGAGTCTCCGAAAAAGCCAACAGCCGAGGGCTTCGCAGATAAAGCAGGAAATTCTGGCAAGAAGAAGCTGCTTCAGGCCTGGGTTTCACCCTCTGAAACGTACCTTAGCCAGGCTGAGCAGGGCGGTGAAGCCCTGTCTGCTAAGCACAGGTGAGAGAACACGGGGAACGCACAGAAAGTGTCTCAGTGCTGATGTCAGCCTTGCTTTTTCTCCCCATGAGCCAGAATCTGTCCCTCCAGCTGCAAGGATTCACTGTGCTCTGCAGTGATGTGGCATCACACAGCGCTAACTTTCTCCAGCCTGTGGGTTTGTCAGGGCTGGGTCCTGACCTGCCAGTGTAGGTGCTGGCACTGGATCCATCTGTGCAGCTATCGAGGGTACCCACACGCTCGAGAGGACCTGCCATCCATCAGAGAGCTCCGTCCTGGGAAAGCTGCTAGGGAAACCTGGTGGCAGTTCAAGAAATAGGGTCATTTCCTCAAATCTGTGAAATGTACTGGGATTGATCCATTTTCAGAAACAGGAGGATGGTCATAGTAAGCCTGGTAAACTGGGATGCTTCCGTTCCTCGAAGCAAATTGCAGCAGGTGATGCAGATAAAGCCTCTGTCTCCCGAGAAGTGTGGCTGTGTTTGGACATTCCTGCCACGCTGCCGCGGTGCTGTGCTCCAAGGAGCAGAGCTGCTGAGCTGTCAGCTGCAGGGCTTCCTCTGCAGAACTCTGTCTGGGACACATTTGCTGAGATAGCTGTAAAATTATCTTCCTGTATTGAAACTGGCAATATAAATCCTGCCCAAGCAAATGAAGGTGGCGCTTCTTGGCAGCTTGTGGCGTAAGTTCCAATTGGAAAAGGTGTAATACACGCTTGTCCCAGGGTAGCAGAGGTATTTGGTACATTGCAAGAACAAGAAATGTGTTCTCTTCGGGAAAGTCAGGCTCAGGTGCTGGTGTGTGAGAAATCAGTCACTGCCGCTGCGTGCTGCCACCTCCGGGAGACTGGCCCGGTGTTCCCTCATAGCATACGGTGGATTTCCCTTGTCACTGCTGCTCTGTCTCCAGTGCCTTCAGTCAGTAAAGGTGACAGGGAGAGAACTGGAGTATGCTCAGAAAAAGCCTACTTAGACAGGAGTGCCTTGTCTTCCCAAAGCTGAATCTCTTACCGAGAGCAAGAGAAGGGGTGGATTCTTCCCAGTTTCTTGCTGTATTTGGTTTTAGTCTGTAGATCCGCTATGTCTGTACTGCCTAAAAAACATGACTTGTTTTTCATGTTCCAGGCTCCATCCTGTGAAGCCGATGAATGCCACAGCAACCAAGCCTCCAAGTATGAACCTGAATGTCATCAGCACCATGAGCGAGAAGCTGCTCGAGATGAACACAAAGGTACGGAGGAAAGTAGTGCTTTAATCTGGAGCTGAAGCAGTAAATCAGGCAGAGTTTGTGGTGTTCGAGATTGTTTGGGATGTCTCATCTCCTGAGCAAAAAGAGAACGGTGGGGGCATGAACTTTCTTTCTGTCCATCCCGAAAGGTGGGGACAGCCTAAGTAGTCTTTTTTCTTGCAAATCAATCTATGATAGAACCGGTGCTGCTGGTTTGTGGAGGGGTTTCCCAGTGAGAGGAGTGCGGTGCGGTCTGAGTCCCCAGAGGCGAGTGGGACGCGTGTGAGCCATGGGGTGCTGTGATGGAAACCCTGGAGGAAGGACCAGTGGGTGGTGTGTGGCACTTGGGGCTGCACCAAAGACTGAACAAATCAGTCACTGCTTATTTTCAGATGGGGTTAGTCCCCAAAGCTCCTTTCCACCCTGAAATAATGAAAATATTAAAGCTAAGGAGGTGGGAAGAAGCATCTTCAGGGTGGCTGTTTCATTGTCAGTGTTCATATCTGTGCCTGCCATGAAAGCACAGCTGCTTCCTAAAAGTGTAGCTGTGCAGCCTGCATAATCACTCAGAGTTACAGCAGGTTTTTGCAGAATCGTCTCCCCAAAAGAGACCTCCAGGCTTGAGGCACAGCTTTAAAGTCACAGTGATCAGAACGGCTGGAGGCGTCTGCGGGTCAGCAGGGAAAACACTGGGTGCTGTTATTTCTCCAAGGATTTTTTGCGGAGAAGGAAAAGTTAGAACCAAAGTAACAGCAGTGCCGCCTTCTGGTGTGAGTGGGAAAGAGGAAAATGCGAGTTAAATGATTCGAACCCGCATGGTGCTAATTTGAATGAGTTGAAACCTTGTAATTAGTGTTGTGCTGTGATTCCACATAAAAGATTATGCTCGGTGTAGTCATGCGAGTGTGTGTATCTGTGCTCGCTGCAAAGGAACAGCCTGGGACAGCGATGGTCGCTGATGGTGCGTGGCTGTAACCTCTGAGCATCTTCCCTCAGCTGCATGGGCTGTGCCTGGGGCCAGCATGACGTTCTTTCAGTGTGAATATCAGAGTTAAATTACAAAATGGACATTATGCAGAGACTTTATGCTAAAACCCATGGCCTGGGTACTGTCAGTCTCACTCCAAGCCTGCCGTCTGTTCTGCATCTGGAAGCGCATGGGCAGGTAGTGTTTTGTATGAATTGTTCCAGGGTAATGGCCCAAAAAGTGCTTTATAGCTAAAAGCTGCCCTGGCCTGGCAGCCTCTCCCTGTTGCTGTCAGTGCTGTGGGCACCGAGCAACCTCCTCGTCTTGATCCTGAATTGCTAAGGTGTGGTTGTTGGGATAGAACTTAGTTTTGAAACAGTACAAAGCACAGTAATACTTCTAAGAGCAGCTGTGATTCTGTAAAATTGTTCCTTGGTGCTTTAAATTCCATGAGCCAGCTGCCAGCTCTCTCTTGGCTGCTGTATTGAAACGTCTGTACGTCTGTAACGCCCCTGCCTCTCTTCTGTCTCGCAGAAATACGATCCCACAGACCCTGCCTACGCGTACGCTCAGCTGACGCGGGATGAGCTGATCCAGCTGGTCTTGAAACAGAAGGATATGATTACCAAGAAGGATGTCCAGGTGCGCGAGCTGGAGGACTACATCGATAACTTGCTTGTCAGAGTCATGGAAGAAACCCCAAACATTCTTCGCGTTTCGATGTCTGGAAACAAGAAAGCTGGGAAGATGTGAAAGCTCTGGGGACGCTGGGGAACAAAGGGCTGAATTCCTGCCAGTGGAGTCTGATTAATAAGGAGATGATGTGAAGTAGGTGGTACCGGTTGTGCTGCCCACAGAAAATGACCTCTTTCCCCTTTCTGCCTTGAGCAATCCCGGTTTGATTAGTAGTTACGTCAGGTCCTGTATATGGGGTCCAGGAGTGGAATCATATTTATTTTTTGGTTTCTTTCCATTATTTGGGAAGATGTGTCCAGGCATCTGATCCAAAGGCTGATTGCAATAGGAAGGACAAAGAGTTTTTGAGGTGCTTTACTTGCCAGCAAGGCACTGATGATCCTTTATGAAGAATTTTTGTTCATGGTTTTGTTTTATAGCAACTTTGACAGATCTGTTACTCTTCTTTCCGTTCCTGAAGTTGTAGTGCAATAGCAAATCTTGTCCTAGTAGAGCCTGGGGGTTTGATTGTTTTTATGAACCAAAATATTAATAACTACACTGGAGAAGTCCAGGGGTGCCTGTGTCAGACCAGGGCTGTGTTTGAAAAGTAATTAATGCCCTGAAGGCTGAATGCAAGGTAAACCTTAGACTGAAAAGGAAGAAGTAAATCTTTATTAATCTCATAGAGTACCTGTTGCCTTCAAGAAGCTCTTCAGGGGAAGATTTACAGGGTTTTGGTGTAGGAGATTGTGAGATGTCACACTACGCTTGTCTACTGTAGGAATGGTAGTAAGAAATTTGTGTTTCCAATCAGAAGCTGTGCTCTTGTAGACTTCACATTCTGATTTGGAGGTTGTTGAAAAGGAGGGAAAGGTCCACCTGGTTTCTGTTCCATAGCCCTAAATAGGTGTGAATTTCCCAGGATCCACTCCTGGCCCCTCTCTTGCTGTGTGGGAGCTCCTGGACAATTTTCCCTTTCCACCATTGCGGTTTATTAAATGTAAATACCTTGGATTTTGGAGGGACAGCTTACCTTGGAGCAGCCTTCCGAGGAGATCAGTCTTAGAACACTTTCCTTTGTGCATTCCTTGCCTGGCCAAGGGAGAAATAGGGTCGCCCTCCCCTGGGGAGTTCAGCAAGTGCTCCCATCTGATTCTGTTTGCGCCTGATACTCAGAATGGAATGAGGATGTTTTGGTTTTGCTGGACAATGGGTTCCTCTCGCTCTGCTCCCTAACTGTGCGGCTCTGTGGCAGCTCCGTAGAGCCAGGTCTGTTCCCCATCCCATCGGGCAGCACACGACAGTGTGGTGCTGGCGAGCAGCCTCCACCAGGAAACTAAACGTGGCTCTTTTTCTGGTGAGCTCTTGTCAAAGATCACAAATCTCAGCTGCTTATTCGCAGCTCAGGGTCACAAGAGTCCATAAAAGGCTCAGAAGAAAGCTGAACAACCAAAAGAGCAGGGACCAAAGCGAGCGCTCCTGCTTTCGGAAGCTGAATCCATTGGGTCACTCCTGGCTCAGCTTGGAGGGGAGGGAGCTTCAAACTCAGACTTCCTACAGCAAAGCACTTTATTAAGGGTTTAAATCACCCTGCGAGCAGTCTGCTTGCTATTTCCTAGACCACTGAAAACTGCTGGAGAATTCTCAAATACAGTACTTCTGCAGTGAAGAGGCATTAATTACCTAGAGATGCACACATTCATTCAAAACCTGCTGTTTATGGCATTTTTATTGCTGTGCTCTGATGTCACCACCAAAGTTTGGAGCTTTCCTGACAGACCTGTCCTTCCCAGGGAGCTCCAGTGGACGTGAGCCTTAAGCCTTAAGGGTCTTCTGAGACTCCAGGTACTCTGTGATTTGATTTTTAGTTGAGCAGATGTTTTTGGCAAAGGGGTTATTTCTTTCTTTTCTGCTGTGCCCTCTTTTGTGAATGAAGGGTCTGAAACACAGAAGGTCTTAGTGGCACCTTCAGCTCTTGGCTCGTGGTTTTAATTTTAAACGGTACCGGTTGGCCTTACTAAAATCTGCTGCTGCTCCTCGTGCCTTGAAATAGTGAGGAAGATGAAGGATGAATTTGTTTCCTCCCTGTGCCTCAGTGCGTCTCTGGAAAGAAACGCTTGCCTATACCTCACTAAGAGACTTCTCTTCTAGACTTCATTCCACAGCTTTCTGATGTTCTGGGTCAGAGAGTTGGAAAAACCGGTTGTGCCTTGGAACGGTGGCTTAACAGTAACTGGAGACGTGAGGAGTGAGGCTGGACTCTTGCTTTTTGCTCATTTTAAAGCAATATGGTACTGCTGAGTCTCTAGCTGTGGAAGGCACTGCAGCGCTGCGTGTGATGCTGGGGAGTATGGATTTTATGCTGTTTGGATAACGTGTGTTCCTGTCTGCAAGGATACTACACAGAAATGTGTGCTGTTACTGGTCTCCTGGGAGGCGGAGCCTTGAAACTTGTCCTCTCCTGTCCCAGGAGCCTCTTTGCCCATTCCAGCTGTGTCTGGTGAGGAGAACCAAGGCTGTGCCTGACTGTTTTCCCTTGGGACCCTTCTCTCCAGTGGTTGCAGGTGTGGAGCCTCCTGCTGGCTCATCCTGCCTGCTTCCATATTCCTGGCTGTGAAGCATTGCACAAACCCTGTACCTCAGTCTTTTATTGGCAATACTCATTAAAGCCTTTCCTTGGCATTTTATGTCCCACAAGGTGCTTCACCTTGAATTTAAAGGCCTTAAGAACCAAATGTGTTGTTTTACTGTTGAAGTATCTGAATGTATTTTTTCTTGTCTGCTTTTAGCCTGGGTACCTGCTTGTTTTTAAATGACTTCTGGTTTCATGGAACACTAAAATAAATGTATCTTAACTCCAGAGTTCTGATTGCTTTGTCTTTTGTCTGAAAGAGCAACTTGAAAAGGGCCTCCTGGGGACCAGCTCTCCTGCCCCAAATTTCTCATCCTCAAGGTAATTTTGGGCTCGTGCAAGCTATCCGTGCAGGAAGTTCACGGTAAACACCTCACAGGGTGGGGTAACCTGATAGACGAGCTCATCCACATCCCGAGAACCTAGAGTTTCTGTAAAGAAGGAAAAAATAACGCTGATGGGTGAAAAGTTCCTGGCCAGGAACCAGTTCAATCGCCCCAACCTCTAATGGTAATGGCCCTCAGTTTGTGGGCAGGGATGGAGAGGAAATCAGCCTCCTGCTGTCTTAGGGCCATTTGGACCGAAATGCTGCAGGAGCCCTGAGTGCCCTTGTCATGCTCATCCTCTGCTCGTGATGAAAGGTGGAAGCAGGGGGCACCCAGAGCCCCTGGCAACACTGGGGCTTGGCCGTTGCAACTCTGATGGGAGCAGAGATAGTGCCCTGCGGCGGATAAGTCTCCCGAGGGGAAGGTTTGTATGGGTTTAACTGGGGAGTGACTCTTGATCAGGGGGTGCAGGAGCAGGATGAGGGGTGAGGGCTTTAAATTAGAAGGGGGAAGATTCAGATGAATTCAAATCAGGAGGAAATGTTTCACAATGAGGGTGGGGAGGCCCTGGCCCAGGGTGCCCGGAGCAGTGGTGGCTGCCCCATCCCTGGAGGTGGTCAAGGCCAGGTTGGATGGGGCTTGGAGCCCCCTGATCCAGTGGGAGGTGTCCCTGCCCACGGCAGGGGGTGGCACTGGGTGGGCTTTGAGGTC
This sequence comes from Neomorphus geoffroyi, assembly GCA_033558235.1. NCBI lineage: Eukaryota > Metazoa > Chordata > Aves > Cuculiformes > Neomorphidae > Neomorphus > Neomorphus geoffroyi. The sequence continues at coordinate 777,008 of JAUMJM010000056.1, forward strand.
CCTTCCAGCCCAAACCATTCTGAGGTTCCACGATTCTTGGATTCTGTGATTTTGAGATTTCGAGAATCTGTGGTTCTGATATTTTGAGATTCTGAGATGCTGATATGTTTTATTTTCTGAGATGCCAAGACTTCGGGATTCCGCGATTCCCCGATCCCGAGGTTCCCTGATTTCCCGTCCCCCGGTGCTCCCCCCTCACCCCGCCGGGCGGAACCCTGGCGCCCCGGAACGCGGCGCGCGGGGCCGCTGCCGCAGGCGGGCGGCGGGCGGGGCGCACCCCGTGCCGCGGGGCCATTGGCGGGCGCGGCGCTGGCGGCAGCGATGGCGACGGGGGGCGAGGGGGGCGCGGGGCGCGGCTGCCCCAGCTGCGGCTCCGCCGCGCTCGTGGAGGACGCGCATTACGCGCAGCAGCAGCTCGTGTGCGCGGCCTGCGGCTGCGTCCTGGCCGAGGGGCTGCTCACCACCACCTACAGCCACGAGGAGCACCTGCGAGGTGCGGCCCGGCCCGCGCCGCTCTCCGGGGCCTCTGCGCTTCGTCCCGAGCGTCTGCGTTCGGGAGCGTTCGCATTCGGCCCGGAGCGTTCGCATTCAGCTGCAGAGTGGCTGCAATCGCGAGCGTTTGCATTTGGCTCCAGAGTGTTTGCACTTGACCCCAAGAGCGTTTGCATTCGGGAGCGTTTGCATTTGGCAGCGTTCGCCCTTGACCCCGGGAGCGTCTGCATTCCGCTCTGGAGCGTTGGCACTTGGTCCCAGAGTGTTTGCATTTGGGAGCGTTTGCTTTTGGCCGAGAAGTGTCTGTGTTTGGTTCCGGAGGGTTCACATTCAAGAGCGTTTGCATTCAGTTCCCACAGACCCCTGCACCGGGGCCTGGGAGCACCTGCATTCAGGAGCATTTGCCTTCGGCCCCAGAGCATTCCTGGTTTTCCCTGGGAGCTCGGCAGGGGAGAGTTAGATTGGATTTGGGGGAAACTCTTTACTGGCAGAGTCGTGAAGCCTTGGACCAGGCTGCCCAGGGCAGGGGTGGGGTCTCTGTCCCTGGAGGGGCTCAAAGAACGTGCAGAGGTGACACCTGGGGACAGGGTTTAGCAGGCACGGTGGGGTTGGGCTGACGGTTGGACTGGGTGAGCTTGGAGGTCTTTTCCAGCCTTAATAATTCCACGATTCTGTGAATCTCTGTGGTGCTTTTTGGCATTCATGTTTCCTGTTTTCCAGAGGTGGCGTATTCCCAGAGCACAGGCCAGAAGGAGCAGCTGAGCCGCTGCCTGCAGCGAGGTAAGAGCGTCCTGTTCTGTTTCCATCCCACAACACATCAGTTCTCTTTTGCTGCCAGTCTACTTTGTTTAAATGTCCTTAATGCCCTCTGACATGGTGAGAGCCTTGGGAGCTGGCAGTGGAGCGTGGAGGAGGCGGTTGGTTCTGCGCCCAGCCAGTGCCGGCCATCAGCAAAGCACTGAGGGGCTTGGCTGGGCTGCAAGAACCAGGCTGCTCTCGCGCCTTTGCCTGGGGCAGGGTGAAAGGGGAGACTGCGATGAGATCTTGGGATGAAATGTTTTTGTGTTGAGGGTGGGGAGGCCCTGACCCAGGGTGCCCAGAGCAGTGGTGGCTGCCCCATCCCTGGAGGTGTTCCAGGCCAGGTTAGATGGGGCTTGGAGCCTCCTGACCCAGTGGGAGGTGTCCCTGCCCATGGCAGGGGGTGGCACTGGGTGATCTTTAAGGTCCCTTCACACCCAAACCATGCTGTGATTCTATGGATGCAATGTCAGAGTGAGGAGAGCTCTTTCAGAAGCTGCTTGAGCTGATCTTGGAGGGTGGTGTCTTCTCACAGGAATCAGGCGGGTCCAGGATCTATGCAAAGTCCTCCAGCTCCCGGCAGTGTTTGAGGAAACAGCGGTGTCGTACTTCCAGCGGGCTGTGCAGCACCCCTCCTTCCACCTGGTCAGTCTGGAGAAGAAGGAGCTCCTGGGTGGCTGCTGTGTCTTTGTGACTTGTCGACAGCACAACTGGCCCCTCACGATGGCGACCATCTGCTCCCTCCTTTACGCCAAGCAGGAGCTGTTTGCCAGTGTCTTCCTGAACCTTCAGAAAGAGCTGGAGCTCTCGGTGCCGGCCCTAAGCCTGGCAGATCTGGTGAAGACGCACCTGAACAGGTAACGGGGCCTCTTTCAGAGTCCTGTCTTTGACACTGGTGGGTGGAAGAGCTTCTGAAATGCAGCTGTGGCCGGGACTGAGTCCACAAGCACAGGGCAGCCTGTGCTGTTACATGGCCGAGTGGCTGCTGAGTGCGCCAAGGGAAAGCCAGATCATCTGGAGTCCATCCAGTTCCATGGGAAAGGACACCTCCCACTGGGTCAGGGGGCTCCAAGCCCCATCCAACCTGGCCTTGAACACCTCCAGGGATCGGGCAGCCCCCACTGCTCTGGGCAACCTGGGCCAGGGCCTCCCCACCCTTACAGCAAAACATTTCTTCCCAAGATCTCCTCTCAATCTTCCCTCTTGCAGCTCAAAACTGTCCCCCCTTGTCCTGTCCCTGCACTCCCTGATCCAGAGCCCCTCCCCAGCTTTCCTGGAGCCCCTTTCCTTACTGGAATTGTTGAGACATGGCTTGGTGAGGCTTCCCTGTGCTCTGCTCCTAACGATGGGCTCTTGGTTTTTGCAGTTTCCGGCTGTTCCAGCACGGGGCCGACGTCCCTGCCCCGCTTGTGGAGGACAAGGAGAAGATGGTCACCCGGACGATGCAGATGGTGGAGCTGGCCAGCGAGACGTGGCTGGTCACTGGCCGGCACCCTATTCCCATCGTCACGGCCGCGGCATTCCTGTCGTGGCAGTCGCTGCAGCCCGCTGCCCGCCTCTCCTGCACCTTGGCGCGGTTCTGCAAGCTGGCGGGTGTGGATCTGCCTCCACCGGCACGTCTGAGGCTGAAGGAACTTCTGGAGATCCTCCTGCGGATGGCATCCCAGCTCGCCTGGCTGAGGGTGCTTCATGTGGACAAGAAAACTGTGGTCAAACACATCGGGGACCTGCTGCAGCACCGGATTTTCCTGCTGAAAAGTGCCTTCTGCCCGGAGGATGCGGAGCAGCAGCATGGTGCAGCCCCAGGACAGGGCTCCCAGCAAGAGGGGTCTCCGGGCTCTCCTCCCGGAGCCGGAGGGGCAGTGCAAGAGGAATGCTGCCCCTCCAATGGGAAATGCCAGCGTGAGGGCAGCCGGAGGCCCTTGCTGCCACCCTGCCTCATCAACCCAAGGAAGAGACTGCGGACGGCAGCCCCGAGCGCTTCGGACTGCGCCGTCAACGGTGATGAGCCCATCTCTGACAGCGAAATCGAGCAGTACCTGCGGGGCCCGGAGGAGATCCGGGCCTTCAGGAAGGCCAAGGTCTGGCTGTGAAGGTGATTGTTGCCAGTGGGGTGGACTGTGTGGTCCCTGGCAGCAGGGACAGTGGGACCAAAAGTGTGAAACCCGAGGATGATGGAACCATCACCCGCTGCAGGGACAGTATCCCAAGGGAATGGGGGACGGGGGAAGGCGTGGGCTTTGTCCTGCTTCGTGATCTGCGCCAAAATGTGTTTTTTCATAGGGAAACTGCTTTGGGTTCTTTCTGTCAGAAATAAACAGAAGCGCAGGCGCCAGGACTGGCTTCTGGATTTTTTCTCTTGGTAGCCTCTGGCTAAAGGGGTCTTGGTGAACCCCAGTGCTGCGGCACAGCATCCCGAGCGAGTCCAGTGAGCCTGGGGGTTGGCACTGGGAGTGATGCCAACCTGGCCTTGAACACCTCCAGGGATGGGGCAGCCAACACTGCTCTGGGCAACCTGGGACAGGGCCTCCCCACCCTCACAGTGAAACATTTCTCCCTAAAATCTCATCTCAATCTCCCCTCTTTCAGCTGGAAACTCTTCCCCTTCAGTGCTGCTCGCTCCCTGAACCAATGCCCATTCCTTGCTCGGCCCTCTATTGTATTTGAACACAAAGTCTGCAAAAACCAACAGTAGATCTTGGCAGATTTGCCAATCTTTAATATATTAAACAAAACATATCTGCTAGAAACATTCTATTCATATAAAAATGCAAAAAGACCCCTTTAAAGACATTTCTTTGGCATATTTTCCCCTCCCTTCCCACGTATATTGCAAGAAGCTCTCTGTTGATATGTCATTTGCTTGTAAACAGATGAGAAAAAGTGTAATCAATAGTAATACAAAGCTTTTGGTATAATACTGTCACAGTGCAGCAAGCGTATATAACAACTCAGCGTCAGCAAGGCCGTGCAGGCTGCGGTGTCGGCAAGGAGGATTGGAATCTTTAATTAAAGAGCAGGCACAGGGAAATGGGGGTGAAGCTGTTGGGAGGGAAGAAGATGATTCCCGAGGGTTTCAGAAGGCGAGACAAATCCAAGTGCTTTTTACTCTCCACCAGCCCCTGCCTGGTCCTGGCGACCCCTTGGGAGGGAGGTAGCTGATTAATTAAACTCATTGGCACACAGGAGGAAAGGGAGGCGGGGGGAGGCTGGAAAGGGCAGAGGAGGCTGCAGGCTCCCATCCTGCATCCTTTGCATCACTGTTAGGGCTGGGGTGGCATCAGCCGGGCTCAACGCTGGACCAGCACGGGATGGGAGCTCTGTGCCCAGCTTCTGGGCAAGACCCTCCTGTCATAGGAACCCCTCGAGAGGCGGCAGGGGAAGGCTTCCAGCGCCCACTGCTGCCTGCTGTGCCTTTTTATTTGCATGTGAGGGGGGAAAAGAAAAGGGGGGACTTGTTTTTAAATGGGGAAAAATAAGTGCTTATCCAAGTTCCAGCCCTTTGAATGCATCGTGGGAGCTCAGGAAAGGTCCCTGATTAACTGGCTTCGTTCTTTCTCTTCCCCAGGAACTTGTCTGACACAAGTGCAGAGGTTTCTTTGCCTTCCCAGGAGCAAACCCAGGTGATTCTCAGCTGGGATGAGGGTGAGGATTTGCACTGGGTCTGCCCCCAGCTCGGCTCTTTGGTGCTTTGGTGGTGAGGGTTGGCCTCGGCTCGACTCCGCAGCCCAGCCCATTGCATAGCTTACACCTCCGAGGGCCTGGGAGCCTTTTCTGGCCGGGATTTTAGTGTCTGGCATTAAAAGAGTGCAGACAATCGCCTGGGAGCTGAGGCTCCTCTTACCTTGTGCTGGCTTTGCGTTATGGCTTTGTACTTTGGCAGCTGCGTAACCCACGAGGCGAATGCTGGTGTCTGTACCCACGTGAGCCAAACCTCTGCACGTAAAAACATTTCAGGCGGAGAAGCCGCTCTCTTGACTCGCTCAGAGCAGCTTCCTCACGCCGGGGGTCGCCCAGGCATCGGTGTAAAGGGTGCCTGGTGTGGTTCCCTCGGCAGGGATATTGCAGTCGCGGCACGAGCGGGACGATTGCCAGAGCACCTGGGGCTTGAACACTGCTCGGTAACGAGGCGCTCGCATCACGTACTGATCAGTCCATACATATATACATTCAATAATATAGCTTTGAAAAATAGACATTTGTTTCCTCTGTATATAATAAAATAGCCTTTAGGATCAGTCCGAAGTGACATGCGGGAGCGATTAAAGTACGGTTGCAATTTGTGCTGCTGGAGAGCAGCGATTGCCTTTCACGGGAGACCCCAGTGTTGCCGCGGGAAGCTTTGAGCCTCCGTGGGGGACGGGTCGGGCTCAGCATCGCCCTCGAGCCGGAGCCCCTGGCCATGCCACCCGTCCCCCCTAGTGCACACGGCGATTCCCGCAGCATCACCTCCTCACAGGCGCCGGAGGAAAATGCTGCGGCCGTTCGGTCCTTCCCTCCCTTCACACGGTGGTTTCACTCTTCCAGAGGCCGGTCTTCATCCCAGCCACGCCGTCGCTGCTGGCCAGGTTGATGTCGTACTTGCTGCCCTTGAGGCCACCGTTGTGGCTGCCCACGTTGAGCGGGTAGGACCGGCGCTTGGCATCCCTCTCAGCGCTGCCCTGCCGCAGGTTGTCCCTGCTGGCGCTCCTCCGCCGAGCCTCGCCGAAGTCGGGTGCCCGCCGCCCTCCGTCGCTGCCCTCTGAGTGGCTGGGCGCTGTCTCGGTGTCCTGGGGCGCCCGTGGGCCCACACGACCGCTGCCCACGGGGCTGTTCCTGCCGCTGTGGTAGCTCTCGGAGTGGCTGTTGTGGAGGCTCCCGCTCTCGCTGGACGGGTGCTCTGACGTGGGGCCCCGCAGCATTTTCAAGCGGTGGTGCTTCCCGTCCCGGCACTGCTTCGTTCGGCCCCGGTGGTTCCTGCGGCAGTGGAGGTTGCTGGTGTGCCTGCCGGCGCCCGCGGTCTTGCCGTTGGCGGGGTCCAGCTCCAGGCAGGCCCCTGGGCGAGTGTCCACCTGGCTCTGGGCTACCTGCAGGTTGGTGAGCTTGCAGCGGCCCCCGGCTGAGCCGGCGCTGCTGGGCGAGGAGGAGGAGGAGGCCCCGGAGCGAGCAGCCTCCGGGTCGCAGCCGATGAAGACCTGCGAGCCATCCTCTGGCACCAGCCCGGGGTGGACGTACGCCTGCATGGGCAGCGCGTTCCTATAGGAGGGGCAGCAGGAGAACCAGGAGTTGAGGACATCCCGGCGCCGGACGCAGTGATGGACAAAGATGAAGAGTCCCAGCGCCACAGCGGTGACGCCGTAGAGGCAGCTGAAGATGATGTTCAGGTACCAGCGCTGGGACACGGCCAAGGCACCGAACGTCCACAGGGCGATGTACAAGGCGTGGGTGGTCACCAGCGCCCAGAACTGCACCTGCAGGGAGTAGACGCCGTCTGCCTCGGGGCAGGGCAGCCCCGAGTTCAGCGTCACTGAGATGGACCCGGAGTCTGTCAGGAGGTCGCCGGTACCTCCCAGCTGCGGCGGCTCCAGTGGCTTCGGGATGTCTTTCTGGTGTGATGGTCGGCACTGGAGGCTGATCGCAGCGAAGAGGAAGTAAATCCAGGTGATGAGCAGGATGAAAGCCACGGGGACGTAGAAGGCGCCCAGGCTGGGCCGCCACACGAGCCAACAGCTGCGGGGAGGAAAGGGGCTCTGCTGAGCAGACCTGGGTGCTTCACAGCCAGCAGCCACGGGTCAGAGACTCAAGGAATCATTAAGGCTGGAAAAGACCTCCAAGCTCATCCAGTCCAATCCCACTGTGCCTGCTAAACCATGTCCCCAAGTGCCACATCTACACATTCTTTGAGCCCCTCCAGGGATGGAGACTCCCCCACTGCCCTGGGCAGCCTGGTCCTGCGCTTCACACCACTCTTTCAGTAAAGGTATTTTTCCCAATATCCAATCTAAACCTCCCCGGTGCAACTCAAGGCCATGTCCTCTCATCCCATCACTTGTTACCTGAGAGAAGAGCCCAGCATCCACCTCACCACAACCTGCTTTTAGGCAGTTGTAGAGAGCGATGAAGTTGCCTCTCAGCTCCTCCAGCCTAAACAAGAGTCCCAGGATGGAGGCGAGTTGGCTGCCTGGCTGGTTTTTCCCGCTACATGGATCACTTGGCTTTCCCCAAGCTTGCCCAGATTCCTGGCCCTGCCAGGATGGGGAGAGGTTGCCCGTTTGGGGAGGAGGGCACGGCCGAGCAGGGACACTTACTAGGGGTTGTTGTCGTGGTAGTTGTGGATGTTGACGGCTGCCGTGATCCCACAGATGATGAGGGGGATCCCGCCGGCGACTAGGTAGAACCTGCATGGGGGGACAGGGAGGGCACCGTGAGGCTGCCGGGGGGGACGGGCTTGTAGGGCACAGCAGATCCTCCCACAGCCTCTGGACATGGGGCAGGGGAAGCCCCCTTGGGTCTCAGCTTCTCCATGGAACCAGAGCAAGGGTGCTCGTACCGTAGCATGGGTCTGGGGGCTGGCTGTGACGCGTCCCCATCCGGCTGCCGTGGTGCTTTCCAGGTCACCTCCTTGTAGAGCACTCTGGCTTTCACTGCCATCCACAGCAGAGTGGAGAGGGAGGAGTAGTGCAAGATGATGCCAACCTGTGGGACAGAGGTGATGGTCAGGATGTGGGGATGCTGCAGACATGGCTGCGTCCCTGCCGGTCACAGTCCTGTGGGTCTGGGCAGGGCGAAACCTCACTGTGCTGGGCTCTGCAAATGGCAGCGGCAACGTGCGGTGGCCATCCCAGAATCACTGAGGCTGGAAAAGACCTCCAAGATATCAAGTCCAATCCCACCGTCCCTGCTAAACCCTGTCCCCAGGTGCCATGTCTACACGTTCTTTGAACCCCTCCAGGGATGGAGACCCCACCCCCGCCCTGGGCAGCCTGGTCCAGGGCTTCACCTCTCTTTCTGTAAAGAAATTGTTCCCAATATCCAATCGAACCCTCCCCTGGTGTAACCCGAGGCCGTTTCCTCTCATCCCATCATTTGTTGTTTGGGAGCAGAGCCCAGCACCCACCTCACCACAACCTCCTTTCCAGGAGCTGCAGAGAGGGATGAGGTCTCCCCTCAGCCTCCTCTTCTCCAGGTTAAACAACCTCAAATCTCAGTACCTACCGCTTGGCAGACGATCAGGTAACCGGTGAGGGTGATGCCTCCCGCAAAGACGGCAGCTGTCATGGCGATGTGGAAGCAGAGGTTAAGCAGCATGTGCCAGCCCTTCCGCGGGATGAGAATGGTGCTGGAAGAGAGGCACAACGGGTGCCCGTGAGCTCCTGCCTGGCCTTGAGCGATTGCGTCAAGACGGGCTTCTGCGGCAGCACTGCTTCCCTGGCAGCACTCTCCTGAAGGCCCGTCTCCTGGAGCCCCATCTCCAGGACAGTTGTCCCTACACATCTTCCCGGCCATCGCCAGTACCTGGGGAGCTCCTCGAGCCGCCCACCCAGGCACAGCCCCTCCACCCACCAGCAGGGCCAAGGCTGGCACCAAGCCCCCCACTCACCCGTGGTTGACGATGTAGGTGATGATGGTGGTGAAGAGGCAGAGCAGCAGCAGGGCGGTGCAGGTGTACATGGCCGGGTGCAGCACCTCCACGGCACCGCGCGCCTCGCTGGGGAAGCCGCTCAGCTCCTGCACAGCACGGCTCAGCCCATCAGACCCCACGCCCCCCCGTCCCCATCTCCTCACCCCACCCCACAGCCCCCAGACTCCACAACCCCCAGCAAAGCTGCCAACCCCGTTCCCCTCCCCACACCTACCATGAGCACAGCCACGTTGCTGAGGTGCCGGCAGTGCAGGGAGGTGACATTGGGCTCCCGGGCAGCCAGCTGGCAGCCCTCGGCGCTCCAGCCCCCCATGCCCCCCAGCACCTCGAAGTTCCAGTATGCGGCCACTGGGTCCGCGCCCTCGCCCGGGTGCCGCAGCGACACGGCCACCGGCTCCGACAGGTTTCCCACTCCGCAGCCATCTGCAGCGACAGGGACAGGCGGTGAGCAGGGCAAGGGGCACCCCCAGAGGAGGCTGGGCATCGGGGAGCCCCAACACGTCCCCTGGGCATGTTGCCACCTCCCCATGAGGACCCCAGGGATGGTTTCGCTCTGCAGAACCACCGGGACACATCCCATGGAGCTCCAGCCCCCAGGGAAAGCCCCACTTAGGGCACCCCAACCCCCCCAGCAGGAGGCCCTTACAGGTCCCAGCGTAGATGACCGGGGTGGCCACGCTGCGGCGTTTGCCATCGTCAGCCAGGCGGGAGGAATTGCCGGTGCTGCAGAAGAGCTTGCCGTTGCGGAACACCAGCAGCTGGAGCTTGCAGTCGGCCAGCAGCGCAGCGGGGACGGAGCTGGCGAACAGGCTGGGTGGCAGCTGGATGGATGCCAGGGCGATGCTGTTCTGCGGGCACACGGTGGCCGGTGAGCAGGGGCCAAACCCCTCCCCGCACCCCTCTGTGCCCCCGGGTTCTCCATACCTTGATGTGGAAGCTGGTGAGGGAGATGTTGGGGCGCCCCGTGGTGCAGCGCAGCCTCAGCTGCTGGTCGGGCATGGGCTCGGTGCCCCGCTCGGCTGAGGGGGCACGTGCGGCCGGACCCCCGTCCCGCCGCTGGAAAGCCACGCAGCTCAGCCCCACGTAGCTCTCGGGCTTCACCACGTACGCCTCCAAGGCGATGTTGCGGGAGTTCTGCCAGGGACAGCACCGCAGGGCGACCATCAGCCCTGGCACAGGCAGGGACCCCCAGCACATGTAGAGACCACCCAGCATGGGCAGAGACCCCCTTCATGGGCAGGGATCCCCCAGAATGGGCAGAGACCACTTGGCACAAGCAGAAACTGCCTCCTGGCATAGGCAGAGATCCCTTGGCATGGATAGAGAACCCCTCCAACACAGGTAAAGACATTCTGGTATGGGCAGAGAGACCTCCTCTCCAGCACCGGCAGAGACCACTTGGCACAGGCAGAGACCCTGTGGCACAGGCAGAGACCTCCTGGCATTGGCAGAGACCCCAAACATGGGCAAAGATCCCTTGGCATGGACAGAGACGCCCCCTCCCCCCCCCCCCCCCCCCCCCCCCCCCCCCCAGCACAGGCAGAGACACTTTGGCAGGGACAGAGACCACCCAGCACAAAGATTCCTTGGCATGGGGAGGGACCCATTGGCATGGGCAGAGTGCCCCTCACCGGCAGCCCCCCCCTCACCACGGCCACGTGCTGGGAGTTGCTGCTGAGCGCGTGGGCCGCGAGCTTCTCCAGGGAGCGCACGATGCTGCTGCAAGCCCTCTCCTCCTTCTGCGACATCCACAGGAGGTGGTCGTCCACCAGCATGATGTTGCTGGCCATCTCCACGATCACATCCGTCAGCTGCAAGGACACCGAGCGGCTCTGCAAGGAGCTACTGCCCGCAAACACCCCAATTCGTGCTCTTCCACCCCAAACCCACCCCTCGGGGCTGGGGCAGGCGGGGGGGGCGGGAGCAGCGCTCGTTACCTGCTTGATTTGGTCCACGTAGCCGATAAACTTCTCTATCATCTGGGCTACGTAGAGGACATCAACCATGTCAGAGAAGTTGGCCGCCTCGGCCGTGTAGACACGGAGCTGGTGGGCCAGGGTGAGGGCGTTGGAGGCGTTGATGGGCATCTGCAGGGTGGCACAGTCAGCAGCTGCGCCCGCCCCACCCCGGCCCCACCGAGCCCCCTTCCCGGTGCCCATCTCACCAGCACGAAGGTGTAGAGGACGCGGGTGATGTCGTTGGTGTAGAGGCAGTGGGAGTAGTTGCCGTCCTCCCAGCGCCCAGCGCGGTCACAGCGCCGCCACGCCTGCTTCTCACCCAGCGAGCCGCCAGCTGGCCCCACCGCGAAGGGGTGCTGCAGGCAGGGCTGGAAGGCCGTGATGCCAGCCAGCGTGCGGGGCCACCTGCGGTGCAGACACATGGTGACAGCGATGCCACCACTGCCAATAGGCATCAACTGCTGCACATGGGCATCCACCACTGCCCATGGGCACCCACACTGCACATGGGCACCTACCACTGTTGATGGGCACCAGCTGCTGTCAATGGGCACCCACTGCTGCACATGGGCACCCACCCGAGCCTGCTCCCACAAACCCCGCCCAGCACCACCCTATGGCACCGCAGCCCCAGATCCCCCCCAGACAGCCCCTCCCTGCCCTTGGGGTTGGGGTGCTGAGGCTGATGCTCCCCAAAAAGCTGCCCCCCCCTCCCCAATCCCGTATCCCGCTTGGCGCAGCAGGAGGTGGGGGCACCACTAATTTAAGCCACATTCACTGTAGCAGGAATTTCTACTCTGCCACGAACCCGCCGGGGTTACGGCAGCCGCCCTGAGCCTTTCGTCTCGTGCCAGAGAAATTCCAACACCTCTGCTGCTGGAGCCGGGCTGCGCCGCCGGCACGGGAAGCCCTTCAAAAGCGCTCGCGCTCCCCGCGGCCGCTAATCGCTACCAGATGCCTGGGCACCTGCAGCGAGCCCTCTGCCCCGGCACGCACCGCGCACACTGGACGTGGCACGCACCACGCACACCCCATCCCACCCCATGCTCAGGCCACCTCGGGCTCTACCTGAAGTCCCCACGGTTGTTGGTGACGCGCTCGGCAGGGCAGTAGGATGCGGAGGTCTCCAGCACCACGATCTCCACCTTCTTGCTGACGTTGCCCTGGGAGGTGGACACGGCACATTCCCATTCGCCGTTGGCAGAGACGTGGATGTTGGAGAGGATGAGCTCACTGTGGGCAGAGGGCATGGGATGGCATGGTGGGTCTGCCCCACAGTGAACCCAACACAGTGGTCCCCCAGGCTTGGGGACATGGAGGCACACCATGAAGCACAGGAGGTGCCCACACTTGGCATCCCACCCACAGCACGTGGTACCTGCAAACCAGTAAGGCCTGCAGCCACGAATGTCCAGCCCCATCCCATCTCCATCCCTGTCCCCATCCCCATCCCATCTCCATCCCTGTCCCCATCCCCATCTCATCTCCATCCCTGTCCCCATCCCAACTCTATCACTGTCCCCTTGCCACCCCGTCTCCATCCCACCTCTATCCCCGTCCCCATCTCATTTCTATCTCCATCACTGTCCCTATCCAATCTTCACCCCATCCCATCCCATCCCATCCCATCCCATCCCCATCCCATCCCATCTCCATCCCATCCCATCCCATCCCATCCCATCCCATCCCATCCCATCCCCATCCCTGTCCTCATCCCATCTCCATCGTCATTCCCACCACCTCCACCCCTGACCTGGTGATGAAGGTGCAGTCGTGGATGAGGCTCTCCTCCACGATGACGCCTGTCCGCTCATCCTCCTCCACGGGCTCGCGGTTGTGGTACCACCGGATCTGGGTGCTGTTGTCCAGGTAGGTAGCCGTGCACTGGAAGGGCAGCCGGTCACCCTGGAAAACCACCTGGCGCAGCGACGGGATGAGGTGGTGGGTGTGGAGCTCCGGGGCGCCCGCTGCGGGGGACACAGCGGCGTGGGTGAGCCCGTGCCCCCGCCCCCGCTGCCGCCCCCGCCCGGCGCCCGGCTCACCGCAGCGGAGCTGGCTGTCCCGCACGCTGCGCAGCGGGAAGGCGTGGAGGTGCCGCGGGTACACGCACGCCGTGCGTTCCGAGATCTGCGCCGAGCGGTTGCGAGCCCAGGGCAGCACCCAGCGCAGGTTGCAGTCGCATGTCAGGTACTCAGTGGCGAAGTCCCTGCAAGGGCCGGCGTCAGCGGATGCCCACGGGGAGCGGGGAGTGCCAGGAGCACCCCGAGCCTCCATCACAAACCCCGCGGGTGCCGAAATCCAGGACACAAACTCACACGACTTTCAGGGAGAGGAGCTCGTCGAAGACGCCGGGCGGGAGGCTGGAGAAGATGTTCCCGGACATGTTCCTGTGGGACAAGATTGGAAGGTGGTGTGGAGGGGACCAGGGACCTGCTGGGACAGGGAACATCTCCCAGAGGCACCAGATCAGGGAGGGCACGGGGCCACCAGAGCCCAACAAGCCCCAGCACCAGCCAGAGGCAAAGGGCAGGAGCCAGGAACCGGCCTGGGACACAGCACGGGGAGGCAACCCCACCCCTGCTGGTGGCACAGGCACGGGGGTCCCCTCAGAAGCCACGGGACGGGGCTGGCCAGGGGGTCCTCAGGGAGCTACTCACAGTCTGAGGAGGTTGGGGAGCCCCTGGAAGACGCTGGCGCTCAGGCAGCCGATGCGGTTGTTGGAGAGGTCCCTGCAGGGCAAGTAGAGGGGCATCAGGGCCGGGGTCACCCTGCTGTCCCCACTGTGCCCGCTGCCCCGGGGGCTGTGCCCGCACTTACAGGCGCCTCAGCTCGGGGAGGCCAAGGAAGGCGCCCGGCTGGACTGTGCTGATCAGGTTGTTCTTCAGGTCCCTGCGGGGAGACAGGACAGAGCTCAGGGTGCACAGGAGACGCAGCGCTGAGGGCACAAGCGCCCTGAACGCCAGCTCCATCTCCCATGCGTGGGTTCCTTGGCAGCTCCAGGCACGGCAAAACCCCGCGTGGGAGCCTCGTTAGCGGCTTTCCCTCCCACTGCCCTCTCGTTATCACAGAACAGAAGTCAGAATCATTGAGGTTGGAGAAGACCTCCAAGCTCACCCAGTCCAACCCTCAGCCCAGCCCCACCGTGCCTGCTAAACCCTGTCCCCAGGTGCCACCTCTACACGTTCTTTGAGCCCCTCCAGGGACGTAGACCCCACCCCTGCCCTGGGCAGCCTGGTCCAAGGCTTCACCACTCTTTCAATACAGTATTTTTCCCACTATCCCATCGAAAGCTCTCCTGGCACAACTTGAGGCCAAAGGGCACAGGGAAGGCGTGAGGCTCCCCGTCGCTCGTGGGGCCCCTCTCCATGCTCCGAGCGAGGCTCAGTGCCCGCCGTCCCTGCCTGCCCGTTGTTTCGGGAGCAGCTGGACCCTGGGTTATCTCCTACACGTGGGTAAGAGCACGCTGCCGCCGCCAGCACGGCCCCAAAGGGCTCTGCAGCCCGCAGGAAGCTCGTTTGGGTTATTAACCTGATTGGAGTCCCCTGTCTAATCACAGCCTTGCCAGGCGTGCGCCACATGGGGCGACTGCTGGCACGGTGGGGAGCACCGGTGGCATCGGCCGCCAGCCCCAGGGACCGGCGAGGCGGCTCCTGCCGAGCGCTGGCGCTGGTCAGGAGAGGAAATGGGATCCATATGGCAATGCCGTGTTTATTTATAGCAGCCTCCACCGCGCTCGTCGCTGGGTCGCCCGCTGCTCCGTGTGCGGCCCCAGGGATGCCCCAGGAACCACAGCCTTCACTTCCAGGCCTTCAGGGGGAGCAGGGCAAACGCTTCCCGCAGACCTGGTGGTGCTCTGCTGGGCAAAAGCACATCCCCACAGCTCCAAGAGCTGGGGATGAGGGCACAGGTGCGGGCAGGGGTGCAGGTGAGCACTGGTGATGAAGGAACAGCTCTGCCCACCCCTACTGATGGCAACATCCACGCCAATAGCAATGCCAACATCAACACCATCGCCAAGGCCAACATCAACGTCAACACCAACACCCGTGGCACCAATAGTCACCCCACGAACCCCGTCCTGCAAACACCCACCCATCCATGCCTAGGGAGATCATCCACGCCAGCCTGTGCTTCCCAGCCAGACGTCCCCAGTGACCCCCGCGCCCCACACCCCCACCCAGCACCCACCACTGGCACAGGGACGCAGAAGCCAACATGAATCCGCTGTCAAAGCTCATCGCCCTGGCTCTGGCGGGCATGCGGGACAGCAACCAAGGATGGGACACACTGGGGACCACGCCAGGCGCCGGGGGCTCGTGGCCAGCCTGGTACATGGCCCAGCAAGGAGCCTCCCTCGGTCAGTCACTTCCTCCCTGCTGGCTGGGGGCCGCGGCCGCTGCTGCTGATTTACGATAAGGCTCCTCTCTCCGCACGGCGGTTGTTTGCCTTCGCGTTTCCGCTGGTCCTGAGCCCCCTCTTCCCCCGCCCTGGCACGAGAGTACGCACGAGGCCACGTGTGCACAGGGACCCCCTCCACTGCCACGTGTGTGTGTGTGGGGTCTCACCACCACTACCACACACGCACGGGGAACCCCCTGCCACCACGTACACATGGGGACCCCCACCCACCTCCAAGTGTGCACAGGGATCTCCCGCCATCACGTGTGCACGGGGACCCCCTCCATCACCACGTGAGCATGAGGGCACCCCTCTACCCCCACCACCACGTGTGCACGGGGACTCACCACCACCCTGATGTGTGCACAGGGGCCCCCCCATCTCCTCGTGTGAATGGGGGTTCCCTCAGCACCCTGTGTGCACGGGGAGCCCCTGTGCCACCACGTGTGCACGGGGACCCCTCAAAGCAACCACCTCCTGCCACAAGGCAGCGAGCCTCGATGCCCACAGACTCCATCGCCGTCACCGCCGTCACCCGGCTGAGCCCCCTTGCAGCCCCAAGGAGGGGAGCCCTGGCCCCGGCGCAGGGCAGGACCTTCCCGAGCGGGGCTGCGCTAATGAGCTGCACATCGGCCCCGCTCACACTCATTAATCTCATTACTCCGCTACAAATCACTGGAGGTGCCAAGCTGCGAGTCTGGAGGGGACGGTGGTGCGGGGGGCACCTTGTGCACCGCTGAGAACCCAGGAAGGGGCTTCCCCCATCCCGTTGGGACAGTGAAGGTTGGCAGGGTGGGATAGGGACTTGGGAGCCCCAGGATAAGTGAGTGGCCCCCAAACCTTCGCCACATCCGCACTGGCCAGCGCGGTCCCTCCACGGGCACAGCTGTGCCGCGGCCCTGGATGGACCCGATGAAAACAATTAAGGCTCCTGTCGAGAGCAATCAGGCGCGGTGCGGTGCGATGCGGGCTGGCTCGGGATGGGGAGCCCTGCCCACGGCCCCCCCGGCCGCGCTGGCGCTCACCCTCCGACCCACGCAGGGCTTCATGGCAGCAGAGCTGCGTGGGAGGTGATGTGGGGTGGCTGCTCTTCCAGAGCACGGAGACTTTTAGGGGGACTCCATCACCCCGGGACTGCAGAGCCATGGTCCCCCCAGGATGCTGAACCCCCAGCTCCTGCCGACAAGCCCAGCGCCTGCGGCAGCCCCAGCTGCTCCCTGCCCGCACGCACGTTAATCCCTCCCATTAATGAGAGCTCGGTGCCAGGAGGAGGTGACCCCACGCCCAGGACCGCGCTGCAAGGACTCAGCCACGTGGGAACGTAGGGTCCGCAAGGTGACTGCTGCCTGCTCACCCCCAAATTGGTCCTGCAGGGATTTCCACAGCACTGAACCCCCAAAGCAGTCCCAGCGCCATGCACAAGGCACGGTGTGCTCTGTCCTGCCTGTTCCCCATCCCAGTGCCATGCATGCCAGGCATAGTGCCATGCACCAGGCACCCTGCACCCTGGCATGCCTTCATCCCACCTGATGCCATGCATCCTACTCAGACGGAGGCTGTGCATCCCAACCTAATGCCATGAGTGGGCACCGTGCACCCTGGCATGGCTGCATCCCACCCAATGCCATGCATCCCACCCAATTGGCAGCTCCCTGCCCCAATGTGATGCCACAAGCACCCCAATCCCCACAGCCCCTGTGCCAACCAGAGCTGCCAGGCTCCAACAAGATCCACATCAATAAACTCTTCCTTCTCTGGGCTAATGCCACGCAGGTGGTGCAGGTCTTGCTGTCCCAGGGGTACCCACACTCCCCTCACAACCCCCATGGCTGGCATAGTCAACACGCTGGGCTGTGCTGAACCCTCAGCTGGGCTATAATCCTCCCAGAGTGGAGTGGCATCAGCAGTACCTGCCCTGGTGGGTCCCCAAGCCCTGGCTGTGCTGCCTGCCCTGCCCTGCCCTCCCTGCTGCCCCCATCACCCATCCCTGCTTTATCTGCACCCAGAGTGATGCCCTGCAGGGTAATGCCCAGACAAGCACTCCAGGGCAGGGACCTGCTGAAGGCGACCCCAAAACCACAGCCCCAGCATGGCACAATGCCCCATGGGCACCAGCAGCCAGGCCACCATCCCACCGGGTAGGAGCTGGCCTGGCCTCGCTCGGCGCAGGAATGCACGGGACCCTCGCGGGGAACAAAACACCCTCAGTGCGCCGGTCCCCGCTCCTGCATACCTACAGATCAAACCCATATGGGGGCCATAAATCTCCCCTTATTACAGCTCCCTCCATAGAGATGCCTTTCATGGAGAGATAAGAAAGTTGACTTTGTTCGGGGGGACAATGTTGCTTTTCATACCGGCCCCCCCGGAACGTGGCCCCCCCCCGGTGCCTCCCACCCTGGGGTCCCTGTGATGCCCGCGGGTGCTGGCGGCAAACCCTGCGCCCCGCTGCCAGCCCCACCGCAGCACCCGGGAGCGATGCTGGGAGCAGGACCCGCGGGGCACTGCCGGCACCCACCCACACCCCATGGGAGCCCTGGCTGCCCCCGGCTGCCCGCTGCTGCCCCAACCGCCCAGCCGCCTGCCGGGCACTCACAGCTTCTCCAGAGCCCGCAGCCCGAAGAAAGAGCCGTTCTCCAGCACCGTGATCTTGTTGCTACTCAGCAGCCTGTGGGGAGAGCAGAGGGAGAGAGGCAGACGTGTTACTCAACCTGCAAGGGAGCCTCATCCGTGTCCTGGTGACCCGCGGGGCTGGAAGGGGAGCGGGGATGGCCGGACCCACCACAAGAAGCAGCAGCCCTGGCCGTGGTGGCAATGGTGAAGGCCTGGGGACAGGCTCTCAGGGCCACGCTGGGACATGGGACGCTATAACCCTGTCGGGATGCCACTCCACGGTCCACACGGGCTGGAGGTGCCCAGGGCTGCGCTGGCTCCTGGGACATCGCTCCTGGACCTGGGTGCAAGGATCTTCATGTCTGGGTGATGAGGTCCCCACCCCAGCATCTGCTCCGAGAGGGCACCCCAAGGACCTGCAGCACCTCCAGCTCTTGCCCCCCAGCCTGAGCACCCTCCGGTCACAACATCGCGGCCACCCCGGGAATCTCCCAGCACGGGGTTTTTATCCCAAAGTAAACAGCCCTGCTGGCCCAGGGGGCCCTGCTGGGGCGATGGGAGAGGGAGGGGGGCGAAGCGCCCGACAAGCCAGCCAGCAGCTCATTAAAGCACGTCAGTCGCAATTAGCAGGGCCAGACCCAGCGCTCGGGGTCCAGAGGTGCTTCCCCACGCGTCTGCGCGGGCACCGGCAATGCTCCCGCCAGCAAACGGGATCCGAAGCGGAGCGGGGGCAGCGGGGGCCGGGAGGGCAGCCCAGAGCCCTGGCTGGGGCAGAGGCGCAGGGAAAAAAGGGTTCATTGAGGCTGGAGCCGGGGCTGTTTACACACGGGCGGGCTCTGCAGTGGGGCTGAATGCTGGCTGTGTCCTCCAGAGCTCCATCCTCACCCACTCGGCGGCCACGCTCGGCTCTCCCTGGCCGGGGTCCCGTGCCAGGGCAGGACCAGGACCCGGCTCGAGGGGCTGCACAGTTACGGCTGTGGCTGCTGAACCCCGAGGGTGACGGGGAGGGATGGTTGGGGCTCAGCCCCCCCACCTTGGGCCACATCCTGTGCTAATGAGGAGCTGCCAGCAGGCACCCTGTGACCTGGCCGGTGGGAGTGGAAGCAGCCTGCAAATTGCTTCCACACGCTGTAGCCGGGGCGATGGCTCACCCTTTCCTCCCTGCGGGGACACTGCTTGCGTGGGGCTTGGCTCGCCCCAGCACGGCAGCAGTGATGCCCAGTGGACTCTCAGCTCTGGACCCTGCCCAGAGCGGGGGCCACCAGGGATGCTCCAGGAGCAGCATCGCTCCGAGAGCAGCCCCAGTTTGGGGGCGCAGCAGCCCCAGTTTGGGGGCCAGCAGCCCCACGGTAGAGCTCGATTCCCCAACCCCTGTGTCAGCAGGAGCTGTTGCTCAAGGCTGTGCCGGCCCCAATGGCTCCAGAAGGTTTTAATTCCAGCAGCAGCAGATTTCACAACGGTTCCACAGGCTGCGCACGCACGGGGGGCACCTCGGGGGCTCCTGGCTAAAGCAAGGCTGAGCAGAACCCCCCAGGCCTGAGGGCTGAGCTGGGCGCACGTCGGACCCTGCTCAAACAGCTCTGGGGCCGTGGCAGCTGCAAGGAGAGAACCCAAACAAGTGGAGGAGACTCCGGACTCAGACCTCCCGTGTTCCGCCCCTCGGCCTGGCACGGGGGAACCTGGCACGGCCCCTTTGGGCAGAGGGGATCCCAGGCAACCTGGACCCAGCCGTGCCAGAGGCGTTCCAACACATCTGTGCCAGCATGGTGGGATGAACCGCAGAGCCAGTGCATCGGCGAGCGGCGCCCAGCTGGGAACGCAGCCCCCGGCCCCCCAGTGCCAGGGACGTTCGCTTTGTTCACGGACCCTTGGGACCATCTGCGCCTCTGCCATAAAACCAGAACTCCCTGCGTTAAAAGGCAACGGTCCCTCAGCCCCGCTGGGATCGGCCTCGGTTGTGATGTGCAGCCAGGCGGCCGTGCCAACATCCCACCCGCCACCCGACGAGACAGCAACGGCGGGATGCCCTCCCCACGGCCACGCTGCGACCGAGGGCAAAGCCACCCCGGGAGTGGCTGTCAGGGCGTGTGGGAATGGCTGGAGGCACCTCGAGTCACGGGCACTGCCCACCTGGTGCCCCACTGCTCAGTGCCCGCTCTGCCCTTCCTTAAGGAAACAAGATCCTTGACCAAAAGGAGCTTTTGACACTTGAAATCGCAGTAACAATTCAACTGAAAATTTTCTTCCCAGTAAGAGTTCTCCCGGGCAGCGATCCGGGCTCCTCTTTGCCCTGCCCTGTCCCAGCCAGCTGGGTCGCACTCCCCCTTCACAACTCACATCCTCCAACACGGTTTTGTTTTGATTTTCCTGGTTTTATGGATATTATGTTCCAAAACGTTTTCCTTTTTCTTTTTCCAGGAAGTTCCCACCAGGCTCCACAGGAATTCCCGGCCCCGGTGCGTCCACGGGCGGCAGGGCCGCGTGCGGGTCCCTACACCATCCCCTTCCAGAACCAAGAAACCCCAAAATACGATGGAGTAAGCGCGCCCGTGAGGCCACCCAGCACACGGTGGGCTCGGGCGAGCAGCCCCTGAGCTGTACTGGGGCACGGGACCCCATACTGGGATCCAGCCCTCGGGACTGGGGCTGGACTTCAGACCCCAAGAGCTGCCCCTGCTCTCCTGCCTGGCTGGGAGGAGGGATCGGCTGGGAAAGGAAGGGGATACGAAGGGAAGAAAACCCCATTTCCCCCCAGTTCCCAGCTGGTCGAGGTGGCCATTGCAGCTCGCAGGCTGGGGGTCCGTAAGGGGCTGGGGGTGCAGAGGGGCTGTGGTCCCCCCACGTGCCAGCCCCCAGCAGGGCTTGGCGGGCCATGAAAGCACAGCTGTGCGCTCAGGAGCTCTGCCTTGGCTCCAGCCCAGGCTGGGACTCCCCACCTTGGCAGCACCGGCAAACGCCACGGCAAGAAGTGCCCCCCAAGCCGGGCTGGGAAGGGCTGGGGACCTCCTGCATTGCCCCAACCCTTGATGACCAACAACCCTTACGCCGCTGCAGCATCCTCCCACCCGGAATGGGGCCTTCGGCCCATCCGGTGTCCTCGAGACCCTCCATCATCGCGGCACGTGGGCAGGCTGGCAGCCCCCGTCGCCCTCCGGGACAGCCCTGCCACCGGCACGATAATTGGCTAATTGAGCGACGGCTGGAAAAGTCTGTCCGGACAATGCTGGGATTAAGGAGCGGAGCATCGAGTCAAACGGAAACAACGGGGAGACGTGCGGCAGCCAGGCAGCGGGAGGGAGCCCCCGAGGAGCATCCTCATGGCATTCACCCGTGGATGGGGTTCAGCATCCTTGCTCCAACCCACCCGGGCTGGGTCTCTCAGGGCTGGGACCCCACGAGGTGGGGAGACACAGAGAGCCCTTCTTTTTCTTTTTTTTTTTTTCATCTCAAAAAGAGGAGCCAAAAGTGAAAAAAACAAGATTGTTTTTTCAAGCGTGTTGGAATCCACTTGGATAAATAAGGGCTCCAGAAACCGGGCTGCTGAAACAATAAACTTCCTCTGGACCCAACCAAAAAAGGAACGCGGGGAGCTGGTGGCTCCCCAGCTCGGGAATGGCAGAGGCAGCGGCGCGGAGGTTAATAAGGGGGGGCCGTGCTGGGGGCGGGAGGCCGGCTCCGCTTTGCTCTCCAAGTGCGTTAATTCAAAGCATATGCTCGCAGCAGATACGGCGCAGGCTGCGCCCCGAGCAGAGCTCGCTGCTTTGCAGAGGAGTTGGGAAAAGAGAGGCCCTGGGGCTGGCGAGAGGAGCTGAGGGCTCTGGCACTGGGAACGGCTCCATCGCCAAGGGGGCTCCGGCACCGGCAGCATCCCAGGAGAGACCCCACAGCTGCCAGCCCGGTGGGGTCAGAGACCCCCAGACACGGCTCCCCTCTTTGTTTGGGTGCTCTTCCCTCTCCCCGCGACGTTCCCGGGGCGTTGCCTGCAGCCTCGCGTCACGCCGGGCTATTTTGGATGGTGAAAATTATTGTTCCAACCCTCGGCTTTTGTCAGCCCAGGAAAAATCAACCCCGGAGAGAGGGCGAAACCTGCAGAGGCGGCGCAGGGTGGCCGCGCTGGGATGCTCCGATGCACCGGGCAACACTGCGACCCTGGAAAACCCAACCCTGCCGGGGCTGCAGCCCAATCAATAACAAATAAAGGGTCGGGAAAGAAACCATCTGCAGGGCCCGGGATAAACCGGCCTCGGAGAGGGGAGTTCAAGTAGAACTGGAAATTGGTCATAAGTCAAAGCCCTCGATTCCCCGCAGACAATCTGTAATTTCAGCGCAATCAAGCTGTGCGCATAAATGAGGCCTGAGCTGGGATTCCACATCTGGAAGAGGTTTGGGCTCCCGCCCGTGTGACAGCGGGGCTGGCGCAGCCGCCGCGGCTCTCTGGGTCTCGTTAGGGATACGGGGCTTTTTCCATTAGGCGATTAGCGCCGGGGTCAGCTGGAGGGGGAGGGAGTTAAAGCCTTGTTAATACACGGCTGCAGAGCCCCCGCACCTCGCAGCCACGTCGGAGGGGTGACCCGGAGCCCCCAAACCATGCGGACACCGCAGTCCCAGGGCTGCATCGGCGCAAGCTCTGCTGCCACAGCTGCAGCTGCACGAGCAGGGCAAGGCTACGAGTCAACAAGGGGTGACAACCCAACCCAGTAGGGTGACAACCCTCTGTTCTCCCCGCAGTGAGCTGGGGGCAGGAATTAACCTGCAGGGATAAAGCAGGGCAGGTGTCGGAGAGCACGCGCCTGGCAACGCCTGCTGGGGTTCCTTGGGGATATCGCACCCCTCTGAGCATCCTCCTGCTCGCTGGACCCCACACGTGTCCCCAAGCCTGCTCGGTGATGAAGGCAGCGCTTCCGCGTGCACCGCTCCTGGGATTCTGATCTGCACCCACCAGACCCAGGGCTTCCCACACCATGAGTTTCTTGGGAAGGACCAAAGACCGAGACGGCCGTGGATATTGAGGCGAGAACCGAAGCGCCCCATCGCCCTGTCCCGTGGGACCAGGCTGTCCCAGGGGTGCATCCCACCTCCACCCAGCAGCTCGAGGGGCTCCGGTGCCGTGGCTCCGAGGGATGCACCCATAGCCAGGATGGAGCAGGGCTGCTGCTTCCCTGCACCCTGTCTGTGCTTCCCCACACGGCCTCTGCTTCTGCAGCTGCACATCTGCGGGCACAGCTTGACGCCAGTTCGCTCCCTCCCAGAGCAGCCATGCCCACGAGGGGCCAAGAGGAAAGGAGCTGCAGCTCTGCTCGGCCACCAACTCCCCATGAGAAACCACCACGTGCCCCAGGATGCCCAGACACCACGGGCGAGCCCAGTGCCAGCTGTGGGGCAGATCCTGAGGCCACGGGCATCCCTCATCCCGGGCTCTGCCCGTCTGCGGGCTGTGATGCCAGCGCACGTTTCTCAGGCACGAGGGGTAAATAAGCAGCAGCTGCTGTGCAGGCAGCCTTGGATTCCACAGCACAGGCCTAATAATTAAAGATAAATAAAGAAGTAAACCGAGAGTGTGGGAAAAAGCCAAATGAGAGTCAGGGTGAGGGACCCGCAGGGCAGCAGACCTCCTTCTGCTGCACGACCTCCTCCTGCTGCCCGACCTCCTCCGGCCGCCTGTGTGTCCCCAGCCATCGCCTGGGACAGCCGCTGGGAAGAACCTCCCCGCGTGCACAGCATCAGCGCCGCTCGTTAGCACTAATCCATGCCTGCTTCCAGGCCACACCGGACAAAGACAGGAAGAGGGCTCTGCTTTAAGTGTTATTTCACACAAAACACACCCCACATTCCCTGCTACTGGGACAACCCCAATGCTGAGCATCCATGGGGGCACAGGTGGTACCTGAGCATCCTGGCAGCGCAGATGGTACCCGAGTTATTCCCAGGGCACAGGCAGTACCTGAGCATCCCCAGGGCATAGGCAGTACCGGAGCATCCCTAGGAGCACAGGCAGTACCTGAGCATCCCTAGGGGCACGGGCGGTACCCAAGCATCCCTAGGGGCATAGACAGCACCCGAGCATCCCTAGGGGCATGGGCGGTACCTGAGCATCCCTGGAGCACCAGAGCCCCACTCAGACCCAGCTCACTCGTGGGGCACTGGGTTTGGCCGTCCCCAGTGGGGTATCCCCATGGCACATGCGGTCCTCGCCACGTGCCCGGGCCCCGCTGCCTTCTCCCCTCCCTGCCTGCACCCCAGCAGCTCCAGAAGACACTCCCGAAGCTGGAGCCTCTGGTTTTGATTGTTCCATCTGGAAAGGGTTTAGAATAAATCATGTTTACTGCGTGAGAGCAGAGCCCAGGGTCACCGCATATTTGTAGGTTCCTGCCTACGCCTGTAGGTTTCATGTCACATTTTAGTGGGCTCGTGTAATGCCCTCACGCTCCTGCACAGTCACCCCGGCCCCTCCGGGAGCGCTGGAGCCAGCATGGATGGCTCCAAACCCCTTGTCCCACCAGGCACAGCCCACCCTGGCCGCAGGGCTCGGCTCGTGCTCAGCGTTGGGGTTACGCTCGCTCACGTTGGAGAAAGCAACTCGTGGGATGCTTTTCCCACATACAAATTGGCAAGGGACTCCGGAGTCCCCGCAGGGGTTTGCAAGGCGCTGACACACAGGACAGGGCAGCAGGAGGAAAGAAATGAAGAGCAAAGCCAGCCTCCACCTGCCCTTCGGCCCCCCAGCATTCCTACCAAGGGGAAGCTCCTGGCAAGCTCAGGGTTGTTGCTCCAAGGTGAATTACACTTCCATAGAACCGTGGGATGGCTTGTGCTGGAAGGGACCTCAAGCCCATCCAGTGCCACCCCCTGCCATGGGCAGGGACACCTCCCGCTGGATCAGGGGGCTCCAAGCCCCATCCAACCTGGCCTCGAATTATGACAATTACCCTTCAGCCCTGCTGGCGCATCACCCACACGTGTCACGGCCACTCTCCACGTGTGGGACATCGGCGTTGGTTGGGGCCCCTGCGCAGCCACCCTATTGTCACAAAGCAAACATCATCACCCCGAAACGAGAGCGCGGCGCGGCGCGGGGCAACCGAGAGATGCTTTAGAAATAACAGCAATTCCAACACGTGAGTGGCGACGCAGCCAAAGAGCTCAAGCACACGAGAGCAGACGGGACCAGGAGCACAGCAGCCCCCAGCCCAGCCCCGATGCTCCACAGCATCCCACAAAAAACCTTCCCAAGGAGCAGGACGTGTAACGCTGAGGCCATAGGCACCCAGCCATGGGCAGGAGGGCACGACCACCCACATGGGATGACAGCCCGGGGAGAAAGCAACGTTCCCTCCAAGCGACAGCGTGCCAGCCCTGCCTCCAAACCACATTTCAATTGGAACGTCTCCTCCGGAGTTATAAATAACCCCTTGAACCCTGCAATCGGGCGCTGCAGCGAGCGGGCTCGGCAGCCGAAACCCCAGCCCTCCGCGGCACCCAGGGCACGAGGAAGCTTTTGGGAAGCAGGCGGCAGCTTTAGCCCCTTTGGACAAACCCGAAACCCACTGGCTGCTCCTGATCTCCTTCCAGCAAATATTTCCAGTAAGAACAGCCGCTTTCAAACACAAACATCCTCCCCCGGCGCTCAGGCGGCAGAGCCTGCGGAGGGAAGCGGGGAGAAGGAGCCCGTTTCCTGGATTTCCAGCTCACATCCACATTTTAATCCCGCGCCGTGGGGAGAGCGGGGTCCTTTCCGTTATTTTCCAGCCGCAGCGCGCCGGGTGCCGTAAGGCGACTTAAACAAAGTCACGCAGGGCCCAGCAAGGCTTTTCTTGCTTTGCATTCGCTTCTTAAGTGAAAAAGTCAGTGAAAAGAAGTAATTTTGGCTCTGCGCTCCCGACATCGCGGGACTTCACCTCGCCCTCCCCCCCCCCCCCGTCCTCCTTGTCCCCCCCCAGCACCTGCCCACCCACCCGACTGCAGCCACAGGGAGCAGCCGAGACCCTGCAGTGCCCACCAGCGTGGGGTGACGTGGGGGTGTCCCCACTGCTCCAGCCCCCCCAGGGCCACCAAGCAGCACGGAGTCGCCTCAGCGTGCCCCACTCATGGGGTCCTGTGCCCTTCTGGATGCCCCGGTGCAGCAGATGCTGGGACAGAGCAGTCTGAGGGCGATGCCAGTTACGGGGGGCAATACCTGGGGGTAGGGAGCAATGTCCGGGGCAGAGGGGGATTCCCAGGAGCACGGGACAGTGCTCAGGACATGGCATGATCGTCCTGGGCCAAGGGGGGAGGTAATTCCCATTACCAGAAGAGCGACGCTCAGCACCTGAGGGTCAATGCCTAGGGTGATGCTTGGGGCTGGGGAGTGATACCCGTTACCAGGGGGTGGTGCCCAGGGCTGATGGGATAATGCCTGGAGCTGGGGGTGGTGATGCCTGTGGGTGATGCTCAGGGTCAGGGGGGCAGTGCCAGGGGCTGGGAAGGATGATACCCATTAATGAGGAGTAGGTGATGTCTGCTACCAGACGGTGATGCCCATCATCGGGGGGATGCCCGGGGCTAGGGGAGGAATGATGCCCCTTACCAGGTACCCAGATGCCCGTCACCAGAGGGTGATGTCGCAAACCCAGGAAGGGATGATAACTGTTACTGGGGATGACGCTGGGAACAGTGGAGGGTGATGCCCGTCACCGGAGGGATGCCCGGGGCACAGGGGGTGATGCCCGGAGAGCAATGCCCGTTACCGGGGGCTGATGCCCGTTAGTGGAGGGGTGCCCAGCGGTGATGCCCGTTACCGGGGGGTGATGCCCGTTAGTGGAGGGGTGCCCAGCGGTGATGCCCGTTACCGGAGGGTGATGCCCGTCAGTGGAGGGGTGCCCAGGGGTGATGCCCGGGTCGCGGTACTCACAGCGTGGCGGTGCCGTCGGGCAGCAGGCGCGGCTCGGGGGGCGCGGGGAGCCCCGCTGCGCTGCACAGCACCCTGCGCCGGGGGGCACCGGGGCCACCGGGAGCCTTGGGCCGCTCCGCCGCGCACTTGCAGCCCAGGCTCTGCACGGGGCAGCTCCGAGCGGCGCCCCCGCCGCCCAGCGCCGCCAGCAGCAGCAGCAGCGCCGCCGCCCGCAGCATCGCCCCGGGCCCAGGGCGGCTCCGGGCTCCGGGCTGCGGCTCCGGGCTGCAACGCCGAGCTCCGAGCTCCGGGCTGCGGCTCCGCGCCCGCCGGCGCCCCGATCCCCGGGGCGGCTCCGGCGGCGCTGCCTCCCCCCTCGCCGCGCTCCGCCGGGGCTGGCACCGCCTCCGCCCCCGCCCCCGCCCCCGCCCCGCCCCGCCTCTCCCCCCGCCCGGGACCCTGCGCGGGGCATGGGAGGGAGACCCACAGGGGATGGGGATGGAGCTCAGAATGGTCCTGGGAAGGCGGAGACTGCGTGAGAGAGACAGGGACACCCCCGGGGACAGGGAGGAGACCCCCAGGGGACAGGGACGGACACCCCCGGGGACAGGGAGGGACACCCCCGGGGGACAGGGAGGAGACCCCCGAGAGACAGGGATGCACACCCCCGTGGGACTGGGAGGAGACCCCCGAGGGACTGGGAGGAGACCACGTGAGGTGGGGATGGAGCGCTGAGCGGTCCCAGGAAAGGCTGAGCTTGTGTGGGAAAGGGATGGAGACTCCAGTGAGATGGGGAGAGGACTCCCATGGGATGGGGATGGAGCTCGTGGTGGTCCTAGGGAGGCAGAGGCTGCGTGGGACAGAGATGGAGACCTCCATGGGACGAGGAGGAGACTCGTGGCATGAGGCTGGAGCTCCGAGTGGTTCTGGGAAGGTGGAGCCTGCGTGGGAGAGTGGTGGAGTCCTGCAGAGCACAGAGCTGGAGCCCCACAGAGAGCAGCAGGAGCTCCGTAGGGTCCCACAGGACCAAGAGCTGCAGGTCTGCGTCCTCCCAGAGAGAGAGAATCTCCAGCCCCAGCTGGTCCCAAGCTGGACCCCTGCGCGTTGGTGGGGAGAGCAGGAGCGCGCGTGGTCCAGAGCACGCGTGGTGCGTATGGGCCAGGACGCGATGCTTCGCTGCAGCATCCCTGCTGCGAGAAGCACCAGGTGCTGCACCCAGGGTGGTGGCACACACAGGTTCCCACCAGCGCTCCTGCCCAGGGGGGCTCTGTTCCGCCATCCCACCTGCCAGGACCCCACGCTGTGGAGGAACCCTTGGCACAAACTCACCCTGATCTTTTCATGGTCACACTGCTCCATCCCCTCCTGGCCTCCACTCTGCAGTCAATGCTCTCCCCTTCTCGCCATCCCTGTTTGCTTCAATGCTTTTCACGCTAAGTTCAATATTTTCCTTCCCCCTTCCACGTCCCCGTTGCCTGTCTCCCCCGGGCTCGGCTTCTCCAAGGCTACGGCTCGCTGCATCTTCAAATCAAAGCGGATCAAAAGCAGGCAACGAGGTCTGCTGGACCCTGTGCCAGGGAGCTGAGGAGGTCATGGAAGGACGTTGAGGGACGCCTCTGGGAATGTGGTTTCTCTCCAGCACCAACAGTTCCTGGAGGGGAAAAGAAATTTGCTCCTTTCACCAAATAAATAAATACGTCTCACTGTGGTGGTGGGCGTTGGGAAGAGGCGATGCTCACCACACGCTCTCCCAAGCTGCTTCCGCACGCGCTTCTCCTTTGGGGGTGTCCGCAGCCCAGGGGCCCACACAGCTCATTCCCTGCTGATGCTGCAAGCAGTTCACTTCTCCAGCTCTTCCCATCCCTCCCTCAGTCCTGCCCGGGCGCTCGCTGCCTCTCACCAGGCAGGGACAAGGACCGCGGTCCCCAGGGCTCTGCCGTGGCCCCTGCAGACCTCCCACCCCCTGCTCCCAGGGGACTCGGCCGTGGGATCCCAGAGCCCTGCAGACAGGCATTGCCTTGTGATTAAAACACCCACAACCAACAGGGTGCCCACATCTGCCCCTCTTTATTCCCCTCCTTTTTTTTTCCACTGAGCAGGATTCCCAGAACAGGAATTCCCCTGCAGTGCCCAGTGCTGCAGGACGCTGGTCCCGGATCCTGAAGCTGGAAGAGCAACAGGAAACCCTTCGTTTCCAGTATCCGCTCAGAGATCCTGCGAGCATCTGCACAGCACAAAACCCCTCCCCAAACCCAGCACGCTGAGCTGTGCCTCCCACTATAAACACTGGGAAAGAGGGGGTTTCCCCCTCATTCCAGAGCCCGCAGGCTGGGAACCCCAGCTCTGCCCAGGTGCCCCCACCAAGGGAGAGAAGAGGATGCACTCCCACACAGCAAACCCAGCACTGGGTACGGACAGACAGGGATGTAACCCCCAAACGCCGCGGGGCGCAGA
Source organism: Neomorphus geoffroyi (assembly GCA_033558235.1). Classification (NCBI taxonomy): domain Eukaryota; kingdom Metazoa; phylum Chordata; class Aves; order Cuculiformes; family Neomorphidae; genus Neomorphus; species Neomorphus geoffroyi. The sequence goes on from JAUMJM010000056.1 coordinate 806,208, forward strand.
GCTCGGTCACCTTCCCGCGCTGGATTGAGCCCTAAGTGAAGAAATCCTTGGCTCCAGAAACGTGGGTGCTTCCGAGGGCGCTGGGAGCCACCGTGCAGCACCACTTGCCTCTGTGCCTGCCAGCGCAAGTGCTGGGAGCCAGGACACAGGATTCCAGCAGCTCATCCTTGAGGGAACGACCCAACCTTGCGGTGCTGAGCGGCCTCGCACAGAGCCCAGGCTCACCCGGAGTGCTCTCACCCCTGGGTTATTCCATGTTTCATTTCTGCTCTGCAGGGAGATCCAGGGAGCCACTCGCACTCCTGCTCCTATCGTGTGCAGCTCCAACCTCATCCAAACCACAGCCACTGCCCCTCTTCTTGCCCTGCCCCGGGCCAGCAGCTCCGCAGTCGGGCTGGAAGGAAACCCCAGCTTTAAGCCAAGAGATCCCTGTGTCCGTGGACAGGAAGAGGGCTTGGCAGGGATCTCTGGCCCGGGAGGATGCTGGTCAGCACTGGCAGCATCCAAGGGCAATCAGAGCTCTGGAGCTGCCTCCACCACACATTGAAGCAATCAGGCCACTGTACGTGGTCTTCAGAATTCCAGTCTCCTATGAAATCGTCTCCAAGAACAGTCAAACCCTTGTCCAAACTGTAACAAATGTGAAATACCCGGCCCCAGCCCCGGCCCCGCTTTGAGGAGGGGAGCTCAAGCAACACTTCCCACGTGCTTTGAGCCCAACGGAGTTCGCATTCTTTCAACTCCTTCCAAACCCCTCTCCGTGCTCTCCCAGCCCCGACCTCTCCTGATGCCTCCTGCCTGTGGGACAACAAGGCAACCAGTTTGAAACTCCATCGCCGGTGCCGGGTGCCAAATCCCCGCGCCCCTCGCTCCCATTCAAAGGTAAAAATGCTCCTTAACCACTGCAGGCGTGGGGAAAGACAACAAGCAGGGGACTCTCTAAATTCCTTTCACTGGGATCCAATAAAAACCTTGGCAGCCGCTGGCCTTCCTGCCGGAAACCCGATATCCCGGGAATAAACATGCGTCCCACTTTGAAGGGCTGCAGCGGGCTCTGCCCTGGGCCAAGCAGCTCGCAGCCGCCCCGGGGCTCTCACCTGCCCCCAGCATCCCGGAGCCCCAGGAGAGCCGGGAACTGACCCAAATCCCTTGATTTTTCTCACAGAAGCCAAGCACCGTGCACCCAACCCAGACAGAGCAGGGCATCGGATGCTTCCATAGAACCGTGGGGTGGTGCCCATCCAGTGCCACCCCCTGCCATGGGCTGGGACACCTCCCACTGGATCAGGGGGCTCCAAGCCCCATCCAACCTGGCCTGGAACACCTCCAGGGATGGGGCAGCCACCACTGCTCTGGGCACCCTGGGCCAGGGCCTCCCCACCCTCACAGCAAAACATTTCTCCCCAAGATCTCATCTCAATCTCCCCTCTTTCAGCTCAAAACCCTTTCCCCTCGTCCCATCCCTTCACCCCCTGATCCAGAGCCCCTCCCCAGCTTTCCTGCAGCCCCTTTCAGCCCTGGGAGCTGCTCTAAGGTCTCCCCAGAGCCTTTTCTTCTCCAGGCTGAACAACCCCAACTCTCCCACCCTGGCCTCGTACAGGAGCTGCTCCAGCCCTTGGATCATCTCCGTGGCCTCCTCTGGACTCGCTCCAACAGCTCCAGGTCCTTCCTGTGCTCGGGACTCCAGAACTGAACACAGGGCTCCAGGTGGGGTCTCACCAGAGCAGAGCAGAGGGGCAGAATCCCCTCCCTCACCCTGCTGGTCCCACCTTCCTGTCGCTCCAAGCTCTTGCAGAGCCAGGCTGGGCCCCCACTACCTCCCTGCACATCGGCTGCATCCATCGCTGCGGTTTGGCAGGGAGGCCAAGCTCGGCTCTGCTGCAACACAACAGATATTATCTGATAAATAATAAATCAAGGCTGGCTTTGCAGAGGAAGGGCAGCAAAGGACGCCTGGACTCCCACCTAACGGGTAACCAGAGCCTGCAGAGCTCAGTGCCTCTGGGCGAGGCTGCCGCGCTTCCCCGAGGTTGAGGATGGCCTCAGCCACCCAGCTCATCTCCTGGGAGCCAGGAAGGGAGCAGCACGTCACCCATCCAGCACAACCCACAGCACGTTCCTTTCAGAGGCAGCCAGGTCTGGCTCAGATGCTCCCCAAAGCCCCTGGAAAGAGTTTCTCCATAGCACACGTGGAGTCCCGCTCGGCTTCAGGGGTGCCAGCCTGGCCAGCCCCCCTCCAGGGGAGATGGTGGAAAGCTGGAGGCAGAGGGTGACAGCACCTGCGCCATCAGGAGCGAAGGGCTGTGAGTCCCAAGGGAGGAGGCATCCCCCTGGCCGCAGGACAAGCCCTCGCCTGCTGGACGTGCTCCTTCAAGGCAAATATTGACAGTGACGCTGCCCAAGGAGCGGGGAGCGAGAGCACCGCTGCGTCCATAGAGCAGCCAAGGGCTTTAATGGATGTAAATAAAGGCGGTGGTGCAGGGAGCCGAGGTGCCTGCGCGGGGAGGGGTTCATTAAGAGGCCAGGGAGCCTTTCATCTCCAGCTCCTTGGCTCCACTCCAGTGACCAACAGTTCCCATCTGCCGGGTGACCTCTGCAGGAGTGGGTGGTCCGTGTCCTGCTTCCCGCCCCGGGCAGGTGTCCAGCATCACCGATACCGTGGCTCCACATCCTCCCGGCTTGGGATCCAGGAGGAACAGAAGGTGCCACAGGCAGTGCCAGCTCCGAGGAGGCTCAGCCACAGGAGGAGCATGGCAAAGCTCTCCAGCACAACCTTGTCAGAAGGAAAAAAGCCAGCTGGAAGCAGGGTGGGTGAGAGAAGGAGCTGCAGAGCACAGGAAGAGAAGTTCACGCTGCTCTCCTCTCCAGCGCCGCGTTGAAGCCCAGCACTGGCCACTGCAGCCAAGAAGGCCGATGGTATCCGAGGGTGATGGAGAAGAGTGTGGGGAGCAGGCAAGGAGGCTTCTCCTCCCCCTCTGCTGGGCCCCAGGGAGGCCCCATCTGGAATCCTGTGTCCAGTTCTGGGCTCCCCAGCTCAGGGAAGACAAGGAACCACTGAAGAGAGCCCAGGGCACGGCGATGATGAAGGGCCTGGAGCCCTGGGGCTCAGAGTCACCCGCTCCAGGGCTGGGGCAGCTCTGTAACTGCCGGGAGCAGATCCTTTCCATTCCTCCTTTGCTATGGAGAGCTCTAGCCAACAATTTCCAAGTGGCAACCAGACCCTGCAACGACACTGGGCGTCTCTGGGCACCAGAATCAAAATCAGACCAGAGATGGATCTGCCCTGGCTTTGTTGCGTTAAACAAACAAAAGGCTTTTGGAGCTGTGGGACTTGCAAACACGAGGATCTGCGGCCAGCGCGTGGTGCTGAAGTTCTGGGCAGAGAGAGGTGGAAGAGAAAGGGACTCACATCAACCATCAGATGGGAACTAGTTATTTTTGAGCGGAGGAGCTGTGAGTGCTGCCCGGGCTGGGGAGCGGTGCCACCCAGAGGGCCGCTCAGAACACCTCCTGCCTCCAACTGGTACCTGGGTTTATTTCCCTCCTGATCAAAATGAAACCTTCATTCTCTTTGTTAACTCTGTTTGAGGCACCTTTCAAACCAAACCCCACTCCTCCCTCCATCCCGAGGCAATTAAGTCTTGCTCAACAGCAGCTTCAGGTTTGGGAAACAGCTTCGGCAACCGCTGAAGACATTTATCCACAATGCTGGAACATAAAAATAACATCTTTAATAGCTTTGTAGTTGGCACAGATGGTATTAAAACTCACCACTCTTTATTAATAGATGAGGAAACAACAGACGGTGCGGTGCCGAGGAGGACGGCTCAGCCTGCGTGCTGCTTCTACACCACGGAGCTACGACAAGGTTGGCATTGGAGCTGACTCTTTTCGTTTACATTCAGCGTTTGGAAGTCAGAGAGTAAAACCAACAGCTAGATCGAACCACATGCACACAGAGAAAAGCCTGGGGAGGATGTTTCTGCTGGCAACCCATGCCTCCTCCTCATAGCAGCACACAAAAGCCCCAAAACGTAGCTGTGACACAGGTTACGAGCGAGATTTTTTGGCCAAACAGCGGATGATGCAATGCAAGAGTTTCTGCTCACACCTGAATGGCAGGTACTGCAGTGAGAGTCCTATTGCCCTCTTCCAGGAGAGCTGAAGGATTGACCAGTGCTTAAGATACTAAGACATCGCCTAGAAGCTCTGTCAGGGACCTAGAGCACAGCGGAACAGTAATACCTTACTTCTGAAGGGCCTCCAGCAAACCTCCCTGCTGCCCGAAGAGACCAGCAAGTACCGTTATCCTCACTGGGATCGAGAGGGGATGGGGGAGGCACCAAACAGCTCAGAGATTTGCCTTGGGAAGCACAACAAGGTGATGGGAGACCAAGGACCTTGCAGCAAAGCCCCATTCTGACCCAAAAGAACTCAAGGCATCAAGAACTACTACGTATAATGAACATAACTTGCAAAAAGGCTTCACAACAGGGGAAGGCTAAAAGCATCCCAGAAGACCTGAGCCGGCACGGAACCGAGGGGAAAAGTTAGCAGTGTCAGCTTGAAAAGAACAAACTTCAGCCAAAAAGACACTCCCACAGGTGGGATCTGCATCCAAAACACCACACCATGAGCTCATGCCGGCAGCTGTGCTCCTCATCCATCCTCCTGTCCTCTGTTTAAAGGAACGCAGTCTCTCCGGGGTCACAGCACAGCTCTGTCACAGCTTCTGTGTGAGCACCCCTCAACAGCGACCACGTGCAAAGCTTTTATTTGGAGAAACATTTAGGGGTCTCTGGTGAAATTAGAACTCATTTAATGAAGAATTTCATCCCCAAAGAAAACACGATTCCTGATCCTGCTGCAGATACACCTGGCTCATTAGCAGTTCCATCTGACAAACATTTACCTCGTCCAACCCAGTTATCCGACTGTTACAACGACCCTGAAGGAGCCAAGATGCTACAGTCACTTCCAACCATAAATTCTCTTATCATTTGTTGGTTATAAAAGTTTCCAGTTTCTAGGGGTGCTCTACAATCACAATAAATTAGGAGGCGTTTCTGGCCACTGTTCTGTTCTGAGGAACTCCCTCTCACCGCCACAACCGGATGCCGACATGGAGGGAGGTGAGAATGCATAGTGAGGTCTCTCATCATCTGTCCTCTGCCACGGCCACCGGGTTTTTCTTCCACCTAATGACCCTGTGCTGTCAAGGTCTCCGTTTCGCCTTTAGTTTCAGAGGGTGCCTGGCCACTCCCTGCTTTGTTGGAATAGTCTCGCTCTCCAAAAATGGTGCTTCCAATCCTGACGTTTGTGGATCCAACCTCAATCTACAGAGAGAGAGAGAGAAAGGGGGCGTTCAGGGCTGCCATCCCCCAACACTCACCGTGGCACAGGACAGTTCCCCACAGACTCGCCCTGGATGGGGTCTGCTTTGATCCCCAGGGCCAGAAGAGCTGTTTTTCAGGGAACAGCACCCAGGGTACTTCCATCCCAGGGGAGGCCCAAGAGCACGATGCCTGGGCTGGACTTCAGGACACCTGGTGCTGGTTCCCCAGAAAAAGGGTGGCAGAAGGAAACGAGACTTACCGCGTGCTGGAAGTCTGTGGACATTCCCATGCTCAGCTCCACCTTCTCGATGGGGAGATTCAGCTTCTCACACACTTCCTGCCGCAAGGAGAGCAGCATCTAGTGGGGGGGAGGGAAGAGGAGAGGAGAGGAGCATGCGCTTGCCAGCCACGTCAGCTCGGTTTCAGGGCGTCACAGATTGCAATTTCTACCCTTCTTTCAAGTCTCCTCTGCACAGAACCTGCAAATGCCACACTTCCCACCAAAGCTTGCTCTGCAGCACCACAACAGCACCTGGAACCTCCCATCACAGGCTGCATTACTGACAACGCACGTGCTTAGGAGCCTACGGATCATCTGATGCCCAAAGATCACACCAGCACGACAGACGAGGAGTGTGCACCGTGCACCAAGGACAACTGACTGAATCCTTACCTGAGAGCAGGACCTGAGGATCCAGGACAGGAATTGCTGCACAAGGTGCTCCTGCCAACACCCTGACTACTTCCGGCCTCTGCAGGAACAAGCCTGACGCCTGCACTAATACTGAGAGCAAACAAGGTGTTCCTAGTGACAATCTACAATCAGACTTACAGCTGCACTGCATACTGGTTTGGCTGGGACCGACATCCGAGTGTAACGGGAAGCCAGCCAACAGTTCATGATTTCTTCCAGAAAATCCTACCTGGAAGTCAGGATTGGGCCCCTTGCTAAGGTCATGCCCGATGCTGCCGATCGTCATCAACCCCACGAACTCCAGGCTCGGACACTTGTTGATGACATGCGCCACAGCAGCCGCGGTGTCTCCAGGAGGAAGGCCGTGCTTGCCTGGCAAGAATCGAAGAGATTTGTGCCAGGCTCTGCCAGAGATCTCCTCTCATCAGTGGATGAACAACTTTCACCCTCGCTTAACCAACCCATTCCGTTCAGGTTGTTTCAAACCTGCGTATTGCCAGAAAAAGCCACTTACTGTCTTCTCCACTCGTATTAACTTGCACCATGACCTTCAGCCTCTGAGATGACCCTTTCTTCTGCCAGGAGCTGTTGACTCTGTCTGCCAGTTTCACAGAATCCAGCGTTTCCAACATGAACAGGTTAGGGACGGCTGGGGAGGAAACACCAGCTGAGGACACCACCACTGGTGCAGAAATCTTTGCACCTAGCACCCAGCTTGCTCACAAAGCCAGGCATGGAGGACCTAAGGCATGCCAGGCTGTTATTAACTGAACATCAAAACGCTGTAAAATTAAATAAGAGTTTACCAATCAACTTGTTGACGTTGTTTTTCTGCAGGTGGCCAATAAAATGCCACTTGATCTCTGGACAAGACGACAGAATCTGAAAGCAGAGAGGAAGAGGTAGGTTTAAATGACAATTCCACACACAGCACCCAAGTCTTCATTTGCCCACAAACAGAATACGAGACACCTAATCTTCTGCTTTTGTTTAACCAGCTCCAGCAGTGCTGGTGTGTGCGTGTGTACCAAGATTGCTCCGCAGTCTGGAAAGGAACCAGGCTGTGGCTGCAGAGTTACAAGGTGACCAGGGAAGGCAAACCTCTTTTGCAACTGAACAGCCATAAAATTATGTGTTTTCCCAAGCTGAGTATTATAATTTGCTTAAATGAGGACTGTGCATGTCTTCTACAAGCTCTCCTACGCATTTTCCTAAAGCACAAAATGTAAAGCACTGCTCAGATAAATCCTTTAGAACTAAAGCACATGTATTCACATGATCCTCCGGAACAGCCAGGCAACGGGGGAGAAGCGTAGAGGCAAAGAGATAAGAGTAATCCCACCAGTTATCTGAAAAGACAAGGTTCACACAGCCTCCCTGCCAATTCCCTAAGAAAAACCGGGACATTTGCTGAACGGCTACAAGAATCGAGAACGATTAAGGATCTGCGTACTTACTCTGGAGTCTGAAGCTTTTTCTAGCAGCTCCTGAACCTAGAAGAATTCAAGACAATCATTAAAACCGTACCGGGTATGCCTGCACAGCAAGAACATCCCCTCTAGGATGGGTGTTGCTGGGATCAGGGGGGTCCCAGGGCCCTGGTGCCGTGACCAAGCCCACCCCCGGGCTGCTGTGCCCCCCAACTCACATAGTTCTCCCCAAAGCTTCGCTGCCCGTGGCTGTAGGCGTCGATCACCATCTCTGCCGGCTTCGTCTTGCTGACGGCCACCAGCCGCGGCTGCACGGCCGGGAGCCCCTGCAGAAATACAGAATGGGTTGGTTTGGAAGGGACTCAAAGCCCACCCTGCCATGGGCAGGGACACCTCCCACTGGGTCAGGGGGCTCCAAGCCCCAGCCAGCCTGGCCTGGAACACCTCCAGGGATGGGGCAGCCACCACTGCTCCGGGCACCCTGGGCCAGGGCCTCCCCACCCTCACAGCAAAACATTTCTTCCCAAGATCTCAGCTCAATCTCCCCTCTTTCAGCTCAAAACCCTTCCCCTCGTCCCATCCCTGCACTCCCTGAGCCAGAGCCCCTCCCCAGCTTTCCTGCAGCCCCTTTCAGCACTGGGAGCTGCTCTAAGGTCTCCTTGGAGCCTTCTCTTCTCCAGGCTGAACAACCCCAGCTCTCCCAGCCTGGCCTCGTACAGGAGGGGCTCCAGAATCGCCTCCATGGCCTCCCCTGGCCTCGCTGTGCCAGCCCCGTGTCGTCCCCGCACCGAGGGCTCCAGAACCCATCTCAGAGGCACCCGAGGGCTCTGGGCGGCACCGGGAAGGCCCCTCCAGCCCTGCTGCCCCCTCAGACGGGGCCGCCCCGGGCAGGGCCGGCTCTCGGGCCGACGAGGCACTCTCTGCGGCCCTAGGGGGCCCGGGGATGGCGCTGGCTCTGTGGTGACGGAAGCCCCGCGGCCCCCCCGGCAGCCCCTCACCTGCGGCCGCCGCGCCGCCGCCTGCTGCACCTGCTCGGTCACGGCCCGCAGCGCCGGGCCCAGCCCTGCCCCGGCGGCCATGCCCGCTCTGAGCATCCCCGGTCGCCAACGACGACTTCCGCACACACGCGGAGCCCCGCCCCCTGACCAATGGGAACGCGAGGCCGCATCTCCCCAGCCAATGGCGCCGCAGGAACCTTTTGGGGGGGGGGGGGGGTGTCAGATCGGGCGCCATCTCGGTGAGGTCAAGTGACAACGGCGCGATATCGGCGAGCCCAAACCGGCTGCCATAGTGGGAAGGTCAAGTAGATCGCCATGCTGGTGGGGTTAAGAGAAGTCAGCGCCATATTGGTGAGGTGAACTCGGAGGCCATACTGGTAAGGTGAGGTCAAGTCAGCCGACATCTTTTAAACCGCTGCAGGGACGGAGACTCCAGCCCAGCCCTGGGCAGCCCGGTCCACTCTGTCAGAGAAGGAATTTTTCTTAATATCCCAGCTAAACAGGTGTGGCTTGAGGCCATTTCCTCTCTTCTTACCACTTGCTCCTTGGAAGGACAGACCAGCACTCGCCTCGCTCCAACCTCCTTTCCAGGAGCTGCAGAGAGCGATGAGGTCTCCCCTCAGCCTCCTCTTCTCCAGGCTAAACAGCCGCAGGGCCCTCAGCCGCTCCCAGAACCCCTGGGCTCCAGCCCCTTCCCCAGTTCCATATCCCAAGCCAGGGTGCTGGTGGCCCTCTTAGTGTTCAGCCACTGCCACCCAACACCCCCAGGCCCTTCTTTGCCAAGCAGCTTTGCAGCCGCACCGCTCCCAGCCTGGAGCATCGTCTGCAGTTCTGTTGGTCTCAGCCCATGGATCCAGCCTGTCCCAATCCCTCAGCAGATCCACCCCCCCACAAACTGACTGAGCCCTCAATCCCTTCATCGAGGCAATGGATAAAGACACTGGACAGACCTGGAGCCCCGGGAACGCCCCTTGTGACCGGTCTCCACTGTGATTTAACTCCTCTCCCCACGACTCTTAAGCTGCAATTACTAAAGGAAAGAAAGCCTTCAAAAAGGCAGGCAGGCACCTCCACTTGTTCTGGGAGAGCCTGGAGCACAAGCAGGGTCCCCAGCCCTGGCCAAGGACGATGGAAAGAATGGGATGGGGCCAGCTGGAACCCATTAACTCACATATTTGCCTTCGTGTGCAGAACTTGCTCTCCCCTCCCCGTACTCAGAGCTGTGACAGCAGTTACACAGCTGTCTGGAAACACCCAGAAGGCTCCTGCCCTTCATCTGCTAAAACACAGCAACGATTGGCAGCAAACTGCGCCAAACCCTCGGTGTTTGCCACTGAGGTTGTGTCACCATGTTTGTCACCTGTCTGGTTGGCAAAGCAGGGACAAACGATGCTTGTGGAATTCCTCAGGTGGCACGGCCACCTCTGCTTTCCTCTCTCCTGCTCCCTGGAAAGGGCGAGCTGGCACCATGCAGGCTCCAATCCACAGCTCCGTGCTTCCCGCTGGAGCGGCAGCAGCTGCCTGGAAGTTACCCCCGACAAACCTTCCCACGCAGACCCATCTACACCCCGTGTTAAAGGTTATCCCTGGCAAAAAAAAAAGAGACAGATATTAAAATCGAAGGCCATTTTATTGTCGTAGCAAATACCAAAATAAAAAGGCTTTTAGTTCAACGCATAAGAAGATCAAGGACTGGACTGGCAAAGCATTCCCATGCTCCCACCAACAGCTCCCAGGGAGCAGCAGTGCCAAACCTCTGTTCTCCTTGCTATGCAGAGTGGTTCGAAAAGGCAGATTTTCAGTTTGGAGATTTCAGAGCATGGAAATGAGGACAAAACACCTGTCAATGAGACAGCTGGAATAACGTTTACATGTAGTGACAGATCTACTCCGGGAAAATGAAGGGAATTGTACATACAATGAAGGAACCTGAATGCAAACATAGCAATGGGTTTGGGCTTGTGAAGCCTGCTAAGATTTCAAATCTGGGTTTGCATTTACTTTTATTACAATTTCAGTTAATTACAAGAATACTTCAGCAGTAACACTTTTGATTAAAAAAAAAAAGAATGATTATGATCTTTTCACTCCAAACCATTGTGTCACCATGAAGCCATACAAACCCACGCTTTATAACACCACTTTGGCTCATTTGGGTTTTTTTCATTAGTGAAAAACACTCACATAAAAAGCAGGTTTTAGTGACTAGTGGGAATGTCTCACACGAACACAGAACAACCCCAAATGAGATCATCCTCAAAGGTTTTGCTACTATTACCTCATTCCTAAGTTTCCACCATTCCCTGCTAAAAATTTTCCTGCAGAGACCCATTTATAAAAGTCAGGAATATCACAGCCTACCAAGCAATGCAACTATTTGACCGCAGCTCTCCTAACGTAGTGCACAGGTCTGGAGACAGCACTTCCCTTAGCTCCTATTTTCCAACAAAGACACATAAGAGATGGGACTTTTCTCCAGCAGACCCTGATAATTCTCTTTTATTTTGCATTTTCAAGTCTCAACAGTCGCTTTCCTATCAGGGAAAAGTACAAATACTGGAACCAGCAGCTGAAATGCATCACATTTCCACCTTAGTGTGATCACTTCACCAAAAAGACTAATGCTATTTAAAACACTGAAGGGTGAAGCCAGGCGTAGCAGGCAGCCGGCGTTCGCGGCACAGGATGGTAAATGCAACGGGCTGCTCCGTGACAACCAACGTGCATCACCTATTAGTGTGCTGGCTGCAAATTATAACAGCAATTAATAAACAGCGTCTCCTGCCAAGTGGCAGGCAGATTAGGGAGAGAAGTGTTCTCTAGGCCTGAACTTTTGTCTTTAACGCCCATTGGTTTTTGCATGTGTGTAAAACAAAGCCCTATCAGCTCCCTGCAGCTGGTACAAGGATTGACTGGGTTCCTGAAGGGAAGGGTACATTCTATAGCATCAATGTGAGCAAAGAGGAACGTTCATCTTTGGGCAGCCCAGAGATGCTTTTCTTTGCCCTGGGGCTTTTCAGGATGACCCTTTGTGCCCTTTGCTACCAGGAAATCTTCCTTTCACAAGGCTTATCCAGAAAAACCCAAACCAGCATTAACTCAGTTCCATCCACGCCAGTTTACCTGAACGTCCCCTTTCTGATAAGGCGCTGTAAACACTGAAATCCAGTTGCTCTGGCAGAGGCAGAGAACGCGCTGTAGTGACCGGGGAGCAGTCATAAACACCGTTCCTCACCAGCAAGGCTTTTTGCAAAGTAAGGGTCCCTGAGACAAAAATTCCTTTTCTCCCTCATTTTTCTGTCAGTCTGGATCACTGAAAACTGGAGTCCAGTGATTCACTGGCAGGAGATGCCTCCAACAAGCTGCCCAGCAAAACTGCTGGCAAACACCTGGAAACACAAACTCCGCTTTGTTTGGAACACAAACCAGCAATAAGATGCAGGAAAACGGGCCACTACCTGTGCGATCTGTGGGCTGAGGCTTTGATCCCCCCACCAGCAACCTGCGGGATCATAGCCAGACTCAAACTCTGTGTCTTGCCCACCCTGCCAAGGCAAAACACAGCGGCTTGGAGCTCAGGGAGCAGGGGGTTTGTGCATTTGCAACAAACACCCTGTGCTCAGGATGGACCTGAAGCACAGTCGTGGACTGTTGGATCATCCCAGCACTACCCTGTCACACAGACACACGTAGTGTACAAAAAAGTCTAGCACCTCTTAAAAAGGTGTTTGGAATAAAGTACTTGAAAGCTCCAACAAAAACCAAAACAGGTTGCAGCAGCAATTGCCCTCCAACCCAAACCTCTAAATCTCATTTATTTCCAACTGCTACAAACCACCTCAACCCAAAAATCAAGTCCCCACCTGAGCTGGCTGCAGGACAGAGTCGAAAGCGCCTCTCCAGAATAATTTGGTCTGCATGTCCAGGAGGGAGAGGAGCATCTGGAGCTGGTTGCTCAGAAGTTACCAGAAAAAACATCCCATAAATACCAAAGTCTTTGTGCCTAATGGTCATACAAAAGATTGAAAGGATTAAGTCTGATTTGTCTCTTTCAGTAGAGGAAAGGGGGAAAACAAAAAGGAATTTCCCAGTTCATGTTTCCATATAAAACGAATAGAAATCATTCTTTTCAGTTGACATTATGAAGTAGTTTTGTGTCCTCGCTGGTTCCTGCCCCATCCTCTTCTTGGATTCCTTCTGCCAGTCCCTCTGCAAATTTGGTCTGGCTTCCTGCATTGTCCATGAACATGTTGGGAATATCTTTGCCAAAATATATCTTGCTGTTTGCGGCAATGGCCTTGTATTTCATCAGCTGCAAGTACTCAGGAGTCAACTTCAGCTGCACAATGAGAACACAGGTCACCAACAGCTCCGATTCAGCCAAAAGCAAATTCCTGCCATGAACGCACTACTGTTCCACAACACTAGCAGGCACGCTCATCCTCCCTTCTGCTGAGGAGACCCCGGGCGAAAGAAGGCTCTGTCTCAGCATCTAAGTGAAGCTCTAAATCCCAGTGACTAAACAGCAATGTGAGAAAGTGATGGAAGCAGCTGGGTAAACGTTCAATGCAGATGCACCAGAGATGGAGATGCTCAAACACAACTCCCTGAAAGCCATGCAAGCTACTGGAAAGAAAAGTACAGCTGGCTTTTTCCCCAGAGAGGAGACTGACAAGTCCGTCTGGGACAGCACAGCTCATTCGTTCGGGATAATGACATTATAACGGAGAGGATAGAATAACAGGGACAAGCCTTGTGCACAAACACCCCAGACCTCTGCCCATTCTCTCTGACCCTTACAAAACAAAGTCTTCCTGCTGGGATGGCCCAGGGACTTGCTGTAGGCAGTAACAAGCCTGGCAGCTCTACCCATATCATTTCTCTGTTTGCAGGTTTTTGGTGTTTTTCCTTTTGCAGGACCCAGGCTCGTTAGCCTGGTGTGCACGATCAGCTCCATTTGTTCCCTACCTAACACTTGCTTACTCTAAGCCTGCCTGTCACTCTGGAGACCCCCCTGCCTGCAGCCTGGAATGAACACACATTTCTGATTGCAACAGCATGAAAGGGCAACCAGAATGGATATTCCATTTCCAGAGGGGTCAGGGCCCCACTAGCTGCCAGCAGAGCTGCCTCCAGCTATTTCACATGTCCTGACATAAATTTATCTGTCCCAAGAAAATGAATTCGCAAACAAGGATCTAATTGAAAACTTCCCTGAGAGGAGATGTGGCTTTGTTTTGCCAATGAGACACAACAACCAAACAAACACACACAGATTAGACTGCTCTTTTCCCAAATATTTCTCCACAGCCTGGAGTCAGGAGCCCTGCTTCATGGCACAGCGTAAGGAAATACCGATACCTTGTTAGCCTCGGCTACTTTCATAGCGGTGTAGCACTCAGCATCAGCTCTCGCCTTCTCTCTTGCAAGAAACGCAGCATCTGGAAGAAAACACAAGCTCAGGTTTTTATTTCCAGCCATGTTAGCACCGTTTACAGCTGGAAACATTTTAAAGTGGCCAGTAGCACACTGAAACTGCACGGGACACAACAAGGGGCAGAGGAAATAGAATGGGAAACCCCAAAATGGGTTCTCAATTTACATCTTACACTGCAAGACGATAGCTTTAAGTAGATTGCATCTGCAGCTGAAGACCTCAAAGCATTTCATGAACATACGGTTCTTATTCCTGGCCCTGTCACGCGGGCCGAGAACGCTCTTTCTTCTCGAGCCAGCCACCGACTCTCGTGCTGAAAACACAGTGACTGTTCCTGTGCAAAGCAGTGTTCACCCACGGCGTTCGCACAGGGCTCTGGGAACGGCAGAGCACACTGCGCTGCAGATGAATCCCGTGACTGTGAACGCAATTCCCCAGATGGGATCTTGTCTGCAATACTGAGGGTAAGATTCTGGCACGCAGAGGCAGGCAATTTTAACCTTGAGAGGCGCTGCCCCTCAGACAGATGTTGGAAAGCTGTTTCTCTGCTAGGAATCATGGAATTTCAGTATCTGTAGGATCAGAGCCTTTACACAATCAATGTCGCAGAGACATTTAAGGAGAGAAACAGTTCCCCTTTCTGTATTGCACTCCCTTTTTCCTTCTGACTTTTTATCTATCCAATGATAACTATGGTAAAGCCTAGGGTTTAATCTGACTGGTTCCATGGGATCTCTCGATGCTCTGCCAACGAGAAGGAGCAGCCTGACTGGAATAGGTGCCAGTCTGGATATGAGAACTGCACTGCTGGATAAACCATTTGTTTACCTACATTAACAGGGAGTCCTGGGAGCTGCTACACTTAAAAATCATGTAAGCAATCGGATGGTTTGGCCTGAGACTTCCTCTTTTTTAGCTACCCAGAGCGGTCCCAGCCAGAGCCACCAGAAAGAATGAAGGAGACAGGAATCCTCTGCCAGCAGAGCTGAACAGGAGGCCTGACACCGGTGACACACATTTATAAGAAATAAAACACATTGTATTTCTGCAAAGGACTTCTTAATGAGGAGCTGCTGATCTGTAAAACTCTTAATTGGCTCCTCAGTGGCCTTCTGCAAAGCCTGACAAGGTCTACAATGAAAGTAATTGGAAATAAGGCCCTGCCACTGCACTGGAAATGCAGATCTCTTTTCACACCCTGGAATTCACCTGACAAAGTCCTGGATCAGATGGGAGGGGACATCACCTTAACAGTTCAAACCCCGAGAAAGATCAACTTCACTAACCCTGCCATTGCTCAAGCACCCTGAACGCCTTTCTCCTACCCCGATGGACCTGCTCCCCACCAAACTCCACTGCAAAATAGGCTGTGGAAACAGAGGAATGCAAGCATCCAGAACGATGATGCAGTACATAAGGTACCACATACCTGGGCTGAAATGAAAGACCTGGGTAACCTGACCGTGCTCCTCACAGGAGTGAGTACAGGCACTTCAAGAACTGCATCACTCCGGGACAACCAGTTCAGCACCTTTAGATACAATTGACCACAGAACATGTACTTATTGGGAAGCTCAGCACTCACCTTCAATCTCTGAAATTCGCTTCTCCGTTTCCTTTTCCATCACTTTCTGTCCATAAGTTATTTCAGCAACTTGTGCAATTTTTTCTGCCTCTGAAATGAAAAAACACATCCACATTGTCATGCCAGAAACAACTTAACCAATGGAAGCCCTCACCACCCTCTTTTGATGGGAATAAACTGTGGGAAGCATTCCCTGCCCTGGGAAGGTGTCAGCCTACATTTGTGGGGAAAGCTGGAACCCACCTAACAGAGTTTGTCAAAACCAAACAACCCACGTGGGTTTCTCCAGAAGAGTTTCAGACCAGCAGCAAACAGATGCAGCAGAGATGCCCAACAGTGAGCCAGTTCATCCCTCCCCAGTCCCAGTGGTCCTTTTGCTGCCTGCCCCACCACAGTTACCACCTGCAAGCAGAGATATACAGACCGATGAGAGCTTTCTTCCTCTCCGTCTCCGCTTCCTTCTCCACCACCTTCTGCTTCTGTGCTGCAATCAGCAGCTTTGTCTTCTCACTCTCCCTAGGGAGCCAGAAGCAGCCAGTTACAAAACGTGAGCTTTCCGAAGCGGCACGGTCTGCTGCCTCTCTGGGATGAGCTGCTGGCTCAGGGCAGGCACAGCTTCTCTGGGCAACCTGGGCCAGGGCCTCCCCACCCTCACAGCAAAACATTTCTTCCCAAGATCTCATCTCAATCTCCCCTCTTCCACTCAAAACCGTTCCCCCTCATACTGTCCCCGCACTCCCTGATCAAGAGCCCCCCCCATGCCTCTGGATTTCACACACTAAACCCTTTTCTGTCTCACTCATTTGTACATACACAAATAAGATTTAAAAGTGTGAATATAAATAAAACAGTCTGCTCCTCCTCCCAGTCAGGGAAGGGAGACTGGAGCCAAGAACAAGCCTCTCTCAACACATACCCCGCTGTATCTGTGGAAAGAGGCAATGGGCTGATTTGGAGTCCTGCCTACCACAATCACAGCATGCACAGCTCACCACAACACCAAAGGTCACAAGAAATGCCAGGGAAGAAAAACAGAGAAGCAGGATCTCGTTCTGGCCTGCTGGCAGAGTGCTCACAGCACACGTGTTTCTGAATGATCAAGTGCAGGGGAAGGCAGCTGGCTCAGAGCACTGAAAGGGGATCAGGATGTCAAGTGCTATGAAACAAAAATTATTTCAAGGCTTTGCAAGGCTTCAGCCTGTTGAGTCAACAGCTTCCCCATCCCAAACAACAGGATTTGTGGTGGGATCTATCCACCTGCCACTCACTCCCAGCCAGTCCCAAGGGGAGGGAGCCCCTGGGCAAATGGTTTCTGAGCTCAGGTGCTCAAAATGGAGAAATTCCTTTGTACTGAGAAAAAAAATCCCTTCCTCCAGCCACGTGCAGAGATAGATCCGTGCTCATCCGCTGCAGCTGTGCCAGAGCCTTCCTGAACGGCAGCACGAGGCTGGGAGCAGGCCTGGCAGAGGGCACTCTGATCACTCTGTGAAAACACATTAGTCCGGATGACCACTTCCTTTTGGTGAGACAAAGGTGCAGGTCTCAGGCACTTACATGAGCTCATAATTCCTCCGGATTGTTTCGGGGATGTTTGGCTTTGTAACTCGAACTGCCTGGAAAGAGAGACCGAAGAAAACATAGGCCAGCAGCCAGCAATCGAAAGCCACATGGCCCCGAGGCTGCACAGGACAAGGGAGCTGACACTGAGGGCGTGCTCTGTCACACAGTGTCCACACGCTGCAGAGACTGTGACCAGCAAACACAGGGCTGAGTGACCTCCTGGCACAACAGGAGATCATCACGCACATAAACCGATCCCCGAAATAAGTCTAAGAGAAACCCAAGGCATCAAAGCTAAGAGGGGACACGAGGACACTGCTCTCACCCCTCAAGTTAAACAAGGTCTGTGTTGTAAAACAGTTCTCTAAAATAGCATCACAGCTTCCCATTTCCTTTCAGCCCCTTCTCCTCCTTATGAGCTGCACCTTGGATATTGCGAAGCAGAATCCTGATTACCTGTATAATTAATCCAGGGGCCATTGTCGTCAGGTCTTGCTGCAAGGCCAGTTTAAGGTTTTCATCAATCTGATCTGATTGAGGGGAAAAAAAGAAAGGTAACCAAAAACCCCACTAGGCAGCACAGGCAGAATTGTCTAGAACAGCTCCCATTTCTTATTCCTGGAAAGTAAGCACAAAAGTAAGTTTGTTGTGCTGAGGAAACCATCCCCGAGCCCCAGGTGGGTTCCCATCTCCCTCAGCACACGAGGCTGGTAGCAAACACTTGGGACAGATGACAGGAACAGGGCAGGCACACAGTGAAACTCCTCCCAGCCTCCCATAACCTGCAGTTTGGAATCTTTCCAAGCCAGCATCTTCCCGATAAGGTATTTGCCCTCTCACCCACTTCCCCAGTGATATCTTCCCAACCAGATCACGAAGGAACTGGACTGATCAGGAACTGCATCCCTACCAGCAGGAGATAAAGAAAATGGAAAAGAAATGATAAAAGGCTACATTTGTTACTTTAATGTGCTGCAAGGGCTTGGCTCAATGGGTGACAGTTAACCCCTGCACAGCCAAGAGATTTCAAAAGGAAACACAAATCAAAGCACCAGAAAGCTCCAAGGATGGCGGTGCTTCCCTCGGGGCCTGCTGGGAAGGGAGAAATAAAACCCCAATGGCCTTGAAAGCCATCACATCACACGCCCCAGCTATTTGCCTTGGTTTGGCTCTCTGGAACTCACACTGCAGTTCAGGCAGGGGTTTGGGAGAAGCCGTTACCAGATCCCAGGCACCAGGTAGCAGACGTGGGGGCAGAGTGGCAGCCAGCCGCTCCGAAGTGGCCGTGCCCCACTGCCGAACCCTGGAGTCAGAACATCTGCTCACAGAGTTCCATGGAGTTTAGACAAGTTCCTTCTGTGTGAATCGGTGGCTCGGAGTCCATGTCAAGCAGCTGTTGTCACCAGCTGCCAACATCTGGAGATTCTGTTGGCAAAGAACTCGCCAGCAGCCCCACACAGGAACCAGAGAGGCACTGGGCCCCGGTTCTGCGCCTCATGCAGAGATTGGGTGGAACATGGACAGCCAGGATTCTGGGAAAGCCCAGTCTGGACAGAGAACAGGAGCGTGCAAACACCCTGCATTCCTTCAGACACAGATCTGGGGTCCAAAACTGTTCACAGCAATGCTCTGCCCACAGTCAGCACTGCTCAGATGCTGCTCCTCACTCCAAAGCCATACGTGAAAACCTTGGCACTGCCAGCAACGGGTCTGTTTCTACCAGGAAACTACCACCTCACTCTTGCACCGTGCTCTCCTAGTGTCTTTGCTGACTGGTTTCCCTGTGGCCTGAAGCAAGGGAGGGATTCCTCCTGCTTTTTGTAACAGCAAAGAGCAGAAAAGCAGCTTTTCCATCTGGACTAGCAAACTGTGACTGATTCAACAAGTTCACACTTGCTCAGCACACAAGGAACATTGTGGAATCGCTGCTCTCTCCCTTCCCTAAAGCCTCCACTATCGCTGCCAGGCTTGGATTCGGAGTTTGTCTGCTTACAACACACTGAAGCACTCAGCACCATGAGATAACGCAGAACAGACGGTGATCAAGGGGTGAAAAGCCTCTCAGCTGGGGGAAAGACTTCTGTACCCAGAGACAATGCAAACAGTGATCGGAAATGGCACTTAATCGATGGGGAAGACGCAGCTCACCGAACAGCTCGATGTAGACCTCCTGCAGCGTGTGGACACTGCAGAACTGGTTCAGCTCATGGTGGATCTTGTTGAAGATGAGAGCTTTGTCGTAGTCGGCGGTGTAGTTCTTCACTATGTCATACACTGCAAAAGAGGAACCTGGCATCAGCAGCTGGGAGAGAGGAGGGGAACATTTCCAGCTGAGAAGAGTGCTCAAAGGGTAACGCTGAGCGCTTACCCCCTGCCTGCCCTACCCCCAGCACCTCACTGTTCAAACTGCTTTTTCACTGAAGAAGAAAGTCCAGTGGGGCCAAAACACAAACAATAATAGCAACGGACAGCGTTTTGATATTGGCAAAGCCTTTGAGCACAGAACAAGGAACGACAGACACACGGAAAGGCTGGTTTAAAGCCTCTGCCCGGGAACTGAGAGGCTTTACAAGGAGCACAGGGAATCCCTGTGGTGCAACCCAGCTCCAGTCCAAAGCACAGCAGCGCAGAACCCCTGCACCTCATCCCATGCCAGAGGGAGCTTCACCAGGGGAAAAACTCACCTGCGCTCTGGATGAGGAAATTCACCACCTCGATTCTGTCAAAATAAATCATCACTCCTCCGCTGCCAAAGGAAGAAAAGGGAAAGAGAAGTGAAATTTGCTGGAGGCCAAGAGCTCTACCTGTGCAACTGAGCGGTCAACACTCCCCTCTAGTGGGCTGAGATCTGCGTCTGCTCCAGCATCGTTACAGGACAGGGCTCCCTCACCAGGCTCATGCTTCCAGTTACCCATCTCTGCAGAAACTGGACCACGAAATCTGGGCTCAGGCTTGGAAAACTGAAGGTGAACCCCGAGAATGGCTGCACATAAACCACCCGGGCCAAGCTGGGCAGGGCCTTACAGAACCTTTCCCTGATCTGGGAGGCAGTGGGTGAGAAATCCCGTCCATGAGAACAAATCTGTGCAGTTTAAAGGATGCTGGAGCGAGGAGCAGGGGAAAGAGGGGAGGATCAAAAGGTTTCCAGCCAAGCTGAAGGATCACTGAGCGTCTCACCTGGTGCCACAGGGAACATTCTTCACCTCATCTGTCTGCAGCGTGGTCTGAGGGGAATTTAGGGAAAGAAGCGTCAGTGACAGGCGATGCCCTGTGTCGTTACAAGCAGAATTTGTGCAAAATCACTGCCACAACCCCCCAACTGCCCCGACAGGGAAACCCACAGCAGGTACCCAATTCACCTTGCACCCCCCCGCACAGCCCCCACCCCACCATGCCCTACCAGGTACGGCACCCACTCTGCCATTCCCTCGGTACTGGGCAGGGTACCCATTGCGCCCTCGCAGTACGGGGCACGGGACCCTCCCCACCATCCCCTACCGGGCACAGCACTCACCACCCTGCCACCCCCTCCCGGTACTGGGCACGGCATTCCCTGCTGCCACTCGCTATCAGGCATAGCACCTATCCTGCCACCCCCCTGCTACCGGGCACTGGAGCCACCTCCCCCAGCACCAGACGCGGGACCCCCCGCCACCTCATCCCGGCCCCAGAGTTCACCACCGTGGCTCTCAACCCCTTCCCTCCCCGTTTTCCCCCCAGCGGCTCCGGGGGCAGCGGGAGCCCCGCTTCCCGGTTGGCGGCGGGCGGGCAGCAGCCCAACAGCACCTGCACCGACTTGTAGGACGTGATGAAGGGCAGCATGAGGTGGAAGCCGGGCCCGCTGGTGGAGGTCAGCAACGCCCCGCCGCTGCGGAGGGAAACAGGGAAACGGGGCCGTGAGCGGCGGCCCAGCCCGGGGCCGGCCCGCTCGGGGCCCGCCCGCCTACCGGGCCCGGGGAGCTCGCGGCGCCCGCCTCACCGATAGTAGACGCCGATGTGCCCCTCCTCGATCTTGTGGATGGCCGAGAGAAAGGCGGCGGCGAGGAAACTGAGGGAGAGCGCGGCGATGGCGCCCAGCTGGGCCATGCCCGGTGGCGGAGGCGGCGGCGGCTTTACCGGCGCGGCGCCGCGTGACGTCATCACAGCGCGCCCGCCCCCTCCCGCGCGCGCCGCCGCGGAGCTCCGCCAGGGGGCGCTGGAGGAGAGGGAGAGCTGGGACCGGGGTTCGAGACCCGCCCCGTGGAGGTCCGAGCTCCCACGCTTGAAGACCTGGGTTTGAGCCCCATCCCGTATCGATCCAAGCTTCGAGACGCACCTCTCTGATCCGGATTCGAGCCCCACCCCTTACTGACCCAGATTTGAGATCCACCCGTCGTTGATCCGAATTCGAGACCCACCCGCACCCACGCCCCCCAGCCCATGGCGATGTGGGGGCTGCACCCCCACTCCCCACCTCAGAGGAGCCCCCCGTTCCCCGTCGGGCCCCCGTTTGGGCAATAACAGAGAAGCGACAGGCGGAACAAAACCATATGAAATCTTCCACCCCTATAATTGTTGAAGGGGACGTAAAAACCACGGGCGAGGTAGATGAAACGTCAATAACGGAGAATAATTTGATCTTTACAGTTGATAGATCTCCCAGGGTCCTGTATAACCAATCTGTCAGGAGGAGTCAGCGCCAGTTAGGAATAAGGAATGAAATATCCGTGATATTTGTCAATCCGAATTTTACAGCTCTTAAATATGTGCAAACGGGCGCCAGAGATGAAATGCACCCGCTACGAGGGTTGTTTTTGAAGCCCTTGCCCAGATCTAAGGCCTTGATAAAATCTATTAAATCTTTAAAGGTTTTAATGAATCTGGTATGTGTTTCATAAATCAAGAACCTCTGCTCAGCCCCCTCGCAGTTTAATAAGGGTAAACTAGGAAATTGCTCTGAGCTGAAGCAAAATACATCCCTGTAATATTGAAAAGTAATAGATTTTTAAATGTGGGGAGTTCTGGCTCGCAGGCGAGGTTTTGCTCCATAACCTGGGCGCTGTGTCATTATCCTGAGCGGGAAACCAGCTGTGGCCGCGTGTTTAACAGCATCAAGATGTGAATGAGCGCAGAGGTAAATATTATTTGTAACAATCCTGAAAAAAAAAGGGAAGGAGAAAAAAAAAAAAGCCAAAAATATCATTAGTTCTGGCCCCGGGGCCAGGCCGTTGTGCGGTGGCTGTGCCGCGGCGCTCTGGTTTTTAACAGCATGGGTGTTTTTATAGAAACAAATGGTTTATTGCACCCACTTCTCTCCAGCACTTGAAAACTTTTTCATCCCGGCCCTGTTCCTCTCTGCAGCGGAGCCCATGTAAAAAATATCTCGCGGGTTTTACTGCCCAATTAATTGAGACAAGTTGGAAGGGCTCGTTAGCGCCGCCGGCCCGGCCTGCCCGCTGTCTCTCCTCAGCCCCGGGGGGCTCGGAGTGGGGCTGGCGAGTGGGCAGCCCCCCGGGATGTGCCCGGGCTTGCTCATGGGGAGTGGGGAGGGTCCTGAACCCCCGGGCTGCTCCGCTGGGACCGGCGTGGAGCGCTGTGTAAAGTCTGTCTGACCTCATTAGCTGTCACAAGTAACAATGCCGGGCTGGCAATAAAGGCAATTTTGAGCCTGTTGGCCATTAATCACCGCCTGTCAGTTGTGAATAGGGGTGGAAAAACTCTGTCCCCATGGCTCCTACTTCAGCGTTTAAAGTTACCTCCATGCGCAGCCGGAGCGGTGGGATGGAAAATTCTGGCTTACCAGTTCCATCCCATCCCATTCCATCCCCTTTCCCATCTCCATCCCATCCCAATTCCCACCCCTATTCCCATCTCTGTCCCCATTTCCATCCCATCCCAATTCCATTCTCCATCCCCATTTCCATCCCATCACCATTCCCATTCCCATTTCCATCCCAACCCCATTCCTGTTTCCATCCCCATTCCCGTCTCCATCCCCATTTCCATCCCAACCCACAAAACTGCCAATAACGATTGCAGCTCCCCCCGAAGTGTGACAGCAGCAGGGGCTGAGTTTGGACGGGGCTGAATGTGCATAAAAGTTGATTTTTAATTTGGCTGGGGAAGGGGGGGAGAGCTGCTCCGTAGCCGAATCCTGAAGGAGCAGCTGAGCCCAACAAGGGGAACGCGGGGCTGGGGGCTGCAGGGCGCTCTGTCACGGCTTTGAAAGGGAAAAGAGGTGGGGAGGGGACCTGTGAGGGGGAAATACTTAACAAATTAAGTCTATCGAACATTATTTGCAGATTACGGTGCAGAATTGTGTTAAAGTATGTCCGGGCTCGTTACATGTCAGCGCTAACAATACAGCACTTGGCAATCAAGGCAGTTGTGCGGCGTTGGTCATTAATCATCCCCTGACAGAGCTGAGCTGCAGGAAAGCGTTCACATGTGCTCGCTGCACCCCCGTCCCCCCACCTCAGTCAGGGCAGGAGAAGTTTCCTTTGCCTCCCTGCGCACCGAGCCCCACCGGCGGGTGATAAGGGCCCAGATTCCCTGGCCCAGGCGTTTTGAGGGGCATGGAGAGCGCAGGGTTGGCGTTTCTACCACCGCTGCGACACATTTTGTGGTGCAAACAAGCTCCCATCAAGAAGCTCTCGGGAAAGGGTTAAAACACGTGGCATTTTAGCAGCATTTTCCTCTCCATCCTCTTGCTCCATGGGATGCTGGATCCACGGCAGGGATGCTGGGTCCACTCACCCCTAACCTCAGAGGCAGAGGGTTTGTCCTTGGGGTGAACGGTCCTAGTGGGCGCCAACGCCATCGTCCCAGGGCAGCAGAGGGGAGCTCACCCGAAGGCTTCGCTCCACACTCCAAGTCATCCTGCAGACGCCAGCCCTGTGGCCGGGCGCCAGCGTGCCAGGTCATCCTCCCAGTAAATAAAGGAGCAATGTTTCCAGCCCCCCGACGCTGTTTTCTAAAGGGAAATGATTAATTGCACTTGGAAACCACAATTCATCCCGGGAAAGAAAGTAGATTTACCCAAAACATGCGTGAGAATTAGCACTCGGATCAGGTCCTAGGACAGAGGAGGGGAAACTAAAGGCAAACAGAGCCTGTCTGTGCACAGAGGGAGCAAACACCCTCGGAAAACACGGGCTGGAGGAGCTGGGATGGAGCAGGGGTGGGAGGAGGAGAACTGCCACCAGAGTTGGGTCTCCCAGGGCTGGAAATCCTGGTCATTCCTTCCCTTTCTTCGTCTCTCCTGAAGCTGGGATGGTCACGGTGAAGGAGAAAGGAAATCTCCTCCCATGGGCGACCCCGCACAACACAAAGGAGGATGAATGCTACTGGTGGGACCCAAACTGGTCATTCCCAAATGTTCTGGATGTACCTGGGCCCACAGGGAATCATAGAATCATGGAATGGTTTGGGTTGGAAGGGACCTCAAAGCCCATCCCAGTGCCACCCCCTGCCATGGGCAGGGACACCTCCCACTGGGTCAGGGGACTCCAAGCCCCATCCAGCCTGGCCTCGAACACCTCCAGGGATGGGAAGCAGGAGGGGTTTTGCACCAAAACCTAAAGAATTTCTACCTGCAAATACCAAATGCTTTAGAAAAAAACCATTTTCGGGCTGGGGGGAGGAGTCTCACCCTGTTCCTCCTGACGGGAACCAC
This sequence comes from Neomorphus geoffroyi, assembly GCA_033558235.1. Taxonomy (NCBI): domain Eukaryota; kingdom Metazoa; phylum Chordata; class Aves; order Cuculiformes; family Neomorphidae; genus Neomorphus; species Neomorphus geoffroyi. The sequence goes on from JAUMJM010000056.1 coordinate 830,902, forward strand.
TGGGGTGGCCGGGCCAGCGCTGGGTGATGAGCGTCCGGCATTTGTGGTGGTGCTCCAGTTGTCTCTCTAAATCCTCAGAGAAGGACAAACCCTGGTTTTCCTTGGTGAGGGTGGAAGGGAAGCATCTGCGGCAGCCCTGGACCCGTGAGTGGTTCAGTTGGATCCAGGAGCTGCAGGATCCAGGCTGGGATTGGGGAAACACGGGATAAAGGCTTTCAGGTGTGAATCCTGACCCGGATCCAAGCTGCTATGCTCTCCTCTGCCCAGGGGCTGTGTGAACGCTGGGAGAGCAGCGAGGGAGGGGAAAGGGATCCCTCAAAAGGAACCAGGGACCGGTGGCACGGATTTATTACCTGATTACGGAGATAAACTTTTGCCCTGGGTCATGGCGGCACCCAGCCTCGTGCAGGGCCGGTCCCGTGAGCAGCACGGAGGAGCTCAGAAAGGACTCCAGGAGGATGATTTATTTGTGGCGTTGTGGGAAGGGCTGGGGAAGCCTCCGCGAGGTGCTGAAGCCCAGGTCAGGAGTCAGCTCTGTCCTGGTGATTTATTTGGAGTGGGATAATGTAAGTGACAGGAGGAAAAAAAAACCCAGAAATCCATGGAGGAGGTGCAGCTTCATCCCCTTGGCCAGGAGTTACTGGATGAGCTGAGCCAGGGAACAGATAGCTGGATTTCCCTGGTTTCTCCCTTCAAATAAATCACAACTCCAGAGCCCTTTAAACTCTGCAATCTGATCTCTTCCAATAAGGAAGGGAATGAAAGGCTGCGTCTCTCTGGAAGCCTCCTGAGCCATAAATCTCCTATGTACAAACACATACCAGATTTCCAAGGGCATTTATTTTATTGTATTGTTTTAACAGAAAAATCAAACTGCAATAAACTCAGTCCTTCATTAGTTGTCTCTGTGTCCAGGCCAAACGCTGCTAACGAATAAAATCAGGACAAAGGAATGTGGCAGTCGGTCAAAAGCCCGGCTGGGTGTTGACCCCCCGAAAGGCGCTTCCCTGTGAGCCCTGTGGAGGCAGGAGGACGGAAGGGGGGCAAGGGGACGCCTCCTGTGCTGCTCATTGCTGCAGGTTCCATGGGATTTGTCACCCTAAATCCAGCACCCATCCCCAGGAGCCAGAAGCCTTGACATGGAATTTGCAGCTCTCCCTGGGACCCCGCACCCCTCCCTGGGACCCACCTCCCCACTATGGACCCCGCACCCCTCCCTGGCTGACACCCCAGCAGCTGGAGTTTAGTTTAGGGGTTTCTTGCATTAATTTGTTGTGGTTGCTTGCTGTTGTCGGCCTCAACCGAGACGCTTGAGAGCAGCACGGAGCACAGGGCAGTTTGGATGGGGGACATGTGTGTCCCTGCCCCACCAGGCTCCATGAGTTTGCCCAGCTGCCCATGTGAAGCACCTTGCAGAAGTTCATCTGAACTCATAAAACGCTGGGTCAAATCCCAGCCCACTGCCAGCTGGGGCAGTTTCAAGGCTGTTAGTCATTAATCATCCAGTGACAGTCCTGAAGGGTCTCTGGGGGGGACGTGAGAGCCAGGGGATGGCGACGTGCCTGGCACCAGTGGCGGTGCGGACAGCGCAGTCCCCGGTGCCCTGCACCAAGCACCGATGAGATTTTGCCGAGTCCCCTGATGCCACCCCAGGGGATGCAGGCTGAGGGTGCAGGCACAGCGCAGTGCTGTCACCTCCCAGGTGCAGGAGATGCACCAACATGGTCTGAGCCACAAAAAAAAATGGAAATAACCCTCGAGCTGCCTGGGAAGGAGAAAGGAGCCTGTCTGCAGGATTTATGGCGCTGGCGCGGCCGAGCCAGAGAGCCCAGAGCAGCGCCCGCGCCGCGCAGGTCCCGCCTCAGCCCACGGAGAAATTCCTTACTTATTGAATCACATTTGTCATCCCTAAATACATATGCAGGCCCGTGTTTCTGAATCCATAAACATCTTTAACTAACTCCGCTCAGAGAGGCCTCTTTCAGCAGTAATTTATATTTAACTTTTTCCATATGCGGAGCCTGTCACGTTGGTGTCATTTCCGGGAAAACCAGGGGGGCTTGGGGGGGCTGAAGGGGGGGTGCAGCGTGTCTTGGCCCGCTGGAGCAGCCCGGCTGCTGGCACGGCGCGAGAAATCCACCCGGCAGAGCCAGTGCTCATTAATCATTTGAACTACTAAACTGCCAGCTCCTTTCAAGATCTTTCAAGAAGTGTTTTCACCCAAAATAGAGTTGAAAACGCGCCGGGCCCTACTTTCAGAGTCTCATCCATCTGGCCATTATGGGGAGTGTCAGGCGGCTCTGACAGACAAGGCTGCTCTGTTTGAGGGGCCCCGGCTCCCGCAACCTGTCATATCGTGGGGCTGATTGCATCTGACAGCTCCATTTGTACCTACCCAAGAGATAAAAGGGCCGTTCACAGCGGCGGAGGCGAAGGCACGGGGCAGAGGGATGCACAGGGGCACCTGGGGAGGTGGTGAGATGTGGGATGCCAGCAGCATCCCTGGTACCCCGCTCCGCCCTTTGGAGAAAACCAGCCCCCCCCATACAAAGTTGGTCGCTTCTCCGTGCTGGCGTGCAAGCGGATGGGCACCAGCACGCAGCGTGGGGTGCAGCCTGGAGCAACCGAAGCCAGGGAGCGGAAGGGGCTCCTGTGCCCATTGCCCACCCTCTGGCTGTGCCACAGCTCAATGCTGGGCTCTCCTTGTGCCCTGGCCCACATGGAGCATCCCCTGCCAAGCCCCCGGCCCCGTGCTACCCTCCATCTCCCTCCAAACTCACCTGCAAATGTGTGGGGTGCAAACCCCAGCGGTGTGAGCCAGACCCCCAGAATGATGGGATGGACCTCAGTGCCGCCAAAACTGCTTCTCTGGCTGGAGGGTGGTGGGCTCTGCCTCGCACCGGGATGCACCCAAAGCCAGGGACCCTGCTGGTGGGGCTGGGACTCTTGGAAACAAGCTGCCAGCAGCCTGGTGCTCCTTGGGTTTTCCCTGCTCACCCCAGTGCCAGGACCTTTCTTTGTTTTCATTCCTGGGGAAGGACAGGTTCATCCGCCAGCGGTGGAGCAGAGCTGGCACAGGGGCCGTGGGTGCCCGCTCTGGCGTTGTGTGTGGCAGGATTCCCTGGAGCACACAAGCCATGAAAGTTTGGGAATTACCAATGCTGCCATCGGGACAGAGCACATCTCTGTGTCTGGAGGAAGTGTGCACCAAGCGAGCCCTTCCAGAGCAGTAGCTTCCAAGACAAAATTCATCCAGAGCCGGAGAGACGTGCAGGAACCCCAGAAGGAATGAAGGGCTTTTCAGCTCTGTTTCCCTGCAGCCGGGCTGGCAAATTCCCCTCCCCAGCCCTGCCACACTCAGAGATGTTATCTGGGCCAGGTTGGGCAAGAGTTTTCTTGCAGACCTTAAGTTGCACCATGCCTGTGACAAACCAGCAGCTCCCGTGAGCCTGGCTCCTGCTTCGCTTCACGTCAGAGATGTTTTCCACAGAGCACGGCTCTTCCAACCTTGGCCTCGGCGCGCCTGTGCAGGAATGAAACCCTGCAAAGGTAACTGTTGCTCCAGCAGAAACAATTAGTCACTTCTACAGGAGCTCTGCCCGGCCTCCACCGAGGGCGAATGAGCAGCCCCATCCTCGGGCAGATGCTGCCTCTGAGCTGGGATAGCGTAAAGGCCGATTGCTTCCCAATCCCGGCCCATCTTGAGGAGAAAGCAGTTAAGGAGCACGGCAACAGCCAGGTCTGGGTGGCAGTGGGCAAACAAGCCAGGAGAGAGAAATGCAGCAGATCTTTTGGGTGCTTCAGCTTCCCCTGTCCTCCCTCCCCAGCAGAGAAGGCAATGAGGGCTCAGCAAGAAAGATCCAGGTGCATCTTCAAATATTTCAGTCTCTCCTCTCACAGCACCCCGACCACCACTCCTGGGGGAGCTGCTCACAGGGGCAGCACTGGAACCCCCAGGCTCCCACCAGTCCCTTTTTCTTGGGAATAGCAGCGTCTCTCGCAGTGAGGCTCCGGTGGCCAGTGGAGATGGTGCACGAGCTGTTGCGGTGGGCACGGGCACCAGTGTGACCCCATGTGCCACCAGAGCAGATGTTGGGGACCAAAAAAAGGCTCTTTCAAGTCTCTTCTCAGGCAGTGATAAAGCCCCCCCAGACGCCCAGGCTGCTGGGTGTCCTTCAGCTGCCTCTGGGTTTTGTCAGGATGGGAATGCTGTGGCTCTTGATGCCAAGAAGGATGATCCCTGGTGTTGAGCTGTTGGTGGAGGTCATGTTGCACCCTGCACAGTGTCAAACGAGCCACCGCGCTCTGCTCAGCCCATCGAGGTCGGCTCTGCCGTGTGTCCCAACCATCGATTCCTGCAAAGGCAGCTCTGGTGTGGGTCCATCCTTGCAGAGGTCACATCCTCCCATCTCGTCTCCTGCACCGCACTGCAAGGTGGGATGAAGGCACGGTAAAGCTGCTCCAAGAGGTTTCCATAAACACGGTGTTAGAAAACATTATGGTCTGTGGAAATCTGTTTGTTATTGTGAATCAAGCTAAAGGAACACACTCTGTAAAGCGAGCTGTCAGCCGAGCATCTCCCCCAGCGTTCTCCAGCGAGCGTTTAGCTGAAACGTTCGTGTGTACAGAATTACAACTCTTCAGTTATTCATCACGATAATAAACAGAGAGATAACTATTAGCCATGCATCACGGTAATGAACAGTATCGCTTACACGCGCCGGTGTAAATATGCGTGAGCGGGGCTGCGCGCTGCAGGGAACGGCTGCACCCCGGCACTGGCTTGGGCTCAGCCCAAGGACCGGGAGGTTTTGCACCCTGCCAGCATCTCCGTGCTGGATTGCCCGGGATTTGTGGGTTGGTTGGCACTGGCAGCCGGGATCAGGCACTGCAGAAAACAGGGGAGCCGTGGCCATGGGTCACACTGGGCACCTCCCATGGCGTAAGTGGTGTCCAGCCAAAAACGGGTGTCCTGGTGCAGTGGGGAAGGTGTTGGTGCATCGCTGTTGCAAGCCAACGCTGCTGGAAAGATTTGTGCTGCACACGGATTTGTGAGCAGGGAAGAAACAGAGACTCTTTAGAAGTTCCTCGAAGCCACATGGAAGTGCTCTCCCATCCGCAGCACCCTGGGTGCTCATCGGGTTTGGGGGCTCCCTGAGCACCCCAAGGTCTTTGCTCCTCTTCTAACACCTCTCCAGGGCCTCTCAACATTTGTGCTGTCCCAGTGCTTGAAGTGCCTGGAGCCAAACCCCAGGCCAGGCCAGCGCTGGGCTCGGGCACAGTGTCACGGGCACGGCCATAAACCAGGGGCACAGCTTTGCACCCCCATCAACACCGCTGGCTGATCCTTTCGCAGCTCCAGCGCGCAGCCCTGGGCAGCAGGAGCTCTGCCGTTGGTGTTGGGCCTTTCCAGACGTGGGTCCATCTCTCCAGGTCTGCTCTCATCACTCGCCGCATGAAGCATCCCCCAAGCGGATCCCTGACCTGCGGGCTGGGCGCGGGGATGCTGCTGAGGAGATGGGAGATGTCGACACCACTCCAGCTGGGAGGGCAAACACAGAGCCCGTGTTCTCCAGGGCTTCCACCAGGGCTCGTGTGGAAAGAAAAGCTGCTTTATGCAGCTGAGAAACTTCTCATCCTCGAACGTGGCTTCTGCTCCGGCCCTTGCCTCTGCATCCTGACCTGACCTTCTCTTGGCGGGCATGCAACGGCCCTCGAAGGCTCTACGCTCCGGTCTGAAACGCCTTGTCCGTCTGCGGGCAGCCACCTCAGCATCACCTAAAAGACATTTGCGTGCAGGAGAGGAAGGAAAATAGCAAAAAAAAAATAAAATAAAATACGGCCTTGCTCGCTCGCTCACATATTTATTAGGTGGACACATCATCTGTGGTCGGCTGGGCTCCAGGCTTTACAAACAGGGATATTTATAAGGCACGCAGCGTGGCGGAGCTGCTCTGCATGTGCGTCCAAGTCATTCCTTCCCCAGCACAAGGGATAATGTTGCCTTTGTTTGCTGCCTTTGCCAGCCCGGCTCAGCGCAGGGCAGCGTTCCGTGCCGTTCGAGCGGGCCCCTCCGCCGCGCTCCACGCAGCCCTGTCCGCTCTCCCTTTCAATAGCACACAGTCCCGGTGCGTCCCGGCTCTTTCCATCCCCACCGTGGCCCCGGCAACTGCCGCCATAAATCAATGGGAAAGTAGAGGCTGCCAGTTAGACTAAACAAGTGCATTTGCAAGGATTGCTAACCCTCATTAATCACTCTGACAGTCCTAAAAACACATTTCCCCTTTAATGACTGTATTTGGATAATCAGAGCTTTTTCCTCACGGCGCGGGGTGAGTGACGGCAGGCGCGATTGTGGCGAGCGCCGGCACGGGGGTCACTGGCGAGTCAAGCGCTGGAGGTCTCCAGCAGCTTGGGGTGAGCTGCAGGAGTTGCTGTTGTGTGATAGGGAGGGGAACCACCTACACAACCCCAAATCTGCCATTCCCCTGTCCAACACCCACCTGGGTTACCCCAACCCCTTCCCGAACCCACCTCCCACCAACCAGGTATGAAAGAGCCCTTTTTTTGTCGCTCCACGTTCCCTTTAGGTGACTTTTTGCTTCCTGGAGAGGTTTGAAACCTCGCACATTTTTCTGTATAAATGATGCAACACATTAATGCACAGCACATTATGAAAATGGTAATTCAAACCCATACAACTCTAAATTAAGCCATACATTATCCAACCCACTCAGCCATATATTTTGTAGAAAGACAGGATTGAATCAAATCAAACCGAAACTGTGGAGTGCAGGTTGTTAGACAGAATGATTAATAAAGTGCATCCCAGCGCTCTTATTATAAAATGAATTCCGCAGTAACCTGGGCATGCATTAGATAGGGAGTTATTTAATATATTGGCAACACAATCACTCCCCAGCAGATAAAGCCCCCGAGTGTCGGCTGCGATCAGATGATACTTTGCAGTGTTTACACAGTCTGGCCCCAGTGCTGCAGTCTTTAGGGAGGGGAAAATGTATTCCTCAGGGAAGCTTCTGCACGGCAGGACGTATCCAAGCAGCATCCAGCTCCCGCTCTTGGTGGAGGGATGGTGCATGGGCTTGGTTTTGGAGCTGGGAGCATCCTGGCATGAGGAGGGGAGAGGGGAGGTGGACCTTTGCCATAAGGGTTGCACGTGGCAGCTTGGCCGACTCCGGTGGGATGGCTCCGGCTGCACAAGCCCCTCGCTGGCTCGCACACAGCACGGCCATGGCAGCCCCAAGAACCAGCACTGGCTGTGCCAGGCTATCGTGCCTCACGCACATCCGTGGGCATCACCCTCTTGCCCCACGGCATGAGGGTCTCCAGCAGAGCAGCCCGGCTGTGACCAGGTAGAGGCACAGTGGAACAAAATTCCAGGGCCCCCCCCAGGCACAGCGTTTCAGAGCTGCACCTGAAGAGCTGTGATTTAGGCCGGGAACAGCAGTGCTGAGCGAGGCCAGCACCGAGCGGCATCACCAGTGGGAGTTGGGGCCACGTGCAGGGAGCAGTGATGCTCCTGAGGGGCAGTGGTCCCAGTGCGCCTTCGAATGTCACCACAGAGAGGGGACGGCAGCACAGGAGCTGCCCCACCAGGGCTCTGCCCATCGCTGTTCCATGAGGAGAATCAGCGGCACCATCCAGCATCCAGCTGGGACACAGGGATGGGAGACACTGGCACGGCCAGAGCAGCCTGGGCCTGGCATCCCTTTCTACCATTGCCCACCGTGCCAAGCAAACAGCCACAGTGAAGTCCCCTCTGCTCCAAACCCAGTCCTGCACATCCCAGGCCCTCATCCTGCAAACATCCAGTCCCAAAAGCAGCTGGACCACCGTGGGCAGCACCAGACACGAGCCACGACCACAGCAAGACCCACAAAAGCTGCCTCTCCCCAGCCTGGGGGATGGTGCTGCCCACCAGCCAAGGGCAACCCAGCCCCCAGCCTCTCCCATGCCCAGCTCCCAGCCTCGGGGTTGCAGCAGGAGACCCCAGGCAGGGCCATCCCGCCAGCCGCACGCCTACGGCCACGCAGGAACGGGCAGGAAAACCCAAATCCCATCGGCTAAACAAGCCCCTGGTTTTAAGCGCATTATTTTTCAGCTCAAAGGACACAAAGGAATTTAAACACAGGGCATAAGGCAATAGAGAGAAGGCAATTAACCGGGATTAATTGCATGACTCACCCAAAATGTGACAGGAGCAAAGCACTCAACAGCGGGGAAAAGAAAAGTGAAGTGGGGCAACAGGAACCTGTGGGATTTCAGGGGAGCGGGGGCATGGCCGGGTGCCCCCCCCTGCCAGGGCTGGGATGCTGCTGGAATAAAAGCCTGGGGAGGGCCTGTTCCTTGGGGAATGGGGTGGGCAGAGCAGCAGCAGGATGGGCCCCCCCACCTGCCCTTCCCTGGCTGCCGCAGGGTCGCTGCGCAGGCGGGCACGGCGGCCGCAAGCCCTGCCAGGAGGGACTGGGAGCGATGCCCACGACCGGGCCGTTAATCAGCGCCCCGCGCTGCTCTCACGGCCAAAGAGATGGAATGGGGGGGGGGGGGCAAGACTGGGAGCAAGGAGATGGATTGGGTGGGGGACACAGACTTGGAAAGGATGAAATGGGGAGGGGGGGACAAGACTGGGAACAAAAAGATGGAATGGAGTGGGATAGACTTGGAAAAGATGAAATGGGGAGGGGGGGACAAGATTCAGCACCCGCTCTCTGCTGCCCACACCCCCCATGCAGAGGCGGGTCCAGACCCCCCCCCTTCCTCCCCGCTTACATTGCAATCCCACCCTAAACCTCAATTCCTGATCACCTGCCGCTCCCCGCAGCATCCCGAGGAAGGGGGACACTGGGGGGTCCCTGCATCGATTCCAGCTCAACCACCTTCTCGAACCTTCCCTCCACTGCCACGCGCAGAACCCCCCCCCGGACCCGGACACGAGGAGAGTCAGGACCCCCCTTTTTCTGCTAAACCCCCCCAAACCCAAGGAGGGGGCAGTGGTGCCCGGGGGGGGGGGGGGGGGAGTGGCAGAGCTGTATCCCCCCACCCAGGCTCTGGGGGGCTCGGGGCGCCCACTGCCACCGCCAGGTGGCGCTCGGAGCCCGTGGAGCCCCCCCCAGCCCCAGAGCGGGGGACACACAGGGATGGGGGGGGACACACAGGGATGAGAGAAGACACCACAGGGTGGATATAACCAAGAGTCATTTATTAACAAAATAAGACTTACCAAGCCGGAGCTCATCCACCCGCCACGCTCGCCGCCCTCCCGCTGCTCCGGCTGGGGGTCCGGGGCTGCACCCGCCACTCTTCGGGGTGTCCCCCCCCTGCATCCCCGGGGGGGGTGGGGACCACACCGTGACCCCCACTCCTGCATCCCAAGGATGGGGCTGTGCCAGAGGCAGAGGCACGGAGCAGCCAAGGCTTCGCCCTCTCTGGCCGCCCCCAAACACGGCAAAAAAAATTATTAAAAAAAAAAAAAGAAAAAGGAAAAAATATTAAAAAAAAAAATTACATCTGTTAAGTTTACAAATGTGGAACAGAATCCCAGAACGATAAACGCGGAGGGGGAGGAGGAAAACGCCTTTTTGTTTTAAATCCTTGTGTGGCAGGAGTCATGCAAGAATTTCTCACGGGGGAAATTAAGAAGGAGGAGGGGAAAAAAAAAAATGCAAAAGAAACAGAAGGGAAAAATCAAAGCCCCGCACCTGGAAAGGAAAAGAGGGTTGGTAGGTTGGTTTTTTTTTTTCTTTTTTTCTCTTTTTTTGTGGGTTTTTTTTTTTTTTTTTTGGACACAGACTTTTTGCATACCATCGGTTCAGTGGCGGATTAATGCACTTATATTCCCAGCTTTAAGCTAACATACAGTAAATAAATACAGAGTCCAAGGAGGGAGCGAGGGGCCGGAGCAGGGGAAGGGGCTGCTGTAGTTACTGATATCCCAGTGCGGAAGCTGACGTTAGTCTTTGGCCGTAGAGCGCGTACGGAGAGTAGTAAGGTCCGGCGGCCGGCAAGGAGGGCACGGGCAGGGCGCCGGCCGTGGGCAAATGGCTCTTCCCGTAGGGATGGTACCTGTTTAGTCCCAAAGTGTGTGGGCTCCTCAAGGAAAGGGAGGCCGGTAACGTGTTGGGGCTCCCGGGGGCGGCGGGCGGGAGGTGGAGGTGGCAGGAGGCTGCGGAGCCCAGCCCGGAGGTAGGGTAACCCGCCAAGAGTTTTTCCGCCCCCGGTAGAGCCGTGTGGGTCCGTAGGTGGGTGAGCAGCTCCTCCGAGGTGGCAAACCTCTTGTCGCAGGGTCCGCTGGCAGACACCCAGTTGCATATGTGGGGCAGGGGGTCGTTCTGCAGCATGAAGCCGTAGGTGTAGAGGGGGTGGCCCGGCAGGCTGGCGGTGCCGCTGGAGGAGAGCGTGGTGTGCACCGAGTGCAGGGGGTGCGTGGGGTACACCAAGGGGTATCCGCTCTTGAGGCTGCCCGGATCGTGCACGCAGCTGGAGCAGTTGCTGGAGCCCAGGTGCGAAGCGCTGTGGTAGCTCAGGCAATACGGGTCCCGGCATAATCCCTGCATGAAGGAGGGCGGCGAGGCGCCGGTGAGCGGGCTGGAGCTGGGCGGCTTCCCTGGCAGCCCCAGTGCCCCTGGCAGCTGGCTGCCCACCAGGCCCGGCTTGGTGGGATCCAGCCCGGGCACAAACTGGGACGGGTAACCAGCGTAGGCGCCCACGATGGAGCCATGGTAGCCGATGCTGGAGGGCGGCAGCGGGAAGACGGAGTGGCCGGGCTTGTAGGGCGACACTGGGGCCACATGGCCGGCGGGTGGCAAGGCGGGGGGCTCTGATTTGCGACCCGAGGGGGGCTCGCCGTGCGCCCCGGGCTCCGCTGCCCCGCGCCCCAGCCCCACACCCGTCCCTTCGGGGCTGGGTTTGCTCCCCTCGGGCTCCTTCTTCTCCTCAGCACCTTTGGGGTCGGCGTGTTGTGGCGAGGCACCGCGGGAGCTGCCAGGCGAGGGGGCCGCGTGCGGGGGGAACGGTGGGCAAGCGGCACTGGGCACCCGAAAGCCAGCTTTGTCCGTGCCGCCCTCCTTGCGGGGCTCCCCACTGCCTTTCGAGTAGGGTTTGAAGCTGGACTTGTCCTCGGTCGGGGTGTCGCCGCTGCCCGGTGGCTTCAGGGCGGTGGGGCGAGCGGTGGGCTCCTTCTCAGCCACAGGCAACCCAGCGGAGGCCACGGCGTTGAGCTTGGACGAGGGCGGCGGGTCGGGTTTGCCAATCTGCGAGCAGGTCTGGGCCAGCAGTGCCAGCGGGCTCTTCTTGGCGTCCAGCTGCGGGCGGAGCGGAGCGGGTCAGGGGGACCCCAACAGCACTCACACCCCCCCGATCCCACCCCCCAAAACCCCCGGGGCCAGCGGGGAGGGCCCGGCGCTGAGCCAGGGAGCGGGGACGGGGGATGCGCTGGAGCAGGAGGAAGGACCGGGATGGGGGGTGGGGAACCGGGAGCCCCAAAACGGGATTGCGTGAGGGGGGGACGGGAGCCCCGCACCGGGATGGAGGAACCGGGAGCCCCGGGCAGCGATGGGGGAACCGGGATGGGGTGACCCGGGTAGGGACAGGGAGGGGAGCCCGGTGCCCCGAACCGGGGAGAAGGACCGGGACTGGGGAGCTGGGAGCCTCCCGGTGTGGAAGAGCTCGGCCAGGAGAATCCAGGATCGCAGACCGGGATGAGCCGGGAGCCGTTTGTAGGGAAGAGCCCGGCTTGGAAAAGCCGGGATCGCGGGACCGGGATGAGCCCGGTCGGCAGCGCTGGACAAGGAGAAGCCCGGTCGGGAGGAACCGGGAGCGCCGGACCGGGATAAACCCGACCGGTAGGAACCGAGATGGGCCGGGAGCTCCGGGAGGAGCCGGGATCACCGGGCCGGGATGAACCCGGCAAGAGCCGGGAACTCTGGACCAGGATGAGCCCAGCCGGTAGGAACCGGGAAGAGCCGGGATCGCTGGACCGAGATAAGCCCGGCCGGGAAGAGGACCCGGGGGAACCGGGATCGCTGGACCGGGATGAGCCGGGAGTGCCGGGAAGACCCAGTATGGCCGGATCGGGACGAGCGCCGCCGGGAGGAGGACCGGGAGCCCCGGGAAGAGTCGGGATTGTCCGACCGCGATGAGCCAGGAGCCCCGGGATGAACCGGGAGGAGGACCGGGAGCCGCGGGGGGAGCCCCGGGGGCGCGGGCACTGACCTCGATGGGGCTGACGGGCGTGGAGGAGAGCGGCTGGAGGTACTCGGGGTGCAGGAGGTGCCCGCCGTGCGCGCTGAGCATCTTCAGGACGCGGATGGGCAGGCGGCCGGCCTGGCGCTGCGGGTCGGCGGGGGGCGGCCGGGGGGAAGGGGGGGTCCTCGGCCGGGGCCCGCCGGGGGCTGCGCTCATGGGGGGGGCCGGGCCGGGCGGGCGGGAGCGGCGGCGGCGGCGGCCCCGGCAGACGAGCCCGAGCCGCGGCCCCGCCGACACGACAAATAGCGGGGGGGGGCGGGGGGGGGCGGCGAGCGCCAATCGGGGCGGGGGGCGGGGCGGGGGGCGGAACGGCGGGGAGCGGATTGGAGCGGCGCTGCGGGGGTCAGCGCGGCTCGGCTCGGCTGGCACGGCTTGGCAGCGCATGGCACTGGTGGCATGGCACGGGTGGCATGGCATAGCACTGCTCGGCTGGCACGGCATGGCTTGGCATGGCACGGCATGGCTTGGTTCAGCATGGCAGAGCATTGCATGACTGGCATGGCATGGCATGGCATGGCATGGCAGAGCATTGCATGACTGGCATGGCAGAACATTGCATGACTAGCATGGCTTGGCTTGGCTTGGCATGGCAGAGCATTGCATGACTGGCATGGCATGGCATAGTGTGGCATGGCACGGCATGGCTTGGTATGACAGAGCATTGCATGACTGGCTTGGATTGGTATGACTGGCATGGCATGGCTTGGCTTGGCTTGGCACGGCATGGCATGGCACAGCATGGCATAGCACGGCATGGCTGAGCATTGCATGACTGGCATGGCAAGGCATGGCATGGCATAGCTTGCCTCAGCTGGCACAGTGTGGCATGACTTGGCTTGGCTTGGCATAGCTCAGCTAGCAGAGCATTGCATGGCCATGACATGACATGGCACGGCTCGGCTGGCATGACTTGGCAAAGCTGGCATAGCTTGGCATGGCATGACACAACTTAGCACGGCTGGCACAGCATGGCATAACATGGCTTGCTTTGGCTGGCATGGTGTGGCACAGCTCAGCTAGCAGAGCATGGCATGGCTCAGCTGGTGTGGCACAGCTCAGCTGATAGAGCATTACATGACTGGCATGGCTCAGCTTGGCGCAGCTTGGCTAGCAGAGCATGGCACCACTGGTACAACTTTGCATGGTTTGGCATGGCACACCTCAGCTAGCAGAGCATGGAACCGGACACAACCCCTGTGCCAACTGGGGCAGCGCTGGGGCTGCTGGTGGGTCAGCAGCGTTGCCCCAACCCCAGGGGCCAGCGCAGGCTGCACCCACACTTCTCTGTTTTGCTGAACTGCAGTGACCAACGTTGGAATTGTCTGAGCGGCAGCAGCGGGCACCTGTCACAGCGATGTGCCAAGGGCTGGGGGCGTGGGGCCGAGGCAGAAAGTCACAGGGGCCGGACTGGGGCGAGTACTGGCCGGAAGAAAAGTGCTGTGGCATCCTTAGGAAAGGAAGGCGAGGGGCTGGGTGGGAGCTGCAGCTGCACTGGGCACGCTGAACCCGTCTGCCCGCTTGGGCACCAAAAAGCAAAGGAATTCAAGGTGCTTTGGTGCTGTCGTCGCTGCGCTGCTAAAATCAAGGCTTTTCTGGAACCGACACCCCATGGAGACCCTGGCGAGCTGTCCCTCTGGCTGGCGCGGCTTCTGTGGTTGTGTGGGTGACTGAATGCTTGGTGTTCCCATGTTTTTCTTTCCGACTGAAGGCATCATCCTCTGCCAGCAGCAGGGCTTGGCGATTGCTTGTGTCAGAGCTCGGCCTGGGGGGGAGGAACCAGATTTCCCGGGGCTGGGTGCCCACTCCAGCCATTGCCGTGGCACAGAGTCACCCCTGCCCTCCATGGGTTTGGGTTTCAGTCCCTCCTGCCCACCCAGAGAGGGAAAGAGGGAGAGAGACAGGCACCTGAAATTAATCACAGCAACTCCTGGCAGATGCTTTATGTCCCAGCAACGTTGCTAATATTAAGTTCACGTGGCCGCCCCTTGCCAAGCCCCTCTGCCCAGGGGTCTGGGAAAAAAGGCTTTGCTGGATTTCCCCAGCGAGCACCAGCATCGCCCTGGCACTGCCCGACATCGAGTCCTGCTTCTCCAACCCCTATCGGTCACATCCATAGTCAGACCTGTCAATTTCCCCTCTTTGTGAGGATTTTCTTCTCCTGTTTTTGCCCCTCCCGAAGCCGACCACAAGATTGATGCAATCCGGACTGTGGGGATGTAAACGGAGAGGCGCTGCCTTTCAAAGGAACCATTCACGGAAGGAGGAAATAGTAAAAAAATCTTTCCTCAAAGTCCCTCGAGCTGTTCGCCAACAACAACACGGCCTTAAAATAACGTAAAGGTGGGACGAACGCGTGAGAGGAGCGGGGATGCAAAGGGAGGGCACGGAGCAGCGATCCCTCCAGGGCTCGGATCATTGCAAAGGCCAGATCCTGCCCTGGTGCTGGTGCACTGGGGAACATTTCTGGATTCAGCTGGATTGAGACTTCCTCATTGGTTGTCATGGGTAGGGGTGAATCCTGCCCAGTGTTGATGCCCTCACCGTCTCTGGTGAAGTTCTTCATTCTAAAATCCACGTCGGTCCTATTTTCATTAAGGGAAATGGTGACCAGAGCGAGAGAGAACACCTCCTCCCCATTTCACGTGCAGTTCTGGCCCAGGACAAGTCACCCTGCCCGCCACGAAGGAGCTCCGAGTGAAATACGCAAAGGCCACTTGCCAAATACAAATAACCCAGGCACCCAATGCAAAGCAAAATATTTGGAATAAAAGTAAAGCCAAAGAAGACAAAAAGCCTCGGTGAGCGCTGTCAGGAATGACTAATGATATTTTTGCTCCCTAATCAGGGCTTGCCCCACCTGGGCTGCTGTTAAAGCAGTTTTCTCTTGCCAAGGACGTGTCCCCTTAACAGCGTCAGGGGACTCTGCTGGGTTTGCAGCCTGTGAAGTGCGGCCGTGGCACAGGGAGTTGTGTTTGTCTTTAAGATCTTTCAGCAACTTGGATGCCTCCCGGGCAGGGCTTTTGGGTGACACACGCCATGGGGGTGCCCCTTGCTTCCTCTCCAGCCTCGTCCCACCTGCCCTGGGCAGCCTGGTCCAGTGCTTCAACGCTCTGTCAGTAAAGAAATTGTTCCCAATATCCAATGGAAACCTCCCCTGGCACAACTTGAGGCCGTTTCCTCTCATCCCATCACTTGTTACTTGGGAGACCAGCACCAACCTCACTGCGACCTCCTTTCAGGAGCTGCAGAGAGCGATGAGGTCTCCCCCTGCCTCCTGTTCTCCAGGCTGAACAGCCCCAGGTCCCTCAGCTGCTCCTTGTAAGACCTGTTCTCCGGACCCTTCTCCACCTCCGTTACTCCTTTACCTGCCTGTGTTGGTGGCAGTGCCGGATGCACCCGCGGACACGCGTTGTCTCACCCTCGGCGCTCTTATTCTCTATTTTTGCTCTGCCCTTTAGCAGAGAAATCCTCTCTGAGTTTGCAGCGCGTTCTTGTGCTGCTCAGCTGCAGGAAGTTGCTCTTGGTGTCATGTTTTATGGGTGGATGCTGGCTCCCAGCACGGGCATCCCGAGTTCTAATGGGTGCAGAGCGGGCAGGGAGCAGCATCCAGGCTCTGCAGGTGGAGGAGAGAGGCATCCGCAAGGCAAACAGTGGTGGGATAAGATAGGCCATGAGTTTCAGTCCCTGTAACTCTCCCAGCATCTCTCTCTGCACTCTTACCCTGGAACAGATGCCTTTCCCAGTTCACTGCTCTTGGATGCAGTTTAAGGGAAACTGGGAAAATGCTCCTGGTCTGGCAGAAGCGGAGCTGCCCAGGTGTACGGGGAGCAGCACCCCCGGCCCTGCAGAGGATGGGCACCATCCCCCCCCTCAGCCTTTGCTCAGGTTGGTCCGGGGCCAGGTCCCATGGGGGTTCTGGGCCGACTCTGGCCGTCGCTGCGGGATGGGCATCCAAGACTGTTCTTAAAAGCCGAGCTTTTCTCTGCGCGTCGGCGCTTGCCGTGTACCTGCTATTTTATAGGTAAATCATCCATCAGGCTCCTTGGCAGAGAGGCCGCCGCATTCCCGGCCCCTCCAGCTGGAAGCAAAAGCATCGGAGTCAGCGGTTTCCCTGCCCCGCTCCCGTCTCCACGTCCCACCTCTCCCAGCGCCGCGCGCGCCGAGGCCTCGCTTTGCGCTGCAGAACAAGTGCATAAAAATGATCTTATTTATTACAGGAGACATGTTTTAAAACAACTGACAAAATTGCAAGATGTAAAACGACAAGCAAGCGCTTTTTCTTTTTTAAACCCTTATAGACTTCTGGCAATGATAAAAATAGTGTTTTCTTTTTTAAAGTTGGAATTAATCTTTCTTTCCAAAGCAATCATGTAGCGGGAGAAGCAGGAAGACACTTGGATATTAACTGATACTCGCTGGGTGATGGTTACTTATGGAATAACCGGGCTCGCTGCCTCTGCAGAGCCATTAACATTAAAGAACAGCGTGAACATTAAAGGAAAAAAGAGGTGAGGGTTTCTTTCCCTCCCCTATTCCCTTGATGTGTGACTAACAGCTGGTTTTCCGTGTGACAAATCAGTGGGGTCTTCCTGTTGTTGAGGTAATGAAGCTGTTTCCTGGTGTGAAATTCAACGGGATAAATGGCAGGAGGGGGAGGAGAACATCACCCCCGCTTGATCCCAGTGCTGGAGGGGAGGAAGGCTCTGCCCTCCTCGCTGGGACCGCGGTGGGGTTGGGGTCGGGTCACCACCACCGGGCGGTGTATCTCAGGGTGGTGGGTTGTCCGTAAGGACAGATCGGGGCAGAGCTCTGGGGAGACCTTAGAGCAGCTCCCAGGGCTGAAAGGTGCTGCAGGAAAGCTGGGGAGGGGCTCTGGATCAGGGGGTGCAGGGAAGGAGTTTGAGGTGAAAGAGGGGAGGTTGAGGTGGGATCTGGGGGAGAAATGTTTTGCTGTGAGGGTGGGGAGGCCCTGGCCCAGGGTGCCCAGAGCAGTGGTGGCTGCCCCATCCCTGGAGGTGCTCAAGGCCAGGTTGGATGGGGCTTGGAGCCCCCTGACCCAGTGGGAGGTGTCCCTGCCCATGGCAGGGGGTGGCACTGGATGGGCTGTGAGGTCCCTTCTGACCCAAACCATTCCATGATTCTACGATTCTGTTCCCCCAGTTCTATTTATCGCCACGGCTGTGCTGCAGGGAGCTGTGGGAAGCGGTTTAGCTTGCGTGCCTCGGTTTCCCCATGGCAAAAACGGGTGGGTGACAGTCACCCCGCGCTGTCCCACACCATGGCAGCGGTGGGACGGGGCCCTGGGCTGGCCGGGCGCTCTGTTGTGAGGGCATTCCGTGTGCTGGCACTGGCCTAAGCCCTTTGGGGACCCCATCTCAAGGGCTCATTTAGTGCTCAGACACCCAGAAAAAAAAATTACTTTTACCTCTGTTTTTCTTTTTGTCTTTGCCAATATTAGTTAATTAAACTATGCAAATTAAAACAACTTAATTTCTATAATATCAGTACCGGAGCCTCAAACCATTTGGTGCAGCTTGTCTGGCACGTACATTACATAAAATGTTTGGAACGGCTCTAATAAAAATGAAAAAGGCTGTAAATCAAGTTTAATTTATTCATTTTCTGTATGGTATGAAAGCATGCCAAAATCAGATTATTTATGAGCCCTTCATAACAATAGGCATTTTTATTGGTTGCAAATGACAAAAGGGGTTCTCAGAGGGATTTTTTTTTCCCCCTTCTTTTAAATTTTTTGAATGCCTTTTCAGAAACATTTATTTTTTTGGACTCTATGATCTCAAAGAAAAAATATTTAATCATTGATACGGTAAAAATAATTCATATTTAGATACTGAAAAACACATCAGGCTTTACAACATAAATACACAGTGCTAATCCAGCCCAAAGGCTCAGGCGAGTGCTGCACCACAGGTTAGAGGAAAGAGCCGTGATTTATCCCTGCTTCCTTAAATTTCCCATTAAGAGAACAATCTCCCGTAAGTCTCTCACAAAATGTCTCAGCCATTCGAGGTGGTTTTCCTTTTGCCCTCCCAGATCCCAGAGCAGTGGTGGCTGCCCCATCCCTGGAGGTGCCCAGGGCCAGGTTGGATGGGGCTTGGAGCCCCCTGATCCAGTGGGAGGGGTCCCTGCCCATGGCAGGGGGTGGCACTGGGTGGGCTTTGGGGTCCCTTCCATCCCAAACCTTTCCATGATCCGTGTGGTGGGTGGATTGGTGCACACGCGGGTGCCCAGGTGCTTCGCCCCGCTTGAGGCGCTTCGCCCATCCAAGGCTGATCCACAAAATTTCTTGGTGGGAAACGGCATCTGTTGGGCTCTCGTGCAGGTGAGGCGGGGCAGCTGCCCACGTGCACAGAACATCACTGACAAACCAACCACGGATTGGCTTCATCTCTTGCTCTTCAGCTCATTTAAACCATCTTTTGTCCGTTACCTGGCACAGTGGAACCCAGAGGTGGGCTTGGTGACGGGCGCGTGCCAGGCCCGCAGTGCCGTGGTGGCTGGAGCGGGGCAGGAGCAGCAGCAAGAGACTCCCCGGCTGCCGGGACCGTCATGAGATGCTCTTGGCGGTGTCGTGGAGATCCCATCCAACGCGTGCTGTGATGGGGATGAGGGCGCTGGGCCACCCCGCTGGCTCTGGAGATGGGTGTAAGGAGTGACCCCAAACCCCAGACCTGTTGGTGCCAGCATGGAATGTGGCACCACCTCTGCAAGAGGCCTGCGGCAACCCAGAGGGCAACGTCCCTCCTCTTCTTTAGAAGGGGTGTGAGGCAGAGTGAGCCCAAAGCCCCAAGGGCTGGCGTTTGGGGGTGCCACGCAGAGGAAGGGCGCCCCCAGGGATGAGCTGGGCTGCAGCCGCCTCCGTGATGAGGACAACGCCAGGGACAGTGCCATGGAGAAGTGGGTGCCCTCCTGCCCGCAGCATCCTGGGCATTGTGGTGGGATGGGGTGAGGGGGGCAGTGGGACCCCAAAACACCTCGTGCAAGTGGGCAAAAGCCCGGCCGGGTTGTGTAGGGGGGCTGTGGGTAATGGTGACGGAGAGGGGACAGGGAGGCATCCCCTCCTGTGAGAAACGGGGCTCCCTGCAAGAAACGGGGCGTTTTCTGCCCAGGCCTGGCCAATCCTGAGAAAAAACCTGAAAAAAACAAGAAGAGAAAAAGAGGGAACCCCCTCCCCGGGGGAATTAGCATCCAGGATCTGTCAGTCACTGGGAGCTTTTGGTAAAAGGGGCCCCTTGTCAACCTCTGCCTTTGATGTGACTGGGACGGAGGTGCTCAATTAAAAGCCTATCAGTCTGTAAGTAAATCAACGCCTATCAGGCTTGTCACATCAAACAAACGATTATTGCACCAACCCGCCCACCCCATTAATCTGGCTGTTCCTTCTTGACAGCTCAGGGTCAGGGCACTGTAAATCCTGCACTGGATTGCAGCCACCTGGAGCAGGATGAAAGCAGCCCCGCAGCATGCGCTGCTGCACCCAATTACTGCCCGGCAGCGGGCGGGGGCTGCGGCGAGGGGTGCCCGTGGCCCCGGCAGCTGTGGGGTGCTCAGCGTGGGGCTGGGGGCCCCGCCAGAGCAGAGCTCTGCGAGGTCACGGCTGCTGACGAGGGTGCTTTGGTGGTGCCATGTGGGAACGTTGGTTTGTGTTGGCACAGCTGGGCAGTATCGAGTGCCCAGCTCCCGGCATGGGTGCTCAGCACCCGGTGCTGCAGCAGGACTGCCAGCACCTGCCCGGCCACTGAGGTGACACGGGAGCAGCTCCGAAGACGGCTCTGGGAAGTTGCTGTCTGTAGGGATGGTGGCACCACAGCCCCAGGGTCACAGGTTGAGGGTGGGTGACGGTGGTGGCCTTGGCAGGCGGGTGCTGGGTTTGAGCCTGTGCCCGTCAGCAGGGATTGACCTTAGGGACCCTCTCGGTAACTCACATGGTGAAAGGAACCAACGGGCTGGGCTTTCCGGTGCTCTCTGGGCCCGGAGTGGCAGAGCCCAAGGTGAAGATGCCCGAGGGTCCTGCCCTCGTCCAGCCGGATGGGTCACGTCTCCATCGGGGGCTTCGGAGTGAGTGCCTGGGCCATGGGGAGGAGGGGGCTGGACCCCAGCGGTGGGCAGAAGGCACCCAGGGCCACCAGCTCCCAAGAACAAGCGGCTCCTTTCAAGGGGAGGCACAAGCCCAACTTTCTTGAGAAGCCTCTGTGCTGCGCCGGGCGCCTCGAGGCAGCTGGAGCTTGTGATTCCTGCACAGAGCCAGAGGCTTTTCTAAGAAAGGGAAATCTGGATCTTGGATCACATGAGGGCAGCGCCACGGAGCGGGGCGAGCCCCACGGAGGCTGCAGGTTGGGTTCTGCGGAGGCGCTCGGTGCCCTTGTCTTGCTGAGGGCTCGGTGCTCCCTGCGTGATGGCCAAGCCCCAGCGGGGTCCGTCTGCCTCTGGGGCCGTGGGTGGCACAGAGGCACCACTACAGCCCTCCACCCCGAGCCCGGGCGCACGCTGCCATCAGGACCTGCACCCCACCACGTCTGCGCCTGGCGGTCCTCGAGCTGGCAGCTGGTTCAGCCTGGCGCCTCGGAGAGGGCTCTGAGCACGCATGGGGTGCTGCACCAGGAGGGCATCCCCTGGGCAGCTGGTGACGAGAGGTCACACCCTGCGGCCGGCAGCAGGGCGCAGGGCTGGGAGGGATCTCGCTCCCCTTTCTGCCTAGGCCTATTATTAGCATCTTCTCTCTCCTGCCGAGCCTGGCGCCTCGTAATGCAGCTCTGGCGGCGCGGGGCTGCCCTGCCTGTGCCAAGGATGCACGCTGGCTCCTAGGGCTCAGGGAGCTGCAGCCCGGGGCAGCCTGCCCGCATGCTGCTGCCCGCTTGCCCTGCGGGTCTTGGGCAGCTGCTTGCCCTGCAGCGAGGGGCTGGGGTTTGGGGGCACCCCTGGGCAGGCAGCATTGCCCTGCCACGTCCAGTGCCACCAAGGGCTGACCTCCCTGCCTCAGTTTCCCCATTTGCCGCAGGGGTGGGACGGTGCTCACTGCCCCCAGCTCCTGGGGGTTGTTGCACGCTGGGATTGGAGTGTGGGCACAACCTCTGTGCTCCCTCAGCGCTGAAGAGGAACAGGCTTTACATGGCGCAGGAAAACACACGGAGGAAGCGAGGCTGCTGGGTCTGAGCCTGTGTCCGTCGGCAGGGATTGACCTTAGGGACCCTCCCAGTAACTCACACGGTGAAAGGAACCCGCGGGCTGGGCTTTGGGTCCTTCGCTGCGTTGACGCATCCATCCCTGGAAAGATGGAAAGAGGGGGCCGGCGTGAGCAGAGGTGACACCAAATGGGAGCCAGACTCTTGCCGTGCCACGTTTGATACGGCGACGCCAAATCTTTCACCGATAAGCGGTATCACCGCGAGGCGAATCACCATCACCCCTCACCCCTGCCCGTGCACCCCGGCCCTCGGCTCTCCCACGCACGTCAAGCAACACCCGCTCACGCCGGCAGATAAGCAGCACCGTGCCCGTGTCCCTGCCGTGCCCGGCTGGCTCTGCCCAGCTCCGTGGTGGGAAATACTGCTGGGAGGTGGGAAAGAAAATCCCCGGTGTCACCCCTGCTCCCACCCAGGTGCATTTGGAGTGGGAACAGTGCCAGGGTGGCCCTGTGGAGTTTTTCTCCCACACATGATCAATGCTGAGTTTAAGTAAGGTTTATTGGTATCTGTAATTTAACATGACATATTTCTAACACGAATTACTCTGAGATCATCCTGTGCATAAAATATGACAGGAATCTTTTAAGTGCAAGCATAGTTCTCAGTTAATTTAATAACTGAGATGGAAAATGGAATAGCATTAAATTTAATATTTTACATAATGCTCCTACACTTCCTTCACTTGCTGCTGGCATCATTTGTTTTCCCTTCTGCCTCACTTACAGCCTTCCCAGCCCAAATTGTCCTGGAGCGCTGCCTGCCCAGCCAGGTAGGAGGGTGCTGCCTCTCCAAAGGGCCCTGACAAACCCCCAGAGCTGTGCCCACATCTCCCCCATCCCATGCAAAGGTGATGGGATGCTCTGGGCGCCCCTCGCCTCTGCTCTCTCGGAGCTCATTGTGTGCCTGGCACCTCCTGCAAACCCCTGGTGCTGGTGGTCCGAGTCCTGTGCTGAGCTCGTCGGCTGTTGTCCCGCTCTGCTCCTCATTGCGTGTGTCCCGTGCTGAACACCACCACGATCGCCTTCATGGCTGTGAAACTCAACTTGCTCTTTGTTAAGAAAGCAGTTTCCAAGCCCAGCCTGCAGCCAGCGTCTGGCCCTGTGCGTACAGTCACGTCCAAGGTTCCTCTTCCAAACTCTTCCCAGCCCCATTCCCTGGGTGTCCCTGCTCCGTGCAGGCGGTCACTGAGAGCAAAGCCCCTGCGTGCTGCTCAGCACAGGGACAGGGACAGGCCTTGCTGCAAAGCAGCGTTGCGGCGAAGGCAGCGGGGCAGTTGCTTGTGATGGATGTGCCAGGACATCCCCTGCCAGGATGGGTCAGGATAGGGCTGGACGGAGACGGGGTGTCCCAGCCCGGGATGGGTCACTGCTCAGCGAGCACTCTACTGCCTCGTAGGTACCGAGGCTGGAGGCAAACAGAGAGTTAATTCAGATCACGCAGGCTAATTTACCCTTCTGCTCAACTCTCTGGAGAGAGAAGGACGGGCTGGAATTGCTGAAGGAGCAAAGCCCACTTGACCCTCTGAGCCTGTCGCCGCGCGTGTCTCGCTCTCGCCCTCCAATCCCGCTCAGCGCTGCTCTTGGCAGCCCCTGCTCTCACCCACGCCAACCTCACTGCCCTCGCCCCGGCGCGGCTGGAGGCAGAAAATCAGAGCTGACCCACTTTTACAAGAAAATCACCTGACAGCCGTGCCAGGGCTCCCCATCCCGCGCGTGCCTGGACCTGAAGCATCCACGGTGGGACCAACCCTTGAGTGGGAATGGGGACCAGGGGGTGCAAAGCCCCAGGGATGCCCTCTCTGGGGTAGGGGTGGATGCTCCACACCAGGTTTTGTGCTCGCTGTGGGATTTGGGAGCGCAGCGGTTGCCCATGCGCTGCAGAAGGGATCAATACAACTCTTAGCCTTGTCCCTTCCTATTGAGCCTCGGAGCGTGATTTAAAGGGCTCTGGTAACGTACGCACTGCCGCCGTGAACAAGGTGTTAACACCGAGCCGGCGGAGTTATGGCTGCAAAGGAGCTGGCAGGGCCCGGCAGGATTCGCCCCTCCAGCCCTTGTCTGCTCCGGTTCAAAGGGTTCCGGTGGCTGCGCTGGAAGGAGGGTTGTTGGAGGGGTTACAGCGGGGAGGGGAGGCTGGGGACGGAGCGGGCTCTTTATCGGAGAGTAGCAGAGCCTGACAGTGCTGCAACTCTCCCTTCTCAAGGAGATGAGCTTGCACTAAAGTGAGGAGCGCGGTAGAGGTGACGAGACAAAATGGCAGGGTTTGGAAAGCCCAGCTGAAGGAATAATCCAGCCGGGAACAGAGAGCCCACTCAGCTTACCTCGGGCTCCTGGAAACACTGCTGTGTTTTGGCAGCGCTGCCAGAACAGTTCTTTACTGTAACTTGGAAAGTCTCGGCCGCGGGTTTCAACACCTCGCGCTCACACCACATAATGCAAAAGTTAATTCTACTTTCAGGCTGATGTCAACATTCCCTTTCACTGCCACAGCGCAACGTGAAGACTACATTAATTTGCATTTGCTGTGTGCAAGTAACGCGTTCCAGATAATCACAGTAACCCCTCAAAGGTATAGATGAGAATTTCCTGGATAATGTGCTGGATGGAAAAAGCTGATGGGATCCAGGCGAAGCATTGTGTGTTTTCATAACTTCACCTGGAAGCAGCGCAGCCCAGAAACACGGGGAGCTGTGCTGCAGAGCTCCGCTGTGCTGGCTCGCCGTGCCGCGGGGAGGGTGAATTCGGGGAGTTGGGGTGGACACTGGTGCTTGGGGCTGGGAGAGCATCTCCCGTGAAGCATCTCCCAGGCAGCGACCACGGAAAGTCGCGGGAAGGGGTATCCTCGTCCCATACAACTTTTAACACCAGGCAGCCACTTCTGCCTAGAACACACAACCCACCGCTGACTGGAAGCCCAACAAATATTCCTTTAAGCCACGTGGTGGAAGCACAGATGCTCTGGTCTGGACAAGTAACGGCCCAGTGTCCACGGAGCTGGGGAATCTATGGAGCAGTGGGTGCCCACACAGCAACTTGTCTCGTGCCCTGTGGTAAATTAACTGGCCTGAACTCTGAGGCTCCTCCCGCAGGTGAGCGTTTCAGCCAGGATGTATCAGCTGAAGGAATGGATTTTCCATCTCCCCTGATAAATCGGGTGCCCCGAACGATGGCAATGATCGCACATCACAGTCAAAGGCTTCCAGGGCCTTTGCAAACCAACAGCCGGACTCTGGGAAGCTCATCCCAAAGGTGCGGGGTGAGCTCGGGGCGGGGGGCGCTGCGGGAGGGGACGGGGTCTCTCGCAGATGGGATCCATCCTGCACCTCTCCCCATGGCTGCGCTGCCCACCTGCCTGGCATAAAACCGTGTGCCAAGATCCCACAACAGCGTGTGGGAGCGGCGAATTCATTTCCATTTATGATCTGTTATGATGATACCCCTGAAGGATAAAAGTCTATACATAATAATCTCTCTCTTCAGCTTTGTTAACAACTTCAATTAACAGAGAGCTGTGTAATGCTTCATCAGCCGTTTGGATTACAGATGAAATTAAGCCATCATATTTATGAACTACGCAGTGAGTTCGAGGAAGACTCCACATATTTTACATTTAATAACTTGCCCTCTCATTTTATTTATAACGTTAATAATGATTTGGTGGCTGCTTTGGGGGGAAAAAACATAAATGACAAAGCGCGGAAGGCAGGCGGGGAGGGTAAGTGGAGCCGTGCTTTATGGGCACCGCGCGCTGCCCGTGCCCAGCCACACACCTCCCCGCTCCGGCTTCCTTCTCTTTTATTTCTGATTAAATAGCCCTGTGAACATGGAGGCTTCTGCCTTGTAATTGCTTTCCACTCAGCACTTTTAACACCTCGGCTGAGAGTTAATCATTAAACCCCGCGGCGTGGACCTGTCGCACCCACCAGCTGGAGCATCTGGGGTGGCATCGGGGTTGGGGTGCATTTCATGGGTCCCAACCCCCAGAGGAGGATGGATGCCCAGTATAATATATAATATAATACTAACAAAGCAGGCACGGGCAGTGGGAGCCAGACAGAGGGAGGAGAGAGCTTCTTCTGCACATCCCACGCTTCCCAAGCTGGACCCAGGCTCACACGTTGGTTTTGGGGTGCTGCTCCCTGCCAGCATCTCCCCACACAGCACTATTATTGCCACTCTTTCTGATTAACCAACCTGCAGTCTGAAAACACCTTGCGGTGCTCCCCATCTCTGTTTGGCACTCTGAGAGGCTGAGCAAGGTTAATTAATTTGAGCCAAGACTGAAGCCTAAAAGATGGGGAGCAGCACATTGAAAGATGATGGCTGGCAAAAATCATTAGAAGCATCTTTCAACAATCTATACGCCCGTATCGATCCTGTTATAGATCATGTTCCTTTCCCCTTTTTCGCAGGATCTTCTGGATCGATACAGCAAGTGCATTCAGACCGTAGCAACACATTTAAAACCTTATAAAAGGTTATTTAGTTGCTAACAGTGCAGCAGTTTCTGCAAAGCCTGCCAAAAGGTTACAGCTTTTTGGGCATCATAAATTACAGACGACAGGGAAAAAAAGTAAGTGCGGTTTTCTTTATTGTCTCAATGATGGATGGGCTCCTGAACAAGACACAAAATACATCATATCACCTTTAATGGGACCACATTTCTGTAGCCATAACTCACAATTTTAAAATAGAAAATGGTGAAATATGGTGTTGTATATTCCACTCCTGACATATTTATGAGTCCTTGCCTTCTTATAAATACAGTGATTGCTATTTCAAAGCAGCGTGTCAGGTATGAGCAGAGCACAAACAGCTGGGGCGATTGAAAAATTATAGCCAGAGTTGGACGTTTTCAAAAACTCTCTCTAGCAGCAGTAAATTTACAATGTTTGCACTAACTGTTATTAAAACCAAATCCATATCTTGGCAACAGGAATCCAGCGCTCCGGACCAGCTGGAGTGACGGTGCCGCTGACAGCCGGGGTGAGCCTGGGGGCTGCTCCTTGGGAAGAATTAAAAGGCACGTTGAGGGTCAGGGGGTCCCACAAAGGGGCCAAACCTGCAGTGGGTGCAAACTGGTGGAGCTGAGCTCACCGCTGGCCCCTGCTCACAGAGCTCAACTCACCCGGGCACCAACAGCGTGGAGATCCCGGGAAGTGGGGCTGGAGCATCATTCCGGGGCGTGTGCCAGCATCCCATGGGCAGCAGCCGCCCCATGGCCAGGGTGGCCGAGGCGGGCATCACCTGCACCCCCGGAGGCTCCAAGCATCATGCTCCAGCCCTGGCCTCTCTTGGATTTATGCTTCAGCCCATACTGGCAGTTTAATGTTGCTCTCACACAGGTCTGGAGCCATTTCTGCATCATTATTTCCACTCACTCAGCAAGGGTTTTACTGGTAAATACCTGGCGGCAGGAATAATCCTGCCAAGAGCCCTCCTGAGCATCGCTCACCCCTGGGAGCAGGGGGAATTCTCTGGCCTCATTTAGGCACACAAAAGGCCTCTAATTAGCTTTTTGTTTAGTCCGATTATGAATGTGAGTTTTGACCTTTCAGACTGATTAGCTTTTGAAGCTGACTCATTTGCATAACATCAGTTTCTGAACTACTTATACAGTCGAGGACCAGACTTGTTGTTGTTGTTCACTCCTTTTTCCACCCACAGCCTACAGGGAGCTGCTGGCTCCACGCTTCCACCCCTGGACGGGGCTCTGCTCCAGCCTTCACACTCAGCTGGGCCCATCTTCATGGCACTGGGTGCACATGGATTTAGGGCACATGGGCTTTCCTAAAGCTCCGGCTCTGCGATCCCTGGGCAATCACATCGCTCTGGAAGATGTCCTCATGCAGCCCTGCTGCCACCAATGCACACCCATCCCAGCTCCTTGAGACCCCCCAGTTCCCCAGCTATGCCCAAGATCCTTCCAACTTGGAAGCCGATCCCCCCTTCCAGCCGACTCTGGGCACAGGCGCTGGCATGGACATGGCCAAGGTCACCAGTGGAGGCTTGAGGAACAATGGGCTTCACCACATGCTTTGTGGTAGCTAAATTCAAAACTCTTTATCACCGATTTACATTCCTTTATCTGGGCAAAGCCCTCCAGAGGTGCATTTTATTACCTTGGGTTATTAAACATAAACTTTCTGATAATGAGGCGCTGGGATCTCTGCTGTTGCTTGTGGAGCGGGAGCCGGGCCACCGGAGACCTGCTCCTGCCGCTGCCGGTTTATCAGCCCCTCGCCGCCGCGCCGCTATCGGGATGGGGCTGCCTCTATCTCTGCCGTGATTAGCGGGTCCCGCTGCGAGATTCCTGTCTCCCTGGGCCATGAATAATACGAGATAAATTGTTGCTTTGGGTAAGTATTCTTGGAGAGCATCTCCTGGCGCAATAGCTTGGGGCTTTGGGGGTTTCATGGGAAAGCAGGGAGGGGAATTGAAGTTTTTGGAGATAGCAGCCCGCCTCGCCTTTCCTCTCTTAGGGGTTGAGGGCTCAGTGCAGGACAAAGACAGAGAAAGCCCTGCATGGCTGAAGGCAAAGCCGGGTCCCCCCTCTGCCCATCCGAACCCATCCACAACCCTCCTGGCCAGGCTGCAGCACCCCACACAGTGGCTTTGGGACTGGACACCCGGAATCCCACATCCCCACGGGACGCAGACACAGGAGTCCCCTCCTTCCCCGTGCCCCTCCCTCACCAAACCAGTGCCTCTAATATTTTCTTTCCTGCACACATGCAAGGAGCTCGGAGCTGCCTGCTCTGGTTTATAACATCGCTGTTTCCTGGCCTGGCTTTATTACATCTGTTCTTTGGGGTATGGTGTTATAAATTGGGTATGTGATGACGTGTAATCACTAACTGCAAAGCCAATACATTTTCGCTGCAACAGCAGCAAGACAAATAAAGTCGAGCGGGAGAGGCTGGCGAGGCTCTGACAAAGGGAGATGCACACGCCGGCACAGCCACCGATCACTGAAAAACGCGATTGTGGATTGAAGGCAATGTTATTCTAATGGTGCTGGGCTCACGTTTTGGGAGAATGCCCTTAGTTTTTGGGAAGGGTTTTGGTTTTCCCTAAGAAGCCCAGCTGTGCCTCTGGCTCTTTTTGGGGAGCGTGGATGCTGAAGGCTTGGCACAGCCAAGGGTGCTCCCTGCCCGTCCTCAGCGATCAGAGGGGCTTCGTGGGTGAGAGCCAAAGCCAAACCAAAGGTGTTTCATGGTTCTATTGACCTGGCTGAAATGGACCGGGGGGTTTTTAGAGGGCAGAGCCTTGCCTGCCTGCTGCAACATGAGCAGGTTGGCATCCTTGATCACTGGGCTCTGCTAGGTAAGGACCTGGTGTATCCCTGCCCTCTCCTCCAAGCAAAGGACCTGGTGCATCCCTGTTCCTTCCTCCAAGCGAAGGATCTGGAGCATCCCTACTCCTCTTCTCTGACCCTGCCAGCCCCTCACCATGGTTCCAGCTCAGCTGCTCCAGGCTCTTCATCCTGGGAGGTTTCCGCAGAGCCTCGGGCTGGAGGGCAGCTTAAACCAACCCAGACTCAACCGGTCTTTTTATGTGCAATCCAGAGGTGCTTTGCATCCACCCAGAAATAGTTTCCAGGGCTCAGGACCCTGCCTGGGCAGGTGTCGTGCTTGGTGAACCATTAAAATGCCTCTTCACCCTGTGCCCGCCTGCTGCGGCCGAGCCTTGAGTCAGCGTGGGGTGAGAGGCAAACCCAGCCCGAGCTGTGGTGCAGGGGGAGCTGAAATCGGCCCCAGGACTGTTGTCCTTAGTAGCAATAATCACTTGTGCAACTGTGCAAATGTGGCCAGCAAAGATGGGATGGGAGATAAATGGGAGGGAGTCACCCAGCTGCAACTTAAGATGTGCCTGTATGCTGCTGCACCGGTTTATCATGATAAATGTCATCGGAAAATCAATTCCCTGTGTACTTTTGGGAATTACAACTATCATTTTGGTGTGATTTATTTGCTGCATAACACGGACAAGGGCTCTTTGTTCATCATTTTGAAAGTTCATTTAGAATTGCTTTGAGCTCTTGGCTTGGTGCCGTGCCATGGCCGATGGGTACCTGCTCTCCTGTGAAACACGGACCGAGGCAGAGCGAGGGTGGGCCGGGAGCTCTGCTCCTGCTCATCCCACTCCCATGGCCAGGGGGAAAACCTGCAACACCTCCCCGCAGAACGCGATGTCGGTGGGGAAATCACTGAGGAAACAGCAAAGGGACGGCTGGCGATGGCCCCAGCGCCTGCTCCTTCGCGGGGGCTGCAGCCCTGGGGTGGGATTTCCCATGCTGACACGGTACCCAGGGCCAACCTTCCTGTTTTCCTGTCCATACCACACACCAAACCTGTTTTTCCTGCTGTGCTGATTCCAGCAAGGCCGGAAAACTTCCCGTGCTCTGTGCGTGGGGGCACAGGGTGCCCCATCCCCATCTCATCACAGTCTTCGCACCTGGTAGGAACCAGCAAGCAGCCCTTCCCAGGTGTCCTTCCCACCCAAACCCTCTCCCTCCTTGCTGCCAGAGCCAGAAGGATGGGGTCTGGGGGACCTGGGGGATGCAGGGATGGGGTCCCATCCGGTGCCAGGCTGGTTGGTGGGGCTGGGGGCAGCAGGGCCGGGATGGTGGGGAAAGAGCAGCTAAAACCCAGCTGAGTTCAGCTTGTTTATCCGTGAGCCTGGAGGCTGCACAGGGAAATGATCGCTCTTTATAAACACAGGGGGTGAACACCAGGCAGGAGGACGAGCTGTTTAAGTTAAAGGACAACGCTGGCACCAGGACAAAGGGGATAAATCAGCCATGAAAAAGGTTTAGGCTGGAAATGAGAAGAAAGCTTAAAATCACCAGGGGAGTGGGGTTCTGGAAGAGCTTCCTGAGCAGAAGGATGGAGCCTGGTCCATTTCTGGATGGGATGCAGTGGTGCTGCCCCTTGCTGGGGCTCCCCACGCTGAGGCTGTGCCCGGGCACATCTCAGAGAGGTGTCTCCTCTGAAGCTGCTCTCCATCTCTGCCTGCCTGACCCAAGGGCTTTCACCAGTCCCAGGGGGTTCCCCTCCATCCCCACCTCATTTCCACTACCTCAAAATGACATCAGGCTTTGGTATCGATGCTGCCTTCAGCCCATGGTGCTTCAGTAATGCTCAGGAGAATCGTTCCTGTGCAAATCTCCCAACTGCCGGGCAGCTCAAACCTGTTGGGCATTAATCATTTTTCTATAAAGCCTGGAACTCAGCCCTGGAATCACACCCTTCAAAGACAAGAGCTCCCTGGGATGTCCAGGAGGGATGGATCCCTACTCCTGCCCCCAAATGCATCCCAAAATCCTTGGGAAAATTGCAGCTCAACTTTGGAGGCTGCTTAAGGCCTGGCTGGAATACGGACAGGCACCTGGTGCCGGGCTGCGTCCCCGTTGCCCAAAGCCAGCGCCGGGGCTGCACAAGTCTATTTTTCATAGTTGTTTATACCAGGTGTGGGCTGCAGCGGCGGGGGCTGCAATTACAAGGAGGAAGAAACGCGCTCGGTGGTTTTGCGCTACAGATTGGAGCGTAAACCTCAAATAAATCAGGCGAGAGGCAGCTGACAGTGAGCAGAGGCTGCTGCGGGGGGAGAGCCAGGACCCCGATCAGTGAGGGTGCTGTGGTCCCCCCACACCCCGGGTGCTGCACGAGGGGTTGTGTGTGGCCGAGGTGGGGGGTTCTCCTGCTGTTGGGATGCTCCCAGTGGAGCACTGAAGGGAGGAGAGAAGCAGTGCTGTGGAGCACCTTGCAAAGCCATGAAGCACCGTGCAGCACCGTGCAGCGCCGTGCAGCGCCATGCAGAGCCACACAGAGCCATGCAGCGCCGTGCAGAGTCGTGCAGATCCATGCAGCACCGTGCAGAACCGTGCAGAGCCATGCAGCACCATGCAGAGCCGTGCAGCACTGTGCAGAGCCATGCAGCACCGTGCAGCACCGTGCAGAGCCGTGCAGCACCATGTACCTCTTGCGTGCTGGACCACACCAGCACCAGGACTGCCCCCTCTCTGCTCAAGCAGCAGGATGCTGAGCACCTGGTGCACGCCTGGGCTCCTAGAGAATCTCATCCCCATCTCCATCCCAGCTCTCACCGTGGCTCCCTTCTGCTTTTCATTACCCTCCTCCACGGCGAACACAAACAGCCTAATTTGGAATAACAGCACAGTGAGCGCGAAGGGGAAAAATCCTGCACTCAGTCTTTTCCTGAGCTAATCCCCTGACAAATTCTGCCCAGCCCTGGCTGTGGTCCTGTTCCAGAGATGTCCTTGATTGAAATGGAAATACTCCCCTACCCACTCCCTTAAAGGAGAAGCTTCCCTCTGTTTATAAAGCCTTCCAGAGGGGGTTTTACGATTGAATTTTAATGGCTGGCCTTCCCTAGGAATGTGGCAAGGGGCTCAATAGCTGCAGGAAACCTCGCTGCCCATAAACCCCTCAGTCAGAGGCACTGGCTGACATTGTCATGAAGCGAACGTATTCCTGATGCTTATCAGGGGTCCACATCAAAGGCGCTCAGGTCATAAATCTCCCAGGGACTGAGCCATGGAGCCCAAATAAAAGCAGCTCTCTGGGCTAATGGGTGTCCAGAGAGGGCCTGTGGCCCCGGCCCCCCGCGGGAAGGGCAGGGGGTCGGGCTGGGTCAGCCCGGAGCAGAGAGCAGCACGGGGCAGCCAGGGAAGGCTTTTGCTCTGCTCGGTGCTGGAGGAGCCCTGAGCTCATCCGGTGGCACAGGGTTTGCAGCA
Source organism: Neomorphus geoffroyi (assembly GCA_033558235.1). Classification (NCBI taxonomy): domain Eukaryota; kingdom Metazoa; phylum Chordata; class Aves; order Cuculiformes; family Neomorphidae; genus Neomorphus; species Neomorphus geoffroyi. Next base: position 863,130 of record JAUMJM010000056.1, read on the forward strand.
AACCTTGGAAACACTTTCTGGGTGCTCTGCATCCTCCTGCCCCTCTGCTTCCTGCGCCAAGACACCAGCGACTCGTGGAATGGGTTGGGATGAAAGGGATCCCAAAGCCCATCCAGTGCCACCCCCTGCCATGGGCGGGGACACCTCCCACTGGGTCAGGGGACTCCAAGCCCCATCCAACCTGGCCTGGAACACCTCCAGGGATGGGGCAGCCACAATGAACACGGGCAAAGCTCTTTTGGTTCTTTGCTTGGCAGATACAGGGAGACAGATCCCACCTGTCCTGCCCATCTCTGGGCTCCCAGCATTCGGAGATGGCAGGAGCCATCCCAGTTTGTCCCAGTACTCCTGCCTCAGTGATCAGATTGCAAAAGTGGTCATTATTTCATCCCTAGGCAGGCAAAATCAAACTTTAAGAACAGAACCACACATGTAGGTGGGTGGAGAAAGCACTGTAGAAAGTTTGAATGATGGGAAGAGCCGAGATGCTGCTTCCCAGGCAGCAAACGCGGGAGCGACAGCTGGCAGCCCCGGGAAGGCGAGCTGGGAGCCGGAGCACACCCGGCTGTGGCTCGGGGTGACCCTGTCGTCCCCAGGCCTGGGCAGGCTGACAGCACATTATGCAGCTTGCCTATCTTTTGTTGCAAGTCCGAGCCAGGAGTATTCCTGCAGATCATTTAGATTCAGGTAAATCAGCGATTTCCAGTCCCTGGAGGATGTTTCCCACCAGTTGGGCTGCAGGGTCACCTCCAGGAGCTTTCAGCGGGGTATCGCTTGCTCCGTAAAGACCTTGAGTGATGGATACTCCGTCTCACAGGTAAGTTGTTCCAAAAGTTAATTATCTCCCTGGTTGCTCACTTGGGAATTTAATCATGCTCTGCTGAACTGACGCCCTTACGAACAATTACACAAGTGCCCAAAGGGGAAGTTTCTATCTCACCCTCATCAGCCTCGCTATGCCCTGACGACAGCAGGATTTACACCCTTCGTCACGGCCAGGTGCCCCGGCCGGAGCGGTCCTGCCCTCAGCTGCAGACACATCCCTGCTGGCCCAGGGAAGCCGAAGCCTCTCCCATGTGGGAGACGAGTTCTTTGTGTGGCATCATTTCCCTCCCCGCGAAGCAGGGCAACGAAGTTGAAGTCTTGACGAACAAGGTTTAAAATGCAGAAGCTCTCAGTGCCAGACACTAATGTGACATCTCTCTCTAGCACTTGCCATTCCCTCCTTTCCACAGCTTTGATGTTAACTTCTTACAAGCTCCGAGACAGCTGTAGGATTTGATCAGTAAATCATGCATGTTAATAGGGAGGAGCAAGAGAAATGCAAGAGGTTCTTCTCTCCCCCAGAAAACAAGGGGGTGAGTGCAGGCTGCATGCCCCGGGTGCTGCAGCCGCTCTCCTGGGATGCCTTGTCCAGGTCTTTTGGGATGATGTGAACATTTGGCCAAGCACGGCACGCTGCGCTGATAGGAGTGGGTTATTCCCTGGCCAGGAGTCCTCAACGGGAGCTGAAACCAGCCTGGCCACAATTCTGGTTGTTCCTGTCCGTCTCTCTTCTCTTTCTTCCAAACTAGGTTAGTTTCCCCTTGGCTATCAAGAGAACATTGGTGATGCTCAGGCAGGTTTGAAATTTAGTCACTGCACCTGTGTTGGATGGCTCTTAATTATTTATAGCTTTCCTATCCTGTTTTCTCAAGTCAGTTGGGAAGAGGTGACAGGTGAAGACTTCTCGTAGCAGATGCCTATGAGGCGGGTGAGGTGCCTGCCGCTCAGATGAGAAGAAAAGAGAAAGTGTCTTCAGGCAGGAGAAAAATGACAAAGCTACATAGGAGCTGCCTCATTTAATAGTCAAGAAGGAGGAAAAAAACCCTCCTTAGGTCTCCAGAAAAGAAACACATTCCTCCTAAATAGGTGGATGTTCTGGGGAGCAGAGCCCTTCGTTTGGGGATGTGCTGCTATTGTGGCCAGGGCAGAGCTGGAGCTGCCGTGCTGTGAGCCAGCACCCTGCCCAGGGGGTCACTTGGATGGCCATGACAACGTCAAAAATCATCAAACATCCAAAACCAGAGAAGCTTCTCATGCTCCATCGAGTGGGCTCTGCAGGCAAGTCAGGACGTGGCATGCAACAGTGCCCTGAAAAACCCTGCTGCCGCGCAAGGCCAGGGCGAGCTCAGCCATGGGCAGGTCTAAGACAACTCCCCATGGCCAACACTCTGTGGCCAAATCTTCATGGCCAAGTTTTCATGGGAACAACTCTCTGCGGGACATCTCTAACACTGAGCCTGACTCTAATGCTCTGCATGGGCAGCCGTCCCCATGGAGAGCTGGCTAGGGACAGTTGTTCCCTGGAGAGCTGTCCCTTCCCAGCCTCAGGCTTCCACCAGGTCAGCTTACGGCTGCTTTGAGGTCGGGTGAGATCTCTCCCACGAAACGTGTGTCCCCTTCTGCAAGGTCATCAGATCCGTCAGGTTCCACACGCGCTTATGCATTTAACGCACACGATCGTGTCTCCTGCTATCCCTTCCCTGGCGGCTACGTGAGCCAGCTGCTTCCTCACACCTAAAGGGAGATGTTCTTTTAGCTCAAACACCCGGCACCTCCTGCTCTCCGGTGACAGAGAACTTAATCCCTGCTGACAGCCAGACTGCTCGTCTTCAGGGCCAGCGTTTGTAACCGTCATGCCGACGCGGTCCTGTTGCACCACAGTCATGTAGTGAGGGAGCGGGACAGGAAAGAGAGCGGCACGGAGCCTGGCAGGTGCTGCTGCCAGTTTCTCCAGGACGCTATGGTGGATGAGGATTCTCGCAATAATGTGATGATTGTGTCAGCGTTAATTATCACAGAATTGATAAGATTGGAAAAGCCCTCCAAGCTCATCCAGTCCAACCACCAGTCCAGCCCCACCGTGCCTGTTAACCACGTCCCCAAGTGTGGTGTCTATGCATTCTCTGAACCCCTCCAGGGATGGAGACCCCCCCAGTGCCCTGGGCAGCCTGGCACACTTGTTTCTTGGTGTGCTTGCCCAGTGAGGATGGGACAGCAGGGAAACGTGGGCTCCTCCAGCAACGCTGAGCGAGGGCTGAATTCTGGCTGCCCACTCAGAGCCAGAGAGGAGCTTCGCTATGCTGATAATTCCGAGTCCTGCTCCCAGCTGGTCCTACCATTGCAAATGTCAACTCGATTATTTTAACCACATTAGATCCCTGTTAATTAACATGAATTGACCACCTAAATATTCCTGGGTAAACAAGCTATTAGGTACAGGGAGAAGAGGAAAACCACCTTTAAAGCCTCACAAATTGGTGCCATCAGGCTCTGTGATGGCCTGTCCGGCCCAGCTTGCAGCCCAGGGCAGCTCCTGCTTCGTTAGCGCCGTGCTCGTCAGACAGGGCGTGGGGCAGTGATGAACTCCCGGTACCTCCTGGCTGCCACCGGTTCCAGGTATGATACATCCACAAAGGTACCTTTTTATAGGTAGGAAATTATAGGTGCCATGACTTCAAAGGCTTTTGCAACAAGAGCTTTCCCTTTGATAAATGACAGCATCATTAATGGTGATTTATTACCTGGGCTATTTCGACAAACAGAAATAACCAGTTTCTTTTCATTTGGCTTGGTGGGTTTCTTTGCTCTGGGCTACCCAGACGTACGAGGTGGCTGGTAACAGCTGTTTTACTGCTGGTAAGACATCTCATTTATTAACTTGTCATCATGTGTCATAAAGTTTAGCAAAATGCGAGATGATTGTGTACTTAAGCTGGGTAATTACCCCATTATTAAAGCTGCCTTCTTTATTTATTTGCTTTTCTGGTGGTTTGTTCCTACCTTTGCTCCACATTTCGCCTTAGTCACAGGGCACGGAGATGAGCTGCCTTGTAATTATCTGCCTCCTGATTTCCACTCAGCTCTCAGAGAGACATGAAAGGTGGCTCTGCCAGCTGCCACCCGACGAGGACCAAGGTGCTGCAGCCCTCGGCCAGTGGCCGGAGAGGGGTGGGATGGTGCTGGGAGAGGTGTTGTGTGCTGGAGCTGCATCTGTCCTGGTGTTTTTAAGCTGAAAGAAGGGAGATCGAGATGAGATCTTGGGGACAAATATTTCCCTGTGAGGGTGGGGAGGCCCTGGCCCAGGTTGCCCAGAGCAGTGGTGGCTGCCCCATCCCTGGAGGTGTTCCAGGCCAGGTTGGATGGGGCTTGGAGCCCCCTGACCCAGTGGGAGGTGTCCCTGCCCATGGCAGGGGTGGCACTGGGTGGGCTTTGAGGTCCCTTCCAGCCCAAACCATTTCACGATTCTATGAAAACCAGCTGGAGTGGGGCAAAATCCAGGTGCTGAAGGTATCCTAAGAGCAGGATCTTTTATCCCCAGGGAGGAAGCAGGAGGTACTGACCGAGCCGATGTGATCGCCTGTACAAAGCATTTCTGTTGTAACTGCGCACACCAAGCCAAGCTTCTAATTAAACTCCCTAAGGTGCAGCGGCAGCGCGGAGACAAAAGCAGATCCACCCCTTGATGAAGGAGTTGCCTAGACAGAGGAGATTCTAATTGCCTTGGGAACTCCCACAACTCAGGTGCAAGTCTCCCAGGAATGTCTGGGACCCTGCCTGGACACGTCCGTGCCCTCTCCCGGGGCAGGTGAGGCTCTGAGGGCACTGAACGCGGGGGACGGCAGACAAAGTTCCCAGACAAAGTGGGGAAGCGCGGATCTTGCTCCCTCCTCTCCTCCCATCCAAACCAGCAGTTTGTGGGTGCTCTGCTAACACTGAACCGCTCGGATAAATCGGATTAACGAACATTTCATAAGAGGTTAAACATTAGAAACCATCCGATAACTGACTTATCTGGGCAAACAGGAGCTGGACCGCAGGAACTGCCATGCTGGCTCAGGTTGGCATCTGCTCCCGAGCCCGGCAGTGAAATGCCAACATGTTTTCAAGGGAAGACACAAACTCTATTGTGGCAAATCCAGGCTGGCTTCCCCACAGAGTTTTTTTCTTCCCAACCTCTTCTCCTAAACCTGGCCTTGCTTTTGCAGCAGAGCCCTCATGGTCCTTCTCTGGCAGAGGGAACGGGCAACGCTGGCTGCAGGCGGGAGCTCCCTGCACCAGCTGCTCTCCCACAGCCTCGTCTCCTTGGGAAACAGGAGAAGATTTTACTGCTGCGAGGAATTTCGGTGGCTCGCTCCCACGCGGGCAGGCGGTGCCTCAATCGACAGGTCCCTGCGGCCAACACCGTCAGGAAAGGCTCCTCTGGAAACAAGTGCTAAGTCTTCCTTAGCACACCCCAAGGTCAGCCAAGATTAAACCAGAGAGAAATAATAATAATAACCCATATTTCCCGCTACCCCACACATTTCTTCCTGGCGCTGCCGTGAATGTTAATCAGGGAATTTCATCCATAAATCCGTCTCTCCTACGGTGAGAGGTTTTACATCGTAATTAACAAGTGGCTATTGCACAGCAATTAAAAATAGGTGAAGATTTGGTTTCCAGAGCTGCCCAGGGGACAGCAAGGGGCTTCTGTCGGTGAGCATTTTCCCTACAGCCATCCCACCTGGCGCTCCTTGTCCATGGGGTCAGGACCCACATGGAAAGGAAGGGAAAAGCTGGCGGTACCCAGAGACAATAAAGAGGATAAACCCCACCCTGCGCCATGGGCCGACACCTACACATCCCTGCACAGCGTTAAATGCCCGTCTCAAGGGATTAGGAGACAGTTTGGTAACACTGAGGCTTTGTACACATGAGTTCACATTGGGAGCTGCCCTGGAGGAAGAATCATGGGCCAATGCTCCCTGCCAGGGCTGAGGGCTCTGGCCAGACGCGGGATGGGGCGATGGGATCCCTTTGGCTCGGTACAAGAGGGGTGAATCGAGGTGGTTTGGCCTCCTCGGGGTGGTTTGCACCCATGGAGCTCGGGGAAAAATGACGAGGATGATAAAAATCCAGCACCACAGAAACCTTCCCGTGGCCTGGCAGTGAATCTCCCCATTTTCATTTATTAAAATAGCATTTTTACTACAAAGAGATCTTAAAAGTGAAAATGGATGAAATACATTTTGCACCCCCCATCGATTTCCAGGGATATTTACAGCCGCAGAGATATTGATCTCCCCGAAGTGCCGGATGTGCTTGCCCGTTACGTGTGACACTTGCACTGAGAGAGCATTTTCAGCAAATAAACCACCAAAATCAGCCATAAATTGATGCAGGAGAGCTGGGGGTTGGTGGCAGCACTGTCCCCACCACCCCACCCTTGCCGCTATCAGGGGTTTTGGCCCCTCGTTCCTGTTGCCAAGTGATGGAGGCTCCTGGGTACCAGTGCCCGTCCGTGCATCCTCATCCAGGACACCCCGCATCCCCCCAGCACTGACTCCCTCTCTCCACTGGGATGGGGATGAGAAAGGAGATCTTAACTTCTGGTTCCCCACCCAGGGGGTAACTTCCCTGGAAGATGTTTTACATGGGACTGAATGCGCCTGGTTTTGTTGTAGCAGGAGGTGAGAACAGTTTCCAGACTCGACGGCAGGGAGGAGGGAGCAGAGAGACAGAAATGCTCAGGTGACTCAGATCTCCTTTCACCTCCTTCTCCCCCCAGTCCATCCTCACAGCCCACACCAGCCCCCAGTCCATCTCTCCACCCCTGTACATGGCTTTGACCGCAGCCAATCAGTAGCTCCCTGACAGCACGGGGTTGGCTGTGGTGTCCAGCACAGCTGGAGGAGGTTTTCTCCCACCTCCCTTTGCCCCACGCGTGAGACCCAGCCCAGACCCTAGCACTTTTATTCCTCATTGCAGCAAACTCCTGCTGAAGCTGTTTCAGAGCTGCCCAGGGTGCAATCCTGCACCGTGGCACCGCACGGGGCTGCAGGAGGGGTGGGAGGGCTGGGTGCACTCCCTGCTTTGCCACCCTCTTTCGCCAGCCAGGCTCACAGCTGGAAATGCCCCAGATCTCCCGCATCTGCCTCTGCAGCCCAGCAGACGCGCTGGCAGCCCCTGAACCTGCCGCGGGGTCGGGGTGGTGCAGACGCTGCATCAGGTGCTGCTGGGGCCAAACAGCAGCGAGGAGGAGCACAGTGCGAGCTACAGGCGACTGGTACCTGGGTGCTCCAAAGAGCACGAAATGCTCCACCTGTACCCACCACCCTGGCAGCAGGGTTGGTATTGCCAGATGGGCATCCTCTGGGCTCTGCCTGCACATTGATTTCCCTCCAACTCAGCAAGAGATTTGGTTGAGTTGAGTCCAGCCCAGCCCAGCCCCACTGGGCAGCTCCTTGTTGGCCCAAAAGCCCCATTTTTAGAGGGAAGCCCAGGGCTTGCTGAGCAGCATCGCAGCACCTCGACCCCCACATTCCTGTGTGCCGGCCAGAGCATCACTTCCAAAAACACTTCCAGGAAAGAGCCGGAGCTGGGAAACCGCATGGTGTAAAGTTTCCAGAGATCCTCTCTGCCCGTGTGTCGGCCCCGATTACATCAGTCAAGTCGCATTACCCGGCTGACGGGAGCTAACGAGAAGTGACAGACGTGACAGGGAGCGCGCAGGCTCCAGGAGCAACACCACGGTCTCCAAGGACAAGCCCCCCCCCCCCAGTCTCAGGGCTGCTGAGTGCTGGATCGGTCCTCCAGCTGGACAAGACTTTGCCAGGGCCACCACTCAGCAAAGCCTGCGGCGATGGGACCAGCCCTGGCCAGCAGGACCCACAGGGAGCTGCCTGCTTTTCTCATCAGAGCTTCAAACCTTGGCCAATGGCAGGAAATCTGCCCACGGCCAAGGTTTCCCATCACGGCAAAGGGACCTCAAAGCGACCCAAAATGGGTGGGAACAGCCAAGTATCCCTCTTCAAACCCCAGCCTTCCTCTGCCCCACTGAGCCCTGTGGAAGACTTGACCTGGAGGGCTAAAATAAAGGCACGGTGGGAGGACAGCACCCAGCAGCCCAATCTGGCTCTAACGTCTTTGCCGTGGTCTATAAAGCCCCGGGGGATTTGCTCCTCCCTGGGTTGCTCTGCCCCAGCCATCGCAGCAAACAGGGTGGGATGGCGAGTGTGGCGATGCTGCCCCTGCCAGCTCCCATGTTGAGTTGTACTCAACGGGCTGAATAGGAAACAGGCTGGGACGCGTTTGAAGTCGCGTTGCTTTGTTGTGATCCCATCGCTGCGAGAGCTGGCAGAAATCTGGCAGGGGCATAATTGGTGCTGGGGCGGCGTGGGCACACACGCACCCAAAGCAGGGCGAGGAGGAGCGAGCAAAGGAAGAGCAGATCGATGTGCCAGTGCTGGTGGGTGGGAAGAAGAGTTTTTACCCTCAGTTCCACCAATTTGATGACCCGTTGTGTGCCAAGGTCTCTGCTGCACGGCTCCAAGGTTGGAGTTGCCCTCCCAGGGTGGGAAGTGACGAGCGATGGCCTCATCCAGCACAGCTCCACGCAGGGCTGGAGGAGGAATGGGGCTGAAACAGCTCCTGCATCACCTGGGGAAGGTCCTCTGCTTCCTCCAATACAGGCAAAGAGGGCCAAGAGCAGCATTTGCCTTCAGTCAAGGAGCATCCCCAGGTTCCAAGCACGGAAAGTGCTGCAGACAGCAGCAGAAACCTGCCCTGCACATCCCCACCGGCACCGGCTCCCGTCGGGGAGCTGCCTGCATCCCACCGCAGCATCGCTCTGCCCCAGCCCGCCCACCCACCGGCAGCCACAGGTTTTGATCAGTATCCATCTTCCCCGACTTTCAAGGCCTGCGATTATTGACATTTTGTTCTGACCGAGTCAATATCAACTCCTCCGGCCAATCGACAATAAAGAAATAATAATAAGCAATGCACAGGTAATATTGATTTATGATTATTTGGCTCTTTTGCATGAGTTTCTCAGACAGAAAGCAGCTCTGCGCCCATGAGGCTCAGGTGTTCATCAGCAACAAGAGATGCAAGCAGGTTCAAAATGCCTTGAGAAGGCTGAGAGGTGAGTTACAGCGCTACCTGGCAGGGCCCTCTGCTTGGAGAGTGCTGGGATCAGCTTCCAGCTCTTAAAACGTGTTAAAAATGTGAAATCAAATGTGTTTCACTTCCCTGTGAACATGGTGTTCAGAAAGAACCTGAAACCCAGCACCGGATCAAGTGCAGGGGCAGCGGATTTCATAGGCACTGGGATTTCAAAGAACCATGGAATGGGTTTGGTTGGAAGGGACCTCAAAGCCCAGCCAGTGCCACCCCCTGCCATGGGCAGGGACACCTCCCACTGGGTCAGGGGGCTCCAAGCCCCATCCAGCCTGGCCTGGAACACCTCCAGGGATGGGGCAGCCACCACTGCTCTGGGCACCCTGGGCCAGGGCCTCCCCACCCTCACAGCAAAACATTTCTTCCTAAGATCTCATCTCAATCTCCCCCCTTTCAGCTTAAAACCAACTTTTCAACCCAAATTTGTATGGCATGAAAAGAATTCAAGGAGAGTTGCAAAACCGGGTGAGAAGCACTGCCTTCTCTGGAAAGAAACCCCAAAGAGTGGGAATGGAGGTGATGTTTGAGGCTGGGCTTCTGGGGAGCGGCTCACGGCTCCGGGGACAGCTTTGCTGGGACGCAGACTGGCCAAAGCAAAGCTGATGTCTGAAACTCGTGAGGATACGGAGGGTGACCTGACCCCCACTTGGCACCCAAAATGCCTTTCCTAACCCCCCAGATCGTGCCATTGGATAAAGCAGATGATGGGTGGGTGCTCTTGGGCAGCAAAAAGGGGAGCCTTCCCGAGCCCATCCCCTCCCCACTGCCATCCATCAGCATCCCAGCACCACTCAGCGCACAGTGCAGCCAATTCTTGGTGGCAGGGGTTTTCCCCCCTTCTCCCCCCCCCAGCCCTGCCATCAGGTTGTTTATAAAACTCCGAATCCATTTGAAGCCGGCCGAGGCGCAGCCGGGGACGCGCAGTGCTGCTGGGGTCAAAGGCCCGTCGCCAGCGCGGATCGCACACTCCAATGTATTAATTCAAGCTGTCAGGACCGATCCGCGTGCGAGCGCTCAGGGAGGCACCGGCAGAGCTTCCCCAAACCCGCGCCAAACGCTTTGCTGACGCCGCACAGCGAGCCGGGAGCGCCTGTGTTGCCACGTGAGCGCGGGGCGATGCCCGTGTCCCCCCGCAGCCTCCCCGCGCTCCCGGCTGGCACGGAGGCAGGATCTGAGGAGCTGCAGGAAGTACATTTGTTACTGGGAAGGCTTTGATATTTCGCATGTGAAACGTCTGCGTGCTGGAGGAGCTCAGGCATCTGGCAGGAAATTACCATGAATCCTGTTTCTCTTAACAGTCGCACACACAGAGGCCTCCTGGCTCTTTTCCTTCCCCTCCTTCACCCCGCTCGCCTTCCTCTCTCTCTTTCCACCCCAGGGTCTTATCCTGACCCTGGCGAGGTTCCCACCACGCCGTCCCTCTCTGGTGGCCTCGCTTTGCAGCATTTTGAGAACTGAGCGGCCACAGGAACCTTTCAGGAACCTTTCAGAGAGTCATGGGATGGTTTGGGTGGGAAGGGACCCCAAAGCCCATCCAGTGCCACCCCCTGCCACAGGCAGGGACACCTCCCACTGGGTCAGGGGGCTCAAAACTCCATTCAGACTTGTAATAAATCCTTCCCCTCTTCGCTGTGGGGCCAGGCTGCCCGAGCGCACCCACCCATCCTCTGCTTTATCCAACTTGGGGGTAGCAAAGGCATTTTGGGTGCCAGGCTGGGGTCAGTTCAGCCGCCACCTCGGTTCCAGCTTTGCTTTGGCCGATCAAAGCGTGCATCAACGTGCATTTCCCCAGGAGCTGCATCCCTCGTGCTGGGTCTGATGCTGATTTTGGGGCACGGGTCCCCCACCGCACTCCAGGGGCTGCGGGTGGGCACAGACCTCACCCCGCTCTGCGCCAGCAGAGCAAACCTGGGAGAACCAGCTCCCAGTTCCCTGATCCCAGCTGTCGATAGCAGAGCCGCAGGCTCTCCCGGCGGGATCCATCACCCGCTGGGAGCCGGTGAGCACTCAAGCTGCAGGAGGAAGCCTAATTCCCTGCACTCTCCCTGCCCGGGGAGCTTGGCCGCGGATCAGAGGAGCCGATTGCCTCCCCGGCAAGCGCGACTGCAGCGTGAGCTCTAGACTGGATTTTCGTGTTGCCTCCTGCTTGGAGCAGCCCAGCTCAGGAATTATCGGGTCCATCGGGCGGCTGTCAGCCGGCTCCACTCCCCAGCGCTCCCCTTGCCAAAAAAATTATGATTGTATTAAATGATTTTATTACAGTAAACTGCAGAGCACGCAGTGCAAACACAGGCGGTGCAGCACACCCCGAACGCGAGCCAGCGGCAGCCGGAGCTGGCCCCTGCCTCTCCCTCCCAAGGGCCCGCAGACCCTGGGCACCAGCAGGCGCTGCTGCCCAAGAGCAGTGGGAGAGGCACCCAAAAGCCTGGCAGACGCATCCAGGGAGGACGGGGCTCTGGCAATACGGTGCTCCCAGCCCGCGCAGCAGCTGGAGCAGCTCAGCACCCATGCAAGGGGTGACAATAACCCCTCACTCCCAGCCACGAGGATAAAGCTGCTGCAGGACAGCCAGCCCTGCGCCTGCCGACCCCGGTTCGGCTGCCGCGCCGCGCAGCTCAGGCTCCCTTTCTCCCCCTTTTGCTTTCACAGGTTTCATTTTGGCCTTGATTCCAGCAAGTTTACTGACAGATTACTTCATTTTAACTCTATGGCTTTCCTGTCTTGTGGGAGGCATATTTCTAAGTATCATATTTATCAAAAGGCCTGTGCAAAAACAAGGGCCAGAATTACTCTTTTGATGGTTCCCCCAATAACTACAACCACAATAAATTTTTCAGGCAAGAAAACTCAACCAGGGACCTTTTGCACTGAGGTTTGGGAGCAGGGTCCAGGCCCTGGGCTGCGGAACCCCCCCGTCCCACGCCGGCACATCTGGTCTCGCTTGCGAGGCCGGTCTTCCAGTTCCCAGGGGTGACATATTTCCCCCGCCTATAACTCTAAATCAGAGCAGTATTTCAATAAATCACAGCGAACACTTATTTATTGGACATAGTTTTGGGGCTCTTAAAGCACGGAAAATAAATTTAATGGAGCGTTTGGAGCATTTCTCCAATCTTTTGAGGGATTACTTGGGGAATTTGTCAACGGAGCCAAGCACAGCAGCTTGATCCAGAGAGATGGGAAAGAAATTATGGGAGATACTCTACAAAGGCCCAGGTGTACCCTAAATCACATCAAAAAAGATTAATGTCAGAGGATTGCTTGCCAGCAGAGTTGATTGGCAGCGCTGCAGTTTATTTAATAAACTATCATTTTAGCCAGAGGGTGACTTTAATCTGAATTACATTTTCTTGTTTTGGCATACGCCATGCCAAGCGATTTATTGAATACTGTAGCATTCTTCTTAACCCCAAATACCGAGAGGAAAAAGAAGGAAAGCCTTGAGAGCCCCTGGAAAACCTTGAGACAGCAAAAGCTGCTCTGCCAAGAGGGCAGGAGCTCAGCAGCAACAGCTTGCTTTGTGCTCAGCCGGGAAGAGCTGGGAGCAAGGCTTGGTTGTTGAAACCTTCACCTGGGTTTTGCACAAACGAAAGCTCAGGGAGAGGGCTCGGCTGTGCAGCCCCAGGGCTGTGCAAACACTCACATCCCCGTCAGGCTTCAAAGCTGTCCTGGCTTCCAGACCCCCGGGACCAGGGTGAACAGGGGACCCAGGGCAGAGAAGGGACAGGACAGACAGGGTGCAGAGGCAGAAGAGCAGGGGCACCAGCGGCATTTGCAAAGCTGGAGATGCAGGAAGAGCCGAGCACATCCCTGTGCACCCCTTGCGCTTCGCTCAGCCTGACACTGAGGCCACCCCAAGCAAAGCCAGCACAGAGGCTCCCAGCTGTGCCTGCTCTGAACTGGGATCTCCTTGGGGTCTGGTGGGCTTGGAGAAGTCCCTCAGCTGCCTGGAACCCCTATGACCCTGCAAACCCTCTGTGCGTGGGCACGGAGGAGATGCCAGGCTAGGCAGGGTCCCCAGCCAACACCCAGCTCAAGTGCCTGGCCCAGACCCAGGGGCTCGGTGCCCACCAAGGCTCAAGGCAGCCATGGTCTCTCCTTGAACCTCCACTCCCACAAAGAGCCCGGGCACAGCAGAGGTGGGTGCTGAGCGACCAGGGACCCTGGGCAGAGACCTTGCCCTCGCCGGGCTCCCTTCTCTTCTAAGAATTGGGCAAAGATTTAAGAAATCTTGGAGTGGTTTCAGAAACGCCCCAGCTAAGAGGAGAGGAGCCCCCAGGCTCACACTGGCAATGCACTGGCAGGAGCAGCCGGACAGACAGACAGACAGCAGGGACCGGCACCAGGGGCCAGTTCCCAAGAGCCAGGGGCCCCCTGACCCACGGGGCTCTTAAATAATGTGTTTGTGCAAACAGACAAAGAAATCCTAACTAATAATAAACCTCATTCCAAGATTATGATTGAGTTTTTCCCCTGTTCTGCTTGATATTTCTGCCAAAGAAAGAAAAATCCTCGCTGAAGTCTAGCAGGAAATCCAATAAAATTTCTTCAAAAGATGGGGCTGACATTGAAAAATAGCAAAATTATAAAAGTAGGCCTCAGAAAAGAAAAGGGGAGAGTTATTATATCTGGCACCTATTGAGGGCCCAAAGCTCCCTCTCCAAATGAGCCATCACAGATTGAAAGTGTTTAGCTTCCCGTTGATTAAATATGGGGAAGGACCCGAGGCGTGCCAAGCCTTGGGGATCGAAAGTTTGTTTTCAGTCAGAATGTGTTTTCAGTCAATGGAAAAAATGGGCGGCCCGCGCCGGGGTCTGTAACTGAGAAGCCTCAGGTTTGGAGTGAGTAATGACTGCGATGCCGAAACGCAGGCGGGTTGTTAATCACTCGACCCCAGCCCCCGTAATTCAACTCAGCAACCTGCATGACTTTGGAAGTTTTTTTTTCCTCTTTTTTTTTTTTTTAAAATATATGAAAAAAATCAAACGTTTTTCCTCCCTTTTTTCCATAATTTTTTTCCCCAAAGGAAGAGCATCTGCTGCTGGTGCCATTATTCCCTCCCTTTTCTCCCAGGGTCACAGCTGGGCTTTTGCTCTACAGTGGGTCTGGGGCTCAAACTCCTGCCCCAGCTGCAAGATGTGCTCATGGAGAGCAAGGGCAGCAGACACCGAGGGCCACGCGACGCAGGCAGCCCGGCCGGGCCCTACCCGCTCCGGGCACTCACTCTCCACCAGCAGGAACCGTTGGCAAAGCTTTGGTGGAAACGGCTCTGCTGGAGATCACGGCGGGAAACCACACGTCCCTGCAGGACAGAAGCCACTGAAAACATCCTCGCCTTTTTATTTTGGCAGAGGAGGAACCATTCCATCGCCAGGCTGCGCGGCCGGCATCGAGTGGAGGCTGCACGCTCATAACCTGCAAGAAGTGCAGGGTGATCCCCCACCACCAGCACATCACTGGTGGGGGACCAGGCACCCTCCTCCTCAGCTGGGCTTGGCGATGACCACGGGCACAACTGTTGCGTTTGGCGATGACACAGCTATGTCTCTGCACCTGCACCGCACCTCTCCCCAGGCCAGGCTGCAGCTCCGCATGGCTGCAGGGCTGCCTGGAAGAGCAAACATCCCCTTTCCTAGAGAAAACTCAGGCAGATGGGGAGGATCAAACACCTTTGGAGCCCCGGGGTGGGAGGGATGAGCTCCAGGCTGAGCCAGAGTTCAGCGCTGGGTCAAGAGGCTGCTGGAGGGACCAGAGGGACACGGGGTGGGGGATGCAGCTCGCACAACACCTGATGCACCAGGAGCCCACGTCCACAGCCCCACAACTCCCTCCCTCAGGCCCCCTCTCACCTACCCACTTGCACCCATCCCCTCCTCACCCCTTTTCCCTGCGTGACATCTGACTTTATTCATTAACCGGGTTTGCTGGGCTGCTTCTCATTAGATAGCCAAGAAATTCCAGGAAGACAGGACACCCACTGGGCTTAAATGAAATTAGAGAACAGAGCACTGCTACAAGTGGTTTAATTCAAATTACAGCAAGATATTATTGCCAACTGCAAGCGCTCAGAATCATGAGTCAGACCCCCACAAGGAACGAGACGGGCTTAAAAAAATCATGACTTGTTAAGTATATAATTAACTTTGGGGTTATTTTTATTTACCTTCCAGTTTTTTAGCCTTCAGGAATCAAATTTTTGAGCTTGCATCAGTGAAAGCTGAAAACCAGCTTAAAATTAAAGAAGAGGGGGGGAAGGAAGACGAGGAGGAGAGGAACACACCCACATTGCCATGATGCCAGGAGCTGGGGATTTTAACTGATGCCACACATCCCAAGGACTGTCACGACCATCCCAGAGCCACGTGGGTAACTCCAGGGACCACTGACCCTGGAGAAAGGTGCATCTTTCTTCCCTGAGGAGCTCACGAGTGGGGTGCAAAGGGGCTTGGAGTGGGACCCTGCCAGCCTCGCACAAGAATTCCCCCTGGGGAGAATCATGGAATTTTAAGGGTGGAAAAGACCTCCAAGATCATCAAGTCCAACCATCAACACAACCCACCGTGCCTGCTAAACCACATCCTGAAATGTCACACCTACAGGTGTTTTGGACAGCTATGAGTCCCACCGACTCACTGGTTTGCAACTGGGGAAACAGCCAGATGTGAATGAGGGAAAAGCTCCACAGGTTTTGGGGTGTAGAAGCATCCCCACGTCTCACACAGCCAACTCATCTACAGAGACACTTCGTTTTCCTGGGAGCCCTTCAGGAGACACAAAGTGAAACACAAGAAACTGGAAGGAGGTTTTACACATCAGCCCGACATCCAAGACAAACACCAAACACCCGCCCGTGCTCGCTCCTCACAGAGCACTGCTTCTCCATCTTCCTCCTCGCATCCCACCTCACCAGGGGCTCTGGGTCTACAAGAGGTGGGTGAAATAGCTTCCTGCACATCCTCAGACACCGTAAATCAGAAGAGCTGAGATAGAGTCAGCGCAAGTTCACCAGCTTCTGCCTGCTGAGAACTTGCCCAGCCCACGGGAGAGCCAGGACCCAGGTGAGCCCACCTTGCACGTCAGCGTTAATTAGCACCCCACTAACAACAGCATTTGCTCCCCAAAGCATCCCCTCCTGGGGCAAGAGGGGGTTTGCTGGGACACAGATCTGCACGGCAGACACGACCGAAATAGCCGGAGCTGGCACAACATCATGAGACTCTTAGAAGGGCACATGACAGTGGAGAGTAAATGCTTGGGAAGGCCCATCGGGGCTATCATGTGATCTCAGCTCCACCAAGGGAGCAAGAGGACACAACCAAGAGATATGTTGGGCAAGGACTGAGTTTCTCATTGTCTTTAAGCTGCTCACACAGCCTCAGAGCAATCATCCTCAGCTCTTTCTTGGGGAGCCGAACTGGCCAACCCTCCTCTGCTCCCTGCCTTCGGGTTGTATCTTCCCCTGTTTCCGCTGAACAGACAGTACCCTGCTATCTTTCATTGAAACATCATGTCCAATTTCTCCCTTGATTAAGCCCATATTTTGCTTGGCTATAAGTCAAATACAAGAGGGCCGCACTGAAGTGAACTAATCGCAGTTTACTTGCCAGTAGGTAATTTGATAGACAATTTGGCAGGCATCCACTCCAGAATTAAGCAAACCTGAGCAATAAAGACATAGGAAAACAATCCTGAAAAGCCATAATGAGACAACCAGTTCCATTCAATAGCAACTTGTTTCACTTACAGTTCTGCTGACACTCAGGACTGTGGTACCTGGAGGACCCGGCTGGGGAGGGCGCGCTCGGCTGGCCCTCCATCAGCTGGACACGTGCAAGCAGTGCTGAGCAGTGGTCCAAGCTCTCCTGACGTGGCCCTCAGTCGAGGTCAACTCTGGGTCTGGCAAGTCGAGCCTTGGGTCTGGGTCAGTTTGTGGAGGAGACAGCAGGAGGGTTTGCTGAAGTCTCAGCCAGGAGTGCCTCGGAGGAAGAAACATCCTTGGATGAAGAAACATCTCAAGTACCTACAGTGCAGGACCTGCGTTTGCCATCTGCAAGCACCCTGCATTTTGCTGCTGCAGCCCCGACCCTCAGAGCCTCAACACCCCAGAGCAGCAGCAACACCAGGGCTGGTGGTGCAGAGCTCCTATTTATGGCCTCTGCCTCCACATCACCACCTGAGTGCAGGCACCTGCAGCACCCACCTCCCACCTGGAGATTGCAACTGGGATGGAGGAGAGCAGAACACCTTGTGGACAACACCTGTGAGCAAACAACCTGAGGGCTGTGATGTACCTGGACAGGGGCTACAGCAGTGCTGGGAGCAGAGTGGCATCGCTGCCCTGTGCCAGTTGAGACCCAAGCGCTGCGCTCTGGGGCAATGGCCAGAGCAAAGGGGCTGTGAGGCCGCCGCCGCGCAGCTCCATCCCTCATAATGCCATTATGTATTGCTGGTATTAATCACGCTGCTAGGTAAGCATTCTGGCACTTTTATGGTAGCTTTGAAGCTAATCTGTCACTAATGCCTTCTGGATTATCATGATTTCTTACAGTTGTGATTCATTAACTCAGATGCCTAATAGAATTAGTATTTAACATCTTCCATAGATTTCTGCCTCAACATGTTGAGTTCTGAAAGCCTTTTCAATATTTCATTGTGTTGTATTAAACGGCGTGGCAGGCACTTTGTGTGGGCTCCCGGAGAACCTGGCGCAGCCGCAGCTGCGGTGGGACTGCAGCAGCGCAGGGGGTCGAGGTCGTGGGGCCGGGGGTGGCCGGAGGGGCTGGGTGATGCTGCGTGATGCTGCCGGCTCCCAGGCTGCGGTGGCCCAGAGGTCCTGCGTGGTGAGAGGTTTCCATGTCAGGAGGGGTTTCCAGGTGAGGTAGCTCGGTGGCGCAGCTGCTGCCTCCAAGGCTGCGAGCCCAGCACTGGGTAATTAAGCTCGTGCAGAAGAGGTTAATCTGCTCGGAGGACGGCAAGTGTAGTGCAGATACTAAATATGATTGTGATTATTACCTGGCCCTGGAGGAATCCTTTCCCTAGACACTGCAATGCTATTCCTAGAAGGACTATTATTCCTAATAATCAATATTAATTTTCAATGAGTTCTCTGGGGCTTAGAATTATTTTCTTGTTTAGGATAAGATCTGGCTCTTGAAGCAGGCTGAAAAGAGGTACGATTACTGTTATTATTATTAGCATTATCATTATTATCTTGGGCTTAAAAAAGAAAATCCTATTTAGATCCACATCTCTCCCCAGCAGCAGGTTGTGCAGCTCACACACCTTCATCTGGCCACTTCCATCTGCATGTGGTGGGGAACAGAATTTTACAGTTATTATTATTAATAATGTAAGGCCAAGACCGGAGCGGCGTCGCGTTTGGCTGTGCATGAGTGGCAGAGCGGGCAAACCTGCGCCACAGCGCCAGCTTGGCTCTCCTGGCCTTTTAGGAGTGGAGCCCAGTGCCCAAAGGGGCTCTGGATCAGGGGGTGCAGGAGTAGGACGAGGGGTTTGAGCTGCAAGAGGGGAGACTGAGATGAGATCTTGGGGAGAAATGTTTTGCTGTGAGGGTGGGGAGGCCCTGGCCCAGGGTGCCCAGAGCAGTGGTGGCTGCCCCATCCCTGGAGGTGTTCCAGGCCAGGCTGGATGGGGCTTGGAGCCCCCTGATCCAGTGGGAGGTGTCCCTGCCCATGGCAGGGGGTGGCACTGGGTGGGCTTTGAGGTCCCTACCAACCCAGAGCATTCCATGATTCGTGGTGGGAGCCCCAGCCCCTGGCAGGCGGCGCTGGTGCCCGAGCGGGGCAGGGAGGATGTTTGCACCCAGGATTGGGAAGAGCCTGAAATGAGGCCTCAGCCAGGAAAGCAGAGAGGGGGGACTTCAAAGAGGGGCTGAGAGGCAGCTGTGCCAATGGACAAACAGGTGTGAGGAGCAGGACGCGTACCTGTACGCCTGCCCCGTCGGAGCCCTGCGGAGCGCGACTGGCACCGGCTTAGCGCTGCATCCCCAGCAGTGCCAGTGAAATTCCTCTGGTGGGGTTTGGGGAAGAAATGCTGCTTTTAGCAAAGCTCCTCCGGAAAAAAGAAAGGTCAGGTTTGGGGCAGGTGTTTGAGTGACGGCTGGTGAGCAAGGAGAGGGAGCGCTGCACGGGACACTACGCGACACATCTAAACCGTGCTTTTAACCCCCCTGGTTTTGGTTACAGGAACAGCCTGGTTCTCCCCTGGGTCGCTTTTATTCAACCCTGAACCACATCAGAGCCCAGCGCTGCTGGAGGGACGCGTTCCCTTTGCCTCCCCATCCAAACGCTGCTCTGGAGGCTGCAGCAAGACGGGAACTTTGGGAAGGGGGATGGACCGGAGCCGTTAGCATGAGAGGTTCCTTTGGGTCCCACCGCTGCTCTGCGAGTCCAGCTCTTCCGTAGATGTTCAAAAAACCAGTTTTTAGCTGATTCTTCTGGTTTAGAAGGAGGGAAAATGGGTTTTCCAGAACTGGAACAAACGAAATCCGGATTCCAGTGGTAGCGAAGGTGGGAATGGCTGCCCTGGCTGGGTTTGGGGTGCCAAGTGTGTGCGGTGGGTGCAGGGCTCAGCCTCCCCCCTGCTCCTTGGCAAGGCTGCGGCTTTGCAACACGCGGAGAAGAAAGGGATGGAGAAGCATGGGCAGAGCCCGCAGCTCCGGCTGCCCAGAGCTCCTCACAGCAGCCTTTGTTCCAAGGAGTGAAAGGGGCGGTCATGGGACAGCAGTCAGCCGGGCAAACACGGGGGAGGCGAAGAGAAAACTTTAATTAGGGTAACTTGAAGGCAGGCTTTAACCAACAGCCGGCGGGAGGCCCGGTTTGATCTCCTTGTGGGACAGACCCTGTGATTAATCGCGGCCCTGTCGAGGGGGACGGACACCTGCCTGTCACATGCTTTGATTCCCAGCGCAGGCTTTGATCTCGCCCGGCTGCGTGGGAGGGTGTCGGGGCGACGCATGTGCCCAGGTCGCTTTTATGCAGCCCGCGGGGGGGCTGTGAGGTGGGGAGAGGGTCACCCGCGGGAAAGGGGGGCTCGGGCTGCCAGCCCTGGGGTCAGCACAGGAGGGGCCGGGGCCGGTGGGAGTTCATCCGAAGGGGAAAGTTCAACCCCAACCCACGGGCGGCGTGGGGGCCCCAGGGCTCGCTGTCATCCTGGGGAAGAAGTGTCCAGGAGCAGTGGGGGTGCTCTGCGCCGGTACCCCATGGAGGAGAGGAGCTGGCTTCAAGAAGGTCCTCTTCTCACCCTGGAACTGAGTTTGGATTCATCCCTACAGGTCCTGTCCTGCAGGGACCCTCTTGCAGCACCCCAAGATGGGCCCCTGTGGGTCCCATCCTGCAGGGATGCTCTCACAGCACCCTGAGGAATGCTCTCCCCCTCTGGCTCTTCCCGCTCGCTCCCCACAGGTCTCGGTGATGCTCTGGCAGCAGCGCCCCAGCACGCTCCTGGCTCTGCGGGCTGACTGGCATTGGCATCTTTGCACCCGGGTTCGCTCCTGGGTTTATTCTCAGCCCTGACATTTGTGCCAAGCAGGCAGAGCACGTTGAGTTGAGCTGGAGGGGTTCCTGCGTGGTGTGAAAGAGGATCCCAACATCTCTGCTTTCAGCCTGACCTTGAAACCAGAGCAGGGAGGAGATCCCACCTCCTCCCCATCCCACTCCTGGTGGGGAGAAACACAGAAAAGCCTGACACATCCTGGGCATGAATGAACAGCGCTGGCATCAGCAGTTGGGTGGGAGCAGGGACAGCCAGGGCGTTGCTCGGACAGTGCCCCAGCACCCGGCTCCAGGGCTTTGCTCTGCGAAGGACAACGGGCACAGGATCCCTGTGCGATGGTGGGCAAAGGGGTATTGGCTGCTGCAGCTCCCAGGGGCTGTGGGAACCTCTCAGGGTGCTGAGGGCCCTGGGGCTTCATCCTGGGGAAGAGGAGAGTGCGGGGAGACCTCGTGGCTCTCTGCAGCTCCTGGAGAGGAGGGTGTGGTGAGGTGGGTGCTGGGCTCTGCTCCCAAGGAACAAGGGATGGGACAAGAGGAAGTGGCCTCAAGTTGTGTCAGGGGAGGGTTAGATTGGATGTTGGGAAAAATTTCTTTACAGAAAGAGTGGTGAAGCCTTGGACCAGGCTGCCCAGGGCAGGGGTGGGGTCTCCGTCCCTGGAGGGGCTCAAAGAACTTGTAGACGTGGCACTTGGGGACAGGGTTTAGCAGGCACGGTGGGGCTGGGCTCAGAGTTGGACTGGATGAGCTTGGAGGTCTTTTCCAACACTAATGGTGCTATGGTTCTATGTCTTGGTAAAGTCTGACTCCTAGAAGCAGTAAATGTCCTGATTTCGGGGAGAGAAAAGGTCTACTGAAGCCAGAGAAGCATGGGAAAGCCCTTCCCTCTACTGCAGGGATATAACAAACACAAAAAGTCCCGAACAAGCCCAGTAAGTCTGTAACGTGGTGTCCTGTTTCCTAATCTCTTCAGTAAGGAAGCAGTGTGTTGAATTTAAAATATCCCTCTGGTAAATGCTAACTATTTAAAGAGTGCTAGGGTCTTAGAAATGCAAAACAAAGATTTGTTGATTAAAAACACATGGTTTGTTCTGGAGGCATGAGTAGCCAGAAAAATCAGTTCTGACAGTATTTTGGCTTTTTCAATCCCACAAGACATGACGGTGATTTATTATAGTGATGTCAGCTGTGGTTGAAAAGAGTTCCCTGTGTTGTCTTAATAAAAGAGCTTTACCTTGAAATCATTAAACTCTCAGCCTGTTTATTTGAAGCGATGACTGTGAATGTGAATGGTCCCCTCTAAATCACTCGGCCCTTCGCGGGAACATACGCCTGCACATGAGGCGCGGTGACAGCCCGGAGCTCGCCTTGCTAACGCGAGCGGTGTGATGGATACGGTTAGCGTGGCTTTGAAACCTGGAGGGGAGAGAAGCACACCAGGCGAGGAGGGGAGCCCCCACGTTACAAAGGGAAGGGGAATTAGAAAGACAACGGGTCTATCTGTCTTCTCCTGCCATCCATGCAGATGTGCAGAGCTGCTGCCTGCAAAGCCCTGCCCGCCCGCCCCGCCAGCCTCTGCGAGATCACGAATGAGCAGGGCAGCATCCCGCACCCCGCACAGACACAAACAGAAACACCAATTTTTTTGGAAGTGTTTGTACATGGGAGGCTGCAATTGTTCTTCACCAAAGCTCTGCCCTGGCTGTGCCCTCCGTTATCACGTTTGAGGAGGTCTGGTGTGCTTCAAAGAGGCACCGGAGGCGGGCTGGGATGATGCGGGAGTAGTGGTGGATGTGCTAATTCGACCTGATTTTCAAGCCCCTGTGTTGTTTTTTTTAGCACGCCAGCGGTGCGGGCGTTGGGCGAGCTCCCGCGCCGATGGCCACGGACACGCAGCATCTTTGGACTCGTGGCCAGATGTGCAGCAGCCCCCGAGAGTGTGTGAAGCCCCTGTCACACATGACTCAAGGGCGGAGCGGTGTGAGCTTGGAGTGGGGGAAACCCCCAGGAGCCAGAGGCAGCTGCTGTCCTCATATGGACCAGGCAGCGAGGCAGGGCAGCGGCGAGCGTGGCACGCTCTGCTCAGAAACCTCTGAGCACATGTGAGCTTACAGCACTTCCCTCTAAACAGATGTGCAACGTGGCACTGACACGCCAGGCTCCGTCCTGAGGAGAAGGGCACAGCCACCAGGGGAAGGCACGGCGTGGGGTGATGCAGCAGGGATGAACGTGCCCCGCAGCATCATCTGTTAAATTGTGTTAGAGAAGAATGTCCAAGCAGTGTCAGGCAAAAAGTGTCAGTGGGAAAGAGGAAAACTTTTCCTCACCATGCTTAATTTCTCTGTCAAGATACATAGGTGTCATCTACAGTGGATGGGGGGCAGAGCAGTGGAAGAAGTATAATAGAAATAACCGGCCGGGCTCGCCCGCCATCCCTCATCCAGTTATCGAGTTAGCTGAGCTCAGCAAATCTGATTAGCGAGAGCCAGCACAGAAACACTTCACCTGGTGCAGGAGGCGAGGACGAGCGTCCCCGCTTTGCCAGACTCTACAGACCTCCTGCCAAACTCCTTCCAGTACAGAAAGGGGCTCCAGGGATGCTGGGGAGGGGCTCTGGATCAGGGAGCGCAGGGACAGGACAAGGGAGAAGAGTTTACAGCTGCAAGAGGGGAGATTGAGATGAGATCTGGGGGAGAAATGTTTTGCTGTGAGGGTGGGGAGGCCCTGGCCCAGGGTGCCCAGAGCAGTGGTGGCTGCCCCATCCCTGGAGGTGTTCCAGGCCAGGTTGGATGGGGCTTGGAGCCCCCTGACCCAGTGGGAGGGGTCCCTGCCCATGGCAGGAGGTGGAATCGTTCTATGATTTTGCAGACTGACATTTCCATGGGATGAAGCAATTACCACACAGCCAGTAAACCCCGCTCCTCATCACCCTGACCACCGGAGCATCTCACAGGGCTGTGAATCTCTGGAAGGTTTCTGAAACCACAGCGCTGCACAAACCTTTTCCAGCACAGCAACAGCCACGCTGGGATCCTCCTGAGCCATTCCTCACTTCCACCAAGTCAGATTTAGAGATGTGCTTCCCCAGAGAACCAGCCAATGTATTTGTTTTCCCTTAGATACACAGCTGCAGGAGCAAGCCATGCAGAAAGTTTATTAAGCTTGGTTAATTTTCTAATAGCCACAGTGATGATGGATGTGAGCCACGCTGTCTTCCAGCTCAACTTAAAAGTCAAGTAAAAATAATCATGCTGATGGGCAAACATAATTCTTGTAGCTCAGGCAGATAATAGATGGTGTGTTTGTACTCGCCAAGCTGTCTGTCTCTGGTAACATTCCCATGTACTTCAGCAGGGTCAGTGTTCAGCTCACGCTCTCCCAGCCACCACATACTGGGATTTCAGTGTAAACAACCCACCAAGGGTTTTTTTTTTCCCAACATTTGTATTATTTCTAATGTAATTCCTACACCAAGAGCTCTGTTGGATGAAGCCAGAAGAGAGTGGCTCTGCTCCTGTGCACCTCCAGCACTGGTACCCGTGTCCGCGCATCTCCCGGGGTGGGCACCCTGCGGACAGCTGACGGCTTTGAAGAAGGTTATCCTTGCAGCTCTTTCACTCAGAGCTGAGGGGTGGCTTTTGGCTCCTGTGAGGAACTGCCCTCCAGTGATTTCTGCCACAAACCCAAGCACTTGCTGCTGTTGCTCCTGGCTCTTGGAGGCAGGCTGGGCTGATGAGCCCTCGCCCAGCTCTCGCTGCGGCTCAGCCTGGCTCTCACACTCAGCAGGGGACCCTGCACCCCTCTCTCCCTCGGGTCGGATCCAGCCTGCATCACTCTCTGGCCTAGAGTCAACCATTTGTATTAAACAGCACCCGAAAATCTCTTGCTCAGAAAACCACAACACGTGGGGATTATCCAAGAGGAATTTAACTCACTTCTCTGTGATAAACTCTGGTTAGGGAGATTACGACTGTTTACCCACGAAGTAAATATTGCTCAGTTCTTAACTGCTGCCAGATAGGAGGGAGAGGGCTTGTGGCTGCGGGCCGGGCTGCAGGCGATGCTGCAGCATTCCCAGCCCCTCTGCTCCCTGGGCACGGTGTGAGCCACCCCTTGGAAAAGAGCATAAGCCTGTTGTCCTGCAAGGCTGCTCAGTGTGGGGGTTTCATAGCATCATGGAACCCAATCCTTTGGGCTCTCTGTCCCACCAGTGCTCAGAGATGCCAGCTGTGATCCAAATTTACAAGACCTGGTTTACTCACCAGGAGCAGAGGACCCACAAGAAGCCTGGGCATCACTGGAGCGGGATTTAAGTGAGTGGCCCTGCCCATGGCTCCGGCCGGCTGTGTCGCGCTGAAGAGCAGCGTTGCTTACGTGTGCCTCCCACGCAGAGCTCGGAGCAGCAGGAGTGAGCCTGTACCAGGCAGGAGACGCCGGCAGCACCTCTCCATGCAGAGCCAGCACATCCTCGCCGGGCGAGGCAGCAGCACTGCAGGCTGGGGAGCGCAGGGAGTCTCTCGGCAGATGGGATTCGAGTGGCAAGAGCTAACGCTCCGGTCTCCTCTGTAATGAAAGGAGATAGGCAAGTTATAACCAAACCAGCCGGCATAAATCATCAGCTGGGAGGCTTTGCTCAGTCATTAGACACACCTGAGGGCACTCGCAGCGCTGCAGACGTGGCTGCAGGAGTTTCAGGCTATGCGCGCCTTGGAAATCAATCTCTCCCCAACAGGCAGAATGAACTGGCTGCTCACGTCTGTGTGTCTCAAACGTGGGATGCAATCAGAGAGGGAATTCAGCTGGGTACAAGACTGCATCTCCTTCCCTGGGCGCGCCCCGATGCTTTTCTGCCCCTCTCTTCAAACTCCGCCCCGCCCCCCCCCGCCCTTTGTAGCTCTGCACAAGCAAAATGTTTCAACCGTGGGGTCTGAGTGCCTGAATCCGAGGTGGGGGAATGGGACGGGGTTTGGGGGAGAACCCAAACAGGGATGGAGCCCCTCAAGGAAGCCCGTGCTCTGCTCCCAACCCGCTCCCTCGGCTGGGGTGTTCGCATCCTCCTGGGAAACGAACCAGGAATGGGGGAGAAAGTTGAGCAGAGCCTTTAGAACGTTCCAGGTTTGTAGCTGGGAGGCAAGTCCGGCAGAGGCAGCGCGTTCCCTGCTCTCGGCACAGGTGGGAACAGAAGGAAACACCTGGAAAAAAAGGAGGGCTCAGGCCACAGAGGGGGTTTCTCCAGATGGGTTTGGGGACTGCATCCAGTGGGATGGCACCGGGTCCCACAGTCTCGCACGGGATGTGGCGTCAGCAGGCCCTGCATCCTTGCACGAGCATCGTCCCCACATCGCCGTAACGACAGCGAGGCACTGGCGAGCATCGGGGTCTGAAAGCACTGAGACCCCGTCCCTCATCACGGGGGATGCAGGGGTAACGGCACTGCATGGGAGCGGGGAGGGTCGCTCCCTGCTTTACGAGCCTACAAGCAAATTAAAAATTAAATAAATAAAGTTGCTAGTTTACAAATAGAACTGTTACTTGTTACTCACAGTATTAACAGTCTCCTTTTATTTTTTTCCCCTTTTTTTCCAGGCTGTGAAAGACGTTTGTTTCAGTTGCCAACATCTCTACAGAACTAATGTGGGTGGATTGTGACAGATATAATTTCTCCATCCTACAGTTTCATCAACTTGAGTTCTGTTAAACTATACCCGCTGGGCTTAGCTCCTTTTAAAGTTTCCGCTTTGACAGGTAGATTTATTAGTCTTGAAATTTGTACAAATCAGATGTCACTCGTGGCAACTTGTCAAAATGTCAGTCTGGTGCGGGAGGCATGAAAGGATTTTCTGGAGAGAGACGGGAGGCAGGCTTGAAAGAGCTCGAGCAAAGCAGAAGAAAGGAGCTGGGAGGGATTGCAGCCTTCTTGATCCTGGGGGTTTTACTTTATTAAATATCTAGCGCCATACAGTGGGAGATGCTGTTGGATCCTGCCCGCCAAGACATCAAGGCTGTCAACATCGGCTGATGGCTCCGAGCTCGCACCGCGCCGGCTTTCGCAGCTTGTTATGTATATTTAGGGCACGGCTGAGGCATGGGGAGGGGAAAGTTCAGCTCGGTTTTTAATGCTGTTGTGTTTGAAATGATCCATTATCGCCCTAACAAGCCGTGAGCGGTGCCAGCCGACGGCTGGGAGGGCAATGCCTCGCGGGGGCGTCGCAGCTGCAGCTCCGGGTGCCCAAGCCGGGGACTCCCATAGGGGACAGGGGCTCAACTCGCCGCCTCATCCCTCAAATTCAAGCACATCCCTCTCCTCGCCGCAGTGTGCAGGCTCCGGACAGGGTGTTTTATCCATCTGAAGGCAACAGAAGCCCAGCAGGAGAGTCCCTGGGCTGTCTTGCGCCCGGCAGCGCGAAGCTCGTGGTGGGCAATGCAATTTATCCACTTCTTTTTCCTTATGGCATTGGCAGCTTGCTCACATGACCTGCTGCTCTGGCGCGGTCGGGTGGGTTATCCTTACAATTTTTCTTTGGATGTGGCTGCAAATCAGCCATTGCCCTGGCCTGGATGCTGCCCAGGGCGCGGAATCTTCCCCCAGTGCTGGGCGTGCAAAGTGCTCATGGGATTAAGCCTGCACACCCCTCTCTGCACCCCGATCAGGAGACAGCTCGGCTGGCACAAACCCTGCTCCGACCACGGCGTTTGGCGACGTCGCAGGCGTTGTGCACAGCTACGCGGTGCTTAATCAGCCCTGGAAAGCTGTAATTAAAAAAATTGACCTTGCCAGGCATTTGTGCTCTCAGGGATGAAGGCAGGAGTGAGCGTGTGGAATGCTCGTAAAAGAGCGTGTGCTGGAAGTGGTCAAAGAATGGCAGCCACCTCCTGTATCACACCGATCCAACAGTTCCAACTGAAGTTTTTCCATGGAATAAATTTAGACTTGTTGGAATGAAAACTTTAAAAATAAAAGTATTTTTAAAAAGCAGTTTAAAACCCATTATTTTGATTATCACCTCCAAGAAGATCAGGAAAATCTTCACTGAAATCAATATTTTTACAAGAATATTTACATTTTGGTTGAAAAAAAATCTGACTTGGCCAAAAAGACATTTGTTGATGGGAGACGCGGCTCCCACGGGGACCTGGCGTGGGGCAGGGGCTGAGCTGGCTGTGGTTTCCTGATGTGCCAGTCTGAAGATATCAGAGCCACAAAAAGGGGCAGCAAAAAGTCCTGTCCCACCACCCCTGTGCTTCTGGAGATGCTGGGGTCGATCTCTCAACCCGGGAAGCTCCCAGCAGGGAGAATCCTCCCCGCAGGCTTGCAGAGCCATTCAGAGGAACCCACACGTTCCGGACTTTCCTGCCCCTCTCCGTCGTGTTGTCGACCTCGCCCCAGCTGCACTCGTTGAAGGGCTCGCACTGCAGAGATGCCGCTCCAGCTCTGGGCAGGAAAGGGTTTTCTCATCACCAGCAACCCAAGAAAACTCATTTTCCCTTCCCACTGGGCAGAGCTCAAGCAGCGCCATCACCTCGGAAACGCCGCCCCTAGTCCAGAGCTGGTCCCAGCGCTTCGGTACCACCCCTGCTTTCACACCTCTCCCTTATTCTGCCAACTGAGCTGTGAAATGACAGGCAATGCGAACCTGGAGTTTGTCCGTCGGTCTCAGAAAGGGACGGCTCTCCAGAACAGAAAGCGAAGCGACGCCAGCCCTCGCTGCAATCGCTTTCAGCACGTTTTGTGATTGATGAGTGTTTTGCCAAGCACAGAGCACGAGGGAGGTGAAGGCCATTAGTTACCGGCCTCGCTCTCAGCCGCCCCCGCAGTCAACAGCCCACTGCCATCACCCGCTCGTTCCCTTATCCCATCCTCTCCCAGGGGTGCTCTGCTGCTTCTCCAGCACCGTGGTCCCCCCTCTACCGGCTCTGCTTGTGGTTTTGGGGGTGTTTTGGGGAGGGTGCTGTGTGCTGCATTTCCCAAAGCATGGTGGGACAGGAGGTGATCTGAGATTCCAGACCCAGCCCTTGGCTGCCCACGGCCACGTCGCCTGGCTGCTGCTGTCCCTGTCCCAGGGTTTCACCCTCCCATCCCTGCGATGGGGACAAGACCGCGCATCACAGTGAGATAAATTAAACTGAGAGGCTTTGCTTAATTAATTGGTACATAAATGTTTCCCTTCTTGGAGGAGCTCATGAAAAGAGAAGGGGAAAACCCACTTCACACGGGAGGGTTTTCTTTAAAAGAAATCACTTTATGTCACATCCAGACTTGATTTCCTTTCATGTGGCAAAGTAATCGTGGCAGCTTGCTTTCCCCATTAAACATCATCACAGCAGGTACGCAGGGCTCTCTGCAGCTCCCCAGCTCTTGGCTGGGGTAAATGCAAGTCCTGATGGGGTAGAGGGGCCTGTCCATCTCTCTAACTGGGTTTTTCCATGTGCTGTGGGTGTCTGCAAAGCAATTTCGGCGCAGACAGCGGGGAAAGGCAGAGGAGAGGGAAAGAGAAGGGAGGGGAAAAAAAAAAAATCCCTGGCAGGAGTTCAGAAAGCTCTCCAGCTCACACATCTGGTTCTTATATTTCAAAGTTAATTAGTCATATTGAGGCTGTCTGAAGATAAATTTATCATCCAGAAAAAACACAAACAGTTTGAAAAATGAAAGGAAGTGAGGTGACATGGCTTGACGTTTAAATAAATCATTTTAACATGATTAAAAAACTTGTCCTCCCTGACACCCGGAGCTGGATACTTTGTAAAGACTTTCTGACAAAGACAAGTCCCTGTTTGGTACACAAAGCCCCTGCCACTCAATTATACAGAATAATCTTTGGCCAATTACCGTTTGGAGTGACTACTGGACGATGCGACGTGCCGGCCGGGCTGAGCAGCTGGGAAAGAGGGGTTCGTGCACGGTGAGAGGGGCTGGGGGGGCTGCGAGTGCAGGGTGTGATGGGGATGGAAGCAGAAGGGTTGTGCACACCATGCACCAGCAAAACCGAGGCCACAAGGACCACAGAGCTCCCCAGCAAGAAACCCCCCCATCCTGGGGTACACCCAGAGATGGGGCTTGGCTCCCGTGAGAGCATCGCTGCCTTGCAAACCCCCTTCCTCTGCAGCATCGCAGCCCAGGCAGGGCTGAGCTAACGCAGCCTGAAAGTTGTCTCCCATTAGCAATTTTGTCTCCTCAGCTTTGCTAATGGGGTAACAGGAGGTGCTGGTTCCGCAGCGAAAGCCTCGGCGTGTCGGCAATTCTCGCCCAGGCGCGTTAGTGATCTGTCACTGCCTGTTCCCACTAACACCACGCAAAAGTCTTATTAGATCAGTGGCTGCAGTTTTACATCCATATTATCAAATTTCCTTCTCGCTGGCCTGAGTGATAGAAGGTTTGTGATTCAAATGAAACACTCCCTGAGCAGCAACCGGAAAAAAAAGCCCCGTGTCTCCGAGTGACAACGCGTCTATGAGCTAATCATCAATCAATATTAGGAGAAATCACCATATCAGATGACCCAGAGGAGGAGCTCAGCTGGTTTTCATCCTGATTCACCTGCTTTGCAAGATGTTTTCAAGGGATATTTAAGTTTTGCTGATCCTGGTTGAATTCTTGACACTTTCCTTTTCCCAGGTCCAACCCCATCCCTAGGAAGTCACTTAGGGCTTTCCCTGCCGACCACATCCAGGCCCATTCCCTTGCTTCCACGGCTCTGGAAGGGTCTGCAGAGGGCTTGGACTTTCTTGGTCTCCTGAGAAATCTGCTAAATGGGGATCACAGTGCGTTCGCCCCCAATTCCAGCAGGGACGTGGTGGTGCAGCAGGACAGACAGGGACAGGGACACAGCCCAGCACCAGCAGCCACCCGCCTGTTTGGAGCCGAGGAAGTTCAAGAAGGTGGGAAGATTCGCATCTTGTAACAAGAGCAGAGCTCTCCTGGGCATGAAGGAAGCAAAGTGACATAAAAAAGCCTGGAATCAAAATAAATAAATAAAGTGACGCTTAATGGATAAAATGAATATTCAAGCTGTTTCCAGGGAAGACTCTTTGACTTTGGTGCTGGTTACAGTTACAAGGTTTGTGCGTTTTCTTGCTGTCAAAGCCTTCACCGTAATTGTCCAAAAGTTCCTTGATTATTTCTAACAAACCTGTCAGCTGCCTTTGAAGTATCAGAACAGTCTCATCACATCTTATTAAATAGTAAACATCATTTGCAAGCGCGCAGGAGATAGAGACACCGCGTCAAGTGGCTCGGCAGAGCGGGTCGGCGGGGTTTGCGCACAGGCACCGCTCCCCGCACGCCCGCTCTGAGCCCGGGCGGTCCCGCACCGTGGCACCATCCTGCACAGAGGCTGCGGGGCTGAGCCCAGGCTGTTGCCAGAAACACCTTTGCCACTGAAAGCAGAGCAACAACCATCATCCTGGGAGCTTGGCTTCTCCTTTACAAGGAGCAGAGCACAGCCAGCACCAAACCGAGCTCCTGCTGCCCGCCCAGCAGAGCCAGGGGTGCCGCGCAATGGGGAAGCAGCTCCTGGGCTCTCACAGGCCAGGAACACGGCTTGCATGGCCCCCCGTCAGCTCTCCCCTTTACCAGAGAACTATTCCCGTCAGCTCGGAGCAGTGAAATACATTTGGAAAGAACTACTTAATTTGCAGAGAAAATCATGTTTTGGATCCAGCCTGATGTTTGCATGTGAGTTTCTCAAGCCAGATTTGGAGAAACTCATTTCATGTGTTGAAGTGTCTTTCAAGAGCTGAATCTTTCATAGAAGAGTAATTGTGCAATTAGCTGTGAATTAGTAAAAATTCATTCTAATTACTTCCAGGTGTGACACATCTTATGCCTAAAACCCAGAACAGGACTAGCGGCACCCTGTCCACATTCGCTTTCAGACTGGATTCAGACAGGGACTCAGCTCTCAGCCCAATGTGTGCCTTGCGACGGCACTTTTGGAAACCACAATTGCAGAGAAAGCGCAAACAGACCCCGAGCAAACGTTCAGCTTGTTTGGGGAACCAGTGTCCCTTCCAAAGCCTGCAGACCACTAGCTGGTGTGAACTGGTGAGCCCCCAGTAATCCCAGTGCCTTACACCAGCCGCAGCAAAGGCTGCAGTTCAGAGTGACACAGCCCATGGAAGTCGCTCCGTGCTGCTGGTGGGACTGCGAGTAAACCTTGGGCAGGACCCACAGGCTGCAGGGAGGGTTTGGTGCCACTCACCCCAAAACAGTGGGGTTTGGTTACTTTCCTTCCCCTTTCAGACTCAAAAATGGGCTCTGGGGCTGAGCTCTGCAGCAGGAAAGCCCCAGATAAATCCATACCCTGCTGGTTTACTGCTGGCTGGAGAGGAAAAGCCAGGTGGATCCGATTGCGCCTGGTACGTCATTAAAACCACTGGAAACCTCACAACAAATCCTGCAAGATTTCTAGCTTTAATTCCAGATCAAAGAGGCTTTGGGAAGGAGCATCCCAGGTTTGAATGCTTATCTCAGCCAGACCCCATGAGCTTTTGAAGTTGCCCCATCAGTCACTAATCAAAGATCTCCTTTGAGATGGGGAAATCAAATCCCTTTCAGCAGAACCGCGTTGTTATCAGTTTCTAAACATCACTTGTCTTTGGAATGACCTTCTGTTGGGGAGCTGACCCTGGAGCAGCAAAACCTTGCAAGAACAGGCCCTTCAGTTTGCAGAGCGTTGCACACGCAGAGCTGTGCTTTCAGGATGTTGGAATCAGCAAGGAATGTGTCTGTGTGTGGAAGTAATAAAACCCTGTAGAGGTAAATAAATACAGGCTGTTGTCCCTGGTTAACACAAAGCAATCGCCTTCTCCTACAAGCACTAACAAAGACCCAGCATTTCCAATCAAAAGAGGAATTCACAGAACTATCAGGCTCTGCTTTTCCTCATCAGATACAGACAACAATATTGTTTCAGTGGATCAAGTTCTCAAAGTAGTTTGGCTAAAGAATCCCTCTGCTAACAGGAATAAAAGATCTTGTCCCAGCTGTTATGAATATCTGTAGCATTTTGGAGCATAATTTAGGACTAAGTTTCCACAAACTGGGCTGCTGAGGGAGCTGTGTGAGGAAAATGCCTGCACAAGGAGCCCCGTTCTACCTCTAGTGGCTCCAGGAACGGTGGTGGGAGCTGGCACGAGGTGACCCAGCAGCTGCCGCCTCCCTAGAGCCAGCCTAGACCCCTCTTGTCACTCAGTTTTAGCCCCGAATCCAAACTGCACTAAGAAACCCCTGAAATCTTTCCCGTTACCCTTTTGCCATTGAAACTTTCAGGACACGTGTCTTACACCGTTAGAATCCCCCTGGGATTCCACAGCGCCAGTGTGCCGGGAGGAGCTCTGCTCTCTCCCACCGCCCGCTACCGGGAATGCTCTGGACTGCGTTACGGTGATCCCACCGTGCCTGGGTGATCCCTTCTTGTAACTGCGTGGTGCAGAGATCAGATGACATTGCTTCTCCTCTCAGCCAGTTTCTTGATGGGAATTCACACCTTGAAACTCGATGCGGAACATGAGCGGGGCCGCGGTCCATCTGCACGCTGTATTTGGAGCTCCCCTGCAGCATGGCTGGCACATCAAACGCACACGTTCCCCTGCTGCGATGCTGGACCTGCTTTCTGCATTTCAGATTCATGACCCACTATTTTGGTCTTTCTCTCTATTTTTGGAAGTCATCTCATGGTTCCATATCCTTCCCCGTAACTGGATTCTTCACGTCCACCGCTCAGTGCTCACGGTTAACCCTTCAGGCTTGCACAAGAAGGGTGCCTGGGCCAAGGATCCTGCGAAGACCAACTGACAGCAACAGAGGGGCTGAAAATAAGGCAGACGAACTCTCTGGTTGCTGGTGAGTGCCTGAGCAGTGATGTGTGAGACTGGAAGGAGAGGGGAGCATCCAGGCAGCAGCTCCGAGGTTCAATACCCCATAGATTCTTACCAGAGTGGGTCCCTCTGGAGCCACCTGAACCCCCCAGAAGTACCTTCCACAACATTCTGCTCACTCAGAGAGGAAGAACTCCCCACAAATACGATGTGTTTGAGCTCTCTGGAAGCGTGTGGTGCCTCACTGCACACCCTGCCACCCCAGCTGCTGGCAGGCTGGGACACCTGGCACCTCTGGTGCCTTCCAAACACCGAAAGCTGAAAGCAAAACTGGAGTGTGTTCCCAAGCATTACCTCTCTCATCCACACTGTGAACACCTGGTCTGCTCTTCCATCTGTCTTTTCTTTCTGTTCTTCCTCTTCCCTCGGGCCCCCTCTGTTCACCTTGGTTGCAGCTTTTGCTGTGGTTTAAGGCATCCCCGTGCAGGAGCCGATGAGGGCAGAGGACAATCCCTTCCCACAAGCAACCATTCCTGCCAGCACATCCCTGCAGCACTGGGGGGGACACTGGTCCCTCACGCCTGTCACTGCAACTTGACATTTCCCTGTGAGACCGTGAACCTCCTTTTGTGAAACATAACTGCAGTTAAAGGAAAAAAAAGCTGGATAGTGAGGTTTGTAGATCTCCCAGCACCTACACAGCACAGCTTTTATTGGGTTATACCTGATTTCTTGCACGTTTGCCTGGGCAGCTTTGAATAATGAAAAATAAACCTCTTATAAAAACCAAACAAATGGTACCGCTGTCCCGGGCAGCCACAGCCCGAGGGCAGCGCTCACTGGCTGGGGTGAAGCGCCCGGGCGCTGCTGAACCCGACTCCCAAGACACCTTTGAAATCTCTGAGTCTGAGTACTGGAGACTCCAAGGTGGAATAGAACAGCCCAGCGCTGCCAAAACCTGGAGTATTTCTTTAATAAGGGCTCAAACAAACTAATAAAAAGACCCCGTCAGCAGGGCAAATTTCATTCCAGCTGGGAGCTGGATTCCTGTTAAAAGAAAGTGCCAGCAGGCCCTTTAGCTCCAATGGCACTACCAGACATAGCTATAATTACGAGCTTTCGATTGCTGTGTGAAAGCTGTTATGAATTTCAGTGGGCAGAGGGGCACAGAGGAATAGTAAATCACCCAAACAAAAGGTACGGGCAGCGGGGAGCAGGCTCCGGTGTTAACCAAGCACCGCTGTAAAGACCTTAAATTATGAACATGTGCCATGGTTAAAACAGGGTCTGCAAACTGGGAGCTAATTGTCACCCAAGCATCTCTGCAGCCGTGGGAGAAATCAGGCCGTGTTTACTGGTCTTTTGGCCCTGGGAAACCCAGTGCTCCCAGTTCAACCTTAAGGGCAGTAAGACTGCGGCTGTGGTTGCAACTGGCAATCACGGAATGGTTTGGGCTGGAAGGGATGACAAAGCCCACCCAGTGCCACCCCTGCCATGGGCAGGGACCCCTCCCACTGGGTCAGGGGGCTCCAAGCCCCATCCAACCTGGCCTGGAACACCTCCAGGGATGGGGCAGCCACCACTGCTCTGGGCACCCTGGGCCAGGGCCTCCCCACCCTCACAGCAAAACATTTCTCACCAAGATCTCATCTCAATCTCCCCTCTTTCAGCTCAAAACTCTTCCCCCTCATCCCATGCCTCCCCAGGAGTGGTGCCCCTGTCCCCACGTGCCCTGGGATGCTCACATCCTCCTCAGCCAGGAGCACAGCAGCGAGATGGAAACCCAGAGCTTCTCCCAGCTCCAGACGGCCTCTCCTCGGTCCCTTTCTGCAAGCGAACTCGAAGTGTAACTTCCCATTAGCAGTTATTTTAGTAACGACTGTCACCACCCCTCCCAGCACAAACTCTGGATAATCTGTTGTTGATTTGTACATGGATTTGTACCGGAAAAGATTTTCCCAAGACCCCTGGCTTTACACAGCCTCCTTTATTAGTCCTGGCTGGAGCGTTTGCGGGAGGCAGAGCCGTGAGTCACAGGACCATCGCTCAACGCCAGGGCCTCGCCAGAGGAACCTAAATCAACCCTAAGCCAGAACTTGTGAGGGAAAGTTAGGCACCCGGTGTGAGTTACAGCTGGGTAAGACAGCTCCACCAAGGCAAACCAGCATTTACTGGTGTGCTGGACGCTGAATGCAGTCTTTGAGGTGGAAATTTCTGGCCAAAATCAGAAAAGAAATGGGTTTGATGACTCCATCCTGGTCAGAGATGCCTTCTCGCCTCAAGACAACGACCTCCTACCCTGCTCACTTCTGGGGGCACTTGCTACTTGCTCACCTAGTGCCTTGCTGTCCTGTAAAACGTGCTGTTCCTTCCTTCCCTGGGCTCTCCAAGGCACCTGTAGGTAAAATCCACATTTCCAGGCAGGATTTTGAGCTGTTTCACCCCTTCCTTCCGGCACCATGGGGGGAAGGGAGGGCACAGGCAGCAGCAGGTGCACACAGACCCTTGGCTTGCACAGGGAGGGAACCAAAGACCCAGGTACCCACTGAGCTTGCAGAGGGGTTATAGAACCTCAGGTCTCCTCTCCCAGCTCTGCCCTTCCCACTATCCCATTCCCCAGGGACTGTGTTTCTCTTCACCCAGCCGTTCCCTCACCCGTTGTCCCCAGGTCCCCACAGCCACAATCCTCCTGCCCAGGGAGACCCGAGCGAACACTGGCACCACCTCACAACACGGGGAGAATGTCGATGCTTGCCAAGAAGTTATTTTCCCCCCCAGCCCTTGATGGATTTTCCTACTCGGAGAGATTTGTCTGCAGAGCATAACTGCTCCGCACCTTGAGAAAGTCAGCGCTCTGCCCGAGACAGCTGCAGTATTAATATCCAAAAGCGGGGAGCACGGAGGGAGAGCGGGAGTGAGGAGGCAAGGCTGCACCAAACCACATCAGTAAAATGAGAAAGCCAAAGATTGCACCATAAATAAGGCCCAGTTGACACTTTTTAAATTCATAGCTTTAGCACACAGCAAAGTGTCTCCTTTTTATCAGGAATTTGTTGACAAGGGTTGCAAAAAGATCTACAAATAATACTGAGTGGGGCTATGAAAATGTATTTGTGGAACATTTCAGTATCAGGGATCACCATTATATCGGAAGAATTCATCTTCCTGGAACATTTTATTAGTATCTAGATTTTATAGCTGCTCTCTTTTAATTTTTTTAAAATTTATTATTTTTCTCATTCCTTCAGTAAATGCAGCACTGGCTGAAAGAGGGGAGCCCAGCAGCTTGCTGCCCTCCTCATCTCCTCCCTGGCTCCCTGCTTTATCCCCTGCATTTCCAGCCGGGCAGCAGCAATCAGGGGTTCAGTTTTCCAGGCTCCCTTCTTGGGCCTGCTTTTCCCCATGGATTTCCCAGGCGTGGCCTTGCTGCCACTGGTTCCCTGTGGCATCGGAGCCAGGGAACCAAACCTTGGGGACCACGAATGCCCCCAAAGCCCCTCTGCCTGTGCAAGATGTCAGCTTGGGAAGGCAAGCCCCTCAGGGTCTCAATGGTGGCCAGAGATGTCAAACTTTGGGAGCGCTGGCTGAAGACGAGCTTGGGAAGGTGCCTGCACCCCAAGCCTCGGCTGCAGACCCTTTCCCCGATGCCAAGGCAAAGCTTGACTGCGCTCCACCAAATCCCTGGCTTCGCTCCCATCATTGCTCTTCTCTGGTTTCCCCACTCATCCCTCAACAAGTGCCCATCCTGCCCTCTCCCCTCCGCGTTCCCCTTCCTCCCCCAGCCACGCCGCAGCTCCAGCCTGCCCGGCAGAAGCGATGATAAATCCCCAACAGTGACATTACAGACAGTCATAAATAACGCCCCGCTCTCTGGTGCCGGCAGTTTCCATTAGGGCTGTCTGGATGGGGCTGTGGATACCCCAGTCTGCGCGGGGCCCCGCCGTAACATTTATCAGTACGCTTTCCTCACCCCATAAATCACCCCAACTGGAAGCCATATGGCAGATAAGGCCTTAAAACCATTCAGCCACGAGCAGGCAGCTCCTCCACAAAGCGGGGCACGAGGGCAGAAGGGTGCTTTTGCGTTGTGGTTGCACCTCTCGAGTCCAGCAAACCCCACGTCACCGTACGCCGGCTCTGTGGTCCAACCCGCTCCCCTCCCTACGGATCTGTCCTGCTGGGGGAAAGAAGGTCATTTCATGGTTTTCCAGTCCCACACCAGCAGCTCATCAAGATGGAATTATCCTCCTCAAAAGTAAACCCCAGATTGCACATCCCCAGGAGCTTCGCTCGCAGGAAAAGCCATGCTGATGTGGGAACTGAGGGCAGCGAACACAGGGTCACCTGGAGACAGCTGGCACCCAGGCACAGCTCAGAACCACCAGCTTCACTCACTAAGGGGCCAGTATGCACCAGTTTGCCACCCAGAGACCAGGCAAGTAACCAGGGAGAGACTCCAGGAAAAGAAAAGCCCCATTTATCCCCCCACTGCTCCCTCTCCAACCCTCCCAACAACCCAGCTCTTGATGGATTTGATTTCTTGCTGGACAGTAAATATCAGCAGTTCCCTGGCAACTATGGGCACTGGCATTTGGATAGAACAAGCACAGAGATAAGTTCTAATTTTAAAGATACAGATTTTTGACCTGGAAGGGGCCAGCAACAGAGGAACTCACGTTTCATCCTTCTCCCTGCTGTCCCAGCAGCACAGAAACCGCAGCACAGAAACCGCAGCGCAGCCCAAACCCAGGCTTTGCTAAGCCCTCCCCTGCCCATCCTTACTTATTTCAATGCAGAACGAGGTGTAAATTGATACCAAATCAGCTTGTTTAAATTTCGCACCCACTTTGCACTCAGGCAAATGTGTAAAGTGATGAAGAATGAGGCTTATTGTCGTGGGGTTTAATTAAAAAGCTCTGAGAGCAATACTTCCTGCTGCCCCTGGGGCAGGAGCTGGGTGCTGGGGCACCCCTGGGCTCTGGGCACCCACAGTCACCCCAGCAGCACCCATGGATGCAGTAGCTCTCAAACAGCGATGGGCAACGTGTGCAAGGGGAAATATTCCTTGGGTTTTATACAGTAGAGATTTATTCCTGCATTTACCACCCTCTCCCCTACCACGGATGAATTCTAGGTACAACCAGACAGTATTTACATAGAGAAAAAACAGAGCCTATCAGGTCAAGCCCTGGACTGTGAGCCTGGCAACAGGATAAATAAAAATGATGTGTTTGGGACAATACTGGCATCTGCCCACTATTTTCATAGAATCCTTAAGGTTAGAAAAGACCTCTAAGCTCATCTAGTCCAACCGTGGGCCCAACCCCACCTGCGAAACCACGTCCCCAAGTGCCACATCCACACGCTTTCCCTAATTGCCTTCTTCCCATTCGTCTCCAGCTCTGCTTCACAGAATCTCTTCACTCGTTTCCACTGCAGTCCATTAGGAAACCCATTGCATTCCCCTTCTGCCATTCTGGATGGCAGCGTTTACTGGTAGCCAAGAGCACAGCCCTGGGAATTGGCCATTTCCCAACCAATTTGCTGTCATGAATGGGTTAACAATCTCTGAGCAAAATGAATCCATGTGGCTTTGGAGGACAGAGCCATTCCAGGAATCCTGTGCTACCTAGACAGAGGCCTGTCTTGCAGAATCTGCCACAGTGAACTCTTGGGAGCACATTAAATTAAGTGTCCTAAATTCGCCTAACTATGCATTTAATTTGGCAGTAATAGGACACTCTCTGTATAATAGCGGAGTCGCTGTATAATAGAAGAGTAGCTGCATATTAATATTTTGATTATTAAAGACGTGTATTGGAGGCTTGATAACTATGTAATATATTATTGCTTAATTGCTCAGACTCTTAAGTATGTTTTCATAATTAGCTGCTATTTAGTTAACGTAAATATCTAGCTTATTAAATATAGAAATGCATCTCTGCTTGCAGCAGATATTTGCATGAGAAGAAACAACATGAGCGGAGCCCTGGGCTGGTCCCTGCCCGAGGAGCCCTGGGCAGAGACCTCGCCACAGCAAAGCCACTCGGACCCTCAGCACAGCAAGGCCGTTTCGCCACAGAGCTCATCTCAGTCATTCCAAACTTCCCAGCCTTTATTGGAAGCCTTTCTGAGTTCAAGCCATGGCTTTGTCTGGTTCCTCTCAAGCAGAGATAATCCCCTCTACCTGGGCCAGACAGCTGATGTGCTTCCTCCTTCCTTAATTTGGCCATAAATCTGCCAAGCCGGGAGGCTTCTGAATGAGGCTTTTGCTCTTGTTTCTGCATGGAGGACCC
The DNA here is from genome assembly GCA_033558235.1 of Neomorphus geoffroyi. Classification (NCBI taxonomy): domain Eukaryota; kingdom Metazoa; phylum Chordata; class Aves; order Cuculiformes; family Neomorphidae; genus Neomorphus; species Neomorphus geoffroyi. The sequence goes on from JAUMJM010000056.1 coordinate 902,734, forward strand.
ATAAAAACCATATGGAAATGAAAAGCAGAAATGCATATTTCATACTTTGCCTGAGCTGGGCCCACAGTGTGGGGACCTTCAGCCTTTCCCAGGTCTCAGCACCTGAGCTCCCCAACCAGCAGCTCCCGCTGCCCCAGCCCGGGCAGCATCGCTGCCGTCGGCTGCACACGGGGGTGAGCAAAGGTGAACATTTTGCGATACCCCTCTTTGGTGCTGGGTTTGCACCCACGGTGCTCCCTGCAGGGAAAAAACGGGGTCACTGTGGTGGGACCCCCAGTCCCCAGCAGCACCTTGGCACACGCCTTGCGCTTGGGCAGCCAGCAAGTGCCCCTAATCCCACGCTCTGCTCAAAGCTGGGGTACAAAACAGAGCTGATGCTTGAGGAAACCTATAGTCAGGGCTTGCTGTGGAGATGCCACCAAGCCCAGGGCTGCTCTGCAGGGACGTGGGCTATTTCAGGGAGTTTCTGCTGCGATGCAGAGGAGAAGAGGTCCTGGACCAGGACACAGCAGAGGGCTCGGCTCTGGCTCCCCCCGCAGCCGTGCCACGCTCTGCCTGGCTCACAGCAGCAGCTGAGCTTTGCAGAAGTGGCAGAATTATCTCAGCTGCGTTTGCTGCTCTGCTGGAGAGCATCGTGCCCGGCTGAAGGTCGGAGCTGCAGGTGCACACCTGGCCACCACCAGCCTCCAAGCTCTCTCCTGCTCCTGAGCAGGCTCAACACTCGCGGGGCTTCACCTCAGCTTTGGGGATGAGACAGTCCAGGGGGGGTCTGAGCTCCTTTTCCATTCACTGATTTGGGCAGGTTTCTCAGTTTGGTCCCTAAATGCCACATTTCAGTGCGTTTATTGTCCCACTGCCTAAGAGGGGAGGAAGGTTGAATGAGCTAATAACTTAGCCGCTGCCAACGTGTTTATTTGATGTTTTTTTAAGAGCTTTAGCAAATACCATACGTACAAGGAAAGAGAAAAAAACCCCTGGTGCCAGCGTGTGTAATTCCTCTAGGAGCGAGCCTGATAGGAACACAAAAGCTCGCAGGCTTCCAAACTGTAACCAATATTTGCACATCGGAGTGACTAATTCTCCACTCTGCGCCACAGAACAATAGGCATAATAGCAAGGTACATTAATGCAAAGCGTGATTGTCTGGAGCCTTGGTTATTCGACACATAAACAAGGAGAGGAGGAGGATTTTTATCTACCTGTATAACTATTCGCCGAACAGCGGGTTACAAATGTGCTCAGAAAATGCTGACCCAGGGCTGCTCCTGTACCTCCTGCGCCGGATTGGCACATGATTTGCAGCACTGCGGGAGTTCTATAGCTGACCTCATTAGCAGTGCATTTCCTGGCTTGTTAGCATCATATTTGTATAATTTACGGCACCTTCGTTTTTATGGAATGTGTTCCTTGTAGAGTGTAATGGCAGCAATATATTTAACCTCCCCTATTTAGGAATGCTGTTGCTGAAGGCAGCCTGGAGATATAAAAGGGATTTTTTTTTTCATCCCTGCTTTCTCTCTTGCATGTGTATTTTTTTTCCCTACCCAGTTGCTGGATCTCCAAATATACGTGTAACTTGTGAAGTGCTCATAAAAGGCAACGTGAAGCTGAGCGCAGGAAACCGCAGCTTTCGCAGGAGCATCCCCAAGGTCAAGCCCCTAAATCAGCGCAGTGTCATCTTCCCAAAGCCATTACTCAGCTGCTGGAAGAGGAATGAGCATTGCACCTGCAGAAAGAGAGGACAGCTTTATGGAGAAGGCAGCAGGCGGTGGTGAGATGGCTGTGGGCTCAGCTCCTGGCTCTGCCACAGCTCTTGGCCAACCTTGGGCAAGTCTGCTGGTGAGGATGTGTCTTGGTTTCACAGCTGGGGATGCTCCTTTCCTGCTCTGCAGGTCTGGTGTGGATGGGAACCTGGTGTCATAACCTCAAGGCAAAAGAACGCAGGACCTGGGGAGGGGGTGGATGGGACACGGCACTGCTCAGTGCTGGTTGAGAGGTGGGTTAGGACTGCTGCCCTTCTCCTCAGCCTGGCTGGATTGCTCCAAGCAGGCAGTGGCTTTCCCCAGGACAGGGGTGTGTCCCAGGCTGGGTGCGGAGGATCAGCCCACCACCCCAAGCCGTGCAGGAGCATCGTAGGCTGCCAGAGGGAAGCTGTGTTACAGCATCCAGCACCATTTTTTAGCACAGAGCCTTTAGGAATGTGATCCTATTTCTGTTCCAGTCATCACAGTTGTTTTGTTGCGCTCTGGCAAATTAGAGCATTGATTTTTGTGAGCACAAGGAGGAGATGAGAAGGTGATCTGCAGAGATCCCCCTTGAGCAGCACAGAGCTAAACAGGAGATGGGCAGCTGGTGGCTGTGCCCCTGCCCGGCCCCCTTCCAGAGCAGAAAAAGCCCTGGGCACTGGCAACTGGCCCCACTGGTGTCACGCAGCAGTTGTTGCTGCTGGTGAACATCCCTCCCTTGCAGCAATCTTTGAGACATGGCATCCAAAGTTGACCAGGTGTGGTCACCCACAATGCTGACATCGAGGCTCCATGTGCAACCCATGGAGAAAAGCAACCCTTGCAGGCTCTGTGTCAGCCCAGCCCCATCAGAGGTGTCTGAAATAGGGCAGACAAATCCCTGTGAACCCTTGTTCTCCTCCATCTAAAGGGAGCCCATGGTGACGAGCACAGATGGAGACGTCTCCTGCTGACGACTGAACTCAAGCAAGATGAACCCCACCTGCAGAGATGTTTACTACAGCCGTTGTAAAACTAACTGCAGTTTGGAGCAGGGTTCTCAGCTGGGGGTGCTGCTCGTTAGTGCCTACGAGGCAGGATCCAACACGAAAGCACGGGTGTTTTCACGAGAGCTGAGAGCCCAAACCACTGGAATGCTCTTTGGGGCATGAGTTAATGCCAGGTTGCTCTTGGGGCTCACCCATCACACCACCAAGCTGGCACCACTTGAAAGCGAGTGCCTCTGACTAACCATCGAGATTAAAACCATGCTTCTTTCTGGCTTTGTCTGCAGATCCGAGCGGAGGCAGCAGGCTGAGACACAGAGTCAGCAAATGGGATAGGAAATGGCTTTCCCTAGAGGTGCTCCAGTCAGTGGGGTCTCCAGGGTGATGTGGGTTGAGGTTGTCCTACATCCCCTGTTCCTCCTATGGAGGCTAATTTGTTCTCCTAAACCACCAACTCCTTGAGCTTTGAGGAGACACAAGACTAAGGTAATTTTTACCGTTCCTCTGCTGGCTCCAGGTCATTTGTGGAGACTCTGGGAAGAGGAGGAGTCTATGGGCTCATCAAGCTTAACATGCCATCACACACCCTGCTGTACGTCCTACAGCAAGCACCTCTCCCAGGAGGAAGGGGGCTGAGAACACACAAACTCAGGCCATGCAGGTGACTGAGGAGCCTTGCTTTGTTTTGAGTGAACATGGAGGAAGTTCAGACCAGCCCAGCAGAGCTAAAAGGCCTCCCAAGCCCTTCTCTCCTCCTGTTCCTCATTTTTATTGAATTCCTCTGCGCCCCTTGGGGCTGTATTTCCAAACAAGTGTCATTCCAAGCATCTGCTGACCCCATGGGCACCGTGGCGGCTGCTTCCCCGCTCGGTCACAGCTTCACCACGGCAGTTGTCAACTCCATCTCCAAGTCCCTGTGCTAAACTTCTGGGCTGAATAGGGTGAGGTGAAAATTCATCAGCTTTTCCTCAGGAGATGGAGCCCTCCAAGCCTGAACCAACGCGTCCCTCCTGGTACAGAAGCCATTTGCAAGGTTAAGAAGGGCCTGGGGCTCTCGCCGCAGCCAAGTGCGTCCTCTCCTCCATCTGCTCCTGCAGAGTCTGGCGGAGCCATTCCTTGCTTTTTTTCTTTCCCTAAAGTCACAAATTCACTCCTGACAAAGCCACCTCTCTATTATGGGATGGGAACTGCTTCGGGTCAGCTTAGGCACGTTGTGGATCAGCTGCTGCATGCATGACCTGAGACCAAGGATCTCCTCCGGCAGGACCAAGCTGCTGGGCAGCCGTGTGAGTCCCTCCACCTCACCAGCTTGCGTCGCTTGCTGCTTTGTGGCTATATTTCCATCAGCTTTTCTCCAGTAAGGACTTTAAAACCCAGGATCCCACCCTGGGGGCCAGAGGTGAGGAGCCCTGTGAGCACGCCCAGCGCCCAGGTGGCCACTGCTTGCAGAAACTCTTCTCTCCAGTAGCTCACAGTTTGCTCATGGCTTAAAACAAGAGTCAGATCCCTTATAACTTGATTTAAATTGAACGTGTCTCATTAAATGGCTCTGTACCTGCTCCGTTGTCTAAACATCCCATTTTCATGCTGCTCAGGCTGTCTGTGATATCTTGCAGAGATGAATTCCATGGGTTAGCTAACGGGCGCATAAAAATACATCTTTTGGTGATGCTTTTCAGCCTGTTTGCACCTGACATGGCTCTTGTGCTGTGACAGCGGTTCCAGATTACTCGCCTTCTCCCTCCACTTCGATTTGCTTTCCTCTTCCTCAAGCCCATCCTAATGTCATTCAGTGTCAAGCTGAAGAGCCAGCAGGATCTAAAATGAGTTTCTGCTGCCAGAGGGGGCAATTTGGCTTTATCTGCTGCCACGTCTGCCCACAGGCTCACCTGTAAGGATCTATGAAGGCTGCATTCAAGCTGGGTTTGCAGGAAGGAGACATCTGAGGTGGCTTCCCAGCACCAGGCCTGGCAGGGCTGTGCTCTCTGCTCCACAAGCCACTCCCTCGTGCCTGCAGTGGGGTCTGGCCCTCTGGCCAGGTGATCCGCTCCAGGGCTGTGGAGATCCATTCCAGTGAGGAGAAAGCAAGGTGGAGGTGGTATAACCCAGGTGAATCAAAACCCAGCCTCTCCATCACCATCCGAGGGCTGCAGGCAGGTGTGGAGGGGAGCATCCCAGCCTGCAGCCAACATGGGGCTGGGTGTCATTCCATTATCTTTCCCATCAGTTACCACTTGGGGTTAACAAGCACCTCCACCCACCCCACAGAACCACGGAGAGTGAAGAAGGAAGTACGGATCCATTCCGGGCTGCGCGAGGCAACAGCCACCGCCGCCACCACCTCCTCACCCCACCCACCGGCGCAGTTATCCCGCTGCACCCCTGGCAGAAGCGGGGCAGGAGGCCTGGCAGCACCCAGGGATGGGGTGGGCATCACTCCTGCACGGCGCGGGACCCGGCAAGCACTGTTGGGCGCAGCCCGGCTCACGAACGGCTTTGCAGCAGCCCTGGGAACGCGGCAGCCCCGGTAATGTCTCCATGGCTTCTTGTTAGCTGCACTCTAAGCAGGAAAGTGACTGGCCCTGACAATATAATTTACATCGCTGTATAAAACTATCTGTGGAAGCCAAGCTAATTTGTGCCAGATTAGGCTATTTGTCTCAGCCACTGTCTAACGGCACAATCTATCAGAGGGCTGTTTTCAAATATCGCTTTTCAAGCGTGCCCTTGAGAGGCGGGAATTGATTGGGATCTTAGAAAGCAAAATTACAGCAATAACTTAAAAGAAACAATAATTACTGAATCATACCAGTGTCAGCACTCTGCAAAACACGAAATAGCCATCAAACCCCAATCCAATATATTCTGAAGCAAATTTATTGAATGGAAAAAGCAGTTGAGTGAGGCTTTTTTTCTCCCCTTTCCCTTCGCCCCCTCTCTCTCCCCGTACATATGGTTATCTCCAAACCGCGAGTGAATGAGTCGATAATTCTTGTCATTGACTGCTCCATTTTCAGAGAGTCAAGAAAAGATCCATTAGCTACCTCCCGACTCGGTGTCTTTCCCCTTCCCCTCCAGTCATTTGCGAGGCTGCGCTCTCCTCCGGCAAACAAACATCTATAACTAATCATCTGTTAAAGCGCCGAGCCCCCTAATAAATCTCTGCAACCGAAATACTTTAATGGGTAATTAATTGATCCTGTTCCAGAGGAGTAATAAGATAATAAATTAGACAATATTTCACTCAGTTGTGTCAGTGTACTGCTAATGGTGCTGTAGGGCTAAGCCGGAGGATAATAAATTAGCCAGAAATTAACTGCTAAGAGCTTTCTGCAGAGAAATTGGCTGACAGGCGAGGCTTTGTGATTTAGGGCCCCGCTGCCATTGCGGCGCTCGCCATCCCATTTATTTGCTTTTTTGGTGCTCGCAAACATTAACTCTGGTTGGGAGCTGGCAGCGCCGGGGCGGTGGCTGAAGGAGATGGGCGAGGGGTGCAGCATCGTTGGGGCGGGCGGTTCAGCGGGACCGGCGAGCGGCAGATTTATCGCAATCTGCTTGCGCCGCATGTAGGTAAATTACTTTTGTGCTGACTATAAAGACTGTCTCGAAGGCAAGTTATTACCCATCCAGCAAACAAAAAGGAAATATTTTCTAGTGCATCTGTCATATTTCACAGGCAGGTTTGGCAGAGACATTGGGGAAGATGACACCGGGGGCCCTATCCTGGCCAGGTACAAAGCAGCACAGCGCCGCTGCAGTCTGGCCGCTTGCTCCAGCTCCCTTAATGAGAAGTTTAAGAGGTTCTTTTTCAGCCTGGCCTGAGTCTGCAGCCCACACACACGCAAACGTCTGCAGCAGGGGCTGCTGAGTGGCGATGATTTCCATCGCGCCAGAAGCAGCCAGCCCTGAGCGATGCCACAGGGGAGGGGGAGGTAGGCTCAGGGAGCCAGGGGTCTCCCGCAACGCCGCAGACCAGGGACTGGCAGGGTTAAGGCATCCCAGGAAAACAGGAGATGAAAAAAAGGTGGCTTTAAAAAGCCAGAAACCCACTTGCTGTTTCAGAGGCCCTGGATTTATTTCCCACCTACAGTTACGTGGAAGAGGAAAACAATGATCAGCCTGCGGTGAGAAATCTGGCTTCCTAGAAAGAAGGAAAGACTTGACGCTCTCTGTTTTGCAGAAGAACCCAAAACATGTGACACCTGATTCAAACCTGCAGTTCCAGGGGGTTCCTGTTACCCTTGGTCCAAGCCTGTTTGGGACTAAAGGAACTGAAAGTTCTTGCTGAATGCTGAGCTTTGGGCGCTGTAGGGCACAGCGGAGCAGATCCCAGCTCTCCGAGGGACACAGGGGGCCTCTCTGGCTGGGAAGGATTGGGGTGTAAGGGACAGCTTTGCCCTGCCACCCTGCCTGCCCCATTTACAGTCCATTAATCCCAGCACCCGACAATTCTATAGCCTTGACAGCCCAACCTGAAACGGGCTCCACAGATCCTCACCCCACCACCAGCTCTTACATCCCGTTGGTGTCCTGTATCCCGATACAGTTCAGCCCCACAGCCCCCTGCACCCCAACACAGCTCAACCCCAGCACCCCGCAGCCCCCTGCACCCCACAGCCTCCCACCCAAGCGCAGCAACAGTGAACGGCTCAGCAGAGCCACCCTGGCCAAGCAGGTTTGCCCCTTCCCTCTCCCCCTGTTCTCCTTCCTGCTGCCTTTGCTTCCTGGGAGGAGGTGAAGGGAGTGATAATCAGCCAGGGCACCAGGAGAGCTCACGGACGAGATTAAAAGCAAATCAAAGAAGAAAAATTGTGGCATGGTTTATGTCTTCCTAATTAAAACCCCGCCAGTCTCCCTTCTCTTCCCCCCCCCCTTTCCCAGCTAATGTTACACTAACGAGCTGAGTTTAGTGGCATTTATGTAGATAAAAGTCCTGATGATTGATCTCAATGGCTTGTTAAAATTAGTTTCAGTCCACCATATTGATTTAATTCCATTGCTTGAAAGTGCTAATTAATAATGATAATAAAAGTGTCTGGGCTCATTATTATCAGGAGGCAGGTTGGGAAGGGGATGAGGGACACAGCAGCTTGTGCATCACTCGCTCCATCTAAAAATGGCCTTGGAAAAGCCAGTGCAGAGTAGAAAGCAAATAAGGAGAGCGAGGAGGGCAGGGGAGGGGGGCTGGGTTTGCCCTTAGCCAGGGTCAGGAACTCTGCAGGGTGGTTTTCCAGAACATCACTGACCTTGCAACGCTGTGTGAACCGAAGACACGAGGAGATCCTTGCTGGGCTTCCCTGTGCTGCACCATTCGGCCATCCGTGTGCTCCCAGCCTTGGGGACACCAGCACTGGGGAGCTCAGGGATCACCAGGAATTGTGCAGGTCACCCCTTGTCCTGTCCCCAGAGCCTGAACCGTCAGGAGCCGCTGGCACGGTGCCCCAGTGCCCGCTCTGTGCCCGGGTCCCCAGCACCACGCAGCTGTTTCCTGACTGCCCCCTCATTAGGCTCCCGTTAGAGCTCTTTGTATTGCCTAAAGTGCTTTGCACTGAGATTTTCTTTTATTTAAAGGCTCATGCCCAGACCAAACCCCAGTGTCAGAGAGCAGCCCTAATTAAGGAATTTGCAGCAAATGTGCTGCCTGCAAAATGATGCTCCCGCTCTCCTTCAGATACCTGCTGTCTCCAGTCTCTTTTCTGGGGAAATTAATTAGTGTAATTAATATATTTATTCAATCATTCAAAGTGCTGATTACAGACAACTGCAGGGAAAACTTTTAACGGTGACAGCTGCCTCTTCCTTGGGCTCAGGTTGTAATTTCTTTGCATTTGTTCATCTCTGCTCTAGGCCAGCGACTTTGACAACAGCAACTGTGTCCTCTCATCACCCCCTCATCCCCTCCCAGGGCTGAGCAGCAGCAGCAGTCCCTCTCCCAGTAAAGAAATTGTTCCCAATATCCAATCTAACCCTCCCCTGGCACAACTTGAGGCCGTTTCCTCTCATTCCCATCACTTGTTACTTGGGAGCAGAGCCCAGCACCCACCTCACCACAACCTCAACCTCCTTTCCAGGAGCTGCAGAGAGCGATGAGGTCTCCCCTCAGCCTCCTCTCCTCCAGACTAGGCAGCCCCAGGTTCCTCAGCTGCTCCTCATAAGACTTGTTCTCCAGCCCCTTCACCAACTTGGTTGCCCTCCTCTGGACGTGCTCCAGCAGCTCAATATCCTTCTTACACTGAGGGGCCCAAAACTGAACACAGGATTCAATTTTCAATTCCTGATATTCAGTTTTCCTCCTGATGCTCCGCACGTGTTTGGACCCCATGCCCACACCCGCTGGCAGGACCAGGACACCCCAGGGAGGAGCCCCTTCTGCCCCTGGCAGAGGGAAGGATCCACAGGTGGCTTCTGGTTTTCCCCAAGCACACTCACCTTTCCCCCCGCCAGCCCCAAGGTGCTGTGGCAGGATTTGTGCGTCCGGAGCGAGCTGGCACCCGTCACCAGGTTGGGAAAAGGCCCTTCCCTGCCTCTTCCCCTCTTTGTCCTTCCTGTGTCTCATTTCTTTCCCTTTTATTTTTAAAATCTCTCTGTCTTTCCCATCCATCATTTTCTCATTCCCTCTCTCCCATCCACCGTGAGCCGGCTAATGGACTCAGCACTGATTCAGTTCCCGCGACAGAGGCTGTAATTTCAATAAATAATTATGGCACTTGATTTCGTCTCCCTCCTTCCTGAAATGGGATGGCACGAACGCATCGCACGGGGCTGGGCAGGGAATCAGAGGTGGGTACTGAGGGTGGCCCCGTGGTCTTAGGGATCGCAGGGTCCCGGCTTTGTTTCTGCCCTCGTGACTCTGCTTTTTTAACGCCGTGGTCCAGGTTTTCCTGGGGGCGACATCCTGGTCCGTGCTCCAAGCACCAGCTCTGGCCGCATCACAAGGATGGGAGTTTTACTCCCTGCCCACCGGGTGTTCCCAGCCGGAGCCCTCCCTGCCCATCCCAGCACCAGGGGTGGATGTGCTCCAGGAGCTCCTTAGGATAATGCTCCCTCCGTGTCCATAGCGAGCTCGGGGGGGCCCAGATGAGTCACGGGGGCTGCGCTGGAGCCCGGACGCGGTGGCAGAGGGGTTCAAACCCAAACCCCAGTGCCCACCTGCAACGACGGCACAAGGGGAGGCGCGGAACCCACCTGACAAACCCAACCACGGCAAAGACAAACCCAAGGCCAATAATTCCCCGGACTCTGCAGGCAGTGAGAGCGTCGCTAGCCATTTCGAGTGCCTTTGGTCTTGGCTGAAAACAAAGTGAAGGTCCCTGAGTTCTCCTATAAATGGTAATGATAACACAATTATCATGCAAAACAAAAATTAAGTTTAATGGTGCAAAGCCAGGGTGTACTGTGGAGGTAATTCATATTAATTATGTTTGGATTAAAAGCTTATTTCTTTTGTTAGCATCTGCAAGTAGGAACTTAGCAGTAAAAAAAGCCGCATATAATTACTGCATCTTATGGAGGAGCAGTGTCGAACTTAATGGAGCATCCCCGTTCTCTCTGGGCACCCGATGAGGGGCAATATTTCACATTTTATGAAATACAGAAGAAATAAATTACAGGTTTAATGATAAGCATTACTTGGGCTTGTAATGCAGTGTGATTGGCTACTTAATGTGCTCAGACCCACAGACCTGAGTGGCGTGGGTGGGGGACAGGGGCTCCGCGTGCTCCGCAGCGCCCAGGCAAACACAGTGCACCCCAAAACTCGGCTGCAGCCCCTGCCTGGGCGTAGGGACTGTTTGTGCCTCTGCTCCTGCCTGTCCAGTGCAATGCCAACCATGCCTGTGACCCCTGTGCCACGGTGCAATGCCACCCACGCCTGTGACCTTGTGGCAGCGCAATGCCACCCATGCCCATCACCCCTGTGCCGTAGTGCAGTGCCACTGTCACTGTCCCCATCTCCGAGTCTTTCCTAGCTGGAGCTGCAGGCACAGCTGAGGGTTTGGTTTCAGCGGGGTTTCTGTTTTCGGTTTAGATCCCCGGGTGCCTGCGCCGCGGGAGGCAGCGTGGGCTGAGCCGCCAGCAGTGGGGTGGTGGGGACAAGGTTAATCCCACTGTCATCACCCCCCATGTCTTTTCACCCCGTAAACTCTCTGGGAGAGTCCCTTTGCTCCTTATTAGTCCGGAGCCTGATGGGAGACGTGGGCACCAGCTGCTATTTTAATACATTTATGTTGATGACAACAACAAAGCCATCGGTGCCTTCCTTTTAAGCACAAACCAGTTTGGAGCTCGACTGGAATCGCTACCAGGGCTTCAGCTTGTATTTTAAAAAGTGAAGGGCCACAGAGATGATCCAAGGGCTGGAGCAGCTCCTGTACGAGGCCAGGCTGGGAGAGTTGGGGTTGTTCAGCTGGAGAGGAGAAGGCTCTGGGGAGACCTTAGAGCAGCTCCCAGGGCTGAAAGGGGCTCCAGGAAAGCTGGGGAGGGGCCTTTTCCAAGGGCCTGGAGTAAGAGGACAAGGGGGAACGGCTTTAAATGGGAAGGAGGAAGATACAGATTAGACATTAGGCAGAAATTCTTCATGATGTGTGGGGAGGCCCTGGCCCAGGTTGCCCAGAGCAGTGGTGGCTGCCCCATCCCTGGAGGTGTTCCAGGCCAGGTTGCATGGGGCTTGGAGCCCCCTGATCCAGTGGGAGGTGTCCCTGTCCATGGCAGGGGGTGGCACTGGGTTGCGCTTTGAGTCCCTTCAAACCATTCCATGATTCTACATTTTCTAATACTTTATCTTTTAACTGAAGACCCCCCTGCTCTGCCCCAGGCTCCAATCTCTGGTGACACAACCAAGCTGGCTTTGGATCCGGGTGGACCATGGAGGTGTGCAAAGCCAGGTTTGGAGGAGGCTCGGCGTTTGGGCTGCATTTCGAGCAAAGGCTCGGCCGATCCTCTGTTTTCCCAATTTCCCAGCTATTCTGTGAGCTGTGAACTGCTGAGCCCACCACAAAACAGGTTTTGTTAAGGGGTTTCGGTTGCATCGACACCATCATTAGCACCATCTGCTTATCGATCCACAAATTAAAGATTCTATAGCTGGCCCTGAAGGCCTTGCTCGCGCTGACCACAGCGACCCGCAGCAGCCGCGCCGCCCGGCCGTCAGGACCGCGGCCCCTTCCCAGGATCAGCACTCCCAGGGGTGCCCTGGAGGGACCAGAGGGGTCACCTGGACCTTCGCACGTGGGCCCTGCTCTGCTCTCCCAACTCTGGCTGGAACACGGACTCCCTCCCGCCCTGCGCTGGCAGAAGACCGGGCCCTGGCGCTCACCTCTCGTCCTTGGCGCTGCGGGAGGGTGCTCGGGCGCTGCCAGTGCCGCCTGTGAAGGACCTGCTGAGGGCTTTAGTTACAGTCTGACTGACTGGACGCCGCGATCAATTCCTTTGGGTTGAAATCTGGCTGAGAAGGAAGGGAAGATGCACAATAAATGGCCCCTGTACAGCAGGAATCGGCTTTTTGATGGAGGGAGCGAGGGATACGGATCAGCGGGGAAAGCGAGCTCATAGGCTTCACAGCACACGTTTACCAAAACACCTGGTGTGAAACTGTCCCACTGGGTGATCCCACCCAGGAGCCCCCGGCCAGGCCAAGTACAGCCCATGGCTGTGGCTCCTCTGGCTGTGGGTGCATGAATTCCATTTTGGTGCTATTATTGGGTGTTACTGCGGTGTCTGCTCATGCACAACGTGCCAAGAGGCTTGGAGAGGCAGCCTTAATCCCCAGCAAGCAAGGAGTTACCCACATGTGGCCAGTCTCCCAGATCCTGCCTGTATTAGGACAGACAGCCTTACTTTGGGAGAAAGCCGATGTCTCTGACTCCCGAAATAGCCGTCAGGACGCCGGCTGTGCCTGCTGAGCTGGGCACGAGCGGGATGGGGCAGCCCAGGAGGTGTAGCCGTGTGTCTCCATGCTTTGAATCAGGGGATATCGCTGTTTTACATCTCCTGCCACACCTCCTGTTGCCCGTTTTCACCTTCACCCATCAGCCCTGCCCTGCCCAACCTCACTGACTGAGGAGACTTGTGGCGCCTGCTCTGACTCCCTCAAACCTGTGACTTCTCTTGACTGAATTCCTATCCCAGAGCTCTAGAACCCCACAGGGCCCTCCTGGGGTTCTCTCTGCAAAGCTCCCTCCGGGAGAGCAGGAACCAGCTGGAGCCCATGCCAGCCCCAAGGAAGGGACACAAGAGGGACAACCTGCTCCAGGGCTGCAAAGCAATGAGGTGAAGAACTCCAGCTGGCTGGAGAAGTCTCAACCCTCTGTCTCAACCCTCTGATTAGCTGCACAATCATGGAATCATGGAATGGTTTGGGTTGGAAGGGACCTCAAAGCCCATCCGGTGCCACCCCCTGCCATGGGCAGGGACACCTCCCCCTGGATCAGGGGGCTCCAAGCCCCATCCAACCTGGCCTGGAACACCTCCAGGGATGGGGCAGCCACCACTGCTCTGGGCAACCTGGGCCAGGGCCTCCCGACCCTCACAGCAAAACATTTCTCCCCAAGATCTCATCTCAACCTCCCCCCTTTCAGCTCATCCTGTCCCTGGAGGATGGGGCAGTGGTGGGTGAGGGCACCTGGGAAAACCAAGAGAAAATCCAAAAAGGAAAGGATATCCAAAAAATGCCTCATCCCTCCAAGCTGTGAACGGGCGCGCACGTATGTGTGTGTTTATACACATCCATACATGCAACCACGCCAATTCCGTAAATCAGCACTATCCCTGCCTTTCCTTTTTCCTTTTTTTTGACCCAATAAATCGTTCCCTCTCCTTACGCTGGCGGTGGCGATTGCATCATCTCCCTTTCGCTTCCTTCCCCGCCCCTCGAACAGCGGAGATTAAGATAAAGTGATAGTGCTGTGTCAAAGAGTGCTTTACTGCCACACTTGGGATAGAAGAGGAGAGGTTAATTTATCATCGCTGGGGAGAACTGACAGCAGAGAGATCTACAACCGAAGGGGGATTTAGCACAGGGCCAAGAAACTTCACACTATTTTTACCATCTGTCACATGCTCTAATAAAGCAGGACAAAATATGAAGAAAGGAAAAATGAACTATCAAACACTGATGTAATGCAGCCCATAAATCTAATTTAATTACTTTGCATGGAGACAGGTCCTCGAGTCCGTGTGAATATACTGGATTTTCTTGGCAACTTAACAACTAAGTGTTTTAATAACATCACACTATAATTTATTCTGCTTGAAACACAAAACCTCTTTTGTGCAAGTTTCTTTTTTTTTTTTTCGGTGTGTGAGAACTGTTAATTTTTCCTGCTAATGTCAAAACTGGCATAAATTCACATGTGAACTTGAAGCCTGACTGTGAAAAAAGGCGGAGGTTAGCGAACGCCTTTTTATTGTTCCTTGCTTTCTGTGTGTGCACACATTGGGGGGATAATTGGGGCTGTTGATGAGTCGGGGGAAGAGAGGTGTCTGGGTAATTAGTTTAATATCAGGACAAAAGAGCGGGGGTGGGAGAAGTGGGTGTTGGACAAAACCCCCCAAAGTAGAGGAATAAAAAAGATGGCAAAATCTCATTTTGGTAAAAGGCAAAGAGGAGGCTGAAGGGCTGGGGCGAAGGGGCTGCAGGGGCCGGGACCCGCCGGGAGCTGGAGGCAAATCAACCCAAGGAGAATTATTATTCAATATGTGTTGCTGTGAATCCGGATGCACTTACAGAAATTATTGCTAATAATGAAAGCGATATATCAAAGGTTATAAAACTCCTGTGTGCTGGGACACTATTTTTCTAGGCTTTGTTCTGAACCATTAAAGATGACATATTGAGTTTGTGTGCCTCTGTGTTTAGTAAGAGACATTTAAATCGGATTTTAACCTAAACTGGCAATTTTGACATTTGTCTCTGGTCTTTAAAGCAGGAGGTACGATGCCACAGAGCGAGGGGTGGCGAGCTGCCCCCCCAGCCTCCCTGACCTCACGTGGGAGGGAAGGAGCGAGCAGGTAATTTATTTGTTAGATCATCAGTGATTCATGTAAAATAAACCCTTCGTTCTCTGTGAAATTCTCCCTAGGAGGAAAAAAAAATAGAAAAACAAGAAAAGAGAAAAAAACCAGAAAGGTTTGGTGGGGAAGCGGCCCGGGAGCCTGGGCTGGGCGTGCAAAGCCTCACCTGCAGCCCCCGGCCGCGGGGATCTGCGGTCGCGTGGGGATGAGGTTCCTGGGTGCTGAGCACCCATGAGCTCAGATGGTCCTGTCCCTGCACCACAGCATCCCTGGAAGCAGGACTGGCCCCGTGGGGAGGTCCAGTCACTTGTACAGGCTGGGAGGATGAAGTAATTCCTGCCCTGGGGGTCTCGCCACTGCCTGCTTAAAGTTTATTTAATGTGAAATTTCCACAGGGTGCCCAGAACGTGGGGCTGGGGTGGGGAAGGCAGCACCCTGCGCACACCCCGGGACTGCCGCCCTGCAGGCACGCTCCTCCGTTCCTCTCAGTGCTGAACCGTCCTGCAGAGGGGGAAACTGAGGGGAAGGGACAAACTAGGGGCATTCTTTAGGTGCAACTGGAATTTCTTCTCCTTCCCTAAAAGGCTCTTTTAATCAGGAGGAGGCAAAAGCAGGATGCTGTCCCCCAGCCTCTTGGGATTTGCAGAGCGGGCTCTCGGAGGACGCTGGCGGGGGGACGGTTCACCCGGCGTCGTGATTTAACGGCAGAGCTCTTGTTGAGAGCTGCTTTATCACACACACACAGTCAAAACGTCAGATGATTTATGGGACCAAGCGCGCTGACCTGGCCTTCCCGGCTGTATTTAAGGCAAGAGAGGAGCCTCGCCGTGATCTGAGCTGCCTTCCCCGCGCTCCTGTGGCACGCCTGGCCCTGATGCCCAGTCCTGGGGAGCGGCAGTAGGGACAGGTCCAACCCTGGGCTTGGACACTCACGTGTTGGAGCCAAGCAGCCATGGGGGCCAGATTTTCAGCTGGAAGAGGGGAGACTGAAATGAGATCTTGGGGAGAAATGTTTTGTGTTGAGGGTGGGGAGGCCCTGGCCCAGGGTGCCCAGAGCAGTGGTGGCTGCCCCATCCCTGGAGGTGTCCAAGGCCAGGTTGGATGGGGCTTGGAGCCCCCCGATCCAGTGGGAGGTGTCCCTGCCCATGGCAGGGGTGGCACTGGGTGGCTTTGAGGTATTTTGGGAATACAGTTTGTGCTGTGTGTATTCAGGAATCCAGTCTGCAGGCTGCTCTGGGCAATGCTCTGCCTCCAGCTCAGTGCAGGGTGGTGGCAGCTCCCAGCTCTGCTCTTGGCTCTGCCCTCCCCAAGGCAAAAAACTGCCCCTTCTCCTCCCCTCTTCTCCTGTCCCCTCCCCATGCTTCAGGTCCATCTCCAGGTGGGGAGACCTTTCAGCCTGTGCATGGATCCACCTGGCAGAACAGGATCCAGGTCTCCTTGGGGGGGATTTAAAAGGTGATGCTGTGCAAATTCGAGTGTTCCCAGGCAACTCAAATGCATCCCAAGGCAGTGGGAAGGAGAGCAAAAATGCAGTCAAAGGGACTCTGCAATCTACTTTCCAAATACATTCCTATTTTGTGTAACACACCAGACATTACACGCTTGTAGAAATGCGCACACCTTCAAATATATTGTTCAAGAGATTGGGATTTATTTCCCCCTATTTCCAGTGTCCCTCTCTCCACTTTCTTTTTCCTGTGTTGGAGATAATGAAAACCCTGGTATTTAAATTCAGTCGCAGCTCCTCGCCGCGCAGATTGATTGCTTAGGAAAAAAAACATATATATAAAAAACCCCTCCGAGCGTGGATGCATAAACTAGATGGGAGATTAGGTTACCGGGAGAGGAAACGCACAAATGTACCGGGAGTGCACCTTTTGCGAGAAGATTAACTGATGGGAGCAGCGAGTTGCTGATGAAGGCAGTTTGTGTAAGAGCAGACCCTGACTATTGAGACTCATTCGTCATCGCTGTCAGCGTCTGCCGCCGTCCCCGCACGCAGCGGCTCGCGGCGCGGGCACGGGGGGCACGCAGCGGTGCATGGCGCTGGCGACGCTCATCGGAGGATCTGTCTTGCTTTCAGGCTGCTGGGGGTGTTTAAGGCCGTGGAGGTGACGCCTGTGAACGTGCAGAAGGCTGCTGTGCTTTCAGCCTGGCAAATAGGGATTAAGCAGACTAAAATAAGGCATAAATCTTGGTTTCCCATCAAGCTTTGCAGCAACCTGAACCCAGAGTGAATTTGCCCACAGCCGTTGGTTGGGAACATGGAAACATTTACAAATGGAGCAGCCGTGCCGGGGCCCAAATCCCCGCGGGGACGCTGCCATCTGAGCAGCTGCCTCTCCTCCAGCACAGCCCGTGGGAGCGCCAGCGCGGTGCGAAAAGGCAGCAGTTGGGGTGAAGGAGCTGCTCAAGGAGCTGGAGGGTGCAGGACACCCCAGCTGTGCCCCCCAAAGCCGCAGCCGGATGGTGCTTTGACGTGAGCCCATCCGCTCGTCGCTCCTGTGTCCCTTCACTCCTGAGACCTGCAAAACGGGGCGGGTCCAGGTGCCAAGGAATGTGTTGAAACCAGAGGAAAGCAAATTAATTTATGGGCTCCCTTTAGAGCAGAGTCGGAAAATGGCTCTGAGCAGAGATGGAAAATGCCTCTGAGCTCATGCTTGAGCTGAAGCCGACTTGTTGCTGTTGTAACAGCACTGGCATCCTCAGCTGCGCAGCCTTTGAAGCAAAGACATTGCCAGGAAAGAGGAGGAATTTCCAGCAGGAGCTTCTGCAGGGAGAGCCCAAGGCATGAGCCAAACCAGAGCCAACACCTCTGGCAGGGACACAGCAAACACGGCGAGGGAATGCAAGAGGGAGCGAAGCAGGGGGCACATCCAGCTGGAACGAGTGGACTTCGCTGGGCAGATGAGCCCAGAGCTGCTGAGGGAGCGGCTGGCAGCAGGAAATCAATCATGAGGTTGCAGAGATCCTTGAGGAAGGCGTCCCTCCTCCATCAGCTCCCCTGGCGCCCTGGTTCATCGCACCCCTCCCCACGCCGCCACACGGGGTGTCCGTACAGTGCTCAGGGCCTCACTCCCGTTTGAAAGGCACTTGGTCACCTGCACACGCATTGTTCCTGTGCCTGGGATTCCCCTGCGCACGGCTGAGGCAGCAGCAGGGCCGAGCCCTGCGCCTCGAAGCGCTTCCTGCAGCGTGGGCTTCGAGCCCAGCCTGGCGAGCGGCCGCCTGCGAGAGCGGCTCCTGCACATGGACGTGGCTCCTGCCCCTCCTTCCCCTCCAGCGCGACGCTCAGAGCCTCTCCAGCGCCGAGCGCGGCTCCAGTGGAAACCAGCAGCCACAACTCACCGTAAACCGGCTGGGGGCTGCCCTGTAATGCCTGTATTTTGCAAGACATTTTGCTCCACACACACACAAGTTTTTACATGAGTTTCCTGAGTTCATGGATAAAGTCCAGAGCTGCCAAGCTCCCAGTGCTTTGCCATGTCACACTAATAGCTTCCAGATCCCATCACATATTAAATTCATGCGGTTTCAGCGAAGCCATCTATTTAATGCAATTCGCTAAATGCCTGCGTAGCTCCACTGACAGTGACATATTAGGTTTGCAGTCTTTTGCAATCTGATATCTCTGAATTTGCCACTGTACTAAAGATTTGATTAATGTGGTTCCATTTCGGTGCAGTAATTGGCTGCGACTGTTGTAGAAAATAATCAGGCTTTCATTCCTTACAACTGCATGGACATGCTAATGAGAGAGTGGGTTAATTAAGCCCCAGGCAGAAAGCGACAGTTACTGATGACTGTTATGACAAACCACCGACTCGGCATTTGGGAGCAGGACAGCAAATTTGCACTTTATGAAATTACAGGAAAACTGGGACATAAGGAATAAATAGTTACATCTGTTTGGTGAAAGGGAAAGAGTGAGAGAAGAGCGAGCGAGCAAGATTGTGTCGCTTTTTCAAATTGGGGCACAAACACAGAGGAGAAAAGTTGGGAGCCCAGAAGTGCAGGGAGGAGAATAAACTTCTGTTTTCTCTGCGTGTGCTTCCCAGCTTCCCAGAGGGTTTAATCCATCGGCGGGGTGTGAAACGTGGGCACCCAGCAAAGGGATTGGCATTGCTGCAACGCGGCCGAGAGACGCCAGCAACCACTCCTCTGGCAGGCGAGGACTGCAGCGATGGCCCCCAATAAATCACATTTCGTGAGACAAAAGCCATTCCTCCTGCGGGCAGTGACGCACAGAGCCGGGCTGAGCTCCTCCAGCCCTGACGGGTGCAGCAGCGCCAGCTCTGAGCCCACCCGTCACTCCAGCCCCTTGGAGGCATCGCAAGCGCTGGGGATGGGTCGCAGCAGGGACAGCCCAAGGTTTTTGGCTTCCTTAAAACAGCCAGGAGGAGGGGGCGAGGCTCTCGGATGGGTGGGAGGGATAAAGGCAGAGCTGTGCTGTGACATCAGCGCTGATGCAACACTTTGGAAGAACATCAGTGCCTTCACGGAGCCCAACAAATCAAAGCCAGCCCCTAAGTGCTTCTCATGGAGCCAGGCATGAAGTGACCAAACAGCATGGCCTTCACTTGGAAGGCTCCTCCACCTCCAGCTTTGCAACGTTAATAAGTAATTTATAAGGATTAACTGGCAATTTTTTACACTTTCCCTTTCATGCGAGGGATATTTTGCAACATAAGCACTGCCACCATATAACCAATGATTTAGCTGAGGGGTTTTATAGTCTGAAATGGCTTTAAAATTTGTTTGGAATTACCTTGAGTACATTTTAAACACTTAAATTGTCATCTTTGCATTTTGGACTATTCATGATGCACTATAGGATATTTTTTTTCACTCTGTTAGATCGCAGAGTAACTCGCCCGCTGTTTCACCAAGCCCTCCTGAAAACAAGCTGACAGCACATTCAAAACATGCTTTGCTACCTGAGCTGGACACCAGACACCGTGGGGGATGGATGGGTCTTTTGTCACCGTTCCTGCCCATGGGCACACATGTACCTGCATCTCTCAGCCTGCAGGAGACGGAAATTTTCCCTACAGAACCGAAATGTGGGCACTTTTGTGTCTCTGTCACCAGTGGAGAAATAGGTGGGAGCATCCTGGATCCCACTGCCATAGTCAGTGATGGAGAAAAAGATGTGAGCATCCTCCAGCCCATAGCGATGGTCATCAGTGGAGAAAATAGGAGTGAGCAACCTCCACCCCACTGCCAACTCATGAGTGGCTTCGAGATGTTCAGACAAATGGGGCTTTTACACACCCACTGTTGGGATTTCGGGCACATCCAGGACCAGAAAGGCAGATACAGAATCATAGAATCATAAGGTTGGAAGAGACCTCTGAGATCACCGAGTCCAACCGTGCCTGTAACTCAGCGTTTACTCCGGGATCTCAGTATTTTGAGACTTATTTTGCGCTCTCTGCTGTCTTTAGAAAGCTTTTAGCTTTTACTGGGGAATCTGGCTACCATCTTTCACGGCCACACCTCACCTTAGCTGTTCTCGTGCTGCCTCCTGCTCTGTCCCGGTCGCTGTGTCCTCCTCTCTGGGGGACCCTGGGGGTCCCCACTTTGCCTGGGCGGATCCCGACAGCTGCCAAAGGGTCCTGCGTGCTCCGATCCCTGCCAGGTCCTCGCCAAGGAGCCCCTAGAGGAGAAGCCGTAAAAATGTTTTATGCAGGACTAGGTTGGTTTCTGTGCAATAAAACCCGGAGCCATTGAAAAGCGAGCTCCTGTGTAATTACAAAGACAGAGGAGATCGCTTCCATATGTCTGAGTGGGTGTGAGGGGCCCCGCGCCCGCATCTGCTCCCTTTGTTCTGCTGGGGGAAAAGCGAGAGGAAGAAAGAGAAAACAAGACAGCAAAGGGAACCCAGGGTCTGCTGGAGAGAATGACCTCTTGCTAAACCCTGGCCAGGGCCGTCCCGGCTCGGAGGATCAAGGCACGGCCACATCTGGCTCGGCCGAGAGCACGCTCGATCAATAAATTGTGCTACCAGGCACAAAATCAGAGAGATCTGAGCGCCATTCATTAACGAGCTCGTTAAATGATTGATATGCTTAATTTTCCTGTCAAATGTGGACTTCCCTTGTAAACATGTCAATTGAGAAAAGTTCAAGCTTGTCACTCGGATTTATGGCTGGAATAACATGGAGGTGGAAAAGAGCGACGCGTCCCCTGTGGCCCCTCTTGTTTCCTATTACACGTACGGACCCAGGTGCTGCAGCTTCTTCCTCTCCTGCTCCTCCTCCTCTCTGCCCACAGCTGAGATAACAAAAACAGCCTGTCCTCCCGCAAACACCCCAGAACTTGGCCCCAGCAACAATTACCCCATTAATTTGTTCACCTTGATCAAGCCTATAGCCTTCGGGTGCCTTTGATGGGCTGGTGCAGAAACCCAGATGCCACCTGGCTTTCCTTGCCTTAATTTGCTGCGTGTTGCAAGAGCCACGATGAGATGGTTTTAGCCAGGATATTTAAGTTAACACCAGACCCACGATCAGATATTTTTAGCCATTACAGCAAAGCCTGGCCTTTTATTTCCCATGTTCTGCCCTTTTTCCTGCTCCCACTGCAACCTCACCAGAATTCCCAGTCCGTGATGTTGCTGCAGGGTGTTTAACCCACCAGGCTGGCGTGTGATGACGGTGGTTGGGACCTCAACAACCCCCACCTCGTGAGCTCTGCCCTCCCAAACCCACACAGCTCCCAGGGACACAGACTGCTGGAAGCAAACAGGCAGCAAGAGACCTGATATCCCCTCTGCGCAGGGAACAAGACCCCAAAGAGCCCCTGGCTCAGCGATCCCCATCACTGAAGCTGGGTTCTGTCTGCATCCCTGGGGGCTGGGAGTTTGGTCACTGCAGTGGAGCCCGGCACCAGTCGCAGCTCTGCCCCGAGACCACCCCCACGACAACGTATAAACACCAGCAGCACTCACAGAACCACAGAACCATTAAGGTTGGAAAAGACCTCGAAGCTCATCCAGTCCAACTGCCAGCCCAGCCCCACTGTGCCTGCTAAACCACATCCCCAAGCGCCACATCTACACGTTCTTTGAGCCCCAGTGCTTCACTGCTCTTTCAGTAAAGACATTTTCCCTAATATCCAATCTAAAGCTCCCCCGGCACAACTCGAGGCCGTTTCCTCACGCAACTGGTCCCTTCTGACCCAAACCACCCTGTGATGCTGTAACTTTATCCCCCAGCATCATCAATGGGGCATTTCGAGGGTGGTGGGAAGGCACAAACCCCACCCTCCTGGTGACAGGTACAGGCAGTGGGGCCACGGCTCTTGGCAAGGCGATCCTGGTGCAGGTGCAGGTAGCGAGCACCATCGCCGTTCCCAGGGATCCCCTTCTTGGCTGGGCACAGCTATAAATAAGCTCTTTGGTGACTGATTCATTTTTATTTCTGTTAACTTTTATCACGAAGTCGCAGTCATCGAATCGACACCTCGGTTCCCTTGAGCATATTCCCTCTGGTGTCATTTTTTGATAAATGCCAAGCACAGCCGAGCAGCAGGAGACCATTATCCTGTGACATGCTCCACTCTGCTCACATTATCTCTAAAATAACACGGATGCTCGCACAAATCCCTGCAGCAATTGTGACACAGACCTGAGACAGACCCAGCCTGGCTGGACCGGGGCCCCGCTGCCTCTTGCTTTTCCCGGCCAGGGTCCGTTTCAAAGCTGCCTGGCACCAGCGAGCAGTTTGGGTTGACAGTGGAGACAGAAGTGGACTTTTCCTTCCTACGCGGGGGGGGGGGGGGGGGGGGGGGGGAAGGCAAAGTTTTATAGGTTTTTGTATTTTCCACTTCCTCAGGGACTGGAAGGGCCTGAAGCACCACGGGAGATCAGTATCGCGGGAGGAGATCAGCATCTCCCCGCCCAAACCAGGAGTTAAACTTCTTATAGAACCATAGAATCAATCATAGAATGGTTTGTGTTGGAAAGAACCTTAAAGATCACCCAATTCCAACCCTCTGCCACTGGGCCAGGGTGCACAACGTCTCAGATTTCAGAGTTACACACTTTTCCCTTTCCTTTTTCCCTCCAGTGATGCCTCAAATACCCCACAAACTTGGGAACAAAGAGCAAAAGGAGGGAACACCCAAGCCAAACCCAGCACCGTTCAGGTTTCACCAAACCCCCCAAAGTCAGACTTCCTTTGTGTTTCTTAATGAGAATCAGGAAAGCTTGAATTTTAATTTGCTATGGAAATGTATTTTTTCTGTGGGTGATGCAGGGATATCTTTTTTCATAGCAAAATCATCAAAAAACCTGTTAGAACCAGCTAGAGATTAGGTATTTGGGATAAGTGGCTGGAAGTGAGTGGATCAGGGTGATTCAGGCTCCTTTCATCCTCACTGACGGCTCAAGGAAGTTGGGGGCCTTGTGCAAGGGAGGGAGCTGTGGTTCTAGCAGTGGCTTTGGAAAGATGGGGAAGAAACCCAAAGCAGAGACCCTTCTCCTGCTCATCTCCTGCATCTGCCCAAAAAACAGGTTTCTGGGCGCTCTTAGGGCAACACGAGTCAGATCCTGTTCCCAGGGATTTGCCAGCGCTTCGTGTCAGCCTGCCGCTGTATCAGTATTTATTTTTGCTAATGTGACACAATTAAAGGGTAATCGCATCTGTACCTTTCAGATCACGTCAGCCCAAATGAGTGCTGTTAGGAGGAAGATACTAACGTGACACGATAGGACATAGTTAACGCGATGAAACGTTCAGATCATATTAATGTAGGGGAAGAAGGGAGGGAGAGCTTTGCTGTGTTTCACCCTTCTTGGGTGGCTTGCTGCGGGCTCATCTCTGGAAGCTTTGCTGCTTCCGACTCGAGGTGGTGCCTCTGCAAAGCACCGTGGGTGGTTGGGGTGGACACGCTGGGACAGTCATGGGTGACAGAAGAGGGTGAAAAACCTCCTAAACCACAGCTCCTACCCCCACATCCTGATGGCTCCGGTGCCTCTGGCTGCTTCCCCTTGCTTTGCCCAGGCTCAGCTCTCAGCATCTCTGACGCTTTGCACCCTCAGCAACCCCTTCCATCTAAAACTTTGAGGCATGGTGGCAAAACTTGGAGGAAATAATTAACAATTATTTCACAGGAGAAGGTTCCAGCTGGAGCAGTATCTGGTGGTTGAACATATATCTAACAAAGGATTGTTATTTAAGCAATAACCCTTGAGAAATTGGTCGTTACCAGCATTAAACGACTCAGCCCATTGCCAAGGATGGTTAACGCTCTAATAAACTGGTCATTAACTGCAGTAACAATGAATTTCGAGGGGATTATTGCTATTATAAACCTTAATCAATGGTTTATAACAGCAATAATGTGGTCCTTTCTTTTAATGGTAAGTAGTGCGGCATGAGCAGCCCGCTTGGAAATATTTTCAATCTGGCTGATAAAACAAAAGCAAGCACTAAGAGCCCTCCAACTTCAAACAGTTATGGGGATGAAAAGAGGCCCAGTGAGAGCTGCAGTGTGAGGTGGTGGGGTGGCCGTGGCCTTTGCAATGGGTGACTGTGCCACGGAGGGCAGCAGACTTGGCTGGACTCGTGCTGACAAAGGCCACCCATGTCGGCAGCCCACTGGGCAAACACACTTTGCCCAACTCAAACCCTGACACTCGGCAGGATCTGAGTTCATTGCGTGTGTTCTTTGGTGAGGAGCAACTCTGGGCAGACATGTGGAGGCACATGGTTTAGAAGGCATGTTCATCTTGTGTGTTGGTTGGACTGGATGATCTTAGAGGTCTTTCCCAACCTTAACGATTCTGTTTCTATGACACTGCCGGGGGGAAGAGAATGGGAAAGGAGGAGATGGGCCCAGCCACGAAACTGCCAGAGTTGCCATGGATAGGGACTCGCTGCATACAGGGACCTTAGGGATGAGCAGGTGACGTCTTGAAGAATAAGACCCATCCTCACCTCCACACAAAGAACAACAAAGGTTATTACGGGTCATCAATTACCCCATCTCTTGAAACCCAACTGCTGTGCAGTGACTGACACCGCAGCCTTCTGCTGCATCCCCCAGCCTGAAAATGTCACGGGTCCTCTTTCCCTCTCCCTGCTGCTCATTCAGAGACGCCCGTTATCGCCTTTTGTTTGCGAGATGGACGTGTTACTTATTGATGGTGAAAAAGCTGGGGAAAGGGAAAGGCTCGTATCTATCCTCAGGTCTGCAAAGAACCCAGGTTAATTAAAGAGATGAAGAAGCCAGCAATGTTGGTGAAAGGGACGCTGAACCCCAGATGCGGTGGATTTGCTGGAGCGGGGGAGCCCTTTGTGCAGGAGCACCCCTCTGCAGAGGGAGGAGAAGGCACTCCTGGCACGTCCTCATCTTGCTTTGTGCCCTGTATCCCTTCAATAAATAATATATGGCAATGCAGTAAGGTAACAACCTGGTATTTGCAGATGGGGGTTAAGAAGCATCCCCTCCTCCTGAGCGAGCGGAGCCAGATCGAAGGCTGCTGGGTCAAGAGCTGCCCAGGCTGCACTTCCTTCCCCAGGCAGGCTCCCAGGAAAGCCTTTGCCAGGCCGAAACTCATCTCATCAGCCCCATCCAGGGAATTATCTCCGTTTCTGTGTCGAGCAGTCGGGGGCTCAGGCACCTTCACTCTCGCTTCAAAACTCTGGCAGATCCCGGGAGCTCCCGGGGGAGGGCAGGGCGATCTCCAGCGGCTCGGGCTGCGAAGCCCCCAGCCAACGAGCGAGTTATAATTACGCTCTGACTTTAATGGAGATTTTCTCTCTTCTGCGCTTGTGGTTTTTATGGCTCTTCGGAGCTGGTTCTCAAGCCCTGCTCTTATCTCTGCTCTCCCTCAGCTAAGCCGGTTGTGGCTGCAGGAGCAAGGCATCATCCTGTATTAACCAGGGTGAAACAGGAGCAGCTGGGGGCTTTGGATGGTTTCAGCCAGTCTTTTCCAACACAGTCCTGCTCATCCCTCCTCTGCTTTGCCTCTCAGTGTCCCTCGGAGCGAAGGGGGTGGTTAGTGACTCTTCTCTCTGCACTTTTTTTTTCCGAAGAAGGCTGCAATGGAATAAATTGGAAAGTTTACTTCATGCAGCATGGAAATAAAAAAGCTCATTCAGAAAGTTAATGATTTATTTTATAGTTTCATTATCAGGGTCACATTACTCAATAGCATTTCAAACATGTCATTTGTACAAACTATGGTAATTAAAATTTATAACGTACTTCATCAGCGGCATATGAATCTTTTAGCCAGCACTCTGCTGTCATATAAACAGTGTAATTTCAGCTGCAATTCACCCTTTATTGGCTCTCATTTGTGATTTAACAGCCATCAATGACTGTGCTATAAAGAATAAATTAACCATCCGTAAACCTTATGATGACAGGGACAGTCAAACAGACTTAAACTGCCTCCACCAGCCTCTGGTTCGCCAACAGAGATCAGACCCGGGAGGTGCTGCTGCGAAGACGTGATTGCTCCCCTCACCGGGGTGCTGGGCACCACTCATGTCACCCCGAGGTCCACCAGTGCTTTCCCAAGTGCAGCTTTTTATCGGTGCTGCCCACAGGGCCTGGCCGGAGGATCCCTCCCCTCCTGCAAGCGCCTTCCTGCCTCGGAGGAGGAGTTTCAGCCACCAACAGCTTTAAAATCCCCTCGACATCACTCTCGCTCTCTTGAGATGTGTTCAAGAGGTCCCCGTGCCGTCACATCCTGTGTAATCCCTGCAT
Source organism: Neomorphus geoffroyi (assembly GCA_033558235.1). NCBI lineage: Eukaryota > Metazoa > Chordata > Aves > Cuculiformes > Neomorphidae > Neomorphus > Neomorphus geoffroyi. The sequence continues at coordinate 929,198 of JAUMJM010000056.1, forward strand.
CCTCCCTAGCAGAGCAGCAGCCCCGGAGCCACCAGGTCCTCGCGCAGCACCTGGGGGGCTCAGCTGGCATCGCCCCAAGCCCAGCACCTCTGTGCCCAGGGCCCATCCATGCCCGCTGCTCCCGAAGAGTGGCGGTCGCTGCAAACCCAAACCCCAGCCCTTCCAGCCCCAGCTTTACGGACCTGAGAGCAAACCTGCAATGAGCGATTTCTTAATCCGGGGCTCCTTGCAGCCGACAATTACCCGACAGCTTATTTGTGCCCATCTTTTGCAGAGGGAGCAATAGGTTTTAATGGGATCCCTCCTATGCGTCGAGCTGACACTGTACCAGCTAATAAATGATATGGATTGGATTTGTTACTGAGACATCTCCAAGGAGCCTGGGTCATACAGGCCAATAAAATTGGCCTCATAAATTTAGCCTGACACACAGGATTACTCCAGCATTGCTGAGGTCACCTTCTCACACTGATTTATTGCCAGCCCATGGGTTAATAATACTGTTTACGGGGTTGTTGTTTTCCCCTACACGTCGCAGATATTAATCAGCGCGTCCCTGCCTTTTCGGGGCTCGGGGGGCGGGCGCAGTGCGGGGGAGACGCGCAATGAGGATGTGGTGGGGAAGGCGAGCTGGATTTATTTCCTAGGCAAGAGTTCTTGTGTTTAAAAAGTCTTCCAAAACACCCCAGCAGGAAGAGGTAAACTTTTCCTTCACCAAATCCCGAGGGTGAGGAGGCGGCACTGGAAGGGTTTGTGGTGGCTCCTGTTTCTGGTCAGCAACTCTGGTGCTTTGAGCTGTGCTTGTGCGGGTGCTGGGAACTTGTGATCCACGGGAAGGATTTCAACATTCAGGGAAATCTAATTCATTGAATCACAGGATTGTTGAGGTTGGAAAAGACTAAGCTCACCCAGTCCAACTCTCAGCCCAGCCCCACCGTGCCCGCTAAACCCTGTCCCCAGGTGCCACCTCTACACGTTCTTTGAGCCCCTCCAGGGACGGAGACCCCACCCCTGCCCTGGGCAGCCTGGTCCAAGGCTTCACCACTCTCTCAGTGAAGAAATGTTTCCTAATATCCCGTCTAACCCTCCCCTGGCACAACTTGAGGCCATTAATTCCCACTCCACTCATTCCTCGGGGGAGCGAGAAGCAGCATCAGGGGCTGCTGGGTGATGAAGAGGTTCTTGGGTGCCCGAGGCATGAACTTAAAGAAATCCTGCAGACTTTTCCAAGCCCCACTGGAGTTGGGGCAAGGAGTTTCGCTGCCTTCAGCGACCTCAGGTGAAATGCTACTCAGTGAGTACTTTTTTTGCAGGATTTCACCATTTTGTTGCCGAATCAGCATGATTTGAGCCTCCAGGCGGGTGGCACAGAACAAGCCCCAGCTCCAGAGCAGCAGAAACCATCAGCCTGAGGTCCTGCTCCCTTCCAACTCAACAGCAGCTCTCACCACTGAGACCAGGAGAAGCAAAGCATCCTTTCCTTGCCACGAATGCTCTTCAGAGAGAGCTACACAAATAAACACATCTTAAAACTAACAGAGCGGACTGTAAGCGTGTCAACATTTCCCCGGGGATGCTTCTGTCCCCAAATGCAGGAGGGACTGCTGCGTCCCCAGGGCCCCCCTTTTTTCTAGCCACTTTCTCCCTTTGTCCTGATAAAAAGCACTTTGCAAACTGGTTTCCACCTCCAAGCTCCTCCTTGGGGTGAAACCCATCTTGAGAGAGGCCCCAGCGCTGCCCCTGCTGCGCTCCAGCTCGGCACTGGGATGCGCGCAGGGAGAGTCTCCTGCCCTGGTGGTGGGAACGAGCTTTACACCTTGGAGAAATTAAGATTTCCCTTAAGATCAGGCCAGACAACAGTGTCTGACTGTTACCGATGCCACACGGCCTGTGCTCCGCCTCTGCCCCACTGGATCCGCGCTTTGATGGCTTACATAGCGCCCAGGTTTTATGAAGGGCTCTGCAGGGAGATTTTCACCCCTGCTGTGTATCTGCTCCAGGTGAGAATAAACCCTCCCTTTCCCAGGGCAAGGACCTGCTTTCCCTTCTCCACCCCTACTCGAGTGATGGTTTTTGGAAGTCCTCTCTGTCTCCTTCTCCAGCTCGGAGGTCAGCACTGCGCGTTTACTGTCCCGCAGCCAAGGCCCAGGGCAGGCAGCCCTCGCTCCTGCTGCTTCCTGTTATTCTCACCCTGCTTTAATCGGAGGGGACAGGTGAGATGTGCTTCAAAACACTGTAATCATATTTTAAATGGAAATGAAATGTGTGAATTAAATGTAAATTACAGCAGAATGGAAGGACAATCACTATTAGTTAAGGTCTGACACCTATTTTTGCAGACCTTTCCTAAATGCCACAACTTGTTTCTCCGCACTTGTGACGAGGACGTGTAATTACGTGGCAGCTGCTCCTGCAGCCGGGCGGCTGCTGGGGACCGAGGGGGCTGCTGCCTTCTCAATAGCTCAGGACTGCTTGTTGGTTCTGCAAAATTATGAAGCTGCAATGATATTTTTATCTGGGAGCTGTGAAAATAAACCTTGGTGTTTTCCCGCTGCAAAGGTGAGGCAGTAATACAAAAGGACATTTTTATAGAGTCAATTTATTTAAGGGTTCCCCCATTTGCTTTTATATGAGAAAAATATGTGCCCTGCCAATGAGCCGAAATTTCTTCTTTATCTTGGATGTCCACCCACCTCCTGCGAGCCACCGGCTGTTCACAGGATCACGGAATGGTTTGGGTTGGAAGCGACCTTAAAGCCCATCCAGTTCCAACCTCCTGCCATGGGCAGGGACACCTCCCACTGGATGAGGCTGCTCAAGGCCCCAGACTCGCTGTACGCTGAAGCTTCCCAACAACGTTTGTGGTCAATGGCTCCATGTTCATGTGGAGATCGGTGGTGACGTTCCGTAGGGGTTGGTATTGGGACCACTGTTTAAAATCTTTGTCACAGACATGGACAGTGGGATTGAGGCCACCCTCAGAAGTTTGCCAGTGACACCAAGCTGTGTGGAGGGAAGGGATGGATTCAGAGGGACCTTCACAGCCTGGGGAGGTAGGGATGTGTGAAACTCATGGGAGCTCAACAAGGCCAACTGCAAGGTCCTGCACCTGGGTTGGGGCAATCCCAGCACAAACACGGGCTGAGAGGAGAATGGATTGGGAGCAGCCCTGAAAAGAAGGGTAAATATGATGGCACCGATGTTGGAACTGGACGAGCTTTGAGGTCCCTTCCAACCCAAATAATTTCATGATTCTATGAACCTCTCACTTCATTTTTGACCATCAGAAGCATCCACAGGCCCTTGCCCATGGCACCAGGGTGTTAAAACACGGTACCTGCAGACACGGTACCTGCCCTGGGGATGCGGCAATCATTTGAGATGGGAAGGTGAGTCCCACCAGGATCCACAGTGACACTCTGGGTCTGCGGCACAGCCGAGGAGCAGCCTTTCTGCCTGGGAGAAGCTGAGAACAATAACGAGGCAACTTACGTGCAGTGCAAATCGTACATCATGGGGAAAACCAGAGCTGAGCAGGATCCAGTGGAGGCAGCTCCTCAAGTGACATCTTTGTGATGCAGAGATCTCCTCCTGCGCCCATTGTTCTGCCTGTCTCCCTGTAAAGATAAAACATTTACTGTTCTCATTATCATTGGGAACTTTTCAGCTGGGATAAAAGAGAATCCTTGTCCTGAGGAAAGTGAGAGTCGAGTGCTGATTTAATCTCGTGTTCGTACCTGGGGCTACCTGGTGATTTGTTATTTTCCTGGACAGTAAACAGTCAAATGAAAACTGATCACTTGGAGACCCTGAACATATATTGTCGTGTTGCTCTGCTGTGTACAAGTGCAGGTGATGAAATGCCCAGCTCAGGGCACCACAGGGGAGCACAAACAGCTTTGGAGACTCTCAGGGCTGGCTCCCAGCCTGTGGTCCAGCCAAGAAGTGATGATAGATGTGAGCATCCCTTCTGCTTTGAGCACCTCACAAGGATGAGCTGAGCCTGCAGGAGGCCAAGAACAGCACACGCGGTCCTTTCAACTGGGCCAGGGGAAGCAGCACTGCTCAAAGTGTCCCTTCCTTGGCCTCAGAGAGGGGATGTGGCCACTGACAGCACCTCCCAGCAGCAGGAACAGGAGAAGAATCAGGGGTTTTCATATCTCAGATTTCCCTGAAGGATATTTGGGCTTAATTTCTTGCAATATTGCACTGGGGGAAATATATCATCAAATGTTGGCGTAATCACAGCATTTAATTCTGATTTCAATAGCTCTTACAGATAGATATAAATATATATAGTGCAGCGTAAAAAAATGCTTTTAGAAATGGAAAAAACCCCTATGCCATTTAATTCCTAAAAGGTCAAACTGAAATGCTTTGGCCTTATCGAAATGATTTTCTCCTTTGATTTTTCTTTCCAAATGCAATTTCATCAAAATCAGTGCGTTTTCGCAAATGTTTCACCTTTGGTGAAATGGCATCTTCTGACAGAGAAGCGTTTTGTGGGGAAACTCTTGACCGGCTCCTGTCGGAAACGAGGCACCTGCTGCAGTGGGAAGGGTGGAGCGAGGGCTCTCACCAGCACCCAGCCATGGGCTGGAGATGGGATGCCAGGAGACCGATACAGCCGGCTGAATGTGAGCCAGCAGTGGCCCAGGTGGCCAAGGAAGCCAGCAGCACCCTGGCTTGGATCAGCCGTGGTGTGGCCAGCAGGAGCAGGGAAGTCATTCTTCCTCTGTACTCGACACTGGTGAGGCCACACCTGGAATCCTGGGTTCAGTTTTGGGCCCCTCACGACAAGAAGGACCTTGAGGGGCTGGAGTGCGTCCAGAGGAAGGAACGGAACTGGGGAAGGGGCTGGAGCCCAGGGGTTGTGGGAGCGGCTGAGGGACCTGGGGCTGTTTAGCCTGGAGGAGGCTGAGGGGAGACCTCATCGCTCTCTGCAGCTCCTGAAAAGGAGGGTGCAGTGTGGCGGGTGCTGGGCTCTGCTCCCAAGTGTAAAGCAATGAGAGGAAACAGCCTCAAGTTGCGCCAGGGGAGGTTTAGATGGGATATTGGGAAAAAATCCTTCACTGAAAGGGTTCTTGGGCCCTGGCAGACGCTGTCCAGGGAGGTGGTGGAGTCCCCAGCCCTGGAGGTGTCTAGAAGACAGGCAGATGAGGTGTTCAGGGATCTGGTTTAGCAGTGGACAGGTACGGTTGGACTCGATGGTCTCAGAGGTCTTTTTCAACCAAATGATCCCATGATTCCATGCCAAGGCTCTCCCTGCTGTTCCCGTGCCCCGCTGCCTGCGCAGTGCCAAGCAAAGGCAGCCAATCGCATGCAAACCTGGAGCAGAGTGCTGGCTCGGCAGCGCACGGCAGCGGTACCATCCCGGCACCACGAGAACAGTCACGTGTTCTCCCCTCACAGCCACCCTGATGGGGATGCGATGAAGGGAGAAATGTCTGCCATTCCTACCAGGTGATTCACCACCCTGGCCGCGTGCTGCATCCTCCCTCCTTCCTGAGCGCGAGCGCTGGGAGGATCCAGAGCCTCGCTTCGTATTTTTACAAAGCTTGCAGCATTGTCAGGAAGGAAAGGGTACCATCTGGTTAGCCCTTGTTTACTGCACACCCTGCCAGTTTGAGCTTATTAATCATATTTACCCAAGTATCTTAATTACTCCCTGTCTAGCGACTCGCCTTGCACTCAGCTGTTGACCCGCTCCCCTCCCCTCTCTCTCGCTCTTTTTTTTCCCTCCTTCTTTTTAATTCCTTTCTATCATTAATCACAGGAGCAGCGTGGGCAGAGGAATCCGCGGCTCAGCTTTTGCTGGCACTGGTGTTGCTCTCGCAGCTGATGGGTTGGAGTTCACCGCCGGCGCCTGCTGAGCTTTGCAACGCGTCCATCAGGGTTAGAGGAGGGCGAGTGGTCAGGGCAGGCAGTGAGGGCAGCACAGGGGACCATCCTCCTCCTGCCCACAGCCTCCCTCTCCAACTCTCCCATCTCCAACAGGGATGCCTGGGCTCCCCAGATGCCCTGCCAGGCTGGCTGTGCCGGGACACGCTGGAGGGTGTGAGCTTGCGCGAGGAGACACCATTAAAGATGGTAATTTGTTGATCCAGGCTCTCCTGGCGCTCCAGCACGAGAGTGGCACCGTTTTCTTTACGACCTCATAAAGTCACAGCCGAGAGGCCGATTTGGAAAACAAACTGCCTCAGGTTGACAGATAATTAGATACAGGGGACATATTATACGCCTTTGCATATAAATGCGCTCTGAAGCACGTTGGTTCATCAGAAGTTTAGGCTACGGGAGAGGCAGGTACTCCCGGCACATCAGGATATATGGGCTGGTGCAGCCTTTAGACGACGGCTCCGTTTTATGGCCCTTTCATCTCCTGTTTGCTGTGAACACGGCTGCACTTTGGAGGCAAAGCTGCCTTGGCTTGGCTTGGTTTGGTTTTGTTTAGGAATTTTTTACCTCCTGAGCTTCCTCCTCCCCACAAGACAGGGCTTGCGTTTTGCATCTTGGGTTTTATGCTCCTGTTCTTGCAGCAGGGAGGAGTGGCTGAGTGGAGATTCATTACTATTATTACTGTTTTGGTGTTCCTATATCATGTCCAAAGCTCACTCTTCCCGTGAGCGAGCCCGCTGAGAACAGCGGAGCAATTCTGAACTGACACAGTCTTGTATTTATTCGGCAATTCCACAACCTGCTCTCCCAGCCCCCAAACCACGAGGTTTCAGATATTAAAACAAACCAAACCAGTTAGGTTCCTTTTTACACACTTCCAAGATTTAAGGTGTCATCCTGCCATGCTGTCAAGCTCTCTGGGTTTGCTTTTACAAACGAAAGCCAAGATTCCCACATGACCATGGCTCCTGCTGGAGGTATGTTCAGAGCATAACCCCAGTTTGCAGGGATGCCCCATCCCAGGAGGTGCTCAAGGCCAGGCTGGTTGCAGCTTGGAGCCCCCTGATCCAGCGGGAGGTGTCCCTGCCCATGGCAGGGGGTGGAAATGGATGGGCTTTGAGTCCCTTCCAACCCAAACCATTCTACCATGCTGTAATTTTCACTTGCTAAGGATGAGCTGGGGCAGCTGCAAGGTGGGACAGGGCTTGGAAACAAGTGGCTTTGCATCAGTGACCTCCCCTGATCCTTCCAGGAGACTCAGAGGCTTTGCAGGTTTCCTCCCTCCCTGCCTCTTGTCGTCACTTGAGCACCAGTGAGTCCGAGGGAGAGAGAGAGAGGGGAGAAAAAGTGCTGTGCTGTGTGGATTATTGTGTGTTTGTCATCTGGAATGGTATAAGCTGTAGGTACAGCATCTCCCAGCGGTGATTTATGGCCCCTGTCAGGCAGCACCAGCGCTTTGTCTGCTGTAGCGTGGAGGATGAATGCAGTGCTGTCAGCCTGGGCAGGGCAGTCTTTCTCTCGCTCTGCTCCGCGCGCTCGCTCCCCATTTCACGCCACTGAACATAAACAATCTTTTGTAAACCTGACAGTCACACTCGCTTCTTTGGAAACATAAAGCAGGAATGTATGACTCGGCTTTCATCACCCGATTTCCTAGGCTGTGCAGAAAGCTCGCCGGGAAGATGGGGAAGGGGAGGCCCCAGAGGACCAGAAAGACCCCGAAAAAGATAAAGGGCTGCAGCTACGCGGTTCGCGTGTGCCAACACTGAGCACACGTGCCCACACGCCGCATCGCGATTCACGCACCTATTTCCCCCTGCAGTTCTGTCACAGAAACGTGCCCTTCCAGGCAGAGCCACGCCGCGCTCCCGGAGCACTGCACATTTCCTACCTCAATTGTTGCCATATATCTTCCTCCCTCAAGCAGAAAATCTAATTGCGGCGTAACACGGGGCTCAGCGCCTGCTCGGGAATGGGCTCCCACGTGCCCACCAGAGGTACCAGCAAGGCTTGCAAAAACTCATGCACTTTTATTACTATTAATAGTAATTATAATAATCCTGTATGTGGAAACTGCCCAAAGCTCTGTTCAAATTCAGCTTTTCCTAAAGCTAGAAGAGGTTGTTGAGACGTTACAGTGGGAAATGGGTAGAATGGGAAGAGCCAGCACCTCCAGGAATCATCATGCAGCCGGCTGCTGTCCGCCCCGTGCCCAGGGAGAAGCAGGGCTACCTGGGCATGCGGGGAGGGCGGTCGGTGAGCGCTGTGCCTGCTGCAAGCTGCTTTTTCTAACAATGTGGGTATAAGAAACCCTAGAATGGGAGCACTTAAGAGTAGGGATAAATGGCCCATCGTGTCTGCAGTGCTAACGGGGACGGACACCCCCGCACTCAGCCTGCGGAGGGCAGGAACCCACGCTGATGTCAAGGTTAGCGGTGAGATTCAGTCACTGGTGTAAAGCACCACGAATTTAAAACTGCCAAGGGGCAGAGTAAGTGCTGTTGGTCTTGTGGATGCTCTGAGGCGCGCGTTCCACCGCAGTCCTATGGTGATTTACTGCTCTGTCTTTGAGTGGGAGCGTGGCTCTCATGCAGATGGCACACGAGGCCGGGTGGGCTGGTCTCTTTGCCAGTGGGGACACCGAGGAGCACGATGGCAACAGGACTTGGCCAGGTCCTGAAGGAACGGGAGGGGGACAGCCCCTCTCACCAGCAGCATCAGCCTTTTGATGGGGGCCCCCCGGCCACTGCTTGAGGCTGGAACTGGATGCAGAAGTTGAAGCCCAGATCTGCCTCTTGGAGACATTGTCCTCACATCCCCTCCTGCAGTGGGAGGGAGCACTTTCTCTCATATTTCTGGAAACCAAAGGAAGAAAAATGCGTGACTGTGTTTTGGCTCACTGGCACGCCAGCGGGAAGAGCTGCAGAGAGCTACGGGAAACCAGAGACATGGCAGCACTGCAGGACCTGCCGGAGAACAACCACGTCCCAGCTACAGCCTTCCGCTTGTTTCCAACTGGTGAACAAGGAAACAACTTTCTCACTTTGGGGGGTAAAGCTACCGGCTCCTCTTCAAGATGAGGGGAAAAGCAAAAAGCACGAGGCTCCATCCCCCGGTATCCTCCTGGCTCCTCACTTCTCATCATTGGACAAAGCTCCCTGGATGTGCCCAGCTCCAGGGTGCCTGGACTGCGGGTCCTGAGCTGGTCCTGAGCTGGCTGTGCTTCTTGGCCGTGTTTCACAGGAACAGCTGCAGCTTTGCTGGGAACATCTCCTCACTGACGCGCTCCTTCCGTTCCCGGCTTTGGCGCTCCCTGTCCTCTCCAACCCTTCCCTGTGACTTTGAGAATGGGGACGTCAAGCTGGAGTGGGGGGGGCACAGCAGAGGAGGAGGGAAATAGCTTGCAAGTAGTTTGCTGTTTTCTTTTCCAGATGGTTTGTTTTGGAAGTTGCTCCATGTAAGTCTGAGTGCTGAGTCTTGAACATCTGCTGAGGAGGAGCCCACGCGGTGCAAACGCAGAGAGACTGCTGGAAGGGCAGGTTCTGGGAGGGTCTCGCTGCTCCCAGCGTGGCTCAGCCTGGAGCCAAAGGTTGCCGTTGCCTCCCGAGGTTGCAGGAGGGCACACAGGCTCCCTGGGCCCTGGCTTGCACCCTCCAATCTGTTAAACTGATTTGTGATGTGTTTCAGTGTGTCAAGGACACTGAGAGCTCAGGGAAAAGTGCCCTTTAAAAATTTGCATAAATCTGAATAAGCAAACAAGCTGGTGTCTTATTCTGTGGCCTTTTCAATGGCTTTAAAACCAATTATTGATACTCATGAGCACAATCAAACAGGTATTTTAGTGACAGCGCTGCCTTCCTGCACTTGGCTGCTCTGTTAACGGCCGGGATGGTGGGGGTTGGCCATGCTGGAGACCTGCAGAAACCACAGAAACTGTGAGTAACCGGTTCAAGGGATCAGTGACAGGAAAGGAAACTTTCCTAGCAGGTTGCTATTTCAGTCTGTCAGGCCGGGGCTGACTCGTTGTTGCCACGACCTCATGGAGAGGCTCCGTGTTTGTGTCAGCGCTGCTGGCTTTGCCAGGCACTTCCTGCAGGAGAGACCAAACCGTTTCGGTGAACCCAAGCCAGAAGTGACACCAAATCACTCATTTACAAGTAGGAATAATTGCGACAACAGATGATACATAAAAAAGGGGGGGAAAAAGGCTGGGGAAGCCTGAGTGATGCTCCAAGCAGTGCTGAGTTCAAGAGCTGGGCGAGATATGAGCCAACAGTTGGGTTGTTGGCACAGCTCATGGTCTGATGTTCCCCTCCCGCGTCCCTCCCTGGATGAGCCTCAGTGCTGAGTTGTGTCTTGCTGCAAAACCACGAGCGAGACCCAAGACACGCATTGGCATCGCTGTGATTCTCCCTCTGCAGATTCCTCCCTCAAAAATCCATCATATTCCTCACCAGTGGTCCCAAAACCTCCCAGACGCTCCTCCCTTGGGCTGATCTGACCCCGCGTGTGTGTATGGGTACAAGTAGAAGAGTATCTGTACACGACGACCAACACAAACCCCAAGACTGACCCTACAGCTCAGGAACCAGGAGAGGGAGGGGAGAGACAGAGAGATGGGTATGGAACACGTGAACATGCTCTGAGCCGTCACAGTGAGACCAGGCTCAGCTCCGTCGCTGCATTCCACACGAGTGGACGCGTGTTCAGAGACGTTTCCTTACCCTTGCTCAGAAAATGCTGCCATGCAAGAATGAGCAGCAAGTCCACACCCCGCCACCCCTCCCAGCCGGCACTGTTCCTCCCCATCCCACACGGAGAGAGCCATTTCCATGGGGAGAATTGATTCCTTTTCCCTGCAGCTGCGCTTGCTGTACACAGGAATTATGGGTCTTTTCACACCTGTGAAAGAAACATTATCCTCAGCCTTCAAGGGTGAAGCATCTTATATTTAGTTGGACTAAATAATGATTCTTTTCTATCTTTCATATCAGGATTTAAGAGCACCCTGGAGCTACAAAGTTTATTAGAACCCGTAAGAAGAACTGTACCATAAACGGGACAAGCATGGCCATAAACCTGCACCTTGAAGTTGTAACAAATCCTGGGATGTTGAAGTAGGACGCGGTCTTGTCTCAGTCAGCAGAAAGGAAAAGAAAAAAAAAAGGAAGGAAAAAGAAGAAATGCAAACTTAAGCAGAAAAGAGGCCTGGAAATATAGAGAAGAAAGGGAAAAATAATAATAATAAAGAAAAGCATGCTGCTTGCACAGCCCTCGCAGCAGGAGCCCGGGGACAGGTGCCCACGGGATAAAATGCAACTCAGATTAATGGGGAGAGAGAGAAAGGGGAGCCTGAAGGAGGAGAGGGAAGACAAGGTGAAAGGAAGGAGGTGCTGGGGGCATTTATGGGATGCTTGTGCAGGGAGGGACCTTTGCAGGAATGGAGCTGATGGGCTGCTCGGGGGCTCGGCTTCCCCAGGCAGAAACGGCTGAGCATGAGAACGACTGAAGAGCCATCCCTTGTGCCACCTTTGGGTGAGACCCAGTGCCAACATCAAGGATAAAACCACTGGAAGGGATAAAGCCCCAGAGATCTGTGACAGCAGTGGGGATGCCTCTGAGCAACCCTTGCTGTAGCAGGAGGAGGTCACATGAAACGGGCTCAGAGAGCCCTTGTCCTCCCCACATCATGAGGTTGCCCATGCCTCTTCTCCACAGGGTTTCCTCTCTTTTTAACTGTGCTGCTTTATGTTGTTGTGCCTTATTCCGATCGCCTTTCCTTCCCTTGGTAGCCACAATCTTTTCAGCATCTTGGCCTCCAACCTCTCTCTTATCCACAGTGATGGAGGGGCTGAAATGTTTTGGGTTTGTACGTTTTCCACCTTCTGCAACCACTACAGATGCGTGACTGGTTCCCCAGCGAAGCTGTGACTGCCCCATCCCTGGATGTGTTTAAGGCCAGGTTGGATGGGGCTTGGAGACCCCTGATCTGGTGGGACGTGTCCCTGCCCATGGCAGGGGGTGGCACTGGGTGAGCTTTGGGGTCCCTTCCAACCCAAACCATTCCATGATTCTATGATTCAGAGATGCCAAAGGATTTGTGGGATCTCAGGCAGTTTGGGCAGGCTCTGAGCCGCCCTCCTGCTCGCTACAGAGGCTGCAGAAGCCAGAGAGAAGCCTGTCCCTCCCCTCCAGCCCTCACTCTTTTGTCACATTGGGTTATTTTCTCTGCTGTTGAATAGATTAAATGACAGAGGATTTTTTTTTAAGTAATTGAGTTTTATTTTGGAGAGGGAAAAATGGAGAGCTAAGTGGGGAAAAGGAGGGCGATAGGAATAAACCACACATCTTTTTATATAGGATCCACAGTTAATTCTTAATTAGAACTGACAGATGCTTCTCCCATAATCCTATTCCCAACATGTTCTGTTTGCTTTGTTTGGCGCTGCATGATACATGGTGGCATCGTAATGACCTTTCGCAACTCGTCCGGGAAGTGTTATTGGCACACCAATGATTTATTGCATGTTCCACTTGATTACTGGGCCATTTGTCAACATTTTTTTTCGCTCTCCATAAACCTGTCTCCTGTGTCACAGCCATTCGCTAGCATGAAAATTTAAACAAATACAGTGTGTGGGCTTGTAGTCAGCGTCTGACTTTTACTCCAGGCTTCCAGAGCAAATTCATTCCGGCCTCGGCAGCATCTGAACTCTGCAGCACTGGAGGATGAGGGGCTCTGCCTGCAGGACATGATGGGCATTGCTTGGGAAGTCTGAGTCTAGAATGCATCCTGGTATCTGTGCTGGTTGCTCAGCTCTTTATTGGCATTTTGGTACCACTTATGGGGAGCCCTCAGAGCAGCCTCCCAGTACTGAAAGGGGCTGCAGGAAAGCTGGGGAGGGGCTCTGGATCAGGGGGTGCAGGGATGGGATGAGGGAAAACAGTTTTCAGCTGAAAGAGAGGAGACTGAGATGAGATCTTGGGGAGAATTGTTTTGCCCTGGCCCAGGTTGCCCAGAGCAGTGGTGGCTGCCCCATCCCTGGAGGTGTTCCAGGCCAGGTTGGATGGGGCTTGGAGCCCCCTGATCCAGGGGGAGGTGTCCCTGCCCATGGCTGGGGGTGGCACTGGATGGTCTTTGAGGTCCCTCCAACCCAAACCATTCCATGATTCTATGGGAATGGGGGGAAATCAGTACTGGAATTAAACACCAAAATAATTCTCATTACAATGAGTGCCCTGGGCCAGCCTGTGGTCTCCTCTCAACTGGTGTCTCAGGCAAGAAGAGCAGGATAAGGGCTGGGGCTGAGGATGGAGAGACTGGGAGCACGTTAGGAAGCAGGGAGCAGCCTGGCAGCACAAGAATCCTGCAGAGGAAGAGCCTTTCTGGGGCAGTTACGGAGCAGATAGCACCTCATGCACTCACGCCCTTGGGCATTAGGGATCAGGAGGTGCCACCTTAGACAAAAACACACTTATCCAGAGACCTGAAGAGGACCAGTGCTCCTTGTGCTGGTGAAATCCCAGCTCCCCGGGCACCCTAGGCTGGATGCTGTAAATGGAAGCACCCAGAATCACCTGCCTGATGTAATAATCCTGGCCTGTAAAGCACCCTGGATCTCGGGGCTGTTACAGTGGCCTGGAGCGTCTGCACTGCATTTCCAGGAAGCTTTTCCAGGCACTCGTGTAAATAAATCACCGCTCTGCTGCAGTAAAGGAAAGGTATTGTTTCACTGCTGTGACATCAATGCAGGCCACATAAATAATATTTTATTAAGTGTGCAGCGCCCTGTAAAAATCCACACGCGGGCCGAGGATGCTGCAGCGCGAATGCAGAGGCACGGCCGCCTTTCAGGAGTCTTTTCTGTACAGAAGAGGCTGGGATGAGAAAGGAAACTCGTTGGGGTGGGGAGCGGGGTGGCTGGGTCTTTTTCCAATTCCAGCTTGGATCGGCATGTAATGTATGGCTTAATTTCCTCTCAAATTAGACACTTGATAAAAAAAGTTATTATATCTGTCAAGTTGCCAGTGCTTTTTATGAGCGTGATAAACTAAGAACCACTGCTTTACAAACCTTGATAGGATGTTTCAGTACCTGGAAAACAATTTTATTGCAGCCTGGACTACTAACAAATTGCAAATACTGATTAAGCCATAAAGTTACAACAACATTAAAAAATAATGAGAGGTTATTGCGCAAGGGGAAGGCTCTTAAGCAGCGGATGCAGCCGCCAGATTTCCATTGTGCATGGTAAGAGGCCAACCTGGAAAATGCATTTCTCCAGGAGAGCTTTCCCACCTGCACCCCGCGAACGGTGCCAGGGGAAGGCGGGCTGGGCACAGGGCAGGTGCCAGGGATGGGCGAAGGAAAGACGGGCGGCTTCTTCCCTCTGTGACTGCACAGGGACCCCTGGGACAAATGTAAATACGCGCACTCTGCATTTTTTTAACTGGGGAGATGTGAAGTCAGGGCTTTGCAGAGACCTCTGCCAGGACCCAGCCAGGGCAGGGATCCCAAAGGCAGGGTATGCAGATCCTACTGGAGTGGCCTCCTACAAACACAGGGCAGGCAAGGTCCTCCTGAATGCCCGACCCACTCCCATTCTCACTGGAGGAGAGGAGCCTGCTGGGCTTCCCACAGTGCCAGCATCTGAACAGGAGCTTTGGGGTTGTAACTGCCCAGGACAGCAGCCCCGAGTGGCTGCACCCACACTCACCTCCATCTGCATCAGCTTTGAGCAGCTGCCAAGTCCGGAGAGCGGGCGGACAGGCAGAGGCTGAGCCAGTGCCTTGGGCTCTACCCAGAGCCTCTGGACCTGTGCTGAAGGACAGATGGAGGCACTGACTTTCCCAATCAGAACCAAAATACGAAGGCCTGGTATAACTTAAGAGCTACTCAGTGCCTGAGAGCAAGGACTGCTCATCAGCATCTGGATAAAGAAGGAAACCTGGATTTCAGATCCTCCCACATCCTGCCCCCACTCCTCTTTTGCTGCTGCCGACCCCCCACCGCACCACTCTGCAAACACGAGCGTGTTTGAACACAGCTTTAATAATGATTGTTTGGACAGAGACTCAACTGCCAAAACCTCCCAGGGAGCCGGAGAGAAATTCCTTCTGGGAAGCTTCTCTGCCGTCTGGGCCCTGTGCAAGGGCTGGTGCTCAGCACAGCCTGTGTTTTGGGAGGGCTATCAAAGGCGATCAAAAGCCCGAAGACATTCCAGGATGAAGGACATAAAAGCCTCCCGCAGGCTGTGGCAGCAAACAGTCCGAGATGTTGCAGCAGACAGAAAGAGCTTCCTCCCAGTTTCACTGGGCACCCTCTGGAGGTGAGGGCAGAAGGTGGCACTGGCTTTCACCAGAGGTGAGGGCAGAGGCAGGCGAGCGATGCCCTGAGCCCGTGGTTCGTGGGAAGGTGATGTACTCTGGGGTCTGTGTGGGTGATGGCAATATCTGTGTGACTTTCTATCAGCATTTCTTTGTCCTGGCAGAGAAGAGAGCTGGCCAAAGCCCTCAGCGACCCATTTATCTCATAATTTAACTCTCTTCTCCTTTCTAGCCATATCTGAGCTATCTCTGAAGTTCTATTGATCTCAGTGATTTATCGGTTTATGGTACAGAACCCTTTAAGCGCTCCCGTTTCCCAGCCCGGCGGCTCTCCAGGAGCGTGGGCTTCACTGCTGCCTCTCCATTGTCACATTTCATTTCAAGTGTGGCACAGGTGATCTTAATCACATGAAATTGGTTTTGATCTCTGATTAGTGACCAGAGATGACATTATGAAATCCTGTACAGAAGGGACAGCACAAGGACAGCATAGAGCCCCTCCCAAGCCCTGTTATTCTGTCCATGCTCCTAGAGCAGAGCTGCTTCCAAAGCGAGGGATCTCCGCTCTGGGCAGTGAAAGCCCACGTCCCTCTCTCATACCCGATCCTTGCTCAGGGCACAGCATCTGCTCACCAACATCTGGGCCAGGATTAAGAAGCCACTGCACACATTTTTCAAGAAAAGTAGCAGTAAAGGGGTGTGAATGCAGCAGCATCGCAAACTCACCCGATATTCATAGAATCATGGAATGGGTTGGGTTGGAAGGGACCTTAAAACCCATCCATTTCCAACCCCCTGCCATGGACAGGGACACCTCCCACTGGATCAGGGGGCTCCAAGCCCCATCCAACCTGGCCTTGAACACCTCCAGGGATGGGGCAGCCACCACTGCTCTGGGCAACCTGGGCCAGGGCCTCCCCACCTTCTTCCTACGATCTCACCTCAGTCTCTCCTCTCTTAGCTTCAAATTGTTCTCCCTTGTCCTATCCTTGCACTCCCTGACGAAGAGCCCTGCTAACATTCACCCTTCTCCTCTTTCTGACCATCTGCTGAGCTCTGCGCGCTATGCAGGTGCTTTGAAAGTCCCTCAGTCTAGGAGAATGCAAGACAGGCTCAGCTGGGACTTCACACCTGGAAGATCCTCTTAATGGCATTTCTGCCCCGGAGCCACCTGCCTTCCGCAACCCAAGGTCCTTGGGGTCCTTGTCCTTGCTTTCTGCTCCTGAACAGCAAACTTTCTAACTCTTCCTCCCTACTCACTCCATTTAAGGCCGTGCTTAATTGCTGCATTACCACGTGGCTGAGCTAATGATGCTGCAATTAAAAACACTGAGCGTTATTGCCAATAAGGTGGATTCGTAAAGCTGATCAAAAATGTTTGCTAAGGAAGAGGTGAAATAAAGAAACAGGCAGAAAGATGGAAATGAAAGTGAGAAAATGTCCTCTGATCAGGCAAGATGGTCCTGCAGAGAGGCCCAGAGTGACCCTGAAAAGGGGTCTCTCCTTTCCCCTTCATCTGACCTACTCAGTGCTGGCGAGGCTGCACCTTGAATCATTGGACCAGGCTGCCCAGGGCAGCGGTGCAGCCTGGAGGGTTCAAAGAATGTGCAGACGTGGCACTTGGGGACATGGTTTAGAAGGCACGGTGGGGCTGGGCTGACGGCTGGATTGGAGGACTATCAGACTATCAGGCTGCCTCGGAGCAGGACTTCTGCAAGTCTGAGTGGCAGCAGAAAGCAGAGACCTGCATGAGGAGCTGCATCTCCTTGGTGCAGAGTGGAGATGCTCACACAGATCCTGCAAGCAGACTTGCCCTGTGATGGTGTCCAAGCCAATAAGTTCTGTCCATTAACAGAGCTCGTTAGCTGAGATGCAGCTACTCTGGTGCCGGAGTCGCCCGCACCACTGCAAGCCTCTGTGTCCTCGTGTGTCCTTTATCTTGTGAGGAGCCCAAAAGCTGCTGCAACAAGCCCCTACCAGCCCACGGGTGAGCCCAGCTGTGACTGGCACCCTATGGAAATTGGGGCTGCTTATGAGAGAGATCTAAAAGCATTTTCTTATGCACACACGGAGCTGGCATTTTGCTAGATTTAGGGAAGTAGGCAAGACATATTTGTCTGCGGAGGCTCTGCACCTTCGGCAATTATGTCTGCAGTCTGGAAAACAACAGCAGCGGGGTTGCAGCGGGGAGGGAAAAAAATTCTATCATGTCAGAATAATGAGATCTGTGATTTCAGCACTTACTGGGTCAGAGACTCACACAGTGTGTTATCTGTAACGCTTCCCTCTGACACTCAGGGAAATTGCATTTATGCAGAGGCCACGAGGTGCTGGAGCAGTGGTTCCCTCTGGCACGGGCTGCTCTGCCCGGGCTTCCCCTGCCCCGCTTCCCTGCATCCCCACGGGTGCAAGGACGGGAGCACAATTCAACATAGAGCTTGGACCCCATTTGCTTTAAACCCCTTACTGAGACAGAACAAACACGTTTCTGCAATTACAGCCCTGGGATGGGGCCTGGGAACCCGGGGTTTGCTTCTGCTTCGGGGAGTGGGACACCTCGAGCACGGTGGGTTCAATGACGCAATATTCCTCACCCTGTTAGGGTGTCTTGGATGAGTTTCAGATCCAAGCCCTTGGGGCCAGCAGCCCCACCGCAGTGATGGGGAGAGATGGATTATCTCATCATCGCCCACAGGTTTGGATTTGGCCCTGCTGCAAGCATGGTGGGTCATGAGGAGAGCAGAACATGGACATGGAGGGCATCCAGGATGACTTCACCCCAAGTATGGACCCGCTGTCAACCCCAGCTAAGCAGCGCATGGCTGAGGAGACGGGCACCGGGCGAGAAGCTCGTACCCCACTGGGGCGCCAGCTCTGGCTCTGCCTGGGCTCGGGAACGCTCCTGGCTCTCAGCAGCTCCTGGATGCTGGTAGGGCACAGCCAAGCAGCACGGGGATGGCTGCAAGTGCCATCATCCCTACTGATGCCCTGCTGTCAGCTGTGGCAGGGAGAGGGGCACCGTGGTGCTGTCCTCCCTCAAAGACAAGGGGCATGAGTGAGCTTAGAGAGGCTGAACACTCAAACAGAAGAGGCAGTGGGGCACCCCAGGGTTGGTGTCTCAAGGAGACAAAATGTGTTTTCTCATAATCTGGAAAACAGTCCGTAGGCATTTGTGGAGTTTCAGACAAACAACTTAAAACTTGCGGAATTCCTGTCCCTCCCTCTCCCTTTAGAAACACAGAGTAGTGAAACTCAAAACATTTTCCTTTACCAATTAACTGTCATGTTTTCATCCAAACCAGTGTATTTTCTAGCAGAAATAGTTTTTCCAACAAGTATCTATGTTCTTACAAAAGCAACCAACCTCCTGCATCAGAAAGGAACCAACCAGCAGCACAGAGGGAGCCCTGCCCTGCCCGTGGTTGGCGCGCCGCAGCATCAGACGGGGTTTCAGACTCCAGGGCTGCTCACGCAGCCCCCAGTGCTGGCCAAAAAGTCAATCAGAAATTCTTTTCCAAAGAAGAACATCATTATCTGCTAATGATCTGAGCTCTCAGATGAGATGAGGCCTTGGACTAGAAGCTGCACAATAATTAACAGTGGCACTGGCTTTTCACTCCTGACTACTTCTTCGTACTCGTGATACAAGGGTTGTATTACAGCTTTTGCTTTTTGTTCCCCCCTCCCGCTTTCTTTTCTCTTTCCAGTAGAGGAAGAAAACCATGTCTAGATTAAAAGGATCTTGTTTTCCAGCTGTTCAAGATAGACTGAAACACAGGCGTGTGCCAACACCCGGGATCCAACCTCCCACTGTGGGAGAGAGAGCTCCAGCCCAAGGCCAGACCCGAATTTTGCCAATAGCTCCTATATTTACAGTTTTCTCCGAGGGCTTTCATTACAGCCCGCAGAGCTCTCGCAGTCAGGATCTGGAGTTTGTCTTGGACCTGATCTGCAAAAGTGTGGGGCTGCCTCCACAGGCTGACGTTTCTGGGCAGATCCTGTGAGAAATGAAGAGAAGGGAGGAGGAGGAGGAAGAAGAGGAGGAGAAGAAGACGGGGGAGGAGAGGAAGGAGGAGGAAGGAGGAGAAGGAGGAGGGGGGAGAGGGAGGCGGAGAACAAGGATGAGGAAGGAAGGAGGAGAAAAGAAGTCACGACAGTGGGGCTCCCGCTTGTCCTTCTTCTCCAAGGGCCTCCCAGTTACAGGAGCCGGGAAAACCACTCCAAAACAAACCCATAGAAAGGATTGCCCTGCTGTGAGTGATGCCCCGCAGCAGCTGAGCAGCCATCAGCTTCCCAGCTCAGCCCAGTGCTAAAAGGACTGCTTCATTTTCAAAGTTGAATCACAGAATCATTAAGGCTGGAAAAGCCCTCTAAGCTCATTCAGTCCAACTGTCGGCTCAGCCCCACTGTACCCGCTAAACCTTGTCCCCAAGTGCCACATCTACACGTTCTTTGAACCCCTCTAGGGATGGAGACCTCACCACTGCCCTGGGCAGCCTGGTCCAGTGCTTCACCACTCATCCAATAAAGACATTTTTCACAATATCCCATCCAAACCTCCCCTGGTGCAACTTGAGGACATTTCTTCTCATCCCATCACTTGTTACTTGGGAGAAGAGCCCAGCACCAAAGGACGATTCGCAAGAAATCCCCGACAATACAGTAAAAACCCCCAAGCAGCAGGCAGAGTGTTTCATTTCATTGAAAAAGCCTCAAACCAATGAAGATGACTCCCTTACGCACGACACCGCCTGGCACTGTGGGAAGGGTAAAGCCTGCCCCAACCTCACTGATTTCAAGGGTCTTCACCTTCTACTCCCACAGCCCCCGGGCTGAACAGACAGTGGTTTCTCACCATGACCAGAACAGTCCCTGCAGCTGCGTTTTACGATGATGGAATGGAAGAGCAGCGGTATAAAACGCTCTTGTTCGTCCGGCTGCTGATCTTTTGGGCAATTATTTGGAAGTAATGAAAGTGAATGCATGACATTTAAAAAAGAAACTCCGCTGTCAGCAGGAAAGCTGCCACATTCCTCCCGCACCTCGGAGAATACGCTTAGCTTGAAATAATGTTCATTTTAGCAGAGTTGTAAATTACAAGTGTGTTCGGGTCTTGGGGGATTTATTACCATTTGGAAAGAGGTTACGGGCCTTGCGCTGGTGCTGCTGCAGCTGGTGCATGGTACAGAGCAGCCACAGAGCAGGATCTGGAGGCAAAAGAAAGCACCTTTTATAGCTCATCTCTGGTGGCTTGTATTGCCAGCGTTACACATGCACACACACACAGACTCCGGCATAAAGAGGAAGGATTTCAAAATCCCTTTTCCCAGTTGCTTGCTGTAATTGATCCAGAATTATTAATAACCAGCGACCAAAAGGCGCAGGGCTGCGCGGAGTGGAGCATGGCCAGCAGCCCCTGACCCGCGTGGAGCGGCACGAGCGGTGCCTGGGCGCAGGCTGCAGCCTCCTCGGGGACGGCTGTTTCATTTTCTCAGGTTTATGTTCTTTTTCTTTTTTTTTTCATTGCAGGTGTTTCATAAAAACGCAGCCACGGACCTGGCAGGAAGCAATAAGCTTCAGCTTCCTCTGCATGAACCGAAGGGAATTCTTCCTCCCTTCTGGCAAGAAGCGAGTTCTGCTAATGTAAGATTAATGCTCTTCAATGCTGACCCTGCTGTCTTCAGTTTGTAAATGCTGAAGGGTCACCTTTAGCCCATGCCATTAGTGATTAATTAATCTCGGTGTTTATTTGATCCATCCCTTTCAGTGAATTTCTGCACTAATGCTGTTTTGATTCCTTCTGCTCCTTCCCTTTTATGTGTTCTTCCCCATCAGAACTATTCAACGAGTCCCCTTTGAGATCCTGAAGGAAGTGGGGATCTCTGCTCCTGGTTCCCAGCCACAGGCTCTCTGAAATGCACCAGGAAGAAGCCAGTACCGGGAACACACCCTGCAGGGCCAGTGGAGGTGCTCAAGGCCAGGCTGGATGGGGCTCCGAGCCCTCTGATCCAGTGGGAAGTGTCCCTGCCCATGGCAGGGGGGAACTGGATGGGCTTTGAGGACCTTTCCAACCCAAACCACTCCACGATTCCATGATTCTAGGCCTCCACCCCACACTGCGCAGAGCTGTGATTAGGTATGAACATCCCTACACCGTGTGGCACAAACCACAACAGCCGCACTGGCGCATTGAGGCCCAGGATGGTTGCGGGGTGGGAGCGGGTGGGGAGGCCAAGCTGGGTGGCTTGGCATTGATCTCCGGGAGAGCTCCAGCTCCTGGTCCTGTTCCAGCTCCCCAGCAGTTTCCCAGTGGAGGGATGGGATTTTCTTAGATCATGAGCTCTCCACCCATCTGTTTATCTCTGTGAATCCCATTAATCATGTTCTGTGCCTGGACAGTTTATAACACCACATCCATCCTCTAAGAGCTTTTATCATACACCCTGAAGATCTGTCAGGTAAATAGCCAGGTCAGCTGCAGCTGGTCCATTATCCCAAAGAAATCAGATTTATCATTTGAGATTTAAAAAAACCCCACACAGGCACAAGCACCAGAAAAATCCTCCCCGTCCCAGCGGCGCGCTGGCCAGGGAGCTGTGTTCCTTGGCCCTCCGTGAGCCCTGCGGCTGCTGCCTTCCATCTGCAGCCCCGTGATAAATGGCTGCAGGGTGCCAGGTCCAGTTCAATGTTGAAAATTCCCAATATGTGACTTAGGCATCTCATCGCAAGTCATTAATCCAAACGGAGACCGGTGCCAGGACAAGGCTCTCACTCACTCCATCGTCATCTGGACCCGCTCGGCACAGCCGCTGCCAGAGGCAGGGAAAGGAAGGCCCCTGCCATTTTCCACTCGCATGAACAGCGCTCTCCGGGCCGTTAACCCTCCCCGCGGCCCCTACCGGGCCCTGGAGCCCCAGCCAGCTCACTCACGGCTTTGCCACCTGAGGGGACACTTGGGCACCAGCTCCAGAGAAGCTATGGGTATTGGGCAATGCTCAGACTCCGCCCTGCGCAGCTCCTCAGCCACCCTAAACCCTTCCACCTGCACGGAAAGGCCACCTCCACGGCACACGGCGAGGCTGCCACGGCTCCAGGGCCTCTCCTTGGCGCAGCACCTTCCCCCTGCAGGAAGGTAAAATTCCTGTTGGTCCCTGGGACCTGGGACTGCTCGGCAGGGTGGGCAAGGGAACCACAGGAGGAGAGGTAGGGTCGTGGCTTTGGCCACCAGGTGCCCACTTTGGGCTTGTCCCCTTTTCACAGTTGATGCTCTGGGCTCCTGGTGGCACCAGGCTCTCACCAGAGGCCCTCATGCTGGGAAGCCGAGCGTCCTGCTAAGGTGTCTCTCCTCCCCGCCACCCCGCTCACATCCCGCGCCGCGTGCCTGGTGCCAAATTGAGCTGTAGCCGTGAATTATTTAGAAGCATCAGTGGAATATTGTTGTATCAGTAACGCAGACTATCAGTTTGTGGCCTTGGGGCTGCCTCAGTTACACACTCCATCACTATTTTCTCTCATGAATAATGTAGGAGTGGAATTACTCTGCATGTAGAGAATTCATACCCTGAGAAAACAAGGTTGCTCCAAAATTAATTTTCCGTACTAAAAGAGCGACAGAAAATCAATTAATCGCATATTATTCTATACGGAGACAGAGTAAGGGAAACAGCGAAAATGGCTGTAGCCATACATCAGCAAGTGCTGTATTGGCAGAGAGCTTTGCAGGGATGTGAGTTACAGCCAACTACAAAGAAGGTAAATATATTCCGCCCGAGAGAGCCCTCCAACACCAGACTCTGGAGCTCACATCGCAGCCTGCCGGGCGCTCGCCGAGGACGACAGCGGCGCTCAGCAGCGTCCCCCTCGCTCCCAGCTCCTTCCTTTGTGCAGCCGCTAGCGGGCTCCGGCTCTTCCCGTGGCTGCTCCCAGTTGGAAGCTGGTTTAGCAGAGGTGCCCAGCCCCGGCTGCCCTGCCGTGAGCTGCGGGGAGCAGCCACTGCCGGCTCCGACCCCTTGGATGCAGCTCAGCACGCCCAGGTCCTGCCGTGACACAGGTAGGTATGAGAACCGTGGCTTCTCTGGCAACACAGGGTGACAGCGAGTAGGAGTTTAGAAATTTCATCTGAAATAAGCCCCTGCTCCTAAATTACGGAGCTGGAGACCAGGGGAACGGAGCTGCTGCTTTACCAAGCCCAGCCGTGGCCTCGAGGCTGCTGGGGTGCAAGGGACCATCTCTGTTCCCTCCTTCAGCACCAAGCCACCACGATGCCCTGGGCAACAGCGCTTTGGTTTAACCCGTTTAACACAAACAGTCCCGAGCTGATTTAGACGGGAGCTGAGAGAGGCTGGATGAATATTTAAAATTGCTTTGAGTCTCTCAGCAGAGCGAGGCATCGCTACTCAGAGCATTTCTCCAAAGCAGCAAGTGCTGCGAAGCTGATGCAGAATCAGGCTCAGGTCTGGAGAGCCCGAGGCAGCCCAGGCCCACCACGGGCAGAGGACATGTCAAAGAATCACAGAGTCATGGAATGGGTTGGGCTGGAAGGGACCTCAGAGCCTATCCAGTGCCACCCCCTGCCATGGGCAGGGACACCTCCCACTGGATCAGGGGGCTCCAAACCCCATCCAACCTAGCCTTGAACACCTCCAGGGAT
This sequence comes from Neomorphus geoffroyi, assembly GCA_033558235.1. Lineage (NCBI taxonomy): Eukaryota > Metazoa > Chordata > Aves > Cuculiformes > Neomorphidae > Neomorphus > Neomorphus geoffroyi. The sequence continues at coordinate 953,073 of JAUMJM010000056.1, forward strand.
GGGGCAGCCACCACTGCTCTGGGCAACCTGGGCCAGGGCCTCCCCACCCATCCACCCCTTCTCCTGGCACAGCCCTGGATTCTGCATCTCCGCTGCCCACAGCAGCATCCCAGGTGCTTTGCTCCCACCAGATGAGTGGAAGTTCTCAGTTGGGTTTGGCTTATTTCTTCTCTCAGACACTTACAGAAGACTCCCCAAGCACATGGCCATGGCTCAGCCATGGAAACGCCCATGGAAAGGTGGTAACAACACCCTGGCCCTTATCTATTCCACTGCCTGGTTAGTTTTGATTAATAACATTCATTGGTTTAACAAATGGTATAACAATTAGGGGAGGAGAAATAATGAGGCTGACCTCAAAAAGCTGGTCAAACATCAATAGCATCTTCAGGAATAGCACTCAAAAATAAACCAATCTATAATGAAGCCTGGATATTCTTACTGCAGCTAATTATTTGTTCCCAAGCACTCAATTCTTTCGTCCTCTCCAAGAACCGGTAAGTTTTAAGGGTCGTTACACAGTGCAGATCATCTTTCCAGCAAGGAAAACAGAGGCTTCCAAAGTGTTCACAACAACAACAACTGCAACTGCGATGGCATTTACAAGTTGCAAGCAGTGTTTATTACAGGGTTATCAACCAGCATGGTTTCTAGACTGAATTTACAGGGATTTTTGTTTTTCTTAGCACTATTAACAGGAAAACCGAAGAAACAACCCCCTGTACCTCTACCAACCTGTCCTCTACCATCACTAGATAAAAATCTACCGCAGAGTAAGAGAAACTATGGGTGAAATCCAGTGGATTTGACACACAAATTGCTTATCCTTGCACTAAAACGGAGAGCAGGGTTTTCTTTCCATTTCTCCCAATCCAAAATACCAACACAAGGATGAAAATAATCAGTTTCTTCTGTGTTTCAGCCCAGTAACCACAGCTTTGGCCTAGGTATCCTCTACAACCCACATCTCTGCTCCTCACAGCAGCGCGTTTTTACCTGCCTTGGGGGACAAAAGAGCTTTTAGCTCTCAAGAATGGGTGATGTGCGATGTACCACGTGATGAACAGCAGCTGCGCGAGTGTACCACGTGCGCAAACCCACTTGTGCCCACGTGCGCCAACATGAGACACTGAGGAGTGGTGGCTGCCCCATCCCTGGAGGTGTTCAAGGCCAGGTTGGATGGGGCTTGGAGCCCCCTGATCCAGTGGGAGGTGTCCCTGCCCATGGCAGGGGGTGGCACTGGGTGGATTTTGAGGTCCCTCCCAACCCAACCCATCCCATGAGTCTATGATTAATGTGTGAGTTCACTCTGCCTGCAAGAGCAAAAGGCTACAATTATGCACGAGCGCAGGCACAAATCACCTAATGAGAAACAAAGCCGAGTGCTTGTAAATGCCTCTCCAAGCCCCTTTCATGCTTACAAGCTGGTCACCTCCTTGCTCCCTCCCTGAATGATTTCCCTTCTGCTCTGTAGAGGCAGAAAGTTTCCCTGTTCATGGCCCAGGCGAGCGGACAGCATCTCCATGGGTATGGAAGTGTTTAAGAAGTGTCTGCAAGTCCCCCAGCCGGAGCAGACATGAAAGGGAAGATGCTGTGTGTGATTTATTGCGTGCCGAGCAATTTGACAGTCATACTGTTTGAAACCACTGTCCTCTGGCTTCGTCCTGGCGAGGGAACGGCTCAAATTAATGATGCGGGGGTGGAGGAGATTTATGGCCGTACAAAGGCAGCCGCTGCCTCGGCTGCAGATGCTTCTCCCCTCCCAGCCCCCCACCAGATGTGGAGCAGGGGAAGATCTGCTCCAGAGGGTGCACTTGGATCCCAAGCCTTCTACTCTGCAGCTGTTTATTGACTTATAAATTCAGTCTTTCAAGAAGTTCATTAGAGCGCAGAGTGGCGGGGGCTGCTCTCCCCTCCCCGGCACAGCTGGTCATGCCTGGCAGCTCCCCTGGCATGGGCAAAGTGGCTTTTGCCCCTAACAGCAGAGGGCAAAGGGGCTCTCACGGCTTTGCTTCTCCACGAGCAAAAAAGAAAGTATCATCATTGGAGCCTCCAGGAAAGCTGTGGAGTGGCTCTTAATCAGGGAGCGCAGGGATAGAATGAGGAGAATGGTTCTGAGCTCAAAGAGGGGAGACTGAGATGAGATCTTGGGGAGAAATGTTTTGCTGTGAGGGTGGGGAGGCCCTGGCCCAGGGTGCCCAGAGCAGTGGTGGCTGCCCCATCCCTGGAGGTGTTCCAGGCCAGGTTGGATGGGGCTTGGAGCCCCCTGATCCAGTGGGAGGTGTCACTGGATGGGCTTTGAGGTCCCTTCCAACCCAACCCATTCCACAATTCTATGATTGCTCCCCTGCTTTTTTGTTCCTGATTTGCTGCGTGAACCTTCCGTCTCCGTGAATCCTGGCAGCACGTTGGGGCAGCGAGGCAAAGGGAACAACTGCCTTCACCCAGCGAGTTGTCCTTCTTCCCCAAACTGGGCAGTGGCTTAAAATCATGGGAAACAAAAAGAAGTGGCTTTCTGCTGTTGCTTTCTTTGGCTTTTGGGACTCATAATTTTTCTTCAAGTGTGAAGGATGGAAACTTCCTCACACACTGAGAAAAGAGGTCAGGTTTTTTGTAATAGCAGGATTTGGAAGCTGGGATTTTTAATGACAATAATGTTCCTGAAATCTGTTTTGTACGAACCAGCTTCCCTGCGGCAGCAGCGCCCACCACCCCGCTGGAGCTCTGCGCCACGTCCAACAGTGGCCTTAGCTGGAGACCCAAACCACCACTTTGTCACTGCTCCTCAAGGGTTGATAGAGACACTTCAAACACTGGATTACTCTGTCCACCCCCTTTAGACCAAATCTGCCTTGGAAAACAAATGACCCTATTGGGCTCCAAATGCTCCTGCAGTCAACTCCGTAATGAGCTGTTTATTATAGTTCCCATAAGTGAAATCCATTAAGGCTGACAGAAATGCAGCTAAAGTTTACATTCAGCATCCGTTTGAGGGGAGTTCTGGGTCTGAATTGAATTTGCCCCGTCCCCCCTCCACCCCAGTAGAGCTACATATGACACCAAAATGAATTTTCCATCATTACTTTCCAGAAGAGTAAGGCTGAACTTTGCTGAGCCCTGGATGCTTTGGCAAGTTGTCCAACTTGTCTGCTACGAGTCTAAATTTTCTCCTTTCCAGTGTCAGCTTTCAGTCTTGAAAACTTGAAAGGAAGAAAGGTGGTTTAGGGATGCCATTGTTCTTTAAATCTCAGGCACAAGTGATCTGATTCTTTTCAAGCCTCCTTTCAAGATTAATATCAGTGCAATGGCCTCACTATTAGAGTTGGCTGGAAAATGGGAGTTTCCATTATATGAGAAGTTCTGAGAAGGTTTCAAATAGGAATAATTGTCCCAAATCTAGACAGAAAGGCAGTGTCTGTTACTGCATTATAACTGAAACAATTAATCCTTTTCTTGTGTATCAATTACAAAACCACCTTAACACTGAAGAGTACGGTCAAAATGAAAGATTTGAGGATTTTAAAAGGAAAACCTTTTCAAGAAAAAGTTAAACAAACCCTACAGGTTAGTGGGGAACATTTTTATGCTGTCGAATCATCAATTTCCAACAGAAAAGCCCCCCAGGTACATCCAGGTTCCATTATTGCCTGCAAGCACTGTCTAACAAAGCACTGGGCTGCCGGTGTTTTCCAGCTCTCCTGACAGCAGTGAGGAATTGGGAACTGTGTGGAAGAGAAAAGGTGTGAAAAGGGGCAGCAGAGAACAGACAGGACAAAATGGGCCACAGAGACGTGAGATAAACATCCTGGACCAACAGCAAAATGCCCCTGGCTTTAGCAGTGCCAAGGGCAGCATCCTCAGCGCGGGCCGTGGCCTCGGTGGTACCCGGCTCCTTGGGAGGGTTCCCAGCATCTGCAGGAGAAGCAGATCCTGCCTCCCTTCCCCTCCACAGAAAAGGCCTGGACACAATGAGAGCCTCACCTTCTTCCCCCAGGAAAAGGAGAGGAGTCTTTTGTACAGGGAATGGCTCTGCAGTCTGGAAATGGCAGCGATTATACAGACTCTGCCACGAGTGCCTGATTGACCTTGGGAAAAGCACTTCAAACCTCTGCAGATTGTAATCAGGTAATATCTGTGAAGTGCTGCGGAGTCTTTGGACGGAGAATGCTGTAAGATGATCCCAAAGGCAATAAAAAAGGAGAAATGCTGCCCAGCCATACACAGAATTGTATCCTTGAAATTACATTTCCTTCCTCCCCTCTCCTCCTCCTCCAAACGTGGCACCGATTTGTCAAGGCTGGACAGACAATCAAGAGGTGTGCGCCTGGCTTATCACCAGGAGGGGCCGTAGCCCACCAGCACCAGGTAAAACAGAGGTTTTGATTAACAGAGATAAATCCGAAGGACGCTCGATGGTCGTATTTTGTACATCTAGCAAGAGAAGGATAATTTCTGCACCGTTGTGTGTGGTAGGTGCGCACGGGGAGAGGCTGCATTAGCACAGAAGTGCATTTAAGTGAGAAAAATACTGGTGGCTTTGGCAGGCTGGATCCCTCTGGAATCAGCAATGTAAACTGTTTGGAAAAGGAAGCATTTCTGTTTAAACGTAAGGAAAAGGCGGCCGTGGAAGGTAAACATCCTCCCTGAGAAGTAATCACTTTCGGAACTTGTCTACGCGCTGGGAAGGGTGGATGGGCAAGTAAACCCTCTTTGGGTCTTCTGGGGCATGTGTGGTGTGGTGTGGGGTCATTCCTCGATGGATGGGCCCCAAGAGGAACAAGACCTGCAGAAGGATGTGTCCACAATGGCTCCAAGGTGTGTAAGTGCACTGAAAATGGACTCACCCGGACAAACTCTCATTTCAGATAGAGCTGGGTTACTTAGGATCATAAACTCCTCAAGGGCTGGGCCACTTTGGTATGTGCTCCTGCAATCCCTGGGGCTGAGGGCTTGCCAGGCCCAAGTATAGCAAAAATAACAGGAGTAATAAGGAAGCTTCAGAATCTTTAATGAACTAGGAACACGGATTTCTCTCTCAGTTTGGAAAAGTTTAAGGTAGAATAAAGCATAATCCATAACACAAGTTACTTCTTCAAAACCACGTACTACGTGGCTTCACAAAAACTGACCCTACAGCTCAAGAACCAGGAGTGGGAGGGGAGAGACAGAGATGGGTATGGAAAATGTTCTGAGCTGTCACAGTGAGCCAAGGCTCAGCTCCATCGCTGCACTCAGCACAACCCTGCACGCAAGAGGATGTGGGTTCAAACACAGACGTTTCCTTACCCTTGGTCAGAAAAGGTCGCTGTGCAAGAGTGAACAGCAAGACCTGGCTCCCTGCAATTTCTCCCTCTTCCCAAGATGCAGTTGGTGCTCAAGGGATCCCATTGTTTGTCAGGAGAAGATGTGAAAGCCAAACCAACGTAATCCCCAACAGCATTGTAGGAGATGACCTGCAGAACTGCTTTGGACGTTGGCAGCTGCAAAGGGAACTGCTGTGAAAAGGATCATAGCTCATTCTCTTAATTTGTTAAATAAAAAGAATTACAGGCACTGTCTCAGTTTTTTTGTGTCAGACCGCACGTTTATGTGAGGGGGAAGAAGAAAAGGACTGAAGGCAGAGCCCCAGCGAGGCCCCAGGCCCATGCAGGAGCTCCCTGCACGCACGCTGTCGCAGTGGCAGCCCAACAGCCCCAGTTTGTCCACTCACCCACAACCCCGGTGCAACACCACCAAGTTTGTCCAAACAGACGAGGTTTTGTCTGTTCATCACCAGGGTTTGTTTTGGAAACAGCTGTTAGTCTGTGCGGTAAAAGAGAAGATGGAAAGTGTCACAGGAATGTGGTTGTCATGTGAAACCTTTCCTAGGAATGGCAGGGAGATTTATTCTCTGCGTTTGGTTTTAATTTGATGCACATGGCTGCAGATGCCTCCGATCGGGGAACGGCACTCCCAGCCAGGACGCATTTTTCAAGGCATGGCTTGTGGCCTAACACAGGAGGACGTTGCAACCACACCGCACGCCCCACGCCGGGGAAGGACTGAGCACATCCCAGCACCCAGGACTCCGCCAGCAAACAGAGGTCCCCCACCACGTCACTTCAACCACGCGTCCCCTCTCAGAGTCAGGCCCAGAGCTTCTTCTCTTCCCTGCCATCTCCTGGCACCCTGATGCTCCCCTGCACGGATCAGTCTCTGAGCCATACAGCAGCTGCTGAAGGGTCCCCACCTCTCTCAGGCACTCAGAAGACAGGTAACACATTTTAATTCTTACATACCTGCCCGTACACAGGTGGTCATTGCTTTCTTAATAGCATTTTTAAACTATTCTCTAACTATTTGAAGGACATGGAGCTGTTGGAGTGAGTCCAGAGGGGGCCATTAGGATGAGCACCTTCCGCATGAGGACAAGCTGAGAGAGCTGGAGTTGTTCAGCCTGGAGAAGAGAAGGCTCCAAGGGGACTTTAGAGCAGCTCCCAGTGCTGAAAGGGGCTGCAGGAAAGCTGGGGAGGGGCTCTGGGTCAGGGGGTGCAGGGACAGGATGAAGGGAAGGGTTTTGAGCTGAAAGGGGGGAGGTTGAGATGAGATCTTGGGGAGAAATGTTTTGCTGTGAGGGTGGGGAGGCCCTGGCCCAGGGTGCCCAGAGCAGTGGTGGCTGCCCCATCCCTGGAGGTGCTCAAGGCCAGGTTGGATGGGGCTTGGAGCCCCCTGACCCACTGGGAGGTGTCCCTGCCCATGGCAGGGGGTGGCACTGGATGGGCTTTGAGGTCCCTTCCAACCCAACCCACTCTGCGACTCTGTGATTCTGTTTCATGCCCTGGTTTGGCCAGGGGTGCGATAAGCAGGCAGGCGATGTGGAATTATGAGTTTAAATTCCTTTCCCTCCCTGCTTTTCTTTTGGGAAAAAACAAGCCAAACAAACACAAACAAACCCAAACCAGATGTGGCCTGTGCACTGCAAACGGGGAGCACTGCCCCGCTTTGCGGGAATCTCACAAGTGACTGCAGAGATAAACAAGGCTGGGCTTGTAAAATAGTGGCTTGTGTTCAGTGGGGAAGGGGGGGGGGGAGAAGAGTATCTCGTGTTCAAAGAATTAGAAATATGTGATGCAATTCCTTTAAGAGAAAGGGAGAGCAATGCAGGGAATGCCACAAAAGTCATGTAGGCAAGAGTCTGCAGCTCGCTGAGTTTGAAAACAAATGATTTTAATCAGCTGCTATTCAACTACTGTCAGCTCTGATTTACTGCGCCCAGCCTGTTACAGGTTTTGGGGGGTTCAAAGGTGAGGAGGTGAAAACCGAAAGCTTGTCGTTGGAGGAGACAACACTGGAGCAAGAAGAGGAAGGAGGCTCAACCAGCCCTTCCCTGGGATAAACTACTTGTGTTGAATCAGGCTCCCCATCTGCATGGCCTGGCGGAGGGGCTGGCAGCCATGCCCACCGAAGCTTCGCGCACCCTGGCACGAGCTTCTGCCTTGGCCTGGGCTGAGGTTGGGGACTCCCAGAAGCACAGCCCTGGACCTCATTTGTGCACACACAGACTCACCGCAGGCTCCAAGGGTCTAGAGCAGTGGGGTGGCTCCAGCTGAAACCTGGGATGTCTCAGAACTTGAACGAAACACAACTGCAAGGCTTGGTAAGAGGAAGGGAGTGATTTAGAATTTGCTGTGATCAAATGGGACATGGTGTGCAAGGACGGAGGATGCAGAACGAGCACAATCCTCCTGATGCACCTCCAAGTTCCCTTCATAACAAGTTTGCTGCGGCACCAGCACTGGTGAGTGGCTCGTCAGAATGGTTCCCCTGAAAAAGGTGTCTTCAAACACCATCACTCACACAGAGCAAATTACTTCCATAATCTAAAAATGGCAAAACAACTGGAGGTTCCTTTCCTCCTCTCAGATCAGCACTAATATATTCAACGCAAACAGCTCCAGTAGGGCTGTGATAGGCGCTTCCCACGATTAATTAGTCCAGCTAAGCACCAAGCAATGAAGAAAATTAAAAAGAAAAACTATCTTCCCAAGCCCAGAGATATCAGGGTGTTTGCACAGCTCCCACCTTAGTGGCAGATAATAGTCTGGAGTCTTTGATCCCATAAGAACTCTCAGAACTATTGGTAATGTTGAAATGCTCCCAGGCTTTGGCTCACGGCAATGCCTGCTCCCAGACAGGGCGTGCAGAACAAATGTCTCATCGTGTTCCACAGATTACGGTCGGGAGGTCCTGTTTACCCTGCGATCTATAGTTCCACTCATACCCGAATCGTGTCACCAGGTTGTCTTTGTTCCTCCTATTTAGCACTTTGATTTGTGCAGCTCTGCTAAGAATCTCCCTTGCAGCTTGTTGACTTATCACTCATCCCCGTGAGTTCCCATTCTCTCTTCTCCTGACAGCTTTGCCTAATGTACTTATTCATTCAATTTAAATAAATCGAACGCGGGCCTATGACAGCCGATAAGTGAGTCACACAAGAACAAACAGAAAGGAAGCACTGCAAATAGTCAAATGTCAAGTAGGAATGGAAAACTGTCCCTACAGCTCCAGCGAACCTTAGATGTCTAATATTTATGGCCAATTGATGTCATTAGAAAGTAAATAAGCCCTCTTATGCTGCATTACAAAAGATTAACTGCAAGCAATGGAGTTTAAATAGCACAGATAAGTGCAGATGGAAATAAACCTGTTTAAAGCTGGAAATATTTGCTGAACCTCCTTGCTGCTTTTAAGATAATTGATCTCTGTATATCTGTATTGAATCTCACCATAAAAGCTTTGAAACGTCTTCTGGCAAAGCCCAGCTCACTTGTGACTCAACCTCTCCTTATCTCCCTGGATTGCACAGGGGTTTTTCATTCCTCAGCACAGTGGGTGTGGAGCACACAGGCCATGTCAGCACACTTCCCATCCCGAGATGCTCCAGGCCGGGGTCATTCACCCTCTGGTGGAGAACCAGCCCCAGCTCTCGCCCTCACCCAGTCCAACCCTCCTGTGCGAGTGTCTCTAACTCGCTGCAATTTGCCCAGCTTCAAAGGATGTCAGAAAAATAAACAGTCTTTTAGATTACTGAAGCGTGCTCCAGCTGAGGATCTTCGGAAACAGCCCTGCATGAGAGATATTAATGAGTTACATTTTGCTGATAAGGGAAGCAAGCGAGGGAGAAAGGACAAAGTGATTTACTTCAGCCGTTCGCTTTCTCGCGCCCACACCTCGCTCTGGAGCTCAATCCCAGCCAGGGCGATGCTTGTTCTGATGTCAAAACATGCTCGTGGTCCTGAGCGTTGCCACCTGCTTGGGCCAGCCCGGAGAGCTCGAGAGGGGTCTGGGTGAGCGGTGCTGAAACGCGGCTTTGGGCGAGCGGCAAAGGCACAGGAGAGGGGCAGAGGGGCCAGGGCGCTGCCACCACGGGTGTCTGTGCAAGACCTGGAGAAAGGGAGCACACGCGGCCAAGAGAATAAGTCAAGCGTTCAAGACAACGGCAAGAGCCCAGCCCTGAGGTGGCCGTGCCCTCTGCGGCTGCCCCTGGGCACCATCTGCAGCCGGACTCCGTGCCAAGGCAGCGCCGCACCACTTCTCCGCTGCAGAAACATTTATTTGATCCTACAACACTGCTTTCAAGATGATTAATCTTTGCCCGGCTGTGTGTTTAGGCTCTCCATAAAGGCAGGTGCATGTGTTCATGCGCTGCTGCTGTCAGGGCTGTTAATGTAAGCGTCTGTTTTACAGCCCAATTGACAGCCGTATTGTTCTGGCAGGGTTACAGCTCTGACATGTGGAATCAATCTTTTTAACCTGTCAATTAATCAGTGGGCAGCTGTCAGCCCGGCTGAAAGGCCTGAAGGACAGTGCCCTTTCAATGGATTATACTGGATGCTCAGCAGACTAAAATTGAACGCTTCAGCATCGAGAAACTCTCCCTGCATTCAGAGCAACGCTCAATCTCGCTTTCGTGGTGAGGAGCAACCACCGGGCCCTCCTGCCTGAAACCAGGCAGAGAAGGATGGCAGCCCCGCACCCTGGCTGTGTTTAACGCCTGGCAAGAGACATCTCTGAAACACAACCAGAGTGCACAGCGAAACACATCCCTGCCTCCCTTCTCATAGAATCATCTGGTTGGCAAAGACCTCTGAGATCATCGAGTCCAACTGTACCTGTCCCCTTACTAAACCATGTCCCTCAGAAACTCACCTCCTTCCAAGAGCACGGCCAGGCCGGGGAAGGGTTGAGACACACAAAACTGCTTTTAAAGGGTATCACGGTGAGTGGACGGACCCCCCAGCCCGTGCCCAGGACGCAGCAGCCTGGTTCTCACTGGCAGCCTCAGACAAGTACCTCGGGGCTTGGTTATGTGAGAGCGTTTGCCCGGACTCCACCATCACCATCCTGCAGAGCTTCCCGTGCCACGCTTTTAACCCAGAACAGTTTCCTCCTGCAGTTCCTGTCTAATTCCTTCAGGGTTTCGTCTCCCTCACTGTTTGCTTCCAAGGAGCTTTCCCAAACCAGCAAATGGAAAGGGTACCTGCAGGAACCAACGCTGGTCTCTAACACAATCTCCCTCTTCTTATAAGAAATGGGATTCTCTTGGTCACCTTTGGATGGGCAACAGAAAATATCCCCCCCCCCAAAGTGCCTTGGAGCGGCCACGGTCCCCTGGCAGCGAGCAGCTCGGAGGAAACAAAAGCATAACCTTGAAAATAGCTGCATTTCCCCAGTCCCTTCAGCCTAATCTACTGTGGTGCGAGTTGAGCGGCCACTAATTTGATTCATATGAGAAGCTTGACCTTATTCCACCAAGTGTTTTCCAGCCTGGATTTCTCTAACTGCTTGTTTATAGAGAGTATATGGAGCATTTTATGTTTTTTTCAGCTGTTTAGGAACTTGATTTCTTTAAGGCAGGGTGCAAAGCACAGCCTCCCCTCTCCAGGTGCCCATGCCCCCTCTCTGCTCTGGGGTTGGGAAGGGAGAAAGGATAATTTATGGGGCGGCTGCATCATTACGTGGAGGTGACTCCAAATGCTATTATCTTTGTTTAGCACAAACAGGGAGCAGTTAGCGCTCTCTGGGCAATCTATCTTGGGATCAAAAGGCTATGGAGACACAGCAAAGCCTTTCTCCAGCCTTAATCTATCTGAACCATCATTTTCTCGGCTGAGGATGGGCAGGGATCTGGGTGCCAGTGCCTTTCATGATCATTTTAGATGACTGATCTTTCTAAAGTGCTTTTTTCCTTGCCTGACACACAGACATGGATAGATGAAGCATTTATAGATTATCGCTGCGTCAGATGGCTTTGGACAATTAGTCATAAGCTGAGGAGTGCCCTCATGGTTTTCAGCAAGGGGAAGACATTAAGGTAATCAGGAGTTTGCAGGTCTGGATGCCAATAACGCAACAATGGAGTGCAAATTGTAAGGTGGGAGACACGTGCTGATCATTTGTATCACCCACCACTGATTATTTGCTGCAGGATCTGGAGGAAACCTGCATAAAAAGCAGTTGGAGATTGTCAGGACTTTGACAAAAGCACAATAGCACCTTCAGAGGAAAGCTGGATGCCAAGGAGCAGCATGGAGCATGAAAGCAGGCTGCGCAGGGGAGGAGATGTGCGACGAGAGCAGGTCTGGAGATGAACCTCAGGAGGGCATTGGCTCCCAGACCTCTTGGAACAGCCTACCGTTTTCCCTTGATTTATTCTCACATTGCACTGCAGGAAATAGAGAAATATTATCTCCTGTTTACCACTGCGAGCTGAGATTAAGTACCCTGTCCAAGGTCACGGAGTGAGTCCGTAGCACAAAGTAATTGAACGCGAGTTGCCAGAGCCCTGTTCCCGCAGCCCAGCTGATGCTCGGAGCTGCCCACACCCGGGCAGGTACCCACCCCCCCGCTGTGCTCGGAGAGTGCCTGGCAGCCCCTGGACGGAAGGCACTACAGATGAGTAACAAGCAACAGAAGTAACTTCATACAGGGCCTTGTTACTGAAAGCAGCAACACTGAGCACCAAATACCTCCTCATTTGCACCCGACTCTCTTAATCAAATTGAGCTTTCAGCCCTAATCCTAAACCACGCTTTTCAGAAAAGACTGCAAAAAGGTTATTCATCAGGAGGAGCAGAAGCTCAGAAGTCATTAACAGCCATTCTTTCAACAGAAGGAAACAGAGGTGACCTGCTCTACGTCTCAACTCATTCCTCCTCCCCCCCCATCTCTGCCAAACCTTCCCCCACTGCAACGCTCTGCATTTACACGCGCCTTGCTCAGCGGCAGCACCTTCAGTTGTGAGCGGGCAGGAGGGTTTGGGGATGAGAGCCTGCCTGTGTCGGTTTGAGTGCTCATGGGAGAGCTTGGGCAGGAAGTGCCAGGGCAGCCGTGGGAAGGGTTGAGTCAGGCTCAACGTGAGCCTAGACCAAGTCTACCAGCGTGACCACATACCGCTCGGGCTCCACAGGGCACCCAGGCTGCATGAGGGGTCACCCAGCTCTGTCCTGGGGTCACCCAGCTCTGCTCCCCACTTCTTTCAACCCGCAAGTAAAATCGAAAGTGACAACTCTCTCCTGCTATTCCACTGCTGGCTCGGATGGAGTTGTACCTACAGATAATTTAGATGCCAAACATCCTCTCCTCCAGCCACGAGAAACAGGAGGATTTTAAGGTGAAATTGTCAGATCAAAGTGAGTTTACAGAGCTCCTTTAAACAAATTTTTACAATAATAATTTCTCTGTGCAGTGTCTGCAATAAAAAGACAATAGATTAGATAGCCATGGAGTGAGCCCGGGGTTGTAAATCACTCGCAGGGCCTTGGTGCTGCTTTGCAAGCATCCTGCACTCTGCCTCGCATGGTTTATGGTGTCATCCGAGTCCCAGAATCCCCGGAGTGAATTACAGCCTTGCAGGCAGCGGGTGGCCATCTATTATCCTACATGTAAACAGGTATTCAAATAGCAGCTCCAGAGCCTTCTCCCTGGCATTTAATCATGCCTGTAATCTAACCCCAGTCCTCGCCAAGGTCACAGCTCTGATTGCTCTTTCTCCAGCCCTGCAGGTTTAAGCCGGCAGCAGCCTCAGACAAGCTGATTGTCCCCCAAATTAACTCTGATGCTCTGTGCGGAATAATTCAGTAGCAACATGGCCTAATCGCCAACCTGGAACCTGTCTCCATCCCCCCAGCAGAAAGGGAGCTTCACAGAGGCTGTGGTTGCTCAGAGGAGCTCAGCCTCCAAGGTTGGGACTGGGCATCCTCCAGACCTGCTGAGGGCTTTGCCAGCCTGGTGGGAACACGGGTCTGGCTGATGCAGCTATCCCCAACCCTGTTCCCAGTCCCTGATCCTAACCCTGTCAGCAAGAGACCAACCAGCAGCCCTGTGCTTCCTCCTCTACCTCCAGCTGGAAGGAGTTCCTGTCTTGGGTGGCCAAGCCCACTCTTAACAATAACTTTCTCATCCCAGCTGGGCTAAGAGTGAGATCTTGGAAGTGCACGGAGTATTTGGCTCCGTGAGGCTCCTGCTGCTCGTGAGCTTCTGGAGGTGCACAGAGCATTGGGTCAAGGCTCCCTCTGCCCGTGAGCTGCCTGGAAAGGCCCAGTGTCCATCCCAACTTCCCGCACTGCTGGATCTGGTGGTGCCCAGCGCTCGTCTCTCTCACCCTCCTGGGTTATTTCCCTGGTGTTGGCTGCCTTCCCTTCCAGCCTCTACAAGAAGCTGGGGAGCAGAGCAATGCCCACCCTACGACCCTGGGCACATCCTGCCTTTTCCCTTACACCTCAGTTTCTCTCCTAGGACTCCATCTCCCAGGGAGGACGAGAGTTCCCAGGTACAGGAAAATGCAGCCTCTGCAAGGTGTAATTCATGGAGCGTCGCCCATGACACAACAGCCCAGGCACAAGCCCATCCAGATCCTGTGCTGCGCTGAAGTCAATGAGATCTGAAGGTGCTCAGCAAAGCCTTTTAAAGGATCAGGTCCTTGAAGCGTAATCAATAACCAGTTCATCATCCTCCTTCCTTCCCTTTCCCCCCATGATGCCCTTCTAAAAAGCAGCTGAGAAATTCCTCAGTCACCGGCCAACCAGCAGGCAGTAAATCTGCACAATATAAAGATGATTTTCATTTCCATCGGGCTACTCTATTTTTCTCTCTAAATATTTCAGGGGAGCTCAATTCATGGCTTCTCCTTTGGCGCTCAAAGAAAATAATAATAATTTTTTATTTAAAAGATAGAGAGCAAAGCCCGGAGCGCCGGGGCCCTCTGTGTTGTGTTTCAAATGGTTCCCAGCTTCATTACTAGCTCTAAGCAAGTTCTGTATACATCACCTAGTTTAATTCAGCAATATCATCAGTGTCAATGGGTATCCAGCGGCTGCCGGCTATTGGTCATCTGGACCTGACACAAACTCAATAAATACTCCATAACCCCTGACAGCCGCGAGCAGATTAGCCCGGAATGAACGATTGCCCAACCAACACCTGCTGAACCAAATCGCCGCCGTGAGTGATGGGCCTGCGCCCAGCTCTGACCACGACTGAGATCAGGGGAAGAATGATTTTATACTTGAAGAAAAGAATTAGAGATGGGGGTTGGAGTGATTGGAAAACCTTCATGAGGCTTCTCCCTCCTTCCTGCCTCCTCGACAGCCGTCAGCTCTGACCGTGGCACGCTCCTCGCTGACCACACCGTTCCACCAGCAGCAGCAGGTTTTATTATTCTATCCATTATTTATGTTCCCATCAGCAGCTTTATTTCACGTCCTAGCGTATTATTGCTATAAATTATTATTTTAAACTCTTTGGTGAGACTTTAACCACTGCTTCAAAATAAGCATTTATTTAAAGGTAACATTTTGCAAATGGCTTCGGGAGCCATAGGTGCGCCAGACTGAGAGCCTCCACTGCTGATGTCACACTGAAACCTCAGCTGGAGCTCAAACCACGGTGCTTACAGAGCCACCCTTGCCTTCCCTCCAGAGGGCAACTGTGGCTCCCAGTCATGCTGCCCTGACCAGAGCTGTAAGCCAAGCTTTAGCTGGAAGAAGAGGGAGACCTCATCACCCTCTACGACCACCTGAAAGCAGGCAGTGGTGAGGTGGGTGCTGGGCTCCTCTCCCAAGTGACAGGATGAGAGGAAATGGTCTTGAGTTGCGCCAGGGTAGGTTTAGATTGGCTACTGGGAACAATTTCTTTACTGAGAGAGTAGTGAAGCCTTGGACCAGGCTGCCCAGAGCAGTGGTGGAGTCTCTATCCCTGGAGGGGTTCAAAAAACATGTAGACACTACACTTGGGGACGTGGTTTAGCAGGCACGGTGGGGCTGGGTTGATGGTTGGACTGGATGAGCTTGGAGGGCTTTTCCAACCCTCAATTACTCTGTGATTTGAAATGTTTCGCTGAGCCCCAGCCCCATCTCCTTTCCTGAAGGCCCTCCTGTCAGGGTATGAACAGCTTTTAGTGGAATCCAGGACTTAGATCAGGCTGTGGACAAGCTCTCAGAAATGTAGAGCAGCTGAAACTCCAGTATCTGCTGGGATCCTGCATTGCCTTGGGCAAGCACCTTGCAACCAGGTTTTTAAAATGTTCAGCTCTCAAGAAAAACCCAGGTCAACGTGCCCATTGCAAACCCCGCTCAGGAGAGCCTGGCCATGCTCAGCTTTGCACATGTGGCTTTTACTCAGTCACTGCCTCAGTTTCCCCATAATCTGGTCAAGACATTTTTCACTCTGTTTAGAGACTTTTGATCTTTTTCTCCAAAACCAGACTGGTTTTTTTTGGCTTGCCTACTTTCCCCATGTCATCTCAGGAGTCATTTTACTCCAGAATAAAGAATCTAGTGCAAAACTAGGACTGACTCTAAGACTCCCAACTGCGTAGCAGACAATCCTGCCTTTCCTAGCTGAGCCGCTGCGCTCCGCACTCCCTCCAGAACCAGGCATTGGTGTCCATTTCCCAGTGGCCGACACAACCGCAGTCCTCGCCCTGCAGTGGGACCTGCGTGCTGCGGCGACACAAGTGGAAGGAGAACAGCCCTGCTTGTTTTATCATGTTCCTTTCTGTCTGCTCAGAATCTGTCATCGTTTTCACTACCCAGAATAGCTGTCACTCCACTTTTGGCTCTAGGATCCTGTTTTGATTCCAGCCCTTATCGAGTTTATCTAGAATCCTTCTGCTCATTTAAAAGAAAAAAAACCCCACTCCCCACCCCAAAAAAATCTCTTATTGAAATGGTTTTGAGGAGTTCGAATTGGAGCTCAAGAAGCCCTGCGTGGGTTTGATGTGCTCCAGCCTAGTTGACATCTCGGGGTTTGAAGCGCTGTCTGGAGCAGGGACCCACCAAAGTCCTTCAGAGTAGTGTGATTTGCTGGAGAACCACGGGAGAGTTTGTACAAACACTGATGCTCCCGCTGCCAACTTAAATCAGAGACCAGCCTGACCTCAGCAAGCAGTGTCTTCTCCTATAAATTTTGGCATCACATTGAGTTACATCATTCGTGTTGCATTATGGGCTGTTACAGACAAGGAGTCACGCAAGTTAATGTGGCAGCTGGCTGGAATTTAAAGGCAAATGCACAAGGCTGGAAAATCCAAATCCCCCTGTGCCCTCCAACACCTGTGGCCGCTCTGCTGGCCTGGGCAGCTCTGCCCGAGCAGGGATGAGCTGCTTTGCAGGTAGAAGTGCCTGTGTTTACTTCTGAAGGGCTCCTCCAACCCCCTCCCCTTTCTGTTTTTGACAGGAAAGATGAACAGTAATTCTTCATCTTTTGGAGGCAAAAGCTTGCTGACTCGAGCTCCATCTGGGGGCACCATCTGGGGATGCCACCAAGCTCGAGAGAGCCTGAGTGCTCTTGGGGAAGGCGGTGGGCGATGTGGGGAGGCCCCACTCTGGTCACCTCTCTGCCCTGCTAACAGCCCCATGCGAAGGGCAGATCCCAGCACCCTCTGCTGCACCAGGGCCATGCGAGGACACCAGCCCTGCCAAACACAACCCCTGAGTGTGCGCAGCCTCTGTCCAGGCTCATCCACACCAGGACTCCCCAGGCCAGACACAGCGTGCGTATGCGTACAAGTGGGAGGACACACGGCGGGTCACGCGCTCCCCCACAGAAACAGAGAAAGGTTTGGAAGGGACCTTAAAGCCCATCCAGTGCCACCCCCTGCCATGGGCAGGGACACCTCCCACTGGATCAGGGGGCTCCAAGCTCCATCCAACCTGGCCTTGAGCACCTCCAGGGATGGGGCAGCCACCACTGCTCTGGGCAACCTGGGCCAGGGCCTTCCCACCCTCACAGTGAAACATTTCTCCCCAAGATCTCATCTCAATCTCCCCTCTTTCAGCTCAAAACCGTTCCCCTTGTCCTAACCCTGCCCATCCTGATCAAGAGCCCCTCCCCAGCTTTCCTGCAGCCCCTTTCAGTACTGGGAGGCTGCTCTAAGGTCTCCCCAGAGCCTTCTCTTCTCAAGGCTGAACAAGCCCAACTCTCTCAGTCTGTCCTTATCCAGGAGGTGGTCCAGTCTTCACATCATCTCCGTGCCTTCCTATGGCCTCGCTCCAACAGCTCCCTGTGCTGAGGACTCCAGAACTGAACGTGGCACAGATGCTCTCACATGCTCGTGCCTCACTAGACCCGGATTAATCACTACGATCCAGCCTGCTACTGAAGCACGGAGCCTTTCCCGCGTGCCAGCACGCTCCAGACCCCCCTGGCTACCCATCCATCTCAGCAGTTCATCGCGAGCCATGGCTCCCTGAGTCTGGTGCGAAGGATAATGCCGTGCACCCCCTGGGCAGGTGGATGAGCCCTCAGCGTAGGCACGAGCCATTGTGCTCCCTCTTTGCTTTCCAGCCCATGACATTACTGACTGGCAGCCCTCAGACAGAGCAATCACAGCTCACAAATGTGCACTTCTCTCATTCCTGCTTAATTTGCTTCTAGCTGCTTTACAGAACCCCTCACCAATTAACCAATTAGTAGCTAATTTAATTTGCTCTATCAGGACTGCAGCCCACTGAGTGCCAGGGTGGACACGCATTGGCAGCGCTGGTTCCACTCGCCTGTGCCAGGTCTGCCCCGCAGTACAGCCGGGCACGGAAAGTGGGTCACATTCAAATGTGATGCAACCCAAATCCCAACCACCTTCCATGTCCTTCCCTGAAAGCCGAGACAAATGCTTGCTTTGGATCTCAGATGAGACACTGAACACCTCTCTTTCAAATCCAGCCCCTCCAGTCACCCCTGCCTTGTACCTCTGGGAGCTGCTGCAAGCAAAGACAATTCATGAACATCCACCCAGCATCAAAGCCTGGTCGGGGCTGGAGGATGGTTATTTGGGTTTTTTGTGGGGGGGAAGCGGAGTTTTTCACCATTTAATCTTGCACAGTGGTAGAACATTTCATATAAGTATGGTAAAACCTCTTCCTTTGAGTCATTTTCTTTCATTTAATTCCCATTTTTAGGCTATGCTAAATTATTGATGTTGTTATATTTTACACAAGTCCTGGCTGCTGCCCGTTGTAACACAGACGAAAAGAGAGGTATCTGGCATTTTTCTTTGAGTAACACACAATCTACAGGCAAAGACAGAGACACATGTCTGTGTGCAATGCATTTAACAAATTTTCTGGAAAGAAAACCTGTTTTCTGTCCTGGTCTGAATCCGACTGGTGGTGTAAAACAGCGCTGCAGTGCAGCCCTGCTGCCCCTTTGAACATCAGTAACCAGGCCTGGCTCAAAGAGAGGGCGACTGGACCCAAGGGTGAGCGGCTCTGTCAGTGATGGAATTTTTCCACATATCCAATCTAAACCTCCCCTGGTGCAACTTGAGGCCATTTCCTCTCCTGCTATCTCACTGAAATCCTCAGTGCCACCCCTGTCATGTGCAGCAGGAAGAGGGAGCTTGGATTCCCAAGAAGAAGCTCTTTTGTTGTAGCAGCCCCTGCCCAACCTCCAGCATTGGAGATGTGGGGCCAAAGTGTCACCGCTGCGCATCCCAGATGGGGCAGGAGGTTTCAGTCTCCCTCATCCACCTGCTGCCAGGAAACACCAAGAGCCTGGAGGTACAGTGGGATGGGAAAGAAGAGGTGATGGGTGGGGAGGAAACAGACCATAATATTATGAAGCACCTGGTGAAAAACTGCAAATGGATGGCTACATTTTCTGTCTACCAGGCTCTGCCTTGAAAGAGTTTTTCACTATAATTGTAATTGATGTTTTCCTTCGTCCTTGTAAAATGGTTTAGTGGTTTGGAAATGATTTAAAGGACGAATAAATATGCAAAACCAGAGCAGGTTTCTGTCAGGCTGCAACTCCTTCCTCTGTAGATGGACTGCGAGGCACCTCACGCAGATCGATATCCTTAGGGAACAAATAATTTTGTCCAGCTGATGTGACATCCTCAGAACATTTCTGATCTAACGCTAACCAAGCCAAAGTATATTTAGTGTTGTGGGTGTTGCATTCGATCAATTTTAGGCCAGTGCAGCTGGAAACTCATCTAAAGGAAGGTCGGATTCTTTCTGCTGGCCTTGAGAACAAAGCTGTCTTAATTTTTGCTACTATTTTTCAGTTGGTGGAGACAGGTAACGGCCCAGTGCGACTGCACACATCCACACTGACGCACAGCTCTCACCTACATGCTTTAAAAACTGGCTCAAATACCCCGTCCTCCTTGCTGATCCAACAGAAAGGATCTTCCTGCAGAGTAAACTGGAGGAGAACCCAACCACAGAGGACCCAGCCATGGAGAACCCAACCATGGAGAACCCAGTTTACAGGGGATAAGGGGAATGGACAGCATAAGGAACAGTTTACCCCAAAACTGTCTCTGACTGCCACCTGCAGCCAAGTTTGCAGGCAAACACGTGGATTCTTGTTTCTTCTGAAAAAGTCCATTTTCAGCTTTTTAGGAGTCAAGATTATAGAAGTCCTCCAGCCCACATTATGAGGATTTCATGGGACAAGAGCAGCAGAGACCCAGAGACCCAAAGGACACTAAAGAATGACTCATGACCAGCCTTCCTGTAGGCATCACCTCTCTACACCATCATGACCGTACACGCTTGGAAAGATCACACAGATGGGATCAATAAGCAGATCCCTACACATCTCCCTGGAGGTCTTCATGCTGTTGAGGTCTATTTCCCACATGGTCAGAAATAACCTGGATTTGATGGCTTGCCAAATAAGCTGTAGAAGATTGGAGAGGGGGGTTAGAAAGGCTGGAGAGG
Organism: Neomorphus geoffroyi; assembly: GCA_033558235.1. NCBI lineage: Eukaryota > Metazoa > Chordata > Aves > Cuculiformes > Neomorphidae > Neomorphus > Neomorphus geoffroyi. The sequence continues at coordinate 973,280 of JAUMJM010000056.1, forward strand.
GAGCTTTCTAGATGCCAGCAGGGTGGTGGCTTGCTGGCTGAATGCCTATGGAAATGAGGATATTAATGATGCAGAGTTTGTAATTGAATGGGATTTATTGTACAATTAACAATGCTAAGGCACCTAGAGCCTGGGATGGGTGTTGGTTATTTTAAATCTATATAAGTAACTAAATTAATGCTACCCTTAGAGCTGTTTTTTTGTAGCATAGCCAGGGCCGAAGTAATTTACCAAAAATAATGAGCCTGGCTCACTGCAGACCAGCGAGGCTCGGGAGACAGCTCAACGGGGCTGTAGTTACAACAGATACCTTCCAGATGTCATGGTGATGGGTAGCGTACAGCAACTGGGAGAGGAGAGAAAACAACTTCGGAGCCCATCAACAGCCCCATCACAGACTGTGCCCACACAGGGTGGGACACCCAGCACGCTGCCCACACAGCTGCCTGGCAATGCCCTCTGGACACCCATCCTTCCCGTGAAACGGCATCTCCAAATGCCACAGCCAGTCCTGAGACGATGTTGTTGTTATTATTATTATTATTCTTTTAAAAAGTTACTTCTGAAGACCGCTGTGCTGGTGACATTCCCTTCAAACCGCAATAACTAACCTGTCACAGCCTACAAACGCTGACAATACAGCACCGTGTGGGGCTGACTTAATAAACCTCATTTACATTCATTTTGATTCGCTCAGGCATTGAAAAACATTTCACGGGGAAAAAGAAATAAGTAGGAACCTCTCCAAGCTGACATGATGTTTGCTGATATGATACGAACGGACTTAATAGCAGCACGTATGAGAACATGCATTCCTTACAATATTTGCAAATGGGCTTCTTTTTATTTACTTGCAATTTTTTTCTTCTTCTTCTCTTCAATGCTGGTGCAGATCCAACAGCTCAAGGTCCTTCCTGTGCTCAGGACTCCAGAGCAGAATGCAGGGCTCCAGGTGGGGTCTCACCAGAGCGAAGCAGAGGGGCAGAAACCTCTCCCTCTTCCTGCTGGTCCCACCGCTTTGGATGCAGCCCAGGATGTGGTTGCATTGCTGGTCCCACTGCTTCTGATGCAGCCCAGGATACAGTTAGCTTTCTGGGCTGTGAGTGCACGCTGCCACCTCATGTGGAGCTTCTTTTCAGAGCTGCTCCCAATCCATTCTTCTCCCAGCCTGTGTTTGTGCTGGGATTGCCCCAACCCAAGTGCAGGACCTTGCACTTGGCCTTATTGAGCTTCATGAGGTTCACACAACTTCACCTTTCCTGCCTGTCCAGGACTGCAGGAGGAATCAACCCATTTGCTGTCTGGTGAACTCCCCCCTCTGCCCCATGGGCTGTTTTGGCAGAGGGGCTGGGAGCTCCCGATTATCTGTGATAGTCTGAGGCTCTACTCTCCAGTTTCCTTTTTCGAGTTAACCTTTGAGCCAGTCTTCTTAAACCAGGAAACTCCAATATGCCCAGTGGTGAAAGCCTGGCTGGGTCCTGTCTTTGGGACCCAGTAACTCCCCTCCGTGATGTTGGGCAGCTGAGCTTATCCCAGAGGGAGCTGGCAGATGCCAGCTGGCTGACGTTGGAGGTGGCAAGTGGCCTCTCTGGCTCTACTGGATAAAAAGCATTCACTGCGCTCTGAGCCATCATTTTGAAATCCTCAAAGCTGCATTTTTTATGCTCTCTACACCCCTTTCTGTAGGGTTCTGTTGTGCCTCACATCCTTTTCCTGCCACCACCCAGCACCACACACCAACTCCTGTTGCAATGTGTTACTTGGACCTGCACTGCAGCCTGCATGACGATGGAGAAACCTTCCAGGGAAAGTCAAGAGCATGAATCACAGCCAGGCTAAAAGTTTATCTTACCTTGAAGAGTGATAAACACACAAGGCACGGTGTTTTTGTTATTTCTGCTGAGCTTTTTCCTGCTGACAGTGGTTTAAAGTAAGTTCTCCTTGATTTACATCTGTCTGAGCTCAGAATGGAACTCAGTGAGTTTTAGCAGAATAGGATTCTGCAGACGAACACATGGGGCTCATTTGGTTTCTCTTATCTGATTTGCATCACAGAGAAAGACAGTTTAATTTCAAGCAGTGGCCCTGAGCAATCGAGAACAAGGAAAATAAAATAAAACCCCAAACCCTGAAAAAGTGTCACAGCCAGGTGAGTCGGACAGGTTTGTGGGGCTGGGAAACCATCTGGAAAGGGGCAAACTACCACAAGATGAAAAATAATATCAAGTGGAAAGGTATAGAGAAAAAGCTTGTTTGCAACGTGTGCAATCTGATGGCACTTGAGGAGAAACTCAGAGCACTGAGCTGTGGGAACAATGCTGAGCAGCCACAGCTCCCCCCATTTTTGTGATGGAAGCTGGAATCCAGCAAGGATGTCATGCAAGATGGAAAACACAAGTCCTTCAGTATCATGATGGCACAGCGTCACCACAAAACAAGACTTGGGGTTTAAGGGATTCCTCTACACTTCAACACACCCAGCATTGATTCAGCCTTACTCCAGAGTCGAACCACTGGGACCCAAGCAGAACCACTCACACCGAGCCTGCTCCTCTCCCTTCCCCAGCTCCGAGCCCGGCGTGGCCTGTGGTTGGGTTGCGGCTGCCTGGTTTTCAGCCTCTGAGGTGTTTTCAGTCAAACACTCGGGATGTGTTGTTCCTTCTCCTTCTCCTCCCCCTCCCTCCTTGCTCCCGCAGTCACCACCCTCTCCACACTTGGGCAAATTGACAAAGCAACAGGATAGGGAAAATTGAGTTGTATCATTCCCCCTTGGGGAGTCTCGCTTTGCCGCCTGTATTTGAAAGTGCTCATTTCCTACATCTCTTGATGAGAGTTCCCATCGACCAGTGACCCCTAAATGCCTGTGTCGATCAATAGTCCCCAGGATCTTATTGACAGGCTTATTGACAGCTCTCCCTGTGCAGCAGAGCCACGGTGGCAGCCAGCCACGAGCCAGCAAGGGCTGCTTCAGGAAGGGGGACGACTGAGCCAGTATTGACACCGTAAATGGAGACAGTTTACTTAGCGCGTGGGGAAGATGCATCTGTTAAGGCAGCCAATAGATTTCCCTATTGTTTATCAGCAGCTGCCTTACCGAAGGAGTTTCCTTTGCGTGGTGGCAAACAACTGCTCCCCATACCCCGAGGTCCAATGAGCAGGAACTCCATGGCTTGGGTGAGTGGAGGTGTGCAATTCCTTCCTGGCTCGGTCCTGTGTTCCCAAAAGCAGCACTTATTTTTGTCAAGATCTTGTTACTAACTCACCAAGAACTCTCTCCTTCCTTGGCTCACCCTTGCTGTGGTTGATCCATCTCTCCCGCACTCCCAAGTGCCTGCGAGCCCTTGCTCTACTGATACTCATGCAATGATGGAAACTCCAAGATAGGAAGGAAATGGAACTGTTGGAGCGGGTCCAGAGGAGGGCTATGAAGATGATCCGAGGGCTGGAGCACCTCTGCTATGGGGACAGGCTGAGAGAGTTGGGGTTGTTCAGCCTGGAGAGGACAAGGCTCCAGGGGGACCTCGTAAAGGCCTTCCAGTACCTGAAGGGGGCAACAGGAAAGCCGGGGAGGGACTTTTTACAAGGGCCTGGAGTGACAGGGCAAGGGGGAACAGCTTTAAATTGGAGGGGGAGAGATTTAGATTAGACATTAGGAAGAAATTCTTAACAATAAGGATGGGGAGGCCCTGGCCCAGGTTGCCCAGAGCAGTGGTGGCTGCCCCATCCCTGGAGGTGTTGAAGACCAGGTTGGATGGGGCTTGGAGCCCCCTGATCCAGTGGGAGGTGTCCCTGCCCATGGCAGGGGGTGGCACTGGATGGGCTTGGAGGTCCCTTCCAAGCCAAACCATTCCGTGATTTTATGATTCAATAAGAGGGGATGCTGCCCACAAACTAGGATGAAAGCATGAGAGCTTCAAACCATGTCCCACAGACAACCATTGTTGGCATCATTGTCCTGGGCTCCCCGAGGCAGCAGAGAAACATCAGCACCCTGGGAGGCACAAGGACCCCCCATCCTCCCTGCCACTCCACTCCCACTCTCGCCCACCACAGTGCCCACAACACGTGGAGCAGCACCCAGCGTGTTTTCAGCCACGTGCCTTCACAGCCCACCACTCATCCCAGCGAGGAGCCGAGGGGAAAAAAATGAAAGAATATTGAACTCCTAATGCACTGTAATTACCAAATGATCCTATCTCAGAAGCAATGGGCCCCCATGGGATTTATTGCTGTATTAACAGTGGTTTTCCATTGCATTACTTAATGAATAATGTCTGGGCTAATAGCACACCAAAAGAAAAAATAAAAGGGAGAACACAACTCCAGCGTAATTATTATTTCTTCTAATGCAGCCACTTCTTACATAAATACCCATCTCTCTTTATTGGGTTGTTGTTTAAAAAATGTTTCCTATTAAATTGCCATCGGTGCGAGGTGTATATCATCATCATTATTTTTACTTTTGCTCTACAAGGATATTTTCCCACTCCCCAATGCTTTTGCGCACCCAACTGACCACTCGGTTTCCACCTGCGGCCCTAGTGCCGCCTTCGGCTTTGCTACCTGGGCTCTCCAAAAGCCGCAGAGATCTCAGCTGTGCAAACAGCAGAGCCTCTGTTTATTTTGGTAGCCTCGCAAAATATTTATGGAGAGTTATTCGAGCAGAAAGGCTGAATGGAGATCATTGCGATGTGTCAAATTAAAGAGTGCTTAATGCTGCCTAATCTCCTGGTAATTACTGTTGTGGCAGCGGATGGCATTAGCGCTGGGTAAGAAAGCTAATGATAGTCAGATCGGAGCCGGGCTGGGTGTCAGCTCCAGGCAGGGTAGAGACTGGGCTGCTGTCATCAGGTGGCTCCGACAAGTGGGGCTCCTTCTGTACGTGTTTCTCAAAGGCCCCCCTCACCATTTCGGCAGCATCCTCACTGTGACCATGGTTATTTGTACAGTGGGAGCCACAGACTCATGGGATGGGTTGGAAGGGACCTCCAAGCCCATCCAGTGCCACCCCCTGCCATGGGCAGGGACACCTCCCACTGGATCAGGGGGCTCCAAGCCCCATCCAACCTGACCTTGAACACCTCCAGAGCCACCACTGCTCTGGGCACCCTGGGCCAGGGCCTCCCCACCCTCACAGCAAAACATTTCTCCCCAAGATCTCATCTCAATCTCCCCTCTTTCAGCTGAAAACCATTCTCCTTGCCCTAACCCTGCACTTCCTGATCAAGAGCCCAGGATACGGTTGGCTTTCTGGGCCGCAAGTGCACATTGCCAGCCCTCACTGAGCTTCCCCACCAGCACCCCAAGTCCTTCTCCTCAGCGCTGTTCCCAGTCCACTCTCCATCCAGCCTGTGTTTATGCTGGGATTGCAAGGTCCCGCACCTGGATTGGGGCACTTGGCCTTGTTGAACTCCATGCAGTTGGCAGGGGAGCACCTCTCCAGTCTGTCCAGGTCCCTCTGCATCCATCCCTTCCCTCCAGCGCCTCGACCGTGCCACAAATCTTGGTGTCACTGACAAACTTGCTGAGGGTGCCCTTAATCTCTCTGCCGTACACCCACACGCCACACAGAGGGCTCTGTGGTGCTTACGGAGGGAGCAGCCCGTGCTCCACAGAGCTCATCCCCAATTAAAAAAAAGCAGACAAGGGCGCGTTATTATCTCTGTGGTTGAGCTGGGGAATTAACGTACCCAGAGACTAAGAGATCCAGCAAATAATAATAAATGCTACTTGGAAGCGCTGATGCTTATCTGAACTTTGCAGAGTTTGTGGCACGCTAATTACCAGGCCTGTGTCTGATTAGCTCTGCGTTCGCTTGGGGATTATTGTGCCTATCTGGGCATCCCACACTCAGATCGCTGCTGCTGTTTCAGCGTCAAAACCAACCACCTGTGGGCAAGTGGGACCCCAGTCCTCATGACTTGTCTGGTTTTTGTCCTTGATGAGGTCACCAGCAAGTGCAAAAGAAAATGGGAGACAACTGGCTTGATGGGTTTCGGAGGTGCAGCTGGACCAGCCCACTTACACACACAAACTTAGAAGTACCAAGCAGTTACCAAACACATTTCCAAGGAATAAAATCACTGTTTACTTAAGGACTATTCTTTCTCTGTTTAATGATAATCCTGGCTTTGCAACAGCAAACCCATTGGTCTGGCAACAAGCTATGACATCAGAACAAGTCGATTCTGACATCTTCAGAGGAATAGACAGGAGCAGCTGAGGAGCCCTGGGGCAAGAAAGATTCACGTTTCGATGCCAACTACCAAGTAGTAGCACTGGAAAAAAGAGCTCTCTGAGCTCTCCCAGACGCACAACCCCAGACAGGGAACAGTTCATGGGCAGAAAAATGTGATTCAGCATCTTCCCCATCATTGCTAGCTCCAGAAGTACCACAGCAAGCAAACCCCTTGCAAATCTGGTATTTGAGCAGATACCTTTGAGCATCCCAGGGACTGAGAGCCTTCGGACCCTCCATCTCCCACTGCCTGCAGGACTGGAGCTGGGGAGAAGCCCCCAGTTCAGGGTGGAATGTGGCAGTGTGGGGTATGGGAAAGGTCTCAACAAGAGGAGGGAGGGATGAACCGGTCTGTTCCAGTTACGGAGCTCAGCAAGCGAGAGGTTCATCATTAACTGTCAAACAGCGGTTTTAATCAGCCCTGCTCCTCGGCGGAAGATAGATTTAATATCAAGGCACATTTTCAGAGCCATTAGTTTAATTATGACAGGTGTCTGCAAACTGGATGGCTCTGCTTTCAAGCTATGAATGACAGCGTTTAATTCTCTGGGCCCACAGGGGCCACTCGGGTACTTTACAAAAATGAGCTTCCATTAAAGCGTAAGTGTTTCTTTCTTTCTTTCTTCCTCCCTTTCTTTTTTTTTTTTTCTTTTTTAATATATATATAAATATATATTTCTCTCCGCATGCTTCAAAATGAGAGCTGATTAGAAAATTGCCCTTTAGTGGAAAGCAAAATAATTTTCCTTACCTGTTAGGGCTGATATTACAGGTTAGGAAGGCTGAGCCCTGTGTTCTGACGAGGCAGAACAGCGATTTGCTGCTTAACCTTTCCATTATCCACCTGCCTCCAGTGTTTTCCCAATAAACATGTAAATAATAATGAATAATGGAAGGTCTTGATGCCTAGAGTGCTGCTCACCCCAAGTCGAGGTTACTCCAAGCTCCTCCAGCTCTGTTGGTGGAAGGTTGCCCACCTTGGGCCAAGATCTGCTCTGCACATCTCCCACCTGTGTAGTCAGCACCGTGTCGGGTGTTCATCCCCCTTCAGTGCTCAGCTTTCTACATCACAGCACCTCACACGCACCTATTTCAGGCACCCAAAGCCTTCTTCCTGCCCTTGTTCCCTAAAAATAGGAGAGGTTTTACATTGGGCAGGGAGGGGTAAACCTATTGGGAATGGGACTTTTGTACCTTCTGGGAAGCTGGGATTAACTTTGATAATGGAAATGCAGGGGGTCAGCAGAGCTACCGCCTCCAAGATCATTAAGCTTTAAGAAAAGTAGATGAGGAGAAGAAAGACGAGGTACAAATGTCCTGGCAGAACGGGTAGAGCAGGAGTTTGTGTATTAATAGACACCAAAGGCTCAGCACAAAGAGTCCCAGTCAGGGTAATAGGTTCAGGTGAAGCTTGTAAAACATCCAGAATATTCAAATCAATGGAAAAGTCAACAAGACATTTTTTCGGTTCTGGTACCCAGAGAAGCAGTTGTTTCAGATCACAAAGAGAAGCAAAGGCTTCTCCTGCCTTTCCTGTGGTTTGAGGTGTCCTCTGTCTGTGGTCCCTCATGCCAGCTGCTCCACAGTGACAACATTTCCAGGGATCCAAGACTTCTCCTGCCAGGCAGCCAAAGGACTCAATCTCTAAGACAAACCCCACAGGCTGAGCTTGTTTTAAGAACTGGATTATTTTGCAAACACAGCTCCAGCTGGCCTTGTGTTTTAGCACTCAGCTTGTCTAGGTGTTCCTTAAAAGCAGGACTCTGGGATGTCCTCCAGACACAACAGCATTATAGCTCTGCTTACAAAGGCGAAACAGAGGTGAAGAGAGAGGGGAAGACTTGTCCTACCTCTCTGGGTGACAGTGGATCATGCCTGGCTTGCCAGCTCCCTGTTTCCACCCTGCATTTTTTCGGTGTAGCTCCGAGAAGCCCTCATTGCAACACCTTGAGTGGTGCCTCGGCTTGCACCCCAGCCCGGGCAGTTTAGCTGCACATGCTGACAGCCCCGTTTTCCTCGCATTCCCCAGCGGTGGAGGGGTGTTGTCTCCATGCTGGGCTCCCTTTGTCCCATCACATCCCACTAGTGCATGTCCCCAGCCAGCACGTGGGTGATGAGGAAAACAGGGTCCAGCCTGAGCCCCGCCTGTTGTCCAGGGCAGGTGAGGGGGCATCGGAACAGCGTGTGGCCGCGCTATGCTGGCTGTACAGTGACCTCTGCTGCAGAGCACAGCAGCCAGCTCTGCACGCAGAGAGCTGCAGCTGACACATCTCTGAAGGAGGAACAGCTCACACCCTTGACTCCATCTCAGTCTCCTGCAATACTGTTCTGGCCTTTTTTCAACCCCAGACATCCCTGTTGCATCTGCCTGTGACCTCACTGCCTTGTTCTTGGCTTCTCTGAGGGGAGCCTCATCAGCTCCCCAATACCTGTTGGGCACCAGAGAGCAGAAAAGGAAATTAAAGGGTACAGTGACAACTGCTGAGCTGCCTGGGACACACTGCAAATAGGTCTTCTGCAAGAGAAGCACATCCCAGCTCTCCCAAGGCAAAATTCAGCTAGAGTTTTACCCCAGCAGCGCAGCCCCGCTCTGCTGCTCGGCCACCCTTTAGCATCACTCTCTTCATTGTGCAGCTCTGCAGTGAATCTAGTGAGGTTTTCTGTAGGAAAATGCCAGCCTGGCACGCTGCAGAGCTCCCTGGGCTGGGTTCAGTGAGTGCTGACACAGCAGCAGCCGGGGATGCGGCAGTGCCTGCCAGCTCTGCAGCCTGGCTCAGCTGCGCCAGGAGCCCGGGCTGCCCGGCTCCAAGGTCTCTCAGCAAGAGAGCTCCTACAGCAGGGTCTGTCAGCACAAGGAGCCCCCAGGGCTCTCACTTCCAGCAGTCTGGAGTCTCTCATAGTGTTTCTAAAAGGTCAAAAGGAAATATCACTTCTGCTTTTCCCAGAGTCTGATTCTGAAACATTTAAGTCCCCAGCCAGCCCTAAATGCTGCTCTTTCTTGCTCCTAATTCATGGGGTCCCTTGTTATCCCCACAAGTCCATGACCTTTCCATCATGTGTTGTGGAGCTGATGAATGGTGGTTAAGACATGCCAAACTCATTCCACTTGTGAGACAAACCACAGCAGCCTCCAAAGGCGTCGGGGAAGCCACTTCTCACCCAGCCCTTCCAGCCCCTGCGCTGAGCACCAGAGACATCACTTCAGGTATAAACCAGCTGCGCTCCAGGTAGATCCCACTGCTGATTTATGCCAGCTCAGCATCCAGCAGAGACTCCTGGAGAACTGCCCTGAGCACTGACAGAATCTTAAAGTCACTGGGGACCTTTTTTTTTTTTTTTTTTGCATTAATTTATACAATGAACTTGTTTAAGTGATGTTGCCAAACTCACACATGCAAAACTGGTCTAGATAGATACAGGCATTCAATCTTCAAGAGGCTTAGAGACTTGTAGAGGGATTTAAAAAAAGCACTAAGGTGACAGAGGCACCCAGCATGAGCTGTTTGTAAATGGAAATCAGATGCATAATGTGTTTGGGAGGTTCCGTACAGCCTTTGAGCATCCCATCACCTCTTACGCCTACAGCTGCTTTGTAAACACTGCCAGTGGGTGCTTGGTGGGTGTAAACCCCCAAAACCACTCCATGACCAAAGTTAACAGTGAAGTTGAACCAATTTCCACACCATTTTCCAATTCCTTAAGAAAATGAATGAACAATGTGTTTCTCAATACAGTTGTGTGTCCCCCTCATTCCATTTAATCCTGTTTGGAAGTGCCTCTGCCTTTGTTCCTCCCCAGAAGGGGTCTGGCAGGTTCGAGCACAGGAGGGATCTGGGAGAAACAGAAGTCATTTAAGTCCAAACACAGAGAATTACACATATTCCAAACAAAGAGCATGGGAACCTGGCAGAGGGAGAGGGTGTCAAAGCTACCAGAGCAGCCGTAACTCAAGAGCTGACAAATGATGTGGGTTTGAGATGAATACTTATCCTGGTATTTAATAATACACATCCAGAGCGTGGAAACTGCTACACTGCTACATCACATTGTCTTTAGCGCCTCCAAGTCACTGAGGGCTACAATGACCACGCACTGTTGTGGTTTACATGAGTCAATGTCTTTCTTGCAATGTTTTACTGCAGAAAACCCCATGATCCCCAGGGAAAGGGATTCCCCTGCTAGTTTTGAGGCTACCATTGTTTCAGAAACTTTGGATCTCATTGAATAGCAGAGGGGAACTTGTGTCAGAGGAAGCCCATCAGCTCCAATCTATCATTCCATCTCAGTGTTGGAAGTTACATCTCCAAAGCTTCTCAGCTTTGGAGTAAACCTGACTACAGTGAGCAGCACCAAGTGTTCCCTCACCACGTGGTGGCATCGCCCCAGCAGCCCAGAACCACACAGGGCACTCGGGCTGGCCATGGGTGGAAGGGGCGACGCTGGATTACGCAGGTCTGTTGGTTCATCCCACTGACCAGGAGAGTTACAATACTGAGCTCCCACTGCAAAAAAGCCTAAAAACAATAGTCAAAAGCTTGGCAGAAGAGATTTCTGTTTGTCTTTTTCCTATTACTGCAATGAATCTGAGTTGGGGAGTTTGTGTCTGAATTCAGTTCAATTTTTATTGCAGTTTGTTGATACTTAATGGGTCTCCAGAGCAGAGGGAGCAGCATTTCCCAGAGCAAGCAGCAGGTTGGTGAGATTCGCCCCAGGACGCTGGGTGCTTACACTACTGAGATCTTCCTTGAATCATTCACAAGGCACAACTGACCTTCAGCTAAGTTGGGATCTTTGAGAGATTTTGGCCTGATTTTGTAGAACTAAGTAGGGGTTTAAGGTCAAATCATCACACCAGGTGTTTATGGCAGTCCCTGCTACCCCATATAATTCGCTGAGAAGAGCACATTCTTCCCTAGACACAGGCAGGGCCTTGTTTCAGACTACCTGGAGACTAGGCAAATGTAAAACACCAGCCTAGGTTCATGCCTTGTGGGTTGCAGTCTGCTTTTCCTGTGTGTTCAGAAGGCTTCTTGTATTTTATTTTAAATGCAAACCAAATTACAGAGTAGCACATCTCTGTTTTTCTAGTGAGTACTGTTGTAATGACTAATTGCTACAGGAATTCACCTCTTAGTCTAATAAACCCAACCCAAGTGAATGCAGAAAGGAATCTATTGCTTTTGATGTGTAATAACGGGGAAAAGAGCTTTTATGACTCTCCGTGACCTTTAAAAGAAAGCTCAGAGTGGCTGGACAAAGCAAACAGGAGGATTCCCAGGAAGCCGTTGTCTGCAGTGGATGCCTTTCCTATGAGATGGATTTTTTTCACACTCAGGTAGAGATTCTCATGTGTCCAACCTGGGAAACATCCCAGCAGGGCAGGAGGAGGATTAGTCATTTCTAAAGAAAGTGTGCGCACTGATTGCTGCAGGCTGATAACAGCAGCTTGGGTTTAACGTCAAATTAAATATACAATGAAGAACACCCAAATCAATATGGTTTGACTTTGTTTTGGCAAAGAAATGATGGATTCAGTTTCCTTTCCTTAACCCATTCTCAGGACTTATCGTACCATCAGTCGGAACCAGAGCTCAGCGGAGAAACCCCACTCATTCAGTATTGATCCACAGTGGGGCTGGTTTGGGAAAGTAACTGATATGGGTGGGTTGGAACTGACATCCAAGGCAGGATTTAAAAGGCTTCTAATGGTCAGAACTGGATGGCACCCAGTAAACCAGTGGCTTTCGTTCTGGGAAATGACACAAGGAGCCTCACTCCCTACTTTGGCTGCCGGGACAGCCTGGGCAGCACGAGACACACGTGGGGCTGCAGCCTCTCCCCCATGGTCGGACACCTGGGCCACGGCCACCTCCAACGCACACAGGTAAAAATAAGCTGAGGGCCGTCACGGAGGGAACCAGCGGAACAAAGCTTGAAAAATCCCTAAAGGCTTCGAACAAACACAGCCCCACATTATGATTTCTGCAGTATCTCATCATTTAAGTCAAAACACATAATTTTAAGAAAGCTGACTCGAGGCTTTTCACGCTTGAGGTTGCCAACTCTGTATGCGCACAAATGCTTTTCAGAGGTTCTGATCACCTGCAATTCACACCAAATTGTGGGTAGGTAGCACTTAAACCAGCAAGCCTGTAATTTTATATGCAGTTGCCATTATATTTCCTGCTTTCTGTTCCAACCTTGATATTTTTGTAGTCCCAGATAGACGCAGCAAATGGAAAAAAACAGCATTCTGCTCCCATGCAAAGCTGTTTTGTCTCAGAAGAGGTGGCGAATTTTTATGCCTAGTGGCAAAAACACAACCCATAATCCCAAGTAAAAAGCATTACCTGTGGCAAACAGGCTTCTGCAGCAGCACAGGGCCACGTTCCCTTGGAGAAACTGGCAGGAATTTTCTTAAGGTCAAGCTCTGACTCCAGGAGGACAATACCAGGTTTTACAGGCTGGCAACCAAGTCACCTTGTTGCTTTTCACAGCAGTGTGAGCTCATTCATTGTCTTTCACTGTAGTTAAAAGAAAATAATAAGAAGTTGGGGGGGGGGAAGAAGAATTAAAAAAACAGACCCATCAACACAACTACAAAGATCAGCTCTCCAGAAAGAAAGCTACAATATATAGGTTACAGCTTCCTGCTAAAACAAACCTCCTCACAGTATGATTTCATAGGCCATGCTAATTATTTTTAGGGCAAGCATAATAAAACCCAGGTGATTTGCCTTTAGCAATTTCTTCTTATCTTCACACAGCTCCGGATCATTTACCCACATGGCAAGCAATTACAATGAGCCCTGCAGTTCCGAACAGACAGCTTTTGTCGAAACCCGGCAAGAGTACACAAAGGTTAATGTGCTTTTGCACTACAAAAATCTGGGCATTGTCTTGTGGATTGTAAGACGTGCTCGTGACATGCTGAATGCAGCTGATTTACAAGATCAGCAAAACGGGAGGTTTTTCCCACTGGGAGCCTTTTTTTTCTAACTATTTCCTCATCAGGATGTTGGTGTGCAGGGCTCTGATTTGCCAAGCATCTGCGAGGAGCCCCGATCCCGGCTGGGTGTGCTGCCACCCCTCCGTGGTGCTGCCAGCCAGGCCGTGCTTTGGCAGGAAAGGGACGCATGGAAATCACTAAAGCTGGAAAAGACCTCCAAGTTCATCCAGTCCAGCCATCAGCCCAACCCCACCGTGCCTGCTAAACCATGGGAACGGGGAGAAAGAAGTTCATCTGTTCTGTAGCGCAGGGCACTTGTGGCTGCTTTTATTAAATCCTGTGTCTCTCTGCAGGGCATTAAATGCAACAGATATTTAAGCTAACACTGGGGTGCCGAAAGAGCAGAGACAGAAGATTTTTCCTCAGCATTTATTTATATCAAAATATATATTTGTATTGATGAAGCACTGGCTGTCAGGATACCAACAGAAAATCACTCTCGATGCAATAAAGCTCGCACTGCTCACAGTAACCCTGCCCCAGCATTTAATTACAATTTCCAGACTGAGAAAACCAACCCAGCTTAATAGGAAGGGAAAATATCCACCAGCACAGTAGGATCCTACACCGCAGGGATGGCACGGGGTCCCAACACGCCCCCGAACAAGCCCTGTACAGGAGGAGCAGCCTGGTGTACGGCGCAACAAAATAATTAAAGAAACCTTCAGAAGGGTTGGCAGCGTAAGAATTTCTGGCTCTGTCGTCTCTCTGTTTCTGCAAGCAGCAAAAGATCCATAATTCTCACACTTAATGTAATTCCAAGGCATCTAAAGTGATTTACAGTCAGTTTACTCAATACTTTCAGCTTTATTTAATGTAACAGTTATGGCACATAAAAAGTTTATTGAAAATCCTTTGGGAGTGTGATTGAGTAAGAACCAGTCATTGCTAATACCATTACAAGGGCTGAAGAGAAGGATCCCAGCATGTTCCCCCTGTGACCTTTATGGCTCCGTGATCCAGGGGTACACCGGGAAACCCTCCCCTGCTCTCCCGAGTGGAACGGTGCCACGTTCCCTTCTGCCCTCGTGGGGAGCAAACGGCTTGGGAAGCTCCAATCTGCCACACAGAGCCCCAGGATGGGAAGGAAAAGAAGTCCTGAGAGGGGAGGAATTTCCCTGCTGCCACACTCGTTTATGCAGTTCCTTATTTTCATATTTGCCATTTGCAGGCAGAGCCGAAGCTCTTCCCTCCAGAGCACAGGAATTGTTTTGGGTGGGGTTGGGAAGAAAAGGGGCTGCAGTAGAGGGAATTGCATGGATCCTTCTCAGCTCCCTGGGTGACATTAACTCTTTCAGCATCACCTTGAGCTTCTCGCCAAATGGGAAACTGCAAAAGCTGTTAATTCGCCTTAGCAACTAACAAACATTACTTTTACTATCACTACAGCAGAAACTGTAATTTAATAATTGTCAACATTTAGTGATGGCATCCACAGAGGGGAACGTTATCTCAACACCAGTTTTCACTGGATATTCCTGCAGTGCTGGCAGCCCACCGAGGCTGCCTGAAACAACACAAGATTCCCATTTATCTTGAAAGGGTGGAAGATGAGCAGAATAATTATTACTGTGACTTCAGCAGCTCCTAGAAGGTCCAGTCCCAAACCAAACCCAGTTCATCTGTTGGCACAACATCAAGTGCTACAACCCCTCCTGAGGACACAGGAGTGAGAGCTGAGTTTCTCCATCCCTGGTGCCATGGCTTAGAGCAGGCTTCATAGAATCATTTGGTTGGAAAAGACCTTTGAGACCATTGAGTCCAGCTGTCCCTGCCCACTACTAAACCAGATGCCTGAGCACCTCATCTGCCTGGCTTTTAAACCCCTCCAGTGACGGGGACTCCACCACCTCCCCGGGCAGCCTCAGCCAGTGCCTGAGAACCCTTTCAGTGAAGAAATCTTTCCTAATATCCAACCTAAACCTCCCCTGGTGCAACTTGAGGCCATTTCCTCTTGTCCTATCGCTTCTCACTTGGGAGAAGAGACCAGCACCCACCTCACCACAACCTTTCAGAGAGCTGTAGACAGAGGTCTGCCCTCAGCCGCTTTTTCTCCAGACTAGACAATCCCAGGTCCCTCAGCTGCTCCTCACAAGACTTGTTCTCCAGCCCTTTCCCCACCTCCTTTCTCCTTCTCTGGACACGCTTCAGCCCCTCAATGTCGTAAGAGGCCCCAAACTGCACACGGTATTTGAGGTGTGGCCTCACCAATGCTGAGAACACGGGAAGGATGACTTCCCTGCTCTGCTGGCCTCACTGTTCGAAGGAAGGCTCTTCGTTCCATTCGCAGTCTCTGATGCTCAGGGAGATACGAGCATAGAGTGCAACCTTCCTTTCAGCTGGGCTGTTTCCAAGGTCTCATTTCTCAAACCTCCTTTCACGGTGTGTTTGCAAGCAACCCGGATTTTCCAGGAATCGGAGGTGCAAGGTGTGTCACAGGAAGGCACCAAGAGCCAGCAAACCCAGTACCAAAATGAAAAATAAAGAGCGCACTGAATAGACTGGAATAAACAGACAGTAAAAGAAAAACATGTTCCACATGTGCGTGTTCCATAAACAGAAGAAAGGTTACATTTTTCAGATAAGGCAACTGTGATGGATTGTTTGGCTGTATTTGTCAATCAAGTATTAAGACTTGCAGAATTAAAATCAGTGCAGTTCAGAGATGGATTCCAAGCTCTCCAAAACATCAGGTTTGGCATTTCGATAGCTATCAAGCTATCATCTCGAGACAGACAAACAGATAGATGGATGGATCATTTGGAGAAAAAGATGGAGACATTCTTTCAAGACTTTTTTTTTTTTCCAAGAGAGGATTTGCTTGTGCCAAGAATTCAGCCTGGGGAAAAGTCCAAATGCAGCATTTCCTCCAGCTTAAACTGGGGCTTGGCCCAAACCAAACCTTGGCTCCAAAGCCGCGCTCTCAGCAGGGCCAGGGGAACAGGATCTGGTGCCTCTCGCCCACCTCGGTGTTAGCAGAGCGGGGCTGTGCTTCGTGCGAGGAACGGACACCTGCCTTTGCCCCCAGAAACACCACTTACAGGTGCCCAAATGTTAATGCCGAACAGATGGGTGGGAGAAAAGCAGCATTTCACGCTGGAACTGGCAGAGAAGGCTCCAACAAGTCCACTATTGTTAGACAGAAATTCCTAGAAACAGATGCAGCAAATTCAGGGCTTCAGAGCCAGGTCTGGAGTTTGGGGTCTGCTGGGAGAAGACTGTAGAGCTTATGGATTAATGTACTATTATTACATTACTCTTTAAGCTTCAAAGGTCTGCCAGGAAACCTAAGCCTACTATCTATTGAATGACATTTTAAGAACAAATAATACATTAATATATTTAATTTGAGAATAAACACATACATTATAGGAAGGGATTTTGTCTATGCTGATAAGTCAGTGTCTGACCTTTCCGCTGCAATCCCCGGCTGCTGAGCCCTAGAGGACCTCTTCCAGGAACCTGCAAGGCGAGAGCCTCAACGTTGGTCCTGCCAGCTCCAAACTGGAGCTGACACCCTGTTTGGAAACCGGAGCTTAGCCGTAATTATCCCTTCGACACTAATCTACAGCTACACTAAATCTTGTTGCCTCAAATTAGTTAATCAATTAAGTGTCAAACCACAAAACGTTACTGATTGTGGCCTGCATTTATTGTCTTGGCACACGCTTCTATCGGCTGTCTCTCTCCTTTGCTCAGGTTCTGCTAGTGGAGAACTTTGGGGCAGGTGCTTCCCTTGTCTCGTTAGAGAAGGGTTAACGAGAGAAAGGGTTGGAAACGCCAAGTCCCATACCTAGGGAGGAATAACCCTGTGCACCAGGAGATGCTGGGAGCCGTCCCGCTGGAAAGCAGCTCAGACCTGGGGGTCCTGGTGGACACCAAGATGAACCAGTGATGTTCCTTGTCACAATGTTGGCCAATGTTATCCTGGGCTACATCAGGCAAAGCACCGCCAGCAGCTCGAGAGAGGTGAGCCCTCCCCTCTGCTCCCCACTGGGGAGGCCACACCTGGAGCAGTGCCCAGTTCTGGGCTCCCCATTACAAAAGAGGCGAGAACATACTGGAGAGAGTCCACCAAAGGACCACGAAGAGGCTGAAGGGACTGAAGCATCTCACAAGCGGGGAAAGGCTGCAAGCCTGGAGAAGGCTCAGAGGGGAACTTATTAACATGTATAAATATCTGAAGGGAGGTTGCAAAGAAGATGGAACCAAGCTCGTTCCAGTGGTGCCCAGTTCCAAGAGGCAATGGGCACCACCTGAACTTCTGCACTGGCATAGGTGCCCAAAGATTTTGTGGAATCTCCCTCCTTGGTGATATCCAAGCTGGACAGGATCTGTGCAGCCGTCTCTAGGTGGCCTTGCTTGAGCAGTGCAGCTGGACAAGGTAACCCCCAGCGCTCCCTTCCAACCTCAACCACTCTGGAGCCTGAGCTTGAATCTTAAGTCCTGATGCGGTCAATACGGGTTGTTATGATTACAGCAAGCCAGAAAGTCCCATTATTTGCACAGGAATAGCTTGGGAAATTTCAGAAGCCGATCAGTTCTGCTGGAAGCCTTTTCAGCTTCAGAGAGGGATTTTTTTTTTTAGAATTTCAATGAAAAGATTAAACTGATAGCTGAAACATTCAGCTTTTTCAAAAGTCGTGAAAATATTCAGCTTTGGAAAACATTTCTGGTCAAAAAATAAAATAGTCTGTTTTCTTGGAAACGGTTTCAAAAACAAATGTCAGCCTTTTAAGTGTGTGTTTGAAAGGGGAAACTTTTTTTTAAAAAAGAGTTTCTTGGGTTTGTTTGTTGTTATTGAAAAACAACAACAAAAAAGGCTTTTCAATGGAAATTTCAGCACTGGTGAAAAGCTATTTTTCATTCAAACGATGTTTAGAAGAAAAACATTGCTCCAGTTCTAGCCCCCAGGGCTAATGTCTGCAAGAACTATGTGGCCAGGGGTCATCTTCTCCCCATTTACAATTCCTGTGGCCAAAGCAAAGAGAGAAAGAGATGAGTATTCAATTCTTGGGGTCCCTGGGTGAGATGAGTGATGCTGGGCCAGTTATTTCCACACTGGGAGCAAGTGAAAGCATCCTGCTTGCCGACACTGTCGTTGCCCTCCTTGTGATGATCAGTTAAAAATGTAAATAGAAAGGCTGGATTTTGGGCAAGGCAGCGCACGACAATGGGGGAAAAAATTGCAAAAGCGAGGTTTATTGATCTCCAGTCGAGATTGATGGCACAATAAGAGCAGGAGGCGAAGAGTGATTTTGCTTTTGAAAACGTTGATGAATAAGCACTCAGGGGCAACAAATAGCTGGACTCCCCGAATGATGGACGGCAGCAGGCGAACAAGATGCATTTTTATAAATGGGTGAAAGGAGAGGAGGACTTATTAAAAAAAATGAATGACCACATGTGGCAGGGATATGCCACTGGGGAGAAGCCAGCCATTGATTTATGTGCACTACTGGCATTTGAAAATTCAATAATAACATTGACAAATGAGAGGCAAAGCTGGCCAGAGGACAGCAGAGAACTTGGAGTGGAGAAAGAAAATGCCAAGGTCAGGATGAAGGAACAGAAAAACATGCTTATGTTGGAAAGGTTTTGAGTTAACTCATCTATATAAAGACATTAAGAAAAATCACTCCGGGATCAGAGCTCACCAGTCTGACTCTGTGGCACGAACTGGGGAGAAGCAAACAGAAGAGCTGTGGCATCCAGCGGACATCTCAGTGGGTATGTCTGCCTCCTGACATGGGGAGCACAGATCATTTAATCTTCCCCTCCTGCTTTTGATAAGCTGGTGCCTGGTGCTCCCTGGCACCTTTTACAAATACCCTGCAGCTGCTAAGAACTGCTGGCAAAACACCCCCAGGCACCAGCACGGCAGCACTGAGCCCAGGCAACTCATTGCACGGGCGCTGGGGTTTGCCTGTCCAGCTGGGAGCACAGCAGAGGCACGGAGAAGGTGGGTGAGACCCAAGCCCCATCGCACAACGAGCTGAGGGCAACACAGAAACCCAGCCCTGGCAGCACCTGGTGCAGAAAAACGGGATGCAATAAGTGAGAAAAAGAGGCAAAGGAGTGGGGTGAGAAGGGAAACTGGGTGCACTGGGCACACGGGCCAGGGGCTCGTCAGCTCTGCTCGACTCCCAGCCAACTGCTGGTAGGAGTTTGCAGTGAGTGGCCAAGCCGCTTGCAGAAAGGGCACCAGAGACCATGGCTTCCAAACGTCTTGCACAGCCCAGGTAGGGAAGGGCGTACAGTGAGGAGGGGGAAGGAGCCCAGTGCAGCCCAGGTGGAGAGCAGGAGTCTCTGGAGATGCTTTTCTGACTGCAGTTAGGTTATGGCTGGGCAGTAAACGAGAGGGAGATGTTGCTAGTGAAGCTGTCACATCCCATCATGTCACAGCATCCGAAGATTCACACATCCCTAAGAGGCAGAGAAGTGGAGCTGACAGCTTTTCTGGGCTGGGTAGGTCTTACCAGGACTTAAAAGTGGAGCATTTGTCTTCTTTCACCTGTCTGGGGCAGGATGGTGGAAAAGCCCTGGTGCAACAACCTCTCCTGAACCAGAGACCTGGATCTTACAGGCTCACAGAAAAAAGCAGCACTTGAACTCCTCAAAGCCACCTCTGGCTACTGTTTCAATAATACCTTGTCCTCACCAGCTTGCAGAAGGCAGCGTGGCACATAATGTTACCTTAACATTTGATCTACTTAATAAGCCCCCCAATTTTCTCCTCGTCTTCTGGCTCTGCTACAAACGGCAGTGAAAGAGCACGACCGGCAGGAGAGCCTGCGAAGAGAACACTGGTGAGAACGTGGCAGAAATGTACTTTGCTCTTTCTCACCGTTCCCAGCCTCCCTCCGGGCTTGTATTCATCTATGAAGATGTCTTTGCTAAATGCTGGAAGGTCAGAGGTGTGGATGGAACATAATTCCGTGCACTGGTGTGCCTGGCTCAGCCAGGAGAGCGTGCTCAGTGGCAGACAGATCTCTACCAGGGTCGCACAAAGCCCTGGCATGGCTCACCGAGGCCAGAGGAAAGGGCTCTGGGAACATGGGGCAGGGCCTTTGCACTGGGGTTTTTGAACACTTGGAGGGAGGGACAGATCCTGTCTTGGGCTCAGTGTGAGACTCTCCCATGGAATGACACAAGGGCCTCAACCAATCTGCAGTATCAGGATAGGATTCGTCCTGGTAGAGACTGGCTTGAGCCTGGGAGCAGCTCCAGCCTTCAAAACAGGACTTTTGACACTACATGTTTGGGTTTTTTCCCCTGCCCCTTCTGTGAAGCAGTGAATTTCCATCTTCAGCTGAAACTCCCGCTCATGGCACTTCACTCAGTTTTCCAAACTGGTAAATCCCACCGCCAGAGCCGGCTTTAGTTCTAAGTATCACATCACCGAGGGGCTGATGTGCACTGGCTTGTGTATTTTAGGATGCGTCCCTAAACAAGTTCCAAGCCAAACAATCCTTTGACACTGGGCAAAGTCACTCCCTGGCCCCACTCTCCCCCGGCCAGAGCAATCTTTGGCCGGGTGATTTTGGGGAGATTCCTGCACGCAAGGCCAAGATGCTCAGCTCTGCAGGAGGTGGAGAGAGAACAAACCTCATTCTCTTGTGCTACCCAGGCAGAAGTGTCAATAGAAGGATTATGCATAATCTCATTAAAATTTACATTGCTGAGAATGGAGTTTGTATTTCTGTTAGATGCTCTCTAAATTTAGATTCCATGTTGCTGTTGCCACTCAGCACCTCTCTATCCAGGATTAGGATCCTGCACAATAACGAGGTACGAACACACACACTTCTTGCTCGATGTGTAAAGCAGTCTCAACACAAAACCCGACACACTGAGCTTCCTTAACTTGAGGATCTCAAAGCAGCTCAGGTATGTAAAGCATCTTCTACAGAAAGGTAAAGTACGGGGAATTTGTTGGATTCACCCAGGTTTTACAGTGAGTCTGCAGATGAAAACAGACTGAAACGCTGTTTCAGAGATGGCTGGACTTCCCCCCTTGTTCCTGGCAGCATCTCTCCCTGCAGATGTAGCTTTACCCCTCTGCAAATCTCTCAGTACAAGCTTTATACAAATAATTAAGGTTGGCAAGGACTGCCTAGCTCTTTCTGCTTGCTGAAAATATCCTCTGCTCAAGTTTGACACAGCTGAAATAATTAACGAGGGGAAAAAGTTGAGAAGCTGATAAAATCTGGGCAAGCCCACCCCTCCGCCTGTCCTGGGTAGTGTTACACTGAGAGCTGCCCATGTCAGTAACAGGGTTTTGCAATTAAATTTGAAACAGTGCAGTTGAGGACAGCATTAATTTAGAGTTTGGAACCAGTACTGCAAAAAAAAACCAACCCTCCTGGACCAGCCCAGGGCTGGCAAACGCTGGTGTAACTCTGCCACCAGCAGCTTGCGAAGAGTAGCTGAGGATCCGGCCAGAGCATCTCACCCCCTCTTCCCCCCCAAGGGTTGGAGCAGCTCCTCAGAATCACTCTAGAGCCCATTAAAACAAAAGTAAGATACCTCCAATCATTATTACTCATTTTTATGGCCACGTTGTTCACAAATGACTGAATTTAGCTGTCAAATGTATAGAAAAGAAAAATAAAATCAAAGCATCAGCCATCTGCGCCCCAGAAAATGTTTATACTTTCATGGGTTGTTTATGGCGGGAAGGTCTCAGCTCCTTTGTTCCACATCATATTAGTTATTGCATGGGAAATGAGGGGGTTTCACTTTGCCATTTATAAAGCTTTTGCATTCTCTCTCTCGAGCCTGCTCGCTCTCTCCCCATATGTATTTTTAGACCATACGTCTTGGATTGACACATGGAATTGTGTTTGTTTTACTGGTTCTGTCTCTCTAATAGTTTTTCATTGCAAAGGGGATCCAATGTTCGTTATTTACTTTGCTTTCTTCCAGTGCCATTACTGCGAGCACTCAGTTCAATCAATCCATTCGCCTGATAGCTCTGAGGTTCCCTGACCTATTTGAGTGTGAAGGAAACAGGAGCAGGGAGAGCTCTGAAACCCTGCCTGGGCTCATCCCAGAGATGTTTGCAGCAGCCCAAGCTCTTTGAAAGCTCTCACACCTTTGTGCTGGGGATCAACCTCAGCTGGAACCACCTGGAGTGAGCAGCGCACGGAGCAGTTGCAGCATCCCACAGCAGAGGACATGGTCTCGCAGGCTGAGATTTAACCTAGACCAGGGCTGGAATTTCCAGGAGTACTTTGTGTTCAGAGGGAGGAACCCACTCTCTTAATCATCTACCTCAAGGCATCTGAGCAGCCATTCAGTTTTCCAGCAAAGTCCAGTGACTTCACTCAGAACCTCGGGCCCTCTCAGGGTCTCTCCCAAGGCCCCAAACCCAGTAGTCACTTAAGAAAGTCTTAGCCAAAAGGCATCAAGGATGAAGCATGGTTGTTGCAAGAGTTCCATTCCATCAGATCACGTAAACACATATTTAGCTCTAAGTGGATAAACAATCCCTCTGAAAGCCACCCACATCAAGCACTGTTCTAGAGCCGGCACTGTGTTTTGGGTGCGCGTCACATCTTTCTTCTTTCAAACTCCCTGAAGGAAAGCGCGAGCAGAAGTTAAAATCCCAGGGACTGCCTCCACTTTCATCCTTGGCCTGATCTCATATTCTCTAACCTTACCTGGGAAAGTGCTGTAAACAGCGGGAGCGTAAATCTGCTGAGGTTACTCGGGCAAAGTAATATATGGTGCTCCAGGGAGGCCGCCTCGGAACGGCAGAGCACTGTTGTGGGCCCCGTGTTATTAGAGAGATGCTGCAAGAGAAGGGAAGGAGAAATAAAGGGCATCTGAGGACCACAGAGCTGCCTGATGGAGCCAGCATTGGTCTCTCCGTCTCTCTGGAACAATAACGCCTCCAAAACAACACATTTACACCCTCTGTCTCCACAGCACAAGGTGCCCTGGTCGCAGGGGGCAGGTGGCCCCATGGTTTGCAAGGACTGGGACTTATCCCAGCCCACGTTTTCCCTCCTGTCCCTCCCACCTGACAGCTCCTGTCTCAGAGCCCTACAGCGTCCCGTTGTTAAGATGCTGTTCTTGACAGGACAAGGAGGAATGGTTTTAAACTAAGGGAAGGCAGACTTAGACTGGATATAAGGAAGAAATTGTTTACAATGAGGGTGGTGAGGCAGTGGCCCAGGTTGCCCAGGGAAGCAGTGGAGGCCCCATCCCCACAAACACTCCAGGTCAGGTTGGATGGAGCTCTGAGCAACCCAATCTGGTTGAAGATGTCCCTGCTCATGCAGGGGGGTTGGACTGGATGACCTTTGTAAGCAAAACCAGGAGCAGGGGATGTCACCAGCACTTGAAGTCACCAGCAAGACCAAGCGGATGCGAAAGGCTGTCCCTGCTCTTACACCAAGCCATGTGGCCACCAGCCTGCAGGAACACCGAATGAGAGATCCCAAGGAAAGCCACTGAGGAAATGAATTCCAGGCAAGAGGCTCGGGCAGGGGGAGGGAAGGGTTGGAACGAGCACCTCTCTTTTCGAGGCAGCTGGGCTTATTTTAATGGGCAAGGTCAGCAACGAAATGACCAGGAAGAGAAATCGCTGCCATTACAAATCAGTCGTGGTGTTGTATCAATTATTCCCCATGCAGTTCCCTTGCCTTGGGCTGAAGCAAACACGGCCTAATCAGTTTTACATCTACGTTTAATTTTATTGGAAAGAGAAGCCAGCAATGCATCATGGGGCTGCCGTGTGACATGAAAGGTGACCCCTGCCAACTTAATGACACAATACATAACCCTTAATGAAGTCACTATCTTGTCCTTTTTTTGCTGTCTCAGCCTGATGATTTATGATGGCATCATTTTGCTTTGCCCTCTTTTCATTTCAGCTTGACAAAGTGGATGAAACAATTATCTTCGTTATCGGCCAGAGCAGTGGAAATGTGATGGTTGAGGGTTTCTGCGGGTGCAGGGCCCTGGCTATGGATCAAGCGAATGGAAAAATACGCTTAGGAATTTTGAGGCTCCCTTTTTTTCACTCTCCCTGACTGTAGCCTCCTGAAGATGGACAGAGGAGCCCAACGAGCCTTACAAGCCCTACATCACCGTGACAAGAAGTAATTTCAGGAGGAAGAGCTCTCTGGAGCAGTGGAGAGCAGAAAGCTAGGAGGTGTCAATGCCTTTGCTTTTCCAGCTCTCAGTACCCACCTGACCAGGTATGATGTGCACCCACCAGTGGGCCCAACGAGAGTTATCAGCCCTGTGTGCACCTATTTAAAGGTACCCAGTGCTAACGATGGCGGTGTGTGTGCCTGTGCCTCAACATATCCGGGTGTTTGTATGTTTGTACCTGATTTTATGTATAATTAGAATCAGCATAAGCTTGTGTGCAATCCTTCAGAGCTGAGCCCACCTCGGCATGGTCACACCACTTTCCCGCTGCAAGCGCATTACAAACCCGCTGTTCCAAACTGTAGCTTCATGCTTCCATCAAAATACAGCCTGGCTTTTTTACCAAATAGGTCCCTTTTTTTTCCCCTTGGTACCTACAGAGGTTGCGTGATGGAAGCCCCTCCACTGACAGCAATGCAGATGGAAGCTGACGGCACGGCGTTTCAGGCCTGCTAGGCAGAGATGACAAAGTGCCCTCGCTAGCCATATGCTTGATGGCACTTGGAACTGCCACAGCAATAGCTTTTGGCTGGTGCTGCTCAGGGTCTGATGTGGCTGTTGCTGTTTACTGAGTTTCTTCTCTGCGCTGAGATGATTCAGGATGACTGTGAGCAGACCTTCCTAGCAGTACTTAGGCACATCAACAAATTGCTGCAATTCCTCAATGATTTTAAGGGATAAAAGAGGCAGACACGCTGTTTCGTATCTGGTCCTTTGCCTGCACAGGGCTGTTCCTTGCAATGCCTTTCCCTCATCCCGAGCACAACCATTCCTCTAGTCTACATGCTGAAGGAAGCCCTCCTTTCACATTTCACCAAGGCTGAGCCTAAGAGATTTCTGTCCTGTGACTCAGCTGGTCCAACCCCTAGTCACGAGTTGCTGGAGAACCCACTGTCAGCAGAGCTGGAGTTCAACCATCATTCCAATGCTTGAACACAGCACAGCCAACTCAATCGCACTACCCTGCTCCTCACTACAGATTTACATATTCAAGAGTACTTTTTTCCAGCCATAGAATCATGGAATCATTAAGGTTGGCAAAGCCCTCTAAGCTCATCCAGTCCAACCATCAGCCCAACCCCACTGTGCCTGCTAAATCATGTCCCACAGTGCCATGTCTGCATGTTTTTTGAACCCCTCCAGGAATAGTTTTGATGGGTTTGGAAATGGTAGTCAGAGGGCTTCCAGGATTTTATGACTACTGCTTCAGTCTTCTAGAGTTCTCACACGCACCCTTGTAGGTCAAGACCTCTGTACAGTGAAACAGTTCTAGTACCTCTAATTAAATTATTCTGCCTCATTCCTGGCTTAATATAAAACATGCTTATCAACCCAGATTCTGCATCAGGGCTCCATACTCCTCCTCACAAGGAAAGCTTTCTCTCCATGCTGTGACCTGAGCAGGATTTCTCAGGGAGGGCGGGGAAGGAATGAGAAGATAAATGCAGTTTGGCAGGACATTAAGGCAAACCACAATATTGCCTTGTAATGCAGCTCCTATCTGATCAGCAGAGTCAAACGTGGTGCCGGAGTTATGTCTCATAGGAAGTGGAACCAGCCGCCCCTGTCAAACGGATTGCCGAGATCTTCCCAGAGATACTCGTTCTGTCTGTCAGAGATACCAGCTGCTGAGGAATTCCCAGCATGTGCTGCAGTGACCTCAACCGAGCTAGCGCAGATCCTTCTCCTCTCCCTATCCTGCAGGCTCCTCTCCCTCCGTGCAGCCTCCTCCCAGGGGCTGCAGCAAGGGGACAGCCTCACCGGCACCGGTGTGCACGTCAGGGCCTGAGAAAACACAGCCTGGCTTATCTTGGGGAGCAGAGACGTGGGATGGGGACACGACTATTGCCTTCTCTTACAGAGAAAGGAAAAGCTGCAGTGTTCAAATTGTTCCTTTGATCTCCCAACACCTTCCTTCTGCCCTGGCAGGAGACATTTCCTGCTCTGCTTGTCTGCTTGGACAGCATCCTAGGAATTCACTCACATGGAAGGTGGTAAACGTGATTTGTTGGCAGAAAGCATAGGCAGCAGTAGCCTCTAGTCCTCTCAGAGTGATATGCAAGAATTTAACTAATTAATTCTCAGAGCCAGCCTGTGAATTACAATCATAGAATGGTTTGGGTTGGAAGGGACCATGAAGGTCATCCAGCCTGACCCCCCTGCAGCGAGCAGGGACATATTCAACCAGATCAGGTTGCTCAGAAACCCATCCAACCTGACCTTGGATGTTTCCAGGGATGGGGCCTGATATCAGATAGGTACAAATGCCATGGGACAGGGGAAGACTGAGGTCACTGAGATCCAGGACCTCAGCACTAAAACCCCTGCAGCAACAGGGTGCTGGATGTGGCCAAGCCCAGCTCCTTGCCGTTACAGGAACTGCAGCACACAGGTATGGAGCTACCAACCCTGTTCAGTTCCCAATATGTCAGAGAGAGGAGAAAGGCCTCTCTAGAACGACTCCTCTACTATCAGGATAATTACAGCCAAGATTAGAACTAGCTGGAAAGCAGAAGCATTTTATAAATGAAGGAACAGCAAAGTGTAGGGTAGTTTAATCATAATTAATAGAAAGACAGTGCTCAATGAGGAGCTGCACACAGGCCTGGTGGTGGCTCCAGCAGCCGGGTGTGATGTATGGCGGCTGCTTCCTAACCCCCTCTCTTTATACACCCATTCTTCCTCTTGTCCTTGCTTTAAGAGGTTTCACAGGTTTTATATCACGGTCCTTGCTACAGTATCCAAGGGTATTTAACTGCCATAGCTTGAAACACAGGCTCTGGGTTTGGGAACAAATAGCAGCAAACCTTTCCAGGGAATCTGTGCTTTTCCTGATGGGCTGAGCACTCCAAGGGTTAATGCGTTCTTCCGCTTTGCTTGCCTTCAGTCCCACTGCCAAAAACCCTGCTCGTTCGTCTGCTGCGCTTCCTCCGCGTGTCAGCAAAGGAAATCCGTAATCTCCCAGCTACAGATTTGGGGAACTTTGACATCCCCTAATGAGGTAAACACATTACTGTCATGTACAAACAAACAGCAACAAATTAGCAGCTGACACGTGAGGAAGCCACAGCGCAGCAACACGCGGCACTCTTTACAGGCAATTAAAGCTGCCTGCGCTGACTGCTCCGTGCCAGCTGGGTCGCATCCTGCACTCTCAGCCCTGTGGCCTTGCTGGCTATTCTCCACCTGCCCCTTCCTCATGGGGCTTCACAGCATCACTGAGGTTGGAAAAGACCTCCAAGCTCATCCAGCCCAACCCCACCGTGCCTGCTAAACCCTGTCCTCAGGTGCCACAGCTACATGTTCTTTGAGCCCCTCTAGGGACTGCGACCCCACCCCTGCCCTGGGCAGCCTGGTCCAAGGCTTCACTGCTCCTCTGGACACAAACACACCGTGGTAAAGTGCTCTTCTGACACACCATTGTAAGTGTTTAGTTGTAACACGATAACAAAGTCTTTAAGAAATCTATAGGACAACGCATAATCTTGGAGCATGGGGAAATCTCTTAACATCCAGTTTCTTCCTCCTCTGCCATCAGAGTGCCCTGTGGGGTGCGATACAGGGTATGGGCAGGTGCAACACAAGGAGCTACTGGTAGAACTGGGAAAAACAACCTTGATATTGCAGCTGCCAACTGCACAGAGTTGGCAGGGTACGCTGTGTGTTTTGTTTTGGCTTCCCTGAGCATCCAGTATGGGCTGCGAGCAGACAGGATGCTGAGCTGGTAGGACCCTTGGCTTGACCCTGTGGGATTGCTTTTATTCTCCAATTGGGAATGTGTCTGACCCTGGGAGGAAGGATTGTGGCACTTTGATAGAGAAGGTTCTTTGCAGTAGATCTTTAGAATCAATTTCTTGCCACATCACCTGCAAAGATCCCGAGGTCTTTACTTCCAGTCCCTGGCTTGAGGCCCGATCCTGGGAAAAGGGCTCAGTAACCAAAACAAGATACTGAGCTGGTAAAGAGACAGATACCGGACTTATCTTAGCAAAAGCCATCTCTATTAAGTGAGATCCAGGGCAACAGGGCCACGGTCAAAGGGCTTTATTATTATAATTGCTCTGCAAGGGTGAAAGCCTATGGATAAGAATCCAAATCAGTCATCTCTCAGGATAATAATAATGCAAAAAGATAAATAAATAAAGGTAGGATCCAGCCAAAAAGGGAGCTCACATTATCAGCCAATAAACCAATAATCCATTAGTGACCAAGGTTGCTGAATAATATAGTACTTTCACAGTACCCATAATTTATACTGCAGACTAGAGAATAGACACGATTATTAGAGTGAGGGCTACTGGATGACACATGATGCATGACCGCGCGGCATTGATCTTCACACAACAGGAAGGTGTCTAGACTGGGAGATGTATGGCCGTGCGATTCAGAGCAGGGCATATTTCATGCAGGGCCTAATGGAGTAGTGGAGGCCGTGATGGATGACTTGCCGAGTTTCAGTAGCAGCGCAGTTATAGCCGTGCTAATGCGTGACCTCTCCCGCTCCCTGCGTCCTTCATTCAGTCAGGGTGACCTCATTTAAAGGGATGGAAAATGAGAGGCACAGAGCACGAGGGGGAGGGAAGAAGGGGGAGAGAGGGGGAGGAGAAGGAGAGAGAATAAGAAAAATAAAAGATAAGGAGAGGGCGTGATGTAAATGGACAATCAAGAGCTTCTATCCTGCTTCAGGCTCGCTCCAGCAACGAGCTGAAAGAGGGGAGATTGAGATGAGATCTTAGGGAGAAATGTTTTGCTGTGAAGGTGGGGAGGCCCTGGCCCAGGGTGCCCAGAGCAGTGGTGGCTGCCCCATCCCTGGGGGGGGAGGTTGGATGGGGCTTGGAGCCCCCTGACCCAGTGGGAGGTGTCCCTGCCCATGGCAGGGGGTGGCACTGGATGGGCTTTGAGGTCCCTTCCCACACAAACTATTCTATCATTCTATGATTTTGCCCTATTTTCACATCTAAGAATACCCTTTTGATGGAAACCACGGTTTTCATTTGTTGGTAAGACAGGTACCCAGCCTGATAAAACAACACAACCAAGAGCTCTGAACAGATTTGTCCCAGAAAACTGAAGGCAGAACCCCAGACAGCACAAACTGGGCCTCCAGCTAAACCCGACTACAGCAGAGAACCAGCCACCTCCCTTCCTTCAGCCCTTTGCTGGAGGCTCACGGCTTCTTCTGTGATGGATTCTGTGCTTTGGTAATGAATCCTACAGGGTCCCTAAAGGTTAAATAAAATGATCTGCTAAAGTTGAAAACTGAATTGATAAAAAGGAGCTGTTTGCTCTCTCCCGACTGTTTTGATTCTGCTTTCCTTGTCTCTCACTTATTGTTTCAGTTGTCCTGGATTAGTGCCCAGGGCTGCTCTCTGCCTGTGTCTGCGCAGGGAGGAGACCATCCCCACCCCAAAGAACTTGCGAGTGTAATAGCGAAGACAGATAAAAGGCCAGGTTGTTATTGCTGTGCAGAAGTAGGAAATGAAAGCATATTGAGCATCCATCACTGCTTGCAGTCCCAAGGGAGAGACCAGAGCAGAACCAGGAGCTGAGCCTCAGGCTCACGGGGCTTTAAGCACCAGAGCATCCTTGCCTTTCTCAACAGCCAGCACTTACACGGCCGTGCAGGAGGTGACCGTGCAGGCAGAGGCAGCAGCTGTTTGTTGGGTCCTTGGTGCCTTTCGAGTGGCTCCCGTGTCTGTCCTCAGCCCTGAACTGCACGAATCCCACGTTAGCACAGACCCTTCTGGGATCCCTGCAGCTCCTCCAGCACTGCCCCACCTCCCGCCCCAACAGCCATGCTCTCCCTTCCCCAAACCCACACAGAACCCCTGCTGCATTTCCTCCCCTCCAAGCAACTCCTCCAACTCCCCGAGCTGCTTGGAAAGAAAAAGAGAGAATGGCCATTTACTGCATTTCCTGCACCATCTGGGCTTATTAAAAACTGCGCAGCAAATTAAAAATAGGTGGGAACAAAGATGAGGGAATGACATAAAGGGCTGCAGAAAATTCTCTGTGTACTTTTAAAAGCTGGAATTGCCATATGGACTGGCAGCGAGACATGTTTTACATTTCCACTGGTACATGACTGACATCATTTAGCATTAACTTCTATTTGAATAAAATGGTAGTAGACATTTAGGTAATATTACAGGGCAATAAATGTTTTAAAGAGCCTTGGGGGGATGCTCTTGAAACACAGTCCAGACCAGAACTCTAAAAATATGTCTTAATATATATTAACCTCTTTTAGGACTTTTGGCTCTCAAACAAATAATGGAGGATAGAGGGGGGTTTTGCCTCCCCCTCTCCTTTTACTCTCTGAATTAACAGTCCCTGGCTATATTTTTTCCCTTTTTTCCTCTTTAGCTGGGCTGGGAAGAACATGAGGGAATGTAGTTAAAATTCAAAAAGGTTCCCCTTTATCATTACCATGAATCAACACAATAAATGAGCCCCTTCAGAGCACGGTAATAAGAATTTGATAAATCATCAGCCAAAAATTAACTAGATGTCAAAACAATCTTTGGGAAGTGTGATGGATTAGGGGCGATAGTAGCAATTAATCTCCCAGCATGAGTTCACAGGAGAGACTGAACGCTGGGAGATGGATAGGGGGGAGACCAAGGCCTCGCAAGGTCAGGACACTGCGGAAAGAAACGAGGGAGGGAGAGAGAGACGGTGAGAACAAGAAAAAAAATTCCACTGAGTCGGCAATCCCCAGGCCCCCGGCAGCCGAGGTGGAGGTCACTCACACGCCTTTGAAAACCCTTCTGTCTCCAGCTGCTCTCCGTGATGAGGCAAGCACTTTTCTGCTCCTGCTAATAAACACCACAAGCCGGCTCGTGGGGTACAACACGCGGTTGGCGAGAGGCTGGCGGGCTCCTTCGTGGGGCTCTGCTCCTTTGTGAACAATACCCGGGGCGGCTGGGGGCGGCAGGAGGCTGGAAGGGCAGCGCATGGAGACAAATCCTCCTCTAATGCGTGAATTCATCCGTACGCGGCCCGGCAGTGGGTGCGCGTGGCTTGACTAATTCTTGCCTGAGCACAGGAGGGGAGAGAGCAGGAGGAAAGTGCTGCTGCAGTTATCAATCCCCATCCAGCTGGCAAAGCCACTTCCTCAGCCTTCTACCTCGCGAGAGGGTTTGCAGCCCCGTCAGCAGCAGGAGAGGCAGCCGAGGGCTGAGGCAGCATTCTCTGCCCTGGCGCCAGTCCAGCTCCATCTCCCACCACTGGACTGACCACACCACGGAGAGCCGTGAGCAGGGAAGAGTTTGCAGAGTGGCCCAGTGGGCCACTGCCTGGCCCCTGATGGGCTACCTCGGTGGAGGTAGTACACAGCAAGGTCCATAGCTCCTGGTGTGCAAGCATTAGGAAATACCGTTCACTGCAGAGGTGGAGGTCAAAGGGAGCGATTCTGCTGCCCACCTCTACCTCCTGGCACACAGCAGATGAGCCAGGCCAGTGCAGGAGCCAGGTACCACCAAGGCATTGGCTACAAATAGAGCTTCATGCTGGAAGGAGAACAACTCACACAACTGCAAAGATATCAAACTAGGAATGTACAAAGCCTGCAAGGTTCAAACTGGCCTCCCAGAGCACCAGAAAGGACTTTACATTGGTGCAGTGCATAAAACATTGTCTTAGCCAATGATCTTTTTTCAGCCTCAAAGACAACCTCACAAATTCCAAAGGTCTGTAGCCTTTTCATGGCCCCTACACGACGGCTTGGGCTGGGGATGAAGGAAGAGGAGCAGGGTGAAAGGCGCCAAAGCTCTGCTCCTCCAATGTACTCTTTGAGTCACAGGATGGCTGTGACAAAGCAGATCACCTCCATACGCCGCAGCTTCCCTGGGATGGCAGTGCAGGTGATTGTACCAACACAGCAGTTTGCTACAGCATGAAGGCAAGTCTGAGGTTGGGAAGCATCCTGTGATGCTCAGAGGAGAAGGTGAGAGAGTTTATATACCAAGTCAACAAGAAAGCCTTGCAGAAATGAACTGAGGGTGTTCCTCCCCTACAGCTTCCAGGATTCATTTCTTAAAATCCTGTACATCTGTCTTTTCTGCTCCAAGAAAGTGATTACCTTCACCTGTGCTCGTTACTTTTGCATTTTCTCTCCAAGGCTCCCAGCTCCAGTAAATCATTACACAAACAAAAACACCTACCACACGTCAGCCGCTGCCACACGGTTCTGTGCCCAAGGTAGCTGCTTGCTCTGCTGGTGCTGCACAGCGAACCAAGCACCACAGTTACTCCCTGCTCTCCTCTCCCCATAGGTCCAGCCCTTGGTAACTCCGCGTACAACAGCATCCCTGCTCTCATCATGGATCTGTGCTGGCAGGACCTTCTGATGAGCATCAGCTGGGCCACATCCAACAATTATACACACGAGGTGGGGTGGCACACACTGCCAGTCTGGCCCGATTGATGCTTTTCCTTCTTTGCACAAAATCTGTCATCTGGGATCCTTTGCAATCCAAACAGGGAAAAACAGGGCGATGAAAGAAAATAAAAAGTCAGCCTGGCAGGACTTCTGCTGACTCCTCACACTTCGTGCTGGCCCTCAGGACACAGAGCTCCCGGTGACATTTCTCCCAGCAAACATGGAGCCTGACACACACTGAGGATTGCACCCGTCAGTGACATCCGAGTAGGACAAGGACCCGGCTGGCTTTTATAGGAGTGACAGCGACCACAAGAAAATAAATAACTGGCCCAGGTCCTCTGCAGCCCCACTGCTGCTGTTCTCCGTTTCATTACTCCAAGGCGTGCAATCCTTCCCTGAGCTGTTTAGCATCTCTCCTCACATTCTCACTGCTGGAGCACTGTTGGCTTTGATACACACTGAGCTCTTCCCCTCAAGCGACAAGGAACAAATGTTCCTGCAACACAGAGAGCGCCCGTGGGGTGAGGCAGGAGAGCCTCAGACTGACTGAAAACATCTGCAGCCGCTTGCTTTCACCACCAGTTATTTTCCCGCTTCAAGCAGGGCAAGAGGACCACGAAGCAGCAGCCAGGGGCAGTATCCAAAGGTTCCTCTCCTCCACCGTCACTCTGGCTTGCACTGACACCAGTCGAGAGGGAGGACAGAGAGGCTTTGCTGCTTGACAGCCCAAGGGCCTCCAAGGATGATGAGGAATGCAAGGTCTGGGCAGAGCATCTGGCAGCAGGGAGAAGCTCTGCGTAATCCTGATAGCTCTCGTCATGACCTGAAGGCCCCTCAAATGGGTCGTGGCACAGACAAGTGATATTTTCAACCTGAGCTGTAAAAGCAGAGCTTGGAAGTAGAAACGGTTGTGAAGTGAAACCAGAAGTGGGAGCATCAGTGCAGGAAAATCTGACAGACAGCATGAGCTGCGCTCCAGCAAGCTGTTAGCTCTCCTGTCTCATCTCACTCGAGGTGCTGTTTATGGACTGAGAAGATAAAGAGTCAAGATGAAGCTGTGGCGATATCTCTGTCAAACTTAGTGTGTTTGCATTGGCGCGGCACACAGAGACTGTTACGCTGGAGACTCCACTAGAGTGGAAGCTCTACAGCCCCAACGCAAGATCCAGTCCTTTTACCAAAGAGACTGAAGTCCACAGCAGGTTGCAAACACTGGCAATGCCAATTTCTGCTCTGTAGTTAAGATGCCTCAGAGTCAAATACTGTTGTCACCACTGTGAGACATGGGGTCAACCCGCTGAAGAAAGAGAGAATTAATTCATATTGAAGTATCTCAAATGGGACGCTCGTATCATGAAACAGAGGTCGTAACGGCAACCCAGCTCATGCAGGGCAGAGCTCCAACTTGTTGCAAAGCACAACACACTCTGCAGCTGTCTCAGGGATGTTGCAATAAGAAAGTCATTGCTTCTCCATTGAGATAAAGCAAAATATTTGCTGTGGTCACCTGCACGTGCCTATCCAGCTTGGTAACGTCTGCCTCTACAATCACTTATTTACCAAAGTGGGGTCAGCTCATCCTCAGTGCGTAGTTTGCCCTTCCCCACCTGATTTTGCTGCTGTGTCAATACAAACTCAGTTATAGAATGGGACTTGTGCATTACTATTCATTATTAGAAGCTACGGATAAGCCTCGATTAGCTCCAATTGCCATGCTCCTGCGTTTTCACACTGTTGATAACACCTTTCTTAAATATTTGCATCCTTAAGAAACAGTCTTTTTATTTTTTTTTTAAATCTTATTGCATCTTTCATGATTTTCCCTGGGTTGCCACACAGTTTTGTGTAAGAGACAAATGCCTGGCAAATGTTCGGATACTGCTGGCTGCTTGGTGCATATCAATGTCAGAAAGATTTCGGGGGGAGGAAGAGAAGAGAAAGCCCGCCCAGCTGGAACCTTTTCCCAGAATGCCTGCCTCTTCTCAAGACAGACAAAGCTTGGATAGAACAGATGTTTCCACCCAAAAGCAGATGTGGAGATGTTACTTTCCCAGGGAGGAAATGTGGTGGGGTTTATTATTAACCAACAGTCCCCATTTGACAGCTTCCCTTGACCAACAGTTGGAAAATCCGGAACAAAACATTGCCCTCGAATCCAAGAGGTGGCAGGAAACAGCCAGCCCTGACAGAATCTGTTGATTTATTATTATTAATTACAACCTAGAAATGACCAACAACATCTGGGAGAGCCAAGCGTGGAAGAGAAAAGGCTTGAGCAAAGGGGCCAAATTTTTGATTCTGTGATGGCTTTCGTGTACTGCGAAACTTCAGGAAAGGCAGCTGCAAAGTCAGCCTGAGCAGCCTAAGACAGCAGAAAGGTCCAGTTGTGCCGTGGCCAACAGAGAATGGGGAGTTACACAACGAGAAGCAATCCTGTACCACACATGGAGTGCAGTATGGAACAAGAGACGGCCCTGAAACGAGAAGCACTGGAGTTGTATGAGCACAACATTGAGCCTCAAAAAGCAGAGCCTGTTAAAGGGGCTTCAGGAAGTTGGGGAGGGGCTCTTGATCAGGGAGTGCAGGGATGGGATGGGGGGGAAATGGTTTTCAGCTGCAAGAGGGGAGATCGAGATAAGATCTTAGGAAGAAATGTTTCACTGTGAGGGTGGGGAGGCGCTGGTCCAGGCTGCCCAGAGCAGTGGTGGCTGCCCCATCCCTGGAGGTGTTCCAGGCCAGGTTGGATGGGGCTTGGAGCCCTCTGACCCAGTGGGAGGTGTCCCTGCCCATGGCAGGGGCTGGAGCTAGATGGGCTTTGAGGTCCCTTCCAGCCCAAACCATTCAATGAAAGACAGACCGGAGTGGTGTCACACTGAGGGTCTGGAGTGGTTTCCCCACACAGCACTCAACAGCACCACGCGTATACAGCTGAGCTGGCCAGCAGATTCCTGTCGCACTTCAGCTCCACAACATTCATGTGCTGCAAGTCAACTGATGGAAAACAGGCAACAGAAAGAGAGGAAAGTGCAAACCAGATGCAGTGACTAAGAACAGAAATCCATCAGAAAAACAAAGCAAAGTATTTTGATGAAGAACAAAAAGCAAAACAGATTTTAAAGATGCAAACCATTTGAAGATGATCAACTCTCTAGTGATGGGAACGTACAAACGAGAGCTCGATCAAGTGTTTACCAGTTTGGAACTGGAACAAAATAGACGGACAGTTCACAGAAAGCTGATCAAAAGCAAGTGAGTCTGTGATAGGTCACAACCAGATGGGTGTAAATTGGTTCACAGCTGCATGGAAAAAGGGATTGTGAACAGTGTGTAAAGCATCAGTATGGCTCTGTTTCATCACAGGAGCAGCATCACTGGTTCCTTACACTGCTGCTCCTGATTGTGTAACCAGTTTGGGCCTCTCCCTCACCACCTTGCACCAGCTGCACAGATCTGCTCCGCAAGCCCCGCACCCGACACCAGCATGTGGGTGTGAAGGGGATCATGATCCCTGTCTGAGCAGACAGGGTCTCCAACTACTCCACATTTGGCAGGTGCACACAGAATCTGCTGAACAGAGAGGCTTTACTAGAAGCTTTGGATTTCTTTAGCCCTTTTACTCTCTAGAACTCACACACTTGACTTTAAAACAAACATTGCATCACCCATTACCACTGCTAGTGTGAAATACGACATCCTCTGCCTCGCTGCTGACAGCCGTGCCGAAGGACACATGGACACTCTCCCACCAGGTACCGGAGCGCACAGGCTCCCTGACACACACCCCCGCCAGCTGTGGTTAACCCACAACCTGCAAGCTTGTAAAACATCTGTTTGTATTTTCAGAGCAGTATTAACATTGTCAGACCGTGGCAAATCTGCTTAATTTTAATAGACATATGCATAATACACCAGCCAAAATACACTTAAAATGGGAGATGTCAGAAAATAAACAACTATAACTAATGAAATACAAAGGAAGTTCTTGCATTTTCTCTCTCCCACACACGTCCCCTGCAGCCACAGCTCAATCGTCTCCCCCTCTTGTCTCCCCACTGCAGCCTCACACCCAAGAGCTTCCACGGAAAAATAAAGTCGCCTGACAGCGTGCCGAGACCGTGTGGGAGGGAGCGCAGAGAACGGGCAAGGCCTCTGCCAGCATTCATGTTTTCAGCATCAGAGTGGTGCTGCTTGAACGGCCAAGGCACCCGTCCCTTTCTAAGGAAGCTCTGAAACACATAACATGAAAAAACAGCCTCACCAAACCCCTTCCAGTAGAGTGTTGGCTCGGAGACACTACGGCACTGCTTGGGACCCTGGGGCTGGGGCAGGCATCAACAGCCTGGTTTTCAGTTGTGCTGTTTGTGCTGGTGACACTAAGAAAGCTTAAATGGGTGGGACTGGGACCCAGCTTCACTTTAAAGCTCTTTGTGTCAGAAGAGCAGAAGGACCTACTAGAACAGAGCAGCACAGCAGGACCAACATCTCCCATCTCTGAATGTGCCACAGTTTTCAAATTCTATCACCAGAAATCACGCTCAATTCTTTCCAAGCATCGTGTGTGACTGCTGCAGCCCCAGCATGAACACGGCCCAGTCATGCCAGCCGCGACCTTTATGTTGCTCATACACCCTTGGCAGTGCCAGATCCAGCACTGCTCAGCTGGCAGCGTGTTTATCACCTAAAGGCTCCCCGAGACGGGAGGTGCTGCTTCACGGTGTGGAGAAGATGGGTCCATTTGGGCTGGGAACGTGTGTGGTTTGTGTTTCCCAAATTATGGAATCATTAAGGTTGGAAAAGACCTCCAAGATCATCCACTCCAACCATCAAATCCCATCCTTCCATGGAGAGCACTTGTCCCTGGGGCAGACACTGCTAATCTCTACTGGAGTCTCTCCCACCTCTCAGCTTCCCAGCACGGTGAAAGACCCTTGACCTCACTCTCAGTGAAAAATATGCCTGACCTTGAGGATGACTGCATTTCCTTCAGGGGTTTAAGATTCATTCTTAAAGGGGAGTAACAATCCCACCCTCAGCCTCACCGTGCCCTCTCTCCTTCTACAGATACACTTGTAGAAATTGAACCTGAATGGCTTATTTCCACCCCTGCCCTTTTCCCTAATTTATTTTGTAAGGTAGATACTGCAGGAACCGACAGCACGGAGGTGAAGAGAAGTGCCCCATAATTGAGAACAATATCTCCAAGGGGCTTTTCCAATGAGGTGCAGATTTCTCTGGCATACATTTTCAGAGCTGAAGGCAGCATAATGAAGTCCAGAACTTTTAGGTTTCCCCTTTAATATATCCATCATGTCTAGATCCATTATTGACATGTTGACTTTCTTGTTTCTGATTTAAGCTGCCAGACTCAGTAAAATTGCCTTGACAGCTTTAGCATTTGTGGCAGAACACTGACATGATGTTACTTACAGCTAATTAAAGTTGAGAGCATAATAAACAATCTTGGGATCCTAGCAACCTAATTTCCTTGGGTATTGAGTTTGCTGGATCTTGACCCGAGTTCTTTGGAGCTCCAGCAAATTCTGAGCTTGACCTCCCTGCCCCGTGGGTGCCGGCTTTGGGAGCTGGGGTGCCTTTTTGTCCCAGCTGGATAATGCCAGGACTCATCCTATCCAGAGAAAGTGATGGGGAGAGGCAGGTATGGGTAACTGGTAAGGAAATGGGAAACTGGGAGCTGCTAGAAGTGGGTTTCTAAGGCCATTTCACCAAAGAGAAATATGCCAATGGGTCATAGCTGATCAGCAGCAGGAGGGAAGCGAGGAAAGTCAGACATTACCAGGAGACCTTTCTTACTGGTGAGCTCAGGAAGCGTGCCAACCATGTTGCGAGTCATTTAAAACCAGCTGGACAGAGCAGTGCAGAGCACTGCGCTGGGAAAGGCAGGTATTTGCGGTAGGAGATGGGAGTGTGGACTAAGTGACCTCACAAAAGTAAATTTTCTGT
Organism: Neomorphus geoffroyi; assembly: GCA_033558235.1. Taxonomy (NCBI): domain Eukaryota; kingdom Metazoa; phylum Chordata; class Aves; order Cuculiformes; family Neomorphidae; genus Neomorphus; species Neomorphus geoffroyi. The sequence goes on from JAUMJM010000056.1 coordinate 1,012,040, forward strand.
TACTGATCCACAAGGTCTTGGAAACTTCAACTGCACCAGTTCAGTTCTCCTTTCCCCTTCCACACCAGCTCAAACCCAGCTCGTTTCACATAGAATTGCCCCTCACAGTGGGAAATCACACATTCACAAAACAGAAAGATCTGTTCAGTTAAGGGAAAAATTCCACCTTCTCTTCTGATGAACACATTTTTGTTATTTTGTTTTAAAAACAAAAGAATATAATTTGCTGTACCCAAATCAGATTCCTAGAGCTGACTCAGCCAGCAAAATCAGCATTTTTTCTTGTCTGCAGTGAATCAAAAATCACTACTCACTTGTGCAGAATCGACTGAAACTTGAGGTGAATTAAATCCAAAAGCTCCCTCTGTTCCTACAAGTGACTGACATGCCTTCTTTATTGCCAGTTTCTTGAGTGCTATTGGACCGATTTCTCCCACTTCCACTGTATCTCCTCATCCTGCAAAGTAGGGCAACGACAACATTTCACATCTCTTTTGCAAAGACTTAAACACCGTGCAAGCGACACCCTCGCTCTGAGTCAGAACCACGGAATGGTTTGGGTTGGAAGAGACCTCAAAGCCCATGCAGTTCCACCCCCTGCCATGGGCAGGGACACCTCCCACTGGATCAGGGGGCTCCAAGCCCCATCCAGCCTGGCCTTGAACACCTCCAGGGATGGAGCTGAGCTACTCTAAGTCATTAAAGCAAAACAGAAGTTAAGTTGTATTAAGTTAAATCTCAGTGAAAAGCATTCTAGTTCAAGCACGTTAACTTGCATTTGAGCAACAGCTGAATTCACAATAAGATGATGATGCACCTGACATGTCAACAGATAATTTTTAACTATAAACCAGTACAAGGGCTGTGCTGGTGCCCTTAATCCAGCCTGAAACTGAACCTCACGTTCACGCACAGGACCTTACTGCATTTAGAGTGTTTTCAAGACCACTGTTATTAAAAAGACGCAAATTCCGGGCACAGACAATACCCTGGAGGTGAACCAAAGCATGGACTATTAATGAGAAAGGCTCTTTTGAGTCCAAGCCATTGCTTGCAGGTACCCCAGTGCACGTGTAATAACTCCAGGGATGCCAAGAACTTAATTCATCTCTATGGAACTGCTCCAAGGTCGCACTCATAGGACAAACCCAGTATTTTAGACTTTGAAGGACGTTAAACTCTCTGGATTTTGCAGATGAACTCTGTTCTTCACTTCCATGCTGCCTCTACAGGGCAGGCTTACTGCAGCATGGGCTTCTCCTGAGCATGCAGGTAAGAACCTCACTGTCCAGCACCTGTGGCTTCAAGTTGGAGAACGACATTTGTAAAAGCAAGAGAGTAAATAGAATAAATAGAGGTCCATCCCTGAATGTTATTTACCAGAAAGGAGCCTGTGCTGAGCACCACAGCTGGGTTTCTGGGCAAAGCCAGGCATGGGAAGAAAGCAGAGAGGAACTGACCAAGTGAAGTCAAAAGCTTGGGGGTTAATATATCTCGAGGCAGAACATCACCTCTAAGACCAATGACATCATCCCCCAAAAGTTCTCACCTGCTTGTTACTTCATTGCTCAGGGCCAGAGTGGAATTAATAACCTGGGCCTGGAGGTCCTGTCTCCTCCTGACTAGTGCTGGATCAAGGCAGGGAGGGGAGCTTAACTACCTGGTCAACCAGGCTTGAAGTGGCCACTCTGCTGCAGAAGCACTGAAAGGGGTGGGACCTAGGAAAAAAGGGTACTAACTGCAGGAAAATGCTCCTGGGAAATGGGGTGAGGATCTGGGCCTCCTGCCCAGGAGCCCGGGAAGGGAGTGTGGGCTGGGCCTGAGCCTGGAGGTGCAGAAGAGACAACAGCTTGTGGTGTTCCCTTCCTTTCATTTCCCATTTTAGTTCTCCCCATTCCCGGTGTTTCATAAACACTGGAGTTCATGTCTGACTCCTGGCTGCACACAGTCCTTTAGCAGACAGGTACAGTCAAATCCTATGCTAAACTCCCAAATTTCCCAGACCCAAGAGGGCTGCACCTTCCCCTCTCTCCAGAGCAGTTAATGCAGCATCTCCCCCCAATTCACTGCAGGGGTAAAGAAACCCACCCAAAAGCCCCAACTCTTGGATGAGGTTGTCTGCAAAGCAGCGTTTCCTCCCTTTTGTCTTGGCTGGGGCTGTGCTCAGTCCCTGATTGTTCCAGCTCTTTATTCCTCACTTTCAGATTCTTGTTCCTTTCCAGCTGGGCTGTATGTGTGCTTCAGAGATCCAGTGGGAAAGGTGGAGCGCGGTGACCCTCAGTCATTAATCAAGCTGCCTAAGCCAGGGCCTTTTCACAGCCAGAGCCTGATTATTGGCTCTTGGGAGCTGCGTAATAAAATGACAAGGGGAGTGAGTCTATTTCCTGCCGCCAAACTGCTGACATTAATTCACACTGGGGGGCTCGGGGAAGGCAGCAGGAGGGGGAGAGCAGGGAAAGAGACTCTCTCCATGCAAGGAAACCCTGCAGGCCCTGTGTGCCGCTACCCAGGCGCTGTGTGTGTGTGTGAACACACATGGAACGGCACAGACGTGTTCACGTGTGCACTTGCTGTCCTACCTTGTGGAGAAAAACAGAGTTTTACAATATACTAAGTAAAATCTTGGACCAAAACCAGGATGCAACTCATGATTCTCCATTACTTCAGAGGTCCAGATCCCCTCTGCAGCCGCTTGCTTTATCCAGACCGATATCCAAACTCTTACATCTAAAAGGCTCGTTTTATTTCAGTGGTAGCACTTAAAAACAGCAAGAAAATTAGGTCAACGCCTATACAAGTTTACACTACAGCTTTAGCTCAGATTCCCAGACTGCGGCCCAGTCTAAGCAAACCCCAAACCAGTAACTACCACCACACCCACTGCGATTCGAGACCGCCAGGAAGAAGGGTTTACCTCTCCCAGCAATGAGCTGTGGCTGCAGAAAGCCCTGTTGCCAAGGACCTGCCATGCTTCTAGGAATCCATCCCAACAGCTGGGAAAAGCCCAAACAAAGCCCAACACAACTACTGCAAGATCAATACTCTAAGTGTTTATAACCGAGATCCCAACGTCCTTGTGTGTAGAAGGCGGGGTGATTGCATCCCGGCATTCCTGCTGCTGAGGAACGAGCTGATGGCAAACACAACTGGTAACAATTTTCTAAAATTGCAGAAATTTCTTGTTCTTTTCTTTTTTTCGTAGTTAATAGTTCTTTTGTCCCGGCCCTAGACATTTTGCTAATCAGTTTGTATCATATGGGAGCTATCAGCAGAGACTGTCAAGCCTGGGGATATGTAAAACCTTTCCATTGCCTGAAGAATCCAACGAGACCTTTGACACTCGCCAAATTCCCTTGCAAGGAAAGGGTGAGGGAATAAAGTCAGAGCCAAAATCTGCAAAGCCATTTCTTCATTGGTCTTCAAGTAGAATCTTAAAGCTCTCCTCTGCTGATACAACATTTTTATGCGACAACAAGTGAGGAACTGTTTTCCTAAGACTTCTTTCAGTGCTGCTGGCTCCGTTTCTCGCACACTTGGTCACTCATTATCTAGCCTGGCCCTCCGGCTCCCCCAGCTTGGTCACGATGGCTGCTGAAGAGCAAAGCATGTGGAAGTTCAGGATCAGATGCAACCCATCAGGTCAGCTGCTGGGATGCGAGAGGTGCCATGGCATGGGAATGGCAGCAGAAGCAGAAACCCCTCTGCTGGGGCACCAAAGCTTTTCTGGAGCAGTGTCCTCCGAGACAACATTATTTCACTGGAGCACTTCTGAGCCCGACTGATCCTTGACGTGGTCCTTACAGTCAGTGACAGCCTTGCAAAGAAGCAGAAAACACCTGCACATTTCCCTCAGAGTGGTATGGTAGAAGATGGTCCCAATGAGGTCTACAGAGCTGTCAACATCTGCATGAGGCGGTGGGGAATCAGGTCTGAATTCTTTCCTGAAACATCCCATTAAGGATCAGAAATGTAACTCTAATGTCCTTGCCACCAAAGCAAAAGCAACCTTCTGGTTTAGGCAGAACCTGAGTACACACACTCCTGCATCCTCCAGCCACCCAGGAAAACAAGAAAAGCCAAACAAATCCCACCATCACGTATAAAACTACAGGGGGCTGATGGGAGGCACCACAGAAGCCTCTGTTCCTCAGCCCAACCTGCCTTTTCCCTTTTCTATTGAAATAAATGGAACACGGAAACTGGGGAAACTGAACCAGTTCAATTGAAAGCAATGGAGCAGAACCTCCCCACTGCACACTGGTGGAGCTCGATTGCCTTTGATGGAGCCACACCGCTCCACAGCATCAGAGAAGCGCGTGCGTCACTGCTTATCAAGAATATTGATCCCTAGAGAGTACGTAACCGAGCCTGGGACTTCATCCCCAGCCCTGGAATGCCACCGCTGCACCAGCACCCACCCAGCAGCCCCCCGTGCTGGCGTCGGGCATGGGGCTGGTGCAGAGAGGTGCCAGTAAATCAAGGTGTGCGAAGGGAACAGTCCCATTAATTTCCACATGTGCATCTGAGCAAGAAGTGCCTGATAAAAAAAAAGACCCATTTGCCATTGCAACTATATCAACCCTTCTTCAAAAAGTCACTTTGAGGTCACTGTTTTTGTCCAGTATTTCAATACATTAAATGCAATTACTTCATTGTTGATTTACCTGTCATTAGAGGCATGTGTTTGAACATGATTTATTGAGTGAGTTTTGTGCCAGTTGACTTGCAATAGATTGCACAATATTCAAAAAGGCTCATTTGCTTGGCATTACATTAGAAGCAGGGTGATTGCAACACAAAGCAATGTAAATGAGTTCTGAGAGGCTCCATCATTCATGTTGTCATGTACTGAATCCTATTATTATTTATTACCATAATTGTACTGTGTTTCCTGGGGCGATAAATTAGGACTGATGGGTCCCGCTGACAGCCAAGGACTGGACTCGCTCTATATAATTTAATAGGGATACTGTTGGATCTCTGCTTAGGGGAGACTTGGGGAAGAATTTAGTAACTAAGCAAAATCTCTTCTTAAAAAAATTAAAAATAAAATAAAAGCAGTGAGAGGGTTTTTTTTCCCCTGCTTCTCCCTTGGCAGCAATTTAAGTCTTGATAAAAGCTGCAAAGGAAATGGGAGCAGTCTGTCTTTCATAATAGGATTGTTAAAAAAATCACTGCCCTGTGTCACAATCTGTTTTCTGCTCCCTGCTGACAGGCAGCCTCGCGACGGCTGGGAACAGAGGGACAGTGTAGGGCTTAAAGGGATCGCAGTGACAGCTCCCGACCTCTCGTTCCAGCTCAGACCCAACCCACAGCTGCAAGTAAAAGTTGTTCCTAACCGATGGCTCTGGGGAAGGAAGATTTTATCCCTGGATCTCAAACCCAAGCATTCACTGCCCAAGCTTTCCCCGAAGTCTCACAAGAGGCTGCTGACCAGCCTGGCAGATCTCACGGCTTGTTGAAGAGCCTTTCAAAGCTCGGCAGTCCTGAAAGTTCACTGCTGCGTTGGTTACACACCCACAACCCCCTCTCTGAAGGGTCTGCAGACAGCCTGAGGAGCTCACTGATCAGGGATTGGCCCTATTTCAGATCCTGGGGATGTTTTAGGCATAATTGGAAACTGTTGGAATGGGTCCAGAAGAGGCTACAAAGATGGTCTGAGGTCTGGAGCACCTTCCCTATGAGGACAGGCTGAGAGGAGCACTATAAGAGCATTGTTTGCAAAGATAAAGGAACCTGTGAGGGGGATAAGGGAAACAGGGAAAAGAGGTCTCAGGTTCTGGCATCCAGATTAAGATAATCAACAAAATCCTTCTCCTTCCCATGCTTTTAAACACCACCAATGCTCCATCTTTCTACTGCGCTTCTTGTGAAGAGACTCAAGAGCTGCAGAACCTCAGAACTGCTGGACTAGAACAGGTTAATGATCCCTACAGCCCTGTATGTTGTATTTGTGAGCAACCAAGTGTTCATAAATCCTCCTAGTGGACAATTTTATGGAATAATCAACACATAAGGGATATTCCCTTCTACCCTTCCCCGAGTTAGTGACTGCCTTATGCCCTGAGGCACAAGCGCTTATTGACTGTCTCCCTCTCTTGTTGAAGTCAATAGATATCTGTCAATTCAGGTCAATTCAAATGAGGTTTTGTTGACAGGAGAAGCTACACAAAATGTTGCCAAAGTGTGAGAAAATGACAGCACACCCCTACCTTCCTTGAGCCATCTGTCAGAGACAGACACAACCCGCACTGTTGTTGTAGAGAGACTTACTTGCAGCTTCATCAAACAGAAACTGTCCTCGATCTGGCCTCATTGACTTAATTGAGCTGAGTTATGCTGAGCATAAACAAGATCCATCCTGGTTCTTTATGGACACAACCAGAAGTGGCACGAGTGCATTAAAAGGTCGAGGTTGTAAACCTGTAATTACGTTAGAAACAAGGCATTACTGATATCCTCCTGCCACAGAGCAGCAAGCAGCGTCCACAGGCACGGAGCAGCACAGAGCCTGCACCTACAGCTGTTGGGCCACCAGCAGCCCCGGTTCCCCCTCCTTGCCGATCGCCGCTCCAGCTCATATTCTCTCTACCCCACGCAGACATATGAAACTTGTCACTCAGACATCAAAGGCGCTTTTCGCTCACCCCTTCTCAGTGGTGACACATTTTTGGCCAAGCACATCACATTAATAGAGCTTGCTGTCAAACAAGAAGGCTTTCAAACAATGGAAGGATTGTATGCTGTGCAGCACGGCCGATGGGCTGATCACCAGGTAATGTGATGCAAGAGCTATAAAATATCTCAGAGACACAAGGAAAAAACACAGAGCCCAGTTTGGAAGACAGACTTGTGGTTTGTTGAAGGGTTTTTTTGGTATAAATGTTGGAACAGACCCTGGCATTAGATTCGACTGAGTTTCCAAGCCAAGCTTTGGTTTCAAATGTACATTTCCTTACACAGTGCAGGGTTTCCTTGTCTTCTCCAGTGCCTCCTTCCCCAGTACATGCTCCCCACCCTTCACCTCTTTACTTGAAACAAATTAAGGGCCAGGTTCATCTGGCCTCATAGGACTTGTGGAACTATTTAAAGCTCACTGTGTTGCACTGGAACCTGTGCAAAAGCAGCCTGCTCCTCACCAGCACCTTTCACCATAAAAGATAAAAGGCTTGGCTTTGCACACTGTTCATGGTCTGGTTGAGTCCCAAAAGAAATCATAGATTGGTTTGGTCCTCCCATATGAGGACAGGCTGAAAGAGCTGGGGTTGTTCAGCCTGGAGAAGAGAAGGCTCCGGGGGGGACCTTAGAGCAGCCTCCCAGCACTGAAAGGGGCTGCAGGAAAGCTGGGGAGGGGCTCTGGATCAGGGAGTGCAGGGATGGGATGAGGGGGAAGGGTTTTCAGCTGAAAGAGGGGAGACTGAGATGAGATCTTGGGGAGAAATGTTTTGCTGTGAGGGTGGGGAGGCCCTGGCCCAGGCTGCCCCATCCCTGGAGGTGCTCAAGGCCAGGTTGGATGGGGCTTGGAGCCCCCGATCCAGTGGGAGGTGTCCCTGCCCATGGCAAGGCTTTGAGATCCCTTCCAACCTAAACCATTCTATGCCTCTATTTCAGCAACTGTACCAGCTGGGATTTGCCGCACAGCTTTGAAGGACCAAGTCTAACCCATTTCTCCTCCTTCTCACGCACCCTCCAGCCCTGAGGCAGCGAGGGAGAGCCCTGCACCACACAGCTGATGTTCTAGTAAAGACGTCAGGGCTGGGTAAGAGCAACAAAGCCACCCTTGGCTCCAGCCGTGCAGGCCACTGACCATCCATTAGCCAGCAGGAGGGTCTGGCCCTTGGTGAGCCGGTCTGGCTTTACATCTGTGACCTCGCAACCAGAGGCTGCCACCCCATCACACACCCAGCCTGCATCCTGAAGGGTTGGTTTGTGCAGCTTTGGTGAGCTCTCACCATCCGTACATCCTTCCACACATCTCCAGGAACATTACTGTGATACAAAGTATGACTGACTGGCGAGATGAAGATATTAAGCATGTGTCTTTGTCAGTTATGGCCATTATCATTAGCAGACAAGCTACTATTCCCTATATATTCCTTTTAGAACCGTTTACAGCTGAAACATTTTTAATGGCTCGATGAATATGAATGCAACATTTATAACCATTTACACATATGAGACTTTGGGGCACATCCATCTTTCATTGCAGGCACATAACCTCCCATTACCGCCCTGTCACTCCGAAGAGCGAGTGGGGAGAAGAGGACCCCACTTTGGAGTGAAAGATGAGGGCATTATTCCTGACTGTTTTGTAGAACACATGTTCAGAAATCACCCTTATTGTCATCGCAGACTTCTCTCCCCAGTCACGCTCTTATTTAGACTCTTTAGACTTTCATTAACAATGGAGAAACGCAGGCCGTTACATCTGTTAGCAGACATAATTTTAGACAAATACAACTTCTTATCAAATAAGCCTGCAATAAATGTTTCATGAACAGAACCCTTCAATAGAGCTCCCAACACTAATTTAATGAGAAGTATCAAATGAATTTTTTTTTTATTCTGATATCTCCCTTGAGACAAATGATACTTTGCAGGCCTATTTTTAACAAATGAATTATTGACTTAAACTGGCACAATTAATCACAATATAATGGGATCAGGGGATGTTAGAGGCTCATTCAGCACGGCAGATGATGAGTACTGACTCTTCCAAGAAATGAGGCTCTTTAATCACTCCCAGATTAACAGCTACATGCTTTCAAATTTCAATCACAGCGAGCTGGCAGTGTGGAATGAAAAGGGCCCACTCCAGCAAGAAGGAAGAAAGCAGAAGGAATTCTTACCCTACAAGAGCCTTGGTGTTCATTGTCTCAGAAACAGGTACCCAGCTTCCCCTGGGAGAGGACAGGATCTAAATCACAATGCATCTCCAAGATTTCTTTCTTCTAGTTTTTGTCGTGTAAGGATTTGGTTTCAGAAGGACAGAACGTACTCATAACCCACTCGACTGTTTAACATCTGCCCTTAAGGGAGGACTTAATAGAAAAAGCAGGACTTAATAGAAAAAGCCTGTTAACCAATCCTCTCCTCCTTAGCATAACTGTTCTCTGAAGTTTTTGCACCTGCATTGCTCACTGTGTACACTCTCAACGCGCTGGTTTGGAGGGATTTTCTTCTTTGGTCAGCTCCACAGCCTTAGAAAGACACTTCTATGAATTGCAAGGCTTCCCCAGAACCCACAACTCCACAACTGGGTGTTTTCTGTCCCCAGTCCTGCATCCAGGCTTATCCAGAGTGTGCAGGCAGTGGGGTCACAAGCAGACCTCATATTCTCCCCTTGCAATTCCAAAAGGTCACAAACTAAAGATCTGTCCCTTCTATTTAATGGAGGCCTCAGGTTCTGAGCTAGCAAAGCACTCAGGACACTGCATTCAGCACAGATTACATCATCCATGGTCATGCAGACCCTTTTACTCTGCAGAGCAGTAACCGGGATATTTCTCTTTTTCTATTCTCAAGGGCTACAGTTCCATTTCTCCCTGACCTGCAGCACAAAGCTTTCTGTGCTCCTGACGTGCACTGACCCCCAAAACAGCACAGAGAAGAGCAGACTCCCCAAGACATCTTTGCAGTCTCACACCTCATACTCTGGGCAGAGAACTCCTATAATGGTCCAACCATCACCCAACCCAAGTGCACGAGAACAAGCTTGAGTTTCAAATCCCTTTAGGGCTTACAGACTCACTGGCAGAAAGAGAAGTGCCAAGTGATCTTTTTCAAGCTTTTGCTTGTGTGTTTGTGTGTTCTGTGCACCAGCACCCTGTGAAAGGAACTGCAAAAGCTGCATTTTAGGCCCCCAGTGTAAGATGCGTCACGGATTTATCACCTTGGCTCGACTCCAAGCTCTTGCAATCGCACGGATACCGATCACAGCGAGAGCACTGCTCACACCAGGGATTTGATGCAATTGTCTTGCCGTGATTGGGACTGGAAATTCTTTCAGCTCCCCAGACGACATTTGGCCCAATTAAAGAGCAATCCAGAAGCTCTTGTGACAAAGGATAACAAAATGAGAAGTATACAGATTAACTTTTAAAGCCAGAAATGTCAAAGGGAATGAAACAAAATTAACATCAAGGCAAAGCAAATGCACACTGAAACGACACGGAAAGTCAAATACTCTGCCTGCTTTCTTTTGCTAGTCTTGAGCTGAGAGTTCTGTCTTTTCTCAGCAGCTGCTGGCGACATCTCCGACACCTCGAGCAGAGCTTTTCCATCAGCCTGTGCTGGTTGGGGTGCTGCAATACCCTGGAGTCGCAGAGGGAACCATTCTCAATTAGAGAAGATCCTAAGATCTCATCTCAATCTCCCCTCTTTCAGCTCAAAACCCTTCCCCTCATCCCATCCCTGCACTTCCTGATCCAGAGCCCCTCCCCAACTTCCCTGCAGCCCCTTTCAGCACCGGGAGCTGCTCTAAGGTCTCCCCAGAGCCTTCTCCTCTCCAGGCTGAACAACCCCAACTTTTCCAGCCTGTCCTCGTATGGGAGGTGCTCCAGCCCTTGGATCATCTCTGTGGCCTCCTCTGGACTCACTCCAACAGATCCATGTCTTTCCTGTGCTGAGAACTCCAGAACTGAACTGAACAATGATGCCAATTCTGGACTGGTGCCTCAACCTTGTCTTTGGTGTCTCTGCATGGCACCAGGCAGTGGCTGTAATTTTTGTCATAGTGGATTTGCAGGCTTAATGAAAGCAAAGAAAACCAAAAAGACGTCATTCAAAGACCTCCATTCCACGTTAGGGCACAAACAATATAAATACAGCCAAGGCAGCAATCTGTCAGCTGTCAGCTGCTGGCCATAGCTTTGTGGGAAATGAATTTTCAAGTGCGATTTCAGGAGGCTGCTGAGCTAAGGCTGGGGAACAGTGGGGATGGATCGAGCGGGAAGTGGACATGTGTGTTCCCTTACTGATCATAGAATGGTTTGGGTGGGAAGGGACCTCAAAGCCCATCCAGTTCCAACCCCTGCCATGGGCAGGGACACCTCCCACTGGATCAGGGGGCTCCAAGTCCCATCCAATCTGGCCTTGAACACCTCCAGGAAGCGGACAGTCCACTACAGAACAGGAGCGGTAAAGCAGCAAAAAGTCACCAGGGTTAAGTTCCTGGAATTACCATAATTTGACAGCATTTGTCACTGACGGCCATACCCAGAGAGCATTTTTCCTTATCAGTCCAACTAAACAATCCACCGCTGCTGTTGGCCATGGAGCTCTGCGCTCCTTGCTGGACTGCAAGACGCGAACGGCACTTATTTCCAGTCCTGCCTTCTGAGAAACCAACATCATAAATTAGAACGTCCCTCTTGGCTACACGTGTGTTAACTACAGTGCAGTTGGTCACAACCATCGTACAGCTCTATTTTCTGATAGATTTAATTACTCCTAATTTATACCAGGCAGAGCTGCACTTCGCGTGTGAAGGACTCAGCACTGGCACTTTAATGTCACGCTTAATACACATTTTTAGAGCTCTGGTCATTAACTATGCGATAGGTTTGAGCCCTAGATTTACTCCAAGACCTGACTTGGTTTTTGGAGGCTGTTGCAGCACCTTGGCAGCATGGCCTCGCGTCCAGTGTATGTTCTCTACAGATGACAACTACACTCCTCAATGTCACCATCGCCAGGGAGCAGCCGTGCCCTTCTAGGTGTGACATGGGTGATTTTTCAAGAGATTCTCAGCATCAGAGGCCTGCAGGCCTTCAGCCAGTGTAAATCAGCGTGCTGAGAAATAAAAGCAGGTTTATGCTTCTTAGGAATGTTTATTATTGCAACAGCTCAAAAATGAAATCTCGTATTTGTGAGAAAAATATGGTTGAAGTTGCTCCTGCATGGATAAAAATGACCCACATTCCTGCTTTCCTCTTAATTTTTTAATAAGCTGGTTCATTCACTGCACGATATCGCTACGTGCTCTTATCTTTATCAAAAACATTAATAAAATATTCACTTCTATTTGTTTACCAAAAATGCTTTTTATGGGGATGAAATATTTCTCAAATCTGCTCATTTATATTTTTCACCAAACAATAAATTAAAAAGCCAAAACATAATTCATGTTGCGGACTTAAAGAATTTTGACAGCAGCAACAACTTGTTTTGTGTTTTTGAGGGGAAAAAAGAAACTCTCTCCCATTCCACAATTTAACAGCTTTTTTTAAAACACCCTGCTTCTGTGTTTGCTCGGTGCTGAGCACTGTGTGTCCTTGATGCCATCTGAGGCACCTGGACATTGTAGACACATAAATACAAACCAACATGCATAAATGGTGATCACCAAATTAATAGAATTATGGAATGGTTTGGGTCGGAAGGGATCTCAAAGCCCATCCAGTTCCACCCCCTGCCACGGGCAGGGACACCTCCCACTGGGTCAGGGGGCTCCAAGCCCCATCCAACCTGGCCTGGAACACCTCCAGGGATGGGGCAGCCACCACTGCTCTGGGCAACCTGGGCCAGGGCCTCCCCACCCTCATAGCAAAACATTTCTCCCCAAGATGTCATCTCAGTCTCCCCTCTTTCAGCTCAAAACCCTTCCCCCTCATCCCATCCCTGCACTCCCTGATCCAGAGCCCCTCCCCAGCTTTCCTGCAGCCCCTTTCAGTCCTGGGAGCTGCTCTAAGGTCCCCCCGGAGCCTTCTCCTCTCCAGGCTGAACAACCCCAACTCTCTCAAACTGTCCTTGTACAGAAGGTGCTCCAGCCCTCAGATCACTTCCATGGCCTCCTCTGGACTCGCTCTAACAAATCCAAGTTGTCCAGCCCACCACCCTAACAGGACCATTGAGGGCAAATTCCTTGAAACTCATAGATGTTAAAACTTCTTTCAAAGGTCTTGTCTACAGGCTTCGGAGACGAAGCTAAAGCATGAAGTTAATGTGCATGTGTCAAAGCTCCGTGGTTAGATGAAACTGCAGCAAACTACAGATGCTATTCTGAAACACAGCAGCCACATGGGGGTTTAATAGCCTTGAACTTCTGTCTGTAGTCTCATACAATCAGTTACTCCTCATGGCTCCCCACACTGACAGGTCCTAAGCATACATAGGAGCTTACGGGTTGTGTGAGTTGTTGCTACACAACCAAGATAATTTACATACCACTTCAGTTCATCAGGAGCTGCTCAAAGCATCCAGGATGTCCAGGATGGTGCCCTGACTTGCTGGTCTCAGGCCTGAAGGTGGGCTTGTTGAGATCCAACTGACCTCTGTCTGCTGCTCCAGCAGGACATGGCTGCTCCTTTCTGCCCAGAGCAGCGGTGGCTGCCCCTCCCTGGAGGTGTTCAAGGCCAGGTTGGATGGGGCTTAGAGCCCCCTGATCCAGTGGGAGGGGTCCCTGCCCATGGCAGGGGGTGGAACTGGGTGGGCTTTGAGATCCCTTCCAACCCAAACCATTCCATGGTTCTATGTCTCAGAGCGACACAGCTATTCCAGAGGGATGGAGCTGCAAATGAGACCACAGTGAGGCGTAGCAGCTCATTTTCTGGGCTTGCTCTAAAGCGCATCTGTTCCATCATGCTCTTTTCTGAAAGTGGTAAGTAGGACAGGGAATGTTTTGCTACAGAAACTGCAATTACTCGTGGTGTGTGTTATTCGTCTTTTGATTATTTATGAGAACATAATAACAGAACAACTCAGCAAACAAAGCCCCCCTTCCTCTACCCCTTCTCCTCCAACAAACCAATATAAGCCCATGGACTGTGCTTCCCAGCATAAGGTGGTTTCTACAAACACAACTGCTACCTAAAACCCTATGGAAAAATCACCCCTTTTGATTGACAGATGCCATGGTGATCAATAAAGGCAAAGAAAACAATCTGAAATCACTGTTGGAGTTCCTGTTACACCATTTTGGCAAAATAAAGGGAAGTCTCCACAGTCAGCAGTCAGAGTGACACCGGCATTGTCTCACATTAATCAATACAACCCCACACAGTCCCTGCTCTTCCCAGGAATCAGCTGTCCCTCCAGGGGAAGCTGCAGAAGACTGGAGGGGGAAGCAGCTGAGATCAGTGAAGAATCAGGCACAGGGGACTCAAATTCATCTGCAAGCAGGTGTGAAGTGAATTGTTCCAAAAGGACAAGATTCATTCTTTTGCCGGCTTTGGGATGAATTAGCATGAATTCATAATCCATAAATCCTGGTGGCAGCAGAACAGCATCCCTCCTGTTGTTATTTATTTTGAGATTTTCACTGGGGCAATAGCTTTACGTTTGACATTTATATAGGTCACAGTGAGCTAATAGCCATCTGCCATCTGGGGACTTTCATAATGAACATTGCAGAAGACTATGAAACAATCTCTGGCATTTCCGATTCAACAGAAGCTGAAATAGGGTTGATCTTTACAATATGCTCTGCTGTCTCTCTTCAGGTTTGCATTAGTCATTTGCCTGGCCTTGCTACACACACACGTGTGCTTGCACATATGGGAAGTGGTGGGCTTCAGCATTTTATACCATCAGTTCATCACCACACACATGAAAAACACCCAATACCTTGCACAGCTACAAAAGGTCCACATTCAACTGAAAATTCTTAATACATTTCAGAAATATTAATGAGTCCCCACCCTTCTCCCCTGCAGTGCAGGCACAGAGGCGCAGCCCTTGTGCTGGCTTAACTAGGGTACAAGGATGTGAAATCAGTCCTGCAAGGTCACAGCCTTCCCTTAGTGCAACCTCATTGCCCTGCTCAGCCAAAATACACACCAGGCTGAACAAGATCATGTGAGAAAGTGTAGAGGTGCGAAGTCCCCAGAAAAACTACCACAAACACAGGAGCTGAGGTGTATTAGGTGACACCACTCATCTCATTTGGGTTGGAGCAGCTGCTCCTACCAACCCCGACCATCTGCAGGCACTCTGCCAAATGCACCTGGGATTGAATCAGCCAAGCCACGCCTGCAGGGGAAGGATGGGCAGGGTGGCTCAGCCCAACAAGCAGATGTACAGTGGAAAGTCCCTGCAAGGGATCTGTAGTGGCATGAAATACCTGTAGTGTCACCTCTTGGTGAGCTGTGCCTATGCGCCAGCGCTGCTGATGTAGCAGCCTCCAAGCGGGCTCACTGCAGTGCAGAGCCGATGCTACCCACACCTGTCCCCAGCTGAGATCAGTGTTGTATCCACATCTTTCCCCTGCTGACATTAAAGCACCCATGGGCATTGTCTGCAGCTCCCTGCCCAGACAGGAGCCTCACAGCCACCTCCCTTCTTCTCACAGGGTCGACAGAGCCAGGAACACAGCTATTCCCAAGCACCTGCCTGCACTGTGCTGCTCTCATCAGCTCTTGCTGATGGGGAACTGGTAGAGGAAAAGATTAAACGACTTGCTGAATCCTATCGGCCACCTACAAGAGCTGTGAGTGACTAAAGGTGGCCCGAGTTTCAGGTCAGCACTGTAACTGCAAGGCCACCCTTTCTCCCTGTACCCACACGCTGTTTATTTCAGGATACAAACGTGTGAAAGGACTGAATGTGCTCAGACAGATGAGGAGATCCCATCTCAATCAGTCACTCTCCAAAAAGCCTCCTGGGGATCCAGGCCCCCCTCGTGCCACCTGTGCCTCCTGAGTTCCACAAGCTCCAGCAGGGCTCAGGGTCATAAATTACATTTGTCTGCCTGAGCAGCAGCAGCCTGGCCGAATTCGCCTTTCCATGCCTCGACTCCTGATGAAATGCCTCTTGCCTGGTGCCAAGATCTGTGAAAACTGGTCTTTGCAGCCTCCTCCCTCCTTCAGGACGCGCCCCAGCGAAGCGGCCGGAGGCATCCTTGATCAGATGTGCTCCTCCTCCTCCCCTTTGCCCCCCGACACAGACGCCTGGTCCTGGGGTGTCGCTTATTTGTGTTATGTCTTTCAAGGACGACACACAGAGCACATTTGAAATCCAATCCCCTCTTGTGGGGCTGCAGGGATGGGAAATCAGGGAGATGCCTGAACACTGACCAGGTTTTGACCTGGTCCTATGAGGACTCAGGTTACACAAAACGCTGTGCTGGCTCTGATAAGCATAAATCCTTCAGGCTGCAACTTTTGCAAAGTTCAGCAGGTGATAACTTAAAGAACTTCATGCTCAGCTGCTGCCTACGAACGCCAAGGTGCCGCGGGGAAGGCGCGCTGGAGGGGGACCCGGGAGTCCGCTCCCACCACCACCCCAGGAGTCACCCGTTCCCAACAGCGTGTTCTGGCTCTCTCTCCCAGCACAGAGAGCAGCCTTGCTGTGGCACAGCAGCCTTTTGTGGCCTGTGAGACTTCAGCTGATTGTACACTGTACAGCCTGACTTGGAATCACAGCATTATGGGATGCTTCGGGTTGGAAGGTTGGAAGCCCATCCAGTTCCACCCTGTTGTCATGGGCAGGGACATATTCTATGGGATCAGGGTGCTCCAAGCCTCATCCAATCTGGCCTTGAACACCTCCAGGGATGGGGCAGCCACCACTTCCCTAGACAACCTGTGCCAGGCCCTCCAAACCTTCACAGGAAAACATTTCTTCCTAAGATCTCATCTCAATCTCCCCTCTTTCAGCTCAAAACCCTTCCCCTCATCCTATCCCTGCACTCCCTGATCAAGAGCCCTTCCCCAGCTTTCCTGGAGCCCCTTTCAGTTCTGGGAGGCTGCTCTAAGGTCTTCCTGGACCCTTCTCTTCTCCAGGCTGAACAACCTCAACAAGACGTCCTGAAGCCTTGCAGCCCCTCCTTGCTCCAGCACCAGCCGATTTGTGATTTGCCTTCCATTGGCCTCACCCCAGCAGAGTTTCTTTGCGCTGCCACTGCCAACAGGCAGAGCTTTGCCTGTGTCACCAGCTCCCTTTGACAGCCATCAGTGCAGGCCCTGCTCCACAGGACAGCGTAGGTTCAATGGGAGGCATGAAAAGATGAATGTTGCAACTTCCTCTTCCACCACACACGTGCTCCTTTCCCCACAACACAGGGTACGCACCAACACACAGCCAAGGCTGTGCTGTTAAACAGTGTTCATTCCTCTCAGCACCGCTGGCAATACATAACAGAGCTCAGCCTGAGGAGCGCTTCTGGGATTGTTATTAATGTCCGTGTCATAACTGCTTCCATAGGATTTCCATTACACCAGGGATCACTGCGTGCAGAAGGAGCCAGGAGCTCAGCCCAGGCCTGTTTTCTCCCAGCAGGATGCAAGACCCAGATCCCGCTTTGAATTACAAAGACCAGGGGAGAGAGAGAGAGAGAAAGAGAGTTTCACATTGTTTCAGTTAAGGAGAGGCTCACCGAAGGATACAGAAGAGAAATGAAGGCAAAGGGGTCATTCCTGTCCCTGGGAATACACTTCTGCACCAGCTGCATTAGCTAAATTTACTTCTGCTTTGCTGCTTAAGTGTTTTCCCGTGCTCCTGTCCTGCTCCACACCTGATCTGCAGCATCAAAGCAGCCTCTTCCATCAGTCTCTGCCCCTTGTACTGCTCAGCTCGTCCAGACTGCACCTCAGGACTTGCCTTGTCCCACCACCGTGCTCCACGCTCCTTTCAAGTTCCGGCTCTTGCCATTGGATGTCAATCACAGCTATTTTAACGCGCTAACTTTCTAAATCCACACTTGTGCTTACTTAACAATGGCCTGCTTTGATCAGTGTAATATGAGCAAAACCAACAAACCCGAGCCCTTCACCTCCCCTCCCCTCTCCCAGAGCACCCTCCCCAGGCCTCAGGCTTGTAAAACCAAAGCAATTGCTATCTTTAATTTTATTTCCTGTATTTTCAGGCTGTTGGGTGCTGGTTCTGATTAGGGACATTCTGAGCAAGAATAAAGCTACTTTAAATAAAACACATGTTGAGCCTTAGGGGGGAAAAAAAGCACCACCTTCTCAATTTAGAAGAAATGCCTTTTCAACCAGTGTTGTGGGCAAGGCTGGATTAAGCCAGGCAACTTAGGAAGCAACCTTTCTTGTTATAGAATGGTAGAATTGTTGAGGCTGGAAAAGACCTCCAAGCTCATCCAGTCCAACCATCAGCCCAACCCCCCCGTGCCTGCTAAACCCTGTCCCAAAGTGCCACATCCACACGCTCTTTTAACCCCTCCAGGGATCGAGACTCCACCGCTGCCCTGGGCAGCCTGGTCCAAGGTTTCACCACTCTGTCAGTAGAAACAATTCCTAAGATCCAACCTAAACCTCCCGTGGCGCAACTCGAGGCCATTTCTTCTCATCCTATCACTGGTTACTTGGGAGAAGAACCCAGCATCCACAACACCACAACGTGCTTTCTGGGAGCTGCAAAGAGCAATAAGGTCTCCCCTTGGTCTTCTCTTCTCCAGGCTACACAGCCCCAGGTCCCTCAGCCACTCCTCATAAAACTTGTGCCTCAGTCACATTGCTTTTATGGTTCAGTGATCAGAAGGACATTATTTGTGGGTAGAGTGAATGGACTTTAACATGGAAGGACAAGGGCTCCAAGCATTTTCAGGAAGCGTAGTTTCGGGAGCACATTCCAAGACAACTTCTTACCTACTCAGGAGTTTCATAAAATCAAAATGGGACTTCACTTAGACTTCACTTGGATAAAAAGTGAAGTAATTCGCTTGATTTCAATAGACTGCACCTGTATATGCACTTCAGAGCCTGGTGAGGCTGAGGTTGCTGCACTGGGACAGCTCTGCAGCTGCCGAAGTCATTAAGGCCAACATGGTTAGGCTCATCTGTGCTGCCGAACAAACAGGTTGGTGTTTGCAGTAGAGCTGCTTTGGACTGCTGCCGCCGCTGTAAATGAAATCAAATATGGCCCCACGACCGGATTTTCACCAATCTGACTGAAAATGTCATTGAGCCTTCAGAGCACGGCTCTGGCAAACCCGTTCTTGCTAGCCCAGCTCCCTGACCAGAATTCAGGCTTCAGGAGAACTGTGTCACTTCTGAACAAGCTGCCTAGATGTAACACACAGGAAATAGGCACCACACACCCATAGCTCTGAGATTCTGCACATGATCTTTTGGCAGGGGCAAACTCAGGGCCAATCCTACTCAATTTGGACATGAAATCTGCCAGTCCCAGCACCCTGACTGCACTTTTCCCTTCCAAGGAGCTCTTGTCTACCCTGAGTAGCAGAGCCTTATCTTTGTTTTCATCTGTCTGTCAGTCTTGATTTTTATCTCTTTAGATACGTGCGCTCTCCTCCTACCCCTGCAGATCCTATGACCTTAAGGTCCTTCACCACTCAGTGCCAAGATCATGTCAGAACTGAGATCCTGCCCCTCAGGAAGGAGTTACTGGGACCTTTCATGGGTCAGGGTTCATTCAGATTAAGTTAAAGAGGCAGGGAGATAAAAGCCAGAGCAGGCTCTTGTGGAAGAGTTCATGGGCGGCTGCCGTGCCCCAGTGCAAGCAGTTTGACTTAAAGTGTGCTGAAGCCAGCAGAAAGTGTTTGGAATGCACCACAGTGCCTGGCACGGCTGTATTTTTATTCAATAGTTTTACCCTGGTTCAAGAGAGTGAAATGGGTGGTGAGGAGTAAGACCAAATGCTCAACAAGGAGACTATACACAGCTTAAGGTGTGATTTTAAGACTGAAAGGACTGATCAGAGTACAAAGTTTTAGAAGCAGATTTAGGGTGAAGATTAGACTCACCCCAGCGCAGAAACTGACAGCTTTTTCGTAACCAGCTCTGTAGCGGCAATAGCTGTTATATTAGTTCTTCCCCAGCCCAGGGCTCTGCTGTTCAACAGCGCAGTGTGGAACAAGAGGCCACTATCCCAAAGGGTTGGCAACTCACACGCTGTTGTGAAACTTGCCATGGCCTTCAAAACCTGCCTCTGGCACAACCAGTTTCAGTGTCCTTTTCTCAAGCAAAATCTGGAGTATAACATGATTTCATTAAGTGGATGCCGGACAGACAATGTAACATCTTCAAGAAATGGGTATTTTTCCAGACTGCTCAAGAATTTGCTGCATGACTCGGGTGTCAATGAAGAATCTTTGGCGGGCATCAGAGGATCAAACCCTTTTCTTTCCCTAAGTCACACTTCTGTTGTCATTAGTATTTTCAATAATCGATCCGTGGTAGGTACAGACAGCTGGGCACTAGCACAGGGTGCCCAGAGAAGTGGTGGCTGCCCCATCCCTGAAGGTGTCCAAGGCCAGGTTGGATGGGGCTTGGAGCCCCCTCATCCAGTGGGAGGTGTCCTTGCCCATGGCTCGGGGTTGGAAACGGATGGGCTTTGAGGTCCCTTCCAACCCAAACCATTCCATGACTCTATGAAATACATCAGCCCACAGCCCTGAGTGTGAGTCCTGCTGGACCAGGATCTCATTACTCCAAGTGCTGACCAAGCGCAGGCAAACCAAACAGCCCAGAGCACAGAATAGAAAGTGCAATGGACCAGTGCCGTTGCAAGCACTTCAAATTGCTCATTTGTTTTCCCAATATGTGAGTTCTGCATCAGCATTTTGTAGCTGAAAAGCTGTGGGTTTCTTTCCAGCACTGGGAGGGTCAGCAACCCCTGAAGTGAACGCAGGTTCCCCTTGTTGGCACGTCAAGCCCGGCCCCCAATAGCCAAAGGCAGGTGGTCCGCTTCCAGCCCAGACCTGGCCTCTTTCCAGCCCTACCAGGTGGCCAAGCCCAAAAGTGAAGGCATCTCCAGACAAACCATTTTGAAATTCTTTTGCTAAGACTGGCAAATCCACTCTAAATCTGCCTCAGCCTTCGTTGCTGGGCACAGGGGGGGAATTCGCAGGACCGGTCAATGCTCTCAACATTGAGGGGGGACACGGGCCCCCCATCGCCACGAGTGCCATTGTACCTCTGCTGGCAGTTGCTCCATTACTATGACAGCTGCAAACCCCGATGAGTGAATAACCTAATCGAGCCATTAAAAGAAACAGAAGCCCTCTGCCCTGTTTGATTTCTCTCTATAATGATGTAAAGTGCACTTTAATGGAGTCAAAGTGGTCCTGGGCCATTCTTGTTAAGGCCATTTGATGCAGTGCTATTGAGTCCCACTGCTGGCGTTCATTACCTCCCTTCGGCTCTCTCCCTGCCGCATTGTAGTTCAGACTTCCCCGCACAGTTTCTCTGCTGCTACAGCCCCTTGCCTGCATTTTGTCTACATAAATTAGACCTTGTGCAGCATATTGGCCTGTCAGGGGACTAGGAAGAAACTGTATATTGTTTCTGGCATTCCCGGGCCCTTCTGCCCCTGACATCTGCTGTGTTTGTGACAGGGAATACATTCCTGACTCATTATCCGGGCAAGCGGAATCCCTCCCTGACAGCACCATTAATCAGAATCAAGCAGTCCGGCAAATAAAAAAAAAGAAGAGAGAGAAGAAGAAAAAGCGAGCAAAGAAAAGAGACAGTTCCTAACTTTCACTTCTGTGTCATTCCAGTGTCTGGACAAGTAGCAATCTATCTTTTGGAGTGACAGCTCTGATGGATGGCATTATTTATGCTTTTGTGTATTAAAAGACAGTTCTGGCACCGGGTTGTCACTCCACCAGAGAGCTGAAAAAAGGCGAAATTTAATTTGAAGGAAAAGAGGGCAAAGATCAGAGGATTCTGGCTGGGGAGCGCTGCCTGGGAGGGACGGCGGTTGCAGCAGGAGGGAGTAACTGGAAGAGGTGTAGAAATGGTGCATAAATAAGTAATCTGCCTTACAGGTATAGAGATTTCTATTTGTATCGATGTGAGCATCTTCCTGGGCTGGAGAGGTCTGTTTGTTGTCACAAATGGGTTTGATGTTCCCTGGAGGGATGCATCATGTTAGGTGAGATAGGCATATGCTTAATTTTCTGTATATAATTTGCGTCTGTTTGTGTATACAAACATGATTATAAATGCACATGTATCTGTGATTAAATATGTGTATGTAACACGGCGTCGTTACACACACATGTATTTACACAAATGAATTTTAAATACAGGCTTTTTGTTCTAGCATAAACCTCTTCAAGACAGAAAACATATCTAAATATCTACACACACACGAAGACAGTCATGAGGAGACATCCCAAGATGAACAACACATCTATGTTTTGATTTCTTCCTTTAACAAAGAAAAAACTTACTACATCATTTCTAAGCAAATTTAAGTACAAGCAAAGCATAATACTCTTTAAAATACCTTACTCGTTTAATGTTTTGGGGAAAAAGCTGCATTTCATTTCATCTGGAGTGCAAAGTTTGATGTTAGTCTACTTTTATGTCTTTTCTTATATATTTATCCACACCAGCCCAGCTGATGGTTGAACGCAGAAACCCTGACACAAAGATTTTGATGCCCACACTTCCATGTGCACCATCTCCTGCCTGGAAAGGCTGGCAATTCCATGTGAAGTCTCATACTGACCCTTTCATAAAGCAAGAATTCCAAAGAGTGAGACTCCACATCTTTGTTGAACTGGGCTGATGCACATGCTGGCAACTGAACCTGTAGGTATTTTTACAGAGTATATCACACCAGTAGTTTGTATGAAATACCAGAACATGGTCAAAGTGTGTTTCTGTGGGGATGTTACACATAGTGGTACAGGAGGAAACCAGCAGCCCACACTCCTTTCAAGAGCAAACAGGTACATCCTTTTGAAACTTAGTGATGATGTCTGTTATGCCAGCAGTGGATTTGGCTCCAGGAGGAGCCTCTAAGGACCTGCTGTTCCATGTTTAGAGTGAACAGGGTATACTTACCTGAGCTGAAGACTGTAGTTAAATTATTAAAGGACAACACATGAAAAAGGCATCCCATATTTAGGTGTCGACATAAATTAAAAGCAGGAATCTTACCTGGAAAACGGAACTTATTCAGAAAGTTTGGATCACAGAGGGATGAGCATCTCTCTATTCATCCTCTTTTGATGTATCCTGGGATGCACTAGAGGGTTGTGGTGGCTTCAATGAAGGATGAAAATGTGCAGAGGTGCCAGCTCTGTTCACACACGTGCATCTGCATGGGTCTAAAATTGAAGAGAGCCATTTGGTCATGAGTGTAGCAGGGCTCCCAGCCTCTGCCTGCAGAAACGTGCCCTTACTCTAAGCGTTCAGCAGGCTGTGGCTGTGGCTGTGGCTGCCCATGGGCCACGCACCGGTCTCCAGATGCACAGTGGTTTGAATTTAAAGGTCAGATACACAGACACCATGGGACACACTTCCCTGTAACACAAGATGTTTCACTCTGTATTTCCAAACCTGACCAACACATGGTTTTGACCTGAGAAAATATGAAATAACAAGAAACATAGTTCCTATTATTTATAACTTTTGCTTTCAGATGACCCATCTCTCGGCTATTTTGACAAACATCTGCTTTGGAACCCATTAGCCAATACGCAGCATTTGATTCTAATTAATACAAATTTTTTTCATTCCCAAGTCTCAGCAGGTTTCACTGCCACACCCAGAAAATCTTGACAGCAGCCACTTTTGAGACTACAGATCCAGGGCAAGATCGCAAGCACTTCAAAACCTGCTGGAGTTCTTTGCTATATCCAGGAACAGTGCTGACTCGCAGGCCCAGCTGGATTGTTACTATCATCCTCTTGGACTCTTTTTTCCTTCCTGAGGATAGCGTATCCCCTCTTCCGATCCACACGGATTTTCCAGCTTGGCCTCACTACAACCCTCAGCAGTAATGTGGTATTTCCAGCACCCTGACTGAATGCTATGGATGGACAGACGGAACTGCTGTTACTGATGAGTAACAAGACCAGGACAACAGGACCAGCCCAGGACCACATCACTGGTGTTCTGAACACAATGGAGGCCACAAGGCAGCCTAGGACTGATTTAATTTGAAAAACAATCCTAAAGAGGTGACATAACAGCAACCCCATGCAGTGAGCCATCCCTTCAGTGTGAAGCTGTGGAATAAACCTCTTCTTCCAAGACCCAGAGTTTAAATTTCAAAGTGAGATGTGTGCATAATTCCCCCAGGCTTTTTCAAAATCCCAGTTGGTGTTTTGAGAAGGAACTGGTCATTTTTGTAATCCCAGTCTCAGTACGGCAGAGAACATGGACAGGCTTTTTTAAAATGTTGATACCATTACATTGAAATTGACTGGGATGTAGGCAGGCCAGAGCAATATGTGGAGGGGTTTCTTTTTGCCGGCTTTCAGAGGCGTAAGTTGGGCTGGTCAGTAAGTGCTTCAGAAGCCAACGCCCCTCGTAACAGCCAGGCACAGGACAAAAGGAGAGTGTGTCTTCTTTGTCTGTCTTACTGTATCTATCTTTTTGGAACTGTACTGTGAAATAAAGACATCCAAGGCTGCACCTCAGCTGGGGTAAATGGCGTAAATTTTCATAGCTGCAGTGAAGACAATTTATTCCCACTACAGATCTGCCCCTTGATCTCCAAAGCCAAAGGAACATAAGCTCTTGCGTTTTAAGCGTGGTAGTTGGAATGTTTAATTCTATTCCGTCGTCTGTCAGAACAGCAGGCGGAGGGAAGGAATGTACTGGTGTCATATGGAAACCAGGGTTTGATGACGGACAAAATTAAATCCTTGCATTTGGACATAAACCATGGTAACACAAAATATGCAGCAAGTCAGGCTTGGTTTCCAATACTGAAAACACAAGGCCCCACTTGGCAGGCTGTGGAGGGGATATTAGTCAGATTTAGACATGGTTTTCTTTGTTTTATTGAAGGATAAATAATTATGCGCTGAGATATTCCAGACTCATGTTAACACAGTTGTGTGTGAACCACAGCAGAGGATGCTGTGAGAACAGGAAGGACTGAAGGTCCTTTAACCTCAAAATAGCTGGGAATCCAGGAAAACTTTTTGGGGTTACTTCTGGAAAACAATCCCAGTTTCCTCAAAACATATCTGACATGCTGATCTCCAGAAATTAAACCTTCAAGGCGTTCATTTCTGGACATTCTTAGGGTAACGTATTGATTCAGTACATCCCACATCTCCCTACGGATTATGCTCAGCGTTCCTGCTACTGCTTCAGCCGGGAACATGTGCAGTCGAGCCCTTGGCTCTTGCTCCTCTCTGCGCTCGGCAGCTGAGCACAGACGAGGGGATCTGGGAATGGAGGGACTGGCACGCTTGCAGCATAAAGCGTCCCCATCCCTAAAGGTGTTCAAGACCAGGTTGGATGTGGTCTTGAAACCCTAATCCAGTGGGAGATGTCCCTGCCCATGGCAGGGGGTGGAAGGAAGATACAGCACAGATACAGCATGGAGCTGGATTTCACATTTCACTGACGCTCTTGGTCCAGAGGTTTGCTCATTAACAAGGCGATGATTCTGTTATTGAAACTCAGGGTAAGTGGTTCTTCAGGCAAAGATCCAGCAAAGCACTTAGGCAAATTCATAAACTTATGTCCCATTGACTTCTGTGCAACTATTTATACGCTCAAAGCCATGCATGTCTTAAATGCATTTCCAGATCAGGCCTTGTACTCAACAAACAGTCCTGCTGCAGCGCTGTAAACCCCAAGCTTTCAAAATTCATGAGCTCAAGCTCTCTTTTCCTCTAAGCTACCATCATTGCAGTGCACAATGAGTCTTAGTTTTGAACTTCTAATAATTTTCAGTAGCAATCTAACTTTAACAAAGCAAAAGGAACAGCTATGGCTGTCACCTCTGTTCGTGTCTTTGGGAGATGAGATTCTTACAAAAAATACCCAATATTGTCAAACTCACGATAAAATTCTGAATGTAAGAAGATTGTTCTCCACATCTGAAAGAACTGAATTCTTTGTAGACATCTCAAGCTCTAGCAAGGAGCAACCTGAGCTGTGTTTAGGGGGTGGAAAGCTTGTGACTCACAGACTGCTTTGCTCCTCAGGAACTACAGCTCAGCAGGTCCTGTAGAGTTGCGCTGCTGCTTGTTTTGATCTATTCTATATACATTCTATAGTGTTTAAAGGTCATCTCTTAAACTAATATTTAAACATCTTCTTCAATAACTAACAGGGAATCAATTTTTAGTAAGGACTCAACTTGTTTCTTGCAGTAGGTCATCCTTTTCACCACTACGTCAAAATTGACCCCCACATCCGATCAAGGCAGATAAATTAAGGAGTCGGGAGCATCTTTGGATTACTCAACCCCTTTTCAGAAGGACTTATTTCATTTCTTATGGACTCCAGGCACCTGTGAGTATGAGAACGTCTTGCATTCACCCATGTGTGACTCAGGTTTTCCTCTTCTCTTTCCCACTGCTGCACATTTTTCATTTGATCAAATATTTCAATTCCCAAAGTGATATTCTGCAGATTTAGAGTCAGCTGAAGCTGCTCTTAATATAAGTGGTAATTTCATCAAACTAAAAGCAATGGTGATTTATTTCTAATTATAATCTCTGTTTCAATGCAGGAAGTTGAGCTCCAACCAGGGTTTGCCCTGGCCCTAATCAAGACCTGCTTAAAAGGTGTGAGCTCTGCACAACAACCGTTTAATGTGGCTGCCTTTTTCGACAATCCTGCATTAAATACATGCACTGCATTTTTTTCTTTGCTTTACAGCTTGGTGACAAACCGGTTCACTGTGATTTTTCCAGCAGCTGAATCTGCAAACGCCAAGCAGAATTGTGTTTCTAGTCACCAAAGCCATAATGTCCGTTCCCTTTCCTAGAGGAAAGAGGCTCAGAAGAGAGGGAAAGAAGTCCTGCAGTAGAAAAAACTCATCTACTACAGATTAGTTCTGTTTATATTGCAAAGGCTCTGGCTCAAGTGAGGTTTTTTCTGCTTAGAATTATTGTTTTAGCATGAATTTATCTTGAAATGAACTTTGTGGTAAATAGAATTTAAGCATAAGCTTAAATTTAAGGTCTTATTTAAGTGCTTTTCTACTTCATTTGCCAGCTGAGGATCTGGCCTGGGCTTTGAACATCTTTAGGGAGAAGAAACAGATTAATGAGATTAGAACATTTTAAATCACTTTTGTATTTCCCTAGGCTGTGTGATCTTTATAATACCTTGTCTCTACAGACTCTGTAAATGTGTTGGCTGAGTTCTAATAGACAGGGACGATGAAAATAAGACTTGCTTGAGCATCCTTTCAGATTAGGGGAACATACTCAATGGCCTATGGGTGTGTTCAATTTCTTACCTCAATGTGCATTTAATTTCTTTGTCTGCTCTATGAAATCCAGCATTTGAGTGCTTAATGATCAGCCTTATGGGTCTACTGGCCTTGAGGAGATTTGCGTCACATATTTTACCATCGGGCCAGTAAGATGAAAAATGTGGTCATGGAAGATGGTAAGGGGTCACCTAGGAACAGACAGGCTTTCACTCAGAACATCAAAACCAGAGAAGGATCTGGACTGGTACCTTCTGGCAACCCCTACTGGTGTATTCACACTCACCCTTACAACTTCATAAGTAAAAGACATCTGTGCTAATAAGCTTTGCAATTTTTAATTCCTAATTCACGGAACCACAGAATAGTTAGGGTTGGAAGGGACCTTAACCCCCATCCAGTTCCAACCCTGCTGCCACGGGCAGGGACACCTCTCACTGGGTCAGGTTGCTCACAGACCCATCCAACCTGGCCTTGCTCTCACCTGATGTCCCCGAGCCTCACACATGTAAAGAAACAATTACAAATATTTTTAATGGCAAGTAAGGCTCAAGCACAGTTGTATCAGGAGGTACTACACGCATGCCAAACACTGCATTATCATTATTATTGCTATTGACAGTATAAATGGCAGCACCATAATGGGACAACAGCATCAGGTCTCAGGGAGGCAGAGGGTAAGGAGACATTAATATGTGCAGTCAACTTACATCTCGCACTAGGAAAGTGTGCTGGTATGAGTGGTTCTGACACCTAGAACATAAACCAGATGGCCCCTTTCTTACGCCATATCATGCAAAAAGAGATTTGAATTAATTCAAGTAGAAATCATGACAATTCTGTTCCTGTTGGAACTCAGTACAGCGGACAGGGTGGCAGGAGATTATGCTGAATTTTTAACTTAAAAACTACTCATGACAGATGTCACTGCCTGTGTCTTTGTTGCTTCCCATCCTCTCTCCACCCGCTACTGCCCTTCTGGTCCTTCTCCAGAGCAGGAACTCTGGAGCACATTGCTTAAAAACTTATTAAATAAAATTATAAACTTATTGAAATATAATATTGCGTAGAACTTTTTCAAAGTCTGTGTGCAAAGAGAAATCCATCAAACCCCAAAGCGTGTGCCTGACACATAAAGACAATGGCATGAAGGAGATTTCATTTTCCAGTGAACTCCACCTACAGCTCGTTTTGAAATTCCATCCAAAATCAATGCACTGGCCATGGGGATCGATGAATTCTGCAAGCAACAGTGCCTTCCACAGAGAGTCTGCATCCTGAGTAGCTGAGATGAGTAGGACACAGGAATATTACAGGAATATTCTCACCCACATGGTGGAGGCTGAGCGCAGCAGCAAAGGCTCTTTGCCTGGGGTTACACTGCCCAGATCCCCCCTAGACCTGCTGTCACACCTCTGCCCACATAACATTCCTTGCCTCCACTGCAGGGATGCATTCAGGGTCCAGTAAGGTGTGCAGTCTCCCTAGGAGCGGGACCACCTTTGTGCTAGGGCACTGTTGGCACAGCCACCCAGCCCTGACCTCACCATTCCTGCTGGACGCTGCCGTAAAGAGAGCCCAGGCTGCTCCCTGCTCCTGCTCTCTGCATTTCACCCATGCCTCCTCACTCTCATTTTTTAGCGCCTGCTCCACACAGCACGTCTCCTGCCGACACACCCCTGTCAGCTCCTCCATTGTGTGGCCAGCAGCATCTTTCAGCACATGAGCCTCAGCCAATATGGCTTAAACACATCGATCTGGGGCGGAGGGAAGCGGGAGGGAAGCCTCCAGCACCAGCGTGTGTGCGTTTGCGGGGGGGGTCCGTTCTGCCATACAAAAGCACAAGTGGTTTTGTTCGAGCTGGCAGAGGCCGGCTGTGTTGAAGCTCCCTTTCATCAGTGGGTATTAGGCCCAAATCGCTGCCTCTTTGAATATGTACACAGCGCTTTCCATCGCCTGTCACCGGGATGACAGATCTGCCAGGCTCCTCCGGGGCCTGGCACCTGGGGCGCGCAGCAAAGCCGGCTTTTCAGCAAAGAGCACACACAGCTTTTTTTTCCTTTTCTTTTTTTTTCCCCCTTTTTTTTCCTTCCCCTTTTTTCCCCCCCTTTTTTTTCCCCTTTTTTTTTCTCCACTGGGGAACTTTCTCCTCTGCCTTCCCCTCCATTTCTCCCCCCTCCCCGAACCTGAATGAACACTTCTTTCAGTAATGGGTTTTTTCCACCTGGTTGACTTGATGAAAGGTTTATGAGTTGACATTATGTGTGAGAAGAACAAAGCAAGCACGGGGATGTGTGCGTGCGCGGGGGCGGGGAGCCGGCTCGACAGAGCTGCTGAAAACTTTATTACAAACTAAGAGACGCTGGGAGCAATAAATCAGTTGGATGCTCTCTACAAACCAGCAGAAAACTGCCACTGCATAAGAGAAGGAGAGAGCACACAAAGCCATGCTGGGCACCAGCGGGCTCCAGGGAGCTGCCCTGGGCTGCTGGAAGGAGGGAGAGGAGAAGGATGCACCCATCTCACAGCTCCTATTTCCCTGTGCTGGATGGAGACCTCCAGAGTCCTTACCTCAAGATCACAGCTGCAGTAGAATGGCTCCACAGGAGGTTTCCCCAGGAATGAAATGCTGCTCACACACCACACTGCCTTCTGGACAGGCACCCCATAACTGCTCTCCTGCATTCGGACTTCTCTGCCTGATCTACCCACGCACTTTACTGTTTGCTCAAATCCTGCCTCTCCCAAGGTGGAAGTCAGCAGCTCCTGTTTACCAACAAAGAGATGAACAACAGCTTGTGAGCGGTTAAAAACCACCATATCGAAAACAAACAAACAAACAAAAGAGTTTCAGCTGCTGTTTGTTAGGAAACCAGAGTTAACAGGCTTACAGTCAGGAAAAGCACCTTCAGAAACAGGAGTTGAATGACTTGTGCTTTGCATTGCAGAGAAGGGTACAAAGGACCTGAGCTGCCACCAGCTGAGCCTGCAGAACAACCAGGAGGTGCATTGTCACATCAGCTTAAAGGCAAGGCTTGGCAGCCAAGACATGACATGGCATGACACGACACGGCACGACATCGACACGGCATGCTGTGTCCAAGGCAGACAGGCTTCCCCATTGCCTCCACTGCTTGGCACAGACACATCCACCAAGTTGGAGGTACCAGTAGAGGACACAATGCCTTTCCTACAACGTCATGGGCTGCTTTCTCCCAATTTTATGTTCTATTGGAAGTACTTCAGTTCACCCAGGTTTTTTAAAGCATCAGCTTTAGTTCTGCTCTAATTTAGACTTGTGCTAATTAGCACTGTCTCTACTGAGGTGAACGGTTTCTTAGGAGGTAACAGCTTTCCCCACCTAAGCTGAATAAATTGCTCCGAGTATCGCTGTGATGTGAAAAGCAGACCAGGTCCCACCGCATAAAAGGCTCTGAACCATGCAACTGCTGGAGGTCACACAACCCAACAGCACGCTCCCATTGCTATTTCTCCTTAGCAATCCCACGCTGTACACAAAGGCAAACATGTTTCTATTTTAAACTCTAATCCAAGGCTACTGCATGCCTTTTGGAGTGTGGATGTCCTGGAAATGTCACTGCAGAGCAGTGTGCTCAAGAGATTAGAGCCGTTCCTTTCGCAAATGACAGAGTAGAGGCACAGATGTTACTCCAGCCATGGGGTCAGACACAGTTGCTCGGTTGCTCAGCCTTAACTTGTTGCAGTGCATTAATAAAAAGGAGAGGGGGCAAATGCTGAAAGATCCTGAGCAGCTGTAACTTTGCTCAAGTTAGTATTTCTAAGGCTTTCAGCCCAGGTAAGTCAATTTCCTTTCCCCCATAACAACCAGTAGCTGTCACAAGCTTTACTGAGATTACTTTAATGATTGAATTCTCAGGCAAAAATTAGGCTTAATAGTCCTGCTGTGTATGGATGAGCTGAAGAGTCTACAAGGTTAAAAGCCTTTCTGCAAAGAATTCTGCCATGAAAGGGATGCTCAGGAGACTCAGAGGAGAATCATGCCACCAAAGCAGCTGGAGTATCCAATAGCACTGACATTTGCTGAGCCATCCGAAAGCTTCAGGGTAGAGCTGGGTTAAGAGAACCGGTCAAGTCCACAGATGTGGCAATGCAGAACTGCTCAGGGATACAGGAGAACTTACACAGGACTGCCCAGGGGCAGAGATATAGAGGACGGCTGGGAACACCGTCACTCACAGGCACTAGAACCAAGTTCTGATTAATGTGCAATAGCAGCCCTGGGTCTTCAGGCCAAGAACTGCAAGAGGTGAGCAGTTCGAGTCAAGGCTGTGGTGCCTGGCAGAGCAGGGCTGCGGCAAGTACCACCTCCAACTGGTGACATAGTGCGAGTGGGACCAACAACCACAGGGAAAGAGTAAAGCGAACACAACTGCGCGAATACGAGGGGCCTGGTTCTCCCATCAGTGGGCATTTCCACTCAGGCACCTCAGAGAGAGCAGCCAGCACAAATGACAGACTAGAAGGAAATCAGGCGGTGTTAACAATACTTCCAGAAGAGACTAATACTATGGGATGATTCTATTTTTATGTGCCTAATTTGAGAGCTTCTGATATGCAGAGTGAGAACCGAGGAGCTTTTACAGTTTTAGAAAACCAGGTGCTTTTCAGACTTACCTTTAAAGTCAAAATCCATTTTAAATCACCACTGAGAATCTTGGCTGGGGTATAATAACGCTTCCAGGCATTTGCTCTGTCCTAGATCAGCACGCAGTGACACGCATCATTCACACTAATGGACGACTTCTAGCTGTGCTGGGGAGAGAAAGGGAAGGGCTGGGAGAAAGTGCCAAAACGCACTGGGAACTAAAAAACCAAACCCCAAATCAAAATCAGGGGCAATTGCAGCTCCAGTCTGCATGCTTGGTGTTAATCACTTGTTCCATTTCTGTGGTCCATATCTGCTCTACACTTCTGCACTCCGAGCAATTCTGGAGCTGGGTAAAAAGCAAAGTACAGACCAGCTTGAACCTGTAGCTATCACCGTATTAGTGCGGTTCTGCCTACTTGCTGCCCAGGGCAGGGAGAACCTGTCACTTACTTCTCTGGAATCATTACGGTCAGAAACAAGCTCTAAGATCACCCAGTCTGTCAGCTCAACCCCACCATGCCCACCTGAGGAACACTGAGAAGAGGTATGGTTATAAATATTCTAGTTATTTAAATCTTTCCAAGCAAAAGCGTGAATCAGGCATGAGCCAAGCACTGCTGGACCAAACTGACCTCAGCACTGAAGTTGGTAGCATAACCTGCGTGGAAAATGCCAGGCATTTGCTCCCTACTGCCTGTCGCTGGTTACAAAGCAGCAGGCAGGCTCTCCCTTCCCTTGTTCCTACCACAGCTGAAGAGGTCACCCCATAACCAAAGCTACTTTGTAGTATGTCTAGTGGAGCAGGGAAAGAATTTCACAGGAGCAACAGAAATGCAGGCAGTATTGAGGCACAGGTATGCTATGAAGAGCAATATGATCTCCATTTCTTCTCTAGAAGTTTCTCACAGAGCTGATGCCCTCACAGAACTGCCCACAAAGCACAGACATCTCTCTCCTTCAAGATATTAATGAATTGAAAGATATTTTTGAGCAAATACTTTGGAGCATTCTTTTACTTTACTAGCATGGAATTTTCAGCATTGTTGTATTGTCTGGCCATTCAGTACTGCGAAATCTTTAAGAAACACTAACAACATCATTGCAACATCTGCTTTTCTGTCTCTTTTTTAAATGATAGATTTTCCAAACAGCAGCCTCTCCCTCCTCACCCATCACCCTATTCTGAGCAGTAGCCCTATGCAGGCTCAATGGTCAATATTCTGCAGTAATTCATTCCCTCTCCACAGCAGAGAAATCATGGCTGTCCCATCCCTGGAGGTGTTCAAGGCCAGGCTGGAGGTTGCTTTGAGTAACCTGATCCATTGGAAGGTTGGAACTGAGTGGGCTTTCAGGTCCGTTCCAACCCGACCCATTCCATTAACAGAGTCACCAAGTCTTGCACCCGCAATGCAGTCAGTCAGGTTGATGATCCTGAAGAGAGATGCGATCCCTTTATCCAGAGCACTCTAACAGAAATGAGCCCTGTTATGATGTGTAAAGCAGTTGAAGTCAAGACCAGCAACATGTCCCTCACCTCCCAAAGAGCCAGACTTGCACCCTCACAAGCGCTTGATTATGAACGTTGACTTTTCAGTCTCAGTCCTACTTTTCCTTTTCCTTGGTAGCAAATCTGATCCGTGCACTTGCTGACTAATGCTAACAAATCAGGGCAATTGCTGCTTACTAGAATCACCTTCCAA
Source organism: Neomorphus geoffroyi (assembly GCA_033558235.1). NCBI lineage: Eukaryota > Metazoa > Chordata > Aves > Cuculiformes > Neomorphidae > Neomorphus > Neomorphus geoffroyi. The sequence continues at coordinate 1,045,436 of JAUMJM010000056.1, forward strand.
TGGGGAGCTGACAGCAAGAACAATGCATCTGTTTGTAGCCTGCAGAGGCCGCGGGGATCATCTGTCAGCAGAGGAGCACCTTGTCAGAAGAGATTTCAGGCTAATTCTCCAAACAGGGAAAAGAGACGTGTACAGACCGATAGCCGGACTGCTGGTGCTTTCATCTTCCGCGTACTTTGCTTCCACAGATCACTCTGTTCTATCAGATGTGGCTTTTAATTATGAGAGTTCTCTGCTCCATTAGGGGTTTAACTGAAGGGAAACTGAACCAAATAAATACCACTATTTTGCTATTCTTTGTTTATATTAAGCTGGATTTCCCTTTTAATATTTATTGAGGGAGATGTGGACCTGTTTGAAGATGCAGTTCAACTAGTTAAGGTTTTACTGGAGGAAGGAATTTAGCCACCAAAATTGCCATAGGCAGCACCGCAACTGGTTGGGTAGGAAAGAAGCAAGCAGCAACCACTACTTAGGTGGAACAGATGACATCAAAGAGTCATTCCACCAGGGGATTTTTAGCAGTCAGTAAATTCTGTGTGTACAAAGTAATAAAGGAAGTGTAATAATGCCTTATTGTTATATGGGCACCTTTCATCCTGAAGGACAGTAGTTTACAAGCTGGAGATCTCAACATGGGAGCTGGTACTACATCCCACAGGGCTGAAATATCATTTACCATTTCAGGCTTAAGTTGATAAAGAAATTACAGTTTGGAGAATATCGCCAATGAAAAACAGTACTGACAAACTGCATGAAAAATTAAAATTAAGAGGCCATGGAACCTGTAGGCTCCCAAAGTAACTTGCAACATGCGTGTCAAGCCCAAGAAGTCACAGAATCATAAAAACATTAAGGTCTGAAAAGACCACTAACGTCATTCAATCCAACCATAAAGTTAGGAGGCGCTGAGCAAGAAATAACAAAAGTTTCTCATTTCTTCCTACAAGTTATGCAGCACTTGAAAGGGTATGAAATCAAGATCAAGAGGTGGTAGGGACTGTTCTCCTCAGCTTTGCCTCTTTGTCAAGGCATTGCTTTCTCCCAGAATTACATCCAATTTGGAAATACTTGTACATCCCCACTAAAAAAAAAAAAAAGGGTAAAACGGTAAAATTAGTCTCTACTGTCCCTTGCCCAGTTTAACTGGTAACTAGCATGGCTACCTCTACCATGTGTTGCGCAATACAGATCAAGACTTGAGTATTTCTGCCCTACAGCACTCACACAGTTAGGTTGTGACACAGAACTGTGGAATGGTTTGGGTTGGAAGGGATGACAAAGCCCACCCAGTGTCATCCCCTGCCATGGACAGGGACACCTCCCACTGGATCCGGGGGCTCCAAGCCCCATCCAACCTGGCCTTGGAACACCTCCAGGGATGGGGCAGCCACCACTGCTCTGGGCACCCTGGGCCAGGGCCGCCCCCAAGCTCACAGCAAAACATTTCTACCTAACATCTCATCTCAGCCTCCCCTCTTTCAGCTCAAAAAGCTTCCCCCTCATCAACATGAGATGAGGAAGTAAAACCTAAAGTTTAACAGAAAGCATCAGACGCAGACCATCTAATCATCTCATGACATTTGAAGAGCATCTCTCCTCCAGCTGAATGTCTGTTTGGCCTGTAGGCATCGTGGACTCCATCAGCCACAATCTTCTCTGCCACCCCTTGTTTAGGAAGAAACCTTTAATCACACACATTTGACAACTTGGTCTCACAATGCCCTTGCGAAGTTCAAAGTTCAACCAACTTGGCATTTCTTTTTTTACAAGCATGCAACTACAGAGCACAACTTTGGGAAGTTTTTAACCTTTCTTTCCCACATGCCCAAGTATTCCGGTGCTTCCCTCCCTCTCTTTCCAGCTTCTATTTCACTGTGTAGCGCATGGAGATGACTCAGATAAGTGGGGGAATGAGACAGGAAAGAGATTTTTGGGATTGGTGTTTGGCTGAGTTTTCAAAGAAAACTGTCACACTGAATAAATAGGATCCCTGGGAGATTTTCAGTGTCCAAAATGGCCCACGGGACTCAAGTTCAGAGATGTTAACCAAGGACTGAATGCACTCTGCTCCAAAGAACACTGAGGTCCCAGCTGATCGGCTCTGAATGTGGCCTGGCCTGGTCACAGAGGTTCCAGACAGCTCCTTTCACACCACTGTTATTATAGAGATGTGTGCCTAAAAATACCATGATTATAATGGAGAATGTCTATTTTCTCTGTAACCCAGCTGGCTGGGTTGCTGTATTCCAAACCTCTTCAAGTAAATAAATGAGGGGACTCGCCTCTCCCCTCCACGCTGCGGTGTGTGTACACGGGTCTTATCTCCTCTATCAGATTCCTGTACAAAAACTCCTGTCAGACTATTAATAATCTGGAAAAACACCTTGAAACTTGACTCAGTGAGGGCACATTGCAAACGGGCTCTAATGGCTTTTATTTCTCATCTCTGTCACCTCTGATCTAATCTGCCAGTTTCTCATTTTTTATCCTCCTGGGTCCCCTCAAAAACCAGTCGGTGCCTCTTCCCTCAGTGCCAGGCGGAGCAGAAGGGGCCCCGGGATGGGGTCAGCTGGTGTTTATGAACAGAGAAAAGTCGGGTGGATCATGTAGGGCCAAGCAGAGCCCTGGGCTCGCTCCCAGCACAGTGCAGAGATGAGGGCAGGGCAGCTTCTGCCACTTCAGTGTCTGGGATCAAAATGGAGAAAGCAAAGGGAGATGCAATCCTGGAGGGAAAACATTCCCACCACCACAAACAGCTTACAAATAACAAATAACCCCAAAGTCAAACACCACCTCCTCCTCCCTGTTACTTTATAGGCCTTCATTCTAAGACTCGCTGTTAGTGAAAGAATAAGCCAAAATGGTGCCAAAAAGCCAGCAGTTCTGGGGAGAAAGCAGCCTGGAACTGCAACTGGCTCCTAAATTTTGTCTCTATTTTGGGCCCACATCTGTATCTTCTGTGGAAACAACCGAGGTCCCATCACAACTTTGCAGCACGTGTCCCTGTGTTTAACCTCGCGCTCCTCACATTGAATTTGGGGTGGTGCATTTTCCTGCATTAAAAAAGCAAATCAAAGGCTCCTTTGTTCCTTCTCCTCCAAAAAAATGGAAAGAAGGAATCTGAAAGGACACTGAAAATTATACAGGACTTGTGTCCTATTAAGGACTGATGGTCAGGAATTTAAACCTTGTTCAGAGGCTTCCAAGTTTTAATTAAGAGATCACTGCATTTCTTAATTAGATGGCATTCCTAGGTATTTAATTACCTTTAAAAAGATGGATGTCAGGTACCTGAGGGGAAAAGGGATGAGGCAGTTTCTGACAAAAGTTGTGCAGTTTGTGATTCTCCAAGAGAAGATCCACGTCCTTTCCTCCTTCGACCACCTTGACATTGCAATCTGTTTTGTTCCTTCTTTTCTGCTTTATTTGGTTATGCAAACATTAACTTAAGGAATATTTCTCAAGCCTCCTGTGGGAATCCAACCCAATTTTCAGAGACAATGCATGAGCAGAAATGACTAACGTTCCCCTTTGAGGAGGGGAGGAGATTTAAGGCTTTTGACTCAAAGTTGATCCCCCCTCCCCTCCTTTTTTACTTCTCTCTGCTTCTTCTAAGTATCTCTTTATTCATCACTTTAATTACCTAATCGTAAATTTCTTTAGGGGGTTACTTAGGAGGAAAATTAGCATCAAAGCTTGGCAGTAAATTCAGGGGCTTTGGAGCAGGTCCAAGCTGTTTCACCTGTGATTAATTAGATGATTTTTTTTCTTTAAGTGCCAGAGGGCTGCTGAGGTCTTTAAGCAGTTACATGACTGCTGGCAGCTCAGGAATTATGATTGATGCATTAGTTTGGCATTTAGGACCTCTGCTTCTTTTTGGTAGTTGCTGGGATAAGCAAGTACATAAGATTGGCCACACTGGTGGGAACAAAAGGCTCGTTGCTGGTGAGGACAAGTCCTTGCCCTCAGAGAATGGTGAGGGAACTGGGTACACACTTCTCCGCTGCTGGCAAAGTATTCAACAGGACTAAGATAAGAGAAAGGGAAAAAGCAATGCCTACAACTCGGATTGTATTTTACAGAGTTACAATATGAAGTCATAGAAGCACTTCTTTTCTCTAAACCTTTAAGGTATGGGCTTATTCAAGAATGGAAATGAGAGTAAACCAGAACCAAACCTTTAACCTCAACCCCAGAAACCTTCTGTAAGAAAAAGACAGACTTAAAAAAATACATTTCTCTTTCACAAAAACCTAATATTCTTTTCCCCTTGCCCCAAAGAAGAATAAATCTCAGTGGGGTTGCATATATATATTTTTAAGCAGAGAACCTTACAAGACAACCAAATTCTAAGTCACAGCAACTGATCCGGAAACAAAAATCCTGTTCTATCACCAAACAAAAAAGCAGCCAACCCCCCAAACCCCAAATTCTCCATTAAAGCTTTAGCAGAAGTTAGAAACATCACCTAGCTCTTCTTGTTCTCCCCATGCAAATCCCACCCACGTGTAGGACAGAGGAGTTTGGAAAACATCTCTAACTGTGGAGATACCATACCCAGCGGGCTGCATCCATCCTGTCACTGCTCTGGCTACATCTGTTTTCTGGGAAATGCAGACACTTCTGTCACTAATGCTTATTAGTTGGCACATGTGTACTACAGGAAAAGTGTCAGGAGCATTAATGATGCACTTCCAGATTGCTTAATACAGTCAGCTCACCTAATTCACTCCACATGGCCTTCTGCTGCGAAGAGAAGCAATCAGCAGTCAAACAGCCTTGATCCCTTTCTAACCGGCCACTAGAGAGACAGTGGGGAATAAGACTGTGGCTTTATGGCACATCGGTGGCAGGTCAAGAGAGCAAGCTGAAGTAGATGGATGGGAAAGCAGCAAAGAGCCCTTCCTTCAGCAGGAAGAAGCTAGAGAACCCACTGCCAAGCGATGACTAAGACAGACCTCCTCCTGTTCTGGCATTAATTTAAACCATCAGGTGTTTGGAGTTTATCTCAGCAGAGTAAAATCATCTTTCAGACAAGATATGTGCTTTGCAGGAAGCTGTGTGAGCTCTCAAAAGCTGCTCCTGCTGTCACGCATCCTTCCTCCCAAGTGTTCTCAGGACAACAGGATGTCCCTTCACATCAGGAGACAGCTCCTCATCCTGCTGTGAAGTAGTTAATCTCCATGGGAAGTTCCTAGGCTCCTCACCATCCCTGCTCAGAGAATAATGACACTTGGTGTTTGCAGCCACCTCTTGTTTCTGTCAATGCCCAGCCTGCCTCATCTAACATTTATAGAGTCTGGATTCTCCTCAGCTCGCATTGACTTTGTGTCAGTCACCACCCGCCGCATGCTGTACAGCAAAACCCAGCCCAGCTCACGGCAGTGACATCCCTCACTGCTCATTCTGCTGGATTGTATCTGACTGCAGGAGGGAGGAGGAGGGAGCAAACTACCCTGGCCTGGATGAACACATGCATCTCCTTATGGGCAAGTGCTCTTTGTAGAGGCCTGGGTTTGTCTGGATCTATACACAGTCTGGCACAAAAAAAAAAATGAGACTGACCCTATAGTTTGAGAATCAGAACAGGGAGAGACAGAGATGGATATGGAGCATGTTCCGACCTGTCACAGGGAAAACGTCTTTTCTACCAATCTGACACACATTTTTGAACAAACTACAGCTCCTCTACTTCCCTTATAACTCTTTCTGTACATCCCATCAACACTCACCGGGGTTAGGGATCACTTCTAATCATATTGGACATGTTTGGACTGGATGATCTTAGCGGTATTTTCCAACCTTAATGATTCTGTGAAAAACCTTAACTCAATTAGAGACAGTGGTAACACTGCTAAAAAGTAAAACCTACTCCTATTGATCACCATCGCACACTGGTGACCTTCATGGACCAGGTACAGATCAGCAAACCAGAGCACAGAGATCCTGGAACAGCTTTGTGCACGACGCTGTGGTTTTCTCTGCAGGAGCCAGGTTTATTTATGCAATAGGTAGACAAACACATCACCCAAACACCACCCAAGAAAGCGCTGTTGAAGATTCAAAGGTGGTAGCTTCAGAAAGCCTGTTTGCATGCACCCACACACAGATTCTCTCCTACCCCTTTGCATTTCACGGTTTGTGACAACAGAGATTATTCCTCGCTGGAAGAATGTGGCATTGTTGACATTTAAAAAAAAGCAAAACAGGCCGTTGCTTTGCTTGAACAGCACAGGCGTTCTTGATCAGCCGTCTGAGGTGCCTCATCCGTACAAAGCATTTAAACCTGTCTAACATCAAAAAGTAAGGTAAGACAAGTCACTTTGATGCTCCAGAGCACATGCCTAACATGATTACTGCAGAATCTTCCTGGTGATAATAGAATTATGCAAAGGAGGCCTTGACCCATTAATGCTTTTACCTTTCTCTCCCTCTTCCTTCTTCCATGAGAAACAGAATTGCTTGCTCAGGTACAGCAACCGAACAAAAAGGTGGAATAAGCAAAGCAAAAGAGGTCCCGGCTCCATCTTGCTGTCTCTCCCCACTTGGCCTTACTCCCCGTAAGTTCTGTGCTCGAACAGTTGCAGGTTAAGCAACTGGGAATAGGCTGTGCTGGAAAAGCTGTGTGACTGGAAATCGGCACTTCCTCCACCAGAGACACTGAAGGCAGCACGGGAAAGCACAGCACGTGTCACCACTGCCAGGCCTAAGACACTTCAGGGAACAGGAATGTTTTAACGAAACGCCCTCGCTGCAAACCTCTCTTTCTAGTGAAAAGAAGATCCTGCCTCCAGGGGCTGCATCAGTTTTACTCCCAGTAGCACAGCTCTGGAATAACACAGCACTGTACCCACGGTTCGGTGCCCTAAAGCTGGAGCTAATGTGTCCTGGATCCCAGTGGTGAAGGAGCGCTTTCAACATTTGCCTCCGTTTTCAAGGAAAAGCAGATGACGGAGGTGTTAAAAAACATGTGGCCGTGGCACTTTGGGACATAGTTTAGCAGGCACAGTGGGATTGGGCTGACAGTTGGACTGGATGAGCTTAGAGGTCTTTTCCAACCTAAACAATTCTATGATTCAGTGATTTTGGAGAGCACAGTTTGCAGGTGAGGTGGCCCGAGTTTCTCACCCACTCAAGGAATTTACGAGTAAACAGGGTCTGGTGTTTCTTGCAGTTTTCCTAATAAAAATGCTTGAGCATTGCACAAGCCCTGTTTAATATCAGAGCACAGAGGTCCAGGCGTGGTTAGTTATTTAAAAACAACAGAATACTAAGGAAGAAAAAGGGATGTTACCTCCTCTGTGCCCAACTTAGACTGAATTATAGCTGGAAATAAAGAAAGGGTCAAATGAAGACAACACAGAAAACTTGCAGAATCTTTATGAGTCTGGGGACTACCAAGCCTGCCCAGGCTTTTCCTTCCACCTTTTAACTGCCTCAGCTGTTTAAAATAACACATGCTAGGGAATGGACCAAGACACTATTATTGAAGCCTTGTTCTGCCAGAGGGTAAACAGAATCCAGTGCACAAATTCTTATCTAAGTTTGTGTATACAGTGGATGATTTTGGGCCAAAAACCTCCTACCAAGAGATCAGCTGATGGTCTTGGCTCAGGTTCAGGTCTGCAAAGGGCTGGCAAAGGGAGAGCACGATTCCTATGTATTTTGTTTGCTCTAAGCACGGTTCACTGGTTCCTGCTTGCAATCTGTCCCAAATTGAAAATGCATGATTAGTTTGTTCCAGGAAAGATGAGTCCAACTCATTAAGGCTCAGACCTCAATCCAACTCCAAACTTCCCCAAGCACAGATATGTTTCCATCTGGAGTTTCAGTCCAAGCTTTTCTCTTGCTTCTTGCTCATGTTGTTTGAGTAGGGTTCCTAAATGTCCCACACTAAATCAGTACCTATCTACGTTAGGCCAAACAAATCACAAGAGAGTCCTTTTCCCAAAACTCTCATTACATAAATTAACAATTATTATATTTCATGTATGCAGTAAGAAGCGTAAGGATACAGTTAAATAACTTGCCCAAGGTTGCACAGCCAGCTTGGTGCAGAGCTGGGCAGCCAAGCCAGTTGCTTAGCTCCTAAGCTCAGTGTTTTACCTTACTCCTCAAGAGGAAAGGTGTTACCCAGAGAAGTGGTGGCTGTCCCATCCCTGGAGCTGTTCAAGGCTTGGAGCCTCCTGATCCAGTGGGAGGGGTCCCTGCCCATGGCAGGGGGTGGCACTGGATGGGCTTTGAGGTCCATTTTGACCCAAAGTATTCTGCGATTCCATGATTCTATGAAAAGTGCATGTGTAGATCTGACTGTTCCCCTGGGCAGGAAAGCTTCTGCAGTATCTATTCACAACAAAGACTTCTTTTCCCCCTTTTTCTGTCTAAACCAGAAGAAGGACCAAGACCTTATTCTTGAGCTTCAGGATCTGTTAATTGGCTCCCAAGTAAAATTACAGAGCCTCAGCTGCCTGATAATGATTGTAAATGACAGAGACTATCAGGTTTACCTTGTGATGTCCCTGGGGAGCTTACAGTTAGTTTAGTCTGAACTCTGCATCAGCTGTTTGGGTTCCTTTCTTCTCGGCATGTGGTATCTGGACTCAAGCTGCAGTCTTTCAAACCTAATTAGTGTTAGGGGAAAGAGAGAGAGAGAAAAAAACCTAAACACCACCACTCTCCCCCTTCCCTCAACTGACTTTAACTGTCAACAGACAGGACCTGAGTTAAGGTACAAGTTCATGGGGAATTTTTGCTTGGGATTTTTTTTTCATGCATCTCAATCCAGCATCTTCAGCCCTGGCTGCAAGAAAACTGAATTTTAGCATGCTGGAGTCTTTGAACTTTGAGAAGCTCACCAGAGAATCTCTAAACTTGCTGGAGTCATTGCAGTTGTATATATTGGGTCTCTTCTGTGCAGTGCTCAGCAGAAACTCAAGTTTGTGCCCTTTTCCTCACAGAGAGTTTTAGCTCCCTGTTAATTGTAACTTATCTAGTGCCTGGATTATTGCTCGTAAATACCTGCTGAGTTGCCAAGCCTGTGTTAAGGCTTGTCAGTCGTCAATGAATCTTAAAGACTTAAGATCCTACTCTTTGATGGTACCTATCACTTCCCAATCCGAAGGCCGGGCAGAAGGCAGTAATGCTGAGCACTCCAGCTCAGCCAATCTGGCAGAATGCATCGCAATCTTCACAATTGTGTGAGGGGCTGTGCAAGAGCTCCTGAAAAGGTCATTGGTATTTTTTGAGCGATAAATCATGGAGGGAAAGATTTGCATTTTGGCTGTATAAAATCCAGGGCTGGATTAGAGAGAGCATACTTTGCAGTAATATTTCTCTCCTGACTTGTTTTATTAGCTTCCTTTAAACATGTTACATTATTGCTTATAGAATTTCATTTACTTGGATTGGCAGCTTGATAAATATGTCTATTGGCGATGATTTGGATTGCTCTGGGCATTAATATTATTAAAACCTGTCACAAGGAAATGTCTGAAAGATGACTTACTGTAAAGATTACAGCATGAAATAAATCATACAATGGTATTTGTTACCGTTTATGGCCTCTTGGAGCCGAGTCAATCCCTTTTTATGTTGCATTATTTTTCAAGTTTTTATAGCCTTACATTATATATCGCTGTCAGAAATGAACAGATGGGGTGTCAAACACGAGCCTTCTGAATAATTCCCACCCTCGGGTTATTTGTATGAAGGACAAGTGTAAAACTGTGTTCTCAAGAAAAAGGAGATAGATAGAGGTGGAGAAAGTGTTGTTACAGTGAGCAAGATCCCTTTTGTCAGCAGGCACATTGTGCTTTTGATCACTACCTGGTATTTACGCTGCGGGGTGGGGGCTCGGTGGAAAACGTAGCACTCTGTTGGCACAGCAAAAACCCTCACAAGCTGGACAAGTTTTGTGTTCCTTCACCTTTACTTTTATTGCTAGAATGAGAGAGAGACATGGAAGGGTTTGTAGAAAGACCGAAAACTGTGGATGCCTATTGGTGCCTCTCAAACGCTCCAGGGGCTGGGATACTAAAGTCCCTCCCGAGCTACGCAAATGGCATTTCTGGAGTGTGGGATGCCTAAGGAAGAAGACAAGAAGATATTTTGGACACTGAAGTTTATGAACTGATGTCGGGCAGGGAGCTCCTCCAGGAAGAGGAGATATTTTGCATTTTTGTTGTATGGGAAGTCCAATTTTTCTTGCTATGTTTTTTAGAGAAGGACTTGTCAGAGTCAGGGTGACAGGTTGGATGGGAGCGATAGTTAAGCTGAGAAATAAACATGCAGTTAATTGGGTTTGTCTGAGTTAAGCAATCCAGGTGGGAGACATTGTCCATGCCTACCTTCCCCTAAGCTTTATCTCTTCAAATCTGTTACTGGTGACACTAATAGGACTCTTCTTTCATCAGTGCTTTACTTCTTGATTCAATTTTGGTTGAATTTTGTACATGGGCCTTCATGTTTTGTGTTTTTTTTCTTCTGTTCTGGACAGTAAACATCCAGAACACTGGAAAGTAAAAGTTCAGCTCTTGCCTGCCCTTATATATAGAATCTTTTCCATAACTTCAGTTTGTATTCACACTCACTGTATTTGGCACTTCAGTTCCCTGTGATTGTAGCCAGCTGCCATTCCTTACTAATTCAGCCAGCTAATCTGATTCCAGCTCCTCTCTGAAGCTTTCTTCCCTTGTGTTCACATGCCTTGTTCCTCTGAGCCTTACTATTACAGATCAGAGCGTCTTCCCCTTTGCGGCCTCTCCCTGTGTTCCTCAGCGTCTTTTCTACAATTCATGTTAAAATTCCCCACCTCACTCTTCCCCAGACCCTTGTCTCACTTCTATCATCGAGCTTGCGTGACAGTTGAAGGGATCTGCATGCACCACACAAGGTAGTTGTACTGTACATTGTACGTGGAGTGGCACCCACCTGTACACACAAAGCCGATTCCACATTATACAATATCATAATCACTTAAAGAATTTGCATGACTGATGGTGCAAGTTTTGAGTGCATAAGGATAAGTTTCATAATTAGCTCTCCCTGTGAACTTGTGCAAACCAGTCTATTTATAATTTGGTCAGCTCCTGATTTTTAATGAGGGTGCTGAGAGTGACTGAAGCCTCTGGCAGCACGCATTTCATATTTTAATTACCCACAGTAATTCTGACAATTACACCAATGCCGTAAATCACATCATAATGACCCATTAAAAAAAAAACCCCACCTATATTTAATGATTGGATGAGGATTTAAATTAAACAGATATGCAAGGGCTGAACAAGGAGCCAAAAGCTCCACGGAGTTTCAACGTCTTCCAAATCTTCATTGAGCTATGGCTTCAGAAGGTAAAGAAACTTCATGCAGTTTCTTTCACGGGCCAGGTCCTGATTTTCTCAGCAGGAGACTGCTTTTCATGGGATGAAATCCGTTCCTGTCCTCCAGGCTAGGACTGGACTTTCCCATGAGTTGAGTCCTGGTAGCTAATTGGCCATTCTGGTCTCCGTCTTTGAGCCCTGGAGAATTTAGGATGTGACTGACTCTAGACTACAGTAGTCACAAGCATCCCTGGATGTCATATGAGCATAATGTCCCTGGGTTTTGGCCAGTTGTCTTGAGTTTTAGTAGGGTAGCGTACAGGTCCAGCTCATATTTCTCCATTTTCTGTCAGATGGGTTTTGCCCCACTGTCCGTGGTTTAATGACGTGCAAGTTTATCTGTCTTGTGTGTGGTGTTTAATGCTCTTTCTCACCATTAACCAGCGTTGAGGAGGGCAATTAGTCAACATCACATCGCTTACATGGCATTGTCTCCTCTGGTTATTTCTCGGTTGGTGTCCCTAACTGCCACCTCTTACCCAGATCACCCAGGCACGCCTTGAAACAAGGCGGCCAGGTTAGGTCTGCAGTGAGTCCTCTGAGGAACAGGGTCTGTGCAAAGTTCCCACCAGTGCAGCCAAAAACAAGGCCATGCCACCCAGCACAATCTGTTACTCAGCTGGGTCCTGGCTCCTGGGGTTTGGCCTTAATGAAAAACACTTTATTATCTAAGACCTCGAGTAAGCCAAGTCCTGCTCTTTAGATTACTTTGCTATTAATAACGTCACAATAAGTGGGTGGAAGTAGCTAATGGCTCTAAGCCACAAATGATCCCAAATGTTCCCCTTCTCTATTCTCCTGCAAACCTTGACAGATTGGGAGTGCTTAGTAAAATATTGTAACACTCAACACGCATTTACCAGACAGCGATCTGTCCCATGACAGCTTCCAGATGTGTGAGTATGTGCGGTTTCATAACTCAAGTACAGCTTCTATTGCCCTGCAGATCCCCCATCAGGCTGTTCATAAATGCTGCTCATAATTAAATTAACTCACTAACTAGCCATGCAAATTTTGATAAGCAGTGACCAAAAAAATAAAAATGAGGAAAACTGGTTGAGATGCTCTCAAAAATGACAAGGTTGTCTTCAGAGATTATTTATCATTATGAGAAGATTTGTTTTTTCCCTTCCTGTGTGCCAAATTCTACTCTGTCCCTTCATCCATGACAACTGTTTTAAGGGTTTAATCTAATAATTAGGAGCTGAATTTTGCCACCCTTGCTCAAGCTGTCTGCTGCCTTCCTCTCCGTGCAGCCTTTCTGGAATCAAAGCAAGCCTCGGTTCTGTGTGTGGGTAGAAGGATCAGGCCTTAGTTTTTAAAATACAGCCTGTGCCCAGCCCAAGTAGCAGTGGAAGAACAAAAACAGGCACATACGCTCGCTCATGCTGAGGTGAAGAAGCTGTTTCTTATCTAATGCTCCTGTGACCTCTGAAGGGGAGAGGGAGCCTTCAGCAAAGATTTTCCAAGGGAGTTCTGGATAATGAACTGTTGTTTTCTGTCAGAAACAGTGGCTCAGAGCTCTGACACACGAGATCTGCCTACAGAAGTGGCATCCAGCTTCCCCATGATAACTGTACTGTTAATTTGCAAGTGTTGAAGTTATTTATCTATAATCAGAGTGTCCTGTGTTAGAACGGTCCTATAAGGATGATCAAGTCCAACTCCTGCCCCTGCATAGGACAAGCACGACATTCACACTGTGTGGCTGGGGGTGCTGGACAAATGCTTCTGGAATACTGTCAGGTTTGGTACCATGGCTGATTCCCTGGGGAGCTGTTCCAGTGCTCCATCAACCTCTGGGGGAAGAACCTCTTCCTAGTGTCCAACGTAAGCCTGGTACACCTTCCTGCCATTCCCTTGGGTCCTATCTTTGGTCATCAGAGAGAAGAAGATTACACCGGGTTTCTATCTATGGCTGAACTGCGTGTCCTTGTGTAGCACAGTGTTGACTGAGGGAGGTGATCTGGATGGAGGCTGAATGCTACAACAGAGAACAGATAACAAAAGCAGACGTTTTCTTTTCTGTTGTCAATCAGGTTTCTTTAGTGAAGTAGATCCTAATACATCTAGGTCAACGTTGAGACAGTTCTGTCCAGTTCTCCTTATCCTTCTGAACTCCTCTGGTCCTGTCAGCTCTTCAGCATTCAGCACACAGGTATCAGAGTTGTTCTGAAGGTATCATCACCTGGAATCCTGTTATCAGAGGACCTTGGTTCCATTTTAAAATGTACTGGCAGACAGTGCCTATTAGACCAGGATTCAGCCTTTCTATTTGTGTTGTGTAACTCCCAACCCTGTCTCTTTCCATGCTCTTTTCTCAGTTTGACTTAGTTTACCTTTACTGTTCATGTTTACAACTCTAAATAAAGCAGAAGTCCCTAAACTTAGTGGGGGACCACAAGTATCGCTGTGATAGAGATGATAACTAACAGACTATTTTTGTTTCAGTGCATTCTGCACAATCACACTGACTTCATTGGGATTACATGTGCATTGCTTCGGGGCAAATTTGGTTCAGTGGTTGTAATTAAGAAAAATATAACTACGTATTTTTAAGATGGGTTTTGCTTGTTGCCTGCTGTATTGGTTAATTATTGGATGGAATACTCTGACTTATAGTATTTGCCATGATGCGTAATACCTCTGTGTCAATTAATTAAGCCTTGTGAGGCAGGGAAAGCACTTTGATGCGTTGTGATTGCAGTGATATAACCCCTGGTGGTGCAGAAGCCAAGTCCAGACAAGCTCCATATTCTCAGTGTGGGCCTGGGAGCGAAAAAATTGCGCTTCCCAGGCACAGGCAATTTTCATTGTGTGTGTGAAACTCCGCTCTTCCCCAAAGGAAAAGGTTAACATATGTGCAGATCTGGGAGCGATTCAAAAAAACAATGAGAGGATTCCCAAATGGGATGTGAGCTGAACAGCCCACATGCTGAGTGCTAAATCATCCCCAGGGCCATGGTGCCAAGGCACAGGAAGGACATCAGGGCATTTGTGCTGGTGCGCCAGGGCTTTCCATACCCAACTGCTGGAGCAACCTGCCTGTGTCGTGCAGGTACCCATGGCTGCTTTCTCTCTGGAGAATTTGTGCATGGATTTCTCACATGAGTAGGCTTTTGGGAACCTAAAGTGCAATTCTTCCAGTCCTTGCTTATCTGGAGGTGCTTTGTGAAGAGGCTTCTACCCCTTTGTCTCTCTCCGGGTAAAATTTAGGACACAAAAACAAGCTCCAATTCCTGAGGCTTTGCTGCTATTTGGTACTTAGAGCACAGAATCAAATGCAACGAGCACAGCCCACGACACATGCACGTGGCATTAAGACTCATTTTAGCCACATTTTCCCACAACAAGGAGTGGAAGAGCTGATGTCGGAAGTCTGCAGGCAAGGGATTCAACAAAGCTTTAGGGTTTTGCAAAAGCATTATGAAGAATTTAAAGATAGCTTGTCAGCGGGAAGTTGTTGGCAGCTAACAATTTGATAAAAGGACTTCCACTCCCTGCCTCCTAATGCTACAGACAACTGTTAATCACTTATGTTAGTCCTCAAATGAAGTTTGAAACATCTTGGACACGTCTGATCATCTTTTAGCATAGCTGAGAGCTACATTATCTACTTTGATTCATGGAAACATGAATTACTGGTTTATATTAGGCCCTGGCTGTGGAAACAGGCAAAAAAGAAATGGTTTAGCACATTGTAGCGCTATCAGTTTGACTCTGGTGCACGGGACCAAGCTGCCATTGTGAATGATAGATAAGAAATATATATGACAGTAGGACATGATGATCTTACAAGTCTTCACCCAAGGCCTTTGTAAGCCAGCTCCACTCGCAGAGTCTTTGGGAACGCGGTCTGGTAGTTTGATAGTCTCTCCCTCTCTCTTCTCCCAAGGAACAAGTGGTAGGACAAGAGGAAATGGCCTCAAGTTGCATCAGGGAAAGTTTGGATTGGATATGAGGACATGTTTTTTTACTGACAGAGTGGTGAAGCACAGGACCAGGCTGCCCAGGGAACTGGTGGAGTCTCCATTCCTGGAGGGGTTTAAAGAACATGTAGATGTGGCACTTTGGGACAGGGTTTAGTAGGCACGGTGGGGTTGGGTTGATGATTGGTCTGGATCTTAGAGGTCTTTTCCAACCTTAACAATTCTATGATTCTGTTGAGTACACTGTTGGTAAGTGGTAAGGATTTCAGAGGAGAATGGGACAGACAGAAAGGGAACACAGACACAGCAGTGCAGTGTCACATGAAATCAAGTGTTTTCCTTCCAGAGCCAACATGGATAACTGTGCACCCACAGCAGAGTCAATCTGTGACCCAGACAACCTGCTAGTGATGGCATCTCAATCAAAGACTGCTTCTGTCTCTCTATTGGGAGCACATCAGTTCTAGTGCCCTCATCCTCAAGCTCCTCAGAGTCCAGTGCAGGATGATTTATGAGCCTCTTAGTAAAATCAGATTTCTCTCAGCATCATGGAATTGCAGAGTCTATGGCAGAAGGAACCCTGAACCAAGGAATGGCTCGTGAAATCAGAACGTGCTTGGCTTTGGCAGGGTGGATGCCGTTATGAAGTGGGTTTCCTGCTGTCTCTTCCCTCCATCTCCCACTTTAGGCATCCAACAGGTGTTTCCTCCAAGGCGTATATATTTCCCATAATATTAGAATGAGGAGTTGTCATTTCTGACAAGTTGTGTATAGAGATGATGGCTTTATTGTGATAGAGAGATATGCATTGATTGATTGATGAATCTGAGTCAAGTAAGGGAGCTTGTGAGAAGATAGGCTCTAACTTGCCAAAATCCCATCTAATCACTGGCCTAAGGATTTGTTATCTGAGGAGGAGGCGTGGGGCTAATAGGCACGATATTTTGTAGTGAGTACAGGCCTGCAAAAGGATTTAAAGGGTGTTGGTCCCCTTTTCCTCCAGTTTTGTACTTGCTTGCTAAATCCAGGAGAGCCAGGTTCGAAGCCTCTCCACACCCTTTGTCAGAGATACAAAATTACCTTTCATTTTGCTGAAGAATGGGTAATCCAAAACTGAACCTGGCCTTTGGATTTCCACATGGATTGGGAAAAACTCTATAGCTGTGCTGCAGTTATGAAATAGCTGTGACTTTTAACTTTTAACTGCAACCCCCCAGCCCCATTTGCAAAGATGGGGCAAGTTCTCAGGTTCCTTAACAAACCTGGTACCAGCGTAAGCTGGTCTGCACAGAGCATGATTATATCCACACAATAACTCAAGGGAACACTTTGCAGTCTATTTTTTCCTTATGTTTGTCTCAGCTGACATTGGCAAAGGAATTCCTCCACGATACAACCCTTTTCCCCTTATTGTCATGGTTAATATGCGACTCGCACATCCTAATTTTTCCTTGCTGCTAGGAGACATGAAAGCTATGATACAGAAAGAGGGTATCTCAGCAGCTGGAGATGTGATCTCAGCTTGGGTAAAGCGTAGCTGCTGAGAGATGGCTCTGTAGGAAGTTTTTCTCTCTGCTTTGGGGGTTTTGATGGCCAAGAAGAGGAGAACAGAAGAGCTAAACTAGATCACCAGAATTCCACTGGTGTGGTGCCATTCCACTGTGGAAGGCTCTGCTGGTAGGTGCTGGGTATTTGCTTTTAGGATCCTCATGTCTTTCTCCTTGTTCTCCTATGAGTAAGTAGGAGCTTCACTGCATTGATCTGGGTGGAGGGCACAGCACACTCTAGTTCACTGCTGTTTATTTAGCAACATTATCTCAGCCAATTTCTAACTTTTATATCATGTGCAAAGGTAAGAGACAGCCCTGGAGGAGAGAAGCCAACCATAAGCCCCTTTGACACGAGTGAGCTGCACATAAAATATCTTGACCAGGGTCACATAAAGACTCTGTTGCAGTGGTGGGAGCTGAAGGCTCATTCCATGGCCATATTCCCTTGTAATTTAGGTAGTATCCTGCGAACAGGGAAAGATCTCCAAGGTAACAAGGGATCAGCAATGCCTTCCATGTTCATCTAAAGCAGGGCAGGCACCCTACCTCAGGAGATGATCTTAGCAAATGAACAAAGGAAGGTCTGAGTGACATCTATTTTACTTTAAAATGTTGTGTTTCCAGACCCCTGTGTCCGTGACATTATTGATCTGGAGATCTTTCAGACAGTTTGCTTTGTTTATTTAATGTGTCTAATCCGTAAAAGAACAAATCCCATCTCGAAATGGCAGGTTGTGCTCAGAGCTGCCAGAGAGCTGAGAGTAGGCAACCAAATCTCGCAATGAGGTGATCAAAGATTTCATCAAAAATACAGAATGTTCAAGCTGTTCTGCCAGCTGGGAGACTCGTAGCAGGCTGGAATTCATGCTGCTTGAAATGCTGCAGCTTCCTTCCAAGCAAATAAAAGGACCCTATTGCCCAGCAACCTCCAAAATAGGATTAGTCATTACAAATGGGCAAATATCCCAACAGGACTGGAAGCTCAGCTCGGAATCGAAGGGTAATGTTTAGAAAAGGTCTTACAAGTGGGTTTACAGAAGGAAAAAGCTTACAACTGCTCATGTGACCTAACTCCCCACATGCTACTTCTGGTTGGTACTGAGTGGTTTTGTGTAGTTATGCCAGACTGTGCAAGGGGCTTTATATGAAGGTTAAGAATGTCCCAGGGCTGTAGCGCTACATGGGGTTGTTGTGTCCCAAGCACAGGACTCTGCACTTGGCCTTGTTGAACCTCATATTGTCCATGTGGATCTTCCTTGGCAATCCCACTTCTGGGACAGGCAAGGTGTGGGAGTCTAGGATGCTTTTCTGGGAGTGATTTGGACTGTACTTTGGGCTTTTAAAAGCTACATTTTTGAACTTGTTTAGGTGCTTAAGGGTGCAAGTATACTCACATGGGATTTGTCACAATACTTCAGCGCTTCATCCAGCTTGGAAACCACAGACAACTGGGTGCACGTACCATACAGAAGTTCCTCCTTGATGTCCGTGTGAAACACAGGGCATCTAAACACCTAACAAAATAGGGGCCTCTGAGTTTTATGCAACGTATATATGATTAAATAATTTAAATGCATTTTGGAAATTTTAACCTGCAGTCTAATATGGCACAGATGGTTGAGAATGAATACAATAAAGTAATAAAATAATAAATGCTGGAAATGCCCAGCTTCTTGACCCCAGGTTGGAAGAAAGGCCCAAGTCGTTCTGTAGCACCTTCAGAATGGCTCACCTCTCACTCATCCACCATCCTGACTGCTCCTGGTCTTATAATTGTGCGTTTCCTTGGCAAATTTCAGCAGTACTAGTTTTCCCAATTGTTCCTATAAAATAAGCTATAAAATAGATTGTGGTTTTAATTGTTTAGCTTCATTCAGCAGACTAATCATTGGACTTCAGGCATGTTACATTAAATACAGCTAAAGGTTCCATTATTCAATTTAAACTAATCTAATTAGTTAGAGACAATCATTTAATTTGGTTATGATTCTAATCTCTCATCAGGAAACTTCTCCATGACAAAGTCCCTTGCTCCTCTTTAGGAAAAAAATACCAAGGAGTGAACCTTGTAGAGGACAAACTGATCCTATGGGTCCTGGTTGGTTAATATGGACATTAATGCAATGGCTCTGAGAAGCCAAGCTGGTCAACTCGGCCGTACCTACCGTGAGGCACCGCACTAAGAAATACCCACTGCCTGGTACATCTTCCCAGACTTATTAGACCGTTTGAAAAACAGGATCAATTAGCCAGGAAAAAATAGTTATTAAGCCCCTGGCATTAAACTAGTGTTTTCCCTTGTTCTACATTTTCAATGTTTTATGCCAACATATATGAATTTTTCGCTGCTGTAGGATACCCTTGGAATCCAAACACTTAAGGGGAGACACTTCTTTTACATACAGTCTCATTCCAACTGTAGATGTTACGCAGCTAAGAAATGGTTTAAGTCTTTCTAACTGAAGAGAAAAATATACAATAAACCCAGTACCTGGTCTAGCGGAATTCTAGTTTAAATTTAGAGTTGCAAGGACCAAACATCCCCGACGCTGCAGGTTCACGTTTTGGTCTGCATCTTTGGCAACGCAAACTCACTGCTGATCAGGCTGCAGGACTCTGTGATGCCCTTAAGAGCCAGTGACTTCATTTACCATGAGTTGAAAGATGTTTTTTCTTGGGTCTTTGGAATATCTGCAAAAAAAATGGAAATGTTATTCAGAACTTCCCAAAACTGAGGTTATTCTTATAACTTTCAGGGTTTCCAGTAAACAAATGATGGCTGGAGGGTAAGTGGGAACCAGCATTGATAACTGCTGTACTATTCGCAAAAGCACATGTGAGGAGAGGCCCCTTCCATTCTTCAAACCCAGCAAAACAAACCCTCAGAACTGCAATGGTAGCAAAACCAAATTCAGCCCAGCAGACTATTTATTGCATCTCTTCCTCCCTTAATTTGGCAAAGGAGCTAAGATTTCTCTTCCTCTTGAGAATGTGGAGTATTAATTAACTGAAGACGTGTAAGGAAATGGATGGCTCTTCTAAGCGTTTTCCCTATACTTTATTATCATTCTAGGCTTTTAAAACAATGGCTGAGCCAAAGAAAAGATTAGAGTGAGGCAGAAACGGGGTTTTTTAAAATAATGAGACAAAATAATATCAATATACAATGTATACAACCAGAATAGAAGGCAAATTACTTATAAGGTATATTTGAGTAAGAGGTAATTTTGACTTGAATAGATTACTGATACCTAATGTATTTATTGCTACATAAAGATATATGGAAAGATATATGGATTGTATGAAGAGAGAAAGTAAATAGTATGGACTTCTAGATACAATTTATGTATCTCCACCTACAGTGACAGATGTAGACAGTGTACCTACTACATCTTTATACCTATATATGAAAAGAAGACTCAGAGCAAAAGGCATGTTTCATCCTCTCCATCACTGTCCTACTCTGCTCCATGTCCTTTGGTTTATCACTCTAATTCGTAGTACATGGAGTGCAGAAGTCTGAACCACAATGTCCATAAGGAAAATAAAGAGCATCCACTCATCCAAATGGCCTTGTGGAGCTGATACCTGTTTCTCTGTGAGGTGGGAGCTTTTGGTTTGCTTTGCCTCCTTCCAGCAGCAGATCTCAGGGACTTAATGCCGCCATAGGTGTGAACAGCTGGGTAATCTAGATATTTAACGGTTGTATCACTGCCAGAACCATCACCACCTGCATTCTCCAAGTCTTTTTTTTTTTTAATGCACAAGCACGTATCTTTCCCTCATTTCGCTTGGGAACATGGGCACATGCTTGCATCAGAAAAATCTCAGCCTGTTCTCATGGGGGACAAAGAAAAAATGATGGAATCTAAACTCCACCAAAGATCTTATTAGAAATGGACATTCTTAGTTCAGATACTGTACAACGGATCCTCTCAGCTTGGAGGACAAGTACACTGGAGATCAGAGCTGCTAACTGGGTCCTAGATGGACTGTTGCTCTCATCATCCGTTTGATGGAGCACCCCAAGGAAATTGTGGATGCTCCTTCCCTGAAAGTGTTCAAGGTCAGGTTGGATGGGGCTTTGAGCAACCTAATTCAGTGGGAGGTGTCCCTGCCCATGGCAAGGGAGGTCAAAACTGGATGGGTGTTAGGGTCCCTTCCAACCCAAACCATTTTGTGATTTTATGATTTCTGAGGTGAGGCAATGCACTGCCAAAAACCTCATCAGAGATGTCAAGCATCAAAATTCTTCAAACCAGCAGAAAACGTCCTTCCCAATTATAGCAAGGCACTCTGAGTGTGTGCCAGCGGTGGCAACTGAACGCCTGAAATGAATCATTGCCATTATTGCACCCTTCCCTGCACCGTATCGGCTGATTTCAATGTACGTCCGACCACTGCCTGGATATTTTTCCCTATGTCAATATTTTTGCTGTGGAACAGTACACAGCGCTCTACCTGAAATGTTACAAACTGGCAGGGTGCTATTACAAAAGATTACTTAATTGTAGATTACTACTGTACATTTGAATTTCAGTATCTTATTAAGTTGTCAGCTTTAATTACCATTATATGTTTAGATTATGCCACAGATTATTTAGTTCGGTACCTAGGTTTGCCAACCTGTTTGCTTTGTGACATGACAGGGTGATAATTAGAGCATTACTGGAAAACCTAAATTTTTCCACGGGAAAGACTAGAAGTTCTGGCATCAGCACTGACCCTGGTAAATGCTTATTCTTGTGACTGTAAGTAATGTTTACCTCTGTGTGGGTCTGGTTCTCCCAGACCTGTCGAATTCTCTTCCCCATGAGAGGGGTAATGTGCAGAACAGCCCTGGGTTTGCTGGGTGTGAAACGCTCACAGTGAAATCTAAGACCTTGGGAAATGCAATCGGTTTGGGCTTTGTTAGACTCGAAACTGAGACTATGCCTGCTGCAACACTTACCAAAACACCTGAACTTGGGACCTTCCATCTAAGATGATCCAAGGGCTGGAGCACTCCCCGAACAGACAGAGAGAGTTGGGGTTGTTCAGACTGAAGAAGAGAAGGCTCCAAGGAGACCTTAGAGCAGCCTCCCAGGACTGAAAGGGGCTCCAGAAAAGCTGGGGAAGGACTCTTGATCAGGGAGTGCAGATAGCACGACGGGGAAGGCTTTTGAGCTGAAAGAGGGGAGACTGAGATGAGATCCTAGGGCGAAATATTTTCCTGTGAGAGTGGGGAGGCCTTGGCCCAGGGTGCCCAGAGCAGTGGTGGCTGCCCCATCCCTGGAAGTGTTCAAGGCCAGGTTGAATGGGGCTTGGAGCCCCCTGACCCGGTGGGAGGTGTCCAGAGGGTTGGAACTGGATGGGCTGCGAGGTCCCTCCTCACCCAAAGGATTCCAGGATTCTATCAACTGCGCCTACACCATTCCATGATTAATACTCAAGTCACCCAGATGCTGCACTAGGTAGCAAATGAAAAATTTAGATGTAATGCCAAGTGAGACAAGATTGGATGCGATCAAAACACAGAAAGCAGACTTCAAATTGGGATTAATTCTACTAAATCAGCTACTGATGGGAACTGGGAGAAAAGAAGGACACATGCTTCTAGGAACCTCTGTATTTCTCTTTCAAGCCTTTTTGGTGGCCAGGTTTTAAGAAAGTATTGTATATGGTTTTGCCTTCCTTCCGTGTCTCATCTATTTATGTGCAGCCTTCCTGGAGGGGAAGGAAAAAACACAACCTCTCCCTCAAAATCACTCTGAATGCAAACTGGTTCAGTGGGGGCTTTGCACCACACAGCACTGCTGCTCCACAGAGGGTAATGATATTTCGGTGATGATGTCAATAAGCAGCTCCCAGAAGATCTTTTTTTTTTTTTAATCCTTTGAAGCTCTGAGTGAATCGAGGGAGCCTCAGAAAAGCAAACTAAGGCAAGAAACTTTCTAAATATAGGAAATGCTTTGGGATTTTTGCATGACAATGACGTTATTTTTTGGTATAGGTAAGAGATTTCCTGCATTTGTCAGCCTGAACCACCATGCCATCACTTCTTTCTCTTTTTTTTTTTCCTCCCTGCTTCTGCTAACTTCCCTCTCTGTGTTGTTATTGACTGTTTCTACAGATGCTGTTTTCAGAGTGAGAGCATTGGGGAATCAATCACAGCCGTGTTATAAAAGGATCCTCAGCACTACAGAGCTGAGTAAGTTATTCTTTAGGAACAAATTTCACAGAAGCAATATGCATGCTGCATTATTTATTTACCCCAGACCCTTTTTAGAATTCACAGGCAGAAAGCGACAAGCACTATATGTCCAAGGAACATTAAAAGGTTTGACTCAGATGTTAATTCATTGGCTTTGAAGGAGTCAGGATGCTTTATCAGGAGAATAAATATAAGTGTTACAAAGGTCTCTGTGTAGTGAAACTCCAAAGCATCCATTTAGGAGAAAGATAATGTTCCTGTGGGGTTTTTTTCTTCTGGACTGGATCTCGGGAGATCTGAGTTCCAGTCATCCCACCTATCCTAACAGATTTCACTTACACAGATAAATCAGAAGTGCATCTGCCTGGTTTACCCTTATCAGTGGAGAAAGAGGCACCACCAAAGGCAATTCTGCCCAGATAAAATCTATGATATCTTGCCCTTTGGCCATGCTTTCCTCTCTCTGATGACTTTAAAAAGCACTGAGAGCCCGCATGCCCACGGAGTTCTTTCATGCCACTCTTAGCTATCCTCGTCTTCATCCTCCAATGGTTACAGCCTGGATCTGCTAATTAGGAACATGCACACTGATCAACTGATTACCAGTCATACAGCAGTCAGTGTCGCACCAGAGCGGTGTGGCTGGGATGCCAAGTCCCGAGGGACAGGAATGTGTAGCTTCATTTAAAGTGATGACACAAGAACATACCCATCAAATTAGCACAGCATGCTGCTAAGCATCATAGCTGGCCCCTAACTCACTCAGGCTTGCTTGCTTTCTTTCTTTTTGAAATGCAATGACTGTAAACGCTATGTGGACTCAGCCCACATGGAATCACAGAGTGGTTTCAGTTGGAAAAGGCCTTTAAGATCGAGTCCAAGCATCGATCCAGCTCTGTGAAGTCTGCCACCTGACCGTGTCCCCAAGTACGACATCTACTTGTCTTTTAAACACCTCCAGGATTCCGGTGACTCAACTGCCTCGGGCAGCCTCTTCAATGCTTGACAACCCTTTCAGTGAAGAAATTCCTCCTAATATCCAACCTAAATCTCCCCTGGTGCATCTTGAGGCCATTTCCCCTTGTCCTGTCATGGGCTACCAGGGAGAAGAGACCCAACCCCCACCTTTGGAGTCCTTGCTTTCCAGTTCTCACTTGCTTTGTAGCTGGAACAGGGCTAATGAGCAGCCTTGGCCTGTAGCAGGCACTAGCAATATCATCTATCTGAAGCACTGGTGTGCTCCTTAGTTGAAACTTGCACTTGATAAGCTGTGTCCCAGAAGCAGTGAAGCCCCTCAACGGGCTATTCGGTCCTGTGTGCTCCTCAGACTGAAACACTGAGGAGCTACTGCAAAAAAACAAGCACAAAATAACGATAAGATGAAGCACGCCTCCTCCTGAGTCATTTCAGAACTCCTGAATTTCCCAGATGGATATTTGGACATCTTGTGCTGTGGTTTAGGTTTTTAGTTCTGCTGTGTCCAAAAGTCTCAGCAATGTTTTGAGCTGGCTACTGAGGCCCAGCTCCTCTGAGAAGATCTTGTGCAGTCAAGCTAACGTCTTCAGACAAGCATTGCACCCCTGTGATTTCCCTGCAGGATGTGGTGTGTCAGTGGAGGGGAAAACATCTGCAATCTGTTGACATGACTTGGATTTTAGTCATGTCAGATCTTTGACAAAGTAATGAATCGAGCCCAGTCCCTTAGCACATGGATGCCTGCTCCTGCCATAGTCCTGAACAGCATAGAAATATGTTCAGAGTTATAGGGATGGGCTAGGAAGCAAAATAACCTCAAGAATTTAAAACCTGGAAGCACAAAGCAGCTAAACAAAAACAGCTGGAGCTTTCTTGTGATTGAATAAGCTTCCTGTAAGTCGCTCTGGTAGATCTCGATCAAGACAAACTCCACCAGATCAATGCTGTCAAGCATCTTCTGAATTTGTGAGCTGGTCAGTGGGCTCAGAGGCATGTTATAAATGGTTATTCCTTGGAATTAATCAATTCTCTAGAACCTTTCCCATAAGGAGGCAGAGATCTGGGAGAGAAATAGCAAAGTGATCTGTAAAAAAAAAATAATAATTGTGCAAATATGCAAAGGAAAGAGAGAATAGTGTGGCAAAACAAAGTGGATCCCTCACTGTGGCTGCCAGATCATGTTTCCGATACCCAGACTGTGTAAGCCATGCAGTGGAGCTATACTGATTAATGCCAGATGCGGGGACAACTCTAAAATCCAGGGTGGGTGAAATATCTGTATCGAGAATACATGGCTGAAGGATGACACCCACACTGCAAGACAACAGGAGACATTAATAGTATTGTGATTCTGGCTGGCTTTAGTCATCTTTAAAAATGATGCACTCAAATGCTTCCTGACCCAAGGGGACATAATGGAAATCAGTCATTACTCACACAGAGTTAGTTGTGCTTGCTCTCTATTTTTTAATGGGAAGATATGGGTTCTTGATCTCAATTTCTTTCAGTCTCCTGCTGGGCTGCTGTCGTTGATCAGCATTCTTGCTGGTAGTGCTGCAGAGCCAGGACATACCTAGCATTTTCACTAGCACAGCAGGGGCCTTCTGCCTGGGTGCACTTGGGCCTGAAAATAGAAGAGAAAGTTGAGGAGGCTTTCAGAGAAGGGGGAATTCTGCCAGACTCTCTCAGCCAGAAAGAACAACATTGAGAAACTAGGGAAGATCCCTGTAAGAACAGGATGGCTGTGAAAGGGACTCTATAACCTCAATTTCAGCCAAGAGGAATAGTAATTGTATTTCTGTTAAGTCAGGAAAATAAGGAGAAAAAATTAGATTATTCCTTTCTTTTTCAAAGCAGGTAAAATAATTATGGTCTGATGTCTTAAAATTTGGGTTCAGGATTCTGCTTTTGCCTGCCATGCACAGTCAGCTAGCAGCAGGGAATATCTGGTTCCTCTTTACTAACGCTGTAGCCAGTTCTGGACACAGAATGACTAACTCGATTTATTAACTTTCACTTCTAATTCTAGGTGCCTTCTCCCTGTTTCACCAAATCAGGCTCCCAGCTGTAGTTCTGAGATTCCAGAGCAAGATCAGCTTTTCCCCAGTGGTGCTCTTCTCTCGAGTTCTCTTTTGTCCATGGGAAGCAGATGTATCACATCCTGTCGTACTTAGCGGCATCGGCGTGGGACAAAGCGATTGCCAGCCAGGGCAAGCCCACTTAATTCAACCTTAACAATGGTCAAGGCCACATGTGCCAGAGCAGGGCACAAGCAAAGCTGCACAGATCAGCAGTGTGATCGGTTCCATGGTGCCCTGAGAATTGCACTGATTAGCAATTTGCTGTAATTTCTTGGGGTAGTGGCTTCCATCCGCTAAAAGGCAGCTACCAGCTCCAAATGACATCTCTCAGCATGTGCTACCAGCAGCTCTTCCTGTTGTTGACAGACACACAGAATTACTCAGTGAAACTTTTGCAGTGTCTTCATAAGCTCCTCCTATTCCTAGCTCCAAAATATTGACAAGCTATGAAAGATACTTAAAGCCAACCTGATTTATTCACTTTTTGACAACCTAACATTACAATCAGTCCCTCTGAGGGAACTGCAGTCACTGAAGACAAAATTGCATTTGATATCAGCTGGGCCCTTGGTGGAAGATCCAGCACTGATGCCAAAGGCTAAGATTACAGGGACTCAGAATTTTTACTTGCTCTTGCAGAAAGATTTACAAGCCTGGCTGGAGGTGTGCTGGTGAGCTGTGGCACAGGGTGTCCGTATTGCCACCACTTTACCATAGCAGGCAGCAGGATAAATGAAACACTTAACTCTTCTCATCTGTCCAGCTGGCACCAACACAGAAATTCAGTGAAATTTTGGGTGGAAAAATCTATTGAACACAATAGGAATGACTGTTTTCTGAAAAGGTATAAAACAAATTCCATGTATGTAGGCCACTGCTTATCGACAAGACCACAGGAGACTCTAGACGAAGTGCGTATTTTGATTCTCTGGGAATTCCTGGTCTTTTAAAGATATTTGCATTGTGACAATTGGACAAATCACACCAAAACTGCAACAGAGGGAACGTGGTGGTCCCACCCTGGTGACATCATTGCAAGTTGCTGTCAAAACTGAGTGAAGCTGCCAGTGATGACACACGTGGGTCACGCTCTGATGGAGTTAAGCCAGGATTTTGGCAGTGAAATAGCAGTTCAGCTTATAAGCTGGCACTTCCAAAGGTGCCTTCTATCTTTTCTTCCTCTTCATCCCAATTCCCCGTGCCACAGTCAAGTTCCGCATGCCTCGCGCTCAGCTCGTGTCCAGGAGGATAGTGCTTGGGTGGCAGTTTTACAAGAACTGAATAAATACAAAACAAATCTCTCCAACGGATAAGCAGTCCAAAATAAGTGTGTCAAGTCCAGTTACGCTTTTCTGAGACGGCTTCAGTGTTTGGGAAAGTATTATATTGCTGCTACTCACTGATATGTCAATCAGCCAGATGGTAATTAATGACTGCTAGTGTCAAGTGTAAAAGTAACTCCAGACATAGCATGACCTGCCTGAAAGGATAAAATTTCACTCAAGCGCAGGATTCCAAGTCTGTCCAGGAATGATTAGCACTCAACTCTGCTTTAGAGGGGCACCTCAGCTTGGGCTCAGTCATTCTGTAAATGCAGTGAAGACAGAGAGAAATACGATATTGCTCAGCAATCACAGGATCAGGGAAAGATGTGTGAACTGGAGAAGAAGAGGAAGGGCGCCTTCAGCTGTCCCATATCACCTCCCCTTGCTATCACTGAATATCTGTTGAAATGTCTCAAGACACTCAGGACACGAGTGCTGTTTTCTTTTAGCTTGAAAGAAGAATCTGAATGGTCTGTAAGGTGAAACACCCCTTGGAAGCCCGAAGCAGACTGAGTGTTTGACTCTTGAGGTCTCAATTGGCAGAACACAATTCAAAGAGGGCAATCCTCATGGCTCACGTACTTTAATGAGCCACAAGCTCCCTTCCTGAACCTGCTGTGGGTTCCTAAGCTCTACAGGACCAGCTTTAAAAGATCCGGACCTACGTGCAGTCAGTGGGATGAGGCAACTGCACGGTGATGGGAGAAGGTCTCCAGCCTCGCCTTTGTGCAGAGGTGTTCCCAGGAAATCTGCTTGGCTGAAGCTGTAACCACACATCTGCTGGTGAAGAAGGTAACATCTCATGGGCACGTTATAGGAATGTTGCTTCTTTAAAGTCAGCTTCAAGACCCATTCCAAACTGCCTGAGTACACACACACACACGCACACACACCTCTATAGTTTCCCCACCTTTCAAATTCCTACAGTGTAACTCAGCAAAGAAAGTACAGAATGAGGGTGACATGCAAATCCTATTAATTCATCCAAGTATGGAAATGCAATCCTTTTGATGTCAAAAAGTACAGCAATGATATGTTAAAGAGCTCAGCACGCTTCTGTTAAATATGTAAAGTGCAGATTCCCCCGAAGCAGTATCACTCCTGGATAACCCTGAACTATAGCTCCTTGCTTTAAAAGACCGAGAATTACGCTAACAGCATTATACCCATTTGCCCGACAATGCGGTCAGATGTTCTTAAGCGGATTTAAGTTCAGCGTGGATTTAGTAACACCGCTCCTTCTCTGCAGCCTGTTTAGTTTCTTTGCTCAGGCAAATGCAGGTGACAGATTTCACAAAGTGGCTCTGTGTAGGAAATGAGCTTTTTGAGAAAGGCTGGAAAATAAGTTATTTAGTGCACTGCAGGCAGAGGGAACACCGTCACTGCTGTCAGTGCCCAAGAGGTTGGCAACAGGCACGAAGGTGGGTTACATGACTGAGTGGTGCTTCACGGGCCAGGCTTTTGTCCTTACTGCTACTTTTGGAGTGTCATTAGCTAAAGTTCACTTTCATTTAGTTGAAACTTGTTATTATTATTACGCTGTTACTATAGCATCATTGCAGTAAGGACTCCATTGTAGTAGGGCAATTGGATCCAATTCTATTTTTGGCTTAAATAACAATAAAAAATTAGTTTGGATTCATTTCAGAACTCAAGTTTTATCAAGTGTCAGCCCCAAAGAGCTGTATTTTGTGTTATGAGGTTTACTCCATGACTTTCAAAACCTCATTTCACCCTTTCCTACTTCCCTCTGTCTTCTCACTTTTTGTCTGCTCTATCCATTTAGGTCAAGAGCTCTTGAAGGCAGAAACTGCCGTTTGCCATGCACATACACAGCATCCAACCTAGCGGGATCCCAGTCCCAGCAGAAGCCTCAAGGCACCACTATAATACAAATAATAAATACTGCAACTAATAATAACAGTACAGTAAAACGTCCTCCCCAGGGAAGTGCTGGAAGACCAGTCCCTGGCGTCATTTAAAACTAAACGCACCTGCACTGACTGGATAGAGAAAAGTCTTTATGATGTGGTGCTGAGGGAGAACCTTGATGGAGATGGGAACAACTATTTATCTGCATATTTGGATATTTCTTTAGGGGATTTCAAAATACCTCTTAGTAACATTTCCATTCCTCACTGCTAAAGCAGCAGCAGAGAACTCAGGGAAAAGAAATAAATAAATAAGAAATATATAATCCCCAAGGTGTAATCCCAGAGTATGGAAACTCACTTCACTTAAATACCTCCCTCTGGCATAATTGACTTTTCATGTGCATGTTAATAATGATATTTCAGCAGGTTGTGAGGCCTTGTTCTTCTCCCTCCACCCCCTACCCCTTTGGTAAATTATGTTATTGGGCACAAGGAGGGGGAGGGATACATTATAAATCTAATTATGTTTCGTTTATATTTAACAACTCAGCACAATCTGGTAACGTGCCTGTATGTATTTAGTGCACAGTCCCAATATTTACAGCTGACCTAATCAGTTGTAGGACAGCAGCACTGAGCAACATTTTATTGTCCCGATGCCATGTATGTGCTGGGACAGCTGTAAAGATGCAAAGCTCTCCAGAGGACACCTTGGAGTCCTTGCCGTGCTGACATTTGCTGTTGCTGCTGAAGCACAAGATAGGGTTTTGGAGGGAGGGGAGACATCATTTATTAAGCCTTTTTAGTTCTAGTGGCTGTAAATTGCTCATGAGCAGAAACAAGGCAAGAAATGCTGGTTTGTGCATCTCTTTTTCCTATGAGGTTCCTTTTTATCTCTGCAAATTCTGATGTGACACTGTTCGCCAGTGTGTCCTGTCACCCTCTCTAGTGGATGCTTTGGAAAAGCATCACAGCTTGCTCTTACTGACAGTTCTATATTAGATGAAGACACCGTTACTTATGCTGGAAGTAACAGCTCAGGTTCAGAGCAATCCAAGCACAAGTCAACTGGACTGGAAACCAAATGCACTGTAGATGAGACTATTGCCATTCACATCTTGCCTCAGACAGCAGGTGACCATGCTCTGCCACCAGCTTGTAAACCCTACTGGGAAATCATATTCCTCTGGCCAGGAAGAATTTACATGGCCTAGAAAGGACTACTTGAACAGATTGCCCAGAGCAGTGGTGGCTGCCCCATCCCTGGAGGTGTTCCAGGCCAGGCTGAATGGCACTTTGAGTACCCTGATCCAGTGGGAGGTGACCCTGCCTACGGGAGGGGGGCTGGAATTGGATGATCTTTAAGGTCCCTTCCAGTCCAAACCATTGTGTAATTTACTCTAGGATTCTATGGACTCCTCTAGCATGCATTATTGATGCTAAAGGACAAAGGCTGTAGGGTGGGTTTTCTCTTGGATCTCCATTTGCCTTTAAAGCAACCTTCTCTTAGATTATACCAGTTGCTGCTCTTCCAGGTTGCTGCCAGCTGCCACACTGCAATTAACTATCTGGGCAACAAGCAAATCTTGATGTTGGCTGTCCTGAAGGGGGCAAGCAGGTTTCTGGGATGGTCCTTTAGGGAAGAGGAAGTCCAAGGCACACAGGGGTGCGAGGGCTAGGCCTGTCCTTAGAAGTGTGGAGGAAGATGATGCTGACTCTACAAAAATGGGGTCTTCTATTCCACCCAGAGGTAGGAAGAGTTCACACTCTGTTCTTGTACCATCCTCATACTTGTCCCTAAGTGACCTGCAATTATTCCGACACTATTCTCTGCAAGTCAAACCACTTTTAACTTCCTCAATTTCCCATCAGGAAATCAAAATCACGAAAGACTAAGTGGCCTCAAGTCCCAGTTTGAATCTTAGGAGGCAGATCAAGAAAATGAGCTCAAGTTTCCCAAATCCTGAAGTAGACATTTAACAGCTGGAACACCTTTCCTCTGACATTTGATCTAGTCATTTCTGGGCCATAATGTGAGGTCTCGGGCCATTAAGCCCAGTGTTAGAACACCAGGCAGTGATTTGAGAATGTACAGCAGCACCCTCTGAGATTGTTTAAGAGCACCAGAGCCTCCCTACATCTGCTTTGCACGGTGGTGTAGCTGGTTCAGGAGGCACAGTGTCCCTCCTCACGCTCCTCGGTCTGTATCTTCGTTGCTGATCTGCTTTCTTCCCCTTGTCAGCATTTCACAGGAGGCGCAGCAAAGCTCTCCATGTCATATGTGTCTAAACATGTCCAATATATACAGATGGGAAAAGAAAGGTTGGACTGGAGGAACAAACACGCTTATCTCTCGATCTCACAAGCTGACAGATTAACCTCTCACATACCCTTAACTTTCTTGTGATGTCGTAACTATTGCCAAACTGTACTTACCCAAGTGAAACAGCTAGTGATTCCAAACATAACCCTGGAAGGAAAAGGGACATCTATGAAGAGGTCATTCATCAACCTTCAGCTGTAATTTTGCTACACAGGTGTGCTACAGGCAGGTGCACTCAGTCTTGGAAACGGGATTCCTCTTTCTGCGGCTCTGTGTTCAATGAAGTGAGAGTTGGATTTGTGGAGAAGCACTCTCTGAGGATGCTACAGGCCACTTGACTCCTCTAGGCCAACCTTCATGGAAGTATCAAAAATAAAGTCAAGTCAGAGAATGAAAATTCAGATCAGTCTGTCTTACACAGGCACTAATAAGTACCTGAGAGAATTCTTGTGATCTTCTACACCAAGATACTTGGTCAACTCCACAGAGCTGGGCTTTGTCCCAGCCATTACCACAGATTTCCTGGGTTACTGCAAACAACCTGTGCCAGGGCTTGGCTGCCCAGGAGACTTCTGAGCTACCCAATCCCATCTCTGAGGTGCCTCACAGATGCAGAACAAGGAGAAAAGCTCTCATTTACTGCCATTGCCTGACCAGGTGCCAAAGAGGGGCAGGCTGTCACTGACTTATAAGAAGCCCTTTTGCCTTTTAACGTATCTGATGATTAAATTATTATCTAGTAATAGCCATAGCTTTTGATTAAGTCTGGATAATACAGGCAAAAATAGCCTTTGTTTTCAGTTCTAACTGCACTCTGCTACGCCATTTACACTCTGGTTAAAATGACAACATTAGCTCCTTGACTAAAGTTCACAATCTGCATTACGGTTTGGGTTGTTTTTTTTTTTGCATTCATGACAATGAAATGGCTTTTCAACAATAAAGTCTCCCTCTTTCCATAGCAGGCACTGGACACACACTTATCTATACTAGTTGGGGTCTTTTCCACCCAGCCTTCCCCTTACTCCCCTCATAAGTCTGGAGAAATCCAGAACACCATGTACCATTTAAACTGCCATATATTAAGAGCAGAGGAACGAACCGAAGTGCTTATAATTAAGCTCTGTTTTGCTCTGATACATCCAAGATCCCAGGGGAAACCAATGGCAAGATCTTCTGCCTGGCAAAGCTCCTGATCCACCTCAGGCAACCACTCTGCAGTCTAACTAGTACAGAACTGCAGGTTTGCAAACAACTGCTTTTTATTAATACACATTTATACTGAAATGTCACCTTGTCCCTTTAAAATCTAAGATTGCCTAGGAAACGAGAAGACAACCAACCAGGTGGAGAGCTCCTACAGTGTCAATGTCTTTCTATTCATTTGCCATTGACTTTTATTAAGATGTCTTTGCAGTTTATGGCAGTCTCTTTTCTGGGAGGTGGCTGGCTTTCAGGGCCCTCAGTTACATCTATGCTGATAAGTGTGTTGGACTGAAAATGGGCTCCAGCTTCTCTTTCAACATGACATTACTGCATGAAGTCCTCCAGGTGTCAGCATGTTTGTGCTTGTTCACTCAGTCTAGCTGAGTAGAGTGGGAATGAGTTTTGCCTTCATCTCAACCATCTGCAGCTCAAAGGCGGGTTTTGCAATGGGGCTTGGCTGCCACCTGCTGCTTAAAAGATTCGCAAGTGGCTGAAATACAAGCAGGCATCCATGTGTACATCCACATTTAATGGAAAGCTCCTTGTCTGCTCTACAATGCAAAGCATCATCCCCATGGAGGAGAGACACTAGCAGAAACAGTGACAGGAGCCTAGAAGAGGTGTGAGCTTTGGCCTTAAAAAGCTTAACAAAAATGCGGCAGCCTTTAATTTGGTGCAGTTACATACAGATCTGAAAGGTTGTTCTCTAGTTCAACAGAAAACTAACACCTAACAAGCCCCCACATCTTTAAAACGGAGTTTGATGTGAAAGAAGGAGTAAGTTGCTCTGCTTTAGTGCTAGATGTTACCATGATTAATCTGTTCTCTCCATCCAGATCAGATCTGCAGTCCTCAGAAGAAAAACTGTTAAGTGTTGCTGTACAACCTCAAAAACATCTACCTGACTTCATGTTTAAAGTTTGATATTCTCACAATGACAAAGACCTGGACATGCTTCTGTGGGGAATTCTGACCAAGACCCTAGTACAAACCAGATATAAAACCCTGGGTTTATCCAGCTGTATGTTTTACTTCAGTTATCCCCATGCTATAGCAAACAGACACATTTTCTTCGGTCTCTGCAGTTAAAGTATTCTGTGATGAACTTGTTAGAGCAGAAATCTTGAACAAGATCTGTTCAGTCCTACTCTCTTTTTAGCCAAGCAGTTTTCACTCCTAAAGCAAAACATAAATTTGAAGCATTTAAAGTATAATCATAATCTGGAAGACTTACTGGTATCACCAGAAACTGCCTATTTTATCAAGTAAGCAGGGGGCTGTGTATTCCAATCTGTCTTTCCAGATAAAGAGTTTATAAAAGAATTACCTTAGAAAGGTTTTGAGTAGTCTCTCCTTCTACACTAACATTTTCAAAGCTGCTCTGGATCCTGTATGTCACTGTGACAGGCTTTACAACAGAACCATGCCCTGGAAAACGGAAGTGAATTAGGCGAAGTGAACTGTGTTTAACTGATGACAGGATAAATGTACTCATCTGCTTCTGGAAGTTTTTCTGTTCTAGACGTTTTTTTCAACAAAACAGTAAAAGAGAATCTTACCTTTCAACTGCTGCCAGGAAATGAGCAACAAAAAAGCCCATTGCATCCCAATGCAGCCTTATCTGCCTGGATGGATTGATCAGGATAGCACTGCATTGAGAAGCAATCAAAGAGTAATCATGGTTTCTCTATCTGTTGACATTTTTCACCTCTCTTGTGAGAATTCAGACTACATGATCATAACAGTTTCCTCTCACCTCATAATACTACATTAATCCTCCTTGTTATAGCTTCTGTGACTTATGAGACACGAAAAAGTTAACATGCTTTTTCAATGGCATAAAGGGAATTTACTGTACACAGAAACCTAGGGGAACTATGCCAGAACAGGGACTCGGAGGATGCAAATCAGCTTTGTAAGGATTTCTGCAGTTTATTCAACTCTGAGGCTCCTGATGATTTGGCAGCTTTTTTTTTTTTTTTGATAATTAATTTGCTAAATTGTAAACTCCATAGGAAAGAGGTGCTTTCTCTTCCACGACATTATCTTCAAACATGTTTAATGTAATAAAATCATTCTCAATTTACTGCAGCCTAGATGGACCATTTCTCCATGAGGTCACTCAAAATCCCAAATACTCAACTCAGGGAGGTGGCTGAGTTGCCATCCCTGGATGCATTTAAAAGACAGGTAGATGAGTTTCTGAGGGACTTGGTTTAGTAAGGGGACAGGTACGACTGGACTTAATGATCTCAGATGTCTCTTCCAACCTGGTGATTCTGTGATTCTATAAAATCCAAGTTCTGTGTGACTGAAAATATCAAAAATGCACAGGGTTTGAGGTATTTGCTCCCATGCTGAACATGTCAGGTAGGAAAACTTATTTCCTAATGGTTCCCCCTTGCACTGGGCTGCTTTAAGCATGTCTACACGGAATCCCCTGACACTTCATTAAATTTACCAGTTTGACTACAAAAACCATTCAAGGTACCAGACCAGTCACAATTCCTATTGCTTTCAACCCACTTTAATGAATATTGGTTCTGTGAATGGCACAAGAAGCAAAGACAAGGTTGTTAATATTTTCTTTTCACACAGGACAAGGCCTGTGCTGAGGCTCATGGCTCAAATAAAATAGGAATACAGACATTGCAGTAACATCTAAAGGGCCCGCTTTGAGAAGAGGTAACTCTTTTGTGCCAACTGTTGTGTAAAGAAAGCCAAAATATCGTCTGTATTTCTGAAAGAGCACACAGCTTCCTTTTCCCTCTTGCTTTTCTCTTTTCATCATTTATTTTCAGCCAGACAATACAAGAACTCAAGGAAGAACAGATTGAGTTGTGGCCTGTTTTCCATTAGGGCTAAGCAACTACATCTACTGACTTCTTTCAGCACAGAGTTCATTAAACACTTCTGGAAGAGAGCCCCAACGTATTTCTCACAGCCCTGTTGCCCTACAACACTCTGGTTTCAGAGTTTTTATTCTACAGTTTCGTCAAAACAGCTATTTCCTTTATAAAAGTGTAAAGAGAAATAACTGTGGTCAATACTCTGCATTTTCTGCGCGATTTCTCAAGCTTTGTAAAGATCTACAGCACTTATTTATTCCCCTTTCTGAACCAGTTCCAGCTTCCCCATTAGGATGTCTTGTATTTCATCATTAGAACAGACAGTGTTATCTGGCCCAGGACCAGATCAGTTTCAGAGAGCAAGAGCTCTGCTGCATTGACAAATTATTCCTTTATGACAACACTTTTTAGCATTTAGGAGCCTCTGGAAGCTCATGTGGCTAAAAAAAAGGAGGAGGGGTTTCCTCTACCAATGAAAATAAATATGCTTGAGTCACCCCAAATCAGTGAAACCCATGCTGTTTCCATGTGGAATAGAAAGTAAGAAGAGTGTCTGACCTCCCAAATCCTACGTGATTGTGAGAAGAGAGGAGACAGACGAGATTGGTATATATGGTAAAAATCATCCTAGCACTTAATGAACCAGGAACATCATCTTGGTCCTGGCTCTTGGATTCTGTGCAGAGGAAGATACCAGGTGTGTAAAACTGCACAGACCCTTGGGGCTTGTTTCTTTTGAGCTCTTTCGAAATGGTTAGTTCCAAATTAGTTGAAATCTTGCTACAAGTTTGCCAGACAGTTACCTCTCTCCTTGACTGCCAAATTGGAGTTAAGTTCCCAAGAGGACAAGGCTCAGTTTTGCAAAGCACAACCTGGAGAAGGAAAGCAAGATACAGTTAGTCACAATATCTGCACTGCGAAAAGGCAAGAAACACAGCCCCATCTGTACCACACAGTGACAAATCTCTGTAAAAGTCATGTCTGCAAAGTCACTGGAGAGCTGAAAAGTCATTATTTTGTAGTCTTTGTCTTCCAGAAGCATCACCTAACTCCAGTATAAGCACTTCTCTTTCCTTTCATAGCTGTGTGACTGGGGAAGGGCTGTTCACACCTAGGTAGTTCAAGCAGTAAACATTCTACTGTCTACAGCTCCTTCAGGTTCAGACTGCCACTCACTGGGTCACAGTATGCGTCACTCTCTTTGCACATGAATGACTTCCATATAAAACTCAAAGGGCTACTCAAAATGAGTAAAATTGTTGCATTTGAAATAAAAAATATTTAATGGATTTTGACGTAAGGGGTTTTTTCAATTTAAAAACTTCACTGAGTTTTCATAGTATGCTTAAAAAAACCTTAAAATATCATTTCTGCCTGCTTTACCAAGTCTGGGAAATATTTAGACTTGAAAAAACACTGCCTGGCACGTAGCCCAGTTCTACGTACAACTTCTGTATCGATAAACTTGGTACTTATTTCACCTGAAAGCTATTTAGTTTGTCTAAATTAATTGCATCAAAGTCCCTGAAATGGCAAATTCTTCTGTGCAGGAGATGAATGTGAATTATCACAGCATGCCACTAGGTGATAGCAGAAGCACGTCCACTGCAGGACAAGAAAAACAGACTTGTTCGGGCAACTCCACACATGATAGTTCTGTCTTTTTGCGTTTTAATTAAGTCTTCTGGTTTTGGTATCGTATTCCATAAAGGACAGAATTTCAGCCATGGCAAGCCCCATGACAGAGACAACTGTGATACCTTTTTATGAGACTGAATTTTCTGTAAAATTACTCTTGTTTTCAGGGAGTGATTCTTGATAGACACCACTCTGCACAAAAGATACTTCTGATTAATAGGCCGGGTTCTGGCTAGGGTCTCTTGTTTTCCAAGTCAGACTGGTTTACTCTGCCAGACAGCAACTGGAGGAGGGTAACAGAGAACAGTGTGTGACCCACTGCCCATAACTGAGAGCTCTAAAGATTAAGGGCTAGTTAAGGGCTATTCCAATTAATTAAATACAATTTCCAGAAATGCTGCACTCCATCATATTCCTCTTTCAAAACCAGATGATCACAGTTTGGCTTTCCCCTTTATTTCTTCTCTTTCAGTACTTGAAAAATTTACAGCCTGAAGAGTCTATTATGCCTGACTCTTGCATTCTCAGTTCCCATGTGTGTCATGTTGGTATGCAAAAGGTATCACTCAAATAAGCAGAGCTGCTTCAAGTTTAAATCTCAACATGAATTGAGTAAGTGCAGCTCAAGTATTCTTTCTTTCACCAGGGACAAGATTTTCACAAGGTTGGCTTATCTACAAAATGAAGTTCTTACTCCAGCTCTCTTCAGATCTTCACAGCTTAGTGCAGAGCCATAAAAGAAAAGTCATAAGCTGAACAGCATTGGAACACAGCTTCCAGCTCCAAACTGGGAAGAGACCTATTCAACACAAACAACAACAGGGGAGGGGAAAAATCTCTATCAGCCTCTCATAATTACACTCTCTGCAAGTCTCCTTTTCTCAGAGAAGCTATTTGCCACAACTACTTGCTGTTTAAAACAAGCTATAGGGATTCTGGCAGCTCAGCTCAAGCTCTTAGTTTAGATTTTAATGAAAACAAGCTTTTATGAAACTTAAGTCATGAAAATGTTTCCTGGATTTTTCCTGTCTTCTGCTACTGTCATTAATTTTTCATAAGCATCACCCCACAGCTATCCACACAACTCTAATTTTACTGCTCACTGTTATTCCACAAGAGTCAGGAAATGACGCTTCCCAGGGCTTGAATCTGCATTCACCTTTCAAATGAAACTCCTGAACTTCCAACTTTCTCCCCAACTCAAGTGTTATTTCCTTATTCAATTTATGCAAATTGTATCTCATCCAGGGACTTCTACAACATTCTCTTTTACATGAGCTGTACAATACATTATTCAAGGTATCCCTAACATTGACCCCAGCAATGAAGGATCATTCCCTGTAGGAATGTATCCAACCTTGATTTAAAGACAGGATTTGGAAAAACCACCCATACTCCGAGCAGTTCGTTTCGGCGATTATTAATCACTTCTCGCTTTTAAAACTGTATGCCTCGCTTCTAACTCAGGTTTACTCGACTTTGAACTCCAGTTATTATCTTTTGTTACACCTATCTTTTCCAGATTAAAGAAGATTTTTATACAGTTATGAACTACCTGCACACTTTAACCAAGCCAGACTCCCTGTCCTCTTCCTTTTATGCTGAAAAGACTGAACACTCCGATTCTCCTCTTCTAAAGCACTTTTTCCTGTCTTTGAACCATTCCTGTACCACACCTGAACCATTTCCATGCAGCTTCAATGTTTTGTTCTAACATGACATGTTACCTCTTTCAATGTATGTCAGGAACAGCCCCAGCTAAGTGTTAAATCTACTGTATAGATTCAGTTAATTCTGATTAGTTTTTGCTACAAGGTAGGATTCTGTTCTTCTTGCAGGTAACAGCTATTAATAACTGTAACAAACAATTAACACAGATCATTCAGTGATAGAAAACCTGCAAACACCTACCAGAAAAAGAAATAAGACAACTAATGCTGCTTGTATTGTGAGATACCGTACTGGCCTCTCTTCACTCAGTTTGCCAGGTACCAAAATCTGTAAAGAGCTAAACCCCAGCTCTGCTCAGCAGCCAAAAGAACAGAGAATCAGCTAAATTCAGCATTTTGGCACACAGAGGTGCCTGCAGTTTGCCAGCAGCACAGGTGTTCCCACCCTTTTCTGCCAACACATCCAGGTGAGCTGTTGAGAATGTCAACCCCCCCTTGGAATTGGAGTGCAACAGCCAGTGACAGTTGCTGGAGGCAACAGGCGGTGAAACAAGGAAAGAGTTCCCCAGTCCTGAAAATTATGTTGCAACCAGGGACCTGGACCCATCAAGTGAACCATCCTGGTGATATCCTGGGGAACTACCAATATGTCTCAAGAATTCCACAACGCACACAGGGAGGACCTGGATCAAAAGATCATAGATCTTCTGCTGGTGGATTCATTTTCAATGCCCTCATCTTTGTCCGGTCTGTTAGGATCATGGGAAAAAGCCTCTGCTAAAATACTGAAAAAAACCTTAGGACTTTTCTCCCATACTTGCTGTATAAAGAGTGGGGTGTTATGATCTTTAGATGGTTTGGCCAGGGACATGAGCAGCTTGATCAAGTGGGAGGTGTCCCCGCCCATGGCAGTGGGGTTGGAACTGGATGGGCTTTAAGGTCCCTTCCAACCGAGTCTTTCTACTGCTCAAAACCAAACACAAGCAAGATGCCCTGGCACTGAAAGAGCAGATGTGACAGTAGGAGCTGCAACAGCAGTATAACAGAATCAGCAAAATAAGACCTGTCAGCTGAGGTCGAAAAAAGGTGGACTCAGCCTGGTACTTTGTCTCTGTAATTGCCCAGGTGTCAGTGTTGAAGCACAAACCTCTCCCCTATCATCTTCATTTCACTAGACTACCCTTTCTTTTCCTATTTTAATAAACCTTTTAATCAGAAAATAACTAAGCTGGGACAAACGGGCTCTGATGCCCACAGGTGGCAGCATTTCCTTGGAGTTCGGTTACCTTTGCATACTGCTATGTAAAACAAATTTACTTCTCAGCATCATTGCAGCCTTGGACAAAGAGAAAAACAAAGCAGAAGAGCACAGCAATGCACCTCCCCGAAACCACTCAGTAAAAGCTACAGTTCAGCTAGTACCACGCAGTCCTGGCTATCCCATCTGCAGCTTGCAGGGCAGCAACGAGATCAGATGCCACTGATTCACACCGTATCTTTCCCCATTTCTATTGAAACAGAATGCCATCAAAAGCTTTAGGTCTAGTCAAGGGGTTTTAAGTCTTTTATGAACACTGCAGAATAATAATGCAATCATACTCTTCTTCATGCAATCAGGACAGCTGAGTACAGAAGTAGTGATTTTGCCTGAACTGAGAAAAATACGTGCCCAAGGACAAAAAAGGAAAAGAATGGCAAAATAACAGCCCTGCAAATAGTTGGTGGGGAGGCAGAGAATGCGTTACTGTAGCCTTTAAATACAGCAATGCTGAATGTCTGCCCTCCCCTTTCCTCCCTTTCTGAGCATCAGAGGGGGCGATGAGTGACTGGAACCAGTAGGGTGGTCCAGGGCCAGCCTGGCCACTGCAGGAGTCACTGCTTGTGTTTGCATGAACACTAATATGGCAATATTGCATCAGGCTCCAGGATGGATGAGCCAAGGACAGAAAGAATTTTAAATATGAGCAGGAGTGGGAAGGTGGGGTGAAGAAAAGGTGATTTGCTCTCCCTGTGAACTGAGGAGAGCAGTAATACAAGGTCAGACGCAAAAAACGTGACTGACCCTACACTTCAGGAACCAGGAGTGGGAGGGGAGAGACAGAGAGATGGGTATGGAAAACATTCTGAGCTGTCACAGTGAGCCAAGGCTCAGCTCCATTGCCACACTCTGCGAGACTGGGCATGGGTTCAGAAACGTTTCCTTACCCTTGGTCAGAAAAGGCCACTGTGCAAGAGTGAACAGCAAGACTTGGCCCCCTGCAATTTCTCCCTCTTCCCAAGATCCAGTTGGCGCTCAAGGGATCCCATTGTTTGTCAGGAGATATGAAAGCCAAACCAACGGACATCTCCAACAGCCCTTCAGAAAATAAGCTGTGGAATTGCTTTTGACATTGGTAGCGTCGGATGCAGCCGTGTATCAGCTCTGAAGGGAACTGTTGTGAAGGGTATCAGAGCTGATTTTCTCAATTCGTTAAATGAGTTACATGTGCAGCCTTGAGTTTTTTGCATTGGACCTTGGACCTGCCTCACTGAAGATACTACAGCTTCAGGGATGAAGAGCTTACCTGCAGGACTGTAGTTGAGGACAGGAACTCATGTGACGACAAACGAATGTGACAGCAGTCAGTGCAACTCCTGCACCACAGCTAGCGCTTCTTTAACATCTTTCTTTCATCTGGTCCCTGCTCTGTCTCAAATCTCCCTGTGGTGCAGGCTCTTCCCTGGATTTCTTTTCTCCTCTGCTGCAGGAAGGTTCTGACTGCAGGTGGCAGCCTCTGCCTGTTCCTTGTGCTGAGCCTGGAGGTGGATCAGCTCACTGCAGCTCCACTCCATTTCTCAGTTCAGCCGTTCGGGGCATTCGCAAATCACAGCTGCTCAGCAGGAGGACAGAGCTGCAAAAAGGAGGTGATTTATTAGCACACTGCCCTGTCTTTTCAGTGACAGACAAACCAGGAAAGGGAGCATGCAATAGAGCGGGTTTATTTCCTTTAATTTGGCTCAATTGTAGTTTAGGCTGCATACATATGGAAATAAACACAGAGTGGAAATCCACCAAGAGGCACCGGGCACTGCTCATTTTAGTGCAAAAATAGCATTACTGATATTCAGTGCTTTAGGAACTTGAAGATGTACACACCTGGCTCCCAGTGGGAAATCGCTAGGTGCTATCAATATTTACAGGTAAGAAAACTGAATGAGAAAGATTAAGGCCCCAAACGAATTCAACAAGATAGAAGAAATCTGACTTAATAGTTTTCTGGCACAGAAGTCTGTTTTAAGCTGCCTCCCTTCTGCAGCCATGCAACATGGCAGTGCAATGCTCAGCTGCTGTCTCCGAGAGGAACGTTCAGTGCCTGCTGTGACAGCTTAGTCTCTAATCAGTAGAATAAATAATGCTTTTCAGAGATCATTACAGACCTCCTAAATTTGGCTCATGTTCTGCATCTTCCCAATTTGTCCCTCTGATAGAACACCATTCCAATGGTTGATTATCTTACCCTGAAAGCATACATACTTTTTTCCAGCTCCAGCTTCCAAGGGAAGCTGAATCCTCACCTTCCAGCCAAATTCCTCTGTATATTTTTCTGCTGGCTGTGGAGCAATCTATTACAAGAAGTCATCTTCCCTGTATTTGTGCTTGCACACTGTGATGGAGTCTCCTCTTTTGTTTGCTCTTTGATAGCCTAAATGGATGAAGCTCCTTACATCCTTCACCAGAAAGATGCTTCCCCAACTCTGAATCATCTATACAGCTCTTTTATGAACTCTTCCAATATTTCAGCATCCTCTTTGATCTGCAGACACCAGACCCCAATTCGCTATCCCAGTGAAGATCTGGTTAATGGGAGTGGATGGAGTAGTAAGCTTATTACACATGAGATCTGTGGAAGGAAAGATCTGATTTTAAAGTGCACAAGTTTGACGGAGAGGAAAGAAGGATAAGAGGCATTGAACTGGGGAGATATTTCCTGAAAGGATTAAACTTCTCTGTGGGTAATGAGAACATCCACAGTCACATTAGACCGGATTAAAAAGGAAGATAAATTCTGCTGCTCCAGAGCATAACCCAATAGCTGGTGGGGACTACAAATAAATGTCTCCTTTGGGGACATTCTTCTGTCGTCATTCACTGTGGAGAGAGCTCACATCTCCCACTGCAGCAGCCGGCTACCACAGACCCAGAACACTGGGATAAATGGCTCTAGAGGAGATCACCCATCTTTGTGTTACATGGAGGCACACACAGATTAAAGAGACAAAGGGTTTGCTCTTAAAGATTAAATCCTTATGTCATCTCTCTCTGCTTCCAAGCCCATCTACGTGAGAAGGCTAAGAAATTAAAATGGGAAACATGCATTACAGTTGGGCTTCTCCCAGTCTTCCCACTGCAGTTTCCACTTGGGATGAAAGCGAATGTATGAATGCAACAGTGCTCTAATCCTCACTTGGTAAATAGTTCCCACTTTCATTGTGTTCTGAACCTTCCAGGTGCAAAATAAAACAGATTGGTCTGGAATTTGGAAGCAAATGAGCCAAGCTGCTTGCTCCAGGCTTCTAATTTAATAAACATGCATCTGTATCTAATGGACAGTCTGTCACTTCCCTTCAACAGAAATCACCTGTTCCTCTAATAATCATTAAACAAACCGACAGTGCAATAGCCAAGGCCCCTCCTGCAGCAAGAACAAAATAATTCACCAATATCTCTTCAGAAAGGCCATTATTCTGCCTAATCTGAATGCATGTATGCACACTCCATGTGACACAGAACCAAACATGTCCATGAAGACTATAAATTGCATAAGAATTGTCTTTATTTATATAAAGCATGTATTTTATTGATATGATGATTTCTCATTTTATTATCATGAGGAGGATAACCTCTCATGCCTCCTGCAGTGCTTTCTTCTGCTAGAGACTGACTTACGGGCACAGGCTAGATGGTCAGGTATGCCTGCATCTACATCTGAAACGCAGCTGCTTTCCCAACTTGGAGCATTCAGCTTATGCAACTGGTTTGATGGTCTCAAACATGCTGATTTGAAAGTCATGTTGTACCTTATGGGGCCTCTCATGTTCGATGAGAATACAAACATACGCTGGGAGAACAGACCATGTGCCAAAGAGACAGTGATGGCTCAGCACTAGAGTCCTTCCCTGGCCATGCCCTGAGGGACACCTCGCAAAGCCTGGGACAAGCTGTCCTTATACAGGCAAGTACACAGAAGCCTTACTTGCACGCTAGCAGCCAGAATACCCTAAGGAATCCCAAAACGTCCTTCAAGACATCTCTGTGTCTCACCACACGGCTCCTGCAGTGTGGGAAGCAGCTTGGGAGGTATCTGTCTTCTCAAAGCAGCCTGTTCCCAGATTCTACTCCCCAGACTGCTAACGTGGCACACAGAACGGGCAAGAGCTCATCTCTCTGTTAAACAGGGCATATTCACCAGCTCCCCTCTACGTGCAGAAGCTGCTCTGCGATTCCAGTTAGGACGCAAATTCACTAGTGTGCTGCAACTATTTTCTGGCAGCCATGCATAAAAGCTCTGGTGATGAATTGTTCAGCTCAAAACAGAATCAACTGTCCTTCCCAACCCTCCCTCTG
This sequence comes from Neomorphus geoffroyi, assembly GCA_033558235.1. Taxonomy (NCBI): domain Eukaryota; kingdom Metazoa; phylum Chordata; class Aves; order Cuculiformes; family Neomorphidae; genus Neomorphus; species Neomorphus geoffroyi. The sequence continues at coordinate 1,090,035 of JAUMJM010000056.1, forward strand.
TGGGGGAATATCCGCGCACACAAATATTCAAGAGCAATCAAGGACACTGGGTCTACTCCAAGGCAATTCCTACATTTAACAAACCTCACGGGGCTACTCATCACCTACTGCATAACTAGGGGTGAGTGCAGAGGATGCAAGTGAGGAGTCTGAAATGGATTGTACGGGGACAAATTGGGACCTTGCTGTTTGCCTGCTCCTTATCTCCGCAGTACAAGAGCGCATCAGTCATTTGCAGAGTTCTCTTCACAGCGTGCCTGTGTGGGAGGGAAATCACGCATCCCCATTTTCCATACAGGGAGGTCAAACTAAAGGAATAGTGCAGAATTTTTCTCTCCCTCCTTCAAGTCAGACTTTTTCCAGCAAAGAAAGCTCCAGTTCAACCAACAACCTGCAATAATGCACGCCCTTCTCTAGATATAGTCCAATTGTCCCACCCAGGAGAAGCTGGGGAAGGGGCAGCTGCCAGTGGGAACGAGAAGGGCAAGGGCTGCACAGCCATCAGTTCCTTCATGTTTAAAAAAAATTTCTCACAGGTCAAGATGGGTCCGCGTTTAAGTATCTCCAGCTTCTAGTAAATTATTCCCATTGAAACCTCTCCGCAATCAAAATTAACAGAATGAGTATCATCATCACCAAGAAGGAGTGAAGAAGGAGAGGGCAGAAGGGCAAGCACATTAAGAAGCAGATCTCAATATGAAAAACAGAGCCATAGAATACCATATCGCAAACTCTATTATTTCTCCCATGTCCCCCTTTGACCTCACCTGGCCAAAAAGCAGCTAAGTAACAACATTCAACAACTCTTGGGACTGCAAAATCTGTAAGTAACTGCAGATTTAGTAGCCAGCCCAGCTAGTTTTCCTGCGCTACCGCATCCTTCTGTCACTGGTGCAGAGGAATCAGGGAAAGTACAGCGGCTTTTAGAGACAATGGCAGTGATGGGCATTCACACAGCATCACATCTGCTGGTTAATGCAGAGGACACCTCCAAGGGACTCTGAGATACTACTGATATATACACAATATTAAATAATTCATCCTGGGAATGAAGATCCACGTTCCAGATCCTCAGGAAGCACAAAGAGATATTAAGTCAGTTCATTCTGAGTCACAGCTATGGAGACAAACTCACCCAGCAGCTGAGATTACAGCTATGTAACATTATTCATAGTTTTTTTCATCTACAAAGCTAAAGAGGTGATGTTGGGTATCAAGCTTGCTGCTTAGGACAGTCCTTATTTCAAACACCTCTTTCTCTGCTCTCGAGATATTGGTGTGAATATTCAAAGGGGCCTAATATAGCAAGATGCTCCTAATGGCACAGCAGTGGGAGCTGGGCTCAGCCTGCTCAGATATCCACAAAGACGAAATGGAATGCTTCAGGGAGCTTCACTGCTTGCTGAGAGCACCAGTTTGAGTTTGAAAGGGACCTTTACAGGTCATCCAGTCCATCCCCCCTGCAGGAGCAGGGACATCTTTGACCGGATCAGGTTGCTCATGGAATGGTTCGCTGTTGCTACCTGTGCTGATCAAAGGAGTTTGCACTGGATATAGGTTAGTGTAACCAAAGTACATTAGACAGACAAAGATTAACATGCCTAAATGATACATGTGTTCTAATTAGAGAATGTAATCACCTCAGGCTTGATCATTATTGCTCCCTTTATGTTTATCATTTCAGCTGCAGTAAGGTCCCTGGCAGTTCTTTCATCTAACTTTTATAGTCAAGGCCAACAAGGTTTTAATCATTAAACACCTTAAACACTATTTTTCAGGAATCTTTGAAGAATAATTGTTTTCCCAGTATAAAACACATCTCACTGAAAGTTGCTTTAAAACCCTCTCATCTCTGGCTGCCGCACTTATGTCAACAGATCCCTTGGCAAATGAGACTGGGAAGGTAGCTCAGAAAGTAAAGAAAAAATCTTTTGTCATTCTCCCTCTATTTTTTCATCCATTTTGTTCTGCTGGAAGATTTCCAGCTCAACTATAGGATCTGTCAAAGCATCAGCATTACCAGAGCTGAGGTGATTTTCATTTGAGATGGAACCCTCCAGGGGCAGTATCGCCCCTGACCTGGGGTTGCCTGACAACTGCAACTCAGTCCTAATTCAGCTTCACGTTTCTTCTAACACCTTTCTGCATAAATCAAATTTTCCCCTCCATGCACACGAACAACTGGATATGAAAAAAAGAACTCAAATTGCCACGTTATCTGCCTTTAGAACATCCTCTTCTGCAGTGGCAGTGATATGCAGGGAGACATTCGGGAAGAGTTGGCATAATTTTTTGCACATTCACTGATACACATTTATTACATGGTTAGCTTCATATGATCCTGCAGAATGCATAAGTCTGGCTCAGAATATAAAAATAGCCCACTATCAATCCTTCTGTAGTGGGAAATATAGATTCATTGGTGCAAGCAGAGGGAGCACTGGCAAAACTTTATAGCTGCTTCCATAAAGCTGTCAGCAGTGAGAACAGGCTGGGGTTTAAGCTCAGGAAACAAAGAGCATATTGGCACCAAGTCTTACAGCAGGAATACTGATGAGATTCCACAGCCAGAGGTTTGGGGCTAGGACAAGGAAACACAGATGTAGACCTCTGAGCTTTGTACCAATGTGATTCCATCGAGCTGTTAAAAGTGACTGCAACTCTTTGAATGCATCCACAACAGATGATGCTTCCTTTCCTCTGTAGTTCTCTCAAAATACATTGAGTCTTTAGTATAGCTGCCTACTAGGTATATATTCTGGACATAATTATTTAGACTGTACAAAATAATGGCCTGATGTTGCATCTTGCTTTCCTCCATGATTATTTTGCTGGTGTGCCCCTGAAACAGAAATCTCCAGGCTGTCCAATAGTCCAAGGATCACTATTTTAGAGTTCTTTTCAGAAATGGGGCCTTTCAGTAACAGCAAAGCTAGGAAGGAAGTTTAACCAATATTCTTCTTCATGTGATGGTTAAGGGAAACTCTGAATCACTGCTCATACTGGTACTAAACCAGTTAACACCATGAATGTGAGAACCTGGGAGAAAAGAAAGGAGGGTCATGGCTCTTTGTGCATCTGCTTTAGGACAATGCTACCATATGCATTTTTGATCACCCAGAGAACTGGTGTGATAACGCTGCACAGCAAAAGAAAAATACACGAGCATTCCCAGCTCCTGTCTGAACAGGCAGCAAAGCAACAGTGAATGTGCAAAAATTCAATATAAACATTATTTGAACACCACTGGGCTGCACTGCTGCAGTTTCTCTGGAACATGGCACATATACTTTTTGTGCTCAAATACTGATAATTCAGAACAAAAGCAGCCACACATCTTTCGTGACTGTGCTCCAGACACAGAAATCGGTCAGTAAAGGCAGAAGACTCTTTCTCCCAACTGGCAGCTTTTACCCAGGCAAGTCATCACTCTGAAGGACATGAACTGTTTGTATCTAGAAAGATAAGAACGATGCACTACATAAAATTCTTTGCTCCTCATTGTGCATCACTGTGTGTTACTTTCACAGGCTGGACAGGCAGCTACCACAGCCACAGAAGTTTCCAGTCCTTGATGTCTCATCTCTCCTGCTTGGTGTTACCATCTCTTTGGAGGCATCAGAGCACTTTCATTTCTGATCTGTTCCAGTTCGAAATGAGACAGGTCAGACAGATCTACAAACACAAATCAGCTCCTTCATGTCACTGTTAGTAAGAGGCAGCTTCCCACAAAAGGTGGTGGCATCCATCCCTGGGACAGCCTTAGGCAACCTCTACATTAAACTAGCAGGAGCAAGAGGCTCAGGGCCACCTTGCCTCCAGGAAGGAAGCACCTGCCCTGTTATCAACGGGGCTCAGTGATATTCAACAAGATTTACGTTGAATAAAGTCAGCATTTCGTGCCTCCAGGACTGCAGCACCATTCAAAGGGCCAACAACTTTGCAGCTACAAGAAACAAGAAAGCATTTTTTAAGGAGTCAAGTGACTTCAGCACTGCTCTACCCTCTGCAAGACTTAAGAAGTAAATCTGCAAAGCAATCACTATCAGGCAGATCCGTGACTCTCTATAGTGGAAATCACATCACCCAGACACAGGCTGAACCACAACAGGATGCCTCCAGCCAAGAATTTTTGCTATTATTAGAAAAACAATTACTTCTTCCAGTCTGGGCTGCAAATATTGGAAACGACTAAGTATCCTGTGATCTTTTCCACTCATAAACCTCTCTCTCTACAGTAGGTGTAACACAGAGGTGGTAATAAAATTTGTGTCTAGTGGTTCATGCACATTCCAATATTGTTCTCCTGCAATTGAGCCGGGTGAATGGAAAACAAATTTAAATCAAGATAAAAGCCCAGGCAGATGCTATCCATATTGTTAACTGCTTGTCATAGGTACAGATGTATTTTCTATCCTTTGGGAATGGCACTTCTCATTTTTTCTCACTTTGAAGCAGTAACATTTATTGTCTCTGAGCAGGAGCTGCAAGACATTCCACTTAGATGATATGGTAGTTTATAGTTTACTTTCTTGTACTCCTTTCTCCATCTCTCCCCACTAACACACAAATCCTCTGCCCTTATTTTCTGTCTTCATCTTTGTAATTAAGGGGTCTGACTCAAAATCTACTGTAGCCAGCACAGGTCTTTCCATTGGCTTCAGAAAGATTTGGACCAAGCACTGACAATCTTGTTGGATCTCTAGTGCAATCTGCAACCATGTCCTGATTTTTACGGTAGCTTATTTACATTTCCTACTGAAACTGGTTGGGGGTTGTCCTGCGAGAATCACAGGCACAAATATGTATTTTTTGTATTTCTGTGGGTTTTCTTTTTTTTTTTTTCATATTTTCACCAAATACTTGGTGAAAAACCTTGGATGTTTGGGTTAGAGGTTGAAACGTGCTAACAAAAACCCTGTCCACTACAAAATAAAGCCACCACAAAACATTTCTTAGGCACAGGAAGCATTTTTGCCCAAGAGCTGTGTTCTATTCCTCTAAGAAGCTCAAAAACGTATGCCTTTATTGTTTTAAATGTCCTTCCCTTATTTATGAAGTGCTATTCTGAATGGCAAGTTCACACAGAATAAATGACTATGGGACATCATCAGTCCCACCTGTCCACCCACACCAAAGAGCACATAGTTAGACCAGCACATGAAATCTCCCACTAGCCCAGGGAGGAACCCACATCATATTAAAGTGTTTCACATCCTCAGCTTCACACACAATGTAGTGGTTGAACACAGAAATAATCAACAGCTGAGAACAAGGCAACATCAGCTGTAATCCTCAGTGGCTTCTGTGGCAGCCCTACCAAGAGAACTCCCGTTGTAAGGTGTGATATACAGGTGAGCCGAGCCCCATTGCTTTTCTTCATGGCTTTGTGGGTGTTGGACTCTGTCTGGAGCAGACAACCCAGCACCTGTCAGGCAAAGACAAAGCTATTAAGCTTTGTTGTGTTTCAGGGATGCAATCCAAGTCCATTTGAAACTTATACAGCCAAGCAGCCCTATGAGATCCTCTGCTGAGCTTGAGCATCTTGTCACAAGCAGTAGGGTGGTTAGAACTGACAAAAAAAACCCCAAACAGCACAACAGAGACAAGAAAAAAAAAAACAAAACAACACCCTAAACTATGAAATACTCGAGTATGTCCCACAGAAACACAGCTTCCTATTTTAGCATCTCAAAGGACTTCAGAGAGACAGGTACCAAGGTTACAGTGTTGTTAGCACAATGCAAAAGAGCTTCACCATGGTCCCATACCCCAGGATATGGAGGGTACAGGCAGCAGGATGAGTCCAGCCGAATATCTGTATATTTATTTTCATCATTATTCTACTCATCTTCTCTTTATTGCAGTTCTCAAAGTACAGCTTAGCACAAGCCCTACCATGCTGTCAACAGCGTACTTGTGACTGGATGAATTGGTACCTTCAGGGTAGGAGAAAGAAGAAATATTTCATGTCAAAATAGCTGACCCGGAGTAGATGCTTTAATACAAAATCCCAGCAAGGAGCATGCTTTTCCCTAGGTTTAAACAGTCAAGATAAACCGCAGGGTGAGGGGTACATGGAATATAATATTTTGACTGTACAGGCACCATGCTTCATTTCTAGTGCTATTTATTTCAACCTGGTCAAAGACAGCTGGTACTTTACTGAAAGAACATTACTTTTACAGGGAATACTCAGTCTGCCAAATCAATGATGGCTTAAATTGCCTGTTCTTAATAGGCCAGAGGTTCTAATCCAGAGGCAGCACAAACACACACGGCTGGCTCAGCAACTGAGTTGGGAGTCTCAGCCCAGTTTCTCTTTAGCTGCACTGTTGGTACCCAAAGTCATCACAGCAATTAACAGGCCCATTTCTTGTCAACAGACTCATTCAAAATAAAACTGTTGAGCTGAAGCTACCACAAAAGCCAGCAGTTCCCACATCTCAGGGTGGCAACTTAACCTGAGAAGACATCAGCCTCTCATCACCACCCCCAGACAATCCCATGTGGTTTTCTGCCCCCACATCCCTAAACCAGACCTCTAAAGGAGTTTGAGTTCTCCAATGAAGGGGCCGAAATTCACAGCCTCTTGGTTTTGAAAGGAAAAGAAGACCAGACATTCTCCTTGGTTTGTGTTCTCATTTTCTGTTGATCATTTTTATTTTCAGAGCTTCAGGAATTAAAACTATGATGCACCAAAGGTCTCATCAAGATTATGTAATTAATTTCACTAATGAAAGCATTTCTAAATGTGTTTTTAAATATAATTATTTATTTTTTTAATGTAGCTGCCTAATTTCCTAGGTAAACACCAGGCTATTGACATTTTGTGAGGCTCGCATTTATAAATAGCATATTACTAATGCACTAAACTTAATAGAATCCTTTCAGAAAACCTATTATAGTCTTTAATGTAATGTAAAGTTTTATTACTTTTTGGTAATTACAATGTTTGTTTTGCAGAATTAATTACCACCTGGCTTCAACCTGAACAACTCATCATTCTAAGCCTCCCTGCTCTCCTCTAGTTACGCATCGAGTCTGGGTCATTGGCTTAATTACTGGAGATTAAGAGAAGCAGGTAGATTGGTTCCTGTATTCTCTTGTAGACTTGACAATAAACATATTTCCTCATAAAACATTCTACTTTGAATTAGACCTTGAACAAGGGAGGTGATGCAGTAAGATTTGGTCTTACAGCTGGTCTTGATGATCTTAAGAGACCTTTTCCAGCCTTACAGAATCATACCAGAAATACCTTGAGAATTCCCCTATGGGTGGTTGTGGGGAGGAAAAAGGAGAAAGTGAATATTAAACATACTTTAGTCAATATTCTTTTTTATCATGCCAGCACTGCTACAGAGCCTGAGCCAATTTGCCATTTAGCAATGCTGAGCTTTTCCATCTCAGCTACAGCAATTCCTGCCCATCTCTGCCTGACTCTACAAGAATCAAACCGGTTCTCACATTATTGCATAGAAGATGCACTTTTCATTTCATGTAGTGAGAGAAACTGAAGCTCCATCAGACCTTTAGTTGGCCTCAAAGCTCACCTGGAGCTAAAAGCCCTGTAAGAAAGCCATAATGAGAAAGATTTGATAGTTTAATGCATTGCTGCAAAGGACTGTAATTTGCTAGGAAACGGATAGGATAATATAATTCCTGAGATCAACTGGAGGTCAGTGTGTTAAATTTCATCAGCAAGTGTTGGTACAGAGGGATTCTATTAGGAATGGTTGACAGTTCAAAGACTGTCACAGTCTAGTGACACCTCTAGGGACAATCAAGTCAATTCTTAACAGAAGCTTTAACATGCAGTTAAGTTCATTTTTAAGTATTGCTTCCTGCTTCCGGCCAAGATGACTCAGTCCAATGTACCCAAAACAACCCTCCTAATGTGTTTATTGCAGTAAAACTCGACGAACTCAACATCCTAGGATAGTGCACATGGTACTACAACAGCATCTGCCAGCTGGACTTGATCTTAGAGGTCTTTTCCAACCTTAATAATTATTCTAAACCACAGTACTTGAACCTTAGAACTTACAATTTAAATGGACAAGGCAGTATAATAAGGTGAAGATTTAAGTAAGCAGCCACCAGCTCTGCAGCAATTCAGTTCACATTTCGACAACTAAGCTAAATTTAACTAAATTCAACTAAGTTAAATTTTCCAGCATTCTTGGTCTTTCTCTCAGATGTTTGGATTTGATAATCTTAATAGTCTTTTCCAAACAAAACCATTCTATGATTCTATGACAATTCTGGGTTCTGGCTCATGGCTGGGTGACTCAGTGCTGTTGAAATATACAAGTAATTACTCAACGATTTATTTTAATTCATTATTTGCTGTGCAGAAATAAACAAAGGTACCAGAAAATTGAGTCACTCAAGGTAAGCAAACCACCAGATTTGGAGAACCAAAAGCAGAGGATTCCCAGGGGCACATTCAACCAAGCAGGTATCAGTTATTTCATAGACTTCCAATAAAGACCACAGATACTACTTGGTATTTTATATATGGACAACTGCCAAACAATTTTAAGGCAAGATTGACAGAAAGAGAACTATCATTACCTTCTAAGGATGCCACTGCTGTTGTGGGGTTTTATAGGCCAACTAAATCCAGAAAGAGCCAGAACTAGTGTTAGAACACATCAAACTGATCACTATGGAGCTAACGAGAAAACAGCATAGAACAAATCCACCTCATGAAGGTGTGAGAGAGAAAGAGCTGAATTTCAGAGAAATCTGTTAAGCCAGAGGTGGGGTTAATGCATCTTTAGAATTAATGCAGTCATAAGGTAACACTGCAAAGAGCTGGTCATAAATCGCTGCAAGGGAAGGAGACGACAAAGGGGAGTCTGTGTGGACTTACTGAATAATAGCATCGCAGCATCTGCTGTACAATATGGTTTGAACTTTGCAAAGCCCCACTGTATAACTCACTTGTCATTTGGGCTGAGGAACAGATGACAGATCTGCCAGGAGTGCTCAAAACCAGCCCTATTAATTACTATTCTTTTTTCCAAACCAGCTGTTCTCACTAAGACAGTGCTGCAGCAAACAGATCAGTCTCCAAAAAAAAAAAAAAAGTATAGTAGAATCTAGAAAATGTTCCTGTAAAAGCAAGAAAATGTTCAAAATGAGAACTATGGCAGCTTCAGTTATCTTTAGAGCATGAAATTATTTACACAGCAATGGAAAAACACACGTCAATGTCAAGGTTTGAGGGAGGCAGTGAGACTTTTTAATCCAAGTATTGAGTAAATGAATTATTAGTCACTAGAACTTTTTCTACTGAGGTACAGTAGCAGCAGACACTTTCACAGCTGCACTGAGAACCACTTGTGTACGTGTATGTATTAAAGTCAGGAGCTGCCAGTTGCCTTTTCAAGCACTAAACAAGTGATCACATTAACAGCAATTACATCAGGATCCATAGATGTGGAATGCACACTTATTACACGGGGTAGAGTCCAACGACAGTTGGATACACGAATACAGCAAATTATCCCCTCTTGCCATTTCCATCTCTGCTCTTTCTTTTCCTCCTCGCCAGATAACATACTTTACTGATCTCATGTTCCTTTTTCATGCTCATTAGCTTGTGCTATTTAGTTCTTGTTTGACATGAAAATGGGAAACATTATCTGTGGAGCCGGTTCTGTCCTTCTAATCAAATTGCTATCTAAGAATAGAGCATTATTAGTGCATTGTTTCCAGCTCCTGTTCAGCATTAGCCAGCTTGGAAATCTCTGGTGCAGTTAATTTCTGATTTAAGCTGTGCTCTGTTCCATACATGAAGGAATGTAAAGTCAGAATACTTAAAGTAACCTGTTCTTGAGTCAGAAATCTAGGATCTATTTAATCCAAATCTTGATGAAGTTGTTCAGTATTTCTATTAATTAGTTTCAAACCTTTACACATGGAGCCTTGTCTGGGGCAGAACACACTTAGCGAGTTCATGAGAGTCAGAAAGCAAACAGAGGAGATAAGCACCAAGCCTGGGGTAAACACAAGCCACTGCAAATACTAACAAGAACAACCCCAAAACAAAGACAGTTCACAGTTAACCAATACAACTAAACACAATTCAAAAATGTTCTGTATGAACATACGGACATATCCACACATATTTTCCATTTTCTCAGAGGACCTAGTTTATATATTTATAGCAATTAAGGAAGAAATGGAAAGCATTAAACAAATCTGATGTTAGCTTTAACATATACAACAAGTATGGACCAGGGAGAGGCAGAGAAACCCTGTGGGGTCCCCATCCTAGTAGCAGCATTTCCAAAATTAAGATTATCATTTGCATCACATGAATATACAAGAATATTAATAGGAACAGAATGCATCTGAAGTCTATTCAAACTCACTAAAGCTACGAATTAAGGTAAATTAACTGTGATTTACTCTATTGTGCCTGGGCACCACCTGATGACAACGTCCAAAGTCAGGTCCCCATACATTATTCAGCCAGCTTTAGTAGAAATATGTCCTTTGCCTTATTTAACTCCTCAAAATAGAATAAAAGTTCCAGCTTATGCTGGTTTTTTCTGCAAAGAGGCCATTTTTTTCCCCAGGTAGATGTGTGCCGTTTGCTCTACATGACATACTTTATAATTACTTTAAAGCACTGTAGTTTTCTCTAAATATTGCTACAATTACCAGCTGCCTCTGAGCTTCACTTCCACTGTTCTACCATGCTGATCAATACAGAATAGTCAGCAGATGTGCTTCCGTAAGTATTTTGCTTTATCTCTTGTGGTCTTCACGTACTTACAGAAATATGACCAGATCAAGCTGGCCTGTTTAACAGACTTGGAGCCAATCTGTGTTATGGATTATCACCTCCCTAGCATCAATGGGCAGAAAGCTAAGGCATGCATTGGAGCCTTATAAACATCAGAAGCAATTCATACCTCTCTGCTGGACTGGGTTCTTTTAGGAAATTTGAGCCTGGTAATTGAAGCTGTTTATTGAAGGTATTTAGACACTTCAGCTTCCATTGATTTAGGGTTCAGGCATGTGATTTCATTTCAGGATCAGGACTTGTTCTCAGTTCAGATGACTAGTTTTTTCCTGACACATGTATTGCGCAGATAGAGATAACAAAGCATCACATAATTACCTAGACACCCGTGGCTTGTGCAGGGACTTGCACCTGAGTCACCACATTTCATTTCTTTAAGAGATGTGATCATCTCCTATTTAGATCTGCTCTGAACTGTCACATGCTGACTCATCAAGAACTTAAGAACAAAGTGTTTTGATCATTTAAAAAATAAGATACAAGCAAAGCAAAGATGGTTGCAATGACATCTTTGATGTTTTATAGATTAAGAGAGTCTCTCATGAGTAACAGTCATTTCATGTATCATCTCTTTGCTGGCATTGAGAATTTTCATTAACTGAGATTAACACTAACTGGAAAATAATTAAACTAGCTTAGAGTCTGGCCTTCCCATCAGCACTAGCAATAATTAATCAGCACCACCAATAGATTTTAATAGCATTAAAATTCTGATTCATTGCATCACTCCTCTGCCCCACATCACCCACTTCTATTCTTAGTTTCACTGCACTTAGGAAACAGTACTCTTGAAAACAATACCAAGAGGACAAATACAGAAACTAAAATTAACCCTCATTTTCACCGTCCCTGTAAGAAAATGTCATATTTTTTGACATAATGGCCCAGCATCATTCACCACTCATCTGTGAGCACATCACTCAAGTTCCCTGTTCAGCTCTGTAAGGAAGCCAAAAAAGGGAGAAAAAATGATTCAAAAAGCAAGGTTCTCTAACTGGCACGATCCAATCTCCCCTTCTAGTGATTGTTACTGTTCTATCCACTGACAGCATGCTCACACTAAACTTTCAGTCTGGTTTTTTGGGACAGCTGAAGCAGATATTTCATTGTTTGCTTTGGTTAGGAACTCCCATTTCTATTAGAAACATCCAAACCCCTGGTCTCATCATCCCTGTATTATTGATCACTGTTGTTCAAGCAGGAGTAACTTCTCAGCTGCCCAGAAGAACTGGACCAGTATGAATGAAGCCCTACAGCACTGGCAGCTTTGGCTATTAAGGATTCCATGTGTTGCAGCAACATTGTGTATTTTAGACAAGTTTCTTTCCTTCTGCAATTGCTTGAAGGGAATCTCAATACATTAAGTGACAATCCTGCCCTTCTGCCAGTGGAAGGCAGCTCTGTCTGAACTACTGGCCATCTAATAAACCAAACCCAAGAGGTTATTCTGACCGTATCCTCAGATTTACTATTTCAAGACTTATGATGCAACAGGCAGCAACAGAGAGAAAAAGCAACAATCGTTTCCATCAGTGACTCTTGCAGGAAAGATCTGTATCTAGATCTGATGCAATCAATCCATAAGACAGTAAAAGCATATGAATTAACTGAGCCCTTTGCAACTGAAGCAAAAAGAGATTCCCAAAGATTTGTTGGGCCTTCACCATTCTAAGTGAAGTAAATCTAAGGTCACCAAAGTAACAATGCCTTAGGGGAAAGGATGCAGCACATCTACCCCCCCTCAATGAGATTGCCATCGTGTTGTTCTCTTCAACATTTTACTGTCATTGTCACTGTTCTGCTCTATGCTAATGGAAAGAATCCCACAAAATTCCTCTCTAGGGTTTTTCTCTATTTAGGTACTCCACATGCAAAGGAAGGAGACATCTCCCCCTAGGGTGAGTTAGTGACATCCGTACTTATCAGAAGGGGACAGCTTTAATTCCACATTTCTTTATGTCTATGGAGTTCTTTTAATTAACTTTTAGGTTATTCAGTAAGCCGAGTATTAAAAAGTCTTTGTTAGAGATGGATTAACCATTTCCTTATCACCAGAATCCACATTTTACCACTGCAACATCTGTCCCAAGGAATATATACATGAGACGATGCAGAAGCACCTTAGCACTTGATGGAAACCTTTAAGCCCTGCATAACTGAGTTTTACAACTTGAAGATGTAGGGAAAATGAAATTGCAGGTACTTCATAAGCTTCTGAATGCAATGCTTAATCCAAGTAATCCAAAAGCAATCCTGCTGGCAATCTAATTGTGTTTTCTAAGGAGGAGACTGCAAGAGCAGTTTGTTTACATATAACTGGATCCCATTATGTGTTTGTATTGTGCTTATTTCCAAAACCTTTCAAAATTGAAAGGTCCCCTGTAATATTTGACTTGGCTTTTCACTCTAACCTGAGGGATTACACGTTACTTTGCACATAATAGCCCAGACAAATATGAATTTTGTATTAGTACTGATCAGAAAGTACAGCTATTCCTTGAGGAGCAGCAACCAGGACATACAAAAACATTGAAGAAATTACACTGATTTTTAAATTGCTTTTTGTTTTTATTTGTTTATCTTGGGAAGCTCTTACTGCCTAGTCAGCTTCTCTGTTGTAAATGCAATTTAGTTGGGAAAATGAGGGAAGAGAAACATTACATTTGAGACAATTTTTAAAGTTATCGCAGTTTTCACAGAATATTCTTTATTTGCATCTGCACACTAAATGTTTGATTAAAGTGTTTGATTAGAGTGTGTATCCCTCACTGATAATATTCATAGCACTTCATAGAAAGCTGCATTTGTCTCTTACGCTCCATTAACAGCTTCCGGAGGACTATAGTGGAACACAAGACCAGAAGGTTCTTATGACTGAAGAGAAAGCACATCCTTATCCTTGCATAGAAATGTCAGAGTTCCTCGTACAGACAACAGTTCATATCACATTTATTCCAAAAAAAATGTTTGCTGTCCACTCTAGTAACGAACTTTGACTCGTGAGCATTATTGCCTGGGGTGAACTGGACTACAATTTTAAGGACATATGATTTTGGCAACTCAACTGCCCACCAAGACATTACGCTGACTGCAGCCTTCACTACTGCCTGATGCTTGAAGAGAAGCCAGACGTCCGTGAAGCTGAAACAATTGTGCAGCAGTTTGCAGCAGGGGAATTCCTTCTGAACACACATACACACACACCCCCTCCCCCCCAAGTGCTCAGTTTGCAGAAGCATCAGAACTAGAAACAGGAGAAACTTCTAGGTTTGCGCACTAGATCCTGTTACCCAGAACTCCCTCCCTATCAGGATTTGGTTCTTAGGTATTTTTCTCATGTACCTGGAAAACACAGTGGCAACTCGGGGCAGGTTTAGATAGGATATTAGGAAAAATTTCTTCACCCAAAGAGTGAAGCACTGGACCAGGCTGCCCAGGGCAGCCGTGGAGGCTCCAGCCTGGAGGGGTTCAAAGAACATATAAATGTGACACCTGGGGACATGGTTTAGTAGGCACGGTGCGGTTGGGCTGAGGGTTCGACTGGATGAGCCAAGATGTCTTGTCCAACCTCAACGATTCTATGAAGTCCTGGAACAGGAATCTGAGTGGAACAGAGCAGTCAACACTGACTGTCCTGTCATGGCCCCTTGTAAGCACACACATCAGCTTGCCCAGTCAGTACCAAATAGGCAGGAAAACAAAGTAAAGTCTTACCAGGAGAGATGCATTTGAGACAGGAAAAGCACTATTTGCTTAAAAGCCCACTGAGACAGTTGGATCCCACAATTCTGTATTGCATTAAAATAGTCTTCCCTAAACCTGACTTTAGAGGAATCCTGAGGTACAGGAACGACCTGAAATGTGCAGTACCAGCTCAGTTCAGTCATTTTACAGAAAAATCTTTTATGCCTACTCACTTAGGAAACAAAAGATGCAGCCTTCATTGCTATTTCTGACAACTACTGCCTGACACTTGTAAAACTATTCAAACCAGGCACACAAGATTTGTCAGAACAAGGCTGACATTTTAAATGAAGAATAATGCTAAAAATGTCTAAAACTGTGTGGCAGAAGTGCTCTCGCAGATAGTCCCAGCAATTGGAACACAACAGCAAAGTGTTAGCATGTAAAAATCAAACCAGAAAGTCTTTCATCTAGCTGAACACAGAGTTAGTTACGTAAAGGCTGCAAGAACTCCAATGCAGAAGGAATTCACAAGCCCTTGATTTGTGGCTTAATGTACATGGACACTTCGCATTAACAATTACAATTGTTTCACTTCCACTCTTGACATACGTAGAGAACAGTAGATGGGAAGTGAGGATTCCTCATAGCCAAAGAAAATGAAGTCTCTTTTATTCCATTGAGCTAAACTAATATGAATCATTCTTAAGCATTTCAGATGCATGAAGTGCTATAATAGCACTAATAGGGGTGGGTTTTTTTCATATATAGCAGAAGATCATGGAAGAGCTACAACACACGGACAAGCCAGCTGAGCATAGTACACTTGATTTTTATCCTCTGCATTAGGTAGGGTATTATCATGGAATCCCATTGCCTAAATTTACAGTGAAGCATTTTACTCAGCTTCCCGCCTCCTCCTTCCCAGTGGAAGCTGGGCATGCCTAATGCTGTACCATGGAGCCACACTAACAAGTTTTATTACTGTTCTCAACCACCCTGGATACAAAGAAACCTTGTGAATATAGCTATAGTAACCACTGACCAAGTTGAAGACAGACTTAAACAACTTCAATAATAAACATTCATTGAAAAACTCCAAAGACAGAATCACTTCTTAGGACAAGTAAAGGGGAGTGGGAAAATCAAACTACGCACTCAGGCTTATATGCTAAATCCTCAGCAAATATGCCCCTTTTAGGGCTGCTTTACTTGCATATGGGCAGATCAAACTGAGCACTGCATCCCTTATTTTGTTTTATCATCTAATTCATAATTAAAAATAAAAAATTAAGTACAAGAAATCCATCAAGTCCTTTGAACAATTATATCAAAGAGTCAGTTAAACATGATGGGCCATTATGTTATTATTGAATGAGGTTGCTGCGTTTGCTTAGCACTAACATAGTATCTGGAAAATGTGTGTGGTCCCTGATAACTCACACCCACCTGAGGTCTGTTAAATAGATATAATTCTATCCCACAGCCCAATAAAGCAGCATGTCAAAATGCATATATTTCCATAGCTATAGAGTTCTCTCTCCTGTGGTTTGAAGGTAATTTAGCATGAAACGTCTCCCTACCGCTATGAAGAACCATGAAGCAGAGGAGGTGTCAGCCAGCAGATGGTACTGCAGGCTGAGAGGACATGCGAGGCTGCTGTCTGCTGCACATCAAGCTGCTGGGGAGCCAACCCTGGCAGAGGTTGTGCTCTCAGCCTCCCTTTTCCCAGGGTTTTGATGTCAGGAGACAGGCAGATCATTATCCCTTGCAGCCAGCTGCCAGAAAATCAGCTTTTCAAGTAACCAAAAGAATCTGATCTGTGAATTAACTAATTCAACAACGTATACGAGAAAGCACCAGCTGTACTCTCACCTTTACCTGGCAGTACCACTTCCCTGTTACTGCGCATCTACAGGATGCAGAGTGAGGGCTCTCACATCATGGCTGGGTGCTCTGTTTGTTCTCCCTCACCAGTTCTATTTTGTGCAAAGGCAAGCAGTTGCTTCTCGGTGTGTAACCCAGCCCTATGCACAGCATTAGAACAAACCATCGGTATCGTTTACACCCCTCTCAACTCTGTTTTAATTACTGCAGCCTCTTTTCATAGAGCGGTTTGGGTTGGAAGGGACCTCAAAGCCCACCCAGTGCCACCCCCTGCCATGGGCAGGGACACCTCCCACTGGGTCAGGGGGCTCCAAGCCCCATCCAACCTGGCCTGGAACACCTCCAGGGATGGGGCAGCCACCACTGCTCTGGGCACCCTGGGCCAGGGCCTCCCTACCCTCGCAGTGAAACATTTCTCCCTCACATCTCAATCTCCCCTCTTGCGGCTCAAAACCCTTCCCCCTTCCAACCCCCGCACTCCCTGATCAAAAGTCCTTCCCCAGCTTTCCTGGAGCCCGCTTCAGGGCTGGGAGGCTGCTCTAAGGTCTCCATGCCCCCTTCTCGGATATTCCACGATATTTGTGTTGTTTGCCATCCCTTTGATTCTCATCCATAAACACTCACTGCTCGAGAGAGATACAGAAGAGGGAGAAACAAAACCACTACTCACACGTAAGTAAGAACCTCTCCTTCAGGCACAGCAGATATGAGCAATCGGAAACTTCCCTACAAAGAGAGGAAAGAACTCGTCAGGCAGAAGCTTACTTGATTTACTTGTGTAAATATTAACCTTATCGCTTCAGCCTCTCACTCCCTGCTCGTTCTCAGCCTTGCTCACCTCCTGCAGGAGCCCCACCTGCAGCAGAGCTCCCGCACCCAAGGGAAGCCGCACCAGCCTCGGTGTGTGCGGGGCTCGGGGAGGCCATCGCTCGCGGGCTGACCCGGCCGAGCCTCAACGGCCTCCATCCCGCAGCACTTCACGTGCGGGACTGACGCGAAATGGCGGCCGCAGTGGCTTTAAACTCCCGCCCGTCCGCAGGGCCCGCCCAGGGGGACTCGGGGCCGCGACGAAATGTTTCCCTTTGCCTTGGCTGCGGGGATTTCCCGCTCTTTTTGCCGGTTCGGCCCCTCAGGAGCAGGCACCGGCGCCATCCTCTTGATACCGAAAATGACGGCAAATGAACTCTCTTAAGACTCGGTTTGGAGTTTTAGAAAGCAGCAGCCTTTATGTCAGCGCTGGGCAGCATGAGGGAATGATTTTCATCAATCCTGCGCAATGAGACAAGAGCTGGGGACAGAATATATATCCAACTTACCTGCATGTGTATAAATTCTCCCTGCGGATTCCACTGCTTTCCAAGGACTAATTTTATTATGAACTTCAAGACAGCCAAGTCTGGCTCTGCTAATTTAGAGCTTCAGAGCCAGCTCTCTGTTTGACCTTGCATTTTTTAGAGAAGTAAAAAAACCCCACAGTGCCTGGGTACAGCACTACTTTAAAAAAAACATACTGTATCAGAAGAACAGTCTATGTCTGTCTAACTTAAAAAATACTGCTGCTTAGATACCACTTAAGTGAAGTTAGTTAGAAAACCAGTTCTACAGAAAAACAGCTCTACTGAAGTCAAAATATTCCATTCTCTGCAAAAACAACCACTTCTTGTATCATTCTGCTCCTGAGCCCTCTGTGTGGTCTTTCTCCCTTATCCTTCCTTTCTCCTTTATCTTTTCTTTCTCCCTTGTCCTTTCTCCCTTCTTTCATCCTTCTGGATTGGCATTTCTGCTGTCAATTGGAGCCCTTGAGTTATTCATCCATCACCTTGGTTCTCCTCCCTTTTGGTTTCTCTTAGTAAGCCTCATGAGTTCCTGTTCGTTACCACAGCACCAGAGAATGGTCTGAGGATGCTCGTGAGGTGCCCGTTCTGCAGAGTGGCAAGGAGCAGGGTACTAGCTAGATTTTGATTATTCTGACCATAATAGAATTCCTTGGGGCCACAGGAAGAAGGAGGGAGAAGGAAGGTTTAGAGGCTACTGCAAATTAAATTTCTTTGATTCCTAATCCATCTGCAGAATGTGTTATTTTAGATGCTGTGTCTTATCACGCTTCCTAATCCTTCTTTAGAGGAATCCCAGGAGGGCTTTTCAAATTCTTATGGAAATAAGAAAGAAACACAGATTGCCAAGATCTGATTCCAGATCACATCGAAGTGTAGATATCCAGAGGAGCAAAGACCAAACCAGACTCCCATTCGTGGTCATCAAAGTTTAATTTTGAGATTGCTGTGCTTAATTTGGCACACAGCAGGTCTCAGCCATGGAGCAGAAATCTGTGTGGGCAACTCAGGACTGGCTGGCATCTGCTGCGCCTCAGCTCTGGCTGCTAGAAACTGAAATGCAGTAAGGAAGGAGAAAATGAAGCACAGTAGTGTTGCATTTCCAACTGTGCTTTACTTTCTGGTTTACAGCTAATATTTTTTAAGTCTCTTCCAGCTGAGGGCTTTCCTTATTTGTTATAGAGATGTAGACTCCACATTCAAATGTCTCCGCATTCAAACGTTACTTACACTATTTGCAAGAACTTGCAAGCTAAAACGAGAGGGTGGCTGTGAATGCAGTTTTAAAAATCTATGGAAGTTTCCTTAGCATTCTTATTTTACCAAGAAAAATAATTTCAGAATATACTTACACCCTAAACCCATGGGCTGATTTAGCCAAAATAGGGGGACAGTATACTATGACCCACAAGAGCATGGCGCAGTCATAACTTTAGGTGCATTGTCTACAAGCTCTGGCTGAAAATTTGCTTAGGTGTTCCATGAATTTTATTGAAATTGGACGAGATTTCATAGACAGAAACCTGGCTTTGAAATGCTATTGTGCTTTGAAGATAGCAGTGTTTGAACACCTCAGAGTCACTTTGTGGTGGGATGTCACAGGAAGAATGCAGAGATTGGGGGTGTATGCATGTAGTTTGTCTTCTTCACCACAGTAGTAGCATTTGTTCTTGGAATTTAATTGCAGACCGTTGCAGAACACAAAGCACTACTGTAAATGTGTTCCCTGCACTGAATATGTAATAATAATAATAATTAACAGTAGAGACATGCAAACAGTTTTAATTTAATAGTAGAGTTGCCTGCAGCACTTCCACTGTTAAGAGTTTGTCAGAGCGTTGTACTTTAATTAAAGGGAACATGATGCTGGTAGAAAGGTGTCGGATTGACACTCCCTGAGAATGAAATCCTCTGCTTATCTGCTAACAAACAACAGCCATGGCTGCCTAAGTGCTGCTTTTGGAATAAATTTGGGGGTGCATGGGAAAAGCACGGAAGCGAAATAGCTGTAGTTTCATAATTCACTGCTATGATAAACTGTAACTTCTTTCTCTTGTGGTGTGTTTCAAGAAGCTACTGCTCAGCATTGCACTGGAGACAGCTCTTTGAATAACACGGCCAGATTTTAGAAACAGGGCAGCTGAACTTAACACCAAAATCCTGGAAAACCCCATTGGAATTATATAACCTGCATGTTCCAGCCAAATTCAGAGCTTGAGCCTTAAAAAGTGCATTGGTACAACTCTTTTAGTTTAAGATTTTTAGTTTTGTCTTCAAGTAAAACATTAAATCTATACCCTCCTAGTTATGGAAGACTAAAACATGGTTTATACCGGTCTATTTTTATTCCAGCTACAGAGGAATAGCAAAGCAGCACAATCATCTTTATTCTGCTCTGCCTTTAACATTTGAGTCATACTAGTAAATAGTGTGAACAATCACATGAATTCTGACTCAAAGGGTCCTGGAAAACCTGGAAAACGTTAACAGCTTTGCTAATTTCCCAGTAAGCAATCAACTATCCCTTGTCACAGCTCTGATAAGAGGATTCTTGTTTGCAACAACATTCCAGATAGCCTGCTTTGGGTTTAATAGCACCTTTTTCATCTTCAGTCTAGGAGTCTGTCATAGCGAGGTACTATAAATTACTGCCACAGCACACTCCTTACCACCTACAGCCTTTCTCTGGTGATATATGACCCATAAATCTTACTGACATGCTTTTCCATGGCTCTGTTACTGCTCTTTCCGTTCTTTTCTCCCTTCCTCTCTCCTTTTCCCCCCCTCTGTGCTGTGAAGAAGCAGTTCCACCAGAAAGAAAGAAAAAAAGAAAAAACAAAAAAAAGCAAGAAACAGAATGTAATCAGATTTTGTGGGGAAAACTGAAGGTGAACACAGTAAGGAATTAATCGACTGTGGATACAGACTCTTATTTCTTTAAAGTACTTTGCAACCTAGGGATTACTAAAGGGTTTGGCAATGATAAGAAGCTCTTTTACATAAAAAATGAGCCATAGATTTGGCCCCAGTAACTCAGTTCAGTACAGGTCCCTTTGCAGAGATCCCTCAGTGATCTGAGAGGCTCAGGTTCTCAAGGAAGTGGAACTACAGGCACTTTATGGAATAATTATGTCACAAGTAAACTTGGTCAGTGAGCAAGTGATGAAGTTGGCCTCTGGAGGTCCACTTTCAGTCCCAAACACAGTAACTCACAAGGACATATCTATACACACAACAGACTATAAGGATTAATTTCAGTGCATTTAGATTTAACAGATTCTCTCCAAACTACTAGCATTCTCTTAGTAAAGAAATTGCGTGAATGATTTATATAATAATTTCCCCTCAAATCCTCTCATTGGCTCACTGGACGATTTGACAATAGCATAGATATATGTTTCTATTAGTTCTTATTTCATTATTTATTTTGCTCTTTGTTCTGTTGCATTTATTCCGTTTAGACAATAACATCTCTGTCAACTGCAGTCTAATTGGTATCTAAGGCCTCATTTGCATTTACATTTAACTGAAATAATAATGTTGGTAACGGGTATGATTTTTTTATAAAAGAGTTATGCTGCTCTGAACTCCTCAGTGGATGCAATCAGGTTCCTATAAAAGTGATTTATACTGGCTTAGTTCTTCCCCTACTCCATGGTAATAGCTATCTAATTATAAAGTATGTTTATACTGACACAATCATATCCACAATCCTGGTTTACTTTTTCAGTCCTCATTTGTCTCAATGTAAATCCTGCCAGGAGGGAAATGACACATGCACACACATGCACCCACAGGCGAGATCATCAAAGTCCTGAAAATCCATTTGGTCAAATTCATCAGAAGAAAATTCTGTCCCTGGGGCTTTAATCTCTTTAGAGCCAGATCGGTTTGTGCTGATCGTAACTGCGTGAGCAGTAATAAAAGACTCCCACTGTGCTTAAAAAAAACACCATTTATGGAACTTCCTTGAAGAAAATAGGATCAATAGCACAGTAAGGTGCTAAATTGCTGTCACTTAAAATGTATACAGATTAATTTAACCCTTAAAGATCTGCATGCAGCAGCTGCAATAAAACTCTTAAACTGTATTGATAAGAGAATCACAGAGTTTCTGCCACACAGTGCTGTGATCTCAGGTCGAGGGAGGGGGTTTTACCTCTCTGCTCTGGTGAGTCCACACCTGGAGCCCCGTGCCCAGCTCTGAAGCCCTCAGCATGGGAAGGACATGGACCTGTTGGATTGGGTCCAGAGGAGGCCACAAAAATGAAGAAAGGCCCGGAGCACCTCCCCTATGAAGAGAGGCTGAGAGATTTGGGGTTGTTCAGCCTGGAGAAGAGGCCTTTCAGTACTTACAGGGGCTTATAAGAAAGATAGGGAAAAAAATTTTAGCAGGGCCTGTAGCAATAGGAAAGAGGTGGTGGTTTTAAACTAAAAGAGGAGAGGTTTAGACTCAATCTTAGTTAGAAACATTCTCCTTTGAGGACAGTGAAACACTGGCACAGGTTGCCCAGGGACGTGGTCAATGCCCCATCCTTGGAAACATTCCAAGTCAGGTTGGATGGGGCTTTGAGCAACCTGATCTGGTTGCAGATGTCCCTGCTCACTGCAGGAGGGTTGGACCGGATGACCTGTGAAGTCCCTTCCAAACCAAACCATTCTGTGATCTCCTGTGAAATAAGCAAAGCCCTGAATGGGTGGCCTGAACCACAAACCGTTTTTTGTGTGTGTGTAACATGTGCCTTGTTAGCCAGCACCCGGAATGCCAGGCTCTACTCCACACCTCCCAGTACTTACCAGACACCACCTGCACAGAGGGAGTTCCTCCAGGAGCACTCAGATTTCTGAAACTCCATAAAAGAAAATAAATCATGGAGAAGGAGTTAACCAGTTAGCGTGAGGGCCTGTGGGCTTTTTAAGGCCACTGCTGTTGGGGGCAGATCATGAGGAGCCCTGGCGATGGTGGCAGGGGCTGTGCTGCAATCAAGAGCCCCTGTGCTGGGCTCGTTATCGGCCTCACCTGTGTCAGCCAGGGCGGGTGGAGCCGCCCTTCTTCCCCCTCCCTGCGGGCACACAACGAGGCCGTGGGGAGGAGGTTTGGTGGCACAAACCAGGGTTTCTCCCGAAGTATTCATTTATGGAGGTCTAGGATGGCTGTGGTGGCTGCGCGCAGGGAACAGCGAGGTGAGGTAAGCACTGTGGTGGGGAGGTGAGCAAATAAGTGACTTTGCCTTCTCTCTACTGAATGCAAAAGAGCTGCTCCTGGGGCCCTGCAGGAACGGGTCTGGGGCCGCAGCCTATGCTGGACTCCTCTTCGTGGAGCTGTGGGTCCAGCCATTTCGGCCACAAAGCCCCGTGATGGTTCTGGTTCTGTAGAGATGAGGGGAGAAAGAAAGTAAACCCTAAAATTGGCTGACTGAGTGCCCTGCCCTTAATGGCGAGGGGGAAACCTTCCTGCTGGGCTGGGGCCCCAGCTGCAGGTGCTGAGGGTTATTATTGGCTGCAAACACCTGTAGCCCGAGGGCTGGAGGAGCTCAGTGTGTTGGGGGGAGTTGCTGCGAGTGGGCTGTGCATGGGGTAAGCTGAGTTTAATTAAATTATATGTATATATTTGTGTTTGAAATTGGATTTGCCATCTTTGAGAGTGCAGGGGTGTTTTGTGTTGAGAGGTTTTTTCAGCTGACTTGTAGGCATGTGGAAGAGAATTTTTTGAAGTATTAAATATGCATGGGATTTTTTACTTGGTTTTTTTTTTTTTTTTTTTGGGATTTGTGGTCTGTTTTCAATTCCAAGCCTGTAGCTGTGAAAGAAAAAGGAAACTTTATCATAAGAGCACTGTGTATTTCCAATTATGTAGTAGAATGGAAACCAAACTTGTTCATTGCTTGCAGAATCAAAAGTGTGGTTGATTTTTGACCTCTTTATCAGTGATTTGAAAAGTTAAGGGAATTCCAGGCAGAACAATTAGTGTGAGACAGATACAAACAGTAGTCTGTTCCTGTGAAAATAAATTGTTAGTGTCAAAAGAATAAATAAAATGGCCCCTGCAGGATGGTCAGTTTGGGGTCTAATCCTTGAGTAGATTCTGGTTACATCAGTTGATGATTGATGTTCATGAACAGTTGAAGAGCCGTGAATGAGGTGGGAATGGGACAGGAAAAAGGAGCTGGTCAACATTTTTAGTTCAGAAGTCAGCTGGAACATTCCTGCTGCTGTGCCTCTGTATAAGAGGGTTTATAATAATGTTCTAATCTTCTTGCAGACTGAGGAAGGTGAGCTGTGTAGATGAAGCGTTATGGTGGCCTTTCATCTCCCAGAATAAAGGCAAAATAAAGAGATTCTAGTAAAAGTTACTTGAATTGCCCTTAAGCCATATTGTGTGATCTAATTCTAAGATCATAAAAGAAAAATCCTCCTTGAGGCATTCCCAGGGTAGAGTTGGGAGATGTGGAATCCTCCTGTTCCCTGCTCTGGGGATGTAATTGCTTGAGGATGGGAGTAGAGCTACAGCTGGTCTTCCTGGATCCCCTTCCTGTACCAATGGATGGAAAAAAGAGATGACAGGCAGGGGGAAGAACCTTGGCTGTGCTCGTACTGATGTGCTGGCTGGCTCCTTGTTCAGTTCCTGCACTTGATGGGGGGGCAAATCTGCTGGCATCTGGCTGAAGGCTGAATGGCAAGAACCAAAGAAGGGAGCTAAGGCCTTCCTGAATCAATATCCCCCTTGTTCAAAGAGCAGAATAGGCAGAGAATTTAGAATGAAACTAATGGGAGGGCCAGGGAAGAAAAGCCTCAGCTGTCGTTGCCATGACGAATAATGACAAAAAATGGCTGAAGCTTTTTGAAGGTAACGTTGCAATAAAATATATCCTGTGGGTGGATTGATTATAATTGGGTGGGGCCCTGTAAGCACTTGTTAGGGCTGAGAACAAGTGCTCTGCAGGACCCACAACCAGTGTGGGCACTGGGTTGGTATGCAGAGAGAGCTAAATCCAGGGCATTTTTACAACGGCTTTAATCCTCTGCAGTCCAAGTGTGTGTGTCACTACTAGAGTCATAGAATGGTTTGGATTGGAAGGGACCTCAAAGCCCATCCAGTGCCACCCCCTGCCATGGGCAGGGACACCTCCCACTGGATCAGGGGGCTCCAAGCCCCATCCAACCTCGTCTTGAATACCTCCAGGGATGGGGCAGCCACCACTGCTCTGGGCACCCTGGGCCAGGGCCTCCCCACCCTCACAGCAAAACATTTCTTCTTAAACTCTCCTCTCAATCTCCCCTCTTTCAGCTGAAAATGGTTCCCCTTTGTCCTATCCCTCCGCTCCCTGATCAAGAGTCTCTCACCAGCTTTCCTGGAGCTCCTTTCAGTGCTGGGAGGCTGCTCTAAGGTCTCCCCAGAGCCTTGTCTTCTCCAGTTGAACAATCCCAACTCAGCCTGTCAATTTGGGATTTTGAATATTTGGCATTTGGGTATGTGTTCCTTCCTTTGTTATTGTCAAAGCACGTTGTTTTGGGATGTTATATTGCCTTTTTGTCACCCAGCTTATTTGTCTATAACAATAGAAGCAGTGGAACTTGGAAGAGTGTGAGGGAGTGAAACTCGTTGTGGGGAAGAGAGAGCGTGGCGAAGGGTTCTTGATGCTTCATATTTCCCTGCTGTGTGAGAAGGGTTGAGGGATGAAGCATTCGACACTTCAGGAGTGAGGATTAGTTGTGTGAAGAGTTGCACTTGAGTCTTACAGAAGTACTGCATGAAATATAACCACTGAACTGCTGGATTACATTCCTAATGGTAACGTCTGTGGGTATGTGTGCGTTTTCTTTTCCTCCCATTGAGCTCCATGAATTTGAGATGCAGTCAATGTGGAGCTTTTCTCTCTTAAGTTCTGATCCATTTCCAAACTTGAATCTTGGCTCAGTGGCATCCTGAGGATGCAAAGACCTTTGTTTTGTTGTCTTTCTGAGATGGATTATTTATGGCTCCTTGATACAATGTGTTTAAAACAATAAAAAAGGCAGCTAACTGCTGTTGTCTGTCTAGGTCTTATCTCTTTTCCTGCTCCACGTTCAAGAATCAATAGTTTTGAAATGGTTGTTGCAATATGTTGGCCAGTTTTTGTGTGCAACTCTGTGTATGTGTGTGCGAGCGATCTCTGAACGTGTGTCCCGCAGCCTCTGCAGTGGGAAGATGCACAAGGAGCCCTGTTGTGGGGTTGACTTTAATAGCCGTGCCTGATTGCCCCACACCATTGAACATAAATAGCTGCCAGAACTGAAAGCATAAGGTAGTTCATAAAAAATATGGGAAACAAGAGGCAGCCAGGTATGTGTGCAAAGCTGCAGGCGTCCAGGATTGATATGCTGGGGAACAACAAACCAAAAAGGAAAAGGTAGAGTAGGGTTTAAGAAAATCCTTGGTTGCTGGTGTGCTTTTACCATATAATGCTGCCTCTTCCTCGTATTTTGAGCCTTCACGTCTGCTAATCTTTGTGACCCTGTGGTGCTGGTAGCAGATGCCAGCCCAGCTAAATTTTGCAACCCAGGAAGCACAGAGATTGTAAACAGAGATTGAACCAAATCAATCCCTGTGCCAGTAGGGTTCCAGAGGAGGTATCAGTCTAGAGTCAGAATTCCCTGTCACTGCTTGTTCCAATTAAAACCAATTGAGACCTCACACAAGTTTGAACCCCACAGGGAATACTAATCGGGTGGTGTTTGAACAGTTCCCCTCTTGAGACTTTTTTTGCAATAAGCCAGGCCAAACCTGTAGAGAAGGTTCCAAGAAAGATTTTGCTATGGAATTAAGTTGCTTTTCCTGCTGTAACTTTATTAAATTCGCTTTGCTAGCCGTCTTTGTAAACTGTTTCCCACAGAATGGTGTTTGTAGAATGGAAAATGAGTGTCTGTCTGTACTGGGATGGGCTGGCTGTTCAGCATTTTAAAATAGTATGACAAAGGCATGAATGGCACATTTCTTGCTGTATTCAAATAATCCTGTGTATTTTTGGAGTTTTTCCCTTCCTCAGTCATTTTAAGTAGATTGTAATAAACCTGAAGGTGTCTCCTACTCAATGATTTGATTGTGGCATTGTGTGAATACTGATAGCTTGTAGGTTCTTTTGCGGTTTCAAAGGCCATGCTGAATGAGTTATACCGATTTCAATGTAAAAAATAATCCAGTGGTGTCAGAAGGACATAGTTTCAATACTCGTGCTGCTCCCTTTGGCCTGGAATGACCACGGGCTGTCAGAACGTAATCATTCCTATGGGGAGTGATATTACAGCAATAATAGCATATGTGAAGGCATCAAGCATTCGTGCCTGTGGCTGAGGCTTTTTAGTCCATAAACCTTCTTTGAACTTGGGTAATACAGTTGTCGAAAAGATAGAGCAACTGCTCATCATAAATGTGTGATATTCACAGCCTTCGTTGAAACGTTTTAGTGTGTTGAGTACATTGGTATATTTTGGGCTATTGTGTAATATATTAACCAACACCCAACAGACCTAAACTTTTGGCTTTTTCCAGTCTTTCCCCCTCTTTTTGAGAAGCACATAATTTGGTCCAGACTTTTTCCTGATTTGTGATCCTGCTACAACACACAGGATCTATGGAACTTTGTAGCATTGTTGCTTTGTTATGGGAGCTTGCTTGCTGGAGAACATCCCGTACAGCAGCACTGGGCTTCACTCTCCCATGGAAGCTGATATCACAGGGGTCAGGGAATGTGGACGAACGGTGCTATTTATAAAAGTGGATTTAATAGAATCCTAGAAAGCGAGATTTGGATTTGAGTTTTGCTTTGAGAAAAGCCCAGTGAAATCAGTGAGACACGTGTTGTTACAGGCTTTAAGATATTTTTGGCGTGTGCACATATGAGAAAGATGATAGATAAATTGTTCTCATAAACCAGGATGTTTTAGCAGTATTCTAGGCAACCTTGAACAAGCTTAATCAGAAAAAAAAAAGGTCAAATTATAATGCAGCATGGAGTTTTGATGCTGGCTTGTTTTTTATTACCTTTTGAAAGGACTTGGGAACCCCTGCTGAAACTGTTGTTTAATTAAAAGTCTCTTGTTTTTGCAGAAAAGGATAAGAGATTGACTTTAAAAGGACTCAGATCTTTTCCTTAGGAAAATACACGTCTTTTTTTAAATTCTGAGAGTTCTTTGCAAAAAACACGAGTACTTTGTTATTGGGTCTCTAACTTTGTTTTTTTTATCCTGTTACTACTGAAATATAATTTAAATTTCAAATTGAGGGCTTGCTTGTAAATCGAATCAGGGTGCATGAGCACATACTGCCTAAGGATTTACTTTGTCTCAAGGTGTGTTTTTCCCTCAGTTCATTATGTTATATTCTGCAGTGCCACAGTGAACCTAGTACACAGCAGAATTGTTTCTTTCTGACTAGATTAGCGTCAAACTTCCATAGAAGTGTTCACTGAGAGTAAATCTATCTTTTCAATGGTGTTTTGAAGTGTTTTTGAAGAAATCCAACTATGTTCTAGTTCACAGCATTAGTCCGTACATGTCTCCTAAGTTATCAGAGGTGACGGCTAGTGCGTACAGCTGTGACTTGCTGGTGTGCTCTTAGATTGGGTCAGGACAAGTGCATTTCCCTGGGGTTGGAGAGGGTTGCAGAGGTTACAGAATCATAGAATGCAAAGTTGGACCAGGTGATCCTTGAGTCCCTTCCAACATTTTTAGGTGATACATAGTTTAAATGAGATGGCCTGGCACCCTGTCAAGCTGAGCTATGAAAGGGTCCAGTGTAGAGATCTACCACTTCCCTTGGGAGATTATTCCAAGGAAATTCCAAGATTCACAGTGAGGTCCCCTCTAGATCCTTTGCCTGGTAGAGCCTGGCTCTCAGCAGAGAAGACTTTGCTGTCTTAGATTTGCATTTTTATCACATATATTCAAGTTGGGTGCCTCTGCACCTTTGTTCCTTAACATCTTCAGCATTGGTAACAGGTATAGCCTAAAATTACAGGTGTCAATCCAGGAATGGGTTTTGCCCTCTCAGTGGCTTGCAATTGTAGCAAATGTTTAAACTTGGGTTACAAACTGTATTGTCTGAGGGGCAGCTCACAGAGAAGTTTTATTTACAGAATGGAAGAATAGAACTGGTGTAGAAGCAGCTCTGAAGAGCTCTTAAACCCGTGTTGTTTAGTGAAGGATAACATGACAAGAAGCTGAGGCTTATGGCTACTGTGCATTAGCTGGCTGGCTTTAATCCTATTTCCATGCTGTTGTGATCTTCCTTTCCGTGCTTTCTGTGTCTGATCCACTTTCAGTACATCCTATGAACTGACTGATGAGCTCTTTGAGGTAAGAATTGGCCTTTTTCATTACAGATCCTGGCATTATTGTGCCTTGACCTTTATCTTACACTTAAGAACAAAGACACTTACGGACTTAGGTCTGTATCTTAGCAGTCTGATTCACAACAACAGGGAACACATTTTTGGTATTAGCATCCGTTGAGTCAGGCTCAGTGCTGTTTTAGATGGGGAAAAACATAATGGCTTTACTTCCAAGTGTCCTCAGACCTGGAACAGAAACCAAAGTATTCATTAATACTAACAACTCTGTAATAGGTACAGCGGAATGGCAACAGATTTGAAGTAGTTGATACCAAACACCACTGAACCTGATGTGACTCAGTCTCTGTACTGTACATACGCACGTGTCCTGTTGGGGACATTTAGACAGCGCTTTCATAATAGCAGTCATTATATTCCTTGGATGAACATGGTAGCAATTCTAAGGAGAAGGTAGGTTTGTTGTGATATCAAGGGGATTCCTACAAGTATATAAAATACAGCATGTATCTAGGATTTAACTGCATTCAGAGTGAAGCTCAGAGTTCCTTGCGTCTGTAGTGCATTATGTTTTCCAGTGCGGTATGATTTGAAAGCATTTTGATGAACAGGTCTCGCTCAAAACCTCGTTGCCTTGCCAGAGAACGGGAGGCCTTGCTGGTTCCATGTCATTTGCAGAGCAGTCTCTTGTTGCGTGTGTGCTCCTGCGTGTAAACTGTGGTGCTGCCTGTGGATTACATTAAATATTTCACCCTATGCCTGTCTAAACCTCTAAGCATTACAGTTGTAGACTGTGTATGTAAATAATTTATGAAAAACACTGTATGGGTTTTAAGCCATCCCCTTTTGGCATCTGCATTTTCATCTCCCAGTGTTAGTTGTGTATTACATGGCTATGATAAATTAGCTTTTTAGTGAATTGGTTATGGTGGATTTGTAGGAGAAAGCAGAAGTAGCTGTTACGTAAATATGCAAAACTTTGCTAGTAACAAACTAGAAAAAAAAGGCTAATTAGTGTAATTACTGTCATTATAATTCTAATTTAACTGCATAGACTTGTACTGCAGCAACATCAGAGCTGTCACATTTGCAAACTGCATAATTATATGTATTAAGTTCTCTCTGTTGCATCCAATATATAAAATGGGCTGTTACCTTACACTGCTCCAGAAGAGAAGTCAAAATGTCATTAAAGGGTTGATGTAATTGTCTTGTTTTTTCTTGTTACCAGTGAAAGATGAAACAAAAAGCTCGTCTAAATAAGTACCTTTTAAAACCACACTTGATAAAGTTCATAAATAGGTGGTAAAGTGTTGAAAATAACAAATCTGAGTGTACATGCATGTATTTGTGTGTCCAGGTCTACTGCCTTGTACTTACTAATGGTTCAGGGCTTCCCTTGAGTATTGGAGATCCTATACTCCACCAAGTTCCATTATTGGAATTGTAGCTGAGCTATTAGGGGAGCAGCTTTTTCCATCGGGATCATGCATGCGCAGTCTCGCTGGTACTGTGTGAAGGTGTTTTTGTGAGGTCATAGCCTATAGAATAATGTAAACCATGAAATCCTAAGTGATTGTAGATGTGTTGCATGCTAAATTAAACTTTTGACACCCATAACCTCCAAAGCCTGCAGGTACTGAAGAGTCATCCGATGATCCTGGATAACCGCATATTTGGTGTAACCTGAACTGAGTAACTTAACCACTGATGTGACATCAGTGTGCAGAAACCACAATTCAGTGCCTCTGATGATCAGGATATGAAGCATAATGATAATTTAAAATGACACATTTTGATGTTGCCAGAACTTTTTAGTTTAGCAAAGCTTGGAGACTTAAAAACAAAATCTGAGAGTCCTGCTAATACCCTGACTCCAGTAAAAAAACAACAAACAGGCTTTTAATTGGAAACTAAATCATTCAAAGCTTGTCAAAGGGTTGCAAGAACCAGTACTGCTGTGACATTTTAGAGGAGCACCTATCAGCGTGGTAATGTTTTAGTTGTGTCTCTAATGTGCAGTTCTTGATTAAGTGCTTATTTAGGTGAAGGGGGAACTTAAGAGCAGTCATTAAGTTCTCCTTCAGTCAGACCCTGCTGTAAGATTTGTTTGGTTCTCAGGCAGGATTTCATTCATCACATCTCAGTCTTTAGTGCTGCATGTTTCAAAACTGGACTGGTGTTTATCACCAAAGGGTGGGACAGTGACAGCAACACTTTTTTGCATGTCCAGTGTTCCCTGTGAAATGCGCTTGAGCGGTTAATAGCACAGACCTAACCTGTCCCAGGACCTCGCACCAAGAGGCCTGAACCTGAGGTTGCTGTGCTCAGAAGGATGAGCAGAAAAGCTAAATAGGAGCAGATACATGTTTTAACATGACCCAAATAACATTTTGATTCAGAATTCTGTAACTTGGTTACAGAATGGCATGGCATGTTGCACAGCCTTTTTGAGCCCCCAACCCTGTTTCAACAGACCGAGAAAGTACATCCTGGGAGACCTCCTTACTTAATATGTATTTATGCTTCTGGAGCACTCTTGACAGTTTGTTTTCTCCCCCTTTCTACATAAAAAATGAGTTGCTTTTGTACTGCTCAGCATTGTGTTATGAATATTAATCCAGAGGGTTTATTTTTGTTGTTCTAAATCTGCCTGTATCTTTTGTAAGAAGAAAAATGGGACCTAATTAATCTCTCTGTTAATCTTGATATTTGCATGGAACAAGTGAAACAAGCTCTTCAAACCACTTGCTCCACTCTTAAGAAATATTTACACTGCAGTTCAGGGGGAAACTTGAGGGGTTCTTTATTTATTTATTTTCATCTCCTGAGATTCAATACTCACAGTGGGAGGCAAATTTCCTAATTCCCAGTGAGTTTTGTCTGGTTCGCTCCAGCAGTCAGAATATGCACAAGAGGAGTATCTGTAAATGCACCTCGTTTAATAAAACATGTACCTGATTGTGTACAGCTTGGCTCTCCAAACACCACAGGCCAGGGGAGCGCTCCGTGCTGCCTGTTTAAACTTAGTAGCCCTGACCACCAGGTCTGGTAATCGGCATTAGCCTTGGTGACTGAAGAGACTTTGACACTCAATGTGTTGAAAATGATCTTCCGTGCTGGCATTTATTTCTTTGTATCATCTTTAATAAAGGAGATGTGTGTTGCAGGATAAATCACAGAATCGTTTGGGTTGGAAGGGACCTCAGTTCTGCCCCCCTGCCATGTGCAGGGACACCTTCCATGGGATCAGGGGGCTCAAAGCCCCATCCAGCCTGGCCTTGAACACCTCCAGGGACGGAGGATCTTCTAAATTCTGAGGCAAATAAGACAAAGACCCTGGAAACAGCATTCACCTTGCAACCCAGATGTTTCCACAGTGCAATGAAAACAGTGTGATTCTTCAGAAACTGTGATGTGATTACTTATTTACAACATGGCCAATAGTTTTTTGGTTTCCCCCAGTATCTAGGTGGTATCTAGCTCTAGCTGAGCGGTGTGTGCTTTGGAGGAAGCAGCAGAATAGCAGAGAAGCCCAAGCTGTATGTATTTCTAAATCATGAAAAGCATTTTCCTCAGGATATGGATCCTCTTTACATGTGTAAATATGAAAAGAATTGAAGCCTTGAAGCACAGGACCACAAGCAGCGTATTTTTCAATATCTGGAAAGTGTTGCATTATGTGAGTTTTGCAAAGAATCTTTGAGTGTCATGGAAATGTGAACAATACAAAGCTCTTAAACTGTCTGCAGCTCTGTATATATTTGTATACTTTTTGCATACATTGAGCCCTGATATCCCAAGGCAAAAAAACTTTGCTTTGGGCGCTGTGTTCTGGCTGCTGCAATGGACACAGCACAGCAGCACAAGCCACTTCAGAGATCTTTATGAAATTTTAATAAGCCTCGTGTGGTGCGAAGGAATTGAAATTTTTTTGATCTCTCATTGCTGCTGTTGTTAACAAAAGTGACAGGGATGCCAATTAAAAGAAGGGAATGATTTGTGCTCTGTATAAATCAATAGGATTGGTAGAGCAATGAAAACAGACTTGGGGTTTGTTTTCCTTGTTTTGGTCAGTGTTTCTTTCAGTTGATGGAGAATGGAGAGCTTCTGCAGGTTAAGCTTTAATTTCATCAGCATTATGCTCCTCCCTCCCATAGTGGGAGGTTCCTGACTGCTCAGGAACAGCAGCCTCATAGGCTACAGGCAGGACACAGATTCATGCTGTTGTCTCCAAGACGCAGCAAGTGCTCTGTACAATGCCATACATTTAGTAGGTACAGTGACAATTATTTTTGAAGACAAACCCTGTATATTAAAATTTGTGAACCAGAGTCAACTCTGGTGTCTGGCTTCAAACAGCTTGCAATGAGGATGAGCTTGGCCCTCCATCTGAAAAGGAAATTGGAGCAATATTGAATCCTTGGAAATGCTAACCCTGCGTTGAAGGCTCCTGTTTTATGAAAGGTGCTTTGAAGGTATTCATTCACTCTGAAATGAATTCAGGCTATTCATTCTGCCACTCACAGAACGAGATATAATAGCAGTCGCTCATGATTGCTGTCGTCTATCAACAGTTCATTACATCCCAGTTAGACCGAGGATATAGCGCTTGTGAAAAGTGTTACTGTGTGCATCCTGAAAAGAAAAAGATGGCAACTTCTATATAAAAAGGTACCGAGCCTGCTTCTCTAAAAGAGTGGATATTGGCTATTTTGAATGTTTTTTATCAAGCAAAGCCACTGATTCGCTGAACAGATAAACTAGTAGAAAGTGGTGCTACTCTAAGGGGTCAATTTAACCCATTTAGGATTAAGCCTATTGTGACCATCCTACCCCATGTGATGCTTTACTGTATAAAGTGACTCATACCAGTACAAGGTAGCTGCAAAATATAGACTGAAAACAGTGGTTTACTCCCATTTTCCACTAAGCAGATGTGAATGATGTTCCTAGCATGATTTTCCTCTTCAGAACACGTCTGCCAAACTGCTGATACATCTCCTCTGGTTTTGCCAAGTATCCTTTAGCCAGGTAGAGATGTGAGCTGCCAGTTTGTGTCTGGGATTTATTGACAAAAGGAATCTGGATTCCTGTTGTTGCCAAAATGGCTTTTTTTCCTAATCTGGTGGTGTGTGTGGATAGACAAGATCGATGGTAGGACAGGTAGATAAGCGCCACTGGTTTGGACAATTGCACTGAGCTCAAAGGTTTGCCAAGAGGTGACCAGTGTCTACCTAGCCCCGTTTTTCCATTTTACTTGCAATGCTAAAATCTTGAGTAGGAGTAAAGATGACAGGAGGAACCCCCAGGTAGCAGTCACTTCATGCACACGTTTCCCATTTTAAAATAATTTAATTTTGCTATTATTGAGGAATGATGTGAGTATAGACTCATAATGTGTGTGATGGGACTGATAGCTGCATGGGATAAGATTATAAAAGCAGGATGTAACTCTTAAGTAATCATTTTAATCGGTGTGTCTCAAAGAGAAAGATCGCTATTGCTGTTGTTTCATAGATGGGAAACTAGGAAGAAAT
Source organism: Neomorphus geoffroyi (assembly GCA_033558235.1). Classification (NCBI taxonomy): domain Eukaryota; kingdom Metazoa; phylum Chordata; class Aves; order Cuculiformes; family Neomorphidae; genus Neomorphus; species Neomorphus geoffroyi. Next base: position 1,124,632 of record JAUMJM010000056.1, read on the forward strand.
CCTGGGTCTTACTTGAGACTCTTTCGTGATTGATCCAGGAGCGTCCTTTGACTTAAACAGGCAACTAGGAAAGTGACCCTTTTTAAAGCACAGCGGTGCTAAGCACTGTTGGGTTGAGCTGCTGATCTCTCTTGAGGCCTTCTTGCTGTATCCTCACTAACTCAAACAGTTTATTCAGCTTTGGACTTAGGGCTTGTGCTGGTTTTACTCATCTGCTTGCAGCTGGCTCTGTTTACTCAAGAGTTCTCTGTTTTAGTAATGCATAGACAGGATTATAACCTCTGCCTCAATTTGCCTTCTGGTGAAATGGCTATAAGTATTTTTCTGTGTAGCTTACAATGCTTAGCGATGTTTTTAATATGGTTTTAATCCCTTCAACAACTCGTATATTAAAGAACACGCAAAATAATAATATACAAGCTAGAATGGACACCTTAGCTTGGGAGTAGAATGTCTCCCAAATCCCTGAAGAATACTTGAGGTAATGACTAGTTAACTACTTGCTAATGTGTAATTTTCTCATTCAGACAAGTGAATTGTAATTAACACATGGCCTACAGATACATGCAAGGGGGGAAATACCTAATTTTCCTCCCTCTTTTTCCAAGTATGGGTAGATGAAAACATCCCATTTTGTGGGAATTACATTTTAATGAACTCGCATACGCACAGATCCCTTTAACTAAGGCTTTTTTGTCAGCTCTTTTGACTACGAGAATTGACTTGAAGCAAAGGGGCTTGAAAAGCTTTGCATTGAGGAAAAAAAAAAGGAGGGGGGGAGACTGGATCCCCACAACTACATTTGGAAATAAAAGCCTTAGGAAAGCGTTTTGACTTCTTTTTTCCATCCTAGTGATGCTCTTAGATGCTGTCATCTTGTAGGTCTTGTTCTTTGAGAATTGAGACAAAACCTGAGAGGTAATAACTCCAAAATCCACGACTGTGTAGATGCCTTTGAGGGTGTGCACCCCTTCTCCCTCAGTCACCTCTGCATGTTTCCTACTGAGACAGAATCTTGCATTCACCTGGTGTGGGTACCTTTGCTTCAGCTGCTTTGCTTGGTGATGCGCTTGGCTTCTGGCTAAGTAACATCCTTCTGCTTTGTAGATCCAATATTTGGTTCATCCGTGGTTTAAGACAGACATGCAACCCAGTAGGATGACCGTGGTGCAATTGCAATGGAATCATTAATTAAGCCAAATGAGGGTTTTATTCCTCTCGCTACCGTGATCTCCTCCAGGCTGTTGACCATTGTGTGATCACAGGCTGTAATGGCATCTGGAGTTCTCTTTCTCTGCCAGGTAAATTTGGGCTGATGCTATGTGCTTGTAACGTCACCTCCTGCCAGCAGATGTCCCTTCAGGCTCACCAATATTGTGCATTTCTTGAAGAGATGCTGCATATGGACTATGAATGGCAAGAACTGAATTTTTACCCAGTGTTATAAGACCCCACCTTGTTGCTCTGAGCAACATATACAGTGTGGCACTGTATACGGTATACAGTGTGGCACTGTGTAAAGCAGTGAGGTGTATCCCAGGGGTTATCTTGAACCGAGCACCTCGTGTGGTTACCCCAGATTTTAGGAAGGCTGGGCTCAGGTACCTTGAAGGTGAAAACTTTAAAATATATAGGCAAATTTAGTTTTAGAAGTCCAATCCAAACACTCCTAAAATAGATTTCTTGAGTTTGTTTGCTAATCTTGATGGTTATTTTGAAGATACCATTATTTTAAAGGTGTAGTTTGAGGAGTTTATTAGGGGTTTTGTTAAGAATATACTTAAAAAATGAAGACTGAAGCTGTTGATGACCCATATTGCCCATATCTAAAGTAGCCACCAAACCTGTGTATTTTCCGGGGTGGCAAGGCAAGGGATCCTTTTGGACCAGCTCTAACTTTACAGCATATTCTGTTCTATACAGCGTGTGAGAGATGAACAAAACCTGGTTTTGAAGGGGAGAATAAAAAACTGCAAAAGCTGCCTTGAGAGAGTCGCCAATTTTAGACCTCGATGTTTCCATCGCTCATATCCAGCTCATGTCTGTGAATCAAATTCCTAATCCTTAGCATTTTTGGTATGTGGGAGGTTGCCTGGCTGGTTTGGATATTTTTGCATGTTGTTATTTCATCAGTGTTGCTACTCTACTGGCTGTGTGTAAGCAGGAGATTCGGGGATGTGGGCTCCTGGCCCTGCCGCCACCGTATGCGGTTGTCGAAAAGGAACTGGAGCTTGAGTCCCTCTTCCTCCTTATATTTGTCATAATGCATCAACTTGTCTGTAGAGCTGAAGAACCCTGAGGGTGGTAGATGCCTAGGACGACGTTTTGATTCATGCCAACTAATAAATGACACCAGACAAGTTTGAAACTACTTTGTCAGCCTGGATGAGTGACAGACCTGTGAGGAGCAGCCTCTTCATTTTCTGGAAGGATGTGTGTGATAACGCGCTGAACAGCTTCTGGATCTGATGTGCAGCGGATTGACAGCTGGACTTGGAGATTGAGTGGATTTGATTTCTTGTTTGTATGGGAGGTAAAGCTGGAACAGGCAGATTGTGAGCGCTTTGTTACATCAGTTAAATCTTCCTGGATATGTGAATGTACACAGTCTTCACACACAAAAAGGACTTCATCATCTTCAGGGCTCAGATACCTTTTCGGTCTTGCCCTCATCAGCATAATTAGTCTCATTTCAGAAAAATAAAATGTCACTGGAAAGAGAACCTGTATTTTTTTGTTTGTTTGTTTCAAATATAGGTTGTTGTGTTTTGGTGCCTTGTCTGTAGTGCCTTTAACAAACCCTAACTTGTTAGATGAGCCATGGTCATCTGCTCTAGTGTAAGGATAGGTTTCCTTGGACTCTTGTAGATTGGGCACAGGTAGGTTTAAGTTTGGGCCTTAAAGGAACAAATACTACCAGGTGCGTTGTTCCAGACAGAGTCTGCTCAGTGTGTCTGTCCTATCCTGAATTGTCATTTGAAAATCTAGAGAACCACTCTGATTTTTCATTTGCACTGGTTTCCTCATCCTCCAGCAGTAATCAATGTTAATGTTCTTCTGTATTTACTGCTTACGCCTGTTGGTGCCCATGGCATTGAATGGGTTACTGAGAAGTTTATTCCTCATTGAGTACGGATGGTTACCAACTCGGACATATCCATAAACGAATGCCTAGCATGGCAAGAAGCAATGCGCTGCATCCGAATCCCTCCCCTGCGTGATGTTCCCTCCACTTGCAGCTCCCTCTTCCCACTGTTCCTTTGGAGTTACTTTTCAAAAAGCAACCACAGCCCTTTCCCACCGTGTTGCACTCTGTATCAGAATCTTTATGCCGTTCCATGCTTCCAGACTTGTAAATAAGTGCCTTGTTGTCAAGGTGACGGGTGCTTTATGATAGTCAGTTGAATAAATAAATACGCTGGGAAATGAAACCCCTGAAGTTGCCAGTGATGGCCAGCATTCCTACCTTGTGTGTTTCTGCTAACGTGGAGGACATCTGGAAACTGTTCTTAATGTTCTGCTTTCAACAGAAGCCTTTGTGTAAACCTTACCTTGAGCAGAATGCGACGTCGGCACCAGAGAGCAGAGCTACAGCCGAGGCTTTGGAGGCGCCACTGCAGAGATCTGTGCAGGCTGCCAACCCTGCTCTGTGCCAGCACCGAGTGTTCCAGGGAAAGAATTAAGAAATCTGTATGGAAATGGGATTAGGTTATTCAGTGTATATGATCGGAATGTTCTTCATCATTTTGTCAGATGTGAGGTACCTGAACGTGCTTAAACATCTGCCTTATGGATCATCACCTGCTTCCTGATGATTCTCCTTGAATCTTATGGTTGACTTGCTCTTCTGGCAGTGTATCAGTTCCAATTATATTCTTTCCTGGAGTGAAAGTGTCTTTATGTTAATTTATTGTAATTGGGGATAAAAAGCAGCAGTATTTGAGGACAGACCCAGTTGGAAAAACGCCTCACAGACGATTCCTCAAAAATTCTCTTTCTGTCTTTGGTTTCTTTTGAGTTCATACACACCATGGAAATGAGTGAGCCTCAACTTACCATTACATATTTGTTAATTTGCCTCGTTAGGGGTGTTACTGCTCTTCTCAGATGTGTGTTTATGCTTCCCAGTGTTTTCAGCCTGCCCTCCACTACAAACAGTGAACTCCTCCATATGATGCTGTCATTCCGGACTGGTAATGAATTCCTGCCCAGATGGGCTCCATTTCTTAGTTCAGCCCAGAAGCTGATGGAAGCTTCCCTCACTGTTGAGAGCATGATGTACAGAAAGAAAACATTATAAACATATGATGAGTTGTTACCCTTGTTGACAACTTGTGACCGCTTCTGTCACAAGAGCAATCTGGTCACCTATTTGTGCCCTAGTAACAGTTGGTGTTTTGATACCTAATTCACTAGTTTTTTTTTGTTGTTTAAATCTTGACTACTGTTGACTGCTGAAAATACAGTAAGGGGTCATCTTACATACTGTGTTAAAAGTTTAAAAAAACTACAAAGTTCAATTCTTTAAAAATCCCCAAGCCTGCAAAGACTAACAAACACATTAGCACGCTGGTGCGCAAGCTCGGTGGATGCTGGAGACACCCAGAAAACCCATGTTTCTACAGCATTCATAACACGGAAAAAAATGCCAGAGTGATTCATGGGCTTAATGTCCTGGTGCATTTTCCCTTTCCTCCAGTTGTTCGGTGTCTGGAACCCAGAACTTTCTGCATTCACAGATCTAAAATTACTTACCAGTCTCCACTTGAATGAACAGGAACATCTTTCCTGCTGCCAAGATGAAGGTGCTTCATGATCCACTCAGTGCCGCGCCAGGCTGAGTTGATGTTTTCGCCTTTCAAGCTACTGACTAAAGACATTAGGAGGCTTTTATTTGGAGTGTATAGAACTGGGAAACTATTGACGTGGTAATGCTGGCGATCCTTGAACATACTCCAGATGTTCTGTGTTGGTTCAGCTGTACAGCTGGGTAGCACTGCATGCAGGCTGACGTGTATGGTAAACGGCTTTTGGGGTCTCAGGCAATGTATTTAGAAGAAATTTGGGTATCTGTATTGTTTGGTAATGGCCACGCCCTGGTGGACATAAACCTGGCACTGGGAAATAGGACAAAGTGGATTAGGCATCGATTTGGGCTAAGGAAAGTCAGAGCTCGGTTCTTATGCAGCTTATCTGATGTGTTCTGTGTATTTTCTTTTGTTGTATTCCATTTTTTGCTAATATTCCATTGCCTTGGACACAACACTGCACTGAAGGATCCCTGCCACCATTTGGAAAACTGGCTGAGAGGCTCAAGCTTTTTTCTGTCTGTCCCTGCTGATGCTGCTTGCGTTTCCTCTGACTTTACTCAAAATCAGTGCAGGTATTCATTTTTTCGGTAGTTAATCAGATACTGCCTACTCACAAGTTAATCTTTCTCAGTTTAACCTTTTAAAATAATAGATAAGCAGCCCTGGTGTGAGAGGACAAGGAATTAAAAAAAAAAAAACCAAGAGAGTAGTGTTTTGTTGGCTTTTTCCCCATTAGTCACCAGAAAACAAATATCAGCAGCCTGTTACAAATCTGAAAGTGGCTCAGGCATGATCTCTGTCTCTCTATCAAGACATGCACAGTATGCCAAGGGCGAAGGCTGAATGTAACACTTCATCGCAGATTGCTGTCATGCAGTGTTCCAAAGAGATTTGCAGATACAGCGCTAATAAAAGGAGTTCCGCAAGCCTATGGTTTCATACGAGGTGAGGAGGAAAAGAAATGGCAATTGAGCACATTTTTCCGTCCATTAGTTGAGGCGACGCACTGCATAAATAACTGGTTTTGGCCTTTTGTCTGCCCTTTGTTATTAGCAATGGTCTGACGTGAAGGATGGAGAGGAAAAGACAAGGGCAGGCTGAAAAAATAGCAGGAGATGGGTCATCTTCAGTGCGAGATGGTCATTTGCTGTGGGATGGGCAGGATGAATGGTGTTAAGTGCAGTTGTTTTCCTGGCTGTAAATGTACCTGTGTGGTGTTGAGAAGTCCCAGCGAGATGAGAGCTGGTCGGATTCGGTGTGGAATTACTCTGCCAGTGCAGAGCTCAGTGGTGTTGCTGTTTTACCGAGCTGGTCAACGGAGCGAACAGTTTGTATGGCAGGGGGTAATGGTGGTGGCAGCAGTTGGAACGGCTGATTTTTCCTATTCCTCCCTTATTTTTCCAGCTGGAATCTTACTTGTATCTCGGTGCTGGACCGTACTGTGTCAGGGTGTGTGTCCCTTCCAAACTGAACCATTCTTTGATTCAATGATTTATACGTTTCTTTCCTGTGCACCTCTTGGTATTTTTCAGTTTACTGCTTCCTTATGGGAGCAGTGTTTCAGATTAAAAAGAATTTCCTCCTTGCTTGTATAAGCAAACTCTGCAAAGATGCAACAAGAGAACAGAACAGACCGAGGGGAGGGAGGAGTACATGAGCTTAAAAAAATCAATTCCTGTTGTAGTTGGACTCGGGAACCTAGGTTGATGGTTTGAATCAGTGGAACTTCCGCTGAGGGTTGTACATGAAAGATTGGAGGTAGAACATTTTAGCAGAATTCCTTCTAAAATAATTGGGATAATTATAGTTGCTTTGGCTTTGCTGAGCCTTTGTCAGCTGGAGCGACGGCCAGGATCTCTCCAAGCTTTCCATGAAGGTAATTCAGTCACTTAGTCTAGAGAAATGAGATTGGGTTCAAGGTTTGTGGAGCCAATAGTTCATACGGTTCCAGGATCAATTGTTGAAGTGGAAAGAGGAGGAAAAAGCAAGAAAGAAAAGTAGAATTCACAGGAGCAGTTTACATAAAGTATTAAATTCTGTGCTAATGTCAATATAAGTACAAATCAAAACCCCAGCTGGACAAGAATACCTGAAACCACCAGTAATTTCTCTTTAAAGTCTTCAGAACCACACTAATCCATTTGCCAGTAACAGGAAAGGTTTTTCCAGTCATTGTTAATTTTAAATGGCTTTAACAGCTCTGGAAGTATTCATGAATTCAGGTTTCCTCACTCCCCTAATCATGTTGTCGGCTTAAAATTCACATTTAATTAACCTCTTCACCCAAGGCATAAATCAATACTCAAGCTCCAAATGCTCACCATACTGATAGTGATTTTCATCTGGGCTTGCCTGCTGAAAATTAGGAATTGAGATGCCTGCGGGAAAGGAGCAAACTCGTTGTGCAGAGTGAAGCACAACTAACTCGTAAACCGCAATAATGAATGTCCTTGGATGGAATGGGAAATCCATTCATTGAGGTTCCAGGGAAGAAAGTGAGAACCAGGCTAAGCAGAGCATGATGCTGCACTCAGGAGAGAATTCACCTGCATGGCTAGACTCGGATTTAAACACAGACTCCACATGTGTTCTACAAGTCCTGAGGGTCCCAGAAAAATCTGTGGAGTAGTGATGGCAGAGCAAAAGAAGTTAGAACTAAGTGGATTTGCACATGTGCAGATTTTCACCATGAAAATCCTATATGGTGCTATTTCCTCCTGTTTATTGCTCTTACCTAGTGATGCTGTAATGTATTTTTAGTAGAGCAGCTCCTGGAAGCCTGGCTGTGCAGATCTCTGTGTACTTGCATAAAAATGGGCATATGAGACGCATGATGTGAATGGGTAACATGCACAAAAAGAATCTCATGGTTTCTTTTCTTGGGCTGAGGAGAAGTAGCACTCTTTGACTGTTACGCAAATACTGTGCCACTCACATGAAAGTGATTGCAGTATAACGTTGCGGAGATTAAACAAACTATTTATTTTTCATTTTGCTAGTGTCTTCTATTTTTGGGAGGTTTAATTCCTATTCAGAATTAAGGATAGCAAAAGCAGGACGTCCCTATATTTTTCTGCTTCAAGAATTTCTACATAGTTCTGAAATCCCATTTTTTTCCACTAAACAAATATTTGGTGTCAAAGTAATTTCTTTTCACAATTATTTTGCTAAAGACAAACTAAACATATCCTAATGCTGTGATCTTAAAATTGTCCTTGATCTGTTACTAATCCTGAGTAGCCCCTGAAATAATAGTGAATGATAATTGAATAAATAATTAATAATCTGAGTTTTAATGAGATGATGAGGTGGTAGAGTGAGGTTGTTTAGTGAGATGTGATAGGTTTCATGACTACCTGCTGTAGTCAGTGTTCTTTTTGCATGAAGAATTCAAATTTGGTGTGCTAGGGATGTAAGAGCTGTTTTCTGGGATGGTGAATTTACTGTATTTTGCAAATGAGCTGTCAGGTAAGCAGCCTCCAGGCACTTAGGAGATGTTTTGGAAGGATATTCAGTTATATCCCTACCTGTAAATATGTGAGGTGGGTGCTGTCTTTACTTAGTTTGTGTATTAGGAGTTGTGGTCAGTCTGAATCTTAAATACTGGAGGTGTTCAAGGCTGGATTGGATGGGGCTTTGAGAACCCTCATCCTGTGGGAGGTGTCCCTGCCCATGGCAAGGGGTGGAACTTGATGGGTTTTAAGGCCCCTTTCGGCCCCAATTATTCCATGATTCTGTGATTCCCACAGTTAGATGTTCAAAGGAGTAAGGAGCATGTGTTTTGAGAGCAATCGAGGTCTTTATTCCAGCCTGAGTGCGAAGATGTGAGTGATAGCTGTGTCAAGTGTTCAATCCGACTGCAGGGTTGGGTTTGAAGCTCACTTATACTGGGAAGGCATAGGAAATTTTCATAACAAAACTATTACCGTAAAGCCTCTTGCTCTTCAATGGTAAAATCATATCTGTTTCGGGGATGTTCCTGCAAAGACCTTGAGAACTCTCTGGTCAGCTTTGCATACCTTGTTTATGGATGTTATTTCAGGTGCACCTTTATATTTTGCAGTAAATGCAAGTCCGCATACCTGAACCTTTAAACTACTTGAATTACACACCTCATTTCACTGGAGCCTAGCGGTTGGTATATCTTCCACAGAACCATTAAATAAAGTCTTAGCTCAGCATAGTACTTAACCATGTGGTTAAAGCTCAGCACACTCTTAAGTCTCTTGATACTGGAGGACCTTCAGGCAAAATTATGTCTTCAATTATATGTGTGCCACTTCTTTGGTTCGAATGGAATTGCTCAGGTGTAACGAAAAGCAGAGTGGGGCAAAAAGAAGGCTGTCAAGTAGTTTTGTCCAGTTGGCTTTTCTGTGAAATGGGATGTTCTGGGACAAAAACATGGGCAGAATACGGGTTCAGACCTCTTACGTCATCTCAGATTGGATAGAATGTTATAGGGCTGGTAATACAAAGTTGAGTTGATATAACTGAATAAATGAGGAATGGAGAGGGAAACCCAGCCCACTTTTAATGTGTAAGCCAAGCACATTTTTATCAGTAATCTCTGACAAAGATGAAAGCCCACAATGCTCTTTGTTTGGAGTGTGGCAACACTGCAGGTTGATAACAACACCACGTAAGTTGCATTCATCGCACAAGAAGAAAATATGGGTTTGAGGAACAGTGTCCTGTCTTTATCCTTTAATGATCTCCACTTTCCACAATCTGTAAGGTTGTTCATACACTAAGGTCTCTATACTGTCATTCCAGTGCATAGTGACAAGGTGCTTCCAAGCTCAAAGAGCAGTGGCTGGATTTTGGTGAAGTGATGGGATGAGTGAAATGGTTTTCAGCTGAAAGAGGGGAGATTGAGTTGAGATTTTAGGGAGAAGTGTTTTGCTGTGAGGGTGGGGAGGCCCTGGCCCAGGTTGCCCAGAGCAGTGGTGGCTGCCCCATCCCTGGAGGTGTTCCAGGCCAGGTTGGATGGGGCTTGGAGCCCCCTGATGCAGTGGGAGGTGTCCCTGCCCATGGCAGGGGGTGGCACTGGGTGGGCTTTGCGATCCCTTCCAATCCAAACCATTCCAGGATTCTATGGAGTTATTTTCCCTGATATGAGAAGTTGCCATGTTCTGTAAAAGCCAGTTTTGAAAGCATTTCTTGCTGGAACAAGCTTGCTGTGGACGCTGCTCAGGTATTGAGTGGTTATTGCTTATGTGAGCAGAGTTACTTTGCTGTGTATGTTGAGGTTTTTGTTGTTTTTCTTTTAACTTGAGCATGAAAGCCTCCTGTTGTTTCCAGAGTCATGTTCCTAAAAATCTTTTGCTCCTTGGTGTGTAAGGGAAGGAATTTTGATTATTTTTGAGGATGAAAAATGCTGAAAGGGTGGTAGGTTTAAATAAAAAAGCACTGATCAGTTCACTAATACATTTTTATATTTCATACTTATAATATTCCCTTCCCTCCAAATAAAAAAAAAAAGAAGAGGAAAATCAATTAAGATCCATTTAGGAAAAAAACCCTCAGAATGGGATTTATGAGGAGGCAGCCTATATTTACTTGTAAATGAAGCTTTATTTTCCAGAGCTTAGGAGTCTTAAAAAAACAGATTTGCACAGGTTTGGGGTCAGTAAGGCATCAGTAGAGAAATCCCCCTCTTTCATGTATTCTGCATGCAAAATGCATTTTAGGTTTTATCAGCACTTCCTTTATGTTCTGGCAGCTGCGAAGCCGCACAAAGCATTCACGTATGAGAGCTGTCACTTCAGGCTCTATTTCACCTTGTCACATCCCATTTATAGACTGGGGGTTTAATGGGATGGCAGTCACTGAAGAGGGAAGGCCCTAGAAAATAAATAAAGGCTGAGGAAGTCGGAGGTCATTAAAGCTGACGCTGCCTCACATGTTCATTAATTACAGATCTACTTGGAAGAGCTTTGTTAGGCTGCTGGCAAATGCATGTGATGTAATTTTCACAAGCGCTTGACTCAGCTCTTGGAAGGTTTGAAACAGGGGAACCTAAAAACGAAACTCAGCCAGAGGACAGTTAAACTCGGTTCTGCACTCAGCCTGGGATTTAAGTTTGTGTAAGGCTGGAATTCTTGTCAAGTGGGCTTTGTCTACAACCTGACCTCTAAGGTGCTGTCTCACTTGCAGCCCCGTCCCTCTGTGGTAGCTGCATCGCTGGAGCTGTTCCGAAGCATGGAATTGGGTTGGAAGGGACCTCAGATCCCATCCAGTGCCACCTCCCACTGGATCAGGGGGCTCCAAGCCCCATCCAACCTGACCTTGAGCACCTCCAGGGATGGAGCAGCCACCACTTCTTTGGTGCAAGGGCCTCCCCACCCTCACGGTACAAAATCTCTTCCTAATGTCTAATCTAAATCTACCCACTTGACTTTCTCCCTCTCAAGGCTGATGTAGCTTTTAGGCTCAATTTTAATGATGCTTCAGCAAGCATCAAGCTTCCATTGACAGGTTTTACGTAGCAGTGCGTGTCCAAGGAGCATTGGTGATGAGACCAAGGTCTCCTACACACGCACATTAAAATCTCCTTTAAAAACAAATATGCAAACAAAGCCAGGAAGAGGCCTGTGAACCCAGACCAAGCTGGCCTTGTTTTTAATGACATAGCAGCCCTTTTGCTCCGGGAGACCACTCAAGCTGTAGTCAGAATGTCTGTGTTTTAGCCTCTTGTTACCAATAAATAAATATTGCCGATAGGGCGAGGGGTGTATGTGCAGTTGTTCTTTTCATGGAGACAAACCTGAAACATCTCCATATCACAGGGGAACTGCTCTTTTCTTTCACTTCTGTTCTTCAGTGAGTAAAAGAAGGATACTGGTGCGTATCTGTACTCACTCTCACGTTACCCCACACACTGTGCTGCTCTTGCCTTGTGAAGGAATCACACTTATAGCTTCATCTTTTCTCTGCCTTTTTTTCATAGCTTTCTACAAGATCTTTGAGGAACAATTTCTGCCTGAAATGAATCGCCTTTAACTTCTGTTGCTCCTTGAAGGAGGACACCAGGCATCCCACAGCCTGCAGACCAGAAAATGTAAGTGAACAGGACAAAACCACATGTGGTCTTGGGTTCCACTCATTCTGATTGGTGTTGTGCCACCGGATGTGCTGCATGACAAACAGTGATGCCTTTCTGACCCTCAGTGTATTGGTCATTATAAATAATAGCCTCGTAATTACCTCCTTGAAACAAAAGCAGAAGCTGAAAATTAACCAGGTGAAAACCACAGGTAGCATGTGGGACAGATACTCCCATAAAATGAGCTCTAGCGGTCCGGTGCTGTGTGGCTTGCATGTGTGCCAGGAAAGTGAGGGAATGCAGGCCAAGCGCGCACCCACCCGTAGGTCTTTTGTGCCTCCTAATCAGCAAATGATTCTTGCGTCTGTACAACTGGCTGATGAAGAACAAATGAAGTGGGACTTCAAGCGTGGAATTTTTCAGTGTGTCCGTAATCAAAAAAAGGTCACAATAGAAGAGCTTGTATTTTCAACAGGGGGTTCCTGGAACCAAACACTTAAAGAAATCATTGCAACTTATTTTTGCTTCCTAGTTTTGAAGATATGTTCAACTTAACTCTTGTATTGATGGAGGGAAAGAAGCAGCTTGGAGGAGTGTTGAGATCATCCCTTCTTGGGTTTCTGCAAAGTGCAAAGTGTGGGACTTCTGTGGAAATGGGATAATTGGAGCCGGTCATTTGCAGAGTTGCGTAAGTTTAGTTAAAGAGCATAGAGAAATGATTGCCGTGGCGATGGCTGTAGCAGTGACTTATGTTCACCAGCTGGCTTTGCAATCAAGCGGTCTGTGAGTGCTCATCACATCTTTGGCTGGCAACTGCCTCCCTGGTAATGAACAGTCGAGGGTAATAAGCTTTAGCAGTTTCAGTTGGAGTAGTTTGAGGTGTTACCTGCTCATACAGTAAAGTGTGATTAAAGTCAGTTATTAACCTGAAAAAAGATTTCATTGACATTTTACCTTAAGCTTAATTTTATTTAACTTGAGTGGAACTCATTTAAGTCATCGGTTTAAACTGAATGTGTCTGCATCAGAGGTTTACCTTGGTTTAACTAAAACACTTAAGATAGGATGGCAGAAAGTTCTGTATAGGAAAGACTTTCCCTTTTTTTTATAACCTTGGCTGTGGTACAGCTATTCTTATAATGTAACTTCTCCTGTCCTCCCTAAACTGGAATGTGAAGACTGGAGAGCGAGCCAGCTCTGAGGAGCTGATACTTCTCATTATCCTTTGAGTCAATTTGCACTTTCCTTGTTTGCGCAAGGGCAGCTGGAAGAACCCTGAAGCTCACTCCAAATGCCAGTCTAACATAAGCTTGGGAAGGGCAGACTTCAATGCTGCAGCTGCTGCCTGACCCTGGGTTGCGTGGGTATTGACCTCGGCAATCTGCACAGTCTCCACAGGCCTCGGGAAGGGTGCCCGTGGTGGGCTGCCATATGCTCTGGTTTGCTGGCCTAGCGTGCAGCTCGCAGCTGCCGAGACATCTAGAAATCACTTACACTACGCACGTCGTGATGGCTCCAAGGTTCCCACTTGCATTCCCAGTGATCCCCCTTTGTGTGTGTTGACTCCTTACAAATGCAGGGTTAACTATTTCTGGCCTTACAAGCAAACAGCTTACTTTCATATTGCTTTTTGCAGACCGTTCCCTTCCATGTTTACTGCTGCTGTCTCGTTAGAGCTGCTGTTATTTCATATTGAAGAGTGAAATTCATCTTCATGTGGGAAATGGCTTTAATTTGGGAAGGAGGAAGACTTAGATTAGACATGACGGAGAAATTCTATGCAATGAGGGTGGGGAGGCCCTGGCCCAGGTTGCCCAGAGCAGTGGTGGCTGCCCCATCCCTGGAGGTGTTCCAGGCCAGGTTGGATGGGGCTTGGAGCCCCCTGATCCAGTGGGAGGTGTCCCTGCCCATGGCAGGGGGTGGCACTGGAGGGGATTTGAGTGCTTTTCCAACCCAGCCCATTCTGTGGTGGTAGCTGACCGTGTGCAAATTCTGCAGCACCTTTTAGCTGTGGACTGTGGGAAAGATTTAGAGCATTAAACTCATTGTTATAAACACTAGGGAGTCATGAAGTTTTTTAATCTTTCTGCTTAAAAGGTCAATTAAAGCGAATGGAGCAATTTGTCCAAAGTCAAATAGTGAGTGACTGATTGAATGACAGTCCAAACCAAAGGGGCTTGGTTATGCATCGCACGTGACATTTACTGTAGTCGTTGTGCCACAGAACCTCTCTAGAGCTGGTGGTAGGATGTGGGAGTTCTGACGCTGTCCTATCCCAAATAAACAATACAGTTAAGTCTGTTACCTGTGTTCTTGAGGCTGCATGGGCGCACCCCAGACCTGCACAGGATGGGTTTGATGTTCAGGCTTCCTTCAGTGCAGGGAAGGTTCTGTGGATGTAAACGTTTGCTTCAGTTCAAAAAGGACTAGTGAGTGCTTCAGCTGGGGTCTTTGGGGTAGTTCTGCAGTGGAAAAAGAGAAGGAAAGAAAGGAAACTGAAGAGTGTGACTGCCAACTGTTTTAATCACTTTGATTTCTACAAGGAGATGGTGCAGCGTCTAAATCAGGGTGCATGGTGTAGTAAGGGAATCTGGATTTAGTTTTGTATATTCTCAACAAATTATCTGCATGTTTGTAAGTGTTACAGGTGAAACTCCAATGAAAAATATTCTACTGTTTAAACATTCTTGCAGGTATTTGCATTGTGACTGCAGTAACATTATCAGAGCATCTTTCAAGCTCCCATTAATGCAAAACTAATTCTCCCTTAACACCAGTACCAGGAGGATTTTAACTTAAGAACACAGAGATTTATCTTGGAGCTCCTAGGTGATTTTCAAATGCCTTTTGTACAATTTTCATACTGTGTGTAAGTAGCTTATGGAATGGAGCTGTACTGAGGGAGACACCTACATCAATTTACGGACTCTGCTTTACTGGTGGCTCTTATTTACACTGCAGTTCCTTCTGGAATGGAGTTGTGACCTATGGAGACAGTTCTCATAATGCCAAGTAATTAAAGGCGGACTCTGAGAAGTAACAGAGATTCCCTGACTATTTAGATATTGCTGCTGTATCAAATAAGTATGTAGAATTAGTGACATTTCTGTTTAGCTATTCTTTTGTCTCAGAATGGGTCTGTACTAACTTTTAATTTACTTTAGACTGCAGGATGCAGCTGATAAGCTTTATTCTCTTTTTTGGTGTGTGTTTTCTGATGTATTTTAATATACTGTTGCTAAGAGTATAAAATTTAAATGCACATAACAGCCAGTGCAGCATATTTCAGTCATGACTGAAGTCATCACACAAGTTTTTTCTTTATGGGTGCCCATGAAATGAAAACAGGTATAAAATCTGTGTCTGATTTAAAATTTTTTATGCGAAGTTACACCAAACATTAAGTAGGTCGTTTTGTAGCATCATAAAACATAGTGACAGGAGTGGGGGGGAAAGTGCCTATGCAAAACCAGGGAGATCTGTATCGAGTAAGAGGCTTACCTCTCTTTTGGAGGTAGGGCAGTTGGGAGAGATCCTGAGAAAACACAGGTCACTTCTTATACTCTCTGCCTTTGAATCTAAGGTCATCCAGAATCATTTCAGTTTTCATATTTGGAGCCTAAGACTGTGAATTTCAGACCGAGATGACAGTTCCCTACAGCCAACTTCGGGTTTTGGCTCAGACCAAATGCAAATCCATCCCTCACCTCTACCTGTACGTGGGGTTTCAGTAGTGCACAGTGCGTGGAACAAATCAAATTTAGTAATACTCACCTATTATTCAGGAAACACTCTATTTTTTGGGAGGTTGGAAAGGCAGGCAGATCATATGTTGTAGCTGGTGTGTTTTTCAGCAATGTTGAAGAGAAACAGAGCAAGCTCAGTTCATCTTTAAGCTGATGCTAATTTGTTACCACATCTTTAATATAAGGAAAATCCAGATCGCTTTAACAAGAAGATTATAGGCCTATGATTTTGATGTCATATTTGACCTTAATTTTTAAGGTTCAGTGGAAAAAAATCAGAGGCTTCTGCATGTAAAAGCACAAAGAGCCAGACATCTGGAGCAGTTTGTCGTTTGAGCTAAAGTGTGGGTCTAAAGACGTTTCAAACTAGCCATCTGCTGGGCCGTGAATTGAGGAGGTCTTTGAAAGAAGACCGCTGAACTAAAGTGTTGAAGGGAGGATTGCCACAGGGCAAGGCTTCCTCATAGTTAGCAAGCAGGCGTTGCACTTCAGCGTGCAGGACTTCAGAGAAGAGGCAAAAAAGATCAAGCTGAAATCTAAAGCTGGGAAAAGCAAATTTATCTCATTAAACTCCTTCATTTGCTGCCTTCGGAAGATTTGCAATAGCCTTGAATAGGATTAAGGAAAGGGCATCAAGATGAGCTGAGTGCAGCTGGATCAGCAAGGGGGTTGGCAGATGGCATCTCTCCTCAGGAAAAGCTTTTTATACCTTAAAATTATGTTCAGACAGCTTAATATAAGGTAGTAAGAAATGTGGGCTCGGGTGGGTGAATATAGAGGAAACCAGTCTGGCAGGTCAAGCTGAATGCAAAAAGGAGGATCTTTGGAGGCTGGAAGGATTTTGCAAGTAATATTCTCTGCTTTAGGGAAGGAACCTTATTTTAATGTTGTGAATTGGTGGTGTTTGGCGTTTCCTCTTTTTCTTTGTCACGGAGGCACCTGGCAATTCACCTTGTGGGGCAAATCTTAAAAGCCTGAACTCAGAACTTTTACATCATCGAGGCGAGGTCTGCGCCAGTTCCTGCAGCTCATTTCCTTTCCCCCTCTTCCTTCAGTGTCCGTTAGTCAAGAGATTCTTAAATACAGCTTGCAACCAAATGTTATTTATGCTTCTTTTCTTAGCTGTATCCAGTAACTGCTAATTAAGTCTTTTGTAGCATGACTCTGAACTAATTAGGGTTAATTAAGCCTGCTTGTGCATTAGCTACTCCAGCACTTATCCTGATAATCAGGAGTTTGGAGTGCGTTGAATATTTTTGTGATTAGCTGGCCTAAATTAATGTTCTCAGCGTTTTTTTCTGGCTCTGATGGCCTTCGATTAATCCGATAGTAAACACGAATAGCCCTGTCCTGCTGCCTTATGTCTTGTGGAAAAAACACATTACTGGTCACTCTAGCGGACTTTTCGTCAGGCTCCTTGGTTGTGGCAACGACTGCGTGAAGTGGGACGTCAAGGGGTCTCCTAGGTGTTCAGTTGTGTGTTAAAGTTACTGAGGTGTCAAACTGTGATAGTCTGAGGTGCACTGAAAAATCATCTTTTTTTGTCTCACTATGAAAAATGCTCTACAAATTGTTGTTAATAAAGTACTGCCATAGAAGGAGAGATGTCAGTGCCTGAATTGGTGATGATTCGCTTACTGGAGGGTAATGATTTATTATTATGATTTGTTATTATTTATGATTTATTGTTTTATTAGTTATTTTCATTTATTAATTTTATTATTTATTACATTTATTATTTATAATATTATTATTATTTATTATTACTGTTTCCTCCCTTGGAGATCCTTCCACCCAAGTTCTTGATCCAGTCAGTCCATCCTCAGCTCTGCTGATGTTACTACGAAGTTGGGCACGATAGAGCAGTCAGTTGGGTGACAGTTCCTTCCCCCTCACTGTTGCCTGTGGTTTGTCACTGACTGACCTGTGAGATTCTAATCGGGCTCTCGGAGACGGTTTGATTTAATAAGGTAAGGCTGGCCCTGACACTCTTGTCTTCAGGAATGCGCTGCGGTTGTAACTCCGAGCCGCAGATCACCACTACAGGGCAGATAAGGTCATAGAATGGTTTTGTACAGCTTGAAACAGAGCTTCGTGTCACCCTCTGGCAAAGCCCAGCCTTTCCTAAGCACAATGCTGCTCTAGTACGGACCTGACAGTGGCACCTGCAGCCTGGCATCGCTGCACTCGGCATCGAAAGAGTAACAAAGCTGTTCTCTGCAGAAAGCAACGCAATTATCACCTTGGCTGCATCAAGTGTTTAATGAAAAAAATCACGTAATTACTTTCATTGCCATTCCAGGCACACTTTCTAAACTTTTCCATTTACAGTATGTGTGTCTTTATAACAGATAACACAGAAAATGGGGCCATGGAGCTAAATGCAATGCAGCTGGGTTTGTTTCCTCATCCGGGTGCTGCTGCTTTGAAGGAAATTTATTCATTAGGAACTAGAAACAGCATCAAGTACCTGAAGAAAGAACTTGTCTTAAAATGAATAATTCTTCATAGTCCTACAAGATTTCTTACTGGTTTAATTGTTGCTAGGAAGCAAGGAGCTAGTAAATCCAGCCACATAACGACCGTGGATACCAATTAAAGTATCTGACCTTGCCTGAAATGAGCCAGGTATCTCGACAATGGCATGTGTCTCTCTTCCTGAGAGTCACAATTGGATGTTTATCCCGCAGTGCAAGGTCTGTAAAACCTTCCCTGCAGTAATAGGCAGAGCAATTGTGTGTTTCTAGGGGAGGATGAGGCTGAATTTGCTCAGATTGAAAAGCTTTTGTTATTGTGAAGGAGAGGAAAAAGGAAAAAGTTTCTAAATACTTCCTTCTGTTCTGTAACCCCACTGCTTGCTGGTGGCTGCTGAACTGGTTAAATTTAGGTAAAAACTAATGCAAACAGCCTTGGATTGTCCTTGCTTTTTTGTCTTTTGAAAGAGAATGCGTTTTCTTTTGGAAGGTGTGGGATGTTTGTGAGCTGTGCACCAGGTCCCTTTGCCCAGGTCAGGTTGGGTCCACGCGGCTGTGGTCCACGCAGGGAGCCCAGGGAGAGCAAAAGCAAAGAAACGAGTGTACAAAAGTACGCACGGCTCCCTGTTGGCCATTCGTCACAAGGCTCTTTGAGTTGTTACTGGTTCTGCCTTGTGTGGGGTCCTTGGAGAAAAATGGAGTAAGTTCATTAAGGAGCAGCAAGGCAGCTGCTGCTGGTGTTGTTGTGCAGCCAAGCGATGCACTGGGGTGCTTTATCAAATAGGCTTTAGGGCTCGTAGCACGTCCAGTTTTTCTTTTTTTTTTGCTTTGACATCTGATAAAGGTAAAGAATAAATTTATCAGCACCAAATATGTGTGAGAAACAGATGCCTGCCACTTTTCCAGCAACAAAATTTAGATACAAGTTTTCTCAATTACTGAAAAAAAGTTCTATCGAATGAAAAATACTTCCCACTTCTCTGGTGCCTCGGTGTTTTACAGACCCTGGTTGGTTCAATCAAAACTGAGAACAGGAGCTCCTTTGCAGCCAAAACTCACATTTCAGAAGCGGAGTCTGTGCTGTGGGGGTGCCCTGTTCATGGATGCGGAGCTGCAGGTGTCCCTGGGTTGGCAGAGAGCTTCAGTCCCCGTGACTTGTTGCAGAGTTGGTCAGACTGGAAGTGAAACCGAGCCCTCTAACGTTATCTCCCATAATCAGAACTTTTAAAAAGGGCCGAGAGGCTTGAATTTTGTAGTAGTGGAAAGCAGATGCAACAGGAGGGCGTCTGCCCTCTCTGGTTACCCCTTGCGACAGGCTCTAATGTAGTGACTGATCTGAGATCTGCCACACGAAAATCAGCTCTGCCTTTTCTAGAGGACAAGCGTGAGGGATAGTTCTGTGTTCGGCCCCACCCATGCTGAGCAGCAGCTCCTGCAGGTGACGGGCCTGGAACACCACCTTCATTTGATTATTTTCCGTTCCTTTCCCTCATTCAGCTGGATTTTATCCACTTTGATCGGCCTTGCCTATTCAGATCATAAGCCTTCTTGAGTGAGATTTCTCCCCGGTGACGCTGACCTGGTTGGCAGCTTTTATTTTTTTTTTTTGTTTTTTAATCCAGAAAAAAGTGTAACGCCTGCCTGGGAACTGTTAGGGTAATGACAAAACCAGAGGTGTGCTCTGCTCGGAACAGAAACTGTGAGCAGCTCTGCAGCACTCGGGGACCCACTTGGAAAGCTGATTTATATAGAGGTGTAAGGTTATGTACAGGAGGCAATCGTTCTATCTGCAGCCTTCATAAAAAGAATTTAAGCAATGAAGCTATTTAAATTAACTACTCTGGTGTTCTCCTAAAATCCATTCACCATCCTACCCCAGTGGGAGCAGCAGAAAATCATTATCAGTTATCGCACAGAGATTTAAATTAAGATTTATTTTTTTTTTCATAAACCCGAACTTCTAAAACAAAATCCCAGAGAAGTAGAATTAATTGCTGGATCTGCTTCGAATCACCAAGAGACATGGTTTTATTTCTGTGTTGCAGCAGAAAGTGCTTCATCAGTAGGAATTCACATGGAGGAAAACTAAGCATGTCCCACTTAATGAACACAAGTATGTCCAGGATGTTTAATTATTTTTTGATTAATTCATTTAACATTAAAGAAGTCAAGGACTGCAGCGTGTTCAGCACCACACAGTTTGCTACCTGTATGTTCCTCCAGCTCGTCTTAGTTAGAGGCACCTTGTAGCTTTTACCTGCAGCTCTTGTAAATGAATTACTACTTCTTTCCTAAAGCCACCTTCGTTACCCTGAGGAAATGCACAGAAACGCGCTGGAGCTAAGATGATTTGCAGCGTCTGTGGTTAAGATTTAATATAATGTACTCTGTTTTCAAGGATAAAACACTGGAGTTGGGGGGGGAGTTAGTTAAAACAAGCGTAAGACATTAGATTAATTACTTGGAAACCTGTCGGCTAAGCAGTGAACTCTCTGTCCTGTTATTTCTCACAGAGTATTTTTTCTGCTTTTTGTTCATATTTGAATAAATTTAAGACAGATTAAAAAATAAGAGATGGATCCATGGCAGGCAGTGATGTTGACAGGCTCCCTGCCAAGATGTGAGGGTGTCTGCTGGTAGCAGCAACTTGGTTGTCTGGAGATACATCAAGCAGGTTGAGCCCTTCTTGTGTCAGGCGGTGCCCAAATTTCACACGTGCACAGGGCAAGTATTGCCCTTCCCCTCTGTGCTGTTCCTTAATTAGATCAGACGAAAAACTGCCAGGGGATGACAGCCCCAGGAACTCTGTCGAAAGGTTGTTAGGGGGCACCAGTCCTGGACAAACATCTGGTTGTCGGTGTGTGGAGGTCAGGGTTTCGGAACAGCTTTGGCTCTGTGGTTCTCCGATAGCGTGGTTCGTGGCGTGAGGATGTACGTGGCACAAAGACAGTTGGACTTGGTGATCTTAGAGGTCTTTTCCAACCTTAATGATTTTTATTCTGTGAGTCTAAGACTTGCCGACTATTGTGCTTAAAAAACAAGACAGAAGGGGTTAAAGGTTCTCCAACAAAACTTAATGCAGTCTCGTGTCTTGATAAAAATCATATATTTTGTAGAAAGTGAAACACAAACTTTACAAGGCACTTATGGACAATAATCAGCACCTCTAGGATCAGCGTGCTCGTCTCTCTGCTTTTCTGCCCTGCAGCCTGAAGGTCTTACCTGTTGATTCTGAATCAAATATACATTTTGCACACACGTGTAGCCCTTGTCTGCGTAATCCTAGCATGAACCGTCTGATGCTTTATATCCTGAATTATACAGATTGTTCAATGCATAAACGTTTATTATCTTTCATTTTCTTTTAAAAACGATGTCCCTCTCTACACGCAATCTGAGAATAAGAATGTGTGAGCAAGTTTTATCAAGCGCCTTTTCCTTCACCTCCCTCGCTATGCTCCCCCCCATCTTCTCTCTGAAATAACCAATTATAATTTCGTTAATGTTTTCTCATGCAGAAGTCTTTCAAGGACTCTTGTCGCTTGATGTTGCTTCAGTAGCTCAGTAAGGGTTGTTCACTGTGTTTTAGAGACAGGGATTGCTTTAACAGCTATTTTATTTTCATTATCGGTTCACACACTTTCATCTGGAAGATGAACTGTCGTAGCGCATCAGCCCGGATCAAAGCTCTGCGCTGTCTCACGTTCTAACTGCAGCTCTATGTAAAACGTACCACGTGTGTGTGTGTGTGTTCTTACACAAGCGTTCTCCTCTGGATCCCTCAGGTCTTTGGCTGATGGGCTTAAAAGCTATTACAGCCAATAGGTATCAATGAATGCCTGTTATCATAACTGAATGCGCCTCCGTACACTCTTAGCCCCACAGTAACCAGAGGTCTTGTTCTACAGATTTACTCGTGATGTTTGGAAAAGACTTCAGTGCTCTTCAGAAATGAAACAGAGACTGCAGCTTGTTTGTGATACACACCTTGTACTGAGGCTTATGGCTTTGGGGCCCCATTCCATTAAGTTTCAGGCGTATCCTTTGGATTCCTAAGGACTGTGACTTTTTCATTAGAGCAATGTACCCTGACACACCATCTCTTACATAAATGTTTATTTCCCCGTACTGCACATTTTTAAATATGTCCATAATTAAATATACAGTGCAATTCCTTGCTTATACACTGCTTTATATTGAGAAAATAAAGTCAAGATGTGTCCAGTCTGACCTAAACTGGTAAGAGCTGAACTGATGGTGTTGGTGAGAAGATGCTCTCTGTTGGCTGACCCTGTCTCCAGTTCTGCTGCTTGCTCCAGTGTGAGAATCCATTCAGAAGGATCGTGATGACGACGATCTATTACTGACAAACCTTGGGAGAATGTTAGGAAACATCATTCCAGCTGTTAGAGTCAATGAGCAAAACTGTGAGTCTTGTCAAGTCCTTTTGCTATTTCACAGCATAAAGCTGTCACCTCATTAATCAAAGGCGCGTTACCATGATGCTCCAGCGTGAACAGCATTCATGTCAGTTCTGGAATAAAACAACAATTTGATAATCCCCACCTTATGCATTTGAACTTTACACTGGGATTTACTGGTGCAGTTCCGGATTAATTGAACTAGGAAGGTTTTCAACACATATATTAGAGTCATAGAATCACGGAATGGTTTGTGTTGGAAGGGACTTCAAAGCCCATCCAGTTCCATCCCCTGCTATGGGCAGGGACACCTCCCACTGGATTAGTTGATCTCTGGATCAGCTGCAGTATAAATTGTTGAAATCTTGAAGGTAGTTGGTGTAAATGGGTAAAATCCAGAGTTTCCCTTTATGTTTACACTGATAGTATTTGTTGGGTTTTTTGGACTTCCTCATGTAGAAATGCAGACTCTAGGAGGACAATGCAAGGATAACGTAGAGGGTTTTTTCTTTTACTGTTTCGTTGCAAATGTTGATACACAGGGTCCATAATTAATCACACTTTTGAGGATGGAGAACGGCACACAAGACAAAAATGTTAGAGGAAGAAACCACTACATACATCACCTTCCTCTGTTGGAAGAGGATTTTAGTTTCCCATCTAACTATGGCAGCCTAGTAATAAAACTTCCTTTATAAATCATACATGGTCTTTCATTTTTTTGTCCCCCCATACAAAATGTTTAAGTATTTAAAATATTTACCATGCAGGTTTGGTACTTGGAGGAATTAATCAAACTGTCAGGCTGGAGCCCAGGCGCCGCAGAGAATACACGGTGGTGTGTCATGGTTACTTAGCAACTATAGCTGAAGAGGTTAAGGTAGAAAACACTGTCATTTCCCTGTGTGTGAGAGCTCCTCTTCCCCCCTCCTTTGTACACATATTTTTTTCCCCCAATAGATAAAGACTTTTACATGTTTTAATGATCTTGTGTTACAGCTTTCTAAAGAACTTACTATTTCTGTAGACCAATTAGAATTAAATAACGGGTTCTGAGGGTTTGAGTGCAGCGCATAACAAGAACAGGAGGTGTTGATCTAGAATGTGTTTTAAAAATTCCCATTATTGAATAGGAAGCTGTTTAATTTTACTGTAATTTGTCCTGTTTTCCTTAAAACCTGAGATCGTTGGGGCAAGTGCAGATCTGTCTAAATCGTCATTGAAGCAATGTTCTACCTTGGTGGCAATGAAAGCGAGAACTGTTTTGAACTTGTATTATTGCTGGTAATATTTATTGCCCTGATAAGGAAATTGAGTTTGCTTACCAAGAGGAAACAGATGACCTCTTGGAGCTGTGTTCTGCTGGAAGATTTGCCTCTGGCAGTAGGTTAAAAATAATAGCAGTTTTGAAAATTTTATGAAAGCTTCAGGGTAAGCGTTACTTTAACATCAGCCACTATAACACAAACAAGCCTTAAATCCTGCAACTTATGAAATGATAATGAGAAAAGGATCCAGACTTTGTTGTATTTATGGAGGGTGTGTGTCTGAATATAGGAGTATGGGTGTGCACATGCAATGTACACAACCTCTGTGGAATCACTGAGGTTGGAAAAGACCTCGAAGCTCATCCAGGCCAACCACCAGCCCAACCCCACCGTACCCACCAAGTTCTGAAGCGTTGCTGCTACACATTGTTTGAACCCCTCCAGGGATGGAGACTCCACCATTGCCCTGGGCAGCCTGCTCCAGTGCTTCACCACTCTTTTTCAGAGATGGAATTTTTCCCAATATCCAATCTGAACCTCCCTTGGCACAACCTGAGGCCGTTTTCTCTTGTCCCATCACTTACTTGTGATAAGAGCCCAACCACCTCACTACAATCTCTTTTCTGGGAGCTGCAGAGAGCAATGAGATCTCCCCTCAGCCTCCGTTTCTCCAGGCTGAACAGCCCCAGGTCCCTCAGCTGCTCCTCGTAAGGCTTGTGATCGAGAAGGAGTAGAGACATTGCAGTCATAGCATTGAAGGGCAGACAAGAATGAATGTGCGTGGAAATAAATTGTCCTGCTGAAATCAGTGTGGCCACAGAGATACTTGGAGACAGCCAAATACCCTGTTACAGATGAATCTGTGAAGAGGAAATTGAGCTGCTTAAGGACGTAGGATCTGATTTTGGTTTCCAGAAACAGTGTGAGCAAACAGTGCAATTAATGCATTCTACAAATATGCATTAATTTGACTGCATTTCTCTTTTCTCTGGCTTTGTCTTGAAAAACAAATGGGAACAAAGAAAAAGCACAATTTAAAGTGGTAATTCTGAAGTGTTTGTGATGTTACAGTTGAAAGCGCATGCGTCTTTTGAGTCTGCTCAGATTTGGTTGCTGGACAGACCCACTGCTCTCCAGTGCTGATCCTGATGGAAATGGTAGTTACGCTCTGGTGGCCTTTCTGGGGAACAGGAATAAGGCGTACGTGCTATGTTCAGAAACTCTGAAGTAAATGAAGGAAATGGCTGTGCGTTTTGGGACATTTGGCATTTAAGGGGAAAATGGGAACATGTGAGATCTGGACAGCTGCATCGTTCGTGGGCTTTTATTTTTGATAGTAATTTGCTAAGGTGCTGACAACGTGCCCAGGCTTTTCTTCAGACATAGATAGCAAGACGGTCCCTAAATATGGCTTTGCTTTATTTACTGTTCGCAGGATTTTTATATCCTGGTCTTACATCTTGTGGTTCCATTGATTTTTATGGGCTGTGTAATTTAACTGTGCATTGATTCATTGGCTTTCTCGAACTCTACATCTGTTTCTGTAATCACCCAGCTTTAGGGTGGGTGTGTGAGAGAGAGATGAGGAATAACTATGAAATCCAGGTCTGTTTTTGCCAAGTTTATTCACTGATTGCTCTGCCACCCCCATCTTTGCTGGTTTTACGCACTGCATTTTATTCTTTAGTAGCTAATCATGATCATTGCTTTGTTTGCTCTTTGACTGCGTGGGTCTGGATGAAACTGGACCAGAGTCAGTAAGTTGGGCTAGGGAGCCGTGATCATCAGGTTTGTTTTGTTTCTCTTGTGCCACCACTGGGAGGGAAATGATCTTTTGTGCAGGTATTGAGTGCTGGTGCGTGTCCACCTATTGCCAAAATTTGGACAAGAAATCCTGCACAGCTGACGACTGCCGTTGTCCAGACAGGAGTGGTTTGGTTACTCCGTAGCCTGTAGTGGTGCCCAGCAGGAGCCTTGCCAGTACACAGTTCTGTTGTCTGATGCCTTAAACAACTCCTCCCCGGTGAGCCCACGCAGAACCCCTCTGATCTCTCCACTGCAAACGAAGTAACAGATGGACAGTGGGAGGAGGTCTCAGCCCAATCCTGAGAGCATCACGGACCTTCAGGGATTGACAGACTTGTGCAATTCATCCATCTCAGAGCATAAGATGCGAGTCAGTGAAGCTTTTGGGTCTCTGCTTGCCTAAATGCACAGCTACTGGGTTGTTTTTATAATTTCTTAGCTCATCTGAAATGCTTTTTCCTTGTACAGCATCCAATTAGACCATATGTTGCTGGAGGCAAGAGGGAAAAGTTTATCCTAAAACTCCAAACAGAGAGGCTGATGCTACCAAGCATGATACTGCTGTGCAATTGTGAAGAACTAAACTGATATTTCTCCCCCAGATCTCACCTAAATGTTTTGCTGTGAGGGTGGGGAGGCCCTGGCCCAGGTTGCCCAGAGCAGTGGTGGCTGCCCCATCCCTGGAGGTGTCCAAGGCCAGGTTGGATGGGACTTGGAGCCCCCTGATCCTGTGGGAGGGGTCCCTGCCCATGGCAGGGGGTGGCACTGGATCTCGCACTCAGCCCAGTGGTTTGCCCATCCAGGAGTATAAATAATACATTAGAATCTCACTGAGCGAATTCATGAAAACAATTAGATAGTGCCAAATACCAGCTGAGCATCACCTTTAAGACATCTAAGCACCTCTCCAAAGTTTTGAGACAATTTGCAATGCAAATGCCCTCTGCTGTCAGCAGCCTTTAAGAGAGAATTTACTCTGGTGGAGTAATTAAGTGTTGTAAGAACATGGTGTTCTAAGCATGAAGAGGAGATTGGATCCAATTGTGGGCTTAGTTTTTCTTATTTATTGATATTTTATTTTACTTTTGAAAAAGAGCATTGCTTGCACTGAACTTACAAAAGATCCTCATGGAATGCTTGTGTCCTCTGAAGACTTTCTGACAAGAGAAGGGAATGAAAATTATTTTTTCCAGTATTTCCTGACTGTTAAACGCTTTGTAGGTGTTGCTATTGATGTGATTTTTATTGGAACTGTTTTCCCAAACAAGTTCTCGGTGGCAGCACACAGTTAATTCATTAGAACGGGAAGAACTTGAGTTAAATGTATTATAGATGAACTGTTCCTACGTAATAAGGTCAGCTCATACAGGGCAAAGGCTGTCCCAGTTATTAGCATTTGTTACAGGATCTTAGCAACACAGGCTTTTGTTTTACCTGAGCTTCAGATGATTTTTGCGTAGTTGTTTACTGACTTTGCTTAAAATGCCTTTCCAGAAGCTGTTGAAATCTGCAGGTGATGCTGTGCATTTAATTCTCTGCTAAATACAAGTGTGGGGTCAAGTGTCATGTTCACGTGGAGTTTTATATTCAAAGATTGATGCTATAAAGGCAGTGTTGTTGATGTAGATAAGCGTCTACCTTTACATCAAGTATTAAGCTTCAAGTTTCCATGGATTTGGGGTTTTTCTAAAAGCGGAATTGAAATAGGGATGGAAAAGGGATAATCCTGATGTGGGGCCAACATGACCTTTTTTGATGGCATTGGCTGAATTGTCAGTGTCTCCACGTTTGCTTCTCCAAGTTTCCTGGTAAAATGAAAGGCGTTCAGTGCTTTGTACAGTAAGAGTCCTAATCATTTTGTACGCAATTCCAAGGAATACCTTTGACCCAACAGCTGTGACACCAACTGGTGTAAATTGGCAAAGCTCTTTGCGCTTCAGGACAGCAGTGCTGATTTAGAGAGTCTGACGGGTAAGAACGTACCACGCAGGATGCAATTAGGAGGAGAACTGGACTTCCAATGCTGGGAACAGTGCTTTGTGTGTTGTACCGGGAGGAATGACAGGTTTAATTAGCTGTTTTGTAAAGGAGTGGGAGAAGGTGCAGTAGTAAAGGTCATCCTGCTGTTTCCTACATGGGTCCAAACAGTCCAGACTTAACCAGAACCAGACAGCTTTGCAGGTCACGTATGCTGGGACGGAGGGTGGCTGCCCAGCACCCACTGACACACTGGGGGTTCTCGTATTATGTGTATTTTACAGCCATGAAACACCACAAGGTCCTGAGAAGTTGATGCAACTTTGCTGTCAGTGATCACAATCCACGCAGGATCAATGCGTGGGACTGTTATTCTGATTTTCCGAGTCTGGATTGAGATTCAGGTTTTCCTGCACAGGTTTGATGCAGAGGCATCGCACAGCCAAGCCATGGGCTGTAACAATTGTTTGGTTGAATGAGGTGAAGGCCAGCAGAGATTATATCATCACCCACTCCGAATTCCAGTATGTATGCAAACCATATCAATTTATGCAGTTACCTGTCGTAAGCCCAGCAAATTGGAAGGGCCCGTGCTAAAAGTGATGGGCACTGGAAAAGGAAGAGAATTAAAGAAGTAAAAATATTTCCTAAAGGAAATTCTCTTTGAATTGGGCTAATTCAACCCTATGGGAGTAATGCAGGTGGAGAAAGCTGAGCAGGAATTCATGATTTGAAGTGCCTGCTGAAGAGGAGAGCAAAATTTGTTCAACCTCTGAACACTCCGGCTTTGAATAAGCATCTCTCTGCCTGACAGTCTGGCAAATACCCCCCTCTGAAGAGTTAACACTCCATAGCCTTCAGGGAGCGCAGTCACAGCTGGTGGGGGGCTTTGCTGAAATAAAAAGCCTCTGGCAACTTCCTGCTCTGCAGGCTGCAATGTTCTTCAGAGCAGGGCAGGCTTGAAAAAACCGTATGAAAAACCAGCAGTTGGTTTGCAAAGACAGATAAAGTTGTTGTTCAGAAGGAGAGCTGCTATTTTCTGTCCAGCTTTTCCAGCTGCTGGTTTGTCATTCGTATTCACTGCTTCTCACATAAGGATATTGTGTTCGCTGAAGGTTTTGATTTTTTCATGCTTTAGCTCTCCAAAGTTCAAGTTGCTCTTCTGGAACTTGTATTTAACCTTTAAGAAACAAGCTGAAGGCTCTCTCTGTGACCCTGAAGGATGGGGACAGAGAGGGTAAGAAATATCACTGTGTCTGAATAAAGACACCTTTAGAAACAGCTAACAAGGCATTTAATGTAAAATGGGAGAAAAGGACACTTACATTAAGTGACAAGATCTGTAGAGGGGCAAAAAAATATCTTGCCAGAGTGATGAGAAGTCACATCTGGGACAATAGATGGGAGACACATGAGCTGGAAAAGCAGGGTCTGTCTTGTCCTGTGAGTCCATTCCTGAAAAAGATGCCAGAGAAATAAAGATCTGAGGAATGCAGGTTTGGGAGGGAATAAAACCCAGTTCACCCAGCAAAGTGATTTTTCATAATAGATGTAAAGGTTATCAGTCCTCAGATTTCAGGTGATGAGGGAATGCCATTTTTCTTCTCACATCTTGTTTCCTACCTTTCCTTTTCTGTTGATCATGCAGTGCTGTGGCACAAATAGGGAACACTGCATCCGCTTTTGAAACATCCCCATCGCCACTGGAGGCAGAACACTGATTGTGATGCAGAGCATTTGTCTGCTCTAATACAGGAAAGTAATTAGGGCTTTGTGAGAGTTTTTGAGTCTTCTCTAGTGCTTCGCCTCTGCAGCTGAATATCCGATAGCACCAGGGGGAGTGAGGACTGGCCATAAGCATCAATCTTTAGCATCATTAGTCTGATAGTAACCTTAAAATAGACCTTATCAGTTCTGAGTTAGAACAGCTGATGATAATTTTTGGTGATTTAAGTTGTTTAGTAATCAGAGAGGACAGTCCTGATTCCACAGATGGGGAAGAGAGGTACGAACAACGTACAGCGATTTTTCGCTGTGTTGAAGGGAAGATCTGTAGTAGAGCAGGATGCTCTCTGTAGGGTCAAGTAGTTGAGCTCTACCTGTTGAGGTCGTGCTGCTCAGCCTCTTGTGGAAGCCGCATTCCCCAGGAGCTGGAGACCCTAGGAGTTCACTTACTCTGTCAAAAGCTGCTGTTCTCTCACTAAAATGTTCTTCTTCTCTGCCTGCCTCGTTCCTGTTCTGCTTAGCTCAGGATGGGCCCAATGAAATCAGCTTCATTTAGTCAGTTGGTTTGGCACAAATCTGTCTGGTGCTCCTGTGATGTATCAGGAGGCTACGGGTGGGTGGAATCATGGGATAATTTGGTTGGTCAGGACCTCGGAGGTCAGAGGTGGTGTTTAAGAAAAAACCCACCGCAGCCATCGTGTGCTTCCGACAGCGACCGCACAAGGTTTTTGTGTTTGTGATATCTGCTCTCTACTTCGGTCTCAGCAAAGAGTTACCTGTTTCTTTATCACAAATACACTGCACCTCTCTGTAGATCTATAATTGAGTTAGGACGGTTACCATAGCAACCACCGCGATTAATTAAAGTACTTGGGCATGGTAAGTTTATAGATGCGGAAAACATTTTCGTGTATAAATAGTGCAATCTGTTTATGCTCGAAGGATTTGCCCCTTCCTTCTTTTTCTTTTCCAATCTCAGCTGAGAAATTGGGCTCTTTTTTCTTTAAGGGATTGTTAAATCACCGTTATTTACACCGTTTATGGGGAATAAGTCTTTGCAGTTAAAGTCCACTGAAGACCTAATGAATGCTAAGTGAGAAGCAGAGCAGCACACCGTGGGAGTGAGTGCTTTCAGGGCTGTGAGGCCACAAACTGGGCCACTGTCCGTGCAGAGGAACGGAGGCAGAATTACTACTGGAAGGCTGTGTTTTGTGCAGCCAGCATTGAAATTATATTCAAACACCATCAGCTTCCATTTTCTCTGCTCCTGGAATTTTGTTCATCAGAGTCATTATCAAAGCACCGAGCATAAATAAGCTCCTTAGTAAAATGCTTTCAGAATCTAATGTGACAAATTGTTCAGTATCACATAAACAGATGCTCACTTGCAGACTGAAATCTTCCCAATGCAGATGAGAGGTGGTGGTGGATGCAAATGTAGATGGAAGGGCACTGGGAATCCCAGGTGAAGTGGCAATCACTGAATGGTCGGGTTGGTCCCACCCTGCTGGCACATAAAAACAGTTCGGTGTTCAAAATCAAACCCTACAGCAACAGCTCAAGGAAAACCACCACTGTCTGCAGTTTTTGCCAGTAATAAGCATTTAGTACTTCATATTCCAAGCAAATATGAACGTGCGACGCAGCAGCTATTTCCATTGCTTTTCTGCTCAGGGATCTATTGCGATGTTGCAAAAAGCTGGCTGCAGGGTCTGGATGAAAAATAGAATGATAGACCTCTTAAAAACTGGGGCGCGCTGTGATTTTGTGGAGAAGTGAAACCCTCTCTAGGTGTGATGAGCACAGACTGACAGGGAACAGTTTTATCTGTGCGCCAATAAAGGGAAAGTGCCATGTTGGACAAGCACAACAGAAGAAAAAACAATCTCCAAGAAGGCAGAACAACTCCGGAAGCAAGAGAAGAATAAATGATAGCTGTTAGTTACTGGCAGAGGAACACAGTCAGGTTGGTCAAATATCTAACGAAGGGATGATTTTTGAGTGTCTTTTGTGTTTCTTCAAATTCTTTGTCGCTTCTTTTATGCTGGAATCTTTAAGAAAGACTTGGGTGAAATTCCAGTTGTCCTTTTAGAAATTTTTGAATTAAAGCTGCTGCCATGTATGTGCCGTGTTCTTGGTGTAATCTTTCTCGTGCCTGTCTGTGCTTTTTCATATACTGGAAAAGGCAGATTTCACTTTCTAAACGCTATTCCATTCCTTCCTATTATTTAGTAATTTTATCATCATGTAGTCAAATGCACTGGGGATTTCTAAATGGTGTGTGAAATGAACATCTGTCCTTTGGCAGCATTGGCACATCTGGATCCATTAATTTTTCATTATTTCCCAGTGCTGGAGGTCAGATGTTCACAATGTGCTAATGCACAAAAGATTCCGCTGGTGGATTTGACGTCTCTGAAGCAGATAATTCTACTTGTGAAAGTATTTTACAAAACCAAACTGTAAGAGCTTGCTATAAAGGCTTATTTTTCTAATTATCTTTGTTTTTTCTTGAATCAAGAATCCCATGGAACTTATCCAAATGGCCACTCATTTATGATTTATAACGGTTTTAGCAGCTGGATTCTTTTCCATTATCATCTCTACTGTTTCAGCGATGAGTACGCTGAGGTTTGCTGCACCAGCCTTCTCTGCTTGGGTATTTCACCTCCTTCTTGTTTTAAGCAGGGGAAATCATTTGCTTGTTAGCATTAAGACTCGTTTGCAAGTAGAAGAGCAAGGCATAATTAAATATATAAAATATGCAAAGAATGTAGCCTCTAAGGTTAACTTTTCTCTTTGTCAACTGTGCTAAACAATTGCTGCTTTTATTTGGTAACAACTGGTGGGTGCCCTGATACCATAAATCCAGGGCTTTGTGGAGTTCTCTCAGGGTAGAGTTACGCTCGTGTAGTAACGAATGATCAATAAACCTTGTAGTTATGCACCTCACTTCTCGGTTTCAGTGCTTTGATTTAAGGAGCCTTCCAATATCACAGGGATCGGCACTCATCACAGCGGTGCCTGTCAGTCCCTGCCACGGCCATGGTGCTCTATTACGGAGTTGTTAAAGGGTGGGTTGGCCTCTCCTCTTCACATGGGCAAAGAAAATGTCACACAAAGGTCACCCGGCATCAGAGTGCTTCGCTAAAATGTATGTGGAATTTCAATGGGTACCTTGTTGGAAAAAAAAAAAAAAAAAGGAAGAAAGAAAGGGGAAAAAAGTTAATGCTAATTTTCTTGGCATTTGCTGCGTTAGGAGCGTTGCCTCGGGCTGGCCTCGGTGTCTGCACTGCGAGAGGGAAGAGAGACTGCAAGGCTGAACGTGTTCCTGGGTTGTTGATTCATTTCACCTAGAAGAAAATACAAGGACGGGGAAGGAACAAAGATAGAAAAGGACCCGTCTGGCTCTCTGAAGGACAGCGAGCAAACTTCTTACCTGAATTTAATTGGGAGCGGGGGTAGGATCTCTAAAACCCAAGGGAAACATCCTTTATGTGCTCAGTTCCCAGTGGTGCCTCCTTTTGCCTGTTGGCCCAATCAGTGGTGAATTTTATTTTCTGATTTTCCTTTCCCAGTTTAAGGCCAGAAGTATTGGTCTAGGGCTGACTGGGAGCAGGCTTTAGGGCATTTTATACCCAAATCAGGAATGCCTTACAATATTCCAGAAGCATTTGGTCAACACCCTCAGACACATGGTGTGACTGTTGGGGTTGTCCTGTGCAGGGACAGGTGTCGATGGTCCTTGTGGGTCCCTTCCAACTCAGGACATTCTATGATCCTATGATTTGGCAGCTAAAGCCAGGGCTCTCTGTCTCGTGTGTCAGGTACTGGTGACATTCTGCATTGTTTTGGCTCTTATTTGTCCAAATACAAACTGGTATTTCCAACTCTGTCAGACATAATTGTTCTGGGTAACAGCAATGTTTCTGCAAGTCCAGCTCCAGGCTGAAACCAGAGCAAAAATGCTTTGCCATTTAGAGGCAGTGTTTCTGGAGGAGAATTTTACCATGTATTGCTAAGAGCCTGGAGGCTGAAACCAAGATCTGGTCCCCAACAGTTGTTAACCTAGCACTTGAGATTTGATGACAGGCTTGGTCCTGTGTCAAGGAAATGAATTTATTACATCTTCTTGGCAAGTTCTCCCTCGTCTCTTCTCCATTTCCTCTTTCTCCCAACCTCTCTGCCAGATGTCAGCCTGCTGCAGCAATAACAATCCCTGCTGGTGAGGCTTGAAGTGATAACGGTTTCAAAGAGCAGAAATGGTACTTTTCTGGACTTGTGCATAAGCAGGAACACTGTTCCTGGTTCTGGATCCCAGGCTTTGTGCTTTGGCATTTGGAATAATTAGAAATAACTTTCCTGACAGGCTGGGAGAGCTGGGGTTGTTCAGCCTGGAGAGGAGAAGGCTCCAAGGAGACCTTAGAGCAGCTCCCAGGGCTGAAAGGGGCTGCAGGAAAGCTGGGGAGGGGCTCTGGATCAGAGGGTGCAGGGACAGGACGAGGGGAAGGGTTTGGAGCTGCAAGAGGGGAGATTGCGGTGAGATCTTGGGGAGAAATGTTTTGCTGTGAGGGTGGGGAGGCCCTGGCCCAGGGTGCCCAGAGCAGTGGTGGCTGCCCCATCCCTGGAGGTGTCCAAGGCCAGGTTGGATGGGGCTTGGAGCCCCCTGATCGAGTGGGAGGTGTCCCTGCCCATGGCAGGGGGTGGCACTGGGTGGTCTGTGAGGTCCCTTCCAACCCAACCCATTCTGAGATCCAGCCCCACGCCTCAGTCCAGCTTTCAGCTGCAAGTCTAACGCCGTGGATATTCTTGGAGTGTTTCTTAGCAGCTGTAAGGGGCAGGACATGGGAAATGAGGGATCATGTGTGGGCATTAAGCTTTTGGTCTCTGCAAAGGTGTGGAAGCAACAGCCATTTGGAAAAACGAGGAGGATGTGCGTTGCCGACTGTGTTCAGGTTTCAGTTTGTGAACAGCAGGAGGAAGTTTGCTTTTTGCAAATGTTCAGTTCACACCAGACTTGTGTTATTTCTGCTGGGAAATCTAAGAGGTGAACGGAGCCAGTGTTTCCAACGTGATGAGACTAAATGGCAGAACACTCGCACTGTTGAATATTTAAATGGGTGTCAACTACTTGTTACTTTGGGAAAAAGAAAAAACCATCCCTCAACATGTTTTACGTTGCTTTTCCTCCTGACTGTGAAATAAACTGATCGGTGGGCAACGTGCAGGAGCCCAGAGCAGAAGGACAGTTTGGTCGGGGGCTCTTTGTGGGGTTATTGTGCTTGTTAGTCACTAGGTAAAATCTCATCCAGTTGCAGATTTGTGTAAGCTGTTGCCTTGTGGAGGATTAATTTGTGGGAGATGGGTCTCGAGGCATTTTTCTTTGAACTGCTCTCTACTTCAGGGTTCTTTGTATTAGTGCTCTTTTCCTTTCTTCCCTCTGTGGTCTGTGTGCTGCTCGCCCCAGCAGCTCAACCGGAGCGGAATATTCGTTCTTCATATGTCTCCAAGTCAGAGGAAAACGATCTGCTCTCTATATAGATACCATTGTGAGGGTTATTTCCTCAGCTAAACTTCGCTTTCCTAGTTATAAAACCCTGTATTTCCTTAGAGGTTAAGCTCTAACAATAGAGATGATTGGTTACCCGTGTCTTGCTGCAGTGCAGGTACTCAATGCCGAGTGTTCTGTTTAATCCGAGGGTGTGGGAGGAGGTGGCTGTGCAGCCTTTTATTGCATGTGCAATAGAGAAGTTGTCTTCAAACGATATTTCTCAAGTTTTAGTCATTTCTGTTAAAAATAACCCCTGTAACTTCTGCGTACCTGGTTTCTAAAGCTCTGCTGCTTTTTTCACCTGGTTTGTGGTTTAAAATCACAGAATCATTAAGGTTGGAAAAGGCCCCTAAGAGCATCCAGTCCAACCATCAGCATAAGAATTATTTTATATGTGTTGGGAGGAGAAGAATACAGGTAGGCAGCTGACCTTGAACCATTGATTTCTCAGGATGGTACCGTTGATTGTAGATTGAAAGGCTTTTCTTTGAGTACTATTAAATAATATGCACGCTAATTAGAGTAAATATGGTGGTGCGAACACCCTGACATTGTTAAAGTTAATGACCCAAGTCATTACCGTTTCACATACCTTTTTGAAGTTCACTCAGTTCAATTAATTGCAATATTGGAAAATGCTGAGTGTGTTGGTTTCAGGGGTCTTGTGGAGTTTAAACTGGGAGTGAAATGATACAACATCACTGCTGAGAACCCTGGATTTTGCCAGGGTGTTACCCGATTTTTTTCTGTATCTTTCGTAGTTTACAACTGGTGAGGATACTGCGGGGGGGGGGGGGGGCGGGGGAAGGGGGGTTGCCATCAATTTAGTGATTTTTTGGTTTGTGGAGGGTTTTTTTCTTTTTTTCTGGAGAAACATCTGAACTTCTGCCCCCAAATTGTGTGCCCCCAATTTGATTTATTTCAAATGATAGGGCTTGGGAGAAGGGGGTTCTTTTGTTGGCCGTAACAGGTACTGCCTGCGTGACCGCTGGCAAGTGATTTTAATGTCTTCATATTTGAGGTCACTGTCTGTAAAAACATATCTAGTAGCTGAGTGTTTGAAATATTTAAACCGTGACCTACTCTGAGCACCTCTGAATGCCTCGTATCACTTAAAGTACTGACCTTGGGAGCTCACCTGTGATGTTCCTGTTCGGCAGAGCTCATGGAAGGCCATGCAAGGTGCTTAGGAGTCAATAAAACAACCGTAAGACAAGAGGGGCCAAGGACATGAAAACAGATCATACAGGTCTCAAATTAGCACTCACAACTGTTGGATTGTTCACCTGGTGGCCCCACTTTCTATGCGAGCAAAATTCAATTAAGTAATATTTGTGATGTGCTTATGATAAGCTGTGACAGAAGCTCGGAGATAGGAATTGCCCTGGCTGTGCCAGCAGACAGTGAGCAATGGGCAGCCCTGTGCTAATGAACTGTGCCCAGAATTCACAAGAAGCCTCCGTATTAATTTAATTAATGAATTACGTGGATAATGCACCAAAAAGACAAAGGGTACTTTATGTCTTTCTTAATCGAAGAAGAAAATGGTGAGGAAAGGCCCCAGTGCAATTAGCAACGCTAACATACTGCGAGCCTCTCTCTCTCTCTATTTTTAATGGTTGTCCTAAATTCTTGCCGTGTTCGGGCTCTGTAATCAGAGGACCGGCTTCCTCTACAGGAAGACTGAAGACTTGGAGAGCAGCTCAGCTTTATCTTCATGATGCAATCTCTTCCCTGAGATGAGCTGCATACGAAATAACGCTGGGCTGTGCCATTTATTTATATTCTCTCGGTGAAATCAGAACTTCACCATAATCAAGACTTTCAAGTGCCAATTTGCTTCTCATCATGAAACTCAGGGCTTCACAGTTCCTCTGGAATTGAAATTTTATGTGTGAGTAATTGGGAGGTGGAAAGTGCCCCTGTTTGTTTATCCACCTGAAAGGAAACTTCTGTTCCAGGTTGAGAAGTTACAAAGTGTGATTTAAAACAGGAAAAAAAAAAAGTAGCTTGTTTGCATTCTTCCAGATTTCAGATGTCAAAGCTGACGGGTTCGGTACAATATCAACCTCAACCTTCTCTCCAGACCCGAGGGTTTTTATCGATGGAATTAGTGTTCACCAATCAATAGGTTGAATATAGTTTTATTACTTGCACAAAGATAAACATCAGTATTGCAGATAAATTTGGAATATTATAAAGTCCGTGTTTCGTCAACATCCTTGGTTTATTGCTGAGTGTTTGGTGTGGGGTTTTGGGGGGTTTGTTTCTTGGGGTTTTTCTTTCTAACCGTGTTGAATGAAGCATTGGAGTGACACCTGTGGGAATATGACACACCTGGCATGTTGAATGTTGATGATGTTTTGTCTGCAGGGAAGGGTTTGAGCATGAGCAGATAATAGTATTGTCTTGGGTCAAGATCTCTGTGCTCCCTGGAACCCCCAAAAGCTCAGGTGTTGCTGAAAGAGCCAACAAAGAGCAGGCTCTTTCTGCTACCCCTCTTAAGTGACATCCTGCCTGTTTCCTGGTGGGATGGTGGCCTGAGGTGTCTGGATAGCACAGCAGGCAGCAGCTGATGACTTGGACAAACCCCCTAGGTGCCCAAACATTTAACTGGTTGCCGTTCAATTTTCCAAACCAAATTTTGACAAGAGGCCTCCAAAGCACTCGACCTGCCTGATTTAATTTAAAGTCCATTAAAGACCTCAGTTTGGTTCTGAATGTGAGAATTAACATATTTAAACACTGTTGATTGCCTTTAATTTCGACAGAGCTGTATTACTTTAAGCCAGCAGTGCATCTCTTCTCCTCAGTAGCCTGTAATATTAACAATTAATGCTCAGTTTTCTAGGATGGGTTTACTCTAATTTTAATAAAAGGCCTCAAAGGAAGGGTCAGTGAACTGTAAGAAATCAATCTTTCATAAGCAGTCTTTGGTTCTCATTGCAATATTTATGAATGATAAAGCTATCTTGACAAGGCAAAGATCAGCACAGAGGCCACTTGTGACAACACGACAAGGTTTCATAACAGACAGTATGTATAATTAAAGCAAGAACTCCGAGAGAAAGCAGAAGGAGAGGTGTCTGTTTCATTACGTAAGTCTTCTCGGAGCAGTAATCTGATGTGACTGCGTGTTGCGAGAGGCTGATCTTCAGTTAAGTCCAATAAAGGCTTCCCAGAGAAGAAAACCGCGCTCACGTGAATAAAAACTCTTCATTTAAGTTTTTCTTTGGTATTTCTTAGTTTGATGGACGAGCAGAAAAGTTCTGAAGTAATAAATGCATTTAACCTGATTTAGGCTTTGTGTGAAAGGCGGGACGTTCACTTAATCTTTTATCCATATGTGACATACGATCAAATAGCTGTCCTGGGTTGTTAAACTTCTGTGATGTAGGAAGAATTTGCTCAAGTCACTCTCGTGTTCTGGACCTGAACTGGATTAACAATAATGTAGTTTGAGTCCCATTTCCCGTGAGTTTTCCTGATGTGGCTCTCGCAGGCTTGTCCAGCTGTGTAAATGTGCGTAATGGCATAGGCCAATAATTCTGCCCAGCCCAGCCCACGGTCACTTAGGCTGTGAAACACGACATTAAATGTATTTTGTCTTGTAAAAAGAAAGAAAAATATAGTTAATAGTTTTAAAATCTGCTCTCAATTTGAACATGTTTTTCAATCTGCTGAGCCCCACGGGCTAAATACAAACTGCAAAAGGTGCTCAGCTTCAACACTGGAGAATGTTTGCAAGGCAAGTAAATGCATAAAAGTCAGCCACACTCAGGCACTTACTGGGAAAACCAATATCATTCTGTAGTGTTGATTACTGTTCTTTGAGCTTCTGAAAATCTCTTTTCTTGTTTGACATTTTACAAAGGGTTCTCCTCCTTTTCCTGTGAAATTTTGTTCGATTTTATCGGAGATGTTAGGTTGTCAGAGTAACCTTCTCCCAGCTCTAGGGTGTTCCCTGCCAGCGCTTGCAGGGGCAATTCCTAGGTCTGGCTGACACCAGTGGCATCCTTGGGGGTCCGGGAAAGAAGGGAAGTTTGAGAAAGTCCTATTGCACGTGTGCATATCTAGAATTGCCCCAGCTGCGACTCCAGAGGCGTTAAGGGTGCCCAGAGTGTCTGCATTGCCCACTGCAGCTATTTTGGTGCATTGGGTTTTGTTTGTGGTGGGATTTTACATCTGATTTAATGTATAATTTATGGGTAAAATTCCTGGGAGAGTGGTTGTTGTTTTTAAAAAATGCAGTCCCATGCCTTTGTCACCTCCTCCAGAAGATGGTAGGGCTGGAAGTGGGAGGTTGGGTTTAGTTCTTTGTTAGGCAATCGAGTGAAACAGTACTATGAGTTTCTCTAGTTTTTAGATATTACTGTTTCTGTTATGAGAAAGGACAGTAGAACTCAGCTATTTAGGGTATTTGTAAGGGAAGACAGATAACGGACAAGATTGGGTTGATAAAGGCAAGTTACAACCCTATGTTTTGTCTTTAGGTTCACATCTCTTCCACAAGGCAGGGCACTGCTTTAGTTTTTAACTTCTTTAAGGTGTTGCCACAGCTTTTGCCTTCTGTTTTCCCATTTCAATCCTGTTGTTCAGCCATAAGGAAGCCCCTCCTCTTCTTTCTCTGCTGCTTTCTATCCTCTACACATCTTCACCTTCTCAGCCATCCCTGCAGCTCTGTTGCTCTCCCTGTTTTCTCCCAGCCCAGCCACATTGATCGTACCTCTCACGAGCTTTGTGGGAAGCACGGCTTTGATCCTGGTATAAACTGTAGTGTTATTGATTAGAGCAATTGTCTTGGCAACTAAAAAACCTCACTTAAGCGAGCTTACTTATCATGGAGTGTTTTCATTCCAGCGTTTCCAACATCCATCTGTTCATCATGCATGAGTTAATAAGACAGACGTTATTTTTACTTTTTCATGTTTCCACTAAGTTTATATAAATCTGACATTTGCAGAGAAGCTTTTATATTACAAATGTGATGTGTGATTACACTTTGAATTTCCTAAGAGTTTCCCCCTACCTTTTCTCCTTCCGTCACTCCCTCTTAATAATATGCTCTCAGGGCCAGAATTACCACCTAATCTTGCTCCCAGGAAGGACCGTCGCAAGCCATTAAGTTGGAATGGCTTCACAAGTTGCAAGCTGACTAAAAATAATGCAGCACAGCCCTGTGTTCTGCAAATTAGAAATGAGGTGAAAACGTGTTAGTATAAAGCAGCACAAAAATGGGACTGAATGGTTCATTTTAAGTGGCGTCACTTGGTGTTTGGAGGGTCCTGCTCAGCAAGACCTCTGTGGTGGGACTGGTTGGTTGGTATAAAGTGTATTTTTTAGATGTAGAAAACAGAAACTGGTTTTGCATTCCCTGCCACTGTAAATTTCAGTTCATGTTAGTAGGATTTTAACATCCTTACTCCTGGTTTTCCTTTGGCTCAGACACCACCCAGGCAGTGTTTGCAGCTGCTTCGTATTGGTACCAAACCTGAAAAAGGTGTTAAATCATGGAATCCCATGTTGAAGCTTTGACTTTCTGGTTGATAAATGAGAGGTGAAGACATAATGGTAAATGCTTGTCAGGAAGGAGAAGTGCGTATCTTCAGTTGTAGGATCTTACTGTGAATTCCTTACTTGAATAACATTATCCACGAAGGCTGTTGAAATCAATGCACAAAGGAGGGCAGGAGAAAGCTACCTAAATTATATTATAAACCACAATCTACATCACAACAGGAATACGTTAATTTAGAGTAAAATTAGCAACCTTCTGCTAATAGTATAATGAATATTTGTAAAGGTTTATCATATTAAAAAAAAAAGAATAGAGAATGGAGAAGCCCTAATTGTGTTTGTTAATTCACTGCCTCACTGCTATTGTAAGAAAAACTGAATGTGAACAAAGCAATAATCTGCCTTGTATTCTTGGGAACTACCACAAATGCTGGTTATCCATTGCTGTTATTTCAGCAGATCCCATCTTAATTACAATGAGGAGCACAGAGAATAAAAGAGCCATTTCAGACGAGACAAAACTATTGCTTCCCTAAGCTGTTCAACATTAGTTCTTTCTGGGGCTTGCTTTGTCCTTTTCTGTCCTCCCCTTTGCGTGAGGGTGAAGGTACTGCTGGGAGTGTCCGTCCTCAGCAAAACCTTACATCTGACTCGGCTTCACACTTTATAATGGTGCAAGAAGGTTTCTCCAAATCTAAGTATTATTTTAATCAAACTCATGTTATTACTTAACTTCATCCTTTTTTTTAATGGTAGTAGGCAACTGTACTGGAGGGTCTATTTACCTATAATTTATAATTATTTACCTATAATTTACCTATATTTTCTGATA
Organism: Neomorphus geoffroyi; assembly: GCA_033558235.1. Lineage (NCBI taxonomy): Eukaryota > Metazoa > Chordata > Aves > Cuculiformes > Neomorphidae > Neomorphus > Neomorphus geoffroyi. The sequence goes on from JAUMJM010000056.1 coordinate 1,165,805, forward strand.
GGTTCTAGCCAGTTCTACTCTCCAAACGTCCGTCAGTGTTCTCTCCTTACTGCAGCATTTTCCATAGTGACCTGAAAAACATCCAAATGCTGAAAACAGTATTTTCTCTGTCTTTTGCTGATAGCAAAATGGTAATTTAGGGTAACTTAGGGATGGCAGTCCCTGGTCCGGCCACTTGCAGACAGTGCCATGTGGTAATGCTGTACCAATGGCAAAATAAGCTTTGGCCAAGTCTTGCTTTGGTTTCAGACTGAGTGTCTGTCCGATGCTCTTGCCATTGCCATGGCAGGGGAGGTGGAGCTGGATGGTCTTTGAAGTCCCTTCTGACCCAAGCCATTCTATGATTCTGTACCCCAAGGTGTAATGAAGAGGGTTGGGGTCCAATGCTGCCCACTCCTGCCAACTTCTACGGTCAGACAGGTCTCTCAACGCTGAGCAAGAGAGAACCACTGCAGGACATTCCTGGCACACCGCTTCACAACTTGGAGATGGATCAGTTGGGTTCTTCTGCCCTTCATGCTGCCCATCTGAAGGAACTGAGTTTCTTACCCAGATAGATGCTGCCATAATCCTTATGCCGCTGGGCTGCGTGCCAGTACATTTTGAAAGTGTTTTGCTTCTCAGTTGTGTGTTCGTCTTGCTTGTAACGTGATTGATTTCAGTCATTGGGCCAGAAATGCCCTTCCAAATTGTCACTGCTTAAGGGCACGGCTCAAGGAAAATGCAGACACAAATCATCCCCCAAAATAAAAAGGTCAACTAGTATTGAATTAGTTCATTTACAGAACTCTGTGGAATTAGCAATGTACTCTTAAATTGCTCCTTGATTGAGGACTTTTGCCTCATTAATCCTAAACAACCTATGAACATCGTTAAAGTCTAACAGAATAATGAGTGAGGCTTTGGAGACCGCGCACGCAAACTGTACCGCGGAAGGCAGTGGGCGGCTTGGTAACACTGAAATACCCAACCAGCAGCAGAATGTCTGTAGAGCAGCAAGCTCTTTGCTGTCCACAGTGAGAGCGTGTCCCCTGCTTTCGCCATGATCAAGACTCAGGGGCTCCAGTTGTTGTTACCTCCAAATATCCACAGCCCCGATATTTGCCAGTCCACTCCAGACAGTTCTCAGGATGTGTGAGTGGAGACGTGGGCCCGCACAGCTTCAGGATCAGTCTGACCCCTGCGAGACAAGGTAGATACACCCACAGGTCTCTTCCAAAAGAAAATTAATGGGATGCAGTGCCTTCTCCCAATGACTCCTGTCACTCACACAGTAGTTTCTCATCTAGTTTGCCCCTGGCTTCTCGCCTCTGCTCCAGTGGATGCGTCTTTAGCTGTAGCACAGGCTTCTGACAGCCACGAGGAGTTATTTTAGTCTTGTCTTTGCTTATTTCTTTCCTTTAAAAGACAAAAAAGAAAGCCTGTGTCAGTTTTGCTCTTATTTATTTCGAAGTCTGTCCTTGCTGGTGTCTGTGCGCTGAATCGTGGCAGCTTCCTCCCTGGACGAAGGACCCCAGGTAATCCTACCCATGTTGAAAGTGTTGACTGGTTTAGAATCACTATCAGCTCAATATTGCAGTATTATTTGATTTCTCCATGTTGTTAATTAATATATTCCTCCCCTCCTTTCCCCTTCACTCCCCTTCACCTTCCTCATCTCTCTCAAAGACGAGAGATCCATCTTGGGTGTCTGGATCGCACCGGTTCAGCCAGTCGTTGCACCTGGCTTTGCACATAGAAAGAGCAAATTACCTGTGTGATGCTATTATTTTAATCTTTGTCTTTCCTCACCCATCTTCCTGGATGCTGTTTGTGCCTCTGACCTAGAGCTGCGTGTGTAAATTAGGCTGCAAACTCTCCCGCTCTGGGAGCAGGGCTTTTTTTTTTTAAACTGCTCTATAAAACACCTCAGAAAATTTCTGGTGTCGTTATGAATAATAATGAAGATAATGAGGCAATTTCCCTTGTTAGTGATAAAAAACATAAATCCTGAAAGTATTGGGCAGGATGGAGGGTGTTATTGGCTTCCTCTTGCAACTTATCCACAGTCAGCGGGAGCGTTCACTTGGCTTGACAAGTGGTCAAGGAAGGGCACAGTCTTATTCCATTTGTTTCCCATCTCCCCCGTTTCTGTGGCATCAACGCAGCCGGTTCGATGGTGTGTCTTTATGTTTCCACAGGTAACACCCCCCTCCCCCCCCTTTTTTTTTATTAATGTCAAAAGACATTTTGAGCCCTGCAGGGGACAGGCAGCATTACCGTCTGGTCTCATGTTGAGTTATTAATTTAACCAAAAATTTCAATTTCAGATAGCCCGAGGTTACTCTTCTGCCTTGGCAGCCCCTCGTCATTCCAGTAGTGTCCCTGGTAATAACCTTTGCCTGCCTCATTACCTTCTCGCATGCATAATAGCGCCAGGTACTGGGGGATTAAAATAAGCACGGATAAAACTGGTGCAGAGCTGTCTGGGATGTTTTATAATGGCTTCTTCACCTGTTCAGAAAAATGACAATCTGTTTGGCACGTAACTCCTTCTTCAAGGAGTATCGAGGGGGGAGGGAATGCACTTTTTAAAGACCAGCATCCCTTTTTTTGTACACATCTGTAATCTCTGTAAACTCTACTGCAGGGTTTTAATGAGGCTGCTATTTGCAGAGCTCCTTCTCCAAGCATATTATATGGCAGAGAGTATTAAAAGGAAAAAGTAATTAGTGAAGGACAAAATGCAAGAAAAAACACAGAACCTTTTTCTGAGTCAAGTTTTAATTGAATTTGCATGCAGTGGATCTGTCAGGTTCTTTCTCCCCATAGATGTTGAGTACAGAGGTTTCACCACTTTTACAGCCCCATGAATTAGTTTGATCATAACACGTTCTTTAAAGAACAACTGTTGCTCCCTTGAAAAGTTCGTAAATCAAGCCTAAACTTAATGTACTTTTTCTTCCCTTCAATTTTAATATCATTGATGTTTTTTTAAACCCAGGATCTCTGTTGCTTGTTTCCTACTCAGTCCCTGTTCCTGAATCCGATGCTTTTGTGATGGCTGTGATAAGCAGCAAACCATGATAATGAGTAGTGAATAATTGCTAGATGTGGGCAAGCTTCTAAGAAGCAAACTAACGTTTCCAGGTAATGAGAGGGAAAATACATCTGTATATATATGAAATGGAGAGAAGGGAATTGAGGGTCCTGCTTTGAAAAGGGTCCATCACCCACAAATGCTACGACATTTCTCCAAAGACCTCAGCTTCTAATTACACCTTTAAAAAGTCAGATTTTTTTCACGAGATGTGTGTCCCCCAGTGACTCCCATTGCTCACAAGGTTGATAATTATTGTTCGTGTATTTTTCGGATGTGTGTGTCTCATGGAGGAAGGCTTGGATGCTGTGCTTTTGGAAGGGCTGCAATATGTACCGCGTGGGGTGTTTGCGAAGGCTGTATTTTCTTCCCGGGGGAAGTGAGTGTGGTTTTAAGGCACGTGTGGATCTTTCTGGTTGTGAGTTGCTCTAGGAGCTTCGATGACACAATAGAATGAAGTAACAGGAGTTGTTATTTCTAGTTGTGACTGCTTTAACAAGATAAACGTTTATGTGGGGAAGGGAACACAACGGCCATAACCTGGCCGACAGCTCAGCACTTTAAAGTGGATGCAATTCGTGTTTTATAGAAATATTTGAGTTCACTGCATTCATCACATTCAAAACTAAACTGGTTGCAAAGATGCAGTTTTCTTTCTGCTTTAGGGTACGATTCCAGTTGTTGACACCACCAGCAGCAGCTTGGTGGCATGGGAAATACTGGTTTTAACACTGCTCTTGCTGTCGTGGTGGTAGAGCTGCTCCCAGCCCCACTGCTTTCACTGCTTTGATGGAAAGCGTTAAATAATCAAATGGGTCATTTCTGCTCAATTGCTGTAATTTATTGTCCCACTGAATCCAGGTCTTCTGAACGTTAATGAAAAAAATACCTATCACACCAGCTCGCGCCATTCTATTATATGACCTTATTAAATCTTACACTTTCTTATCGTGCGGTGACAATTACTGGAGCACAGGACAGAGCCCCATCCTCCGTCAGCCGCGGCACGTACGCTTTCTCCTGTCACCACTACAGGCAGAATGATTTACACCAAACGAGCCATCCCGAGGGATATTTTCCCACTCCTGACAGGATCATATAACGAGAGAAAGGCCATTAACAAATACAAAGAAATAAGCAGAAGGGAGCAGGCGGGTAAAGAATGGGGAAGTAAATCTTCAGAGCTGTCACTTCATAATAAAATAACCTTCATGTTGAGATTTAATGAGCTGGTTATCCCGCTAAAAAGGGAGGAAAATGCTGTCATCCTGCAGATCCCAGGGATTCTTGGCACAAGATATATCTGCTTACCAAGGCGAGACTGGAGGGTGATGTGTGCGTACACATCTACACCCAGCGTAGTCTCTCTCCTTATTAGCGTGGTGGTTCTGCTTCTAAAATCAACGTAGTAGAGAAGCGTCCATGTCTGCAGGCAGAACAGAATTTGTGCTCTCTCTGCAGTGGTACAGGGAGACTAAAGAGTTCAATAAACGCTAATATTTTGGGTTTATACTCTCCCAGAAAGGCACGGTTACTTTTTCCCATCCTGAGAATTTCTTAGCTCTTGCATTGATTTCAGTGGTTACTCTTCAGCTGCCTTCTCATTAATTATGCAGCAAAATCATCCTTGTCGCAGGATGATTAACAACCAGAGCCCTCATTCACAGTCTCCAGTGCTACGTGATTCAAAACACGCTTTCCATTTCTGATATAAGGAACTGAACTTTTTAAAGGGCCTGCTTTAAAGCTTATTTTGAACTCAGGACTTATCTGAAGGCATCTTTTAGGAGCTAATGATTTATTCATGTGCAAACCAGCTGTGCTAACAACGTGGTTTGCGTGTTTTAACTCACTGCCGTGCTAGAGAGGCACTGGTCACGTTGTCCTATCTTAGAAATAGGTGGGTTTTAGCGTGCAGTGTTGATAAATAATAACTTCGTAATTGTATTACAGTACAGATCCAGCCCCTGAGGCACTGCCGCTATATGAGAAAGTTTGTCTGTTCTCTGAAGAATTAAAATACTAAGGGATAATATTTTATTTTGTCTTTTGGGGGGTGGAGGAGTTGGAAGTTTTGCTGTATTCAGTTTAGAGAGAGAAATCTGAGGACTTGAAATCAGATAACTGACGTGACACATGAGATGTAGCACAGAACGACTCCCAGCTGCCCTGAGCACCAGTTGGGTGTTTTAGTGGTGTTTTTCTCTTATTCCCGCTTTTCCAGGAGGTTTTAGTACCTTAAGCAAGGTCATTCTGCTTTTCTAGGCTGGCAGTAGCAGGCTGTTCCACTGGGGAATTAAACATTGCACAGTCTGGCACTTTGCAGCTCCCAGGGTATTCAGGAAAGACGTCTTTCGGCAACTTTCCACTAAAACCCAGCAGAGGATGCAGCAGTTCAGAGCACCCGAGCTGTGCCTTCTGATCGGCCCTCCAGGTTCCTCCTCTTTGATCTGCGAGACATTACAGGGTGTGCTTTGAAGCGGGGTGGGGAGACCGCGGAGGAGGAGTCCTGTTTTCTTTCTAGTTATCAATCGCATATCTTGAAATCAAGGATAGGAGCCAAACAACTCATCGTAGCAGCGTTCACGCTCCACCATCCTTTGAGGGGACAGAGCATCTTGATCAAACGCTAACCAATACACTGAGTATTTTCAGCACGGCTTTTGGTGGCAGAGTGGGACTTGCCAACGTGATAGTGGTGAGGCGGCGTCTTTTATGAAGCCTATCTTGTTTTCTAACACTTGCTACAGATTCTCCCACACTGGAAAAACAGAATGAAGTTACTTCAGGGCAGATGGTTTTGATGCCACAGTAAGCGTGAAGTTGACTGTAGCAATTCCTAGCCCTTGCTTAGAGGTCTCTTCCTTAGAGGTGCAGCACAGTGACAGCACTTTCCAGCCCTCTGGCAGCTCCCGTGGCTTTCTGGGTGTGTAACGCTTCCAAGTGCAATATGAAATTTTAATTAAAAGTCTATATTAATATTTTCTTTCCTTCCCATTGAGGGGAGAAACAGCATTACCGTGGGAAATGCTGGAATGTCAAATAGCTGGGTAATTGCAGTGTCGGTAATCTCTGGGAAATGTAGCAACGCGTCGGTGCTTGGGCTTGTTTAGGGTTGGTTGGTTTGGTTTTTTATACAAAAGTAGGATTTAGGCATTGACCATTACCTAAGGCTTGAATTGGCTGCTGGCTGCTGCTGTTTAGTAAATAAAATAGGGTAAAAAAAGAACAAACAAAGAAAATCAAAATAAGGGGAAAGTGCCTTGAAGCTACGGTAAATATTGGAACGGTAACTACATAAAATCGAACGAGTATCTATCTCGCAAGTGGAAGAGAATAAAAAAGATGCAAAAAAGCACAAACTCCTTCGCAGAGGACAGATTGGGATTTATTCAGCTGAGTTTAAATTAGTCTGCGGTGTTTGTAACCAGGAGTAGTTCTCTCCAGTGTTGCCTCCTGTCACAACAGAAGGGTTCGAGGATTTCAGTAAGCAACCAAATGGCCTTAAAATAAAACAGAAAATAAACACATGCAGGGAGCAAATGCATTTCTTTATATCTTTTCACCATGTGCCAACCAAAGCCATCGTTCCTGCCACGTATCCGGTATTAGCGCCACGAGCAGCTGTCGGGAATGCGCTGGAACGAAATCTTGTGGTCTCTACAACAGGGCCTGGGGGAAATTCGATGTCACCAACCAAGTCTGTGCCCTGCTCAAGCGCCCAGCCGTGGCTGTAGCTGTGAGGGCAGCTCAGTGCTTCATTATTCCACGCTGGTTCTGTAATTATCCCTTCTAAATTCTGCAAAGACTGAACAGGACTGAAAATTCGGCAGTGGTGAGTGGTGCTGAGCTGCTGGCGCTCTGTGGAGGAGCTGTCGGACATTAAATGACCATATGCTTATTTTACTAGATGTTTGCTTTGCAAAAAGCCTTTCATCTGTAGGAGGGTGATAAAAGTTACAGAAAACGATGTAATTTTGCAATTGCATTAAACTTCATAATGCTACAGCGACTCAGTTGCAGGTGAACGTTTGGGACTGTACGGCTGTTCCCTTTTTGACTTTCAAGGTCGCCTTTAAGTGGTGTCAGTTCTTCAGTTACTGCTGGTAAATTTGGGCTTGAAGTAGAAGAAAAGTCTTTTCAGGTGATACTTTGTTAAATGCAGAAATTCAGAATTGTTTGAGAATTGAACCTGTTTTACATAATAATTTCTGCTGTGCTTAACAGTGGGTGAGTTTTGGTCCTTCCTTTGTGTTAGAAATATGACTGGAATTTTTTTACATTTTTGGAATGGTTCCCCTTCCTGCGACACTGTCCACGCTCTGTGGATTTAATTTGTCCAAGAACAAAGGAGCTGTATGTTATTAGAGCAATTTTCTAATCGGAGTTAAAAACCCAAAATAATGTGTTTAATGCAAAATGCCCTTATATTTTGGGTACTGATGTACCAGGAGTGCAGCGGGGTGTTAGCTGTGGACGGGGCAGCTCTGCACGTGCAAGGGGTGCGTAAATAACGAGAACGCCACCCTGCCCTGGGTGTAGTGCAGACCATCAGTCTCTTTCAAAATAATCTTACAGCAGCCTCTGCTTGCAGTATAAATTCTAAGTGGCTGTTCATTAAATCACAATGCAATGAACTTCTTACAATAACATACGTTGTTTCTCTGCAAACGTAATTAATCACGAACAGTTCTACAATGAATGTCAGAGGCGGTTAACATGAGTCCTATTTATTACAGAGGGTGGCCGTTACGTTATATGGTCTATGATATCTTGGATGATAACAACTTAAATGCATGTAATAAAATGTTTGAAGGATATCTTGATTTATAACAGCTTCTCCAAGCAACCCTACTATGTGTGAATTAAGAAATGCATTTTGCAATATGGCACTAAAGGTGAGTTCCGTCTCACAGTTCTCGTTTTGTCAGGTTAACGTGTTTGTAGCTGATGTTTAATTGTGTGTTAATGTGACGCAGTGGTACCTGGAACACGGAGGAAATCCATCCAGAGAAAGGCACCGTACTCTGTCTAGGGGAAAGCGAAAGGTTTTGTCTCACGGTTTAGTCTTTGTTTCTGTAAAGCTCCCATCTGGCCGGGATGGTTATGGTCAGGATTTCAAGGGGGTACGCATCGCCCTTCCTGAGACAGGGGGGTAAGGCTGACGGCACCTAAATTATCAAACCCCCAAACCAAGCGCAAACCTGCAGTGTTGCACTGGGTTAATTCAAGGGCCCGGCATTCCCAGTGCCTTCCACCCAAAGGGATGGAGAAGGGAAGCACAGATCAGTCTTGCATTCGCATCCCACTGTCCTTGTCAGGGTGCGATGCTCTGGTGAAGGGTACTTAGCAATCCGATTGCAGGGCCGAGTACTCGGTTTGCTGACAGGGTGTTTCTCTTCTCGTCAGTGGGATGGAAGGTCGTGAGCTCATCTGTGTGGCGAGGATTAGCCGAGACAGAGTTCTTGCCTGGTGCTGCTCTGTAAAGGGTGTGACAAATCAAGAGTGCATCTACATGGAAGATGGAACAGAACTCAGGATTCAAGGTACAACCACTTGTTGAACTTGGCAATGGAGTCATCTGCATTTTAGAGGAATTGTCAGTGTATGCACGTAAACAGAGAGGTTTTGCATCTTCCATCCTGCAAAAAGCAAAATAATATATGCTTGATTTGCAGTGTAAAGGAGAAAGATGTCTTGGAGCAGGGCTTGTGCATTTGCTCAGACAAATAAATGAGGCATTTTAGTGGAATTCCTATTTTAGGTAGAATGTAATTGGCATTCTCTGAGTTGTGGTTCAGACTAGTATGGAAGCAGGATAACATTCTTGAACAGTAAAGGGTGAACCTCAGTTCTGGTCCTGTTCCTGTAGGTTTTGCATGTTTTCTGGGAAAAAAGGTGTCCAATGCTTGGTTTCCCAACATAAATCCCCTATGAGGCTCCCTATAAAGCCAGTGAAGCATCCCAAAGCACTCAGAACCTCTTGCTTTATCACGGAATTAATGTGTTGCCCACACAGTGATCTAAGATGTCAGTAAAAGACTCTTTATTCATAAATATGCAGTAATTTACGTCTGTACATTTATCTTCAAAAGGCTAAAGCCATACAAGTTTTGCAAACTCTACATAAAACATCCAAACTGTCCATTATTACTCTTTCAGTACAATATAACACAGCTGTTTGGCATTACCAAATATATATATGTATATATATTTATATATGTACATGTGCTGAAAAAAGAAGCCAGTGCAGCCTTTTCCAAGGAGTCTTTCCCAAGTATTTTACTGTACAACATTCAGAATTTACATTGATAGAACAAGGCACAGAAAGTGTGGTATGAAGCCAAGGCCATGCTTTTTATTTACCGTCCTTCTGTCTCTCTTCCCTACTCCTTCAGCTTCATACGAAAGAAAGCATTCAAACCTCTGCTCTTTTTTCAGTTCTAAACACACTGAAACTGTGGGGAGAAGCGGGGAGAGGGAAGGATGCTCAGTCAAACGAGCAAGAACCGGTATTTTTAGAACCTATTTGTTGCAAAAACAAAGGAGCAGAAGAGAAAATAGGTCTCTAGGGGAATAACTGTGGGGGTTTTAGTTTTTAAAAATTATTATTTATATTTTATTTGATTAGGTTGAAGTTCTCCCTCCTCTTTTCCCCAAAAGGCTGGTCAAAAGTTTTGCAAGGTGGAAATGCAGTGGCAATTTTCCAGTTAGCTCGAGTTGAGCCTTAAGTCTCACCAGAGTGACCAGCATCCCATTGTACTTCATCCGAACTGATGTAACACTTTTGTACCCAGGTATAAACTGAGATCAGCAGTCACAGCGGGCATGGATTCGATTCAGAAGTGGGAGGAGGCGTCTCCCAAGTCACAAATTACATGATGTGAGGTTGCTGTTCCCAAATCTATACCAGGAGTCTGGATGTGCCACATCCCCGACGAGGCACATATGTGTGTGTATATATTTGTGTGTGTGTGCACTGTTTACTGGGTACCTCCCTTACATCAGGGACCTCTGTGAGCTGTGATAATGGCAACGGCATCTGGATTTTAGATTGAAAGTGGAGAGACTGCAAGGGTCTACAGCTTCATGTAAAAATACCCCCCACCTCCCACTTTGGTGCACAAACAGGGGAACAGCTTGAAAAGATTTCATCACCATAGGGTTAATATTGCAAATTTCAGTAGGGGAAATACCACGTTGTACGTTTTTTTGAACTGCAAACCCAAAGCTTCAGTCAGTTCTAAGCGAGGGTTTGTCAAGACATTCTTGTTTTCGGAGGCAAGCGCCCTTGCTGTTAGTGCCACGTCTTCCCCCTGCTGCATCAGAAAGAACGTTACCCAGGCTTGGTGCAGAACACCCTCAACTTCATTTTGTGCTACACATTCCCTTTTGGGATTAAACAAGAAGATTTATATACAGAGACCAGATAACACAGGGGGTTGACATCTTCTTAACTGTGCAGAAGGACACTCTCAACCAAGGTTATCACACCAGGGGCAGACGCACTACGGAGCCGCTGACACAACCACGGTTCTACGGCAGGTGAGTGTCTAATCTCAGGAGATTACAGCACACTACATCACAGACCAGGGACGGGGCATCTAATCTCCCTATCCCTTAGCTAAATTTTCACAAGTGACTTCAGCTCTAGTTACCCCGTGACAGCGAGGCGAAGAGGTTACCCATCGAATCCCGGCTCACCGGATTCTCTCGTAAAGCACAAACCAGTTAGTCAACACAACCGAACAGCTTATTTAAAAGCAGCTTTTGCAGTAGCTTGAAAAATTACAATACACCCCTACCCACCCGAGCCCCAGACAAGAAACACGAGTAGAATCTGTACTATTCACCTCTAATACAAAAAATATAGTGGCAAAGTCCTAGACGTGTGTTTTATTTTTGGACAGAACAGTGAACATGGATACCGACAGATCTGCCTTTTACTTGCGGCAACGAGTAGAACACCAGTTCTGTTTTCTGCATTGCCAACGCCGTTACTATCAAACGATTCTCTAAGTGATTCTTTAATCTTAGTGATTTATTTATTTTTGTCCATATTGGAAAGGAGATTTTTTTGCTACCGTTTATGCTCATATTGGCAATGAGAGAAAAGAGCTGGACTGAGCGTTACTAGAAAATGATTCAATAATCTTTTGCCAGCGTATTGAGTTTTATTTGTTGCTACAGGCGGTGTGTGTTATATACCCAGTGTTTTAAAGTGATTTTAACTAGGCAATCATTAGATATCCAAGAAAGGCTAGATGTGCCATTTTACACGCTGCTGTGGAAAGCCCGACAGCCTCTTCTGAAGCACGAATAGTGTCAAGGGAGTAATTTTACCAACGCGTATACCACAAAGGAACAACCCATAGAAAACCCCCTTCAGCAGGTTTGACTGGTTCTCGGTGAATAATGTCAGCTGTCTCTAGTGGGAGAACCTCTGAGGGATATCTCAAAATAGGAACAGAAAGGCTAGAGAGACAAATCTCAGCTCATTCACTGTTGTGACTTTCCTGGTTTTCACTCACGTAACGACCAACCAAGAAATGACACATTTAGTGTGCTGTTGAGACCATGAGGTCCTGAAACAGGATCCCCGTTTCAGTGATTTATACTGAATAAACTTCTCTCTTAAACTGCTGCAAGCAACCTGTGCCCAGGCCTGGAGAGGAGGAGACCAGGAGAGAAAAAGATTAATAGAAACAGTTCCCTGTGCTTTAACATAATTGTGTTGATATCTTTTAATCTGTTACAAAAAACCCAATCAAATTTTTCTGGGCTTTACAGAACTTGCATCGGGAAATGAAGTTAAATCTACAGCGCAAGGTTCCTCTCCTTGTGGCTTAAAGGATATGAATGTAAAGCGGTCAGACTGCGTACGAAGCCGCTGCAGAAGCTGTAAGCGAGCGGTGCGGAGCTGCAGTCTGGCGAGCTGTGACGCGCTCTGCTTCGGTGACAGAATTGTAAGTAATTTTTAATATGCAACTATTAGTCTGAAATGACTCACAGCACAAAAATATCTGGGAAAAGTGCTCAGGAAGATGAAAACCAGACCAGAGCAGATTCCTCGGCGATGCAAAATCACAGTGGCTATTTCACAATATCAGACTGGGGGCAGCCAGATGGGACCTGAAGTGTGTAACGTTACGGTTCTCTTTCTTTTTGATTTCTAAATTGTGAAGAGATTTTAAAGATTACTTTTCTTAAAAGCTGTAATTTCTACAATAGAGGAAAAGAATCAATTTTTCATTTCATGCCTCTGATCCTGCTTCAGATGCTCCTTTACATCTTGGTTTTGAATGAAATCATATATTGCTCTACACAGATTTCCAAAAACTCTTTTGAACATAGATGTTAAAAACGTGCTTCTGGAATTTTAAGGTTGCTAACAGCTTTCAGCATCTCTATTTATACAGCATTGGCATACAAATTCTGAATTGTCATTCTGAGAGAACACTGCATTGCCAAGCAGCCTTGGAGCAGGGGACGGCAAAACTCTGCTGCTTTCTGCTGTAGCAAATAGAAAGCAAACGTTCGCCATCCTTTACTTGGGGTGTTCAGCAGTTTGTTAATGATAACAAAAATTCCTGTGGCTGCCTCATTTATATGGTAGCAGAAGCACTTACATCAAACTGTTCTTATTTCTCCATCTCTGAACTGGGGACTGGGTGTAAGAAAGGGAGGAGAGCTGGCGTAAACCTTTATGCGTAGAAGTGCTGAATGCAATTGGTAGCATCGTGTGATGCTCACGCAGAGCAACGGAAAGAGAGCATCTGCACACAGGCTGGGCTGCGCCAGCCAGCACAGGTAGCAACGGGTGCAGCGGGGGAAAGGGAACAGGAAAAACCCCGTATTTTCCACTCAAAAGTCTAACTTAAGTTCTTATTGTCCAGTTCCCACCTACCAATATCCATCGTTATCATGGAGAAGAAATAATTTCCTTCTTATGCTTTTTATTTTTAAAAGATTTTGACGACATCTCTGTCACCTCAGTCCTTTTTTTTTCCCGGCTCCGCAGGTTTCATTTTCTGTGCAGGATGTATTAGCTGGAGTAATTTGCATGGTAAAGTGGTTACTGTAATCTCAGGCGTCCTGCACTCTCTCGCAGGCGTTTCTTCTGGCTTTATGCTACAGCAAGATCTTAATCCTCTGTGATTGATGCTGAACGTGGGAACAGCAGGAAATGGAAGCAACGCGTGATTTAGTCTGCGTTCCTTTTGAAAAGCAGGTTATTGGTCACTCCAGCTCCAAAGAGATACAGGACTAGCGATGATACGGAGACTAACAGCAAGGATGTTCAGAGACCTAGAGTAAACCTAGTGTTTTTCAGCCTAGCCAAGAGTGAGGAGAAATGAAATGACAGAAACCTGTAAAAGAATGCACAATGTGGGCAAGGGGATGTGGGAACAGCTCCTCAGTGTTCCTTCTCCCACAGACCTTGGGGAGCCCTGTGCGGTCCTTAGGGAGCACAAGTTAAACCAAAGGAAAGCTTGGAAAGGAAGGGCTTTTTAAAATACACAAACGATCATGGCCTTTGCTTCTCACGGATACAGTTCAAGTGTTTCAGTGGGTTCTGAACAGATCACTCGGTTGGCTGAAGGATGGTGTCAGTGGTTCTTAGACACGGTGCTCCGGATGCAACCCCTGCTTGAAGAAACCCTTTAGCACAGGGCACGATTCTCACACTCTTTCCCTAAACTTCCAATCTTGGTCACTGTCAGAGGTGTCACTCCTGATGCAGGACGGCATCGTGTAGGACTCAGGTGTAAAGGGTAGAGCAGCTCACATAAGACGTAGGCCAGCAGTTTGGTTACTGTTTCAGACCCTCCAGTGGCAGAAAGGTAAATCACAACTGTGGCATTTCTAGTCCCCTTAAACATTGCAGGAGCATCAAAACAGTAACAGGTTAGAGAAAGGCAGAGTTCGTGGTTCAGATTCACAAAAGTAAAATCAGTAACAAAGCAGCGGCTTTAGCAAGAGTGAAGAAAAAACACAAAAAAACTTACAAGGAAAAAAGAATTCTGCATGAGCAACATAAAATTAAAATCTCACCTCAGGCTCCAAACTGAACGGTTGCTTTTCTAGCATGGTAAGAAACTGACATTTGCTCCTTTTCAGTATGGTAACCCGGACACTGGGCTTCATCGCGTTTTGGATGTGACTTGGATTTGGAACATATATAATGATATAAAATATGATAGATAATGAGTGCCAGTTCCCTTCGGCCTGAGGCTCTGTCAGATGGGTTTTGGAGGCAGTTGCTTTAGACACCTGCTGGTTTCTCTCAGGTTTACTGAGCCTTCAGTAGGCAGAGTTGGGTGCCGCTGTGCGTAGGGTTGGGTGTCGCTGTACACTGAGGTTTGTCAAAGCCACCCAAGCCGTGAGAGCAAACACTGCGTTTCCTGAGAAAAAGCTTTAAGGTTTGAGCTCCCTGTAGCAACCCTTTCTGACCTCACATGCTGTGTGTAGCTCAGAGACAGCTGGAAAACAAGAGGAGAAAATAGGTACAGGTCTTCAGGATGACACGGATGTGTTCTAGTCCCGGTACTTCGGTCTGTGCTGTGGTTGCTAACCTAAGCGAGCCTGAAAATTAAAACTGCATCTGAGGAGAAGCTGAGAACAAATTAACTGCTGGTGAGTGCCTGTAGCTGGTTTCCCAGACAACAGCTCAGTGACAAACTCCACCATTTCTCCAGGGATGCCATTCCCTATTTCTCTTTCATTCATGACATTTTGTCCAATGAAGGCCAGGTTTCTGAGGGGTAGGACTGGAAGTCACTGGAGACAGAACGCAGACACAGCGAGAACCAAGTGCTGCTGCGGACGGTGACAGCTCGCTGCCAAACACGCTGGTGTTCCTGTCTCAGTGTTAAATACACTCGCAGGCACCACGAGTGCCCATTGCAAACACGAACCCTCGCGTCAGGCTGCGCAAGACACTCAAGTGCAGAAAATGTTTAGGAAGGGGTTTATAAGTCTGGGACTACTGCAGAGGGCAGAGCTGGGAAACAATGGGATTTGCAGTTTTGGATCAGTGAGAACAGGCGTCCTACGTCGAGGGCTGCTCATTGTGCTCTTCAGAACTGGCTAAAGAAAGAGTCTCCGATTATTACGGATCGCACACTCAGTACCTACCCCGGGGCCTGTCATGTTGCTCTTGGCCAAATATGGGGGTGAAAAACCCCAGAATGCTTGTTTTTGATTTCTTTCACATCCGTAAAGCTCCTTAAGTCTTGTTTCTGTTCCTGCTTTGCACTGATTGTGTTCCCGTCACCAAAACCTTGGCTCATTTTAAAACTAGACTAAAAATAACTGTTAAATGTGGCTCAGTACCGGTTCCACCAGGACGCTCGCTCACAGTGACAGCTCTCTTTTTTGGTTCAGTTGAAGTAATAAATTATTTTTGCATTACACAGGTAAAGAACAGGAAAATTCTCCAGCTCGATTTGGGTTTTGGTGATAAACGCAGTACGTTTGTAACCAAACCGTGGGTAACACAGCCAGCTTCCCATCCTGTGCCATTTCCAGAGCGTGCAATGAGACCACGCCGATTTTCGGCAGTCCCACGTGGGGTTTGTTGTCGCAATCTGGAACTAAACCACAGTGAAGCTGTGCTGATCAATTTCACCTTTGCTTTTTAGATTAGAAGGGAAGTAATAACAAAAAAAGTGTAAACTTGCTAAACTAGGGCTGGCGATTCCCTGGGCTTTATTTGGTTATTTAAATCCCCCCAAAAGAAGCTTTTTTTGCCTAAGTGAAAGCTTGCAGACTGTGACTGTTAGAGAACATCTCTCTCCCAGGCACACATGGAGAGGGGAGTTTGTTCCATTGTTTTGGGAACAGACCGGGCAGGACAGCTCTGCAGCAAATGGATGCTCATTAAGCAACTGGATTTTAAAAATCAATTGTTTGGAATACACGTAGTATCAATTAAATAGTTACGAGATCTTCTACTTCCTTGAACATCTGAGCAGGGTAAGGCCAGAATTTCTGTTTTCCTGTAGCAGATACGAAGTGATAACGTGATGCTCTCAAACCCACTCTTTGTGGCAATTAGAGATCCCAGGCCCCGCGGAGACAAACCTTTCAACTAGGATGAACCTCTAGTGGCTCGAAATATTCCATTTCTTATTTGCTGGTTTTCACCAGGCATCCATCCTCTTAGCCTTACTGTTTCCTAAATACATTGTCGTAATATTTACCTTGTATGGCTCGGTATCTCCCTCCTTCCCACCCCAGGAATGGGTGGTTTTGTTTTTGAGATTAAACCATGAATTTTAAATGAGAGAGGACAGGGAGAAGCTTGTGTTTTCCTTATTAGCGAGATGATTTTTAACAGGGCTGCTTCTGCTCCTCCAACTGAAACTGGCCCTGTGGGATCGTGTGTCTGTCGCCATACACACAGTGTGCAGAAACCCTCGTTTCCTCCCTGCCAAAGGGAATCCCTAGTGGAACAGTCAAAGCTGGCCATCGGTTCTTGAACGGAGAGACGCGGCTAAAGTCCATTCTGTCTGCCGTAGCCGAAGTCAGGCTCCTCGATCTCAGTTTCTGTTATGTCTGAGATTTTCGAGTGTGTCCTTCCTATTTCTTCCAGGGCGCAGGCCAGGGAGTCAAGGTCGCCGTCGTGCTGGTGTCGGGCTTCCCACAGGTCCAGGATGACGGCAGATGGGCTGCTTTGTGTAGCGAAATAGGAGAGGTTCCTAAAGGAGGGGAGAACAAGGTGAAGAAAAAAGCACAAGGAACAATATTTACTGTAGCTACCATGAGTGCGAGCGTGCCCTCAGTTCAGCCTGGCACCATAGATGGGTTTGAAACCAAAATCCCTTCAGGAAGACCTTGATGAGGTGAGTGGAACCCTCAGGAGGGGACACAGTGGTGCATTTATTCTTCAAATGCCACTTGCTCAGTTTAGGAGAAGAATGAACGAAGGACTTGCATGTTCTGAGGTACAGAAATACTGGCCATCCTATATAATTAAGAAACAAGTCGGTTCTGGAAAGCAGCATTAGTAAACTTAGCAAGTACTTGTCTGGGAGAGGAATTCTATCATTTCAATTGATACTTGTGATTATGTGAAGATATGGCATCTTTTAATTTGAATATACATAATTTACTAATAAGTAGTTTTTAGGACTTTGCAGAGGTGATACTTGCAAAGAATTTGGTAAAACCAAGAGTTCATCTTAAACACATTCCTCTATAATTATTCCTATTTATGGGCTTTGGATATAATCATCCAAATAAATGCATTAACTTCACACATAAATGTTACTTATGCATTTGCATTTTATATACACACACACATAAATACGGTAAGAAACTGATAAACCTGTAGCGCAGAAAAGGAAACTGAGACTTGAATGCTAGCGTTTGTTTTCTGAAAGTGCCTCCATGATAAGGGACTATCTGCTCATGACCGTATTGGAAGGCTGATGCCTTTTTTCCTCCAGCTTTGCTGGTTCCCTCTCCTCGGTGCTTCCATCTCTAGGGGCGATCGGAAGTGAACACACAGAACGGTTTGTGTGGGCGTGCATTGAGAAGCTCCTCGTAGCAGCCACACGAGTAGTGTCGGCGCATTGGAGGAGCAGATGACTCTAAACTCAGGAACTCAAGCCAGGCTGTTGCTGTCAAGCAACACCTTGACTTCAGCAGAACCACTCGTACGGATTGGCCTGAATTTTGGAATAGATGGGGGAAATATTATGACAGCAATGGATTCAGCTGCACAGCAGATATGTGGGACTGCACCAAGTCGAGTATTTATGCTCCACCATCTGGTTTTACGACGACGTTTCGGGTTGTTTCAATTGCTCCACAACTTCCTTTTTTCTATCTGTGAATTGCGTTTTATAAAAACAGACCTTGCAAAGGCCCTGCCAGGGGTCTCCAACACAGAACCAAAGGTTCAAGGGCTGTCACAGATTTTCTTGGCTTCCTGAGAAAGAAGAAATCTCCTCCACCTTCTTCCACGCATGAGGAATGGAAACCAGAGGAGATTAAAGTGCCTGACAATAGGCAGTAAACACTGATCAGTAAAGCAGAATTTTCTGACTCTCTCACTGCTGCAAGACTATAAATTACTTTTTCCTTTGGTTCAGCTGTGGTTTATTGAGATTCCCATGCAAAGCAACAAGTCAGTGGAAAGTTATTTTGCTTGATTTAAGCATTCCTCTACCCTCTTGGGAACATATTTATGGTATTTGTGACAATCATTAAATATTTCTGTGTGTGAACTGCCTCCACCAATTTAATTTAGCCAGGCGTAAAACAGCAAAATAAGCAGTAAATTAGTTTTTACAGCATCTTTCAGTTTTAATAATCATAATATTATTACTCCTAACAGTAGAGCATGACTTCCTTTTTAAATATGCCTTTTCCTTAAAAAAAAAATAAAATCTGCAAAGCGTCCATTTCATTTTGGAATACAAAATACGTAGATAGAAGCCAAGAGAACAGGACATGTGATGGCTGGAGAGAACGTGAAACCTCCCAAGTCCCTTAACCTCTGCTTTCATAGCGCACAACGGTGCCAAAATGCTTTTGCAGTCTTGTACTTTACCAAGACCTCACTCTTGGGTGCACAGAGAAAGTTCCAGTCCAGAACAAGGAATGTGACCTTGGAAGCAAACACCAGGTAGGACCTGTTTTCAGGAGATATTGGAGCTAAAAGAATGTAGGGAGACCTCATTGCATTCTGCAGCTCCTGGAAAGGAGGGTGTGGTGAGGTGGGTGCTGGGCTCTGCTCCCAAGGAACAGTGATGGGATTGGAGGTAATGACCTCAGGTTGCACCAGGGGAGGGTTAGATTGGCTATTGGGAAACATTTCTTTACTGAATGAGTGGTGAAGCCTCGGACCAGGCTGCCCAGGGCAGTGGGGGAGTCTCCGTCCCTGCAGGGGTTCAAAGAATGTGTGGCTGTAGCACTTGGGGACAGGGTTTAGAGGTGGCGTTGGCAGTGTTGGGTTTATGTTGGACTGGATGATCTTAGAGGTCTTTTCTAACCTTAACGATTCTGTGTGAGTGACAGTTTACCCTTGAGAGGACGCTGCTAATGACCACACACATCTTTAGCACCAGCAAACAAACAAAAATAAGCCCATACCAGCAGCGAATTATTCCCGTTGCGTATGTAAATGTTCACCTTTCAAAGCTGCCTTCCATTACCTGTTAATGCTGTTTTTCTGTGCTAACATCTGCCAGTCTTTGCCTTTGGCGTTGGGCGTGTCAAACGTTGCACAGATTCTTTGTCTGATGGAGTAGGGGATTTTGAACGCCTTCGGCCCCATCTGCGCGGGGAAGCTGCTGTCCTCATGTGCGAAGAAAGTGATGGTTTCTCTTTCATTCTGCGCAGAACAGAAAAGCAGAGCGGTGGGTGAGGGCACCGGGCTTTCTGCTGGCCTTGGGTGTGCACCTGGCTTTCCCTTAGCACAGCAACTCCTGGAGCCCCCCCACACCTTCCTGTCTATAAACGGGGACCAAGGTTCACAGCCTCTTAAGAATGGGAACAGCTGCGCGGGACAGAACTGGTGTCTCTTTGCTGCCTCGTTAGGCAGGACTGACCGCGAGCCCTGCTGAGCTATCAAGTCTGCTTTGGGAGGAAGAAAGAATCAAACCTGGGCCTGAAATTCCACTTACAGTTCTAGAAAATTAAACATCTAAGAGGTATTTTCCCGATTTGGGAAGGAATTTCTAGAACATCACAAGCACCTATGTGTAAAAACATTTGAAATACCGGTGTCTTCCTTCTACAGGTTTCTTCTTTTTGTTCATTTTTGTGTTAGGGTGAACTCCAACAGAGCAGGGATTGCTGCTGGAACGCGACAAAAGTATAGGGGTTTCTGAATCTTTAACTGCCTGAACCTAAAATATGGACTGATAGATCTCTTATTTGTGATTTTTTAAAAAACACTTAAATTGTGTAAATACCCCAGTTCTTCCATGTTAAAAACCTCTTTGGAATCCAGGTCTGTTTGTATACCTGGCACATTCTTTTCCTCTGAAATTTTGTACCAGTCTTGTATACTAGAGTCCCATTTCCATGCGTTACTCGTTTCAGTGCAACGCAGCATAAATATTAAGTAACAGTGATGCCACAGTCTCTTCATATAACATTTATGACACATCCCAAAAGCCATCCATGCATAGCAACAGCGATTCTGTAGATATATCTCATGGTCTGACTGTTTTAAATTAAATATGAAGAACAACAGTAGATTTCCATACCCTGCACACCTGAGATAAGCAACTGCTACCTGGTTAGCTCAGGGGATTGTAAAGCAATGAGCAAGTCAAGTATTCCACTGTTATTTATATATTTATTTTACAGACAAATTATCCTCACTCTTCAATCACTTTTTGAGACGGGCATGAGAAAGTCTTCAAACGAGCAAATCCATTTGAAGACAGAGTTGTAACATGCTCAGGGACCTTGCGGACAGATAGGTCCCTTTAATAAAAGAGAGGACAAAAAAAGGCAGCAGCGACTTTGTAGTGAGACAGATCGAGAATGACAGACGTTCTTTACGAAAGAACAATAAAGAACTGGAAAATGCTTGGCCGTGTTCTGAGGATGTTTGCGGGTTTCTTATTTACTCGCTGCATTCTCTGCTCGGTGCATTTAGCAACGCACATAGGTCTTGAATCCAGAAGTGTTAATCTGGATTAACCAACAAAGATGCTCAGTAATCTAAAAGAATCAGCTGGGGTTTTCATTGCGGTGGGACCCATCACCAGCTTTGCTTGACTCGTGTTTGATTTCCTTCAGCTGTGAGCAAAGCCGCAGCCCTTGTAGGACATTCCATGTAGACAAAAATGCTTTAATAATCCACCAGTCAGCAGCCTGCAGGTGGTCCCTCTGCTTACAGCTCTCTCTGCTCTACAAGGTATTCAAAAGTTTTTGCAGGAAAACCATTACCACCACCTCAACTATGAATTATTTTTACTGTTGTAGGATCTCTGTTTGTGCTGCAAACAGAAGCTGTAAGGCTTTAGGTACTTGTTGCGGTTTTGAACTGCAGAGACAGGAAGGACAAAACCGGAGCGGATCCCAACTGATGGCACACAGCGATTTCACAAAGAGAAAGGAAAAAGCCCTTTACCTCTAGGATGGACGTCTGGATCTGCAGGATTTGCTCGTGGCCCTTGACCTGCCGCACGCACACCTTGCAGGAGAGCTGGGTAGTGGCAGGAGTGTAGCGCTCCAGGGAGAAGGCACAGAGCAGCGGCTTCGGGCTGCTGCACCACACGCGGGAGAACGGGACCTCCTGGGAGGAAATGGAACGGGGAAACAGGCGTGAGAGAGAGAGAGAGTTGTGACAACCACAGAATGGGAAAAAAACCAATAGTGACAAAGAAAACATTAGCAAAATATTAGAAGTGGAGTCAATGTAATTAGATTTTTTCCAGAGTAATCATCTCCGCTTTCATTCAGAGTGGAAGAATCACTTAGCTGAAAAGAATCATCTGAAAGATAATAGAGGGGGCGAAGCATGGTGGAACGACGAGCGTTTAACGTATTACAGAAATGCTTCCTGCTTTATCCTCCCTTTCTAATTGAGTTCCTAGCAGACAGAACGTAAAACATCTCATGGCTCCAGGCACACTCTGGATCCTCCAAGAGCCACAAGACGCTGGCAAGACAGCTGCTTTTCACCCCCAAAGGTGCCGCTCTGCCATCTGAGGACGCTTGGCACAGCCTCCTCCTGCTCCAACACCCAACCGCTTTTTAAGGGTTCCCCCTCGTTACTTGCGAAGACGGTGGGAGGGACGCCAAGCACTCAGCATCTGCTCCTGCAGGATGGCCAGGACAAACACGGGCACCAAGCAGCGAGGGAAATGCTGGCTGCCACCTGCCATTAACCCCTTCCGTGCCACAGCTCTACACCACCATTTCTTCAGCTGCTCAAGCCTCAAGCACGATCGTTACTTATCTGAAAAATCAACCTCTCTCCATCGGACTCTCTAATAATGGTTTCATTTGATGGACCAAACAGACAATTATGGGATAGGCTCTTTTCAGTTGTTCCTGACAACCAGACCAGGCAGCTTGTTTTTGAAGTGTGGTACAGAGAGAAAACAAACAGTGGAAGGAACTCCACATGAAGAAACAGATTCTTTTGAACATAAAGAGGCTGGAACCAAATCGGAGCTGTCACCAGAGCTGGGACATCTCACAATCCTTTTGCCAAAATACTGACTGATAGATAACCGTCCCTCTACGTGCTTCTGGGAAAAGGGAGATTCTAGAGTCTAATTAAGTCTGTATTGTAAAAGACAAGCTCAGCTTACGTGCCAGTACATCACTTATAACTTCCAGTAACCAATATACTAAGAAATTCTTCTTTTGTTTTGATTTCTACTTTCCTGTCTTCAACAGCCTCTTTAATTAATGTGCACAGAAAAAATTATTTGCTCTTCCTCAGCTCTAATTCTTAATATATACGTGCTGTAACTTGAACTCATGACATTTAAAGTGTTACATTTAAATGTCATTTTCAGCCATATATTCATAGTTACATTGAAATCAGAATGACAGAGGTATCAAAACCATCTTAATGACTAATACATTTTAATAAGAATATTTGCCTTCCGTTGGAAGTACCAGTAATAAGGGAACGTATAAACTTGTGCTTTTGTAAAATGAAAAATTTATATTCTATTATACATTAAATCTGTGTTTGTTGAAATCATAAGGCACAGCATTGGTGATGCATAATCAAGAGTATAAAACCCCACCTTTCAAAAATAAAAGGGACCATTGTCTTCCTTGGGTTGTGCCTCCACCAGCTAAAATTCTTATTTCTTCTGCATTCAAATGCAAATGGATAAAAGGGACAGGTACCTGACATGCAGTAAATGGTTTGATTCTCCAAAGGAACGGAGGGATGTCCAGGACAGATATTTGAAGGCTGAAGGTATTCCCTTTGAAATGCAAGAGTTTTGGTTCCTCCAGTAATTGTCCTCCTTGGAGTCTTTCATCCGAAACCACCTCCTGCAATGGAAGAGCAGGAAGGAATTTTTTCAGTATTAAAGCAAATAAAAACCTAATGAAAGTTCACCCTTATGAAAAGTGCCGGGTTCACCTACAGCCTGTGGGGCACAGCAGGGGAGAAAGCCCACGGGCCAGGTGATGGCACAGCATTTATCTTCCACCCCTGGAGCTGGGCACCGTCCGCTCTGTCTCCCTGTAAGTAATGATGGCACTGGTGACATCGAGTTTCCTTCTTGGCCCCCTCAGTACCAATATCTGAACAACTTCACACCAGGGGTGCGGTACTTGAGAAGGAGACATTGAGTATTGCAACACAGTCATGGTTGTCTTCACATTTTGGGCTTCAGGTCAAAGCAGGCTGTTTTCTTCGTTACTGAAAGCTACTCATGTCTGATTGTGACTATTTTATCACATCCCACAGGATCACTCTGATAAAGCTGTTTGCCAGCAGTTCACCACCCCGAGTGCCCTCTAACGTCAGCGTGAAGAGGGCAGCAAGACTGCGCCAGCCCGTTTCCAGGTAAAGCTATTTCCTCCGGAGAGGAAAAGTGAAACTGAACTGTGACATCATTGTAATTTAGCCGCCCTTCTGTTCTGGGATAACTCAACTATCCTGGGTGTTTAAGTAATAGAAGACTCATGCAGGTTGTGTCCGCTGTTCCTTAAGCACTCGACACACAAAGCTTGGTGAGATATTTAACAACGGACTAAGAGGAAGACAGACAACGCAAGGCATGCCCGGTGAGCAGCCTACACTGTTACCTCTAGAGGTCTGTTCCAACCTAAGTTTTTACATAATTCTGTGAATACAAAACAAGAGTAAAAAGATCATCCCCACCTCTACTTGAGCAATGTTTATTCCTGTACTTTTACGGTAAAAAGCACCAGCGAGGAAGGGAAGTTTGAGGAAGGCTTTAAAATTCAGCCAGTGAGCAGTGTTTCAAAATCACCTTTTTTATCCACATAAATTATATAAAAATCTGTGTCCATGGAAGAGGTTTAGTGCTTGTTGGCAGCAAAGTTATTGTTAGCAGAGCTACTGGAATCATTGCGACCTTCTGAAAACGTAATGACTGCGAGAGCTTTCTGAAACGATAATAATGGATTTCTATTATCAACCAATTTACAGGCGTTCAGTTGCTTTTAACTCCTGATGGTTGGGCTTATATGAAAGAAGGAATAAGAAGGGAGACTTCAGTTTCTGATTTTCAACTGCAGAGGCAGTAGCTTATTTAACAGCATTTTCAGAATTCCCTGAATATGTTGGAATTTTTTGTAAGTGTACCACACTTGTATAAATACAGCTCTGCCATTAATGATACGGCCCTGAATTCCACAAGCATCAGCAGGTCTACAGCGAAACAGAAAGGCCCTGGGTCTCTTATATTCTCAGAGCCAAGAGTTTTCCGGCACATCAAGAACTGCATAAAGGGCGTGGAAAAGTCAGGCAAGTTTTCACATAGGGACAAAGGGAAAAATCGAGGAACTTTGTGCATTATAGAGGAGTGCGCCGTAAAGGATCAGCAGTGCCAAACACAACTGGGTAAGCCCAACCCCAAGGCTTTCATTTTCCACACTTATCACGTAGTATCTGCACTAGCGTGAGGCTGGTGCGACATGCTTTTAAGGGAGGTGTAACTGCACGCACATACGCTTGTCTCATTATGTGCATACGCCCTGTTCTAATTTCTGTGAGTGCACAAAGCTGGTAATTATTTTCCACAGTCTCATCGAGGAAAACACTGGTAGCCCAGGATTGTGTAACTGTTATAACGGGTACGATTACAGAGCTATTGTGAGTCTTTAACCATCCCTTCAGTGGCTCTGCTTTTATTAGAAGCACACAGACATCAGTGCATGCTTCATTAAGATTCATGTTTCTATTCTGTACAATAGGAATAGGAAGCAAAAATTCATCTGTCACAACTGTCTTCATTTCAGTTCCCCAAAGAAAACCATTTTGTTAGCGCTTCTGAGTTTACCAAGGCTGCAAAACCAAGGGAATTTCATTGTTTTGTCTTGGAATGACACGTAGAAAAATCAGGCTAATTTTTATTGTCACTTGGGGATTGGTTTGTGTGGGTTTTGTCTTTTTTAAAGGGGGAACGCATGGTTATAATTTAATTTGTGTTTAAAAAGATGGTGAAGTAATCTCTTTCCTCTTGCTCAAGTTGTAAACAGGAGAGGAAATCCTGAGCTGAGTAATGATGTGTAAGGGTGTGAGCGTGACAAACTCTAGACATCAAACGATAGTGAGTGACAGTTTCTGCTTGTAGAGGAGCAGCACCTCGCACCCAGTGCAAGCAAGCTCTGCCTGGGCCACGTACAGACACGGCACCGAGCCCAACCTCCTGCTCTTTGCGTATCAGCTGGAGCTCTGGGCTGCGTTAACCACGGGAGCCTGATTTTTGGTTAGACTAGAACAAGGGTTTCCATCTAGAGAGATGGTGTGGCCGTCCTAAGGCTCTTGTAGTGTATCACACGGTATCACAAGGTTGGAAAAGACCTTTGAGATCATCGAGTCCAACCTATGACCCAACACCAACACCTACTTGTCATCTAAACCACGGCACAGAGTGCCTCATCCAAACTCAAACACCTGCAGGGACGGTGACTCCACCACCTCCCCGGGCAGCGCATTCCAGTGGCCAACCACCCTTTCAGTGAAGAACTCCTTCCTAATATCAAGGCTAAACCTCCCCGATGAAGCTTGAGACCAGTGTAAATAACGCACAAGTGAAACAACAGTGCAGAGGAGTTAAGAGACACAGAATAAGTGGTACAGCACTGGCATAAAACATAGAGTATTCTCGCTTGAGTTCCGAACCATCGCTGCTGCCCAGGGACTGTCCCCAGGAATAAGGGAATGTTAGGTATTGCATGGAAAAATAACTCAACCCCGAATTAACGAAGTGAAACCATTTACCTGAAACGCACAAGGGGTGTTATCCATACAATATACTCTCAGATTGTAATCCAGAGAATTGCAAGACAGGCAGCCAAAAACGGCGACTTTCAGCTGTCGGACGGCGCAGTCAGAGATGGGTTCTCCAATAAGAGCATAAGTTCCAAAGCTGTTTAAGAGAATGTGACAGGCATAAGGATCCAACAGGCAGTAGCAAGAAGTAGTTTCCTCTTCCACAGACATCACTTCCTGCAAAATGAAATTCAGGTTTAAAAAAATATAAAATAATAGAATCGACAGGCCTTGACACTGGGAGTCAGGACATTAGCTGTTAATTTTTATTCAACTGGAATGTGAAGTTTTTCTGAGAGCCAGGCTGCACACTCTTTACTCACGTTGCCCTCAGGGAAGGGGACAAGGCAGACCTAAATGAGTAAATGCTCCCAATTTAGCCCTGAGTCAGCAACAGGATTTATGGCAATAGATTGTGCAGAATTCAATGTGTACAGCATATAATAATAATGATGCATAAGCAATTTTAGCATCTCTTTTCAAGTGCTCTTGACTCTCTGGCTAATTTTTTTTCCCAATGTCAAGTTAAGAAATTACCTTGAAGATTAAAGTCAATAAGCAAACCTCAAACAATAGTTGGTTTTTGACTGCCTTTCAGCACATCCATTACAATTGTGTTTACCTTCATCAAAAAACTACCTATCCCACTCTTTTCCCTTTCATGCTTAGATCTGCATTACAGCAGCCTTAGATGAGGTAGCTGAGCTCTCTACAGTCTGGTGTTACGCTCCTCATTAATTCCAGGGTGTTTGGAACCAACACCGATGGAGCTCTCTGAGTCCCGAGTGCGTCTAAGGGAGCAAAACTCAGCTGAACTTGAAATGGTTTAGACGAGAGCGATAAACACCGTAGTGATTCGGGGGGGGAAGGATAATGCAAATTAAAATGTTCAGGAACATTTAAACTCCCGTTCTTAACTCTTACAATGCAATGAACCAAATAGTTGAATAAAATCAGATTGACTATGGATTTGTGTCTGGTTACTGGGTTCTGTGGTTCGAATACACAACACTTCATAGCTGGGAAATCCAGCACCTTTCTATCCTGTGTGGATTTCTATAATGTGGAGTAACAGTTCGGTTCATGCGTTAGCTGTCCCTTTAGGAGGGTTACGAGTAGGCTCCCCAGATGATGCAGAAAGCTTAATGTCTGAGCCTGCTGCCTACCAGGCAGCTTCAGTCAAAGATGGCCAGTGGGCTTACAAAATGCAGGTGGACGGGCACAAAGCATCACTGTTCATGTCAGGAATGCACAAGGTTTAGTTCTCCCAGTAAATCAGGATTAGAAAATACAAGTTCAGCTAAAAAAGCAAAATACTTAATGTAAGATAATCCTTCTGAGGTTACGAGCACAGCGAGATCAGCGAATGCCCATTAAAATGACTCGTATGAAGAGACAAGATTCGTAAATCAGGTGAAAAACCCCTAAATGTGAAGTGTATATGTTTAACCAGTTCTGTAACTTTATGCCATGATAAATTCTCGCATGGATGTCATGATCTGTTCTGACGGGAGTCTTTTTGGCAGCTGTGATCCACTAAAACAATGCTTTTAGAAATAAATGGCTCCTGGCTCCATTATTAAGTGACTGGAGAAGATGAACGCTTTCTCGTGTCACACGGTCTAGATGATAAACTTGTCCCTTTTTCGTACATCTATGGTTGAAAACAGTTTAGCTGCTTCTTAACAAAATGCAAAATCTTTTTGGTTTTAATTATTTCTTTATACTGTCTGTTTCTATCACACGATCTTTGACCTGTGCCTACATCAATGGTGTTCCCATCATTCCTATCATCTTTCAAGCAGAATTCTAAACTTACCTCCCATTTTCCTTGCTGTGTTCTTTTTTTCAAGTGAATATTCCAGTGCTCTGAATTGACTTCGGCGCAGTGTGGTATCGTCAAGGCAAACGGCGTACTGACAGACAAATCTGTGGGCCCACAAGTTACTTCTGGTCCTAGAAGAACGGCTGTGCCTTCTGGCTGTAGGCTTTGTGTGTGGGAAAACACAATAATGGCTGTTAGGCTCTTTTTAATATGGAGTGAGAATTTAGTTAAAAATCTAAGTGCCTCGCTCATCTGTTACAGAAAAGGATGGGCAAAGCGATTACTGTGCTAATTTTCATGTAGAAGCAGTAGCTGAAGATGGAACATCTCTATTAGGGCACATCTACTCACATCGTTGGATGGTCAGTTTAGGATCCTGGTCTTTAAAATACATTTCAATTTGCTTAAACTAAACACAACACTAAAATTACTCTATGCAAGCAAGCCTTGCTTTAGGCACCAGCTGGTGGCATTACCATCTAATTCTGCCTTTGAAGACTGTCATCAACAGTGTTTTCACAGTAGTGAAGATAAAACAAATTATGGTTTAAAAACACAGACTCATAAATTTTTCCAGCTTGAGTGTGATTTCCCTGGTTTGAAAACACATTTGTGTTCTGCAGAACGAAGCAGCGTGGTAACTTACAGCACACATCAGGGACAGGATGACTTTGCTTAAATTTAGAACTCTGCAAAGTAGATACGTGCATGGGGGCTCCGTTACACTCAGTGGAGATCCCATCAGCACAACCGAGGGCTAGGGATTCATCCAATCTAAGTAGAGTCACCTCTGTTTTGTTAGATTAACTGCTTGCTAAGTCATAAAGAGGGACGTAGCTGGCAGGGATCTCCTTTTCTTCTCTTTCATTCAAATCTAAATTTAACCCCGTCTCACGTAAACGTGTTTCCCTTACATCTTATAATAAATACCTGTGCAGAACCAGTAACAAAGTGGATGAGATTCACTTCTTACACATTAAAACTAGAAACTGAAGCATCTTGCCCTGTTGTTTTGGGGTGTGTAGGGGTTTATTCTGACACTGTAATCCTTCATCAAGGTTGTATGATCTAAATTTGTGGCTTCTAAATTACTGGACATTTAGTTCACTCCTAAAATTAAAGCAACTGGTGTTTCCAAGGTAAAAATCATAGAATGGTTTGAGTTGGGACCTTTACAGGTCACCCAGTCCAACGTCCCTGCTGGAGCAGGACATCTTTAACCAGATCAGGTTGCTCAGAACCTCATCCAACCAAAAAATAACGGGAAGAACCTCAGCCAAGATAGAAATAAGAAGATACAATAAAAAAACAAGGGGAAAAACCCCAGCTTAAAAATGCAGAGGTACTTCCAGTACCACGTCACGAGCCAACAACAACACCGCCCTTCAGAGCTCTGCAATAACAGCACAGGAACAGCCAAAACCATCCCATCCTGCCTCTGCTGACCCAGCACTTCAAGGCTGGACTATTAAACTCTATGTTCCCCAAGCTTGGGCAATAACACATTTAAGTGACCGCAGCTCTGGTGTGGGCACACTTAGGTGTAGCCCTGCACTCCAATCAATCACATTCCAGTCCTTCAAACTGCCTCGGCCCATCTCTGCACCGTCACCTGGGGACAGCATTCTCTGTGGAACTGGAATAACAGGTGCTCAGAAAACACAGTAAAAACCCACCATTCCTTCTAAAGACTTGAGAAGTTCCAACGACTTCGCTGACAGCCCTTACTAAAGGCGACACGTACGAGCGTTTGTGCGATGAAGACTCGAGTGACAAAATGAAGACGCAACGTGCTAACAAAAAAGGCCAATTCTGCTTTTTCTCTTTCAAGTGTCATAATAATAAACGCTCCCTCAGCCTTAGTGCTGCGAAGTGTCGGTAGGATTCTTAGGCTAAAAAACCCGAAAGCACAACATAACTGCGATGTTCCTCTCCAAGTGCGAGCACACGACAGCGGGAGGAAGAGCAGCGAGCACGAAGCAGACGGTGCCTGCAGGCCTTGCTGCAGCAACACGTCTCGATGCAATCTCACTGCATCGAGACACCAGAGATTTGTTGGTTTGATATCACGATGACTGCTCTAAGCAAACAGTTCAGGCAAAACCCCCTACTTGCTTCTGCCTATGCATGAATGACAAACAATTTTTCACAGCTCCTACATTGAGAGGAAAACACTGGTTTTACACAGAATACTTAGAGCCTTGCCCACTGCTACCCTTTACAAATGGTATTTGATTTCCTTACAAATAAAACCTTCCAGCAGTTACCCCAAATCACCTCTCTTTCCAGCTAATTTAAGAAATCATCCTAACTGGATGATTTTCTTACAAAGAAAAATGCCTCAGAATGATTAGAAGCCCTCAAGCCAACTTTTATACATATTTATTGTTCAGTAAGTAATTCAGTTCATGATTCCTGTCTGCATTCCTCTTCCTTATCTGTTTTGATGCAGCTGCAGGAAGGGGGTAACAAAAGCAGATTTCCAAGAAAGCGACTCCAACCTTCGTTATTTAACTTGGTTGGTGCGTTTCTATCCTATCTCTCTCCCAACACACACATCCTTTGCCAAGTGGCTGCTGCTCACAAACGCATTGGCTACGGGGAGGGTGGGGAGGTGCTGGTGGGGGAATTTTGCTTAAGCTTCAAAGCTTGACGATTCATCTTCAGTAATGGGAGCAAAAGGGAGGTTATTTTGTTTTCAGCACAATGCCTTGTTCTCTCACACACGTTTAAGATGCAGAAAGTACCTACCTATTATGGAGAGCTCTGCAAGAACAACACAGGACTTGGTTCTTGTGTGCATCCATCGATCTGGTTAACTTCCGTATTAAATTAAACTCTACTGACTACCATAGGACGTGGACAAGGTTTCATTCAGACATTACAACTTGAGCTACTTCATTTTTAATGGTGCTACATCTTCGACTTGTGAAGAACACAAGTCCTCTTTCTCTAACCTACTATTTTACCCTTCCTCCACACCCAGGTGTGTTCGTTGTGCCTGTCCAGATGAACAATCCTCTGCATTTTAGGGATACCTGCACACCAGACCACGTGCTGGTACAACAGTTGCTGCAATGTGGTTAGAATCACCTCATCCAGCCCAACCCCACCGTGCCTGCTAAACCCTGTCCCCAAGTGCCACGTCTGCACGTTCCTTGAACCCCTCCAGGGATGGAGACCCCACCCCTGCCCTGGGCAATACAGGAAGAGGCTCCCTGCATGCAGTGCTATCTGCAGCTGCCAGAACAGCCGGGTTTATTTCCCCCAGTTCAGACTGGAGAAACATCATCAACCTTGCCTCAACCGTGTTAAGAAAAATACAGTATTTTAATAGGGGGGAAGAAAAAAAGA
This sequence comes from Neomorphus geoffroyi, assembly GCA_033558235.1. NCBI lineage: Eukaryota > Metazoa > Chordata > Aves > Cuculiformes > Neomorphidae > Neomorphus > Neomorphus geoffroyi. The sequence goes on from JAUMJM010000056.1 coordinate 1,197,032, forward strand.
ATGCTTGCTTTTGTCTCATTTTATAGAATTTCACTTTAAAGAAGAAGGAAGGAAAAATCTCTGGTAATCTTGGTCTGGTTTGCTACCTCTGCTTCTGCCCACAGAAAAGGAAAACAGTAGGCAAAATTTGCTGCTTGTTTTTAATTAACCTATTTTAATTCATTTCTGCAGAACCCTTCCAGATAAAACAGCTGGGGTGGTTTTTCTTCTTCCTTCCTTTTACATATCTTAATCTTTCATTGAAAATGATCAAAACCCTCTGGCAGCAGATGGGGATGGAATATGAAAGTTTTCACAAAGGAGTTCAGATATCAGAGGAGAGAAAAAAATAAAAAGATCTCACTAAGTTTTGAAAAATATTTCCAGGCTTTAAAATTTATAGGCAGCTCCACATCTTCCAGGTCTTAAAGGAAAATTCCAGCAATCATCTGGCTATAAATTATTGCACGTAAATATTTACTGTATATGCAGCGATTTTCTTCTTTCCACGTCTCCTCAGACATGCCCACCAATTTTTCAGTGCTTTTAGCTGAATGTATTTTTAAGGTGAAAGAGATAAGAGAAATAACTGCTGTAAACAACCATAATCAGCTCTCCCTTCTCCAGTTGTACAAACCTGCCCTTGATTATTGCTAAAACCCATCCCTCTCACAAGCACTGGAAATGAGGCTTAATCAGCACCCCAGCCCTCACCTGGGACCAGCACCTCCTGACATTCGCCTTAAATTAATCAATTAAAATATAAACTATGGATTATTCACTTAGTTCTGAATGTAAATTGTGAAAGGGCACTTTGAGAAAGCTAAGAAAGTTATTTAAGAACCTATTTTTTTTAGCCAAAGTAGTGCTTGGACGGCGCCACCGCAACCTGTACGAGGGGATGGGAAGGCAGGACAAATGTCACAAACCCGGTAAATGACAGAGCTCCACAGGTTCCGTTCTCACCTGGACTCCTTTTGAGTGATGGCGAGGTAGATTTCCCATGAAGTCTCTTCAGGAATAGCTCCATGCGGTATCAACAAGCTGACTCCTACGAAGAGCAAAGGCAGACCTGACCTTTGGGAATGGCACTGGATGCACAGGACGAGGCACAAGTGGCCCCGATCTACAAGACTGAGAAAGGCCATGGACTGGAGCAGAGCAACGCTTTAATAGGGCACTCAAAAAGAGACTGCAGCAACGGAACAGTATCTGTTTGAGTCCCCTATTTAAGTATTCTTTTCCCTCTTTTCCTTTTTTAAATAATAAATACACTCAAAATCACACGTGTCTTTGCTAACTTTTAAGGGCGCCTTTGCCAGCTCCTGGGAGGCCGTTAGGGCAAGGCCGTTATCTCGTTATCTGCATCGCTCCGTGTCTTACAAGATACGATCGTGGTTTAAACTTTTCTGGAAACCTCTTTGCTCCTTTCTGACTTTGAAATCAAACCTGACAATTCTGGGATCACAAGGAATCTCACAATGGAGAGACTGCCCAACCCGATTAATCCAGATTTGCATGGAAACCACTAGACCTTTTATACACAGAATAACCGGGGAATCCGAGTGACGTGCTGCTCCTTCTACCCCACTAGGATAAACTAGGCAGTGACAAGGATGCTTTCCAGTGGGTACCAGGGAAATGAAACTGTTGTACAGGATGCTCAGTACGGGAAGGCGATACTTGACTTTGCATACGCAAGGCAGAACTCAGCCAAGCAGCGACAGGACGGCACCATCGTTTACACTGCTTAGCAAATTTGATCTTACGTAAGGAGCCAGAAGGAAGCACATAAATTGCAAATGGACCAAATATGTACTTAAACAATCTAATTGATGGGTCTATCATTATATAAATTAGCTAAATATACAGTATGAGTGACTTCATTCATGACTTAACTGACTCAGTGTCTCTGCCTTTGCAATATTCATTCCTGAATATAAAAACAATCTGTGAAGAGATGAATACATTCTGTGTGTTATGCATGATTGTACACTAAATATTAGATCCTTGAATTATATTCTGTTATCAATCTTCTCTAAATACAGACCACATTTTTTATGGTAACCTTTAAAGCACCCACTTTATGAAACATGACAGATAAAGCTCTAAAGCATTCATTTCAATGAGATTGCGAGAGATAAGGCTGGACACACTGGTCAAATGAAATCAAAGTTGAATTTAAAGTGAATAAAGCTGACCAGAGTTTGCAAGATATCCTCAACGGTGGAATCGGGCTATTTCTGCTACATCCAACACAAGGAATTGTATTCAGGATGATCTGAGCACAGCGATGGAGCGCAATGCGCTGCAGGGCTACAATTTTAATGCCCTTTACCCAATTCTGATTCGGCGCCGTACGTTTTCAGCTAATTTCACAAACCATTTCTCTAGTCTCAAAGACGCTTCACAATACTCTGAAGTTAAAAAAACAAACTCTGCTTCCTAAACAATGCAAATTGAGCTGTGATGTTCCAGGGCACAGCCCAATCTTTAAATGCCAGCTGACTTTGAAGTGCCCCGCTATGGAAATCTGTCAAGCTATTAAGCGAAAAAGAAAGAGAAAACCAGAAAGCCAGCGGTAAATGCTAACGAAAGCTGCGCTGGAGTTTTCATTGAGAGTGGAAGCTACTCTCCAGGGATGTCTGTTTGTTATATGCTCCAGACTTCAATAATATAATGAAGTCTGACAACGTTAACGCAGTCAGATGTTGATGCGTGTAGACTCTGCTTTGAATGCGGCCCCATTATATAAGATGCTGATCCAATATTGACCTCCTTCCTGGGGAGCCCTTCTTTTGGATCAGGATCCAAGTAAGCAATGGCTTTGATTAACATGACTTTCATGCTGAAGACATCAAGAGAGGCAGTAATTTATAACAGTTCAAATAGGCATAATGCCTCTTGACTACTCATCCCAAGCTTTGTTCTGATCAGTCATCTCCTGTGTGGGCAACATGCTCTACTTCACAAAATTTGCACTAAGGCAGCTCCTACTTTGTCTTTTCTTTCTCTTTTTTTCCTTTAATTTAGTTATAGGATACTACAGCAGGCAAAACAAATTTAATCTGAAATTATTTTATATGCTTTTAATGAGAAAGGAACTACTCACCTGTGTTTGGAACCACTAAGCGGCCACCCAGGTGTCCAAAAATGGCAGCGGTCTTGAGTTCACTTCTTGTTGAAATAGAAGACAGGTTCTGAATATACGTAGCCTTACTTCGAGCCTGTATGGTACCAAAAGCTCTATTATTCCCATGAGGAAAAGTTCCGGAATGTGCCTTTCCGTGATACTCAGCCCTCTCGGTCACCCCGAGGGACACCATGAACGAACTCTGCACTTTGACTTTGATGTCTGACAGCGGATTGAAGAGCGAAGACTCCGTCATTAGCTCCTTGTCCATGGGATCCTGCAGGCAGATGGGCCCGCTGTACGTCCTGCTCACTGTCAGGTCCGGCTGCATCGAGGAGTTCAACAGCAGGGAGTTACCTGGCAGAAGGAAGCAGAGCGGGGAGTTGGCGACTGCATTACGATGCTAAACCAGAATGCTCTTCCTGACCTCCCCACCGTTCCCTTTTTGACTGGCTCTTCCTTCCCAACACTCTCCGAGCTCAGAATCACAGAAGAGAATGTTAACAAACAGATGAAATGACGCTGCAGATCTAACAGCACTTGATCACTGCGTTTCCACGCTTCAGGCAGCTCTGGAGAGCGTGAAGCCAAGAAGGAGCTGCCTTTTTCTTTGGATTCAGGTTTGCGTGTATCCCCCCTCTTTCTTTTCAAATTAAAGCCCATTGGGTGAAATCCCACCTTCCGGCAGCCCTTTTCCGCGAGCTTACACAAAACAACAGCTTCGTGCCTGAGGGAAACTGGGTTGAAAAGAAAGTGGGACAAGAGTAATGTAAGGAAAAATATCGCAGTTATTCATTTAGGAGCATTTTAGCTTGCAAAACACTCTGGAAAAATGAGAAGGAATGGATAGATTTAGGGCCTGAATCCTGATTTGGTCATTTTTTTCTTTGGTTTTGGGGGTTCTTTTGGTTGGTTGGTTTTTACATAAATAAAAGTTTTCTGAAGTAACTAATTTTCAGGAAATCATCTGTACTGCATCCCTGAAAATGCCATCGCTTTAAGGGACCACAGATTGGGTTCCTAACATTATATTTTATTATGACATATATCATATTATTATATATTGTAATTTTATTATTATAATGTATATAACGTATATCTATATAACCTATATAACACAATTATAATATAATACATCATTATATTGTAAATGCTTTTCTCCGAAGAACAAAATCTGGACCACACTAACCCACTGTCAATTTTGCACTCTCTTTTCTCAACAAACTGATTTTTAACTGAGTAAGTTTCCTTCAAACATCCTTGTCTACCAAGCACTCATTCCAGTTTCCTGCAATTTATGTTTGATAAGGAATGTCTCCCGGAAAACAAAGTAACTGTACAAACACCATCACTACCACACACACAACCCCCAACCAATCACCAACAAAAACCAAAATCAAAACACCCACAAAAAAACCCACCACAAAACTCCGCAACAGGGGACACATTCACACCGCACCAGCAGCCCCTCCCCCCGGAAAGGGTTCCGTGTTGGAATGTCAGCACATTAAAGAAACACAGTTTTAAAGCAACTCCATTTGTGTTCCTGCCCATCCTTCTGTCCAAAGCAAATAATATTCTAGAAGAAACACAATCATAGAATGATGGGATGGTTTGGGTTGGAAGGGACCTCAAAGCCCACCCAGTGCCACCCCCTGCCACGGGCAGGGACACCTCCCACTGGGTCAGGGGGCTCCAAGCCCCATCCAACCTGGCCTGGAACACCTCCAGGGATGGGGCAGCCACCACTGCTCTGGGCACCCTGGGCCAGGGCCTCCCCACCCTCACAGCAAAGCATTTCTCCCCAAGATCTCAGCTCAATCTCCCCTCTTGCAGCTCAAAACCCTTTCCCTCGTCCCATCCCTGCACTCCCTGATCCAGAGCCCCTCCCCAGCTTTCCTGCAGCCCCTTTCAGCCCTGGGAGCTGCTCTAAGGTCTCCCCAGAGCCTTCTCCTCTCCAGGCTGAACAACCCCAGCTCTCCCAGCCTGGCCTCGTACAGGAGCTGCTCCGGGTACATTCAAGTGCTGATTTTAGTATTTCTTCCATATTTTATTGTATTGGTGGCTTTCTACATTTTTTTTGGTTTTTGGTTGGTTGGTTTTTAGATCTAGACATGTTTACACACATTCACTTCCCACCGACTTCAGAACATGGATGTTCGCATCTAACAGCAGCTTATAAAAACACTTATAAGTGTTTCTCAAATTAACACAAAAAATGATCGCTTCTACTGGACTAAACAGAAGAGATGTGCAACTGCCCAGGAAATACTACAGACGGGGTTTATTTTTGGTTTATCTGTTTTGGTTTGTCTGGGCTTTTTCTAAGTCCCAAATGTCCACGTAGAAGTGAGTGACAGCATTTCCAAAGCACTTCTAGAGTGTGGTCAGGAAAGATTGTTTGAGTTGCTGTGACAGATCAGTAGCAGGGGCAGCAAAAGCCAGTCCTAAGCACCAGATCCTCTTCCTTTGCGCTGCAGCTCCCCGTCCCCGGCTTTCGCCACACCTGCTCGGCATTAAGCTCAGTCACTGAGTATGAGCTTAGTATCTCTTTGCAGTAGGAGCTCTGGAGAGAAGAAAATGAAATCACAACACTAACCTTGTCTGACTGTTTTAAAATTAAATGTCTGGAAGCCTCCTGTCAGTGCAGATGAATCAATCACATCCACGCCGTACTCACTCTGACTCCGTCTGTAAAGAGTAACGCCAACCACCAGCACCGCTACAGCAATGACTGCGGCTCCCAGGCCGGAGTACAAGGCAACGTCACTGGCAGTCTCAATGTCTGAAAGGAGAAGAAGAGGGCACCGAGTCAGCAACGCTCGCAGAAACATTCACACAATCCCCAAAGGGCCCCGCGCGAGGCCACAGACGCGCGGCCGAGGAGGCAGAGCTTGGGACGTAAATGTGGAGCAGAACAGAGCGGGACCGCGGAGCAGCACTGCAAAGCTGATTTCCCGGTGCATCGCCCCACACGGGTGAGCTCACGTTGCATCATGGGAGAGGTGGACTTGTGACTGTCACAAGAGCCCTTACCCCTAAACACCCTCCTCTGAGCAGCAGACACGGCCAGCCCGGGCTCTTGCTGAGCCAGGGCAGCGTTTCCCGGCCCCGCGGAGGTCACCAAGGGGTGGGAACAGCCCTGAAAGGGAGAAGGAGGCACAGCTACACCCAGGGACGGCTGCTGTGGGTACCACCATGCGTCTCGTCCATTACCAGCTTGTAAGTTTTAGGTTTGGATTCTGGAGCTGATCCAGGAGGTCACAAGTCCTCCAAAAAATCTCTATTTTCTGTCTAGGAATGAACTCTCCATCCTGTCACCGCTCAGAGGCCCCACAGATCTTCTCAGACTCCTACAAGCGTCTTCAGTCCTGAAAACCAGGTTGGAAACCAAACCCTCTCTCTGATCACACCCATAAATTAAGCTTACAACAAAGTTTTCTAAGACTGCAAGCTTTTAAAGCAGAGAAGAATTCAATGCTTTGAAAGAACAAAGCCAAACGAAACCCGCAATATTATGTAATTGAATTATCCAGTCCCCTTATTCTGGATCTTCTGGGATTTGGGACCACGTACCATGAAATTAAATTACTTTGCAAGTACACTTAGTGGGTCCTTAGATAGTTCTCTTAATGCCAAATTCGGGTTTAGAAGAAGAGATGATCACGTATTCACCCTCTGCATCACTCGTTATCTTGCTACGTGGTCCTTCTGCTATCGAGCGAGAAGTGCTTGGTACAGAAAATGCATTTATTTATAACAAGTGACAGTGACAAAATAACTGGGAAATCCAGACTACTCCATATCAGCAAATAATCTGCAATGTACACAAACAGAGTAGGAAGTTCAATTCAGCATTTAATAAATAGCCAATTACTGAAATTACTTAATTAGTATTTGGGAGGAGGCTTCTCCTGCGCATATGTTTTTCTGCAGAAAGTCAGATAACTTTATTTTAGCTGAATTTTTAGAATGAACAAACACGGAACTTCAGACTGTTGAGATGAAAGGAACGAGGACCTACGGGCAGCATCTGAAAAGCAAATTTTCCTGGCTCACCAGTTCCTTATGCAAACGAAATGCCTGCCAGCCAACACCATGAGCAGCTGAATTCCTGGGAAGGCAGAGCAGCTGCCGAGGGCAAGAGCTGAGCGCGCCTGTTCCCTAACAGAAGTGAGATGCCATCTGAATTGCAACAGCAAGGAAACGAGTGCACAAACACTGCTTTGAGGAGGCTGGAGCACACGGGAGGTTGGCTGTGAGTAAGGCGATATTACTGATTTTTGAGTTGGAATCAGAAGAAAAATAAACTGTCCGTAATAGAAACGTCCTTAATAAAAAACGCCCTTTTCCATCCCCGTTCTCAAAGTGTTCCTGGTAAACCCCAAATACAACGTTCCACCATCCCATCCAACCCAAGCCCAGCAACTGGACACCAGCTGAAATCAGTTTTACTCAGACCACTATTTAGCTCTGTAAAGCAGGGACCCTAGGATTGAAACCTGGACCAGATGTGAACGATGGGGCATCTCCTGCGAGCAGTCCTGGGAATGTTCTTACAGAGCACAGATGATAAAATAGCCTGGATTTTACTTAGATGCAGGAACTGATCTTTCACCACCAAAACCAGGATAGAAAACACACCTCAAGCTCTCACCTGTGAGTAAATGTAATTTATTGCTCTAAATCTACTTAAATAGTTTAGCTGCTTCTTTTCAATCGGTTCAGGTGTCGGATAATTTGTTATATTTCTATAACTGCACAAGACTTGGACGCGGGGAGCAAGAACACAGAATTTGACAAAATGAGAACAGTTTGAGCACAATTTTCCTGGAGAGAACTTTGTTTTCAGTCAAAGCTTCTAAGTATCCCTAGAAATTCAATTTGACACTATTCTACAAAGGATATGGTTACAAACTCTTGGTTATTCTTCCTGCATCTCCTTATCTTTAATAAAATGGTCACTGTTCTGTTTCATTGAAGACCTGGAAGGGTCATCCAAGTTGTTCAATTGCAAAGGAAAAAACCACCCCCAACCCCAAAGTAACTGACACAGAGGGAGAGGCTGAGCTTGAAGAACTCAGCAGATTTTTTTAAGCAGCTTTATCTTACAAGAGTAAGTTCCTGTGGAACACGATCCCTTCAGAAAGGGGGCTTCCCTGCTCATGGGGGAAACCAGCGTTTCTTCAGAAACAAATACTGTTGGGGTTTTTAAAGTATGTTTAATCTCTTCCCCCTTCTGTCTTTTCTGTTGCATAATTACTTTTATGGGAGACTGGAAATTAAAGAAAAAAAGAAAAGCAATGGCAAATTCGGGGAACGGAGAAATTTTCTGCTTTTATTTTTTCCCAGAAGGGAACAAAGTGAAAAACAAACTAAAAAAGAAAAACATTTCTAGTCAACCAATTCCTCTTTAATGATCTGCAGCCTCCTGGCCCAGCGGAGCGAAGGGCTCCCGTAAAGCACTACGATTTCCGTACTTTTCAGTTACGGGATCCATGTTGGTGGTTAATTGTAGCCTATATTTCACTCCACCTCCTGACACTGTTACACAACATTTATTGAAAGCACATTTGATGGTAATGAAGTTTCTATTAACTATGATTAAGTTTCATAAAGCACCTGAAGATAATTTAAGATGTGCAGGAGCAGAAAATGAAACATTTGGTTTAGTACATTAGGAAACGTAATTGATTAAATTATCTCATTTACAGTAAGTGCTTTCCAGGAGCTGTGCAGGGCATACATTTCCCCCCGTCTGCCATTAGACTTTGCTACGAGACGCGGAAGATTTTTCCAGCATCCCATCCTCCCCCAGCTTTCCGTCGCTCTCCCTTTGAGTACCCTGAAGTCCATTTCTTCAGCCACCCAGTCTTGGAGAACAAGAACCAGAAGCCAGAGAATCGTGTCAGAAGTTACTTGGTAGAACAAGTTTTTTCTCAATTATCTTCATAATTGACTTTGATTTTGCATCAGTGATGATTCAACAGGCTATATTATACATTTCTGACCCCACAAAGAAACCTTTGAGTTCTCCTAGGTATCCTAGATGCTAAAATTAATTCTATTAAACTCACTCTTTTTAATAAATCAGAAAATAAAGCGATTTGACTGATGTTCTTTCAAGATTCTCTAATTAAATGGAAGCTGCGCAGAGAATCAAACAAAAAGGCATCAATTGCCTGCGCTAAGTTATGACACAGACGGACTGGACGTGCCCAATTAGGAGATGATTCCAGGGATACAAAGACAAGACAAAATTAAAAAGGCTTAAGCAGCCCAGGCAACCACAGGACATTTTTGAGCTACGTACGTTTGATCTTGAGTATCTAAATTTCTTTCAGTAGGAAGATTTAAGCACTGGAAATGGAAAGGAGAAATTCTCACGCAAGCTTTCTGTGCATTCAGATCGGTGCGAAGGGTGCGGCTGGGGGGTCACCGTGCACCCTATGCAACCACATCGTACGAAAACAGCTCTTAAAAAGCCACCCTGGACGATAACTGTGCTCCTCTAGAATTACTATTTTTACTGCATCACATTTCTGCTGCAATTTAGTTACGTTCCTTTGCGAACGGTCTGATAACACGGACAACACGTCGGGTAGCACGGACTGGAACTTGACCAGTTCCTTTAAAACGTGTTTTATCAGAGGGAGGAATGCTCTGGGATCCCATCACCAAACAGGCTTCGTTGAAGCCCGTGAGAAATTCCGCTGCGGGACGTTTTGACCTTGCAGCCTACAGCACACGGGCTCAAAGGGAATACAGTTGGGGTGAGTGTTTCCATGGTTTCCTAATGATTTAGGGCCCAAGTTCCATAAAAAGTCAAACAACCTGATCGTCCCATGGCCCTGCATCCTGGGGGAATACTCAGGACTTAAAACCTACATATTTTCTAATGTATAATAAAAGAATCTCTCTTCAAAGAAGACTTAAACAATCGCATGGGTTACATCTCAGTACAGGCTGATTCTTTTTTTAACCCCTTTAAGGGAACTGAGCCAAAAATGTGGGGTTTTACCTATTCTTCAAAATCCAAAGGCAATTTTTTTGCTGAAAATTAAGCAAAAATCCTCAAAATTTTACGTAAAACTTACGAAAGAAAAAAGCAACGTCTTTGCTTTGCAACGGATGGAACTCACAGAAATCAGGGATTTGATGAAATTCTCTCTTTTTTTTCTTTTTTTTCCCAAATCTTTCAGCCAGTCAAACCACTCCACATGTGCTGCGCTGAACTCACATTCCACCAAAATCAATCTAAGGCTGAGAAACAAAGAAAGCAGGACAGGAGCCTCCCAAAGCAGTAGATAAATGATGTCTATATACCCTTTAGAGGCTAAAGCATATAAACACCCTT